>CM031237.1:183751455-185168122 GCA_018340775.1 Taxus wallichiana var. yunnanensis | reverse complement strand
TGAATCCCTAGATCCAAGGGCTTAGATTTAATCCATCTAATGGCTAAAAATCATCCCTACAAAAATTAGGTGAGGGTTAGGTGAGAATATCATTAAATGAAATGCATGGGTCAATTTGAATAGGGCCACTTAAGTGGTGTAGGAGTTAAATTTTTTTATAACCTATTTTAATAGTTGATGACCATTTAAATAAAAGTCCTCATGTGACCCTTGTGAATTAATTAATTCAAATTTTCTCCTTAGTAACTAGGAAATATTTATAATAAGAATTAAATTCATTTGTATTTGATTTAATGGGAGAGAAATTTAGACTTAGCTCTAAATATAAAACTATTAAAGGACATTTGAACTTTTATTCTAAATCAAATGAGGATTATAGAATGGTGATTTAAACTTTGAACTAGAAATTAATAATCTAATTTAATTTTTAATTAAAATGACAAAATCATTTGTTAATCAACAAATAAGCTAAACATTGCAACCGATTTGTTTAAAAAAAATTATTTCATAAATTTTTCCAATTTAACTTTTGGGTTGTCTTGAGTTTTGTGTAGATTTTTGGGCCTTACACTTGACATCAAAGCCGTGGGTTAAATGCTTGCTCCCTTGGGCAACACTTGGAAACATGAAACATCAATAAGGAAACATAGCGCAACTCTAAACCTAGAACACACAACATTGTTTTATATTTTTAAAAAAAAAATGTAGAAAACTTAGAAAACTAAAACAAAACTTAGATGATGATAAACTAACTCTCCTTTGTCTCAAGCAGTAGAGGCACAGACTAGGAGAGGTGGTTCTTACATGTGGACCTAGACCTACCACCCCTAGATCAGTCATAGCATCTATTTTCCCCCAGATATTACATACACTACCGGATGTTAATGTCGTTATACGCAGAGGATTTTAAGAGGCGACCTATAAGACATGAAAGAGATCCATCAGTGGAGGCTCGTGAACCTTCACATAATAACACCGAGGATAATGTATAGAACTCCCATGTGAGTCGGTTAGATATGGGTCACCACCTAGGGAGCACAAAGATAGAGCTACGAGGCACAAAGATAGGTCTAGGAGCCCTAGGCCGAGAGATGATCAGGTAGAGAGACCTAGGGTCCAATAGTATATGACACCAAATCACATTAGAGAGATACTGAAGTTACATCCACCTCATTTTTCTAGAGACATAGTGGGATTTCAGACGAGACATGCATGGTTGGTTTACTTGAGCGATGCTTAAATTTATGCCCTTTTTCTAACAACACAAAAGATCATGTTTCCATCCACCTTCTAAGAGATGGAGATGTAGTTTTGTGGAGGAATGAGGAGTAAAAGCTCCATGTGGATTTAGAGACAATTACTTGGGAGCTCTTTGAGGAGCATTTTAGGAGTAGATACATATCCAAGAGATTCATCTAGTAGTGGATCGATGAGTTTCATGATCTGCGATAGGCCTCCATGATGGTAGTAGAATATGATGGTTGGTTTTGGAATCTACTTCAGTATGTAGACTAGATGCAGGATAAGCAAGTTAAGCTTCACGGGGCCTAAACTTAGAATTTGAGGGTGTAGTGTGCATCCATTTCTCACGAAACTATCGGACATCATGGAGAAGGCCCACATTCTAGGCAGAGAAACTAGGGGAAGACTCAAAGGCTCGAGATAGAGTGATGAACCATACACAGCAGATGAAGGATAGTAGGTTAGGGGGATCATCTCATCCTTGTGGTGGACACACTTCAGCACGGTCTTCCTTTCGCCTCCTCCTCCTCAACGTCATACTTGGCCTCCCTTTTGACCTCCATAACATCATGATGCTCAGAGAGGGAATAGTATGGGATCTCCACTTAGGGGGACCAATAGAGACATAGGCTCCACCTACAGAGATATATCCACAATATTATCATCTAACAGTTATACATGATAGACTATCTGCTAAGTGGAGGATTATCTGCTAAGTGGAGAGGATTAGGTACTTGTGATCGATGCAGTGTGCATGGACATCATTGGAGAGAGTACCCTCAAAACCCTTGCTAATCAGCGTAAGACACTTGTTCCTGAGCCTATGGTTGGTGGCATGGCTAGGAGCCACATGATCTTCTGAAGTGGTCCAGAACCATGAGGAAGAGTACCAAGGCACAGTTATTGAGATCACAGGTAGCATTGGTGGTATTTTTACCCTTATCTTATTTGACTCAAGCTCTTCGAGATAATTTCATTTCTCCCTCATTCATAGAGCATTGCGTAGATGGTGGAAGTTAGGAAGGGACTTAGTTGGGATGTTGAGATGGATTTTATAAGAAAAATCTAAGTAGACTCCTTAGTCAATGAGTTCGTAGTGGATCTAGGACCCTTTACCACTACCTTGGATCTTCGTGTCCTTCCTTAGGTTCTTATGGAGTGTTCTTATGTATGCATTGGTTATCTATGACATAGAGCTAGGGTTGATTGTTACAGTAAGATTATATCTTGTGCGAGATGATTTACATGTGAAGTCCGTTATAGCTGAAGTTAGGGTTAGGAGACACATATCTATTCGTAATATTTCTACTATGCGGCTGAAGTGCGTGTGCCACGACGGGGTTGTCGGTTATATTCTATTACATTTGGTTATAGTTCAGAAGATGGGGCTAGTCAACATTCGCTAGATGATCACCCCATTTTATAATAGTTTTATAATGTTTTTCCTAGTGAGCTATCAGGGATGCCTCCCCCACGTGAGATAGACTTTCACATTGATTTGGTTCTAAGAGTGGAGCCTATCTCACGTGCTCCATATAGGATGACCACCCTTGAGCTATGTGAGCTCAAGTTGCAACTTGAGGGCCTTCTCAAGAAATGTCTAATCCAATGTAATGTATTTCCATGGGGTACACCAAGTGTTTTTGTGAAGAAGAAGGATGGATCCTTACATTTTTGTGTGGAATATGACAACCAAACAAATTAACGATCAAGAATTGTTAACCCTTTTCTCGTGTCGATGATTTGTTTGATCAGAGGAAAGGGGACACAATGTTTTCCAAGATAGCTCTTAATTCTTGTTATCATTAGTGAGGATTCAAATTCATATTTCTAGAAGACAACTTTCAAGACGTGATATGGCCACTATAAATTGATAGTTGTGTCATTAAGTCCTGACGAATGCCCCCGCAATGTTTATGAGTTTGATGAATAGGGTGTTCAGGAACTTTCTAGACCATTTTGTACTCTTATTCCTTGATGACATTTTGATCTATTCTTGTACACGTGCGGAGCATGAGGAACACCTTTGTTAGGTTCTCTAGTGTCTTCGAGAAAGCAACTTTACAGAGGACCCGATCAAGTGTGCATTCATTTAGTCGAGGTGAAGTATTTGGGTGACATTATTTATGGGGAAGGTGTCACAATCGATCTTTCACTGAGATGAGATATATTATGGATTGGCTAACACCCACTAATGTGACCTAGGTGAGCAGTTTCATGGGATTGGTAGGTTACTATAAAGAGGTTTTTTCAAGATTTATTACATACATCGAGAGGGGATAGGGGACCAACCCGGAAGGATCTCGGGTGTTGTGCAACATGGCTAAAATTTAACAACTTGTGTATAATGTTATGTTGTGTTGATGAATATCTAGTTAGGAGGCTTCCCATGGGGGTGACCTCATATGTGTGGCCATGGGGGTAGTTTTTCTTTTCTTTTAATTTTGTGTTATGTTTTTAATTATTGGAAATTGTAGTCACTTTATTAGCAATTAATAATGTGTCTTAATTAAACTAATCCATCTTAATTTTTTATCTAAAATAAGGATATGAAAATTGTATAGTTATGAGGGTAGATCGTCCTTGAAATCTTGCGGATGTGGGTTAGATTTATGTTGGTTTTTGTGTTATGTACTCTTCCCCAACTTCAAAATTTAGATTTTGACTTGGGAGGACTTTTTGGAGGCTTGTAGGACAAGCTAAGTTTGTCGCATGCCTCTTACATTTACCCAACAACCCTACCTATGGTGTGAGGAGTTGATTTTAGAATTATTTATACATTTTGGAGTGTAAAGGGTGAAAATAATTGTAGTTTCCTACGTACCACAATTAATTTGTCCTTGGTAGACTTGGTGTGCAAGTTTAAGTGTCATGTGGGCTTGTCATAAATCTTATATGTTCATTTATTTTATTGGTAATGGTGTTTGACTTGTGTGTTGGAATGGAGGAATGATTAAGTGACATCCTATATGGATCCCCCTCATCATCCTCACATCTCATTTCTATTTATTGATAGAATTTGATGGATTTGGGGTTATCATTTAATTTTCTTTCTCTTGCAATTTTAGATTTTTAGCTTGTTGGAGTTGGTTTTGGAGTGTGTTTGTCTTGAAGGTGTCAAAATCTTGTGGAGTGAAGTCTCTTGGAAGATTCATGGAGAGGTAGGCTCTCCACATTTCTTATTTTTATTATGCTTGTAGATGTGAAGTTTTTTTTTTTTTATGTATTGCATGAGTGTTGTGAATGTGTTGTTTTTGTGTGGTTGGGTAGTTGCCTTAAGTTGGGTGTGGGATATGGATTTATGGGACCATTGGGGAGGGAAAAGGGAGATGTGAGGTCTGTGCATTTTAGAGGTAGTAAGATTGGGAGTTTCACCTATGGGGGGATTGAAAATGAAAACATGGTCATATTTTTGCATACTTGCAAGGGAGAGATAAGGATGTTTTGTTGTTGTATTTTGCACATGGAGGCTTTGGGTGAAACCCCTACTTCACTTGGGAGGCAAAAGGAGGTGGTACCCACATTACATTGTTGTTTGTTGTCTTGTTGTAGTCAAGCCTTTGTGTTTGTTGGGAAGTTATTTCTTTTTTGAATAGATTTTTGTATGTGTTCTTTTTGTTGTGTTATTTTGTGGATTGTATTTTTTTGTGAAAGCCACTCTTATAAAAATTTGTTAAATGTTGCTCAATATCCCCATTGGTCAATGGTTAGGACTTCAGTCACAAAACCAATAAGGGGATGGTTTCTCCCCTTATTGGATTATAAGTTGGGCATGAGAATGTCACCTATACCCCTTTGTCTTTGTATTGTGATTCAAGTTTTGAAAGATTAAAGAGTGCAAGATTGAAGCTACATTTGGGAGAAGAAATGCAAATGGAGACTTATATTTTGGCCTTGTTGATAGTCCTTATGTTGTAATTTGTTCATTTCATTATTCCCACTTTGAGTGGAATATTGTAAATTTGTATGCTTGAAAGAAAGTTATATTATTACTTAGAAATCCCTATAACTTGTAAACTCTTCTAAGAGTGTTTGAATGAGAAAATTGAATTTTAAAATGTTTTAGTTTTGTGAAAGGAAACTACTAAATTTTACATTGTTTAGGTGAAATAGAAAAAATGATATGGTTTGAAATTGAAATGCATCTCCTTTAATTTAAGTTGTTTCATTATTTCAAAAATGTGATATATTTCATTTTAGAAGAAATGAGAACCTTGTTAAAATGCACTTGCTATGTGAATAGTTGACATTTAATTGTTGAAATTAGAAATAGAATAGTTACTTTTGTTTTATTAAATGAAAGAAATATTGAAGAATTTAAACTATAGTTGCATTTCTAGTCATGTTGAAGGAAATTTTCCCCTTACAAATCAAATAAGGTTGAATAAGAAGTTTTAATTGTTTTCTCATTTTTTTATTTTGGTATAGGTAGAAAACCATGGTGTATTTCCTTGTATATCGAAATACTAATCAACTCCTTTTAGTCTCATGAAGCAACAAATAAAGTATCTATATACATACATCTAAATATAATTAGAATTTAGTTAAATTAACCAAATTTACGTCGCAAGTGTGTATATATATATATATATATATATATATATATATATATATATATATATATATATAAAGATATAATTTTGTTTAATTATTTTTTTAAAAGGGAACTAATTAACTACAAATTGATATTATCAATGAAATTGATATTAATAAATATTAAAATATTAATAATAATAATATTATTATTATTATAAATAAAATTAATTATAAAATAAAACTTATTAATAAAAACAAAATATATATAATAAAACAAGATCTTATTTGAGTGTTGAGAACCCGCGCAGCCTACGAGCTATATTTGTTTTTTAAAAAATGGGGTATGGGGTTTGAGCTATATTGTATGGGATGGTGGGTGAGGTCGCTGACCCCTCCTCCCTTTTAATTAAATATTTTTTCCGGTGGGTGGCGGGCCGAGCCCCCACCAAACTTAACCTTGTCACTATTTTTTAGTCAATAGATTAATTCACAGCCTATGTAGTTTGTGTGCCACGACCTTACTTTTGGTCCATATATATATTTTTTTAAATAAATAAAATGTGTGGTTATTTTCAAATGAAAAAAAAGAAACAAATATATTTAGATATATACACATACAAGTATGTATGTATATGTATATATAGGTATATATATACACACTTATAAATTTGTGCTAAATACATTTATATCATTTCCTAAATTACCCATTTAAAATAGATCTAAAATAAAGTAAATGCCCATTTACCTAAATAGGAAAATGTAATAAAATTGTTCAGCAAAAATGAATTTACAAACAAACCCTTGGAATGGGTAGTATAGAAATAGCAAATAAACAATAAAATAAAATTAGAGCATCCATATTAAGCTCCATTTTTCTGTCATGGATTCCTTGTCCTTCTCATCCTTGCAAAACAAAAATGAAGAAATAAGTCAAAAGAAGGAATAAAATATTTCCATAGAGATGATTAGGGTTAGTTTGGATCCCTAAGATCCAAAGGCCCAGATTCAATCCATCCAATGGATAGAAATCATCCCTACAAAAGTTAGGTGAGGGTTAGGTGAGAATATTTTAAATGAAATACATGGGTCAAATTTGAATGGGGCCACTTAAGTGGTGTAGAAGTTAAATTTATTCTATAACCTATTTGATTAGTTAATGGATTTTTAATAAAATCCCATGACCCTTGTAATTAATTAAGTCAAATTTACTCCTTAGTGACTAGGCCATGTTTATAATAACACTTAAATTTATGACAAGCAAGAGGCCCACCAATGTGCCACAAATTTATTTAGTTAGATTTTGATTTTTTAAAAATAAATATTACCTTAGTGAACGTGCGTGAGGTATAGGTAGAAAGGGTTAGTTGTTAAGGTTTAAATGTAACAAATCTAAGGAATTCTAAATGTTAAGGTTTAAAGTTTTAGAACAAACAAAACGTATGAAATAACAAGAACATACAATTTAAATCATAAATATAAAAAGGGTACATGGAATAACGAAACAACATGATCAACATCATTTAAAAAGCATGACATCCAAAGAAAATGATTAATGACATTTTTTTCATGTTTTTGTGACTTTTATCGCATTGTTAAAAGTGGTATTATAAGGATGGAAGGAGACAAACATGTTTCCACAAAGACTTTTAGTGATAGTTATTTCCATGTTTTAAACACAAACAAATATGTTGGAAATTTATTGTTTTCTACGGGGAAATCAAGAACAGACGGAACCATGTTAGAATAAGAGTCTCCCCCTACAAACGTTGGTATTGCCTAGCTGTCAAATATTTTGTATATATTAAAACAATCGAATATTAATGATGACATAGGTGGTATTGGAATAAATTTATGTATATCCTGAAAATTAATTCGCATATTAAAGGGAGTGAAGGAGACTTTTAGGCAAAAAGTATTCTCAGTCTTGAAAATCAAGGACATGTTATAAAGTCATTATTTTTATGTGTGAAACAAAAATTTAAATAATGTTTTTACACGCCAAAAAAAATGAAAGCAATTCTTTATACGGGTGAAACAAAAACTGAAGAAATAAATATGAGAACCAAATATCTTGATGGAATGTTGGTATTGTCTAGGTATCATAAATATTCACCACAAATTAAAAATATTGAATCTCTAGGAATAAACTTTTGTACAATTTGACACCAGATTTGTATTGATTTAGCGGAGAGATGTTGTAGTGCCCTTAAAAAAATTAATGGTCTAAAGTAATAGTAATTATTCCTATTATTGGTAAGGAAAAATTTGTTCGATTTTTTTTTTAAATTATTATTATTATTCTTTGTTAACCAAAGATGTATCTAGAAAATTCTTGAACTCACTTATGTAATTTGAGTTGTTAATCAGATTACAATGTGTTGATTTTACCATGATAGCATACCCAATTTTAGTAGATCATTCTCACCAAACTATGGCTCCTTAAAGTGTTATAAGGTGGATGAAAGAAAAGAAGTTGTTTTCGAGACAATTAAAGTGTTAGTCATGACTCTCAATTATTATCTAAATTCTCATCATAGAAAGAAACAACATAACAAAAGTTATTATAAATTTTTATTATGGATTCATTCCACAACAAGGAATAACAATCTATTTTATTAAGTGTATTAAAACGTCAACAAAAATTAATTGTATTAGAGGTTCTAACTAAATTCCAATTAACCAAAAATGGATTAGCAATCAAATTTCACACTCATTTAATCGAGTCCTAACCCCAAGATGAAAATATCCACTATAATAAATTAAATCACTCCACACCAAAAAGTAAATCAAATAAAGGTTATTCCACGAAGATTTCTTTTTTTTAATATAAATTAAATCTTTCCACTTTTTTAAAAAAAAGGTAAATAAAATAGATATAGATCCACCGCATAAATCTTCCTACTTTTAATAATAAGAAGTAAATAATTATTTGAGGGGAGAATGTTTTTATTTAAAAAAAAAAAAAAACTGGTTTTAATAAAGAAGAGTAGCCAACCGCTAAGCAAGTGGACAATAACTAGGTTAAATATGGACTGTGTGATGAAATGATTTTCCACCAAAGATTTTAGGTGTATGAAAGAAGCCTAAATATCCTTATATGGTTATACATGGTTTTTTTATTCATTTTCCCTTTGCTTATTATTTTGTGTTTTAGATCGCACCACTTCCATGGAGTTTTGTGGAGTATCATTAGGTAGTTTATTTATTTATCCTCTTTTTTAAAACAAATATCATACCAGATTTAGTTATTAATTGTAGTGGTCGATTCTTTTTGGAGTCACATAGCAGAGCGATACGAGTCCGTGAAACAAATACTATGTCAAAAAAGAAAGGGAGTGAGAGTTGTGCGAGGTGGCCATACCTATAGTCTTCATGGTTTGGGGTTATTGGAAAAGATGCAATGAAGGCCATGACTAGAATCGCAGAGCATCGAGTACAAAAAAGGGGCAAAAACGGAAATGGTTTGAGGAAAGGATTCGTGTCGTATAATTTATTATTATTATTATTTTTGGATTTGTTTTTATAAATATATTGCAGGGATTTAAAGATCGTTAGATTTATTTCGGTTTGTTTTTATAAATATATCTCGTGGATTTAAATATCTTTGTGTTTGCACTCTTAAACATACTCATACGTACTAATATGTTTTCACGAAAAGTGAGAACATAATAATTTACAAGTGAGGTTCATAAAATAAAAATCCACATATGTGAAAAGCCAACATTCCTCAACTTCGAGTGCTTTTCCACATTTAACATATCTATTTTTAGCTTGAAGAGTAATTCTATTTCTTTCTCTTTTACTTTTTTGGGTCCACCTTCATGGATTTAAAAATAAATTCCAACAATTGAATGCAAGTATAAGAACACTTGTAGGAGTAGCATTGTATTAATTTACAACATTAAAATTGTGAGATTAAATACACCTCTAAGGACCCAAAACTAATTTACTCGTTGAAAATACAACTCCCAAACCTCCTCAAAATTCTTTCATTTTGCAATGACACAATGCAAGACTAAAAATTTCTTTAACTAAGAAAAGACCAATATTACCATTCCTACAAGCCCCTTCTCAAAGAGTGGCTTAAAGTAAAATTAATTGTTCTCATTATGCAATGCATTCCACTACATATGAGGCAAGAAATTTAAGTTTCTTTCAATATAAAGCAAGTGGGCAAAAGTGCGTCTATATCCCTAAAATAAGAGTGAAATCTTACTTCCACTATGAAAGGCTTAAATTTCAACACACAAAGTCTTCTTTCAAGAGGAGATATCAAACAAATAAATTTATTCATTTGTAGCTCGTTCCCATTCAACTTTCAAGAGAATAAAATAAACTCCTTTACAACAACATGAGAAGGAATACAACATTTTTCCAAGCATGAATATTTACCATACAATCTTGTCATGCATATCCAAATTTCCTTTGAAACCAAATAATTTAATTCTTCCATTTCCTTTCCAAAATACAAATCCCTCTCAACTTTTACCATACAAGTTATAAAGCACAAGAAGTTTGTGAAGCTTGAGTTTGTTGCAAAATATGAAAAAAACTACAAGATACTCAAAATTTCTCAATGCAAGACATTACAAGGCTCCACTCCATGATTGAGGAGGATCACATCACTAATACAACACTAGTTTCTCAAAAGCAATCCCAATCCCAATATGGGAAAAATTAAAAGAAGATGATACTCTTGACATAGCCATATCCACGTGATTACAAGAGGTAAAACTCTCCCAAAATTTGGGAACAACAAGATACCAAGAAATAGAGAAAACTCCAACCATCTTCAAGATTGAAATTCAACTTTTGCTCCACGTAATCTTCAACACAAAGAGAAATTCTTGACTTACCACCCAACCTATAGGCATAATTACATGTCTTTCCAAAGGTTAGAAGAAATGTTGGCCTCCCCCAAGCCCATGGTAGAGAGAGCTAGCTTCCACAAATGTGCACAAGAATAAGGGAGAGGTAATCATAAGCATAGCACATACAAGACTAACCCATATACCACAAAAACACAATAAATGCCAACTAAATAAAAAGATAAGAAAACCATATTCATCCTCAACAAGGGGGCAAAGTGGATGAGACATCTAGTAATGTCATAGAGTGTGGTCTAACCATAGGATACAAAATTTTAAAATCTTAAAAAGCCTCTTTATCCCTCCAAAACAATCATCCATCCTTATTACTCCTCCCATTTGCCTAAATTCCCCTTGGGAGGATTTTCAAACCCATTGGTTTCCTCTTCAAGGATGGGGAAAGGGTTTCAAACTATATAGACCACCTTCCCTACCTCAAACCATATAAGGGGATAAAAGAGAAACTATCATGGTTTGCCCATCAAGCCATGACATTTAAAGAGGGAAAATCCCTCCCTCTTCCCCAATAAAACTCTCAAATCCATCAACCCATATGATGGATGGAGAAAATTACAAACAACACACTCAAGCAACCATAAAACACATGCAACAAGATAAAAATTTCAACCGAAGAAAATATAAAATATATCATGCCAAATAACACAAAATAGGATCAAAGAGCCTACCTCCACAAGCTCTCAAATATCTAAGTTTTCCCAATTCTTTGATCAAGAAAAAACTCCAACTTCAAAAGCACTCCAAGTACAAAAAGACAAATAAAAAATTTCTTTCTTCCACATGAGGGAGTATTTGAAGAGAAAAAAGAATTTTCCTCACAAATGAGGGGGTTACATGTGTCACCCCTATCTTCCCTCCAAGTCAAGATTCTCAAAAATAAAAGAAATAAAATATAAACCTACCTTTAAACATCCCTCTCCCAAATTACCTTTAAAGAAAGTGAGAAAAGTTTATGCAACTTTTCACAACACACACACTCCAACCATTCTTACATGAATGGTGACAAATGAGAGGATAAATGGGAGGAAACTCCTTTTTCCTTGGAATTAATTGACCCTACCTAATAGGTAGAGTCTAAGGGTTTATTTTTATGCTAATTGAACCCTCAAAACCAAAACGGGTCACTAAAAATTCAAAAATAACCAAATTTCAGGTTTGACACATTTGGACACATATGTTGAGGATGTGGGACCAACTCAAGGGTGCTTAGGTGACACAAATCCCATTACTTAAGAAAACAAAGACAAAATTACAATCCTAATATAAGTGGGAACCATTAGGTCACCCAAACTTATCTTTCTAACAAAATTAAACAACCTAAACACAATTAATTTTACAACTATAAAACATTATAAATAAGGGTCACTCATGGTGCTAAAATAATACCAAAGAACTAATAAGGCCTCATCATGTTAACATGGTTATGTATCAATCCCATGGGCCACTTGTGAACATTCATGTAACCACCACAAACCCACGTTCTCATGTGCCTTGTAATCTATGTTGGTGATCATTTTGACCTCTCACCATTTTGCCCTAATTTTCCTCTGATTTGCGGGCTTTGTCATTTTTCCTATTTTTTCCTCGACCATGGAAGCTTGAAAATGATCGATTTATATTTGTATGCCTTTGAAAATCCAAATCCATGGTCAAAAGATGCTCAGAACCATGATCCACATAGTTTTGTTTTGAAATAACTTTCATCCTTAGTAAAAAATGGGTATTAAGCATGAAACGTGAATTTCTATGTTTTGACGATCGATGGTGTCTTTTTCCTATCAAAGTTATTCCTGAGGTTCAGTGGTCTAGTGGCTTCCTTTGGTTGGTGAGGGGATGGTGGGTGAATTCTTTAACTTATCACTTTTTGCTTTTTGGTGAAAAGGCAAATTTGGCCCCATAGCCCCGCTCGAGTCTGATTGGTTCTTTTGGTGCTTACGTGGCTCCTTCCAATTGGATGGGGCACGTCGGGTCTGTTTTTGAACCTTTTCTTTTTGGCTTCTTTCGTAAAACAGTTTGAACTCAACCCGTGGCCCCACCGGACTCTTATTGGAGTGAATTTAAGAGGCAAGGAAAAGGTCTCACTTTGACCCCACAGGAGGACACGTGGCGAGCCCGTGCTCGTTCAAGGTCTCAACTTTTGGGGATTATCTCAAGGAGTGCCACAACGACAGTGGAAGCCTCCACTCACATTGCATTTTGTTTAGACTTTTCAATGACCAAAAGGAGACTACTTGAAGCATGACATGTGGCACCTTCCATTGAGCTTTAAGCATTCGAGAAAAACTTTACACGAAGCGGGACACATGGCAAAACCGCGCTCGTTCTCAGGTTTCAAATTTTGGGACCATCTCATGGTGCACCATGGTGACATGTTGTAGTTTGAAAATTCAAAGAGGCGGGAAAGTGGACTGTCGACACTAAAATTTTCCTCCGTAATTTCTATTTCATTAATGTATGTATTAGGAATAGGATGTTGTTAAGTATAATTAGTAGTAGCATCTGATAGAAGATAACGGTGCCTTGGGTAATTAGAAGTAGGGTCTACATGATTAGGAATTAGAAATATTATATTGGTAATAAAGACAAGGAGTGAGGTCATAAATATTTTGTGTATTTTATTTGTAAAAGTCTAAAAATGTGGAACCCATGTAAAATGATAAGGTTTATCTTATCTTAAAGATAAACTTACATGTACGAGATAAGAGTTAAGGTATGGAATATGATTCGTCGAGTGGATTTCTTATCCTATCTTAGAGATAAGATGGATAAGCCTGGAAGTTCTATAAATAGAGAGGCCACCCCCTCATTTAGCATAGAAGGAAGTAGTGAGAAATATTGTAGGAAGTGTGCGAAGGAAGCCATCAGTTTAAAGGTGTGTTGAAGAAGCCATTAAGAGGTGTAATTGTAAAGTTTCTCCCATAGTCTTGGTGAAAGGCAAGTGAAGTCAATAACACTTGAAGTACCTCATGGGTGAGATTGTAACAATTTCATGTTAATATTATAATTTACTTTGATATTTCAGATTTGTCATCATTCCATCTTATCATAGTCGATGGTATTCTTGTGTTATGTTGTTGTTTTGTTTCAGATTACATCCACCAAACTAAAGGTGTGCATTAGTAAATAATCATAGCGAGGAGTTCTCGGTGAAGAATTATCATAGTGCGGATTGGTGATGACATTTTGGTTCCGTTCTTAGACCATTCCTCGTTAGTGGATTTTACGGAGAGATATTCCCACTTAGTCAAAAATCAATTAGAGGGTAACCTTGTTTTTCTTGTGCATAGTAGTTACCATGGTAAAGTCATTTTTGCCATGAATAGTAGTTACCATGGTAAAGTCATTTTTGTTGGAATAGTATTTACCATGATAAAGTCACTTTTTACCGTGAATAGTATTTACCATGATAACTTCACTTTTTACCGTGATAGTATTTACATGATAACTTCACTTTTTACCATGAATAGTGTTTACCACGGTAAAGTCGGTTTTACCATGATAAGTCAAGTTTTACCATAGTTTACCGTGGTCATTTCTATTTTATTTGTAGAAAGGTGTAAAGTCACTTTCTAGTATAGTGATTCCAATTATTTGTGCACATAAGTCTTGTTGATTGTACTTGTGGGTTGGTATTTCACGGTGGTTACTTTTGAAAATGGGAAAGATTCCTGTTTTTCAGCTCAATCTAATGAAGATGCTTCTTCTTTCATTCAAGTTTAAGCGATCTTGTATTTGTAATGGCCTTATAAGAAGGAACAATGGACTGAATTTTTCCTACCTTTTTGGATGGTTCGACACTTAGGTGGTTTGAAACACTAGGTGATAATGTGAAAAATTCATGGGATTTATTAAGCGAAAGTTTTCTTGAAGAATTTGGTGAACAACAGAATATGCCAGATCTCATGATCGAGATCACAAAGCTATCCCAAGGAGAGAAGGAGAAGATAAGGGATTATCATGCTCGTGTTCTAGAGCTAAGGAGGAAGCTCGATGCCCAGATCCGGAAGGAAGGATTAGCGGATGGGTTGATGAATGGCGTGGATAATCTCCTCTGTAAGCACTTCATTCTTGGGATGAAGCCAGAGATCAGACAACGAGTGAAGTATGACCACCCAGCTACCATTGAACAAGCAAAGGAGATTGCAAGAAGGCAAGAAGAAAGCATGGAAGAGGAGCCCAAAGAAATTGTTGCTAAAGTAGAGCCTACACCAGCACCTTTGGTCCAGAATCCACAACCACTCTCGGTGAGCACAAATATTTCTCCTAGTACATCTACTGAGTATGAAGATCTGCTCAAAAAGATGGGTCAGTTAACTATTAATCTTCTTCAAGGAAAGGAATTTAGTTCTCGGGGAGGAGATAGAGGTCGAAAAAAATATTTACTGAAGTTGTTTGTTATGGTTGTTATAAAAGGGTCATTATAAGTATAATTGTCAGGATAGAGCTTCTACATACGGTAAAGGAGATAATGATAAAGGAAAAGCACACAGAATTCTTTTGATGTAGTAGATAAGAGCAGAAATAATGAAGTAGATGTGTTTGTAACAAAAGAAAAGAAAGAAAAAGATAATCAAGATGGAAATGATCCTAAGAAGATGAAAGAAGAAACTAGTAAGAAACATAGGAGAAGAAAGTTGGGTGTGCGGGATTTTCGATTTCACGGGGCAAGGACCATACTCCATCTTGGAAGATCTGTCCAAAGGCACTGCAAATATTACATATGGTCAACTCTTGGCTATGTCTTCGAGAAGAGGCGGGAGTTGCGAGGTGGACTCAATGCTCGAAGAAGGAAGGAGGTTGAGGTCCTGTTTTGGAGGCGAGCGGATCCCTATGCTCCACAAGGCTGAGGTATTATGTAATGGTATTTCAATTCATGATGTCTTAGTTGATGGAGGTGTTGCGATTAATGTAATGACCGAGTCTGCATAATGAATATGTTGGGTTTAAAAATTGATCGCCCTTGACACTTATGTTAAGGTCATTAAATAAAGGAAAAACTAAACCGAGAAGGTGTAGTTTCAAATGTGGCAATATCTGTTATGGGTGTTGTATGTGTGGTAGACTTTCGGGTGATGAAAAATGAATATTGTGCGTACCCAATGCTTGCTTTGGGAAGACCATGGCTAAGGAGAGTTCATGCGAAACTCTTTGGAATGAAGGTTTCATGACACTTGGACGTGGTAGAGAGAGGTGAAGATAAATGTGATCCCTCGACATCATAAAGGCGAGAACTTGTGGATTCAAGTGATGGCCCGATGATTGGACATCCTCTGATTACTCTAGTACCAGTGAAGTGGACATTGAAGATGAAGAAAGTGAGGTGGATGTTTCAGTCATGGATATCCTTCCAGTCACACCAACTCATGACCCCATAAAATTATCTGAAGAAGAAGTTGATGATCGTCTCCAACAAATAAAGATTGGTGATGCTGTGATGGAGAGTGAGAAGGAATCCTACCTCCAGCTCTTTCGAAGGTACATACACCTATTCACTTTTGATTACAAGGAACTCCGTCAAGTAAGTTGGGTAGAACATTGTATTGAGCTGGTAGATGGTGCTAAGCCCATAAAGCAAATGCCATATAGAATGAATCCTAATTTTTCCAAGACTGTAAAAGAAGAAATAGATAAGTTGCTTGATGCAGGATTCATATTTGCTGTGGAGAATTCAGAATGGGTTTCTCCCATTGTGATCTCAATAAAAAAGAATGGGAAGCTACGCATTTGTGTTGATTACAGGAAGCTCAATAAGGCAACAAAGAAGGATCATTACCCTCTTCCATTTTCAGATCAGATCTTGGGCCAAGTAGGCGGCCGGGAGTGCTATAGTTTCTTTGATGGATATAGCGGCTATAACCAAGTTCGTATAGCAGAGAAAGATCAGCTGAAGACCACGTTCACCACTCCTTGGGGAACGTTTGCTTATAGAGTTATGCCTTTTGGGTTGTGTAATGCTCCAGCAACATTCCAGCGTTTGATGAATAGGGTGTTCGAACCCTACATTGGGACCTTCATCGAGTATTTACTGGATGATTTTTGCATCTATGGGAGCAAGTTGGACCACCTGCACCAGATGGAGACAACATTTCAAAGGTTAGATGAAGCACAAGCCTCACTAAACCCTACAAAGTGTGTCTTTGGATGTTCTAAAGGTGTTTTGTTAGGGCATGTTGTATCCAGAGATGGTATTGGTACTGATCCTGATAAAGTTTCAAAAATCAAAGATTTACCATTTCCTATGAATAGAAGTAAGTTGAGATCATTTTTAGGCCATGTGGGTTACTATAGAAGGTTCATCAAGAATTTCTCAAAGATTGCACAACCACTAACCCAGTTCTTGAAGAAGGATGTTACTTATGAACCAGGAAATAAGGCGCATGAAGCTTTTGGACAATTGAAGGAAGCCCTGGTGTCTTCACCTGTTTTGAAGAATCCAGATTGGAGCAAGCCATTCATTGTGTACACTGATGCCTCAGATGCAACACTAGGAAGTACTTTGAGCCAAAAGGATGAAAATGGGAATGAACATCCAATTTACTTTGGGAGCAGACAAATGAGCAGTGCTGAGGTAAATTATCTTATGGCTGAAAAAAGAGGCTCTGGCTATCATTTTTTTGTAAAGAAGTTTAGAAATTACTTGCTAGGGCAAAAATTTCTAGTTGTAACAGATCATCAGGCTCTAAAATATATTGTAAATAAGCCTAACCCATCAGGGAGGATAGCAAGATGGATAATTTTGCTACAAGAATTTGAATTTGATATTATAGATAGGCTAGGAAAGAAGCATGTCAATGCAGATGCACTCTCTCGAGCCTATGATGGTTTAGGATCATCTTGTGATGATGATGATTTCCCCGATGCAGCATTGTTATCCCTTGACACAATCCCTAGTGAATACATAGATATTTGGAATTATATGAATGAATTCAAGTTTCTGATGGTGCCAATGCAAAGACTAAGAGAAAGATTACTCAAGCCGATCGTCCATATTCTATTACTGCATGGAGTATTATTTGAATAGGACACGATGGAGCAGATCTGAGAGGCGTTGGACGTGATCAAGGAAGGAAGCTGCTAGAAGAATTCCACAATGGTACATGTGGAGGCACTTCTCTAGACAACTTACAGCAAGAAGGATCTTGGATGCGAGTTATCAACTTTGGCCCACTCTTTTTAAAGATTGTTATAATTATTGTAAGACATGTGATATTTGTCAAACACATGGTAACAGTAAGACTTCATCAGCTCCATTATGTCCTATTCTTCCCTTGGTCCCTTTGAAAAGTGGGAATAGACATTGTAGGTCCACTTCCAACTACATCACGCCAAAATAAGTATATTGTAGTTGCCACAGTTATTTAACCAAGTGGGTTGAAGCTAGGCCATTGAAAACAACTTCCATGGATGAAGTGGCAGGTTCATATATGAGCGCATTGTCACCAGATTTGGTTGCCCATTAGAAATTGTAATAGATCAAGGAAGCCACTTCATTAATGAGGTGGTAGAAGCCCTAGTCAATAAGTTTTCTATTAAGCACGGGAAGGCAACAACATACAAGCCAAGCACAAATGGACGGTGGAGCAGAACAAATTTTGTGTTGTGTCAAATTCTAGCAAAAGATGCAGCCTTGCGGTACATAAATGGGATAAAAGGATTCATGCAGCATTGTGGGCATATAGGGCAACATCAAAGTCAGCAGAGGATACTCCCCATTTCGGTTGGCCTATGGCATTGATCGATTCTTCTATTGAGTTTGATATTCCCACTTTGTGAGAGTTATGAAAAATGAAAGGATGGATGAAAGTGATTGGTAAAAAAGAAAGGTTGGTACATCTTCATTTGCTTTGAGGAAATGAGAGAAATAGCAAAGGATACAAGCCATAAGAAGAAAATGAAGCGAAGGAATACTTTGATCAAAGATCCGGTGGTCTCCATTTCATGTGAATGACTTGGTTCTAGTATATGATTCGAGATACAAAAAAAAAGAAGACAGAGAAAATTTCTTCCAAAATGGATGGGGCCCTACAAAATAGCAGTGTGCATGAAAATGGTGCGTCTGACCATTGGAGAATTGGATGGCACTCCCATTACAAAATGGGTCAACCACGACAAGTTGAAGATTTTCCAAGCACCCAGAAATAGTCTACTCAGGGACGGAGTAGAAGCTAGGAAGGGGAAGATGTCGACACTAAAATTTTCCTCCATAATTTCTATTTCATTAATGTATGTATTAGGAATAGGATGTTGTTAAGTATAATTAGTAGTAGCGTCTGATAGAAGATAACGGCGCCATCAGTACGGTGCCACCAATAATGTGGAGTACGGTAACAGTCAAAGTACAATAGGAATGTTGTAAAAGTAAATATTTGTAAGTAAGTGGTCAGTAATGTTAAAATGTCAAAGTTTGGGTAATTAGAGAAGTAGGGTCTACATGATTAGGAATTAGAAATATTATATTGGTAATAAGGACAAGGAGTGAGGTCATAAATATTTTGTGTATTTTATTTGTAAAAAGTCTAAAAATGTGGAACCCATGTAAAATGATAAGGTTTATCTTATCTTAAAGATAAACTTACATGTACGAGATAAGAGTTAAGGTATGGAATATGATTCGTCGAGTGGATTTCTTATCCTATCTTAGAGATAAGATGGATAAGCCTAGGAAGTTCTATAAATAGAGAGGCCACCCCCTCATTTAGCATAGAAGGAAGTAGTGAGAAATATTGTAGGAAGTGTGCGAAGGAAGCCATCGAGTTTAAAGGTGTGTTGAAGAAGCCATTAAGAGGTGTAATTGTAAATTTCTCCCATAGTCTTGGTGAAAGGCAAGTGAAGTCAATAACACTTGAAGTACCTCATGGGTGAGATTATAACAATTTCATGTTAATATTATAATTTATTTTGATATTTCAGATTGTCATCATTCATCTTATCATAGTCGATGGTATTCTTGTGTTATGTTGTTGTTTTGTTTCAGTTACATCCACCAAACTAAAGGTTGTGCATTAGTAAATAATCATAGCACGAGAGTTCCCGAGTGAAGAATTATCATAGTGCCGGATTGTTGGTGTACTCATCTGGAGGTAAATTGTATTTTTTTCTCTGACATCAAAAGGACTAAAATCTCAAAATGGCCCACAAGCCCGATAAGGGGAAAGTCAAATCTTACCCCAATCAATGGCAGAGGTGCGAACTCTTGGGGGAAATTTAGAAAAATTTCCTTTAGGGAGAAAAGGGGTCAAAAGTAAAATGGGAAGCATGGTTTCACTTTGCAATCATATTAAGACATGTGTCAAGCCCCTTTTTCAAGGGGCGGAGTCTGCAGGGAAAACTTGTAAAATTTTCCCTTTTCCTAAAAAGGGGTGAAATGGTAGAATTTGGCCACGGTCCCACTGGGGCACACCTTAGGACACATGTCAGGCTCATTTCCCGAGGATGGAGATGTGAAACAAAAATGTGAAATCCATTTCTCCAAAAGTTGTAAAAATCCAGAGAAATCCCTGGGTCTATTTTTAAGTTCGAATCTTCCATGTGGACAATCCAAATTCAAAGTAAAGATCGGCGGCAGCTGAGAGTCTGAATTTGATTTTCCCCCATTTTTCCTCAAATATGTCTGAAGTGTGAGTCTCCATGATTTCTTGGTCTTTTCTACTCGTCAAATAGAGGGGGGAGCTAATTTTGATATCTAGAGTTTGGTGAGAAGATCTGGAGGGTGTCTTCCGCCATTAAAATGGTCTCGAATTTCGTGTGCGCGATTGGATTTTCCATTCTTCTTCTCCTAAACATTCAAGGAGCCGATTTGACAGATTAGGGTGGAAGTGGTTGACAAATTGAAGGAAGAGTGATTTACCAGAGGAAAGAGTTGAATGTGGGAGATATTCGATGAGATCTTCCCCCTCGAGCACCTAGAGACTTTTTACAGATTTGATTCTGAGAATCACGAAAGAATCATGGTGAGCACTAGTGCATTTAACATTTTTGTCTTTTGGGGAGAAGGGGCTCTGTTGTAAATGTTATAAATGGCACAAATTTTTCGTGCAAATGGTTGGGAGTTTTTGGAAAGGTTAGAGACTGATTTTTCTAGCAGAAAAAGCTTGACAGAGCCCATCCCTTTTGAGAAGCCATCTAAGAAGCATGTATATCTCTCTTTATGTCAAATTCAATCGTGTCAAGGTGGTTGCAAGTGTACAGCCATTGACAAGCTTTGAGATTGTTCTGGAAACTTTCCCTTGCTAATAAATTTGATCAAACTTGAGCTATTCTGTGTTAATCTTGAGTAAAGTGTATTTATTTCATCTCTGAATGCATGCAAGTAGTTTTTCTTGTTTCTATTGCAATATTGTACCAAAATCCAATCCAATCACATAGGTCTCAATCCTTGTGATAGTTTAGTGGCATTTGCAATTTCATTTCTCAGAAGAGCCTTCATCTAGGAGTGAGATAAATGGTTTAAAATCAATTTTCTTTCATTTTGTTGATAGAGATTATTTGTAAGCCTTTGGGTGTACCTCAGGCATGGTTTGATTTGAATCTTGGTGCTTTATTGGGTTTTACTCGACTCGAGCCTTTGTGATAGAATCCCATAGATTGTATGAAAAAGTGCCATCTGGGCCTCCATTGCGGTGCATATTCTAGTTGAAGAAACATTGTAACTTTTGTGATATTTTGTTGTTTGAATCTTTCCATTTTCATTATCTCTCAAGGATCTGGTGAGTCAAGTGCATCTTGTCTCCCCTCCCACCAAAAATTTTATTTGAAACAACTAATCCTAATCATACCACCCTTTTTTTTTCTCTGTATACCCACACAAGACAAAAATCCATTTGTTAAAGTATGCGAGATGATCGGGATTTCAAATGTATTTAGTATCCAACCATCACCTTGTTGTGAAGATATCTCCATGATCTCGGAAGTGACAACTCATGAGAGTCGGATCTAGTGTGTTGATCATATTTTCCCGATGTCTTCTCTATAAAATCTATGCAAATGAAGGTACCTATATCTCCTTTCAAAATAAAAAAGGTTACAAAAATAGCTTCTCTTACCTTGGTTGAAAGACACAACCTAAAATAATTAGAATAAGATCATATCCTTTTAAGGTGCTACCCATCTCTCCACAAATCCAAGTAACAAAGGGTAGTCAAATTTCCTCCCGTCTAGAAAATGACATATATTTATGATCTAGACACCTCTAAGCTCCATGTTGAATCGGTGTTTACGCTTTGGCTTGAAAAGGAGAACAAATCTACATACCAACATCGGTGGTTCCATCGTTGGGGACTTATTTGAGTTGCTTAAGACTATTTGTTGATTCACTACTGCTTGTTCATATCTATTTAGCTCATCAACCACGCTTACGCACCGTTCTTTGGGGGACATTGTGAGTGCGTTCATATTCAAACTCGATAAAACATTTCTTATATACTCCAAGTGTTGTGTGCAATTCTTTCGGTTCCCACACCTAGATCACCAAATCACAACACCCTTATATTTACACAAGTGCATATACTTGAGTTCACTGGTGTGATTGGATAACATGGGTACTATCTCCAAGTTGTGGGACTTTCTACTTGAGATAGACCTCCAGAGAAAGCTAATTGGTTCTTGCTCCTAAACTACCTGCCACAATCTACTCTAATACAGAAAAAACTATCTTTCCTAATCTAACTTTTCCAAGGGACCAAGGAGAGAGAATGCATGAAAATGAAAATCCTACACTAAAGTGGTGATACACCAGAAAAGGAGGGTGTGAGAGTAGTCTTCCAATGTGTGAAAATAGAAGTAAAATGCATACTAGAAGGGGTGATAACAATTCTCCACAATCTAGAAAATGCATTCACAACAATATTTCATACATGCACAATAATAATGAGTCCTTACAAGAGCATAAAAATAGACACAATATTCTTGTAATGAAGGTTGAAAGGGCAAGAAGAGTGCAAACAAACACAATAGGGGAAGATGCATCCACAAACTTGTATTTTATTGCTTCATGATATGCACAGTTCAATCTATTACAAGATAAGGGCCTAGATCACCATGCAAGGAGTCCACTACAAGGGCCTACAGCACATTGGCTTCACAAAGAAATTTTGACAGAGCTTTGCTACAACAAAAACTACCTCCTTTACAATGAGCCCAACACTCCAATTTATAGAAAAATAAGAAGAGAGAGAGAGGGAAAAATGGAAATCCCAAAATCTATCCTTCAACCACTTGTAAGAGGTATTAAATGGAGTGAAATGATTGTATGTTACTTTAAAAGGATCCCCATACTATCCCAGGTGCTGCAAGAAAAAAGAATGATGACCATGCCTCTTAATTGCACTCCCAACTACCAAATAAAACACTATCATGAACCCAGCCACATTTTATGAAAAATATCCATCTATTTCTCATAAAATCCCAAATTTCTTGATTTTTGTACATTGGGCTTGATCCATGATTCCAATGGTACCAATTTTGTGTGATTTCGTTGAGAAATGCAAAAGTTATGGCCTTCTGAGTGCGAGTAGCTATTTTGGGTCTATCAGGCATTTTCTATCATTTGACGAGAATGAGCATTAATTGATTGGAGCTGAATATGTTTATTTTATTTTAATATATCTACCCTCATAAAATTAATAAATCTAATTTTGTGATACAGGATGTCGTGTGCTCATTCTAGAAAGTCCAATTTTATGAAAATCGGAGCTCGAGTCAAAAGTTATGGCCGTTTGAAGTTCGGAGGTCAAACATTGACTTTTCTCTTCATTGCGGCTATTTCGGAAAAATCGGGTCCACGTGTCTCGGGCTGTCCCAGACAAAAATATCTGCATCACCCAATTTGGGCTTCCTTGTCCCATGCATCCTATTTGCATTGACTAGGCCGTGAGGGCCATTGACCTCCGCATTCTCCACAACATATGGTTCCTTTTGTGGCTTTTTTCACCTTTGCGCATCCCACACATACTTTTGTCCCGACTGTCCTGGACACATTTCTCCACACCACCCGCAATGCACTGACTTGTGGAAAAAAAATTGGATTTTCACATCCCGCACGTACCTGTGTCCCAACTATCCCATGGACCACCTGGGATAAAAATTTCTACTTTTTCCGATTTTCTTTACCTGCGGTGATTTTGGCAATGTGCGCCCCACATGTCCCTGTTGAACTTGTGTGGTTTGGGACACAAAAGTTGATTTAGCCGATTCCTTTGTATTTTGGCTCCAAACCTGGTATGATGAACCTTGGTATGATCCGCACTGGTATGATCCATAGCCTCCAGACCCACAATGCATTAAAACAAGCCTGCGACTTCATTTTTGGATTTTTTCAAATTTTTCTAACTTGTTGGATTTTTCCTTGGATGGGGAGAGTTAGAGAGAAGCCAAGGGACCCCAAAACATGATTTTGGCCTTGAATCAATTCTACTTTCTTGAGACTAAAGAATTTGATGCATGTTATCAAAATTACCTTGAGGGGTGAATTTTGGATAACAATTTTGGTGACTCAGTGGGGTTATCTGCTTGCCAGATGAAGTATGGCCAGCTTCCTATAGCAATCCATTGGGCATGGAGTCTATCTTGTAATTTCTCATTTGATCTGAAGTTTGAAAACTTGCATCCTTGAGCCATTGAAACATTTGTTGATTTGATTCTCCTGTGGCTGCAAATTCTTTTCGGGAGCTCGATGAACTATAAACATGCACACACTAGAAGCAATAGGACATGTGCACCAACACTTAGGGAAATGAAAACTATTCTAACAATAGTACAATGTGCATAAGCACTTGGAGGAATGGAAATTCTAAATTAATATTTACAAGGGTGAGAAACTCTCTTTCTAGTAGCAACGTTTGAGATAGATTCCATTGACCGGAATCTGCAACTCTTCACCATTCAACTTAGCCATCGGAAGGCATTGCTACCTTTGTATTCAATGATCATGTATGGACCACTCCATATGGCATCAAACTTGGAATGCTTTCCTGGCTTTGCATGATCAACATCCCACTTTAGTACCAAATCTCCAACTTGCAATATCTTGGCCTTAGCTTTCTTGTCAAAACTCTTCTTGATCAATGCTTGATCCTTTTCCATGGTCTACATTACATGTTCTCTTGTTTCTTCTAATTCCATCAGCTCTGCATACCTGATTTCCATAGGCTCAAACTCAACTAGTTCCAACTGTTTCATGAGTTCCAATGCTAGAAACTCAAGTGATATAGGTAGAACTACTTCTTTCCCATATACAAGCTTGTATGGAGAGCTTCCTATAGACCTCTTGGGTGTGATCCTATCAGCCCATAGAGCTGATTTGAGCTTTGCATGCCAAGTTCTCTGATTCTCATCAAGAGTTCTCCTTATGATTCTTAGTAGGTTCTTGTTCATAGACTCTGCTTGACCATTACCCTGAGGGTAATAATTTGATGAAGTGTTGAGATACACACCATTCTTGACAGCCCATTCAGTGATCTTTGTGCCAAGGAATGCCAATGCATTGTCTGATATGATAGTGGCAAGGGACACCAAACCTCATGACTATCCCTTCATAGAAATCCAAGATGTTGGATTCATTTTCCTCCTTGAGTGCCACTGCTTCAGTCCACTTGGTGAAATAGTTTGTTGCCATAAGTATCCACTTGTGGCCTTGACTTGAATTTGGATTGATAACCCCAATGAAGTCCAATCCCCATTGCATGAATGGTTGATTTACTGAAATTAGATGAAGGGGCAACGCTTGCTAACCTTTCTTTCCCTTGTGAAGAATGCACATCTCTTGCATTTCTTGACCCATGAGTAGTAATCATTGAACATCGTAGGCCAATAGTAACCAACCTTCATGATTTTGAGAGTTGTTACCATGGAGCAAAGTGGCCTCCTGCTTCTCCCCATCATGGAACTCATGTAATATCTTCTCAACTTGACCTATTCCAATGCATCTCAATAGAACACCATTGATGTCCTTCTTGAACAAGATGCCATTAATGAGTACATACGGGATGGCTTGTAATCTAAAGTATCTCCTCTTAGCTTTGTTCCATTTTAGAGGGCACAAACCTATTTGGAGATAATGCACCATGTCTTGGGTCCAACATGGAATGGGTGCATCATCAGTTGGCTATTCTTGATCATTTTGTAGTAACATGACAACATCTTCTTCACCTTTTGATCCATCAGGTTGTTTGGAAGTGAGGTGCTCACACAAACCTTTGCCACGAACCAGCTTGGTCACTTTGATTTCAATATCATATTCCATTACCCGAGTGATCCAACCTGCTCTCTTCTCATTCAAATCCTTGTTTAGGAGAAAGTCCTTGACACCAACATGAGACACCAGTAGTTGAATCTTATTGTTTGAGACCAAGTGTTTGAACTTCTTCAAACTCTTGATGATAACAAGGACATGCTTTTCAATGAAAGAATACTTTACTTCGTAATCTTCTAGGATTTGACTAAAGAATGCTATGGGCTATTCTGAACCTTCTCTATTCAGTTGTATCAAGATAGTTATGATTGTATCTGATCCTCCAAAATCATACAACATGAAGTCCTTTGAAAATTTTGGGTTGATAAGAGTTGGAGCTCGTGATATTACATGCTTGATGTTCTCAAAACTCTCTTTTCCTTCTACTTGTCCATTTGAATGCAAGACTCTTCTTCAACATCATTGTTAAAGGCTTCACAAGAGTGGAAAAATTAGGCACAAATCTATGGACAAAGTTTATCCTTCCCAAGAAGCTTTGGAGAGATTTCTTGTGGTGTGGCAATGGAAGTGTTCGGATGGCTTCAACCCTTTCAGGATCAATTGTTAACCCTTCCCTTGAGACAATGTGGCCCAACAATTTTCCCTCATGTGCCAAGAATACACACTTCTTTGGATTCAATGACACTCAAACCTTCTACACTCTGAAACACTTTCCTGAGGTGAAAGAGATGGTCTGCTACATTCTTTGAGAAGACAATGTGATATCATCTAGGTATACCAGCACTATCTTGTTGATTAAGCCTTTGAATGCCATATCCATAGCTCATTGAAATGTTGCTCTAGCGTTTGACAGTCCAAATGGCATCTTCTTGTAAGCATATGTGCCCCATTTTGTAGTGAAGGCTATCTTGAATTGATCTTCTTCCTTCACCATTATCTGATTATAGCCTTGAGTATCCATCTAGCAATGAAAACCTTTTTGAACTAGCTACAACCTTGCAAGATTTGTTCCATTGATGGAAGTGGATAATGATCCTTGAGTGATGCTCTATTTAGATCATGAAAGTCCACACACAATCTTATTTCTCCATTTCTCTTTCTCACTGGCACCAAGTTTGCAACCCAACTTGAATGTTTGATAGGGAAGATGATACTAGCCTCAATCAACTTGTTCAACTCTTTTCTCATGAGAGGTTCAATATGGGGATTCACTGGCCTTTGCTTCTACCTGATAGGCTTGGATTCCAGATCCAGATCAATAGTATGTTGTGCCAACTTTGGGTTGAAACCTCTTAAATCCTTGTAAGTCCAAGAAAAGACATCTAGGAACTCTTGAAAAAGTTGAATAAATTCAGATTTCTCTTGTGGGGTACTTACTTTTCCAATTTGCAATGTCTTGCCTTCATTTACTAAAATAGGCTTTGAATCTTCACCCTTTACTTGAATGTTTGCTTTCTCCTTCGGAATTGATCATTTGGGTTGAAGATTGACTCCAAGGTTATAAGGCCTTTTGGTAATTTGTTAGTTCTCAACTGCACCACTTGGTCACCATACTTGTTGCTCCATCTTGTCTTGATTTCTGGCGGAGAACTCAACTTCTTCTTGTAGGAAATTGACAATTTGTTGATCATTCTCGAAGACTTGCCAACTTGTATTGTTATCCGGAACAACTGGTCTCACAACCACTTTGATATGAGGCTAAGATTTCTCACTTTTGATACTTTCTACAACATCAAATGTAGCCCCAATTGTTTCCAGTTTGTCTGCTGCTTCATTCTTCTTCCTTGGGATGGAATTGATGCTAAAAGCTTCAAAATCTTCAATGAGATCCCATACCCAATTTTTGTAGTTCTTCAACAGATCATTCTTGGCAGCATTTTTCCTCTTGACTTGGTTCACAATCAGCTCACTATCACCAAATACTTGTAAATTCTTAATGCCTTTCTTCCTTTGCCCTAGTGCAATCCATGAATTAAGGCTTCATACTCAGCTGTGTTGTTTGAGCAAGAAAACTGGAAATGGAAGGCCGAGTAATACTTTGTACCTTGTGGTGAAATGAGCATAGCTCCTCCTCCTACACCTTGTCTACTTCTTGATCCATCAAAGAACAATTTCCATACTTCATTCTCACCCTTGTGATCTGGCTTGGTGATGCTGGGGAGAGGTTGATTCTCTTCATGCAAACAATAAACTCCTAGCTCAGATTCCTCCATTTCTTTGTATGGATCAAATGCGTGTCTTTTGTTTTCCCATTCATCAAGAGTCAAGTCCGAATGCATCCAACCTTGGTGTCAGCTTCATGAGTTCTTGGATAATCCTCTTGATCAAATGTTGAACAATTTACATTGATTGGACTCGGCGTATGGGGCTCTATGTGAAAATCTACAATAGGCTCAGATCTGATTGTAGCCTTAGTTCCATACCTTGTTCTAAATAACATGTGTGACCAATCAACCAAAAGATAGCCTCCAATTTTAGCAGTGAAGTCTCTTGACAAACACAATGCAAAGAGTGGTGGCAAGTCTATGACTGACACATCTTGTAACACCGTTACATTGGGACACATGTGTAATGTGAGGCTCAAATATTTGATTACTCCAACCATTGTCACTGTTGTCCCATCCAATTACACTACACCCTTAGAGATGACTTCATATTGAAGACCTAACTGATCAACTATTTGTTTTGGCATGACTGAGCTACTTGCTCCCGAGTCAATCATGTAATTATGTACCAACTTATCTCCTATGATCAATGAGACATAGAATGGAGGGGGCTTCAAATTTTTACCTTGTTGTCCTCCATGATTTCCTTCAGGCTAAGTTGCATTGGTAAGAAATTTTCTTGTTGATTGGGTGGCTGATTTGATGCTGACCAATTTGCCATAGCAGCTGTAATAGGTCTCTCTGTCTTGGGATAGCCAATGACTCCCACATTGAGATGTTTACATTCATTTTCTTCATCTACTCAATGATGTTGAATGGAGATGAGCTATCTCTCTACTTCCCCTTTCCTTGCACATTCTTCTCTAGCACCTGAGTTGTTGCAACCGACACTTGAGATGGTTTAGAAGGTGGTTTGGGCTGACCCTGCACATTTGGAACTACACTTTGATTTCCAACACCTTGTGGAGTAATAGAGGGTTGTGGACCATTTGAGTTGGATGACTGTCCTTCTCCAATGTTTCTCTTCTTGGAGCGTGTATTGGCTGCTATACTTTGAGAAGGTATTTGATTTATACCACATAAATCTTCAGCTTGCCAATTGACAAGTGTAGTTTCATTTGGAGATGTCCCTTTGGCTGGTGCTCCTTCTTGCTGATTTCTTTCATGTGGCTAGATTCTTGTGACACACCAATAGTTTTGCACCATCAGAGCCTAATTTAATGCACCATTAAAGCACATTGATTGGTTATGTGGTTGATTACATGGGAAACACCAATCATATTCTTGTGCCATGTTATTCTGTGCTGGAACCAATGCCCTTGATGTTGAAGTTATACTTGGATCATATGGCCTGAAAGGTCTAGCAGCTTGAGGTTGTCCTTGGTTCTATCTAATTTATAGTCTGAGATGGTGGCCTATTTTGTTGGTATTGGGGTCTAGTCTGATACTGACCCTGAGACTGAGCCTGAGGCTGATATGGCCTAGAACTCTAAGCTTGTTGTCTTTTGATGGTTACTAGCTCATTACCCAAGTTTTGCAATTGCTTCATGACCTCTTGGAGTTCCTTGGAGTTGTTAGATGATGAAGTGGAGGCTTCAGCTGAGCTTTGACTCCTGGGGGTGGGTATAGGAGCTAATGTAGGCATTTGGATAGTATCTGGGCTTCCTAACTCGGGTATAGAGGCATGGATGGCCTAGGAGTGATTTTTCCAGCTTGAATCAAATGGTTCTCAGCCCCTATGGAAAGGCTATAGGTTGCAGGTAAGGTTGTGCCCCCATTGACTGAATCATCAAAGAAATATCAGAATTCAAAGCCCTAAGAAAGTATAAGAAGGAACCTTCATTAGTGGGCTTTACTATTGTTGGGATCCTATCCCAGGTCCATTGAAATATGAGGTTAAAGTCTGTCAACTGCTCATTTGGGGCTCTCTTGATTGTTGTTAGTTGCTCCAACAAAGATAAGTTGTCACCTTTCTCTCCAAACTGGTTGTGGAGAGCTGTGCACAACTGGTTCCAATTTTGGATAGAGCCTACCTCAAGGCTCTTGAACCATTGGGAAGCTTTCCCTTTGAATGAAGAGGTGAGCAACTTGAATGCAATGTCCATCTCATGGATTTCATGGATTGTACAGACATTCACAATATCTTGGACATGATCACTAGGGGAAGTCTGGTTTTCCCTAGTGAAATACGGGATGCTCTTTAATGCTGTAATCGGGACCAGATTTTGTGCATTCAACCCAATGGGAGGTGGGCTGCTATTCAGATTGGTTGACATATGGATTTGGTTGTGCATTCTGATTGGTCGAAGAACTCTAGTTTGATTGAATGAAAGGCCTACCAGGTGGAGGTGTTGACAAGGTCCTATTTGGTGGAGATGGAGACCTTTGAGCTCTTCTTCCCCTTCTTTTCTATCTGGGGATATGTGTAGATGAACAAAAAGAGTCCTTCTTCCCTAGTTCTTGATCTAGTTTGAATTCTTCTCATAAATATGCCAGGCTTGGACTGCTGAAACTAGTGGATTCTACCTCTTTTGGAGTCACCATATGTGTAATTTCAAAGCTCCTTCAAAGTTGGAAACTTACAACAAGTGCACATCAATCTTGTTGTAATTAAAATGAAGACTTCTCTCTCTCTCTCTGTCCCACCGGGCATGCCAAAATATGTTATCACCAAATCACAACACCCTTATGTTTACACAAGTGCATATACTTGAGCTCATGATGTGATTGGATAACATGGGTACTATCTCCAAGTTATGGGACTTGCTACTTGAGATAGACCTCCAGAGAAAGTTGGTTCTTGCTCCTAAACTACCTGCCACAATCTACTCTAATGCAGAAAAAACTATCTTTCCTAATCTAACTTTCCAAGGGACCAAGGAGAGAGAATGCATGAAAATGAAAACCTACACTAAAACGGTGATACACCAAAAGGAGGGGTGAGAGTAGTCTTCCAATGTGTGAAAAATAGAAGTAAAATGCATACTAGAAGGGGTGATAACAGTTCTCCACAATCTAGGAAAATGCATTCACAACAATATTTCATACATGCACAATAATAATGAGTCCTTGTAAGAGCATAAAAATAGACACAATATTCTTGTAATGAAGGTTGAAAGGGCAAGAAGAGTGCAAACAAACACAGCAGGGAAGATGCATCCACAAACTTGTATTTTATTACTTCATGATATGCACAGTTCAATCTATTACAAGATAAGGGCCTAGATCACCATGCAAGGAGTCCACTACAAGGGCCTACAACACATTGGCTTCACAAAGAAATTTTGACAGAGATTTTTTCTACAATAAAAACTACTTCCCTTTTACAATGAGCCCAACACTCCAATTTATAGAAAAATAAGAAGAGAGAGAGAGGGGAAAAATGGAAATCCTGAAATATGTCCTTCAACCACTTGTAAGAGGTATTAAATGGAGTGAAATGATTGTATTTTACTTGCTTGAAAAGGCTCCCATACTTGTCCCATGACTTGTAGCGAAAATGGCAATGATGCTTCATGCCTCTTAATTGCACTCCAACTACCAAATAAAACACTATTATGAACTTGGCCACATTTTCTAAAAAATATCCATCGATCTCTCATCAAATCTATAATTTCTTGATTTTTGCATCGGCTCGAGCCAAGATTCCAATGGTACCAATTTTGTGTGATTTTGTTGAGAAATGCAAAAGTTATGGCCTTCTGAGTGTGGGCAACTATTTTGGGTCTACTAGGCATTTTCTGTCATTTGACGGAATGAGCATTAATTGACTGAGCTGAATATGTTTATTTTATTTTAATATATCTACCCTCATCAAAATTAAGAAATCTAATTTTTGTGATGCAGAGGATGTCATCGTGCTCATTCCAAAAAGTCCAATTTTATGAAAATCGAGCTCGAGTCAAAAGTTATGGCCGTTTGAAGTTCGGGAGGTCAAACGTTGACTTTTCTCTTCATTGCAGCTATTTTGGCAAAATCGGGTCTGCATGTGTCCCAGATGTCCCAACACTTTCATCACCTATCACTTTTCGGGCTTCATTTCCCCCATTGTTGGCAATGACTAGGTTGTGAGGGTCCATTGACTTCCACATTCACCGCATCGTATGGTTCCTTTTGTGGCTTTTTCACCTTTGTACATCCCGTGCGTACTTTTGTCCCGATTGCCTCAAACACATTTCTCCACGCACCCATATGCACTATCTTGTGGAAAAATTGGATTTTCGTGTCTCGCATGTACTACATCCCAACTATCCTGCAGACCACTTGGGACAAAAAGTTCCACTTTTTCTATTTTCTTTACCTACGGCAATTTCCACAATGTGTGCCCCCCACATGTCCTCACGTTGAACTTGTTTGGTCCAGGACACAGAAAGCTGATTTAGCCAATTCCTTTGTATTTCATCTCCAAACTTGGTATGATGAACCTTGGTATGATCCGCACTAGTACGATCCATAGCCTCCAGACCCACAATGCATTAAAACAAGCTTGCAACTTCATTTTTAGATTTTTTCAATTTTTCTAACTTGTTGGATTTTTCCTTAGATGGGGAGTTAGAGAGAAGCAGAAAAATGCCTTTAGAGGGTATCTATTTTGAAAATTATACTCATGTGTTCCAAGGACCTCATAACCTCATCAATTTGTCACCCCTTCGAGTCATCCCCTCAAAATCAACATGGCCCACCCCCACCTAGACCCCCTTTTTGTAAACACTTTTGAACCTATAATTTTTTTGGGAATGGATGAATATCCAAATAAAGTTCCTCAAGGTGTAAGGAATAGAATGCCAAAGTTCCAAGGAAACAATGCTATTACTGGTGATCAGCATTTAAATCTTTTTATCAATATGATGGAAGATTTTGAGATTGAACATGAAGATGTATATATCAAGTTGTTTATCCATACCTCGGAAGAGGATGTTAGGGACTAGTACAAAGCATTTCTAGATAACTCTATTGATTCTTGGATTGAGATGAGAAATGCATTTAGATTGTAGTATGGTGATAGAACTAACCCTAGGTTTCTTTTGACTGAATTTGAAAACATAAAAAGAATTCTAATGTATCGACATGATTTAAGCACAAGGTTTAATAAGACCTTTAGAGATTACATGTTATGATAATGCCATGTGATGAGTCATGTTTGATCAAATATACTTGATTCATTTGATAAAAAGGCTGCATATTATTTAAGAGAAAAAACCCTACTAGTTTGAGGCATGCCTTCACTATGACCATGTAAATTTAAAACAATATCAAGGAAATTAGAAAGATTCCAAAAAGGGAGGGTGTAAAGATGATTAACCTAGAAAAACCTCGCATACAAGAAAGGTTGTTGATTTGGAAGAATTTGTGATGACTTTGGCGAGGGGTCATCAAAGAAATTTCCTACAAACTAGCCCAGGCTGAAAAAGGAATTGGGTAGAGCTCACAAGGTCAACACAAGTATCACGGATAAGATAGGTGTATAAATCACCAAAGATCTGATGATAGAGGAAGGGACCTATTGGATTTGAAACAGCAGTCCTGTGCTAGGTAAAATAGAATGGTACTTGATCCTTTGCTTGCTAGAGTTGTTGTGGAGGAGAAAATGTCATTGATTGGTGGAGGAGACAAATGTCATTAATTAAAAGAAACATATTTGGCTCCAAATCGCTTAATTCTCATTCCCGTCAAATGACAGAAAATGCTTGCCATACCCAAAATAGCTACCCGCACTCAGAAGGCCATAAATTTTGCATTTCTCAACAAAATCACACAAAATTGGTACCGTTGGAATCGTGGCTCCAAGCCCGATGCACAAAAATCAAGAAATTCTAGATTTGATGAGAAATTGGTTGAGATTTTTTAGAAAACGTGGCTGGGTTCATAACAATGTTTCATTTGGTGGTTGGGAGTGCAATTAAGAGGCATGGTCATCATTCTTTCTCTACTGCAGCACCTAGGACAGTATGGGGAGCCTTTTGCAAGTAATATATAATCATTTTACTCCATTTAATGCCTCTTACAAGTGGTTGAAGGACAGATTTTGGGATTTTCATTTTTCCTTCTCTTTCTCTTCTCATTTTTTCTATAAATTGGAGTGTTGGGCTCATTGTAAAGGGGGAGTTTTCAGATAGCAAAGCTCTGTCAAAATTGCTTTTTGAAGCCAATGTGTTGCAGGCCCTTGTAGTGGACTCCTTGCATGGTGATCCAGGCCCTTATCTTGTAATAGATTGAACTGTGCATATCATGAAGCAATAAAATATCAGTTTGTGGATGTATCTTCCCCTGCTATGTTTTCTTGCATTCTTCTTGCCCCTTTAATCTTTCTACAAGAATATTGTGTTTATTATTATGTTCATGCAGGGGATCCATTATCATTGTGTATGTTTGAAATATTGTTGTGAATGTGTTTCGCTAGATTATGGAGAACCTGTCATCACCTCTTCTAGTGTGCACTTTGCTTTTGTATTTCACACATTTGGAGACTACTTTTACACCCCCTCCTTTTCTCGTGTATCACCGCTTTAGTGTAGGATTTCATTTCATGCATTCTCTCTCCCCGGTCCCTCGGAAGTTTAGATTAGAATAGTTAGTTTTCCCCGCATTAGAGTAGATTGTAAGGTAGTTTAGAGCAAGAACCATATTTCTCTCGGAGTTCTATCTCAAGTAGCAAGTCCCACAACTTGGAGATAGTACCCATGTTATCCAATCACACCGTAAGTTCAAGTATATGCACTTATGGAAACATAAGGGTGCTGTGATTTGGTGATAATAGTAACATCTAACGGATCATTACATTAGGAGCTTTTCGGTAGAGACCTTAGCAGTCCAATAGCTAGATTATCAAATCCACTACAAAGACCTCTAGAGTAATCTTGGATGGAATTGCATCTCATTGGAGAGGACTGGGTAGATGTTATGGTTGTGGCATTGTTGGACATCATTAGAGAGAGGTAAGATGTAGATTTCAAAGCCTATTGTTGGTGACATGGGGCGCAACCTTCAGATCTATGTAGCGGTCGAGAACCTCTAGGAAGATCACAAAAGTACCGTGATAGAGATGACAGGTAGCATTGGTGGTATTCCTACCTCCATTTTGTTTTATTTTGGTTCATCTAATTATTTTATTGCACCATCCTTAGTAGAGAATTACAGGCTTGTGGCAGTTAGGTAGGGTCTTAGTTGGGACATTGAAATGGCTCCTGGAGCCAAGATTTTTGTAGAATCCTTAGTTAAGTAGTGTGTAATGGATTTGGGACCCTTCACCACTACCTCGGATCTGTGTATCCTTTTGTTGGGTTCGTATTGAGTCATTTTGGGCATGGACTAGTTGTCTGCACACAGAGCCAAAGTGGATTATTATCATAAGACTATATCATGTACAAATGATCTAGGAGTTGAGTCAGTGATAGTGGGAGTTAGGAGGCCCATTTCTATTTACACCATCTCCGCTATGTAGCTTAAGCGGTGTGTGTGAAAAGGTTACTAGATGTATGCTATTATGGTTAGTGATAGATCGGAGGATGAGTCTAGTGGGACATCCCTTAATTACCATCCCATCTTGAGAGATTTTTTGATGTCTTTCCTAGAGGAACTATTCAAAGTTACCTCCCCACGTGAGATAGATTTTAACATTGATTTGGTTCCAAGTGCAGATCCTATCTCACGAGCACCTTATCGGATGACTACTCCTAAGCTCTGCAAGCTCAAGTTATAGCTTGAGGGCCTCCTAGATAAATACCCGATCCATCGTAGTGTGTCTCCTTGGGGTGCATTGGTAATTTTTGTAAAGAAGAAGGATAGATTTTTGTGGTTGTGTTTTGATTACCACCAAATGAACAAAGTAATGATAAAGAATCGTTACCCTCTTCCATTAATTGATGATTTATTTGATCGGATGAAGGGGGAACTCTTTTCCCAAGATATATCTTAAGTTAGGTTATCATCAGCTAAGGATCATGGAGGAAAGTATTAATAAGACGTCCTTCCATATGAGGTATGGCCACTACTGAAGTTCATGGTAGTTCCTTTTGGTCTCGATGAATGCCTCCACAGTTGTTCATGAGCTTGATGAATGGGGTGATCAAGACATTTCTAGATTGTTTTGTTCTTATTTTCCTTGATGAAATTTTGATTTACTCATGTACGCATGAGGATCATGAGGAGCACCTTCGCTTAGGTTATTCAATGTCTTCATGAGTAGTTTATATATGGGAACTTGGAGAAGTGTGTGTTCTTTCGAGACGGAGTTGCAATATTTGGGCCACATGATTTCGGGTAAGGTGTCACAGGATCCTTCCTAGATTTGAGCTATTATGGATTGGCTAGCACCCACTTGTGTGACCGTGGTGTGCAACTTCATGGTTTGGTAGGATATTACAAGATATTTGTGCAGGATCGCTCTCGTTGTGCAGCACTCATCACTTCCTTCAAGAAAAAGGGAAGAAGTTTGTATGGTCATATAGATGTGAGTAGGCTTTAGACACTAAGGAATGCCTCACAAAAGTGCATATCCTTTCCGTTCCAGATGCTTAGGGTGAGTTATTTGTTTTTATAGATACTTCTTTAGTAGGACTTGGAGGTGTGTTGATGCAAAAGGTAGAGTAGTTTCTTTTGAGTCTCACAAGTTTAAGGATTATGAGCTCAATTATCCAACTCATGACCTTGAGCTTACAATATTTTTGCATGCCTTAGTTTGATGGAGACACTTCCTTCTTTGTCAAATATTTACACTCAGGACTGATCACTTGAGTCTTTCCCACCTCTTCACGCATCCCAATCTCAATGCTTTCTTGCGGCGTTGGATGGAGTTACTTTGTGAATACAACGTGGAGATAGAGCATGTGAAGGGGAAGGAGAATTTGGTTGTAGACACCCTAAGTATATGAGAGACGTGTGGTTTTGGCCACTTCAATGGGTAAAAATTTACAAAGTAGAATTTTATACAACTTCCTCATGATAACTTCTACCTTACGTGGAGTAGAGATTGAGTCTCGAGATACCCCTTGAGGGGAATTTTGAGGATTTTCATTAGAGGCATATGGTCTTCTCTAACACAAAGGTCATATATATGTTCCTAAAGATGGATACTTGATACAAGACATTTTTATAGAGGCTCATCGTGCACCCTATTTAGGCTCCACCCTATTTAGTCCATCCCGAGGTGAAGAAGATGCATGCCACCTTGAGACAGTTGTACCATTAGAGGGGACTTTAGAGAGATGTGGCTTGGTTTTTATCATGCTATTTAGAGTGTCGGAAGTTGAAGACTGAGCATCAACATCTAGCTAGCCTTCTCTATCCTAATGCTATACTAGAGTGGAAATGGTACACCATTTCCATGGACTTTATAGTTGGGTTACTAACGTAGAGATACCACAACGATGACATCATGATTACAATGGGATAAATTGACGATAGTTGCTCATTTTTCTCCTGTGAAGCCTACCTACACATCTAGTGCAATGGAACAAATATATCTTGATGACATCTTTAGGTTGCACGAGATTCCATGGAAGATCATTTGTGATCACGATCCTTTGTATACTTCACACTTTTGGACTACATGCAGTATGCCCTTGGGATGAAGATCAATTTCAGCATAGTATATCACCCTGAGATAGATGGACAGATTAAGTGGGTGAATATGATCTATGAGGACATGCTTAGGATGTACGTTATGAATCATTAGAAAGATGGGGGAGTATCTATACTTGGTTGAGTTTTCCTACAATAATATTTTTCATATTTCAATAGGAATGGCTCCTTTTCAGGAACTTTATGGCAGAGAGTGTAGGACACCTCTTAGTTGGGACAGGTTAGAGGACAAGATTTCTCTTTGGCCAACTTTAGTACAAGATATAGAGTAGTAGGTTGTTATGATCACAAAGAGATTGCAAAAGGTGCAGGACATGCAAAAGAAGTATGTGGATCAACATAGGATAGATCGTAGTTATGAGGTGGGAATGAAGGTGTTTCTTAATGTCATACCACATAAGAGACCTATCCATTACAGAAAATGTTCTAAGATTTCTCCAAGATTTTTGGGTTCCTTTGAGATCTTGGAGCGTATCGGTCCTTACCCTATCATCTAGCATTATCACCTACCTTGTCTCAAGCGTCCACGTTGTGTTTCATGTTTCCTTACTTTGGAGATATATCACAAACCATTCTCATGTACTAGATTGGACCTCTTTTCAAGTGTAGGATCCGGGAAGGCAATGGTGGATCCCTACCCCATTTTAAAGTGCAGGACCTTGGGCCTTTGATGAAGAGAGATTGACTAGGTTCAAGTCCAATGCGATAGATATGATGAGACTTGGGCTACATGGGAAGATTATACATTGCTATGAGTTTTTTTCCACACTGCTCCAATGACTTCTAGGAGGAAGTCGAGTCTAAGGGGAGAGGGATGTAGTGCCCACTTCCCTTCGACACCTTTTGTTATTGATTTCAATACTATTGAATATACTTATGGATATTATTTTAGCTTTGATTTAGCATGATGTTATATGTTAGAGATAATGTATTTTTGTTGATTTCAACTCATACATAATGCGTGTGGATTATTAGAGACATATTATAGTGATATGCTATTGAAATGTATATATATATATATATATGTATATATATATGTATATATGATATATACATATATACATATTCAACTAATCTTATGATCATATGGCGATATTTCACATATTATGAAATGTAAAATTCAACTAATCTTATGAGATGTTGTTAGATGTTGTTAGAAATTGTAAATGATATCGTTACTTGCCTAGATGATGTTTTGATTCATATATAGATGATTTTGGAGTTATATTGTATATTTATTTTGGATGTTTTGATGTGGCCATGAGGCTAAAGGAGGTGTTATGTGTTTTGTAGGTAAACATGTCACAACAAACATCGGGGGATTGGAGACCAACCACATTAGAATGCTAGATGAATTCAACAAGGGTCACCATGAAAACATGTATTTTGTTATGTGTGTGTGTTTGAATTGTTGTTAGGGGGTCCCCATGGGGGGGAATCACCTCCAATTGTGACCAAGGGGTTATGTGTTATTCTTTCATTTAGTTTCCTTTATTTAATTTTAGTATGTGAAATTATGGTGATGTATTCTTTTTTGTTAATTACTTGATTTATGTCTAGATTAGTAAATTAATTAGTTTACTAAACTAATTAAGAATGGGTCAAAAGAATTCATTTATTAGAATTGATGGCTCTTGGATTATGTGTTGTAAGTTAAGTGCTTATGACCTTGAGTGTTGTACACTTTACCCCTTCATGAAAATTAAGATTTGGCCTTAAGGGCCAATTTTGGAGGCTTGTGGGACAATTCAAACTTGCCCCAAACCTCTTAAATTGACATGCCAACCCTACCTATGGGTTGGGGGGCCAATAATAGACCCCATTATGTGTTTTCGGAGGACAAAAAGGTAAAATAGTATTGCACTTCCTTTGATGTAAATAAGTTTGTCCTTAGGGGTTGTGGGCTTGGATTGTGTGTGTAAGTAACTTGTCATTCCTCTCACCCACCAATTTATTGTGCATTGGGGTTTTGGTTTGACTTGTGAGGTGGAGTTGAGGATGAGTGATGTGGCATCCTACATGGAGCCACCTCACCCTCCTTTCTCCCATTTCAATTTATTCAATTTATATTTCTTGTTTGAGAGTTACTTCATTTCCTTGTGCTATTGCATTTTTGGGAGTTACAATATTTTGGAGTGCTTATGGATCTATGGATCTTCTTGGTGATTGTTTGGGCTTGAAGAATATTGGTGTGGGGAATTTTGGATCAAGGTATACCCTAGAAAGGTAGGAGCTATACTCTTGTAAAATATTTTCCTTTTATATGGTGTATATGTGCATGTTCTTGAGTGTTTTGGTATGATTTTGGGTGCTTGGGTAGATTGCCTAAGTGTGGTGTAGGAGGGTACTATGGGGATATTACATGTGGGGACACATAAGTGTTATTTTCATGTTTTGGAGGGAGTTGGGTTGGGTGCCCCACATTGGACAAGAAATTACTTGTATTTATTACTTGGTCTATTTTATGAGGGAGACATAAGAGATTGCATGGACACCTAAGATAAAGTGGGAGGAATAAGAGGTACTTAAGGGAACCATAAGAGTGTGTAGGGGATTTGATATTTTTATTAGAGGGTTTGTAGGCGGAACCCATTTCCCATTAGGAGGCATAAGTGACCTCCCCATAGATTTTACTCCTTTGGCTTTGGCATGTTAAAGCCTTGTGTATTTTGTTGCTTTCCTTCTTTTGATTGTAGTGTTGATGCGAAATCACCACACCCCTAATGGTGTTCATCCGAGTGGGGAATTTGGTGTGACCGCATAATATGGGACAATCTCTCAAAACATGGGACTTGCGAACTTGAGATGGACCTCTAGAGAAGGCTAGTTCGTACTCCTAAACTACCTACCATAAGTTATTCTAATGCAGAAAACTATGTAATCCTAAATTAACCTTCCAAGGGACTACGAAGAGAAATAAATACATAAAAATATAGCCTACACTAAAGTGGTGATACACCAAAAAGGAAGGTTCTAGTCACAATCTCAACTTTCTTCAAGTGGAGAGAGGTGAGAAATGGGAAGGATGGATAGATGCATCACAAAAAAAGATAAAGTTCACATAGAACACCACTTCAAACCCATTAAACACATCTCTCAAAACATGAAATAGACATCGTGAGTATGCATAATATACCCTACAATGATGAGAGGTGAGAAGAGACTAAATATAAGGAAGGATTGACAAAATGCATCATGATACAAATTTAATTTCTCTAAGAGTTCACACAATATATCATCAAGTGAGAAAGAGCCAAGAAAATTCCATTACAAAGCCAAGAGAGGATGCTTAGACTCCACATTCTACCCTTTGGAAGAAAGAGAGAGGGGCACTTGAGAAAAGATGACCAACCTTTTGAAATATTCCCTCCTTTACAATATATAGAAGAAAAGAGAAGGAGAGAGGAAAGAATTCAAACTCGCTTCAACCACCCAAGGAAGAACGTTGATTCCACCTACTCAATGATGGGATTTAGTGAAACAATGCCCCCATGTGTTGTTCCTTGTTGGACAAGAAAAGAGGCCCATTCTTCATCATGGCAGCAGTAGGAGACTTGAGAGCCTCAAAATGGTGTCTTTGAAACATTAATGGTGGCAGGTGAGTAGTAGGTACTGGGAGCTTTCCAAAACATCCTTTCCCACTCAAAACCGAGATAGCGGTCTAAATTTATGGCTTCCTAAGGTCAAGGTTCGGATTTAATGCAGGCTCATAATACATGAATGATTCTTCCATATAGGTTCCACGTGCAGCCCTGCTGCGTGTTGAGGATTTAGCCCCTTTTCTCAATCTATATGTTACGCCTGGAAAGACACATGCTGAATTTCATGGGCTCCTCTATGTTCTACCTAAGTCCCTCCTATTGGTGGAGACACTCTACCTGACCCGAGACACATGGAGAGCTGGCACATGTTTGGGGACCACTTTTGGATTCACCTCTTGAAAGAGCACCAAAGAGACACGTGGCTCATTCCACAACTTTGCTCTATTTCTTTTTATTTTTTCTAAGTACCTTTTGTTTGGAGGGGCCATATGTCTAACCCTAGACATGTGGCAGCTCAACGCACATTTGGGACATGCCTCCAGGTTTGCCTCTTGAAATAACATCAAAGAGACACGTGGCTCCTTCTTTTTCCTCATCTTATGCTTAGCCGATTAGAGTTGATTCTACCTTTTAGACCACTGGACACGTGGAGGGCTAGCGCTTTTCAGATCTCTCTTTGGGCCATACCTTTGAAGTTTCTCCGATAATACACGCGGAGGCCTCCATAGGATTTTTGACATTTCAATGGCCGGCTTTGTCCCTTTTTTATTTTTGGCCACATGGAAAGCCTGTGCTTTTTTGGGGACCGCCTCCGAATTTTAGCCTTAAAGATGCACCAAGTTGACGCTTGGAGGCTAACGCTTTAGGGTTCCTTCAGCCTGTCTCAAGCTTGGAATTTTCAATAGTTAGTGTTCCCTTTTTGGACCTGGGAGACGTGGAAAGCCTGCGCTCATTTGGGGATTATCTCTTGGGTCTCACTTCTAAAGTTGCCGAGGTGACACATGGCACCCTCCATGGGTTTATGACTTTTCAACGTCCGATGAGATTTAGATCTTGACTATGTGGCAAGATGACACTTATTAGGGGGCCACCTTTTGGGCTTGACATTTGGAGATGTGCCAATGAGACACGTGGCACCGTCCACTAGCCATTCAATACTAAGTTGATTCAACAGTTAGCTTAGCTTTGTCCCTTATTTTGACTCACCACGTGGTGAGACCACACTCATTTGGGAACCCACTTTATATTTCACCTATAAAGTTACACCGATTTGACACGTGGTTCTTTCCACTGGCCTAAGACCTTTGAATGGCTGATTCAAACTTTTCAAGCTCTAACCATGTGGAGGGTTGGTGCTCATTTGGAACCTCCACTCTTGATTCTTCCTTTGAAGTTGAGTCATTGAGGCACGTGGGGATTCCATCGACCTCTTATACTTAGTGATTAAATGGCCAAATTTTTCACTTCTCCGCCCATTTAGGAGCAACTCATCGACCTTAGACACATGGAATCTCTCAGTGCACATTTAGAGACCATCTTCTCTTGTACCTTTTGGAATTAAGCCTCAACTAGCTAACGCGCCACCTTCCATGACTCTTCTCTATTTTTCCCGAGTCAACTCATATGCAAAGTATGAAAGCTTTGAGCTTCTTCTCTTTTTTCCCTGTGCACTCTGATCTTCTTTGATGTCGTTGGCCTCCTTCACCTACCCTACCCCTTCATTGTTGGATTTTGAATGGGGGCTCGCATGACCGAACTGGCCCTTCCAATTTTCTTCTGTGCAGGGTCATTTTTTATCAATTTTTCTAGGGGAAAAATTAGGATAAGAATTTGGTGACTCACGGGGACATATTCCTACTAGATGAAGTGATCAGTGGCCTTGAAGTATCCATTAGGCAAGGAGTCATGAATGATTTCCTCATACTGATCTTTTCCCTGAAACTGTGAGCCCGACTACTTGCACTTGGTGGACCTAAACTCGCCCCACTGTTTACACTCTAAATTTTCATAAGAAAATCATGGAAATGAGGTTTTGAGAGTAGAAAATTATGTTGACCTTGGGCTTCACCTGTTCCTGAGCCACTACTGCAACACTAACCTTGAGGTGCATCAAATTTTACAATGATACAACCTTAGATCAACAAATCACCACAACACACTATATACAAAAGGAAAGATCATACATGCTCCAAGTGGAACATGCAGAGTGTGCACAAGCACTTGTGTTGTTGAAAGAAAACCTACTCCTACTCCTACACTAACCCTAACAAAGAAAATCTAAACAAATCCTTCTACTGGGTAGGGAGAAATATCTTTCCTTCTTTAAAAACACGGCCATGTATATGATTTGGTATTGAACATGGATCTTATTATGAGTGAGAAACCAAAAAGAGGCCGATCTTCCACCCAAATCATCAAGGTATCAACATCAATCAAAAATACCTCCTCAAGTTGATTGGCATTGGACTCCTAGAGGTGTTGATGGTGACCCTTGGTGCTTTGATACTCATCCTCATTCCCTAAAGTGGGCATGACTTGTTTTGGCTTCTCCCTTAGCTCCAATGAAACCAAGTACTTGATAGGGCGCATGTATCCTTTGAATGTGCCCATTGTTCAAACTCAACTCCAAGAGTGGAGTCTTCCCTGCAGACCTTCTCGGGTGAGTGATGTGGAAGAAATTGTGTCTTCATGCTATTTCCTTCCTCCTCCTTAAAGAACATGTAAGATTATGATCTTCCAACCTTGGTTCCAGAGAGCCTTTTTGAGACACAAATACTATCCTTAAATACTCCTCCATGGCAAAATGAGACTCATGTACTTAGAAGGTGGATGACGAAGGAGAAAATGATGTGATCTCCTCAGTATCCTCTCCATAAAGACAATCCTCCAAGTATGACAAGAAATCTACCTCCTCATTGACCTATTGTGCACTCTCGACCTCCTCCATGGTGTCCTTTGATCTGTAATTTTCTCACCATGGTTCCCCTCATCCTCAAACATGAAGTTTGAAATCTCAAACTCTTCTTCAACATCAAAGCTTGAAGGGGATGAAGTAGGAGGAAGAACTAATAGTTCTTCTGTGGCCTACTATGCACTTAAATCCTATCCTTTGAAACCATATGGTCATCCTCTCGTGATGTGTTCATTAATCAAATTATGCCCTTCAAATTAAAGAAAAAAATCTTCAATAATGCTTTCTTCACTAAGTGGCCTCAACTCTAATTTGATCTCCTCCAGCTGCTTCTCTTCAATGAGACTTGGAGTTGGTTGTTCTTCCTCCTAACTAGTTGTGCATCTTAGATTAGATCAACATTCCCTTCGATAAAGTTCCATTATGGACACTACGTTCGGAACATACCGACTATTGATCTTCTTCTTATTGTTCTTGTTCTTCTTCTGTTGCAAACTCAGCTTCCACCACTTATGGTCTGACCATAGCCTCCTCCAAAGGTTTAACCATCAAGGGGATTTTGTAATCCTAAATTTGAGAGCCATGCTTACCAATATTTTGATCATTTCTTCTCTGTTTGGCTCTCCTTCTTGTTTCTCTCCTTGATTGGTTTTTGGAGTCTCTCCCTAACATGGACTTGGGAGAGTAGGAGGAGTGGTGGGTGGGGTCTCCACTAGTTGTTTATTTATCTGTGGTGGAGGGGAAGACATTTATTTTAGTTTTTATGAAGGGGAATTGGATTTGGAAGGGAAAAGGGAAGAGGAAATAAGATGAGATGGAAGAGTAGGGGATGGAGAAGGGAAATCAACACATGGGGCAAAGCATATGGGAAGCTTGGAATTTGAAGCCTAGGTTGAGATGGTGTTACTTGGGGAATGGAGAGGAAATCACTAGATGATGGTGTAGGACTTACACATTAATAAGGATCCCTTACACTAAGTTCATAGGCTTCTATCTCCTCGAGTCCATTACACAAGTTGAGGTAGTATCTCAACCATGAAATCAAGCTTCTCTTGCATCGTTGAAATGTCTTGGCATAGGGCCGAACCACGGAAAAGGTGCCCTATAGCCAATTCTGAACAATTTCATCCGAGCCGTGGCCTTGGGCTTCACCACGCATGCCTCCATTTTTGAATCTTATCTTACAAATCATCATCTTCCATGTATTTTATTTCATTCCATGAATATCCCTTTTGCAAGTTCCATAGCCGAACCGATCCTAATCTTGCTCATAGGGGTAGCCATAGTGATTCTGAATCTGATCATAATGTTGATCTAGAGGATTTGTGAAATACATTAGAGGTGGACTGCACTCTTGTTGCTGCAAGTGTGAGTTCTAAGTGGGAATGAAGTCATGATTGCACAACTTTATGGAATGGGAGAAAATGAAAGATGTGGAAGGAATAATGGATGGAAATGAATGGGAAGAAGGTATGCAACTAAGAGGATGGGTTTTTGACTAGATGGAGTCATCGGATGTGCTTGAAAGTTCCTCCAAAGGCTCAATCTCACCAAGAACACATCGACTTGATGAAATGAAGATGTAAAGCTCTTAGTCTTATCCCACCAGGCGTGCCAAAATTGTTTATGTCATCGCACGATGGATTAAGATTTGTTGTTTGATAATGAGACACCTTGGAAAGATGAGAAAAATCTAACCTCAGTTTCTCAACAGGCATGCCAAAACTATTGATAAAAATCATCAGCACCCCCAATGGCCTCGTATCTTAATGGGGCATTCGGTGTGATTGCATAACATGGGATGATCTCTAAAGATGTGGGACTTGCAAAATTGAGATGGACCTCTAGAGAAGTCCTTGTTCCTACTCCTAAAATACCATCCAAAATTTATTCTAATGCAAGAAAACTATCTAATCCTAATCTAACCTTCCAAGGAACCAGAGAGAGAAAGAAAGATATAAAAATATAGACTACACTAAAGTAGTCATACACCATAAAAGGAAGTTGCTAGTCATAATCTCAACTTCCTAAAGTGGAGACAGTGAGCAATGGAGAGGATCAACAGATGCATCATAGACCAAAGATAAATTTCACACAAGACACCACTTCAAGCCCATTAAACACAACTCTCAAAACCTGCAATAGACATTAGAAGTGTACAAGTATACCCCGCATTAATCGAGGTGAGAAGAGACAATAAAATAAGCAAGCATGGAAAAAATGCATCACAAAATAAATTTTATTGCTCCAAGAGTTCACACAGTACATCATCAATGGCTAAGAGGTAAGAAAATTCCATTACATAGTGAAGAGACAAGGCTTATACTCCACATTCTACCCTAAGGAAGAAAGAGATAGGGGCGTAGGAGAGAAAAGATGAACAAACTTTTAAAATATGCCCCTCCTTTACAATATATAGAAGAAAGAGATAAGGAGAGAGGGAAGAATTTGGGCTCTACTTTAACCACCCCTGGAAGAACATTGAATCCACCTACTCAATGATGGGATTTACTACAAAACCCATGCCCCCATGTGTTATTCCTTGTTGGACAAGAAAAGAGGCCCATTCTTTATCATGGTGGTAGGTGGGAGACTTGATAGCCTCGAAAATGGTGGGCCGAAACATTAATGGTGGCAGTGAGTTCCGTGTCTTTGGGAGATTTAAAAATGTCCTTTTCCACTCAAAACCAAGCTCTCAAGATAAAGTTATGGATTCCTCGAAGGTCAATGGTCCGATGCTTAATGTGGGTTCACAATATGTGAATGATTCTTCCCATATAGGGTCCACGTGGCAGCCCCACACATGTTGAAGATTCAACCCCCTCTTCTCACTCTTGAAGTTGCACCGTAAAAGACATGTGTCGAATTTTTGGGGCTCCTCAATATTCTACCTAAGTCTTTCCCTGTTGGCGGAGACACCATGCCTGACCTGAGACACGTGGAGAGTTGGTGCATGTTTGGGGACCTCTTTTGGATTCACCTCTTGAAGATCATGGATAATTCCATGGCTTTTCTCTGTTTCTTTTGTTTTGGGTAAGTCCCTTTTTTTTGGGAACAGCCATATATCTTACCCTAGACACGTGGAGGCTCAATGCACATTTGGGACCTGCCTCCGGGTTTCCTCTTAAAAGAGCATCATAGAGACACTTGGCTCCTTTTGCTGCCTCACCTTATGCTTAGTCGATTCGAGCTAGTTCTACCTTTCAAACCCCGGGACACGTGGAGGGGATGGTGCTAGTTCAAGGTCTCTCTCTGGGCTGCACCTTTGAAGTTGCACCAATGAGGCATGTGGAGGCCTCTAGGATTTTTTATTTCTATCCACGTGGTGAGCCTCACGCTTGTTTGGGGATCACCTCTAAATTTTAACCTTGAAGATGTGTCGAAGTGACAAGTGGAGGATTCCTTCAACATTTACCGAGCTTGGAATTTTTAATGGCCGTGTCCCCTTTTTAGACCTGGGACACGTGGAAAGAATGTGCTCATTTGGGGATTATCTCTTGGGTCTTTCTTCTAAAGCTGCACCGAGGTGACACATGCACCCTTCATGCGTCTCGTGACTTTTCAATGGCCAATGAGACCCCATTTTAGTTCCTCACTACGTCTCGGGCCGGTGCTTATTGGGGACCACCTTTTGGGCTTGACCTTTGGAGATGGGTTAATGAGACATATGGCGTCGTCCTCTGGCCCTTCCATACTTAGCCGATTCACTAGCCGACTCTGTCTCCTTTTTTACTCGACCACGTGATGAGACCACGCTCATTTGGGAACCCACTCTTTATTTCACCTCTAAAGTTGTACCAAGTTGACACGTGGTTCTTTCCACTAGCCTTAGACCTTTCAACGACTGATTTAACCTTTTGAGGCTCTAACCACGTGGAGGGCTGGCACACATTTGGGACCTCCGCTCTTGATTCTTCCTTTGAATTTGTGTCGTTGAGACACGTGGGGCTTACACCACCCTCTTATAGTTAGTTGATTAAATGGCTAGCTCTGTCCCTTCTTTAGCCATTTAGGAGAAAATCGTCATACTTTAGACATGTGGACACTCTGTGCGCATTTAGAGACTTGATTTTCTTTCACCTTTTGGAATTGTGTCACGCTAACACATGACACCTTTCGTGGCTTTGCTCTATTTTTCCCCGAGTCGAATCATATACGAAGTGTGAAAGCTTCGAGATTCTTCTCTAATTTTCTCATGTGCACTCGATCTCCTTTGACGTCATTGGCCTCCTTTGCCAACCCTTCCCCTTCATTGTTGGATTTGGAATGTGGTCTCGCATGACTAAGCCGACCCTTCTGATTTTCTTCTATGCGGGGTTGTGTTTGATCAATTTTGCTAGGGATAAATATTGGGATAACATGTAGTTGTATTGTTTGTGTTTTGGTATAGTTGTAAAATCTTGTATTGTGATGTGGAATTTTATTTTTTGTCATGAGTTGAATCAATTTTTCATTGCAATGTGGTTGGGGCTTGGGGGCCAATGAAGAGGATGAGTTTTTCTCCTCATTGGAATTCTTTGTTGGGTGGAGAGTGTTTCCTCTCCCCCATTTTTTTTTTGATCAAATGAAGCATGGTGGAGCTCTCTTGTTGGTGATGTGAAACATGGAACATTGTTGGTGTCCTCAAGAAATATTTCCTTGTGAGAAAACCTCCTTGTTATTCCCACTTAGGGTGGAAGAATTGTAATATTGTATTCCTTTTAGCTTTCATTCTTGTAATTTTTCCCACTTTAAGTGGAAGACATTGTATTAGTATTTGTGAAGAAAAGTTGTTTTTATTGTTGGATATTAAAGTTGTATTGTATGTTGAAAAGGGGAAAGAAATATTTGTTTTTGTAAAGTTAGTTTTTGTTGTAAAATGGAAATGAAGTTAAACAAAGACAACTTATTTCTCTTTTCACTTGGCTTGTAGCCTCATGTAAGTGTGTTGATCTCATTGAAAAGTTAGTAGTTCTAATTTTAAAACTTATTGAAAATCTTGTAAGATTTGGTTGTGAGAATGGTTATAAAAATAAAGGAAATTGCTTATGTTGTAGGAAGTCAAGAAATATTAAAGTTCATTGTATTACTCAAAGGCATGTAGTGAAATAAGTTGCATTGGTTCATTTTCATATAGTGGATGAAATATATTTTAAACCTTATTCAAGTAGATGGAAATTACTTAAGTTTTAATTAGTCTTGAAATAGGCCAATGAAGTGATCTAAGTTCTAACTTTAGTATGTTATACTCATTTAAAATTCATTGTAAATCCATTACAAATTATTAAGGAAAATGAAATGAAATCTATTTTTCCCTATACAAGTTTTATCAAATTGTTAAAGGAGAAAGCAAGTGCAAGTATTTATTTGTCAATAGTGCTAGCTATATTCCATTCTCACTTTTGATAGTAGGGGTTAATATTTTCTTTATATTGTTAACAATTAAATATTTGATATTAATGAACTTATTAATATGAAAATATATTAATATTAATGTACTATTACTATTAATTATATTTATAAAATATACTATTATAAGCCATAGTCAAAAGAAATAATAATAATATTACAATATGGTATATGTATATATATATATGGATATAGACCCTATATATATATATTTTCTCCATAATGCTTATAACTTAAGAAAGTTCTTTATATTTCTCATTTCCTTATATTATATATATTTGTATTTTCAAATAAATTATATGCTTTTAGGCTTATATACTCCATTATTTTTGTATTTATACCCTCATTAAAAGGTTTTAAATGTATTCATTTTATCTAGCTCATTTTTATTGGATTTTCCCAAATGGGATTGTGGGTTTTTCCCATTTGTTAAAAGATCTATGTTTGAAAAAGTTTTCTTTTGATAGGGTATATATACATATATATTGTATATACCTTATATACATATACATTTATTTAAATATATATATATATATATATATATATATATATAAAACAAAAATAATAATGGAGCTTGTAAGCCTCCCCAAAGCTTAATTCCCATCCTCCTCCAACAACCCGAAAAAACAAAGGGAAATAATGAACCAAAAGGAAATGAGAAAGGAGTTTTCTTAAAGAACTTTCTTGAAGTTGGTACAGATTATTGAGAAAATAATGCACAATAAAAACACCGAGTCTTTTTGCTCATCTAAGGGTCCTAAGTGAATCCATCCAAGGGATAAGATTCATCCCTACAAAAAGTAGGTGGAGAGTGGGTGAGTGGAAATTGTCTTTTAATTTCAAATACATGGGTTGAATTTTTAAGGGGTCACTTTATGGGGTAGGGGTATGTTATTATTCTAACCCCATGTCAAATGGGGACCTTGTTAATTGTTATTAAACCTTGTGGGATTAATTAACTTTAGTATTTATTATATTAGCCCCTTTACCCTTGAGACTTAATTGTGGGATATTTAACTATAGTAGGAATTAAATTGTTTATTAAAATAATACTTAGGGGAAATTAACCATGCTTAGTCAAATTAAATGTATTAAAGTTTAAATGTGGGTTTCAATATTTTTTTATAATGGGAAAATTTTATTATTAAATATAATTGACTTAGAAACATTAATGTGACAACTGTATTTTGAAGCCTGTATGTGGAAACGTTTCTCAAAAAAAAAAAAAAAATTATTCCATAATTTTTCCTAGCTAACCCTATGTTGTTATTGGGTCTTGTGTGGGCATTTTAGCGGGTGTTACAATCATTATAACTCCAATTTTGTAAATGATTAGATTGTGGAAGCCAAATTTTTTTCCATGTTCGAGAATTGTTCCATTACCAATAAATCTTTTAGATGAATTTTGTAAGCATATTTGTAATTCACATCTCACCCATATCTATCGAATATTATTATTATATAATTAATGTGAAATGCTAATAATAATAATAATAATAATAATAATTAAAAGGGAGAGACATGGCGATGGAAGTGAAATGAAGGATGTTGGTGGAAATTGATGGAGTTTGGTGGTGGAAGATGGAGTAGTTAGAAGACCCGCACACATGTAAGTAAAATGTGGGAATTTTCGGCAATCTTAGTGACATCGAGTTTTTGTATGTGTTCATCAAGCCGCAAGTACCGTTGCCCAAGCTTACATGGGGCGCCCTCAATACGAGATAATTTTTGGTACAGTTTTTCAAGATATTTTTGAAATGTTCAATTAAATCAACCTAATAAAATATTCCATGTATTATTAATTTACATTACAATTTAAATTACATTTCCACTTATCAAAATCATGAACTAGCACTTTTTCTTTGCATTCCTCCATGTGTTCATGTGCATGGGCTAAGAGGTGTATGGAGAGTGAAAGGGTCTATTTGAGATATCGTGGCATGGATGCACACTTTGGAGGCATGTGGTTTGTTTGACCAAACATCTCAAAAAATAAATCATCATTGCAACCATTACGATAGGATTTTGACAAAATAGACCTTTTTATAATGCTTTATAAACTTATGAGAAAATGTAATTAACAGGTTAAAGCTTAACTCCACTTTGCGCTATTTTTTTCCTCACCTACACATATATTAGGAGATGAAATGGGGCCAAAAGCTATCCTTAACTCAAAATGCACTCTCCAATAATAACACAACCGTCTATTGCAATGGATCTGCAAGTCCACTAAATCTAAGGAAAAATTAAGTCTATTTTGAATTATCCCTATAATAAATGTGGAGGAAACCGGATGTGAATTATATGAAAAATTTCCTCAAGGAACCTTTATTTTATGCATAGAAAAGGAATGTCAACTGTTTGATAAAACGCCTCAAAGTAATAAGAGCTTCAAACTAGTTTTATTTTATTTTTTTAGTTGATTGGTATCGAGAGAGGTATACTCCCTTAGAAAACTTTGATGTAAGGATTTGCACAAAATGGAATGAGTGAAAAGGTTTTAGAGATTTAAATAAATTAAGGTGGGAGGGAAAAAGACAAAAACCCAGTAAATATTTCTAGTATTCTCCTAGAATGTTCAAAAATGGGAGTTTTGGAGTTGGGAAAGGATTTCCTCATTAAGCATTTCCACCATTTTACCAAACAAATCCACAAGTGTCCAAACCAATCAATTTACCAAGCAGACTTGCACCATTTTTGAAACTTATAAACTATCTTACAAAATGCCATGGCTATATGAAATGCACAAAACCAGATGTTGGGAAATTTGTTATATAATTAAATTTTATGGTCAGTTTAACACCAAGCATCTTGTTAACCATTTGACCAAATGCCTCAAACAAAATTCTCTCATTGACAACTGATTTAATCCTTACAAAAATGGTTTTGTTGAATTTTTTTTTGAAATTCAAGGTGTCTTCATTATTGACACACCTTATCCCACATACTCTCACTTGAGTTAAAATGGAAACTTTGGAACAGGTTATGGGAGATAGCCAAGGCCCTATGAATAAGAGATGGTATTTATTTTCAGATATAGTTGTTTCGAGTGCATTAGTAATTATGTATAAAAATTTGGAATCTTGTACTTGACATGTGAACTGTTTCATAAAATGAAAGAAAGAAATGCGTCCTCATGGCCTGTAATAATTTCAAAGTGTGCACAATTTGGAAGTATTGTATGTTATAGAAAAAATTGTAGCACCACTTTCAGGTTGGCAGTGTTACGTGATACTGTGAGATTGAGATTGGAAATGGATGGCATTGGAATTTCATGGCTTTATTACAACATGAGAAGGTGGAAGAAAACACAAGGAATGCATATTGTATGACTAAATACCTTTAAAAAATAGTGGATTTTCATATTATGATGTGGTTGTAAATTCTTCAGAAGACATGTAAGTAAAATAAGGATGTGTGAGCAAGCCCGTAAAATATTTTCCATAATTCGTGAAGGTGATGCAGTCTCATCAAATGTCTTGATCGCTAGATTTGCGCAAAATAGGTATGGTTTTCCCTTTCCTTCTTCAATAAATTTCACTTTCATCATGTCCTACATTTGGAAATTAAATTTTAAACAATATCAAATGTAACTACAACAATGATAAAATATTACCTCTATTAAACTATAAAAACATAACAAATATGACCTTGAAAGTTACGTGCATGACTTCCACACCCAAATGTACCGCACATCCAATACTCCTTTCATGACCCTTGGTAACATAGAGACTTTGCGAACCTAAAATAATTTGTATAAACTCATTTAATGCCTTATTTAATCAAGTTTCAAGTGCATTTAGAATCTCGGTCACTTGTGGTGACATTCTTGTTCTAATAAAATACGTTCGGTTCCAGCATATGGTTTCCACTTTGTTTTAATGAAACTAAAAACCACCACCGGACGTCTACAATGAAAATAGGATGATTGTAACCTGAACTTTTTTTAACAAAAACAATTTCAGAGGTTATGTTTATAGGTATGTTTTGGGGTCCACCAATTGTTATTCAATAAGAGTTCCTTACGCGATTACAAAAATAGGCCATGGATTTTTATTTATAACTTGATTCTGATTCGTCATAATCAACTTACGTCAAATAAAATGAATTTTTCATATAAATGATATTAATTAGGAATCAACAACTTTGTGTTTGATCTATAAAAGAGTATTTATGGGACTTAGTTTATAACCACTTTAGTCATTTTAAGCAAATTTTGCAAATTTGTAACTTTAGATACATAAACCTTATGAGGGTTCCATTTGAGTTCTAACTACTCATGGAAACATGTAGATATAATTTTAGTACTTTATAGAGTATGAATTGATCAATTTCCTATATGAATGGTTTAAGAAATTATGATGTTTCTCTCTCTTCCGTTTTTTCTTTCTAGAAATAAATATGAAATTTTGGTTGTTTTTTAAAATTTAAATGGGTTGAAAATTTGTCTATGTTTGAAACGAAATGAAAATTGGATATGAGATGTATATGGTTATCATATAGTGAATATAAAAGAGAATGAATCCTAGACATTTCCCTCTCTTCTTTACTATTCTCTCTAGAAATATAAACAAAAATGCAATAGAATGTGACTGTGTCAAGAAATCACCTCTCTCTCTCTCTCTCTATCTCTCCCTATCTTTGTCTCTTTACTTTCTATTTCCATTTTATTTAAATGATGGATGTGTGGATTTTATTCTTGAGTGTAGGGTATTTCCATACCAATCATAGGACTGACCCTGCGTTAGGTTAAGATACTCCAAAAAGACGATATAGTGATGTGACATGTTGGATTTAATTATTTGTCATTAAAATGTTGTATTCATCATACAATACGTTTATTACCTTAGAATAATGATATGTAGTTTTTTCCAAAGAATTTTTCTTAAGTATATTTTGAAAATTATGTGAGGTTGTACTCAAATGTTGTACCTATGTTGTACAGATATTAAAATAATCTTTTACTATGTTAATTATTGATTTATCTCCTTAACACTCATAATGCTAGGTAGAATCTCATCTTACCCAAACTATTAAAAAAAATGATTTTATAATCCCTATCATACTCTCTCCTCCCAATTGAGCCTTTTTTACGGTATAAATACTTCTCATGGTAATAAAATACTTTAGTTTTAACAATCGTATTCTTATTTTACACCCATGAAAAGTCTTATAAAGGACCATTCCTTTATGTATTTTATTACGCGGTGAATATACTCTATGAACCCTATCATATTTGGTCGAGCAAGTCCAACATATCTAGGGTTATAGGTCAGATCATGTATAAGTTTAATCCTCATATATGTAATTTTTATATGGTATGCTAGTGGGTGACCAAATAATTACAAATAAAGCTATTTCTTTTACCTAGTATTTATCTCGTGTGAGATATAAATTACGCAAGTGGAGGCTATTCGTAATATTAATTGTGCATTAAAATCTTGCATTGAACCCTTTTTCCCTCTTATATTAAATTTTCCCCTTGGTGAGTAGTATTGATTACCTTGTGTTGATTGAAGGTATTGAGAGGTAAGGATTTTAACCTCTCTTTTAATGTCTTGTAATAGAGTGTAGTTTTTTCCCCTTGAATGTTTTTAAAGTTATTAGATCATGGGACCTCTTAGAAGGTTATTGATGAAATAAAATATTATGTATATTTACCAACGATTAAAATATTTTATCTCAAGGCAATAAATTGAATAAAATTGTTTCAACGCCTCGCTTGGAAAATTCGTTTAATACTTGAGTGTCTAAGAGAAATGAAATGAGTTTTCTTGTGCATGTTCATACTCCATGTAGAATTCAATCCCTATGTTTGAATTACGTGTTATATTAATTACATTTGTTTTAAAGAGATGCCAACATAGGACTAAATTAGTTTCGTTAATGTAATTAGAACATGGCTAAATAATATCAAACTAGGGAATGATTGATACAAAAATCCTACGCCCTCCAATGATGTTAAACCAACTAAAATTCCTAATGTGATCATCAAATGAATGTTAAAAAGAGATCTTCGTAGGTTATAAAATGACCTATTAAATTAGGAAACCAACTCGAGGCATGAAAACATATCGCATACACATAAATGTGGTTAAAAAATGATGCTAATGAAATAATGAACATGTAGCATAGAAAATGGAATACCATGGGTTGTTACTAAGGTCTTGTGAGTTAAGGATATTGCAGTTTATTTTGACTTGTAAAAATTAATATAAACCTTGGGCATAGATGAGAATATACGTTAAACCTACGATCAATCAAGAAATAGAATTTATGGCCAAATCCTGTAATTAACTCGTGACTATAGATAATGCATCTTGATGATGATCAATTAGAGGTAGAGTGAATGGTGATGTTAATCAGCTAAACTCAATGGAAAAACTTTAAAAGGTTAACACAGTAAAATGCACCTTCCATGTACAAACATGATATGTGAAAACAAGGAGTCTTAATTGGAAACAATGGATTGTGAATCACATAAGGAATGATTGAAATTAAATAGTTACCTCACATGGTTGTAAAAACTTAAGAGGAGAATATATTATCATTAGTGTTTAAACAATGTTGTGAAAATAAATCATAATGGGACCACTCTTGATCTAATAATCTTCCTTTTACTTTATGTGAATTTTTCCTTCTTGTAATGAAAGTATATTGCAAGCAAAGTAAACATAATTCTTATAAACAAATTCTTAGGCCAAATATTAGTAGACTCATGGGTGTGTAAATGATCCTAATGACAATTTTAGTGTATAAATTAATTGCGATAAGGGAAGAAAGAAAATTCTAGTGGAACCATTACATGTGAAATGTTAAACTAAATATAGAAAAATGCACCTAGTTTTATGAGGAATCACGGGTCACATGTTAAGTGTTTTTAGATAATTAAGGTAATGTAATTGAAATGGGATTTTACTAAATATGTAACCATTAAAATGATGTTTCGTTTAATCACTCCTATCCAAATGAGCAATCATTTGTACTTTATCATTTGGAAAATGTGGATTTGATGTGCATCATCTATTTCTAACTCCTCTCATTCTTCCCTCTCTTGTGCCTCAGTCACAAAATTTTGCTTTTCAGGCACTCAAAACCTTCTGGAAATGGCACCATTGGATAGAGCTCTTTCTTAGCTTTCCAGAAAGGTAAAGTTTTCCTCCTAACTCATGTATTTTTCAAGTTATGGCTCGGTGGAGTTTTTGTGGGAAATTTTCCCCTAGAAGGCCCGCAGCCAATCAGAACTCGCCACGTGTCCAGGCCAAAAATATCAAAGCGACCCGATTTGGCCCTGTTTTTGCCCTAAAACTTCAAATCGCCATATCTTTCGATCCAGAGCTTGGTTTTTCGCGTTCTTTATATCAATGGAAAGCTAGTGAAATTATCTACAAGATTCCGGGGTCAATTTTGCATTTTGGTGGAGTTTGGAGAGAGAAAATCAAAAAACACTTCTGGCACGTGGTCATGAATAGAAATGACGTTTCAACCACCGATTTTAATGAAGAATGGCTCGCATTCTCTCCCAGCATGGTTAAAAATGTCAGGGAATGGGTCTGTCAGGTCACCCATGCTGTTTTGATGGCATTTTGGTCAATGGTTGAATCCCTTCCATGTTTTCCCACATTTCTCTCTCCTGGGCTCGTCCCTTGCACTGTAAAAGCCAGATTTGGCTCATTTTTCAAAGGGTTGAACATTTTTTGTGTATGGAAAGCTCCCTTTTTCACCTTGGAAGTGATTTAGTGGAATAACAGACCTTTTCTAGAAACTACAACTGTATTTTTTCCTTTCAGGTGTTTGAATGCAAGTGATTTTGATGTTAAAATAACAATACAGGCCCTGTGATTAGTTTTTATCCTCTGCTGGTGTTGTTTGCCTAATTTCTAACACTTCATTACAGCTATCAGTTTGTGCATGTTGTTTTTGTTGCATTTTATGAATTGTGTCAATTTGTAGAAGTAAAAAATGCTCACCACTCCTTTGGTGCATCACCTATTAGCATTAGTTTTAGTTCTTTCTTTTTGCATTTTCTATCCTTGTCCCTTTGAAATTTAGAGTAGATTTAGGAGTTTAAACCTCTGCAATTGTGCAAGTAAAATAGCTGATCAGAGGAGTTGAGGAACCAGCCTCTAATCTGGAGATTCCTCTTCCATTTTTGCAAGTCCCACACTTGGGAAGAGGATTCAATGTTGTGCAATCACACTGGATGCTAGTATGATCAAACTAGAAATCTGATCAACATCCAGGGGGTGCTGCTGATTTGCAACAATAGTTTTGGCACGCCCGGTGGGACCTTAGAGGTCTTCCACTTTATCTTTGATAGGTTGGTGTGTTCCTGTTAAAGATCCAACCTTTTGGAGGCACTTTCAAAAGCACATCTGGCGACTCCATCTGGTAAACAACTCATTCTCTAAGTTGCAGACCTGTTTTCCATTCATTTCCATCCATTCTTCTTTCCATCATTTTCATTCTTTTCCATTCCATGAAGTTGTGCAATCATGACTTCATTTCCATCATGGAATTCACATTTACAACAGCAGTATATCACACCTCCAACATGTTTTACAAATCCTCCAAATCAGCATTTTGATCAAATTCAAAATCAGCATGTCTACCCATATGAGCAGCAGTGCCAAAGTCAGTTTGGATATGAAGCATGTCAAGCACAAGGGTATGCTGGTTGTGAGGGCAGTCAAGAAGAAAATGCAGATCTGCTGGAACAAATCCAAAAGATGGAGGTAAACATGGTGCAATCCAGGGCTCAAGCACAAATGAAAGCATTTAGAATCGGTTGTAGAGCACCTTGTCCATGGGTGGGACCTTTTCCAAGGCATTACAGCCCTCAAGAGAAGCTAGACTTCATGATTACAACACTACCATTGCTTGCAAAGTGGACTAAAGGAATAAAGGTGTATGAGAGGAGTATTCAACAACCTTGTCAATGGTAAGCACACCATCTCATGCCTTTTTCTCTCCCTCTTTCCCAATCTGTTTTATCTCATTTGGAATTGTCAAGTTTTAAACTCTCCATCTATTGTCCCAAGTGTTGAATCCATTTCTCCATTCCCTAGTCTTCCACCCCATCTCAATTCTTCTGTCCTTTTCCCTTCCAAACAGCCATTCCCTCCAAAGAAACAAGAGTTCCTACCTCCTCCACCACCACAAAAAATTGCAAAATCAATTGAGTTACAATCCACTTCTCCTCTTGCATTCCCAAATCCATGTTGGGAGGATAAAAATCAGAATGCCAATCAAGGAAAACAACAGCAGAAAGAAGAGCCAAACAAGGATGAAGAAATTCAAAGTCTGAAGAGTTGGGCTCTTAAATTTGGGATGAAAAAGATCCCCTTGATGGTTAAGCCTTTAGAAAAGGTTGGAGTTGGAAAACAAGTGGTGGTTAGGACTGAATTTGCTGCAGGAAGAGAAGAGCAAAAAGAAGAAGCAGATCAGCAATCAGTTTGCTCAGAAAGTAGTTTCCATGTTAGCATTCTATTTGAAGAGAATGCTGATTCAATTCAAGTTACACAATCAGCCATGGAGGAAGAAAGCTCTGAAGAAGATCCTACAGTCCCAACTTGTCCTCTAGAGCAGCAGATCGAAGAGTTTGACTTAACGAACTTCGTGCTAGAGGAAGAGTTCTATCAAGAACAAGATTGTCTTCAAGTAGTAGAAGAGGGAGAAGCTGCTCCAAATCCAAAAGAAGAGGAGCACATTCTAGTTGTGGAGGAGAAAATTGCAGATCCAAGGGCTTTGAACACAAGGCAGGCTACAGGAGAACCTTCAGTTCTTCTTTCTACTTCATCCCTCTCGTGTTCTAGTGCTGAAGAAAAGTTTGATCTTTCAAACTCAATGTTGGAGGATGAAAGAAACCATGATGATCAAGTTACAGATCAAGAGGACACTATGGAGGAAGTTGAGCATTTGCATCAGGACAACCATGAGGTAGTGTATCTGTCAGATTTGGAGGACTGTTTTGATGAAGAAGAACCGGTTGAGTTTCCACCATTCTCTCTTTCATCTTCCACGTCCCAAATACTTGAGCCTGCTGTCATGAAGGAGAGCATTCATTTGCAGCAGCCTGCATCTTATAGCAGCTCTTTGGAACCAAGATTGGAAGATTTTAATCTTTCATGTTCTTCATTGGAGGAAGAGAAAGGGTAAAAAAGTCCTACCATTGCTTCCACATCACCCACCCAAGAAGGTCTACAAGAAGACTCCATTTTTGGAGTTGAAAATCAGGGCAATGGGTATACTCAAAGGACCATACCTTGCCCAATCAGGTATCTGGCTTCATTGGAACCAAAGGAGAAGTCACAATCAGTCATGCTTGCTCCTAAGCATGAGGATGAGCTACAAAGAACCAAGGATCAGCTGTCATACCTCTCCAATCCAAATGCAGAACAACTAAAAGAGGTATTGAATTTGCCTTCACCTGATACCTTGATGATTTGGGTGGAAGACCAGCTTCTTGTTGATTTTCCATTCATCCAATCAGCCATGTTCAATGCCAAATCAGTTGCATGGTTGCCAATTTTGAAGAAAGGAAGCTATTTTGCACAACCAGTTGCAGGGTTTGTTTAGCCCACTTTTGCTTCCAGTTAGAGTAGGATAGGTAGTTTTGCTTTCAGTAAAAGAAGTGCTTGTGCACACTCTGCATGTTCCATTTTGGAGCATGTATGACCCTTTAGTTTTGTACATAGTTTTTGTGGTGCTGGTTTTGCTCTTGCGCAGTCCATTTCAGTGGGTTTCCAAGTGGCTCAGAGAGGAGGTTTTCAAAGTTCAGATCAGTTTGCAGGCTACAACTCATGACTCCATGCCCAATGGATGCTTCAGACAACTGGTAACTTCATCCAAGGTAGATGACCCTCCGAGTCACCAAAATTGTTATCCAAAATGTGCCCCCTACTCATTTTGTGGCTAACTCCTCTCATTCTTCCCTCTCTTGTGCCTCAATCACAAAATTTTGCTTTTCAAGCACTCAAAACCTTCTGGAAATGGCACCATTGGATAGAGCTCTTTCTTAGCTTTCCAGAAAGGTAAAGTTTTCCTCCTAACTCATGTATTTTTCAAGTTATGGCTCGGTGGAGTTTTTGTGGGAAATTTTCCCCTAGAAGGCCCGCAGCCAATCAAAACTCGCCACGTGTCCAGGCCAAAAATATCAAAGCGACCCGATTTGGCCCTGTTTTGCCCTAAAACTTCAAATCGCCATATCTTTCGATCCAGAGCTCGGTTTTTCACGTTCTTTATATCAATGGAAAGATGGTGAAATTATCTACAAGATTCTAAGGTCAATTTTGCATTTTGGTGGAGTTTGGAGAGAGAAAATCAAAAACACTTCTGGCACGTGGTCATGAACAGAAATGACGTTTCAACCACCGATTTTAATGAAGAATGGCTCGCATTCTCTCCCAACATGGTTAAAAATGTCAGGGAATGGGTCTTAGGTCGCCCATGTTGTTTTGATGGCATTTTGGTCAATGGTTGAATCCCTTCCACGTTTTCCCATGTTTCTCTCTCCTGGGCTCGTCCCTTGCACTGTAAAAGCCAGATTTGGCTCATTTTTCAAAGGGTTGAACATTTTTTGTGTATGGAAAGCTCCCTTTTTCACCTTGGAAGTGATTTAGTGGAATAACAGACCTTTTCTAGAAACTACAACTATATTTTTGCCTTTCAGGTGTTTGAATGCAAGTGATTTTGATGTTAAAATAACAATACAGGCCCTGTGATTAGTTTTTATCCTCTGCTGGTGTTGTTTGCCTAATTTCTAACACTTCATTATAGCTATCAGTTTGTGCATGTTGTTTTTGTTGCATTTTATGAACTGTGTCAATTTGCAGAAGTAAAAAATGCTCACCACTCCTTTGGTGCATCACCTATTAGCATTAGTTTTAGTTCTTTCTTTTTGCATTTTCTATCCTTGTCCCTTTGAAATTTAGAGTAGATTTAGGAGTTTAAACCTCTGCAATTGTGCAAGTAAAATAGCTGATCAGAGGAGTTGAGGAACCAGCCTCTAATCTGGAGATTTCTCTTCCATTTTTGCAAGTCCCACACTTGGGAAGAGGATTCAATGTTGTGCAATCACACTGGATGCTAGTATGATCAAACTAGAAATCTGATCAACATCCGGGGGTGCTGCTGATTTGCAACAACAATTTTGGCATGCTGGTGGGACCTTAGAGGTCTTCCACTTTATCTTTGACAGGTTGGTGTGTTCCTGTTAAAGATCCAACCTTTTGGAGGCACTTTCAAAAGCACATCTGGCGACTCCATCTGGTAAACAACTCATTCTCTAAGTTGCAGACCTGTTTTCCATTCATTTCCATCCATTCTTCTTTCCATCATTTTCATTCTTTTCCATTCCATGAAGTTGTGCAATCATGACTTCATTTCCATCATGGAATTCACATTTACAACAGCAGTATATCACACCTCCAACATGTTTTACAAATCCTCCAAATCAGCATTTTGATCAAATTCAAAATCAGCATGTCTACCCATATGAGCAGCAGTGCCAAAGTCAGTTTGGATATGAAGCATGTCAAGCACAAGGGTATGCTGGTTGTGAGGGCAGTCAAGAAGAAAATGCAGATCTGCTGGAACAAATCCAAAAGATGGAGGTAAACATGGTGCAATCCAGGGCTCAAGCACAAATGAAAGCATTTAGAATCGGTTGTAGAGCACCTTGTCCATGGGTGGGACCTTTTCCAAGGCATTACAGCCCTCAAGAGAAGCTAGACTTCATGATTACAACACTACCATTGCTTGCAAAGTGGACTGAAGGAATAAAGGTGTATGAGAGGAGTATTCAACAACCTTGTCAATAGGTAAGCACACCATCTCATGCCTTTTCTCTCCCTCTTTCCCAATCTATTTTATCTCAGCAGTGTCAAGTTTTAAACTCTCCATCTGCTGTCCCAAGTGTTGAATCCATTTCTCCATTCCCTAGTCTTCCACCCCATCTCAATTCTTCTGTCCTTTTCCCTTCCAAACAGCCATTCCCTCCAAAGAAACAAGAGTTCCTACCTCCTCCACCACCACAAAAAAAACCTCCTCCACAAAATCAATTGAGTTACAATCCACTTCTCCTCTTGCATTCCCAAATCCATGTTGGGAGGATAAAAATCAGAATGCCAATCAAGGAAAAACAACAGCAAAAAAGAAGAGCCAAACAAGGATGAAGAAATTCAAAGTCTCAAGAGTTGGGCTCTTAAATTTGGGATGACAAAGATCCCCTTGATGGTTAAGCCTTTAGAAGAGGTTGGAGTTGGAAAACAAGTGGTGGTTAGGACTGAATTTGCTGCAGCAGGAGAAGAGCAAAAAGAAGAAGCAGATCAGCAATCAGTTTTCTCAAAAAGTAGTGTCCATGTTAGCATTCTATTTGAAGAGAATGCTGATTCAATTCAAGTTGCACAATCAGCCATGGAGGAAGAAAGCTCTGAAGAAGATCCTACAGTCCCAACTTGTCCTCTAGAGCAGCAGATCGAAGAGTTTGACTTAACGAACTTCGTGCTAGAGGAAGAGTTCTATCAAGAACAAGATTGTCTTCAAGTAGTAGAAGAGGGAGAAGCTGCTCCAAATCCAAAAGAAGAGGAGCACATTCTAGTTGTGGAGGAGAAAATTACAGATCCAAGGGCTTTGAACACAAGGCAGGCTACAGGAGAACCTTCAGTTCTTCTTTCTACTTCATCCCTCTCATGTTCTAGTGCTGAAGAAAAGTTTGATCTTTCAAACTCAATGTTGGAGGATGAAAGAAACCATGATGATCAAGTTATAGATCAAGAGGACACTATGGAGGAAGTTGAGCATTTGCATCAGGACAACCATGAGGTAGTGTATCTGTCAGATTTGGAGGACTGTTTTGATGAAGAAGAACCGGTTGAGTTTCCACCATTCTCTCTTTCATCTTCCACGTCCCAAATACTTGAGCCTGCTGTCATGAAGGAGAGCATTCATTTGCAGCAGCCTGCATCTTATAGCAGCTCTTTGGAACCAAGATTGGAAGATTTTAATCTTTCATGTTCTTCATTGGAGGAAGAGAAAGGGCAGAAAAGTCCTACCATTGCTTCCACATCACCCACCCAAGAAGGTCTACAAGAAGACTCCATTTTTGGAGTTGAAAATCAGGGCAATGGGTATACTCAAAGGACCATACCTTGCCCAATCAGGTATCTGGCTTCATTGGAACCAAAGGAGAAGTCACAATCAGTCATGCTTGCTCCTAAGCATGAGGATGAGCTACAAAGAACCAAGGATCAGCTGTCATACCTCTCCAATCCAAATGCAGAACAACTAAAAGAGGTATTGAATTTTCCTTCACCTGATACCTTGATGATTTGGGTGGAAGACCAACTTCTTGTTGATTTTCCATTCATCCAATCAGCCATGTTCAATGCCAAATCAGTTGCATGGTTGCCAATTTTGAAGAAAGGAAGCTATTTTGCACAACCAGTTGCAGGGTTTGTTTAGCCCACTTTTGCTTCCAGTTAGAGTAGGATAGGTAGTTTTGCTTTCAGTAAAAGAAGTGCTTGTGCACACTCTGCATGTTCCATTTTGGAGCATGTATGACCCTTTAGTTTTGTACATAGTTTTTGTGGTGCTGGTTTTGCTCTTGCACCATTTCAAAGTGGGTTTCCAAGTGGCTCAGAGAGGAGGTTTTCAAAGTTCAGATCAGTTTGCAGGCTACAACTCATGACTCCATGCCCAATGGATGCTTCAGGCAACTGGTAACTTCATCCAGCAGGTAGATGACCCCTCTGAGTCACCAAAATTGTTATCCAAAATGTGCCCCCTACTCATTTTGTGGCTAACTCCTCTCATTCTTCCCTCTCTTGTGCCTCAGTCACAAAATTTTGCTTTTCAGGCACTCAAAACCTTCTAGAAATGGCACCATTGGATAGAGCTCTTTCTTAGCTTTCCAGAAAGGTAAAGTTTTCCTCCTAACTCATGTATTTTTCAAGTTATGGCTCGGTGGAGTTTTTGTGGGAAATTTTCCCCTAGAAGGCCCACAGCCAATCAGAACTCGCCACGTGTCCAGGCCAAAAATATCAAAGCGACCCGATTTGGCCCTGTTTTGCCCTAAAACTTCAAATCACCATATCTTTCGATCCAGAGCTCGGTTTTTCACGTTCTTTATATCAATGGAAAGTCTGGTGAAATTATCTACAAGATTCCAAGGGGTCAATTTTGCATTTTGGTGGAGTTTGGAGAGAGAAAATCAAAAACACTTCTTGCACGTGGTCATGAATAGAAATGATGTTTCAACCACCGATTTTAATGAAGAATGGCTCGCATTCTCTCCCAACATGGTTAAAAATGTCAAGGAATGGGTCTGTCAGGTCACCCATGCTGTTTTGATGGCATTTTGGTCAATGGTTGAATCCCTTCCATGTTTTCCCATGTTTCTCTCTCCTGGGCTCGTCCCTTGCACTGTAAAAGCCAGATTTGGCTCATTTTTCAAAGGGTTGAACATTTTTGTGTATGGCAAGCTCCCTTTTTCACCTTGGAAGTGATTTAGTGGAATAACAGACCTTTTCTAGAAACTACAATTGTATTTTTGCCTTTCAGGTGTTTGAATGCAAGTGATTTTGATGTTAAAATAACAATACAGGCCCTGTGATTAGTTTTTATCCTCTCATTGGTGTTGTTTGCCTAATTTCTAACACTTCATTACAGCTATCGCTTGTGCATGTTGTTTTTGTTGCATTTTATGAATCATGTGTCAATTTGCGAAGTAAAAATGCTCACCACTCCTTTGGTGCATCACCTATTAGCATTAGTTTTAGTTCTTTCTTTTTGCATTTTCTATCCTTGTCCCTTTGAAATTTAGAGTAGATTTAGGAGTTTAAACCTCTGCATTGTGCAAGTAAAATAGCTGATCGGAGGAGTTGAGGAACCAGCCTCTAATCTGGAGATTTCTCTTCCATTTTTGCCTAGAAATATGATCAACATCCGTGGGTGTCATTGATTTGCAACAACAAAGATGTAGTGAAATAAGTTACATTGGTTCATTTTCATATAGTGGATGAAATATATTTTAAACCTTATTCAAGTAGATGGAAATTACTTAAGTTTTAATTAGTCTTGAAATAGGCCAATGAAGTGATCTAAGTTCTAACTTTAGTATGTTATCCTCATTTAAAATTTATTGTAAATCCATTACAAGTTAGTAAGGGAAATGAAATGAAATCTATTTTTTCCCTATACAAGTTTTATCAAATTGTTAAAGGAGAAAGCAAGTGCAAGTATTCATTTATCAATAGTGCTAGCTATATACCATCATCAATTTTGATAGTAGGGTTAATATTTAGTTTATGTTATTAACAATAAAATATTTGATATTAATGAACTTATTAATATGAAAATATATTAATATAAATGTACTATTAATATTAATTATATTTATAAAATATACTATTATAAATCATAGTCAAAGAAATAATAATAATAATACGATATATATATATATATATATATGTATGTATGTATGTATGTATGTATATATACGCTATGAAAAGGAAAAGTTTTCTCAAACATAGATCTTTTAACAAATGGGCAAAACCCACAAGCGCATTTGGGCAAATCCAATAAAATGAGCTAGATAAAATGACAAATACATTTAAAAACTTAATGAGGGTATGAACAAACAAAAACATAATGGAGCTTATAAGCCTCCCCAAAAGCTTAAAGGGCCTCCAATGGCTTCCCATCCTCCTCCAACAACCTGAAAAAAAGGGAAATAATGAACCAAAAGGAAATGAGAAAGGAGTTTTCTTAATCAACTTTCTTGAAGTTGGTACAGATTATTGGAAATAATCTTGCACAATAAAAATACCTAGTCTTTTTCCTCATCTAAGGGTTCTAAGTGAATCCATCCAAGGGATGAGATTTATCCCTACAAAAAGTAGGTGGAGAGTGTGTGAGTGGAAATTGTCTTTTAATATAAATGTTTTAATTTGAAATACATGGGTTGAATTTTTAAGGGGTCACATTATGGGGTAGGGGTATGTTATTATTCTAACCCCATGTCAAATGGGGACCTTGTTAATTATTATTTAACCTTGTGTGATTAATTAACATTAGTATTCATTATATTAGCCCCTTTACCCTCGAGACTTAAGTGTGGGATATTTAACTATAGAAGGAATTAATTTTTTTATTAAAATAATACTTAGGGGGAAATTAACCATGCTTATTCAAATCAAATGTATTAAAGTTTAAATGTGGGTTGTAATATTTTTTTATAATGGGGAAATTTTATTATTAAATATAATTGACTCGTAAACATTAATGTGACAACCGTATTTTTAAGCCTGTTTGTGGGCACGTTTCTAAAAAAAATTATTCCATAATTTTTTCTAGCTAACCCTAGGATGTTCTTAGGTCTCGTAAGGGCATTTTAGCGAGTGTTACATTCATTATAACTCCAATTTTTCAAATGATTAGATTGTGGAAGTGAATTTTTTTCCCCGCTCATGAATTGTTCCTTTACCAATAAATTTTTTAAGATGAATTTTGTAAACATAGTTGTAATTCCCTCTCACCCCTATCTATCAAATATAATTCTTATATAATTAATGTGAAATGATAATAATAATAATGAAAAAAATTAAAAGGGGGAGACATGGTGATGGAAGTGAAATGAAGGAGGTTGGTGGAAATTGATGGAGTTTGGTGGTGGAAGATAGAGTAGTTAGAAGGCTCACACACATGTAAATAAAATGTGGGAATTTTAGTGTCGTCAATTTTTCCTTATTTGTTTGTCAAGCTACAAGTATCGTTGCCTAGGATTACATAGGGTGCCCTAAATAAAGATAGTTTTTGGTATAATTTTCAGTATTATTTTGAAATGTCCAATTAAATCAACCTAATAAAATATTCAATGTATTAACAATTTACATTACAATTTAAATTACATTTCCACCTATCAAAATCTTGAACTAGCTCTTTTTTGTCTCGCATTCCTCCATGTGTTCATGTATATGGGATAAGAGGTGTATGGAGAGTGACAAGGTCTATCTCGACATATTAGGGCATGGATGCACATTGGAGGCACGTGGTTTGTTTGACCAAACATCTCACAAAATAAATCATCATTGCATGAGCCATTACAACAGGGTTTTGACCAAATAGACCTTTTTAGAATGCTTTATAAACTTATGAGAAAATGTAATTGATAGGTTAAAGCTTAATTCCACTGTCATTGTAATTTTTTCCTCATCCTACACATATATTAGGAGATGTGAAATGGGGCCAAAATCTATCCTTCACTCAAAATTCACTCTCCCATAATAACACAACCATCCATTACAATGGATCTACACATCCACCAAATCTAAAGGAAAAATGACTTCTATTTTGACTCATCCCTATAATAAATGTGGAGGAAAATGGATGTGAATTTTATGAAAAATTTCCTCAGGGAATCTTGATCTTATGAATAGACAAGGCATGTCAAATGTTTGACAAAACACCTCAAAGAAGTAGGAGCATCAAACTAGTTTTATTTTAGTTTTTAGTTGATTGGTATCAAGTAGAGTTGTACTCCTCAAACACTTTGATGCAAGGATTTTCACAAAATGGATTGAATGAAAAGGTTTTACATATTTAAATAAATGAAGTTGGGAGGGAAAAATACAAACATCCAGTAAATCTTTCCAAAGATTCTCCCAAAATGTTCAAAAATGGGAGTTTTGGAGTGGGGAAAGGACGTCCTCATGAAGTATTTCCACCATTTTACCAAATTAATCCAAAAGGTGTCCAAACAAATCAATTTACCAGAGCAAACTTGTGCCATTTTTGAAACTTATAAACTATCTTACAAAACACCATGGTTATATGAAATGCACAAAACCAGTTGTTGGGAAATTCCTTATATAAGTAAATTTTATGGTTAGGTTTAATAGCAATCATCATATTAACCATTTGACCAAATTCCTCAAACAAAATTCTCTCATTGAAAGCTGATTTAAACATGTACACAAAATATTAAAGTTTATTGTATTACTCAAAGGCATGTAGTGAAATAAGTTGCATTGGTTGATTTTAATATAGTGGATGAAATATATTTTAAACCTTATTCAAGTAGGTGGAAATTACTTAAGTCTTAATTAATCTTCAAATAGGCCAATGAAGTGATCTAAGTTCTAACTTTAGTATGTTATCCTCATTTAAAATTCATTGTAAATCCATTACAAATTATTAAGGGAAATGAAATGAAATCTATTTTTCCCTTATACAAGTGTTATCAAATTGTTAAAGGAGAAAGCAAGTGCAAGTATTTATTTGTCAATAGTGCTAACTATATTCCATTATTACTTTTGATAGTAGGGTTAATATTTTTTTTATATTATTAACAATTAAATATTTGATATTAATGAACTTATTAATATGAAAATATATTAATATTAATGTACTATTAATATTATTATATTTATAAAATATACTACTATAAGCCATAGTCAAAAGAAATAATAATAATATTACAATATGATATGTGTGTGTGTGTGTGTCTATATATATTTTCTTATATTTTAGATATATATATATATATATATATATATATATGTTAAATATATGCATATGTATATAAATGTATATACACATATATATGTATATATACCCTATGAAAAGAAAAGTTTTCTCAAACATAGATCTCTTAACAAATGGGCAAAACCCACAAGCCCATTTGGGAAAATCCAATAAAAATGAGCTAGATAAAATGACAAATACATTTAAAACCTTAATGAGGGTATAAACAAATAAAAAATAATGGAGCTTGTAAGCCTCCCCAAAAGCTTAAAGGGCCTCCAATGGCTTCCCATCCTCCTCCAACAACCTGAAAAAACAAAAGGGAAATAATGAACCAAAAGGAAATGAGAATGGAGTTTTCTTAAAGAACTTTCTTGAATTTGGTAAAGATTATTGGAAATAATATTGCACAATGAAAACACCATGTCTTTTTCCTCATCTAAGGGTCCTAAGTGAATCCATCCAAGGGATGAGATTCATCCCTACAAAAAGTAGGTGGAGAGTGGGTGAGTGGAAATTGTCTTTTAATTTAAATGTTTTAATTTCAAATAAATGGGTTGAATTTTTAAGGGGTCACTTTATGGGGTAGGGGTATGTTATTATTTAACCCCATGTCAAATGGGGACCTTGTTAATTATTATTTAACCTTGTGGGATTAATTAACTTTAGTATTCATTATATTAGCCCCTTTACCCTTGAGACTTAAGTGTGGGATATTGAACTATAGAAGGAATTAAATTGTTTATTAAAATAATACTTAGGGGGAAATTAACCATGCTTAGTCAAATCAAATGTATTAAAGTTTAAATGCGGGTTGCAATATTTTTTTATAATGGGAAAATTTTATTATTAAATATAATTGACTTAGAAACATTAATGTGACAACCGTATTTTCAAAGCTCGTATGTGGGCACGTTTCTCAAAAACAATTATTCCATATTTTTTCCTAGCCTAACCCTAGGTTGTTCTTAGGTCTCGTGTAGGTGTTTTAACGGGTGTTACAGTGATTATAACTCCAATTTTGAAAATGATTATATTGTGGAAGCCAAGCTCTTTCCCTATTCATGAATTGTTGCATTACCAATAAATCTTTTAAGATGAATTTTGTAAACATATTTTTAATTCACCTATCACCCATATCTATCGAATATTATTCTTATATAATTATTTTGAAATGCTAATAATAATAATAATAATAATTAAAAGCGGGAGACATGGCGATGGAAGTGAAATGAAGGAGGTTGGTGAAAATTGATGGAGTTTGATGGTGGAAGATGGAATAGTTAGAAGGCCCACGCAAATGTAAGTAAAGTGTGGGAATTTTTGAGAAATTTAGTGCCTTTGAGTTTTATGTATGTGTTCATCAAGTCAGTAAGTACCATTTCCCAGATTACATAGGGCGTCCTCAATACATATAGTTTTTGGTACAATTTTTCAATATATTTTGAAATGTTCAATTAAATCAACCTAATAAAATATTCCATGTATTATTAGTTTACATTACAATTTAAATTACATTTCCAACTATCAAAATCATGAACTAGCACTTTTTCTTCCACATTCCGCCATGTGTTCATGTACATGGGCTAAGAGGCATATGGAGAGTGACAGGTCTATCCGACATATCGGGCGTGGATGCACATTAGAGGCACGTGGTTTGTTTGACCAAACATCTCACAAAATAAATCATCATTGAGCCATTATGACAGGGTTTTGATAAAATATACCTTTTTAGAATGCTTTATAACACAAATGTCCATCAGAATGGATGTGCACGTACACCAAATCTAAGGAAACATGGCTTCTATTTTGACTCATCCCCGTAATAAATGTGGAGGAAACTAGATGTGAATTGTATGAAAATTTTCCTCAAGGAATCTTGATCTTATGCATGCACAAGGCATGTCAACTGTTTGACAAAACATCTCAAAGAAATAGGAGCTTCAAAGTAGTTTTATTTTAGTTTTTAGTTAATTGGTATCAGTAGAGTTGTACTCCTGTAGAACACTTTTATGCAAGGATTTTCACAAAATGGATTGAATGAAAAGGTTTTAGAGATTTAAATAAATGAAGGTGGGAGGGAAAAAGTCAAAAATCCAAGAAATATTTCCGTATTCTCCCGCAATGTTCAAAATTGGGAGTTTTGGAGTGGGGAAAGGATGTCCTCATGAAGAATTTCCACCATTTTACCAAATGAATCCAAAAGGTGTCCAAACCAATCAATTTACCAATGCTAGACTTGTACCATTTTGAAACTTATAAACTATCTTACAAAATGCCATTTTTATAGGAAATGCACAAAACCAGCTTGTTGGGAATTTCCTTATATAAGTAAATTTTATGGTCCAATTTTACACCAATCATCATGTTAACCATTTGACCAAATTCCTCAAACAAAATTCTCTCATTGACAGCTGATTTAAACATGTACACAAATGGTTTTGTTGATTTTTTTAAAAAAATTCAAGGTGTCTTCATGATTGGCACACCTTAGCCCACATACTCTCAAATTGAGTTAAAATGGAATCATTGGAACAGAGTATGGGAGATAGCCAAGGCCCTATGAATAAGATATGATATTTATTTTTAGATATTGTTCTTTCAAGTGCATTAGTAATTATGTATACAAAAGTTAGAATCTTGTACTTGACATGTGAGTTGTTTGATAAAATGAAAGAAATAAATGCATCCTCATGGCCCGTAACAATTGCATAGTGTGCACAAAGGGGAAGGATTGTATGTTATATGAAAAACATGTAGCACCATATTCATTTGGTCATGTTACGTGATACTATGAGATTGAGATTGGCATTGATGGCATTGAAATTTCATGAGATTATTACAACATGAGAAGGTGGAAGAAAACACAAGGAATGCATACCGTATGACTAAATACCTTTCTAAAATAGTGAATTTTCATATTGTGATGTTGTTGTAAATTACTTATAAGACGTTTAAGTAAAACAAGGATGCATGAGCAAGCCCATAAAATATTTTCTAGAATTCCCGAAGGAGATGTAGTCTCATCAAATGTCGTGATAGCCGATTTTCGTAAAATAGGTATGGTTTTCCCTTTCCTTCTACAATAAATTTCACTTTCATCATGTCCTACGCTTGGAAATTAAATTTTAAACAATATCAAATGTAACTACAACAAATGATAAAATATTACCTCTATTAGAACTATAAAAACATAACAAATATGACCTTGAAAGTTACATGCATGACTTCCACACCCAAATGTACTACAAATCAATCTTCTATCATGACCCTTGTAACGTAGGATACTATGTAGAACCTAAAACAATTGTTCTCAACTCATTTAATGCCTTATTGAATCAAGTTCAAGTGCATTTAGAATCTCACCACTTGTGGTGACATTCTTGTTCTAATAAAATACGCTTTGGTTCCACCTTATGGTGGCACTTTGTTTTAATGAAACTAAAAACCATCGGGATGCCTAGAATGAAAATAGGATGGAAAAATTTCATAGGTTATGTTTATAGGTATGTTTTAGGGCCCATCGGTGAAGTGACTACAAGAGTTTCTTATGCAATTGAAAATTGGCTCTCGATTTTCTTTATAACTTGATTCTTATTCATCATAATCAACTTACTCAAATGAAATGAATTATATATACACACACACACACACACACATGTATACATACATATATATATATATATATATATATATATATATATATATATATATACATATATATATGTGTGTGTGTATATATATATAATTCATTTCATTTGAGGTAAGTTGATTATGATGAATAAGAATCAAGTTATAAAGGAAAATCCGGGGCCAATTTTCGTAATTGCGTAAGAACTCTTATCGAGTAGTCACCGGGTGGCCCTAAAACATACCTATAAACATAACCTATGAAATTGTTTTTTTCCATCCTATTTTCATTCTGCATACATCCCGTGGTGGTTTTAGTTTCATTAAAACAAAGTATATACACACACACACACATATCACACATGTATACATATATATATATATATATACATATATATATACATATATATGTGTATACACACACACACACACACACACATATATAGATATACATATATAGATATACATATATATATATATATATATATATATATATATATATATACAAATAGAATGTGACTCTGTGAAGAAATCACCTCTCTCTCTATATCTCTCCCTATCTTTGTCTCTTTACTTTTTGTTTCTTTTATTTAAATGATGGATGTGTGGATTTTATTCTTGACTCGTAGGGTATTTCCATACCAGTCCTGGGACTGACCCTACGTTAGGTTTAGGTACTCCGAACAAGATGATATAAGGATGTGACATGTTGGATTTAATTATTTGTCATTAAAATGTTGTATTCATCATACAATACGTTTATTACCTTACAATAATGATATATAGTTTTTTCTGAAGAATTTTTCTTAAGTATATTTTGAAAATTATGTGACGTTGTACTCAAATGTTGTACCTATTTTGTAGAGATATTAAAATAATCTTCTGCTATGTTAATTATTAATTTATCTCCTTAACACTCATAATACTAGGTAGAATCTCATCTTACCCAAACTATAAAAATTAAAAATGATTTTATAATCCCTATTATACTCTTTCTTCCCAATTGAGCCTTTTTTAGGGTATAAATACTTCTCATGTTAATAAAATACTTTAGTTTTATTAATCGCTTCTTATTTTAGACCCATGACAAGTCTTAAAAAGGACCATTCCTTATGTATTTTGTTACGTGATGAATATACTTTATGAACCCTATAATATTTGGTCGAGCAAGGCCAACATATCTAGGGTTATAGGTCATATCATGTATATGTTTAATCCTCATGTATGTAATTTTTACATGGTACGCTAGTGGGTGACCAAATACATACAAATAGAGCTATTTATTTTACCTAGTATTGATCTCATGTGAGATATAAATTACTTAAGTGGAGGTCATTTATAATGTTACTTGTGCATTGAAATCTTGCATTGAACCATTTTTCCCTCTTAGATTAAATTTTCCCCTTGGTGAGTAGTAGTGGATTACCTCGTGTTGATCAAGGTGTTGAGAGGTAACGCTTTAAACCACTCTTGTAATGTGTTGTAGTAGGGTGTAGTTTTTTTTTCCCTTGAATGTTTTTAAAGTTATTAGATCATGGGACCTCTTAAAAGGTTATTGATGAAATAAAATATTATGCATATTTACCAATGATTAAAATATTTTATCTCAAGGCAATAAATTGAATAAAATTGTTTAGGACGCCTCGCTTGGAAAATTCATTTAATACTTGAGTGTCTAAGAGAAATGAAATGAGTTTTCTTGTGCATGTTCATACTCCATGTAGAATTCAATCCCTATGTTTGAATTACGTGTTATATTAATTACATTTGTTTTAAAGAGATGCCAACATAAGACTAAATTAGTTTCGTTAATGTAATTAGAACATGGCTAAATAATATCAAACTAGGGAATGATTGATACAAAAATCCTACGCCTCCAATGATGTTAAACCAACTAAAATTCCTAATGTGATCATTAAATGAATGTTAAAAAGAGATCTTGTAGGTTATAAAACAACCTATTAAATTAGGAAACCAACTCGAGGCTTGAAAACATATTGCATACACATAAATGTGGTTAAAAAATGATGCTAATGAAATAATGAACATGTAGCATAGAAAATGGAATACCTTGGGTCATACTTAAGGTCTTGTGAGTTAACGATATTGCACTCTAGTTTGACTTATAAAAATTAATATAACCCTTGGTTATAGATGAGAATATACATTAAACCTACAATCAATCAAGAAGTAGAATTTATGGCCAAATCCTATAATTAAACCATAACTATAGATAATGCATCCTTATGATGATGAATTAGAGGTAGAGTGAATGGTGATATTAATCAGTTAAACTCAATGTAAAAAATTTAAAACGTTACCACAAGTAAAATGCACCTTCCATGTATAACATGATATGTTTAAAAAAGGAGTCCTAATTGGAAAAAATGGATTGTGAATCACATCGTGGGATGATTGAAATTAATTAGTTACCTCACATGGCTATAATACATTTAAGAGGAGAAGAGATTATCCTTAGTGTTTAAACAATGTTATGAAAATAACTCATAATGGGACCACTCTTGATCTAATAACCTTCCTTTTACTTTATGTGAACTTTTTCTTCTTGTAATGAAATTATATTGCCAAACAACGTAAACGTAATTCTTATAAACGAATTCTTAGGACAAATATTAGTAGACTCATTGGTGTGTAAATGATCCTAATGACAATTTCATTGTATAATATAATTGTGATAAGGGAAGAAAGAAAAATTCTAATGGAACCATTACATGTAAAATGTTAAACTAAATATAAAACATGCAGCCTAGTTTTAAGAGGAATCACGGGTCACATGTTAAGTGTTTTTAGATAATTAAGGTAAAATAATTGAAAAGGGATTTTACTAAATATGTAACCATTAAAATGATGTTTCATCGAAATCACTCCTATCCAAATGATCACTATTGTAATTTATCATTTGGAGAAATGCGGATTTGATGTGCATCATCTATTTTCTTGTTATCTACGTGGCTTCATGTTTTTGTAAACTTATCATCTATTATGTTTTATACTAATTTATAAAATGTTATGTCATAAATGAAGTGATGTAACTCAAAAATTAAAATTATTCTGATATTGTTTTGTTGTATTTGTGTTTTTAAATTGTAGGAAAAACATTTGGTATGAGATCAAGGTTCATACTCTTGAACCTCTAGGATGTTTGGTCTTATGATGATTATGCATGATGGTGGAGAAGATGCAAGAGTAATGTGATACTATGTAGCTATGTGAAAACTATTGTACTTGTTGTTATATGTTCATGCACTTATTGTGCATACCAATTATTGTGGATTTGTTATGAGTTTGACATGTTTCGTGATGACATTATTCACTTTATATTTTGTGAAGTTAATGTGAATTTTATAACCGATATTGTCTTGTTGTGTGAAAGGAATATTATCATGGAATGTGAAGTGTTGGATTGTTTTATTATTTTGCGATATCATATGTGTTGTAATGTGTTGTATGAAAAATTCCTTCATAGTGAATTGTATGTTATTTTTATGTTACCACTGGTGTTGTGATGTATCATGTTAAATCAATATGTTCTTTTGTAATTATTTATATGTTGTGATGTTAGTCACTATGATCATCACACATATGTCACATACATTATGTGATGGATTCATGTCATGAATTAGGAGCATGTGGTGATCGTATGACCTCTATTGTAATGTACTTCCACTTTTGGTTGAGTTACATGTGGAAATATAATGTTTTATGGGCTTGTGGAAATGATGTTTCATACCTGTAAATATACCAAACGTAAGATGCTATGGTTGTAGTCAATAAATCATCATTGTGTTAGTAATTTTGTTTTTTGTTTTATGTTTGTGTACCGTAAAATCACTAACCCTAAGTGAAGAAATCGGTACAATTTATATGTGAGGAAAGATAAGACATGCGTCAAAATAACCATACCTTGATACGAGTATGATTTTTGATGTGGAGTCTCATGTAGACTCGAAACCCCACTTCTATCAATTTGGTATAATTTGAACTTGTTATCCAAAATTCATGCCCCATGATAATTTTTATCCCAATTTTTCCCCCCTGGAGAAATTGGTTAACCATGACCTTGCATAAGAAAATTGGAAGGGTCGTTTCAGTCCAACGGGCTCACAATCGATCCCAAATTTGAGGGGTAGGCGGGCTCGACAATGGAGGATCAAACAACATCTCGATGTTTTAAGAAAAGTCTCAATTTTTTCAGAATTCACTACATATGAGTCGACTTAGGGCTAAAGAACAAACTCGCGGAAGGTGCCATGTGTCACTCAATGCACGATTACAAAAGGTGCATCAAAAAGGTAGGTCCCAAATATGGGCCCATCCCTCCACGTGGTAAGAGCCTCAAAAGTGGTATTAGCCTTGTAAAAGTCTAAGGCCAGTGGAAAGAACCATGTGTCATCTCGATGTAACTTTAAATGTGTGACCCAAAGAGGAGACTCAAATGAGTGCTAGCCCTCCACATGGCCAGCCTTCCTAAAAGGAAGCAATGGCAGTTGAAGAGTCTAAGAACAAAAGGTGGCAAAGTCTCCACATGTCTCATCGTGAACTTTCAAGGGTCAAAGAAAAATCTAGTCCCCCAGCAAGCACCATCTTTCCATGTGTCCTAAGTCCGAAAAGGAAATAGAGCTGGCATTTGAAAATTCTCAGGCTAGTTGATGGAACCATGTGTCTCATCATCAAATCTTCAAAGTTGTGTCCCAAAGAAAGACCCTGAACTAGCGCAACCCCTTCACGTGTCCAAGGACTAAAAAGGGGACACTGGATACTAGAAATTCCAACCTTGGGACAGGCTGGTGGAAGCTTCCACATATCATCTCAATGTAACTTCAAAGGAAAAATCTGGAGGAAGGTCCCAAATGTACATTGAGCCTCCACATGTCCATCGTCAGACATATGGCCCTTCCAAACAAAAGGGACTTATCCAAAACAAAAATGAAACAGAGTAAGGTTGTGGAAGGAGCCACGTGTCTCTTTGATGATATTTGTAGAGGCGAATCCAAAAGTGGTCCCTAAACATGTGTCATCTCTCCACGTGTCACGGGTCAGGAAGAGTGTCTGCACCAATAGGAGGGACTTAGGTGGAGCACAGTGGAGCCCGTAGAAGCTACCACGTGTCGGTCCGACGTAACTTCAAGAGCGGGAAGAGAGGGCTGAATCTTCAACATGCGTGGGGCTACCACGTGGACCTTGTAGGGGTAGAATCATTCACATATTTATAGCTCGCATTAAACACCCAAACCTTGACCTTCAAGAAGCCATTAATTTCAATCGGGAGCTTGGTTTTGAGTGGAAAGGATGTTTTTGAAAGATCCCAGCACTTGCTACTCACCTGCCACCATTAATGTTTCAACCCACCATTTTTGAGGTTGTCAAGTCCCCACCTGCTACCATGATGAAGAATGTGCCTCTTTTCTTTTCTGAAAGCAACAACACATGGAGGCATGGGTCTTGCAGTGAAGCCCATCATTGTTACAAGTGGATTTTAATGATTTCTAGAGTGGTTGGAGTAGGTGGATTCAATGCATTCTTGGGCTGGTTCAAGCAGAGTTCGAATTTTCCCTCTCTCCTTCTCTCATTCTTCTATATATTGTATAGGAGGGGCATACTTCAAGGGGTTGGTCATCATTTCTCTCCTGCCCCCTCTCTTTTCTCCCCTCGGGTTGAATGTGGAGCTTAAGCCTCCTCTCTTGGCTCTGTAATGGAATTTTCTTACCTCTTGCCTACAAATGATGTAATGTGTGAACTCATGGAGCAATAAAATATGTTTTGTGATGCATTTTTTGTCTCATTCCTTATTTTATTGTCTCTTCTTTCCTCTCATTGTTGTAGGGTATACTGTGCATATCTATGGTGTCTATTGCAGGTTTTGGGAGTTTTGTTTAACGGTTTGAAGTTGATGTGAATTTTTATCTCTGCTTTTAGTGGTGTATCTTGTCCACCTCTTCTTTTCTCACCTCACTCCATTTTAGGTAGCTTGAGATTGTGACCAGCACCCCCTTTTCTTTGTGTTTTCACCTATGTAGTGTAGGATTTCTTTACTTTCATGTAATTTCTCTCCCTAGTCCCTTGGAATGTTATATTAGGATTAGATAGTTTACTTGCACTAGAGTAGATTGTGGCAGGTAGTCTAGGCATGAACTAGCCTTCTCTGGGAGGCCCATCTCAAGTTCACAAGTCCCACATCTTGAGAATTTTCCAATGTTATGCAAATCACACCGAATGCCCTAGACATTAGATCTCGAGGCCATTCGATGGGTGTTGTGATTTTGAAGCACCTTACCACTTCACTTCATCAGGTTTGATGTGCTCTTGGTGAATATTTCAGCCTTTGGAGGCACTTTCAAGCACATCTGGTGACTCCATCTGGTCAAAAACCCATCCTCTAAGTTGCAGACCTTCTTCCCATCCATTTCCACCCATTCTTCTTTCTACATATCCCATCTTCTCTTCCATTATATGAAGTTGTGCAATCATGACTTCATTCCCCTCATGGAATTCACACTCGCACCATGACATCAAAGAGTTTGATCTCCTATCATACCTTGAGGAATGATTTGATGAGGAGGGCCCGTAGAAATTACAACTTTCACTACCCCATCATTCATCCTTAAACCACAAGAACCTTCTACCTCGAGTTTTCCACCAGTCATGCTCATTTCGAGCATGAGGTTGAGCTACAAAGCACCAAGGTCAGTAGCAGTGCCTCTAACATCCAAGTGTAGAAAAACTCCAAGAGGTGTACATTCTATTTATTGACACTTTGAGGAGGGAGAAACACCATCTGCGAGGTGGTTTTTTACTCTCATTTCCAACCATGTTTAGTGCCAAACCAACTACATAATCACAATTTGTGAGGAAGGGAAGATACTTCTCCTTGCCATTGAAATATTTTTTTGAGTACCCTTTGCTTCTAGTTAGTGTAGAGTAGGTAGGATTACTTTTAACAAAATAAGTGCTTTCGCAAACTCTGCATATCCCACTTGGGGTGTGTATGATTTTAAGTTTTATACATAGTGGTGTTGTGGTGTTTCATTGCTCCAAGGTTGTATCACTATGTAGTTTAGTGTGCCCACAGTCCATTTCTAGATTAGGTAAAATCCCTAGGCTTTTCTTATGAAAATTGAGAATGGGTCACCAAGCGCAAGTAGTCGGGATCACGGTTTCAGTGGACAAAATCATTACTAGGAACTCATTCATGACTCCATTCCCAATTGATGCAATAAGGCTACTAGTCTCTTCATCTAGTTGGCAGATGTCCTCGTGAGTCGCCAAACTATTATCCTAATTCCCCCAAAAAAAAATTGGTCAAACATGACCTTGCATAAGAAAATTGGAAGGGTCATTTCAGTTTTGGGATCACAATCGATCCCAAATCGAGGGGGCAGCGGGCTTGACAATGGAGGATCAAACAACCTTAAAGGAGGCCGAGGAGGATCACAGGAGAAGATTGAAGAAAAGACTCAAATTTTTCATACTTCGCCATATACGATTTGGCTTGGGGCCTAATAATAGACTCACTGGAAGGCGCCATCTATCATATCAAAGGTAATTCCAAAAGGTGCATCAAAAAGGTAGGTCCCAAATGTGTGTTAGCCCTCCACGTGGTCGAGGTTCAAAAAGTTTGAATCATCCATTGAAAATTCTAAGGCCAGCAGAAAGAACCACATGTTAGCTCAGTGGCAACCGTAAAGGTGTGACCCAAAGCAGAGACTCAAATAGACACCAGCCCTCCATGTGGTTAGAGTCAAAAGTCAGCACGCTATTGAAGAGTTTAAGTACAATAGCAGGAAGTCTTCACATGTCTCATCAACGCACCTTCAAGGTTGAAGAAAAGGTGGTCCCCAAAATGCACTAGTTTTCAACGTGTCCTAGGTCTAAAAGGAAATAGAGTCGATAGTTGAAAAGTCTCGAGCCATCGGATGATGCCACGTGTCTCTTCAGCACATCTTCAAAGGTGTTGCCCAAAGAAAGACCCTGAACTAGTGCTATCCCTCCATGTGTCCAAGGTTCAAAAGGAGATACCATCGTTGGAAAGTCTACTACAATCCTCCATGTGTGTCATCTCAGTGTAACTTCAAAGGAAAAATCTAGAGGTAGGTCCCAAATGTGCATTGAGCCTCCACGTGTCCAGGGTCAGACATATGGCCCCGCTAAACAAAGGGGACTTAGCCAAAACAAAAAAGAAATAGAGAAAGGTCGTGGAAGGAGCCACATGTCTCTTTGGCACTCTTTCAAGAGTTGAATCCAAAAGCGTCCCCAAACATGCGCCATCTCTCCATGTGTCTTGGGTCAGGAAGAGTGACTTCACCAATAAGAGGGACTTATGTAGAACATAGAGGAGCCCACGAAATCTATCACGTGTTAGTCCTGTGCACAACTTCAAGAGTGAAAATAGGGCACTGAATCTTCAACATGCATGGGGATTCCATGTGGACCTCATAGTGGCAGACTCGTTTGCATATTACAAGCCCACGTTAAATGCCTGACCCTTGACCTTCAAAGCCACAAATTTTCGACTGGGAGCTCTATTTTGAGCAGAAAGGAATTTTGGAAAGCTCTAGCCTCGCTACTCTCACCTACCACCATTAATGTGTCGACTCACCATTTTCAAGGCTATCAAGTCCCCCACCTGCTACCATGATGAAGAATGGGCCTCTTTTCTTTCCCAACAAGGAACAAAACATGGAGGCATGGGTCTTGCAGTGAATCCCATCATTGTTACAGGTGGATTTCAATGATTTCTAGAGTGGTTGGAGTAGGTGGATTCAATGCATTATTGGGGTGGTTCAATTAGAGTTCGAATTTTCCATCTCTCCTTCTCTCATTCTTCTATATATTGTAAAGGAGGGGCATATTTCAAGGGGTTGGTCATCTTTTCTCTCCTATCCCCCTCTCTTTTCTCCCCTCAGGTTGAATGTGGAGCTTAAGCCTCCTCTCTTGGCTCTGTAATGGAATTTTCTTGCCTCTTGCCCACTAATGATGTACTATGTGAACTCATGGAGAAATAAAATATATTTTGTGATGCATTTTGTCCATCCTTCCTTATTTTATTGTCTCTTCTCCTCTCATCATTGTAGGGTATACTGTGTATATCTCTAATGTCTATTATAGGTTTTGGGAGTTTTGTTTAATGGCTTGAAGTGGTGTTCCATGTGAATTTTATCTCTTCTCTCTATGGTGCACCTTATCCACCTCTTCTTTGCTCACCTCACTCCATTTCAAGTAGCTTGAGATTGTGACAAGCCACCCCCTTTTCTTGGTGCTATCACCTTTATAGTGTAGGATTTCTTTACTTTCATGCAATTTCACTCCCTGGTCCCTTGGAAGGTTAGATTAGGATTAAATATTTACTTACACTAAATTACCTTGTGGTAGGTAGTTTAGGAAGAAGAAGTCACTTTCTCCGATGGGCCATCTCAAGTCCGCAAGTCCCACGCACTTGAGAGATGGTCCCATATTATGTAGTCAAGCTAGATGCCCCACTCATATATGAGGCCATTCGGGGTGTTGTTAATTTTCACTAATAGTAATTTTGATAACTTGCAAAAATTCTTCACACTTGGAAGAGCAGAAATGGTGAAACGAAAAAAATTGGATTTTTGAGGGACCCTCGGATTTTCTCAAACTTCCGTGTGCTATAAAATTCCAAGGAGTTAGGAAAATTTGAAAAAAACTGTAAAAATGAATTCAAGGGTCTATTTTAGTACAAATCGGGGGATACGAATGGAACCAATGTAGATCATACCAAGGTTCATCATACCGATTCGGCCAAAATGCTAAAGAGACACTCGAAAATGTGGCAAAAGTGAGAGATTTTGTCTTGCATGATCGTGGGACAATGGGACAAAAATAACTGAAATTCCCAAAAATCTAATTTGATCATGACCAAGTGCATTGCGGAGAAGGAGGAAAAATATGTCTAGGAAAATGGGGCCCAAAATGGCTGATTTCATTAGATGAGAAGGAAACTTAGTGCATTGCGAGATGGCGGAAAAATATGTCCTGATAGTCGGGCTCAAAAAATCCAAAATAGCCGTAAGCCGATTCATTACGAAAAGGGCATAAAAATGTATCCCTATCACCCAAGGAAAATCTAGGAAAAATTACGTGCGGGCTCCAAAAAGCCAAAATCACTGCACTCAAAGTAGTGTCGGTGGAGTGGAAGTCAGCGGCCCTCATGACCTAGTCAATGGCGGATGCGGGAGACATAAAATATTGAATCATGAAATGCAAAGAAGAGGTCCCAGACATTCCAAGTGCTATGGGGACATGAGATCCCCAAAACCCATAATATCTGCAATACAAAGGAAAATTGTAACACTGACCCCAAACTTCAAACGGTCATAACTTTTGACCCAAATCTTCATTTTTAACAAAATTTGATTTTTCAGAAAGGGCACGACATCCTCTATGCTTAAATAAATTAAATTAGGGTAGGTTTTTGAAAATAAAAGAAACATATCAAGCTCCAACAAATTAAATTCCTAGTCCCATAAAATGCAAGAAATCCTTGGCAAACTCAAAATAGTTGCTCACACTCAAAATGCCATATCTCTCACATTTCTCAACTGGAATCATAAAAATTGGTCTTTTCGAACCATGACTCAGAAAGACTAAAAAAATTAAGAAATATGGAATTTGATAAGTACTTGAAGGTGATTTCTTTGAACACATGGCCAGGTCCAAAATAATGATTTTATTGGTAGTTGGGAGAACATTAAATGAGCATGGGTAGACATTTCTCACTATTAAGTTATGGGACAGCATGGGAGTCTTTCACGAAACATACCATCATTTCATGTCATTTATTGCATCTTGCAAGTGGTGGGAGGAATATTTTAGGAGTTTCATGTTTTCCCTCTCTCTCTCCTCTCGAACCGTATAAATTAGAGTGTTGGGATCATTATAAGGGGGATAGTTTCAAGTAACAAAACTATGTCAAATTGGTTTTATGAAGTGAATGTGCTACAAGCCCTTGTAGTGGACTCTGATCTAGGCCTTTATTTTGTAATAGACCGATTTGTGCATATTAATGAAGTAATAGATACAAGTTTGTGTATGTATCTTTTGTTGTTGTGTTTTTGCATTCTTCTTGTATTTCAACCTTATTATAAATATATTGTGTTTATCTTATTCTTTTATAGGGATTCATTATCATTTCGTATGTATGAAATATTGTTGTGAATTTAGTTGCTAGATCGTGGAAAGCTTTTATCACCCTCTCTAATATGTACTTTTCTTCCATTTTTCACACATTAAAAGCTATTCCCATAATATCCTTTTTGATGTATCACCGCTTTATCAGTAGGCTTTTTCATGTATTCTCTCCCTGGTCCCTTGAAAGCTAGATTATGACAAGATAGTTTTTCTTACATTAGAGTAGATTGTGGCAAGTCTTTTTAGGAGCAAGAACCAGCTTTCTTTGGAGGTCTCTCTCAAGTAGCAAGTCCCACAACTTGGAGCTAATTCCCATTTTATCAAGTCACACCGTGATTTCAAGCACACACACTTGTGTAGACCGAAGGGTGTTGTGATTTGGTGATAACATAACTTTCTTATTATATTGTGAAATGCGCAATACCTAAGGCTTAGCTTAACTCTCCTATATGGGTTGTCTATTGAAAAATCACATTTAATACCAAATATGCTGATTCTTGTGGGTGTTTAGAGGGATGATTCAAATAAATATTATGGAAGTTCTTTTATTTGATAAGTAACATTGTTATTTTTTGAGTCATGCTCGATGTTGGATAGGTTCCATACCCTTAAGAGGATTCGAGATGTACACTCAATGCCGATGAGATCTAACATGTTATGTTGTTGTATATATTGTTATATATTTTTTGATTTGAGGCTTGATATCCGAGTTGCAAAAAAATTATGAGTATCCCTTGGGTGGGCATATGAGCCAAAATAGTGATTGTGATCTGATGTTTTCTCTATACATTTTTTATTCATAAATTTGAATTTTCATTTCGCTTCCTTTTGTCGAAGAAGAAATTTAATCTATTTAACTTTTTATTAAGTTATTATTTATAATGTTGGTCATTTAAATTGATTTTTACACTAACATAATGGTTTTCACACTAACTTCGGAAAATTAGCCATTTATTTAGGTTAGATTAAAATTAAAATTTGAGTTAAAATTTTTCCTTCATTTTTGAATTTAAATTTTTGCTTAGCCCAAGGTGATTGAATTTTATGCCACTTGGTTATTTTACATGGTGTTTTGGCATGATGTATCTAATGTTATTATGTGTTGAAGTAAGGACATGGACTCCATGGGTTCTCCATGGATTGGTGATACCTATGGGTATGAGTCATTATATGAGGGTACGATCCAAGGAGTTATAGATAATTGGTGTTTTTTTCAAACTACAAAGTTATTATGTCACTTAGGTGAGAGGTACCTGTATTATATTTTCCTAGGTCATAGGATGACCAACCTCTTTAGTGGCATGATAGCAAAAAAATTCTTCATTTTTTTATTTACGATATATATGGAGTTTTTTTGGGAGGATAATGGATGATGAAGAAAATTTTGGATTAAATAGATGTCTAATACTAATTACAATATAGTGGTAAAATGAATATGAAATAAGAATAAATCTTACCCAATAAAATTAAGCTAATAAGTATGAAACTCTAGTTGTAAAGAAGAAGAAGAAAGAAGGCTTAGTTGTTTCATATTTAATCCTTAGCTATGCCAAAGTGTGGACCAAGTGAAAAATAGGGATAAGTGTCATATAGATACTTCAAAAATATGCAAGCCGACAATCTTCCTAGATTGGGGTGCTTCGCAGCATCCTAGACCTACTTTGGGTGCCTTTGATTACTCAAAACCATAGAAACCTCCTTTCTTAAGGTCACGAGATGTTTGTTTTCCTTTTCCTTTGTCGTTAGTATGTCGTATAATGATCGTCGAATGTCACTAATAACATGCAATGAAATATTGACATGTAAAACCCTCAAGAGTGCATTAAATCCTATAAAAGTAAAGAATACAAATCAAGGGTCATACTGTCCTCAAATATCAAACATGTGAACTTATTACTAAGTGTTGCACTCTATTTCAGATACAATATAGTACTATGTGTGTGTTTGGAATCATTTCTTAGGTAGATCTTCTGTGTGTCACACTTGATTGCGAAGAAAATAGATAGATGTAAGAAAATGTAGGAGAAGTGTGCATATAATATAATGAACTTTCCATTCCTATAAAGTTTATGTAGAATAATTTAGTCCCTTTCCTTAAATGGATACTAGAAATGATGCTTGGATGCTCTCGAATAACCTTTGGATGTAATATTAGGTGGTGATAGCTAATGCTTAGTGCTTCTCATTTATTATCATCACATAACTTTATATTTATATGATTCCTTTACTTTAATTTCACAATTAACCACGAAAATGCTAACTACCAAAAATATAAGATGCTCAAATGACTAGAAAGGATGAAAAATAAGTGAGTAAAGTACAAAGAGATTAGGGGCACCCAGGAGGGGATGTGGGGCACCCGACGTTGGCATCCTTGGTATTCACTTGTGTCAGAATTAGATAAATTGAAGGGTCGAGCTCGATTGAGCAAGAAGGTGTGCAACACCAAAAGTATCAATAGAAAGAAATAAAATATGACCAAATCCATGGGTTAATTAATATTTTTATTACTTAGGAATCATATGAATAGTAGTATGTAATTAGGAATAGATAATTACCTAAAGTGTTTGGTTTTGTGTCTATATTTTTCCCCACTTTATGTTGTTGATCAAATTTTTGATAAGATAAAGTAGATAAGAGATGCGTAAATTATAACCATGTACATTGATGGTGAAATCATGTCGAGAGACAAGGAGAAAGCGTAGAGTGATAAAAATGTGAAACATGGAAAAAGAGAAGAGAAATTGCAAAAAGTTATGATGATGATGGTCATATGGAAGAAACACATGTGTAGAGGTCTTCATTGTACCTTTTTTTAAGTCTATTTTAATGTGACTAGTTTTTATTTTGATAATGATATCGAATACCACTTCCCATAAGGATGGACCTACAAAAGATAAAAACAAACAAGTAGTCGAATATGTATGTATATAATCGAATGGGTAAAAATATGACATAAATTGTGTGAAAAATGAAAATGGAACATGTGCACTGATATGTGATGAGAGAAGAGTGTAGAAAGGATATTGTAGATGATGTAGAAGACTGAGTTTTTGGGAGATCTCATGCTAGGTATACCAGCTGTGATTTTTTTAGAAGATATCATGCCAAGACATGAAATAAGTGTAGGTAGAAAATTTTTATGTCTTCCTCCAAAATTTAACTTTTTCCCAATCTATGGAACATAGTTATAGATGGCGTGTAAAAAATTTGATCTAGTTCAACCATTTTCTACCCTATGTTGAAAATGAAACTATTTTATGTTGTGTGCTAAGGATTGTATTCCTTGTAAAGACTGTGGTGAAGTGTTATAGATTGTGCTACACTTAAGAACTATATGAAGTTGCCTCCTAGTCATAGGAATCCAGGAAGGGATAGGGGTTCCAAAAGTTACTAACCTTGTTGTGGTACTTTTATTTGTGTTGTAGTAAGGACCCAAGTCAAATTCTTAGCCTTATTCGATGCTCATGAATTTTATGTACCAGTAATGAATGGTGTTGTGTGATGATTGTAGACTCTTATAAGGGGTTATTGATTCACCCAAATTATTCCCCCTATTTTGGGGTGTACGTGACATCATTGAGGAGTATGTGGCACAAAAGAGGACCAAACATAGTGCTAAAAGTAATGACTCATAGGGGGGGTGTACTTGTAGAAACCAAGGCATAAACAAATAAAATGGCTAGGAGAAAAGTGTTAGTGCAAGAAAAGATAAACATGCATGTAGAGGATCAAATGTAAGATTTCAAGAAACCAGAAAATTTGTAAGCTAATACAAAGATGATCATATGTAAGAAGACAATGTAAACTGCGAAAGAAATTTTCAAACATGGGACATCACTCATGATGTTATAAGACAATCAAGGATGACTAGGGAAAAAGTAAACAAGTGTGAATAGAATACAAAGGGAAGATCCTGAAATAGTGAAAAACAATGACAATAATTGATGCAGACCATCATGATGAAAAAAATGTGAATAAATCCTTTGAAAGTCATTGGGAATGTATAAGGAGTTGTATTAAGTTTTCCCTCCAAATATTTAAATTTGTGATGTAAATTCTCTTTGTAAAAATGTAAAAATTAGAAAATATGAGTATTAGGTCCATATGAGGTGTCATATCCCCAAGACCTACGTGGGAGGAGTGTTAAAATAAGCCTAGATATTGTGATTATCTATATTTTGCTATTAAAGGTCATAGTTGAGAATATCACTCAACATCCCCTTGATTTGTGCTTGAGAATATCTCTCAAAATTAGAAATTTAGGCCTATATAAGGACCTCCATAGCTAATCTAGAAGATTCAGGGGAAGAAAGGTCAAATTATCATCTTGACCGAGAATCATAATGTGGTGTTCATGGAGAAGAAAAAAATTGATTCTATATTTATATTCTTGATATATTTCTTGTAGTCCCGAGTTTTCATGTTGTGTATGTGATATCAAAGTTGTGTAAATGGGATATTCTCATAAGAGGAGTATGAGGCTTGTTATTTTATTATAATTTCCAAGGATTTTCAAGGTTTAACAGTGATTCCTTGATGAATGTCGTTATAGGATGATGATGAAGCACTATAAAAATGGGACTAAGATGGAAAAGGAATGTTTGCATGGGTCTAATGGTTTTTTTATGAGTTCATAGACTTCATATATATAAGGAACTTTTAAATAAGGTATGAATACACTAATAAGGTAACACTATATTTTTTATAAGAAAGACTTGGGGATCCACCTTTGTGTTGAGTTTTGAGTATCTAACCTAGCACAATATTCAAGCCTCTTCAATGGTGAAAACAAGAGTAAATATGTTTGATAAGGAAATGTCCATATAGGCCTTCAAACCATGTTTCGGTGTTGGAGAAAAATAGGCAAAATCATATAAGAAGTTGTTCAAGTTTTCTGGTGTGATCACGATCAATCAAGGAGAAAGAAGGTTAAAAATGTGGAGTTAAGGAATTTAATTGATTATAATGCTAACATAATAATATACCCCAATTCAAAATAGGCTAGTGGAAATAATATATAACCTTGAATTGATAAATAGTGAGGAGATATTGTCAAATTTATCTTTTTGGGCTAGAATGTGCATCGAGTGAAGAAATTTCTAGGGAACAAGTTTTGAAGTATCAAATCACCTCATTTTCTTATGATAATTGGTACCAATTACAATCAGGGAGTGATATAATTCTTTCAAAACTAATTATTGATTTCCATTGGGCACATTCTCTCGATAAATGTGAATGTCCCTAAAGGAAGCTAGGAAACACAGTTAAGGCCTAATTTAGAAGCTTACTTTACAAAGGAAGTGCTATAAATATTGAGAACTAGCCCATGTAACATTCCACACATCATAAAATCCTTAATAGGGGCATAGAATGACCATTATTTCATTTTAGAGTTCACTACAAATGCTACAGTCCTTGACAGTTGTCTCCCAAAGACCTAGTTAAGAGTTTGAAGCTCCAAATCCCAAAAGAGAAATATAAAGAATTTTAGACCTAGCCTAGATATGAAACTTGGGTATCATGTTGAACTAATTGAATATGAAATAATGAACATAACATAGACCTTTGGGAAATTGTGAAAGTCAATACCTGGGCATTCCAAGAACATGGTCTTAAGAGGCTCTAGATAGTAGTTTTACTAATATGATAAAAGAGAGTGTTTTGGGGGTTTGAAATGAGTTTGTATGAATGCTATAATATTTATGAGTCTTTTGTAGAATGATTCAAGCTTCAAGAGACCTAAAGAAGACCTAAGATCTCAAGCATGCATTATAGGAGCATAGACTAAAAAAAAGAAGCCAAGAGAAAAGTGAAATCTTATCATTTGAATAGTTGATAAAATATTACCTAATTGTATAAGACATTTCAGGGGTGTATAGGAAAGTGATAAGTGAAAATTTCATGGTGAGTCCTAAAATGTGTTTATTTGCAATCAAGAGCTAGAGGTATAACAATGAAGGGAAGTCTGAGTTAAGACTATGAATGAAATGTTTCCTTGATTGTGGATCAAAACATAGAAGAAAATGTAGATTTTGGAAATCCAAACAAAGTAAATTGAACAAAATTGCATTCTTAAGCCAATCTAGTCATTGAACAAGAACTCCATTTTACAAAGTCTAGAGAAGCAAGGTGTTTACTCTTTTGAATGATTGATATAATGATGATTTGTGGATGGCTGATCTAAGCATAACATCAATAATTTTAACAAACAACCATGGAAGAAAATTGGCATGCAATACAAATGTTTTACATGAAGCATCTATTACAATGTTAGAAGGATAAATGTATGTCAAATCATGTATAATATGATAAAGTAATGTGCTATGAAAAGTGAAACAATAACACCTATAGTATGTAAAAATGGATATCCCCGTGAGTTGTTATGGGACTGGTAATAGGTACTATGCCAAGAATCCATGTTTCATGTATAGAAATGAAAAATATCTTATCTCAACTAGAAATAAAGTTAACGCGCATGTGTGTATGTAAAAATACAATAACATACAAGATATCTATCTAGCATGTGTAATAAAGTGTACATGTAAGAAGTAAATGTAAACAAGACTAAGTGTAACCAAGATATGTGAGATGTTTTTGATGAGATGGAATGGAATGTAGTATGAATGATAGGAGTAGTGGCCCCCCTAAGTGGATGTATGAGATGAGGTTCATTTATACATTCCCCCTAAGAATTAAAGAATGAAACTTAGAAAAATATTCTTTCATCGTGCAATGGTTTGAATTATGTATATAAGAAATATGTGATCTTAAAAGTATAAAATGTAGAGGTAAGGGCATGAGTGTGGTGGGGTCCATTTTAGATGTATAACCTTAGCAGTTGAGTATGGAGCATGGAAATAAAGTGCATCATTGGATAATGACCACAACATATAACAAAGAGATGTTATAAAGATATGTCGAGAATGTGTAGATTAGAGGTTGCATAGGAAGATATGAATGTGTGATTTGTGAAGTGTGTAGTGTGTAATTTTTAGTGTAGTGTGTAGTGTGATGCGTGAGGTTCATATGTGTAGGATTCCCTCAATAGTCAAGTGTGAACCATAACATGAGAGTGTGTCATTAGGTAATGACGATATGAGTGTGTATCAAGATGTGTATGTTGTATGGGAGAGACTAGATGTGGAATGATGAGAATATAAGATACATGTTTATGCTAGAGGGGGAATAGTTGTGATGCCCCCAAGTGAGTAACAAATAAGAGTGATCAAGTGACATTTTCTAAAATATCATCATTGTCTTAATCAAAGCCAATTGGAGATGTGTTGGAGACTTGATAAGAAATAGTATGAGGTGGATCATATAAAGATCCATTGTGACATAAGGTGTACATGGTAATTATGTACTCTTCATTGGTGAATGCTCTTCTAAAAGGCACCTATGTGTGTACCAACGAGTGAGATTCTTTTAATATCTAGGAGCTGAATCATTACTTGATAGAAACACAATTTAGTGACATATGAAAAGGTATATAATTTTGATTAAAGTATATAATCCTCCCAATATAATCAAGACAAGATTTCCCATGTGTTAGTAGAGAAGCACGAGTTGCACGTGTAATGAATACTACTAAATGGAACACACGAAGACCATAGGTGGTCGTAATGTGAAAATATCCATGATAAAGATCAGGTGAGTGAGCCGGAGGTAGGATATCATTGAGTATGAAGCCAAGACTATGTAATACATCATACGCGTAGTATCAAATAAATTACCATCCAACAAAATATGATGCCAATAATAGTTATTGATGAGGAGCATGCATGTGAAAGGATGTGTTACAAATACAAACTTCCTATGAGAAGGTGAAAAGGTGTTAAAAGTGTGGACAAACCCCTGATAAAGTACCATAACATTAGTAAAAGGAGGGGTTTTGAATTTGTATTCACCAGGATCATCGACAAGGAAAACCTCATTCAAATACTAGCCATCTATATTGATAGGAGTGAAATTAAGATTACATAACTTTACATCAAGTAATTTCAATCGTATCAACTTCATCATCAAAATCTTTAGAATCATCTTTAGTGGCATTTTACTGATGAATAGTTGTGTTGAGGATATTTCTAAGAGGTATTTTGGGTGAAATCATGGCATTAGTATTAGTAGAAACATTCAAAGTTCATAGAGTGGAGGAAGAAGATCAAAGTGCTAGATTGACCAATGTCATATGTAGTAGTACTATTATATAGAATAGGATATGATGGATAAATAGACATAGTAGAAATAGGGTCTATGTGAAAAAATTGAATGGATTAGGGTCTACACATTTAATACAAGTGATGCCAATAATAGCAGTGATAAGCTAGGGTGTGTTGGTGCTCAATTTGATCTCGCCCTTATGTCCTTGAAATTCTTCAGTTTGTGGGCTCTGTCATGTTTTCTATCTCCCCGTATTGATGCATGAAAACTCTATCCTCCATTTGGTTGCCATGATCAGTCCCTTCCTTTGGTTGAGGATCACTTAAAGTCCAGAATTTATTTTTCGTTCCTCTGTCCATGTGAAATATTTATAACTTGGGCGTAAAATAAGGATTTTTCCCTTCTTTTGTTTTTCCATAGTCATGTTTTGTTTTCCTGTAAATTTTTGTCCCAATATCTATGGAAACATGATTAGATGTATCTTGGAAGATCATATTTGGGCCTTATATCATTTCCAAATTCTCTGTCTTGAAAGAAAGATTCATTTCTGGGCTCAAATGGTGATTTTCCTACATTTTACGATTTGACGGGTGTGTTTTCCTTGTCAAATTTACATCTCAGCATCTATGGAAATGTGGCCCTTTCTAGTTAGATGCAGCTTGGAGAGGCACTTTAAAAACTCTAAGGTCTACTTCAACTCAAAACTTATCCACGTGGAGGGTCGGTGCTCATCTGAAAATTCACCTTTTGTTTGACCTTGGAGTTGTGCCGAGGAGACACGTGGAGGTTTCTAGCTACCTTGCCAAGACTTAGACAATTTTTTCATGCGGGCGGTGTAGCTTTGGTGGACCATGGACATGTGGAGGGCCGGTGCTCATTTGAGGATCTTCCTCAGGGTCCCACCTTAACAATCGCATCGGGGAGACATGTGGAGGCTTCCACCGGCTCCGCTCTATACCTTAAACCTTTCAAAGCAACTTTTTTTGGGACTGCCTAAAGGCAAGTTCAGGACACACTGGAGGGACCGTGCTTGTTTTGGGAACCAAGGAAAACTCTAATCTCGGACCTAAATTTTATTTTGAAGAAGTTCTAGGAGGACACTTGGAGGCACTCTCAAAGTGCACCATTGAGACGTGTGAAGCTCCTCCTTTTACTGAGAATTTTCAAAGGCCAAAGGCATTTTTCTTGGGCCCAGGGCACGTGGAAGGCCAACGCTTGTTTGGAAACTTGCCCCTGTACTTCTCCTTTGCATTTACACAAAGGAAACACATGGATGGCTATAATATAAAGTAGAGAAGGGATAAAATCAATGGTTGTTGTGCATTTCACTGTTTTTCAACCATTTTTGCTCCAAGACTCCTGGAGATGCGAATATGCACTGTTTTTCATCATTTTTGATGAAATTTCTTGTCATTTTGTCTGCAAAGTGCCCTTGAATGGATTTACTGACTTAATTTGTGAGTCCAAGCATTATTAAGGTTGATATTTTGAAATTGGAATTTCTCATGCACTTGTAAAAACGTGAATTACTAGAGAAGATGGATGCGGGGCATAGTTAAAAAGGAAAGAGAGGGAAAAGGATGAAATGATAAAGGTTTTAGGTGTAAAGGATGAAAATGGTTCTACCTCAAGGGAAAAAGAATTACTGCGAGATCCAAATTGTAGAGAGCCTCTGGAAATTAATTAAAACCGGGATTTCTTACATGACAAAATCGAATGATTTGAAGAACTACCAAAACATTGTGGCATGGCATCTTAGTCATTAGTAGAGGGTCTAAGAAACATGATCAATTCATAATTGGTCCACCTGGAAGCTTTCGGATGTGAATTTGTTAAACGCCGCTTTGAGAGGAAAATTGGTAACAAGAAAAGGTCCCTCAATATTCTTCTTTTGAGGGAAATTTTGGATGAGTGAGCGATTGAAATTTATAAATGTAATGAGAATACTCTTGCAAAGGGTTAGGGTTTGAAATCCTAATAGAAAATTTGAGAGATCTCGTCTTCTTGAGAGACACATCCGAGATACATATTTTAATTTCTTACGTGTTATATTTTCTATCATGTCAAGTTAGTTGTAGATGTATAGCCATTGAAAAGCTTTGAGATTTCTCTAGAAGCTTTCCCCTACTGATGAATCTAATCAATTTCAAGTTAATTTGTGTCAATCTTGGAGAAATTTGTGTCTCTTTGTTTCAGAATGTATGTAAGTAGTTTTTCTTATTCCTATTGCAATCTTGTGTTAAAGTCCCTCTGAATCACATAGGATATCATCCATGTGACAATTTAGTGGCATTTTAAATTTCATTTCAAGAATATCCTTCATCCTGTGATGAGATAAACAATTTAAAATCACTTCACTTGTCATTTGTTGATAAAGATTGTTTGTAAGCCTTCGAGTGTATCTTAGGTGTGAGGAACCGAGGTCTTTGATTTTTATCGATTCTTTATATCGAGCCTTCATGCTACATTCTCAAATACTATGAAACCATGTGGATCTAGGCCTCCATTGATGCACACCTTCTAGTTGAAGCAATATTTTAGCTATTCTGAAGCTTTATGTCATTTAGCTTTCTAATTGTTGTGAAGTCTCTCAAAGTTATGGTATAATCAATTTTATCCTACTTAATCTCCCACCAAAATTATTCAAAAACAATGAATCCATCCTGAACTACCCCATTTTTCCCTATATATCCACAAAGGAACAAAATATTTTTAATAAAATATGCAGAATAATCAGGATTTCATAATGTCTTTAGTAACCTTAGCCTTGTATTGAAAGTATCTCAATCTTTTATAAGTGATAACTCTTGAGAGTTAAATTATGGATTATTGATCATAATTTCCCAAGGTTTCCTCCATAAAATTTGTGTAAAATAAGGATATATCCATCTCCTTCATCAAATAAAGGTTACACTATGGGTCCTCTCACCCTAGTCGAAAGGCACGACCTAAAGTAGTGAGGATAGGTCAAATCCTCTTGAAGGTGTTATCCATCTCTCCACAAATATGAGTGAAAAAGGGCTAGTTAGATCTCATCCCTAGCTACAAAATGACATACATTATGATTTATCTGTCTCTAAGCTCCATGTCAAATTTGTGATGTTGCTCAGCTTGAAAAGGAGAACAAATTTGCATACCAACACTTGTGGTGCCATTGTCGGGGACATGAAAGTTGTGAGAAAAGTTTGAAAATTGTCACCAATGCATATAGACCACAGTAATGAATCTTACAAATTTTAAAGTGTAAATACAATGTTGAAACATCATTGTATCTTTAGATCTATAAGAATTTTTCAAAGTTGTAAGTTTTGAGTGTAATATTTCCATCTTATACAGTTATTGCACTAAATTTTGTATCATCATTGACAAATTTGGGTAGAAGAAGAGTAGATCTTGTAATCTTTTCATGAATCTAGTATTGATAGACATTTGATAGGTATTTCATAGTGCATTTGCACAAAATAAGGTGAAAATCCTTAGTGGTGACTCTATGTTGTTTAAATTCTTAATAAATACTAGTGTCTTAACATATATCAAGTAAGATTTTCATTAATTTCTACAAAGCTAGAAGGAAGAATATTTTCTTTGCTAAGGACCCTAGTAGAAGGTTGTTTCAAGATATGGGAAAGTCTATTTAGAAGGAAGAAGAATTTGGAAGGTTGTTGGAGATCAAGCATCAAGAAAAGAGATCTCCATTGGTGAAACTGATCAGCTTGTGATTGAATATTGCAATACTTCCTCAAGTGAATCTAAATTAGGTAGTCTCTTTGTTGAATTAAATTCTCCATCTAGAGAGGGTCCTTCTTTTGTATTTAAAATATTTACATCTCATTTTTCCTGTATTCTCCAAAGCTGATAGAGTTTTCCAAGAAATAGAGCCTTTAGAGGGTAGTCATTCTAAGAATTGCATTTGTACCACATAGACCTCTCACTCCTCATCAGTTTGCATCTCCTCCAAGGTCACCTCCTCAAAATAATATGGCTCAGCCTCCACCTAGACCTCCATTTGTTGTTAATACTTTTGGTCCCATCAATTTTAGAGGTATGGTTGGTTATCCAAATATTGTGCTACAAGATGTAAGAAATATATTTCCTAAGTTTTAAGGAAATAATGCAATCACTGGTGATCAACACTTGAAGCTCTTTGTCAATATGATGGATGACTTTGAAATAGAATTTGAGGATGTGTACATTAAATTGTTTATCCATACTCTAGAAGAAGATGTAAGGGACTGGTATAAATCTTTTCCAGATAATTCCATTGATTCTTGGATAGAGATGAAGAATTCTTTTAGATTGTAGTATGCGAGATAAAACAAACCCCGGGTTACTTTTATCAGAATTTGAAAATATAAAAAAGAATCCTAATGAATCAATGTATGTTTTCAATACAATATTTAACAAAAAATTGAGAAGACTTCCTATTGGTTTGAGGCCATGTGATGAATCATGTCTGATAAATTATTTAGATGCATTTGATAAGAAAGTTTCTTACTATTTGAGGGATAAGAACCCTATAACTTTGAGGCAAGCATTTACCATAGCTCTACAAATTAAGAACAACATTTAAGTAGTTGGAAAACCTTCTAAGAGGGAGGGTGTTAAACTGATTAACCCAGAGAAGCCTCAATCAAGTAAGGTTATGGATCTTGAAGAATTTTTAAAGACTTTTACCGAAGCTGTCAAAAATCTCTTACAATCTAGCCAAGGTAGAGAAAGGAATTAGACAAGGTTCTCAAGGTCATCATAGGCAACAAGGACAAGACAGATCTACAAATAATCCTAGAAATGATTAGAGACCTGATGAAAGAGGTAAAGGACATATGGGAGCTAGACAACCCCAAGCTAGGGAAAATAGAGTAGTGCCTGATCCTCTAAATGCCAGAGTTGTTGTTGAAGAGACAAATGAAATTGATTGGTGTGACAAATGTTTCTTACCCCACCCACCATGTGAAGTAGATCAGCAAGTTGAAGAAGTTAATGATGATGATAACACTAATGATGATGCATGCATGGTGGATTTCTCTACAAGCTCACAACAAGGAGCAACTTCAATGAAGTAATAAGTACCAAAACTACTACAAGTTTTTGGATTACATTCACTGGTACCTCTTCTTTCTCCCTCTCATAATTTATAGATATATATGGTACAATATTTTAAACTTCCTAATAATGATTTTGAGTACCTAAGAGCTCTAATTATTAATAAGTATGATGGAGGAATCCCATCGAAGAGGATAGATAGTTGTTAATGAATGATATTATTTCCCAAGAAAGGAGTATAACACAAGAAGTAAACTTGTCAAAGGGGGGGGCCTCAAGCCAAACCAAAAACCCTAGTTCTCACCAATATACCAAAAGAAACTCCAAAGAAGATGAATCTATAAAAGCCTTGTCTCAAGTAGAACTGGTGTTCCCACCCATGCCCAAAATGTGAAAAATCTTTGCCATCTGATGAGTTTGTCAATCTTTCTCCAAATGTTGCTTTTCCCAAATACATCCTTATGACATTGCCAAGTCTTGAGTCGAAATCAAGATTTATGTTCCAATTGTTGAACTTATTAGGATTCCTGAGCACAAGAAGAGGGCCTTCGAGTATTTGGGATTGGAAGAAAATAGGAGTACCCAAGGTAGAAATATAAATAATTTAAACACTACTCCTCCAACCATTACAAACCTAGAAGAACCACCGACATTGGAGGAGATAGGTGAACCACATGAATTTTACTTGGGAACATATTTGGTTGAGTCTCAATTAAATGTTGATCCATTTTTTACAACGCTGATTATTAATGATAGACTGTTGCACAATTGTATGTTTGATTTCAGATCATCATGCAATGTTATGCCTCTAGATTTCATGAATGAATTGAACATTAAAGTGACAGTAGCTTATGGCAAGTGTACTATAATGGGTTCTAGAGAGGTGCCAGTTGTAGGGTGTGTAAAAGGTTTGGTTGTACAACTTACGACTTATCCTGGTAAGAACTTTGAACTTGATGTTGTTATTATTGATTGCCCTACCAAATGGGGTATGCTATTATCAAAGAAAGTGGGCTGCAATTGTTGGTGGAAGTGTTCATATGGATATGTATTTTCTCACAATTCCAATTGAATTGTAAAGATGTATGGAAAGAAGAAGATTTTGCACCTCATTGAAGATCCAAATAATGCTTCTTATGAAGTGTTGTATGCTGATGTAGATGCTGATAACTTTTTTGGATTTGCTGATGGCAAAGAGCACAAGATTGATCAATGTAAATGTCTTGAACAAGTAGGTTTTCCTTGGACCTTGTTATTCGATGGAGCTTGTTCCATGTTTGGAAATGGTGCTAGTATTGTTCTAATTTCTCCAGGCCATGAAGAGTTTGTTTTTTCTTTCAAAATCAACTTTGAATGCACTAACAACATTGTTGAATATGAAGCATTGTTATTAGGTTTGAGAATTGCATGGAAATATGGTGTAAAGGATATCATTGTCAAAGGAGATTCAGAATTGATTGTCAAGTAGATTAGAAAATTGTATGCTACTAAAAATTAGAGAATGAAACAATACAAGCATGCAGTCTGGGATTTGATTGAAATGTTTGACTCATTTAATATTGTGCACCATGATAGAAAGTTTAATATTGTTGTAGAAAAGTTAGCAGTGCTAGGATCTATATTTGGAAATTTTACAATATCTCCATTTTGTGAGTATGATGTTGAAATACTAACAAGGCCATCTGTCCTAACAACGTTAAAAATTGGCAAGTGTTTGATGATGATGCCTAGGTGAAATGGTTTCTGCAGAACCAAGGAAAGTTTTCTAACCAAAATATAGATTTAGAACCAATGGTGTGTGTTGCTAAAGGAAAGGAAACTTTATTCAAGAAAAGACATCATCCAAAACTGAAGATAAACATGATTACCAATTGTTTGGTGGCACTTGAATCAAACTTTGATAATGTTGATTGAATTATTAACAAAAGTATTTTGGTTTCAAGTTATGTGGAAGATCACGACTTAGGCACAAAGGAAAAACCACATAAAATATGGTTAGGAAGCAATCGAGCAAGGAAGAGAAACACTCCTATGTTCAATTGTTGAAGAAATATCAAGAATGCCTAGCTTGGTCTTACTCTGAGTTGAAGGCATACAGGGAATATTTGTTCCAACATGAAATTCCTCTTGAATCGAATGTCAAGCCTTTCAAGAAAAATAGAGGCTAATAAATCCGCTCCTTTCTTTGAAGATGCAAGAAGAACTGAAGAAGTTAAGGGATGGGGGATCATTCAACCCCACAAGGTACTCATCTAGGGTTACATATTTAGTACCTGTCGGAAAAAATAAAGGTGATATAAGGTTGTGTGTAGATTTTAGGAACTTGAATAAAGCATCATTGAAAGATAATTACCCTCTGCCAAACATGGAGAATATGCTACAATTAGTAATTGGTTCTGAATTGTTATCCACTTTGGATGGTTTCTCTTGCTATAATCAAGTTGTTGTGAAGGAGTCAGATAGAATAAAGATTTCCTTTACCACTCCTTGGGGAACTTATGACTATGTTAGGATGTCTTTTTGCTTAATGAATGTTGCTGGAGAAACTTTCCAAAGAGCAATGGATGTAGCACTTGCTGGTTATATTAATGATTTCATTTCTATTTATCAAGATGATGTAACTATGTTTTCTAGAAAAATAAATGATCACTTGCAACACTTGGAGAGAATGTTGTTAAGGTGTAGATAGTATGGCATATCATTGAATCCCAAGAAGTGTCATTTTGGAGTGCAAAAGGCAAAGTTGCTTGGTCACATTGTATCAAAGGAAGGGGTCATAATTGATCCCAAGAGAGTGGAAGCCATCAGCAAGGTTCCAATTCTGAGAACTAATAAGGGAGTTCAATCCTTCTTTGGAAAAATAAACTTTATCATAATATTTGTGTCTAACTTTTACTGAGTGACCACCCCTATTACTAGCATGCTTTGAAAAAGGACCAAGTTATCAAATCGGAAGAAGCTTCCATTCATTCTTTCAATGAGATCAAAGAAGCATCAAAGCATGCCCCTTTTTTGGCAGCTCCAAATTACAAGAAGCCATTTCAAATGTTTTCTTTTTCTTTAGAAAACACCATTGCATTTGTTTTGTTGTAGAAGGATGATGAAGCGGCTAAGAGACCAATTGCCTTTTCGGTAAGGCATTGCAAAAGTGAGGCATAGTACACCATCATGGAGAAGCAAGCATTTTCTTTGGTGAAAGCAAAAAAGGTTTTCAAACCTTACATCTTGAGCTCTAAAGTTGTTACTTATGTTCCCCACACCATGGTGAAATATGTCTTATTAGAGACAGAGGTATCAATAAAAATATGTATATGGGTAACCAAGTTACAGGAATATGACATGGATATCAAACAACAAAATTGATAATATGTTTGGGCCTAGCTAAGCTTATGGCTGAGAGAAACTTGCAAACTATTGAGGTGAATGAATTAGAAGGAGAAAAGGTGGATGTCCTTGAAAATTTGGTAAGCTCTGAATGGTACAAATATATAATCTTTTATCTCAGACATCTATGCTTCCCTGAAAATTTGAGTAAAAATAAGAAAAGAGCTCTTAAGTTAGCCTCTCAAAAATATGTCATTACTGATTTTGGGTTAGCTTGGAAGAACCGGAGGGAGTTTTCTTAAGATGTATTGCTTGAGGATGAAGCCCAAAAAGGTAATTGCTGATCTCCATGGAGGATTTTGTGGGGGACATTTTTCTAGAAGAGTTACAACACATAAAATCTTGAGGGTTGGTTATTGGTGGCCAAATATCTTCAAAGATACAACTCTATTGGTTAGGAAATGTGAAAGTTGCCAGCGTTTTTCTAGAAGAATGAAAACTTCAAGCTCCCTTCCTTTACATCCTATGTGTCATTAAATCCCCATTTAAGCAATGGGGAATGGATTTCATTGGCGAGATTTCAAATCCTTCCAGTCTTAGTCATAAATGGATTCTTGTAGCCACCGATTATTTTTCACTAAGTTGGTGGAAGCAATCCCCACCAAGAAAGTAATACACCAAGTCATCATGGACTTCATGTTGAATCAAATCATATGCATTTGGAGTGCTAGCATAGATTGTTGTTGATAATTCCATGAGTTTCAAATCTAAACATTTGGTGGAAATGTGCAAAGAATATGGAATCAATTTGACATATGATTCTATCTACAATCCCCAAGAAACAAACAAGCTGAGTCCAAAAATAGAAAATTGTTCAAGATCATTAGAAGAACCTTGGAGCTTAACAAAAAGAAGTGGGGAGAGAAACGAAGTTTGTTGTTTGGGCTGATAGAATCACTATCAAAAAAAGCTCTTTGGTAAAATCACATTTCAGTTGGTATAAGGAACTCAAGATTTTCTTCCCCTTCATTTGCAATTGTCTTCATTTCAATTTGTTTAAAAATTGAAGATCAAGAAGTTAGTCCATATGATGCTCAAATAAATCGATTATTTTGTTACGTGAAGAAAGAAGGGCATCCTATTAGCACCGTGTGAAGTTCGAGAGAAAAATTCAAGAGGTCAATTGACAAGAAGGTGACTCAAGAGCTTTCAACATTGGGGATCTTGTGCTATTATGGGATAGCATGTAGTGCCCGCTTCCCTTTGACACCTTGTGATATTGATCTTGATATTTCTAACTATATTGTGGACATTGTTATAGTTTTATTTTGTATGATGTTAGATGTTAGATCATGGTTTATTGTGGACTTTGATTCATATGTGGTGCGCATGATGATTATTGGAAACTTTTTATATATTTATGTTGATATAATGTTTGAGTTGGTTATATTATAGATGTGATTCGGGCATGTAATATATTTGATATTTTGAGTAGACCTAGAAAGTGGAATTCATTTTGTAGTGCCCACTTCCCTTTTTTTGATACTAATCATGATATTGTTGATTAGATTATGGACATAATTATGGACCTTACTATAGTATGTTGTTAAATGTTAGATCATGGATTATTGTTGACTTGATTTAGTTATGATGCATGATGATTATTAGAGACATTATTATATGTTGATGATGTTATCTTGTTGGAAATGGTTATATGATGGATGTTGTTTGGATTCGTGATATTTCGATATTGTGAGTAGACCATGAAATGGAAAATTATTGGATGATGATATAGTTGATAAAACTATAAATGATATTGTTAGATTTCTTTGATGTTGTTGTGATTCATATATCTAGATGATTTTTGATTTTTAATTATATTTATATTCTTTTGGACGTTACGATATGGCCAAGAGGCTGAAAGAGGTATTTGTATTTTTATAGGTTAAAAAGATCACAACAAACATCGGAGATTGGAGACCAATTGCATTGGAATTCTAGATGAATTCAACAAGGTCACCATGGAAACTAGTATTTGTTTGTGTTAGGGATTCCCATGGGGGGATCACCTTTAAATGTGACCAAGGTATTTTATGTGTTTCTTTTATATGGTCCCTTTTGTTATGTTTGCATGTGTTTGTTTTGTGGTGCACTTACCCCTTTAATTATTTATTTAATGGTGTGTAAATATTATGAGTAATCATATTGTTTAGTTAATTAATTAAAAGATATCATAAGAATGTAATTAATAGATTTTTGGTCATGTTTTAAAGTGTTGTAAGAATGTGAAAGTAATGTGTAAGTGACCTTGTAAGTGATGTATAAGTTAACTTTTGAGTGTGAAGCACTCCACCTTTTTGGAAATTTGAATTTGTCCTTGGAGGCTGATTTTGGAGGCTTGTGGGACAACTAAAACTTGTCCCATTCCTCTTAAATTTACATACCAACCTTTCCTATGGTTGGAGGGTTAAATTTAGACCTTTTTATGCATTTTTACAAGTCAAGTCAAATGTTGTAATTGCACTTTTATTACATAATTTAATTTCAGTCCTTATGGGGTATGGGCTTGTTTGAGTGTGTAAGTAAATCTATCATATTATTCACCCACTTATTTATTATGCATTAGAGAATGAAGTTGACTTTTGGGAGTTGGGGTTGAGGATGTGTGATGTGGCATCCTACATGGATCCACCTCATCCTCTTCTCTTCCTTCTTCAATAAAATTTGAATTTCTTGTCTTCTTTTGGGTTTCTTCACTTTGGAGACTTCAATTTTAGGTGATTTTTTTTTTTTTTTTGGGAGCTCTTGCTTGAAGGAGTCTTGGAATATTTTTGCATGCTTGTGCTTGGATTTCTTGGATTGCTTGCATTGGGATAAAGCTTTTTGTTTTGGAACTTGAAACGACTCTATCATTAGAGGTAGGAGTTTGGCTCTTGAAATGCTCTTCTTTTAAATATGTGAATGTTCTTGTGTGATTGTTTTGGTGTATTTGTGGGCTGTTGGATAGATGGCCTAGGAATGGTGTAGGAGAAGACTATGGGGTTATTTTTTGGGAGACACAAGTGGTTTTAGGGAGGTATAAAGGTGGTGGGAGTTGGGATTTGTGTTCCACCTTACAAAGAAATTACTTGCATTTCTTTACTCATTATGGGGTGCCATAAGAGGTTGGGGAGACATAAGAAAATGTGAGGAATAAGGGGTACTTGGGGGAGGCATAAGGGCATGGCAGGGTTTGAAATTTTATTCATATATATTGGTGGGTTGTTCTCAGTGGTGATACCTAATTTTCCCTTTTGGGAGGCATAAGTAGCATCCCCAATAGCTTCTTTCAACTTTGGCTTGCTTGATGAAGCCTTTGTATTGTTTGTCATGTTTTAATGTAGTTGCAAACTACATTCTGTTTGGGACTGTGTTTCTTTGTGGAAATGTTGTGTGTATGTTTTGTGGAAGCCTGTTGTTTCCATGAGATGGATCACATCTTTTATTGATTTTTGGTTGGGGCTCAGGGGATAATGAAGATGGATGGCTTCTCCTCTTCATTGGATGTCTTAGTTGGGTGGAGAGCGTTGCCTTTCCCTACTCCCGTTCGATCAAATTGAAAGAATGAGAAGAATGTGTGTTGTTGTTCGGAGATGAGATAAAGATAGTTTGACATTCCCTTGTGAAATGAAATCTCATTGTAACCCTCCCACTTGAAGTGGATGAACCTATAAATATTTGTAATGGAAATATGTTGTATTGATTTACAACTGAAATTTGAAATGTAAAAGAGTTATACTTTATATTATGTTTGAAAAGAATGTGAAAGAATGATACGTGTTTTGTATATTGTATTTTCTAATCAAATAAAAGAAATAAGTGTAAATTTGTCTTTTGGGAATAAATAAATAAATGTAATTCTTTTCTCAAATGGCATTTTTGTATTGAATCTGATCATATCAGTGTATTGAAATCTCAGTTGAAAGGAAAAAATGTGTGTGAGAAAAATACAATATTTTGTCTTTTTGGAATGTGAAAATTTTGAATTAGAATTTCATTTTGGTCTCTAATATTTTGATTTGAATCACTAAATGTGTTATATTTGAATTGGAACATATACTAAATACTTGGAAGAAGAAATGGAAAATGGGCATTTAAAAAAAAATTGATCCTGTTTTACCTTAATTTCAAACTAGCAATTATCTTAACTAAAAATGCATAGTTCAAACCTACAAGCAAGAAATAAAAATGGAACATTAAAATTGAACATGCTAGGGTAAACATGAGTTCAATTACAAAAAAACCTTAAAGGAAATATTTCATAACTTAGCAAAATTAGGCTCAAATTGTTTTACAGTTGCTTTGCTATCAAGAAAATGTAATAGTTCAAACTGTAAATCAATCAGACAAATTAAACCTTGAAACCTTTCTTAAATCCACCTAAGAATGATTCTCCATGTTTATTTGACATGTTGAGAGAGTAAGAATATCAAATTGGACAAATCTCTCAAGTTAAAATTTACCAATTCACACTGTAAACGCCTACAGGCCGTTTTCTTAAAATTGACCCCTTAGAATTTATCAAAATAAAAAATTAACGATCTCTGTGCAAATAGGACATCGAGATATTTCAATAAATTCCTTGTTTGTCCAAAACTGAGCTCTCTATCAAAAGTTATGGCCTTCTGAAGTTTTTCTTCCTTGGCGTCAAATTTTGGAAAAATTTCCTTAGTGGGCCCACGGCCCGAATTTTTCCCTTAAACACTTAGGAAAATTTTTGGGAAAATTTTCCAAATTTTCCCTACTTAGACCGTAGCCAATCAGATGCTTCCACATGGCACCATGATTTTTTGGCCGAGGGGAAAACCCCTTTTTAAACTTAGCACATCCGAAAAACTTTTGGGAAAATTTTCCAAATTTTCCTCGCCACCCCGCGACCAATCAGGTGATGGCACGTGGCGTCCTGAGGCATCGGCGGTGGAGCGGATCCCTTTTGGATTTTTGTGCTTCAGAAAATTTTGGGAAAATTTTCCAAGTTTTCCCTACCGTGCCTCTTTCCTGCAGCCAATCCGGAGCTACCATGTGGCATCACGTAGTGTCGGCAGAGGCACAGGTCCTTGTTATCCTCTTAGCCCTTCATGACGTTAAGTTAATTTTCTCCCCACCACCTCGCCTTCCCTGCATTGGGATAAGAGATGCCACATGTCATTTACGGACTTGTGGGAGTGTGGGCATAAAGCTGACTTTTCACCTTGCATGGGAAAATTTGTAAATTGTCCCCGCCACCCCTGGTTTTTCCCGTTTTTCCCAAGCCGACTTAGGGAGTGCCACATGTCCCTTGTGGACTTGTTGACCCACATAAACATGGGAGAAAATGTGTTTTTTTTTCCACATGGGAAAATTTCCAAATGTATCCTTGTGGCCCACCAACCCACCCTTTTGGTAAATTTTCACCCCTGGGCCTGCAGGCCCGCTCTTGGGGAAAATTTCTGCCCAAGGCCCATCGGCCCATAACTTGAGAAATATGAGGAGTTAGGAGGAATTATTTATATAAATGGAAAGGTGAGTAAATTTCCTATCCAATGGGAATGAGTAGGAAATTTTTGAAAGCATTAAGTGTGAGAAAAATCAAGTTAAAACTTTTAAGCCTCGCTGAGAGTGGGTATGATGAGGAATTTCCTCTCGAACCTAATTGAACCTTCTAACCCTAAATTTTGGACCTTATGACCTCTAACAATTGTTGATAAAAGAAAAGTATTTTCTAAATGGATTAGAATTTTTCTTGATCCTGTTAGTGAAAATTTTTGTCTTGTAACTCGGTTGTAGACTCTTTTATACAAAAAAAATATTCCATAATTTCTCCTAACTAACCCTAGGTTGTTTCTTGGGTCTCAAGTGGGTTGTTTTTAGCGAGCGTTACACTTGGTATCAGAGAATTGGTTCAAAATCTTGGACCATTAGGCACACTAGAAAACTTGAGATATGAAACTTAAACCTATCACACTTTTAAATCTAGAAAGTAACTTAGTTAGAGATTTCATATTTTAGTAAACATGGAAATTGAATAAAACTTAGAAAAATGAACTAACTCTCACCTTGGTTTATGTAGGAGGCATAGATAGGATGAGGGGTATTTTCACATAGACCTAGACATACCACCACCAGATCATAAAGTAGAAGCCATCCTACCCTAGATTTTGAAGACTCTTCAGGATATTAATGCCGCTCTACGCGGAGGATCAATAGGAGGATATACAACCAGACATGAAAGAGTCCCTTCCATTGAGGTTCAAGTATCTCCTCAACCTAGTGAGGAGCATGGAGGAGATAACTCCCATGCAGATTCAACTAGGGAAGAGTCACCATAGAGGGGATAGGGTGATCGAGTTTCAGGACATATAGAGAGGTCCCTGAGCCATAAAGCTTAGGGATGAGTATGCAGAGAGACCTAGAGGCCATGAGACCACAGTTGCAGATCACATCAAGGAGATCCTGAAGCTTCAATTGTCACATTATTCTAGTGACATAGGTGGATTTTAGGAGGAGTCCTAGTTGGTGAGCTTGAGCAAATGCTTCAAGCTCTATCCTTGTTCTAGCAACACGAAAGCTCGTGTTGTGATCCATCTACTGAGGGATGGAGCTGGTGTGTTGAAGAGGATAAAGGACAAGAAGCTCCACATTGATTCTGAGATAGTTACTTGAGAAATCTTTAAGGAGTGTTTCATGAACAAATATTTTCATAGAGGTTCATACAGCAGTGGATAGATGAGTTTCATGACCTCCGATAGCCATCTCTTATAGTGGCTGAGTATGAGAGTAGATTCTTGAATCTATTTGAGTATGTTGATTACGTGTAGATGGGCGGTGTGGATCCATAGGTTCATCCAGGGCCTAAATCTAGACATTGGAGGCATAGTACGGATCCATTGTCCACAAAATTAGCCGAGGCCGTAGAGAAGGCCTCTATAGTAGAGGAGACTCGGGAAAGACCCGGAGGATAGAGACCAAGTCCGGAGCCGCATACAGGTAGATGATGCAAGACAAAGATCGAGGGGTCGCACTCTTCCCCATGTGGTGGACATGGTTCAAAGCACAATCATCTTTATACCACAAAGCAGCAAGCAGTAGTATCGGTCCCACCATCCTTATAAACCTCCATAGAGATTTGATGCATAGAGAGGATAGAGTATGGGGCTTCCTCCTAGGGGTACCATCGAGACACAGGTTGCCCAGAGATCTCACTCAGGCGAGCTTTACCAATAGAGACCTCGAATAGATTGCAGTTAGATCATCAGGATCCACACCACAGACCTCCAAAGTACCGATTAGACCTACTACACATGGGAGAGGATCATGCGGTTATTTTGGTTGTGGTGTTACTGGACATTTTTGGAGAGACTTCCCACAAAACCCTAACAACAAGGGTAAGACACAGATCTCAGAGCCTACTCTCGGTGACATGGGGCGTAGTCATAGGATGTACACAGTGGTTGAGAAATGCGAGGTAGAGCATCAAAGTAGAGTTATCAAACTATAGGTAGCATTGGTGGTATTCCTACCTCCATCTTGTTTGATTCTAGTTCTTTTGATTCTTTTATTGCACCATATTTAGTAGAGTGATGCAAGCTAGTGGCGATTAGGTAGGGTAGTAGTTGGAATTTTGAGATGGCTTCTGGACCCAAGATCTCTATAGACTCCTTAGTTAAGGAGTGTGTGGTGGATTTAGGACCTTTCACCACTACCTCAGATCTCCATATCCTTCCTTTGGGCTCATATGGAGTCATCTTGGGTATGGATTGGTTGTCTACACACAAGGCTAGAGTGGATTGTTACCACAAGATTATATCTTGTGCAAATGATTTGGGAGTTCATTCGGTGATTTTAGGGGTCAAGAGACTCGTTTCTATTCGTACCATCTTTGCTATGCAGCTTAAGCGATGTGTGTGATGGGGTTGTCGGATGTATGCTATTATAATAAGTGACGATCGGAGGATAGGTCTAGTGGACCATCACTAGATGACACCCCATTTTAAGAGAGTTTACAAATGTCTTTCCAAGGGAGCTATCGGGTTACCACCCCCACGTGAGATTGATTTTCATATAGACTGGTTCTAGGAGAAGAGCCTATCTCACAAGCACCTTATTGAATGACCACACCAGAGCTCTATGAGCTCAAGTTGTAGGTTGAGGACCTTTTGAAGAAAAGCCTTATCCATCCTAGTGTATCCCCTTAGGGTGCACCGGTGATTTTTGTGAAGAATAAGGATGGATCCTTTGTGTATTGATTACTTTGCCAAAATCAATAAGGTAATGATTAAGAAATGTTATCTCCTTCCACGCATTGATGATTTGTTTGATCAAATGAAGGGAGCCATGGTTTTATCTAAGATTGATCATAAGTCAAGCTATCATCAGCCGAGAATTTCATGATCGACATTCATAAGACCACATTCCATATGAGATATGGCCACTATGAGTTCACAGTGGTTCCTATTGGTTTGACTAATGCCCCACAATGTTTATGATTTTGATGAATGGGGTATTTAGGACCTTTTAGATTGCTTCATGCTCATCTTCCTTGATGACATTTTGATTTACGCGTATGTGAGTGGGGAGCACGAGGGGCACCTTCGTTAGGTTCTTCAAAGGTGTCTTCGGGAGCAGCATATTTTCGAAATTGGAGAATTGTGCATTCTTTTAGATTGACATACGGTATTTGGGTCATATCATTTTTGGGGAAGGTATCATCATCGATCCTTCCAATATTAGAGCTATTATGGATTAGAAACACCCACTCTTGTGACTCGAGGTGCATGCACTTCATGGGATTAAGAGGTTACTACCGAGATTTATTTAGGACTTCTCTCAGATTACACACCCCATCACTTCCCTACAGAGGAAAGGGAAGAATTTTTTTTGTTAGACAGGTGCGAAGGCCTTGATCTGCTTTGAAAGAGTGCCTCACTATAACACCTACTCTTACAGTGCCAGATCTACAGGGTGATATTTTTCTTTTCACGGATGCTTCGTTAGCAGGGCTTAGAGGTGTGTTAATGCGAGAAGGGTAGAGTAGTGGCTTTTGAGTATCGTAAACTCAAAGATTATGAGCTTAATTATCTAACTCATGATCTTTAGCTTGAGTAGTTGTCCACAGCTTGGTTCGATGTAGGAACTTTATGCTTGGTCAAATATTCACACTTAGGATAGATTACTTGAGTCTTCATCATCTCTTCATGAATCCCAATCTCAACGCTCATCATTGGCATTGGATGGAGTTGATTTTTGAGTATAATATAGAGATAGAGCATGTGAAGGGGAAGTATAATGTGGTGGAAAACACTCTCGGTAGATGGAGACATGTGGTTATAGCCACCTCGGTGAGCACAAATTTACGGAGTAGAATTCTTTAGTAGCTTCCTCTTGAAAGCTTCTACATTGCGATTCAAGCAGAGATTGAGTCTCAGAGACCCCTCCAAGGGAATTTTGATGGTTTTTCTTTAGAATTAGATGGTATTCTCAAGCACGAGAGGATGGATTTATGTTCTTAGAGATAAAGGATTGAGGTAGGACATCTTGGCAAAGACACATCGTGCACCCTATTCAACTCATCCCATGGAGAACAAGATGCATGCCACCTTAAGATAGTTGTTTCATTGGAGAGGACTTCGAGAGATGTGGCCCGATTCATTTCACGATGTTTAGAGTGCCGAGAAACTAAAGGTCGAGCATGAACATCCAGGTTGGCCTTCTCTTTCCTCATGCTATACCGGAGTGGAAATGGGACACCTTTTCTATGGACTTCATTATTGGGCTACCGATTTGAGATATCACCATGACACCATCATGGTCACGATTGATAAATTAACAAAAGTGGTTCACTTGTCTCTAGTGAAGACTACTTATACAACTAGTGAAATGGCATGAGTATACTTGGATAAGATTGTCAGTTACATGGGATTCCGTCGAAGATCATTAGTGACCGCGATCCTTTGTAGACAGATTACCATTTTTGGACTACCATGCAAAGCATGCCCTCGGGATGAAGATCAATTTGAGCACAGTGTATCACCTTGAGACAGATGGAAAGACTTAGTGGGTGAATCATATTTTGGAGGACATGCTCAGGATGTATGTGATGGATCAGCAGTCTAGATGGGAGGAGTACATGTACTTAGTGGAGTTTTCCTACAATAATAGTTTTCAGAGTTCTATAGGCATGGCTCCTTTTCAAGATTTGTATGGTAGAGAGTACATGACACCTCTTAGCTAGAACATGTTAGAGATCAAAGTTTCTCTTGGACCAGCTTTATTGCAGGACATGGAGCGAGAAGGTGGTTTTGATCGGATAGAGACTATATGAGGCACATGCTGTGGTAGAATAAGTATGCATATCAGCATAGGATCAACCATAGTTTTGATGTGGGCATGAAGGTGTTCCTTTGTGTCAGGCCACATAAGAGCCCTATCCATTATGGAAAAGGTTCTAAGTTAGCTCCTAGATTCATGGGTCCTTTTGATATCTTGGAGTGTATCAGCCCTTTGGCCTACCGTCTAGCATTGCCACCCATCTTGTCTCACATACATGATGTGTTTCATGTTTCAGTTCTTAGGAGATATGTTATAGATCCTTCTCATGTGTTAGATTGGACATCATTGTAGGTGTAGGATCAGGGGAAGGTGATGGTGGAGCCCATTCACATCCTAGATCATAGGACCTTAGGCCTTCGAGGCAGAGAGGTTGATCAGGTTCGGGTGTAGTGGGACAAATATGATGAAACTACAACTACATAGGAGGATGCTACTTTTTTAGGTGTTCAATTTCCACATTTGTTCCAGTGACTTCCAGGAGGAAGTCGAGTCAAAGAGAAGGGGTATTTAGTGCCCACTTCCCTTTACACCCATTTGATACTAATCATGATACTTCTGATTAGATTATGGACATAATTATGGACCTTATTATAGAATGTTGTTAAATGTTAGATCATGGATTATTGTTGACTTGATTCAGTTATGATGCATGATGATTATTACACATTTTATATGTTGATGATGTTATACTGATGGACATGGTTATATGATGGATGTTGTTCAGATTTGTGATATTTGGATATTGTGAGTAGACCTAGAAATGGAAAATTATTGGATGATGATATAGTTGTTGATAAAACTATAAATGATATTGTTAGATTGCTTTGATGTTGTTGTGATTCATATATCTAGATGATTTTGGATTTTTAATTATATTTATATTATTTTGGACATTCTGATATGGCCACGAGGCCGAAGGAGGTATTTTTATTTTTACAGGTTAAAAATATCACAACAAACATCAAGGGATTGGAGACCAACCGCATTGGAATTCTAGATGAATTCAACAAGGTCACCATGGTAACTAGTATTTGTTTTTGTGTGTTGTTTGTGTTAGGGATTCCCATGGGGGGATCACCTTTAAATGTGACCAAGGGATTTTATGTGTTTCTTTTATTTGGTCCCTTTTTTATGTTTGCATGTGTTTATTTTGTGGTGCACTTACCCCTTTCATTATTTATTTAATGGTGTGTAAATATTGTGAGTAATCATATTGTTTAGTTAATTAATTAAAAGATATCATAAGAATGTAATTAATAGAGTTGTTGGCCATGTTTTCAAGTGTTGTAAGAATGTTTAAGTAATGTGTAAGTGACTTTTTAAGTGATGTGTAAGTTAAATTTTGAGTGTGAAACACTCCACCTTCTTGGAAATTTGAATTTGTCTTTAGAGGCTGATTTTGGAGGTTTGTGGGATAAGTTAAACTTGTCACATGTCTCTTAAATTTACATACCAACCTTGCCTATGGTTAGAGGATTAAATTTAGACCTTTTATACATTTTTCAAGTCAAGTTGAATGTTGTAATTGCACTTTTCTTACATAATTTAATTTCAATCCTTATGGGGTATGGGCTTGTTTGAGTGTGTAAGTAAATTTGTCATATTATTCACCCACTTATTTATTATGCATTGGAGAATGAAGTTTACTTTTCGGGGTTGGGGTTGAGGATGTGTGATGTGGCATCCTACATGGATCCACCTCATCCTCTTCTCTTTCCTCTTCTATAAAATTATAATTGTTTGTCTTCTTTTGGGTTGCTTCATTTCAAGACTTCACTTTTAGGCAAATTTTCTTGTTGTTTTAGGAGCTCTTGCTTGAAGGAGTCTTGGAATATTGTTGCATGCTTGTGCTTGGCTATCTTGGATTGCTTGCATTGGGATAAAGCTTGTTGTCTTGGAACTGGAACGACTCTATCATGGAGAGGTAGGAGCTTGGCTCTTGAAATAATATTATTTTATATATGTGAATGTTCTTGTGAGAATGTTTTGGTGTATTTGTGGGCTATTGGGTAGATGGCCTAGGAATGGTGTAGGAGAAGACTATGGGGTTATTTTCTAGGGAGGAAAAAGTGGTTTTAGGGATGTATAAGGGTGGAGGGAGTTGGGATTTGGGGTCCACCTTACGAATAAATTTTTGCATTTCTTTACTCATTGTGGGGTGCCATAAGAGGTTGGGGAGACATAAGAAAATGTGAGGAATAATGGGTACATTATATATATATACATAATAGCATGACAGGTTTGAAATATTATATATATACACATACACACACACATATATATATATATATATATATATATATGTATGTATGTATGTATGTCTATGTATGTATGTATATATATGTATATATGTATGTATGTATGTTTGTTCTCAAGTGGTGATGCCCAATTTTCCCTTTTGGGAGGCATAAGCAACATCCCCCATAGCTTCTTCCTCCTTTGGCTTGCTTGATGAAGGCTTTGTATTGTTTTTCATGTTTTAAGGTAGTTGTAAACTACATTCTGTTTGGGACTGTGTTTCTTTGTGGAAATGTTGAGTGTATGTTTTATGGAAGTCTATTGATGCCATGAGTTGGATCACATATTTTATTTCTTTGTGGTCAGGGCTCAAGGGACAAAGAATATGGATGGCTTCTCCTCTTCATTGGATGTCTTGGTTGGGTGGAGAGTGTTACCTTTCCCCTACTCCTGTTGTGATCAAATTGAAAGAATGAGAAGAATGCATGTTGCTTTTTTGGAATTGAGATAAAGATAGTTTGAAAGTCCCTTGTGAAATGAAATCTCATTATAACCCTTCCCACTTGAAGTGGATGAACCTGTAAATGTTTGTAATGTAAATATGTTGTACTGATTTTCAAGTGAAATTTGACATGTAAAGAGATATAATTTGTGTTCTGTTTGGAATGAATGTGAAAGAATGATACGTGTTTTGTATATTGTATTTTGTAATAAAATAAAATAAATAAGTGTGAAGTTTTATTTTGGGAATCAATAAATGAATGTAATGCTTTTATCAAATGGCATTGTTGTATTGAATTTGATCATATCAATGTATTGAAATCTATGTTAAAAGGAAGAAATGCGTGTGAGAAAAATATAGTATTTTTCTCTTTGAATATGAAAAATTTGAATCATAATTGCATTTTGGTCTTGAATAGTTTGATTCGAATCACTAAATCTATGAGATTGGAATTGGAACGTATACTAAATACTTGAAGAAGAAAATGGCAAACGGGCCCTTTACAAAAAAATTTATCCCGTTTTCAGTAGTTTCAAATTGCGATTGTCTAGACTAAAATGCATAGTTTAAAATTGCAAGCAAGAAATAAAATGGAACATTAAAATTTAACATGCCAGGTGGTGAAATGAGTTCAATTAGATAAAAACCCTTAAAGTAAATATTTCAATACTTAGCAAAATCGGGCACAAATCATTTTACAATTGTTTTCTATCAAGAAAATGTAAATGTTCAAACTACAAATCAATAAAACAAATTGAATCTTTAAACCTTTATTAAATCGACCTAAGAATGATTCTCCATTTTATTTGACATGTTGAGATAACAATAATATCAAATTGGAAAATCTCTCAAGTTAAAATTTACCAATTCACATTGAAAACACCTACAGGTCGTTTTCTTAAAATTTACCCTTAAAATATTTCAAAGTAAAAAATTAATGATATTTGTGCAAAGATAACGTTGAGATCTTTCCAAAAATTCCTCGATTTTCCAAAATTGAGCTCTCTATCAAAATTTATGGCCTTCTTAAGTTTTTCTTTCTTAGTGTCAAATATTGGGAAAAAATTCCTTAGTGGGCCCGCGGCCCGATTTTTTCTGTTAAACACTTAGAAAATTTTTTGGAAATATTTTTCAAATTCTCCCCACTAGCTCGCACCCAATCAAATGCTGCCACATGGAACCATGAGGTGTTGGCAGAGGGGTGAACCCATTTTTAATCTTAGCGCATCTAGAAAACTATTGGTAAAATTTTCCAAGTTTTTCCCCTGCCCCACGACCAATCGTGTGATGCCACATGGAATCCCGAGGCATCAGCGGAGTGGGTCCTTTTGTATTTTTTTTCTTTAGAAAATTTTGAGAAAAATTTCCAAGTTTTCCCAGCCGTCCTGCTGGCCCGCAGCTAATATGGAGCTGTCATGTGGCATTGCGTGGTGTTGGTGGAGGCACGGATCCTTGTTATCCTCTTAGCCCTTTGGGGCGTTAAGTCAATTTTCTTCCGCCACCCCACCTTCCCTCCATTGGCCTAGGAGATGCCATGTGTCCTTTATGGACTTACAAGAGTGCGGGTGTAAAGCCGACTTTTCACTCTGCACGGAAAATTTACAAATTATCTCCCCGTCGCCACGCTTTTTCCCATTTTTCCCAACGCCGACTTAGGAAGTGCCACATGTCCCTTGTGGACTTCCAGATGCATGGAAGCATGGGAGAAAATGTGTTTTTTTCCCGTGTGGGAAAATTTCAAAAGGTTTTCCCACCCACTCTTGGGGAAAATTTCCACCCCAAGCCCATCCCATAACTTGAGAAATATGAGGTTTTAGGAGGACTTTCTTTATATCAATGGAAAGGTGAGGAAATACCTATTCAATGGAAATGATTTAGGTAATTTTTTAATACGTTAGGTGTGAAAATATTAAGTTGAAAATTTAAGTTTGTCGGAGGGTGGGTATGATGAGGAATTTCCCCTCTGGACCTAATTGAACCTTCTAACCCTAAATTGTGGACCTTATGACCTCTAACAATTGTTAATAAAATAAAAGTATTTTCTAAATGGATTAGAATTGTTTTGGAGCCTGTTAGTGACAAATTTTATCTTGTAACCCGGTTATAGTCTCTTTTAAACAAAAATATATATTCCATAATTTTTCTTAACTAACCCTAGGTTGTTTCTTGGGTCTCAAGTGGGTTGTTTTTGTGAGCATTAAATATTTGATGATCATATAGTTCTTGATAAAACATCAAATGATATTCTTGTTTTCCTTGATGATGTTGTGATTCATATGTATATATGGTTTTGGAATTATATTTATATTCATTTTTGTATGTTCTAATGCGTCCATGAGGCCAAAGGAGGTATTTGTATTTTGTAGGTTAAAAATATCACAACAAACAAAGGATTGAGACCAACCACATTGGAATTATAGATGAATTCAACTAAGTCACCATGGCAACTTATATTTGTTTATATGTGTTGGATTTTTTAGGATTCCCATAGGGGAATCACCTTCGAATGTGACCAAGGGACTTTATGATTTTCTTGTATTTGGTCTTTTGTTAATGTTGTATGTGTTTTATAAGTGATGTGTTTTCCCTTTTCATTATTTAATTAAATTGTGATTTGAGAATGTAATTAATAGAGTTGTTAGTCTTGGTTTAAGTGTTGTAAGATATGTGTAAGTGATGTGTAAGTTGATTTTAGAGTATGAAACATTCTACCTTCTTGGAAATTTTAATTTGTCATTAGAGGCTTGTGGGACAAGTTAAACTTGTCCCATACCTCTTAAATTTATTTACCAACCATAGCTATGGTTGGAGAGTTGAATTTAGACTTTCATTATGTATTTTTGTAAGTCAAATTGTGAATTTTAATTGCACTTTTCTTACATGTTTTAATTTTAGTCCTTTTGAGTGTGTGATTGTTTTGGAGTGTGTAAATAATTTGTCATATTATTCACCCACCTAGTTAATATTCCTTGGAGAATTAAATTGACTTGTGTGTTGCAGGTTGAGGATGTGTGATGTGGCTCCACCTCATCCTCTTCTCTTCCCTCTTCTATATATTCAAATTTCCGTGCTTGTTTTTGGGTTACTTCACCTTGAAATGCTTCATTTTGGTCGAATTATTTTGCTATTTTAGAGCTCTTGCTTTTGAGAGGTTTGAAGATTGTTGAATGCTTGTGCTTGGAAGATATTTTTGATTGCTTGCATTGGAATAAATCTTACTATTTTTGAACTTGGAACAACTCCATCATGGAAAGGTAAGAGGTTGGCTCTTGTTATGCTCTTCTTTCATTTTTATGATTTGTGAATGGTTGAGTTTGTGAATGTGTTGTTTTATTCATTGGTTGGTCGGGTAGATGGACTAGAAAAGGTGTAGGAGAAAACTATGGAGATTTTTGTGGGGAGACATAAGTGTTATGGGGAGGTATAAGTGTGAGGATTTGGGATTTGGGTTCCACCTTGAAAAATAAATAGCTTGCATTTATTTACTTGTTATGGGGTGCTATAAGAGGTTGGGGAGGCATAAGGAAATGGGAAGAATAAGGGTTACTTGGGGAGGTATAAGGGCATGTCGGGGTTTTGAAATGATATGTTTTGGTGGTTTGTTCTTAAGTAGTTATACATATTTCCCCTTGGGATGCATAAGCAACATCTCCCATAGTTTTTTCTCCTTTGGCTTGCATGAGGAAGCTTGAGTGTCGTTTGTTGTATTTTATCTCGTGGTTGCAAACTGCAGTTTTTTTCTAGAATGTGTTTTAAATATGAATTTGTATATGTGTTTTGGAAGCCTATTATTGTCATGAGTTGAAACACATTTCTTATTGAATTGTGGTTGGGGATCAGGGGCCAATGAAGAAGGATAGTTTCTCCTTTTCATTGGATGTCTTGGTTGGCTGGAGAGCATTTCCTTTCTCCCTGCTTTTGTTGTGATCAAACTAGAAAATGGAGGATCTTCATGTTGTTGTATTAGAGCAGAAGAAAAAGACAAATTTGACAAGTCCTTGTTGAGATTATTTCTTATTGTAACCTTTTCCCACTTTGAAGTGGATGAAATTGTATATTATCTATGATGGAAAGGATACTCTATTTTAGTTATGAAAGTTGTTGTGATTATGGAAGAATATATCTTGTATTCAATTCTATGAACAGAAAAGAAAGATATGTATTTTGTATGTTATATTCTAAAAATAAATGGGAAAGAAGTCGTAAAAGACTCATTTGAATTAATGGAAGTTGTGTACCTTGTTCAAATGATTTTGTTTTCATTGGAAATATGCATTTGAAATATAGTATAAAATCTCTAGTTGGAAAATTGAAAAGTAAATACGCATGAAGAAATATTATACTGCTCTTTTCTTTTGAAATGCATGATTTAGAAATCAGAACTATACGTTGGATTTTTAATACTTTAATTGAAAAAAACCAACTTTGTATATTAGATTGGATTTGGAATGAATTTCATATATCAAGTTGCTAAAAAAACTTGGATCTGTTTAAAATCAATTATAAACTCCATCCTTTATTTCACTTTATATACTTGCAAAATTTTATCAAAAAGTATAGAGCAACCCTGAAAAATTAAAATACCAATGGAACTTGTGGGATCAAAATGATCCCAAATAAACAAAAATACTTGAAGGAATTTCCATAGAACCTTTTGATTCGGTATCAAATAGTTTCACATTCGTTGTTGTCAAATTGGGAAATTTTTGAAATGTAAATCAACCAAACAACTTAATTCTTGTAACATATCCTAAAATATTCCAAGAAAATTCCTTCATGCCTGTTTGGCATGTTGAGAAGGAATTATGGCAAATTCGAACAAATTTTATAAGTTGAATACAGTCAGTTCACATTTTAAGTGACAGAAAGATGTTTTCTTAAAATTAACCTTTGAGACCTCATCAAAATTTAAATATTAAGCTTCCCGTGCAAAGAGGAATTTGATAGATTTCCAAAAATTCCTCATTTTCAAAAAATAGAGCTCCCAGTCAAAAGTTATGGCCTTTTGAAGTTCCACTTCATTTTGGCTTCAAAATTTTCTAACCATCAAATTTAATTATTAAAATATTCTTGGGTAGACCCGCGGGCCAAATCCTTCCTTTTTGATTTTTTCCCAAAAATATTAAGGCATGAAGTTTCCCACCACTCACGGTTGACCCACAAACATTCTTGTTTATCAAAACAATCTAAGTTCGAAAAAAAATTGGGAAAAATTCTTGTTTCCCCACGTCCCCATAGACCCGCAGCCAATCAGGTGCTGCCACATGGCTTAACAAGGCTCTGTCAGAGGCGTGGAATCCATTTTAACCTTAACACTTATGAAATTAAAATTTGGAAACTTTTCCTAGTTTCCTCCGTGGCCCCGCCCGCCGCCAATTAGGATCTGCCATGTGGCATCGCGAGGCGTCGAAGGAGGCACGGGTGAATTTTACCCTTTTCACCCTTCTGGGCATTAAAATTATTTTATCCCCACCTCCCCACTTTTTCCACATTGGCTTATGAGGCACCACGTGTCCCTTGCATACTTGTGGACTTGCGGGCACGTGGGTGCAAAGGTGAGAAAATTACTATCTAATGGGAATGTTTTTAGAAGATTTCAAGTGCATTAATTTTAAGAAAAATTAGGTTGAATCTCTTAAGCTGTTAGATGGTGGTAGAGTGAGAAATTTCCTCTTAATCCTAATGATTATTCTAACCCTAAGTTTTGACCCTATAAATTTAATAATTGTTATAATGGGAAAAATATGCCTAATATTTTTTGATTTACCTCTAAACCTTTTTTTGTGGTAACTATAGACACCAAAATCATGTCATAATCACCTTGGTCCCCTAGTGCAGCCCTATAATCACTTCCTCATCCTCAACACCTTATCACCTACCTCCTGCACCCCACACATTTTAATTTAATTACTTTAATTAAATTAATGCCATTTATATCCATATATTTTAATTTAATTAGTTTAATTAAGTTAATAACCTTTTACCCACATACACATTGATTTAATTATTCACATTAAATTAATTCACTACCCTAACACATCTATTTAATATAATTTTCCTTTATTAAATACACCTCATCTAACCACCCCCATCATTTGACCCATTAACCTAAACCCTAAACCAATATCCTAAATAAAACCTAACATTATACCCATCCCCTCACCTCACATTTAAAAGCCTCCTAAGGTTGGTTTTCACCCGAGGAAAAGAAGAGACCCTTATCAAATGATGGAACAACTTCCTAGGAAAATTTTGAACAACCCGAGATATCTCACCCAAACCAACGTTGTTTTACCCTAAACCAATGTCGTTTCCCCTAAACTGATGCCGGTTATACTAGAATGGACCAAATGGCCTATTTAGACCCATCTCCAACATTGTTGATGGTTGATTTTTCATCGTTGATTTGAAACTTCTTATTGCGAATTCGATCTCTACAGACATGCAACAAGAGAATGAAGAATGATTGGAGATCAAAAAAGGTAACCAAATACACTGGCACAATAGTGAAACTTTCTTCCGGAATTCTCCATGCAGTAACCTCTTCATCATTCTTTAGACCCATTCCTCACAGAAGAGTAAGTATCCTCCTCTAACCTATTTCATCTGCTTATCAACATCTACAATACTTTTGGTAAAGGAACTTAATCCTTCACCCTTTGTCCATTCCCTCTCTCCAGTTTCAGCCACCTTCTATACCCAATCGTCTTAATACCTTGTCCAATTATCTATCTGACCTCTTAAGTAATCTCATAACCTCACAACATATTTACACCCCCTCTGTGATCAATCCCTACCTTCCTCCAACTCTGTTTTTCCCTCAAAACTCCCAAAACTCAGACTGTGTGATTTTACTAGTTCCCGACCTGACCACCATCGGTTCTCTCTAACCATCACCGGTTACGGTAAGACCATCATCGTTTTGTAGAACCGTGGTCGGTCTCTGTTTTCCCTGATCTCTGCCAAAACAACAACTTGTTTGTGACTCACATTCAACCTGACCTCATTGTTCCTGCCTATACCTACCTGAACACCTATTTGACCTTCAAATCTGTATCTAACCTAGCCTGTTAGCTCAGATTCACCTATAACCAACCTACTTGACCTCTGGATCTCCTTCTAGCCTAGCTTGTTAGATTAGATCTAGCCTATTGCGTTTGTATGAGATGCCTAAATCATATTAAACTACAGTAGGACAATATTTACTTTATTTCAGCATTGAATTGTTTTAAACAGTGGACTGACAACCATCTAGGAAGTATCACACTTCTAGGATCTAACACATACTAGGCGAGTCCACTTTGCATATATTGTTTAACTCTCTTTGGTGGTCTTATTTTGATTCTTATACAGGTAGTTCCTCCTAGCCAAAAGGAAGGTCTCACAATCACTTTGATTCAGGATTTAGATATACATGCATACAACCTACAACCATCCCAAACTAGGTATTCCTCTTACCACCTTTACCTTATCTATTTTCATCAATTACTTCTCAAAAAGCTAAGAAATCGGGTGAAACTTTTGCACACCCAGTGGGGACCCATTCAGGGTTCCTTGCATCTTTCTTCATGCCTAGGTGAAAAATTGTGTGTGTTTTTTTCCTTTCTAATAGCATTCACATTAATACTTTCTCCTTAGTAACATTCTCTTCTTTCTACTTACTCCAAAGACACATGTTTTTTGGTGCATTTAAAAAGAACCTTCTTATTCTTATTTTCTACATTTTAGTGAAAGAGCATCCTCTTCCTTTTCATCTATTGATGTCATCAAATATAATACTTTCAATTTGGTTTTTAAACAAGTGCATTGTATTCGATTTAGCTCATTAGCTCACATTAATTGAGGGCAGCCTATACACTGGAAGTCATGACCAAACAAATCATAGAAAAGCACTTCTATCCTCTTCTCTTTCTCTAAGTCTTACCAAACCACATAAAAATTCAAAATACACACATTCTTAAACAACATCCTACCTAGAAGAAGTTGTAGGTGATCACACGATCATGGTATAGTGGGTACCCGCTTTTGCTTTGCTCAAGTCATACTTTAGAGCGAAGCTTTGTCCCCACCATAACATTCTAAACCTCACCGTTTAGAATTATTTCTTTGTATAAAGCCTTCCTCACCAAGAAATTCTATTGTTCTGTTCATATGATCAATCCCATACAAATAGCATAAGTTGAACAAATGTAATAGAATAGGCACTCTAGGAATGTTCTTTCTTAGTGTTCTGATTGATTTACATTTTGAGGTGAGAGCTTTTGATCATTCTTTTTATCTTTCCTTGCACACTCCCAATCATAGTTGGTGTATTATGACTTTGTCTAAGTGTGCCTAGACCACATCTACATCATTCTCAGACTTCTGGGTTTGATTCAACACCAAAATTTTAAATTACAACCACTTGTCTTATTCTTTGTTTCAATTTCATAGTAACCAGCTACGGTTATCTTTAACCAACATCAGTTTAACCCAACCGGTGGCGGTATAAATTCTTCTTGGATACCTATCCAAAGGACACCTATTTCACCTTCTGAGTTATAAAGGTTCCTATCACCTTTCATATTGTCATTACTTCAATCATAGGTCACCTTACGTCTCATCCTGTGAAAAATTATCGATGCTGGGACCATCATTTAACAAACTGTTAGTTTTTCACGATGTAAGCTCTAGTTAAACCTAATCGAGAATTAGTTTACCCGAACCGGCATCAGTCACCCTGTGCTATTTTACAGTTCACCAAATGACCTAATTCACTTACCATTGACTGTTTTCCTAGTTCTATTGTGTTATGTGTCATTCAGACATAACACAGTCTTGCCAAAATTAGTTCCTATCCACATGGTGCTAACCCGTAGTTAGGAAAGTGCCCTCGTATTTCACACTAGTCGACTACCACTCCCACCTATCCCTTCATCACCTAGTCCTTCACCACCTTCCATCTCATCATCCATGGATCCCAATCAACCTATCACCATTCCTATAGGTGACATGGAGTTTGCATGACTCCTGGATCAGAATCCCACTGCTTTGAGCCACTACCTCACCCATGCCTCCACTTGAGATGCCTCGGGCCAATTGATCTATGGCATGCCTGTATCCTTATCTCCATCCCTAATGATCGCTTCCACCTCAGATCCACCTCCTACCATAGTGACCTTACCCATTTTATCCCCGGTTTGTTATAGCTAGGGCCCACGCTAGCTTTGACCGCCATCTACAACCTCTATCACACCCGCAGTCTCCACCATACCTTCATCCACCACCCAAAACATAGAATCATCCACACATGTTGTCTCATATATACCAGTCGTAACGCTACCACCCTTTGTGTCGGTAACCTCTACCCCATTTCAAAATGTTGTCCTTTATATTCCCCAATCTCTACCTCCCATCTCTACCAGGGTCACTACGAGTGTCCCACCCTCACATACCTACTACCAGCCACCTCCTGTTTCATCAGTCATTCAGTCCGGATATATACCCTCTATGTTTGTCTCTCAATTCCCACCTCCTTATTCGACACCACCATATTCTAGAATTTTGTATTATTCATATGTCCCATAACAACCTCCTTTCGCTCCGGGGTGCCCAATCTTCACAACCTAACAATGACTTTATCAAGTTAATGATGGACAAGATGCAGACATTAGAAGCATTTGTTTCCATCTCCCACAATTCTCTCACCTATGATGAGATTTGTAATGAGCCTATTCACCCATCCATTCCCATTTTCCCATATCTTGTACAATGGGATATGCCTAAGTTTTACCTCTTTAATAGTAAAGAAGACCCTTAGCAACATTTGTGATATTTCAAACATGGGTGTTACTTAATTGCTCATGATGATGCTCTACTTTTACAAACCTTTCCCATGTCCCTAACTGGTCCAGCATTGGACTGGTATAGTGGATTACCTAGACATTCCATCTTCTCATTCAACCAAATAGCCCAAGCCTTCTTGGATCATTTTCGATTAACATTGTCAAGAAGGTTACCATGACTGATCTTTATTCCACACATCAATATGACAATGAATCTATCGCAGATTTTGTCACTCGTTGGCATAGCCTAATCAACCAACTCACTTTCCAATTACCGTAAACTAAACTCATAGAGCTCTTCACATGAGCTTGTGCTAGACATATCTCACCTACCTTATAGGTGCAAACCTTCGCACATTCGATGAGGCTTTCACCATGGCACGTAAGCTCAAAATTTGTGCCATCAAAGAGAAGAAGATATAATTACAAAACAAGAACTCGTTTAAATCACACGATACTTCCTCTTCCTCGAAACCTCAAACAAGTTATTCCAAAGCCAAAGGAACTACCAACGCAGTGGTACTTAAGGTTGGCCCTGCTCATCCATCCAATCATGCTAAACCTTCATCCAATATGTCACTAGTCCAAGCCTTCTAATTCAAATGAAAAAAGAAATACACCTCAATTGGGGAACCATATTCATCTATTTTAGAAAAGCTTATTAAAGCTAATGCCATCACCCTTCCTCCTATCAAACCACATATTGGTTTTGACCCCTCTCACCCCATACTAGGTTGGTACAAGGAAAATGACTACTGTAACTATCACCATGTAAATGGTCATAGTGACAACAATTGTATCACCTTTAAAAACATTGTTCAGGGAATGCTCGAGAGCGGCGAGTTAGTCCTGGATAACCCTAATGCACCTGCCAATCAAGACCTTCATATTTTCAAGAAACCATTCCCCAACCATTCCCCATCTAATGATCAAACTAGTAATGCCTCACATAACGAAAGTAATACATATGAGGTACATGTTATCTTTACCAACTTACCACCTATTTCCCAAATATCTCCTATCCCCTCTATCAGGAAATCCTAGCCTGAAATCCTCTACACGCATAACTACCTACTTTATCCATTCCTCTACCCATAGAGGAAATCTCTTCACCTCCCTGTACACTGCCGGGAGGAGTCTCTCGTTAGCACTAATATCATTTCCCCTTCAGCTTCCCTACCCAGTGAACCACTACCAATTGTACCTCCTCCACCCACAGAGGAGTACCCATCATCTTCTCCACCTATTCAGGATCCAATAGATTTTTGTTACCACTCGGTGACCATTCTCCAACAGCTACCCAAGATCATACGGACCTACTTTCGCTCTCTTACCTACAGAGGCTAAAGCCAGTGAATTCCCTGTTTCTCAGACACATTTTACAGGAATCCCCACTTGCTCCACATCTACCTCATCTACCATAGTGTTGTTCTCACGTTTGGTTGACCACCTGGATTATGTTGATAGGTCTTTACTTTGGGGCATCTCTTACTCCCGGTCTCGACCCAAATGCAATCATCTTCCACTAACACTTCTACCATTTATCCGAAGAAGTTTCAACAACCCAAACCGCACATGAACATAACTCTCGATACATCTTCTACTGCATCATCCTCATCTATACCCACCCCTCTATTTGCTAGCCGACGTGTTCCAACATCATCTCTTATATCTAAACCCACTAGTATTATAGGGTCACACCCACACAAAAACCTTGTACATCCTCATGTTAGGATACACTTGACCACATCTTCCCATATACCTATTGAATCAATCCCTCAACCTAAACGAAAAACCCAACCTTCTAATCTGCATGCACCGACCTCACCAACTACACCTTTATCACCTTCACCCCTACCATCCATCTTGGGACCTCACCCCTCTACCTTAACAAAATCTACTCTCTCCAGGGGTAAACCTAAAATTCCCTTGACCCCTTCACCACAACTTGTAGCTCTACCTAGGTGAACCTTGCATCCTTCATCACCATCTATAACTTCTTTTCCTCCTATACCACCATTACCTTCTATACCTCCTTCACTACCTATGACATTTTCTTCCACCTCACCTGTACCTCCCTCTCAACCTCAACCAACACCTACCGCTGCACCTCAGTTGTCCCCTTGGGTCACTCATCCTCTCCCACCATCTACCTTGTCATCTACATCACGTGCTCCCCTATACCTCTACCTAAGAAAAAGCACCAAAAATAAAAAAACTGTTAATTTCCAAAGAGGTGGTTAAACCTACCCCTCTTTCTGTTGCTACACCTACACCAAAGAAAGTACAACCCAAATCCAAGATTGCATCACCTCAACTACCACCACAACTACCCAATCTTCTAACCAAACCTACTTTCACTTCGCATTGTGATCCACTGGTGGGATCATATGCCACCATCTTGGCTAACCTCCTAGAAAGCTCTGCTATCACCCTCCCTCCTCTTAGACCTTATGACCCTCTTAAACCTAAACTAGAAGGGTTTGATGATACTAAAATTTGTGCTTACCATCATGTGCCAGGACATGATGTTGAGAATCAGTAAGGGTCTAAATGCTATTGCCATTCAATTATGTCCTTCTGACCCCAATTTTGATGATGATGACCTCCTGGATGATGAACCTATTTCACCCTCACCACCTTCTTCACATCTTCCTCCTACACCTATACCACAACCTCCACCCTCACAGCTCATAGAGCCACCCCCAAATTCAAAATTAACATGGTTCACATCAAAGAACTTGCCACGCCTCCACCTAAATGTCATTGTGCCCAACTCACCTCACAAGGATTTTCTCCTCCAGTAGGTTTTTGCCCTTCATGTCATTATACCACTTACCCTACACCTTCTCCATTTGCCAACTTCCCTCAAATCAACATGGTACACATCACTACATGTGCACAAGAAGGAAAAGAAAAAGCCATTGACCCACTAACCAATCCTATACCCAACATACCATCTGCACCCATACCTAAAATAACTATATGCAGCCCACATACCCCATTTCTAATGGCATCACACATCGCACCATGCTCAAACAACTACACCAATCTCCCCTAAAAATGTCCTTATACGACCTCATCCAAACCTCGAGTCACATCGTCAAGCCCTCATGGAGGTCCTTCAATCTATTGAAGTTTTACCTAATGACCCCACACCTGTAGCATCTATTATCACACCTCATCATGTCACTTCTCTCACCAAATTTCCATCTACCTCATCACCTCCACCTATTCACCAAGTTGTTATCCTTAGTTTCTCGGATGACAAAATTGTCCCCCACCAAACCGATGACCCAGATCCTGCACTTTTCATCTCCATCCATATCGATAATATACGTGTCCAATGTGTTATGATTGATGGGGGTGCTAGCATTAACATCATCTCCTTTCACGCATTCGAGAAAATGTGCATACCTAACAATTACATGCATAAACATCTAGTCATGTTGCATTCATTCAATGATGTTATTACCTCTACACTTGGCACTATCATCCTCCACGTTCATGTGGGTCCCCATACTATTCCCGAGTTGTTCTATGTGTTGGAAGGGGAGTTTTAATACAATTTGTTGCTCGGTAGACCCTGGATTCATGCCATGGGTTATGTTCCTTCTACTTTGCACCGATGTGTAAAGTTTGAACATGAAGGATGTTCCTATACCATTCTAGTTGACCCATCACCTTTCAAAACCTGTAACATGCTTTACCGACCCAATGATGTCCTTGTACCTATTAAGGCATCTACCTCCCTACCTACATCTTCTTCACACACGACCCCATCCACCAGTGTCATTGCAACCTCACCTTCACCCAAATCTTCTATTCCCACAATTGTTGTCAGCTTCTACCAGTCACACATCAGCTTCCCAACTAACCAACACCTCTACCAATCTAACTTCTAATGCTTCCTCCATTCTAGCCACCAATATATCAACCATTGATCCCTTGGAAGGTGTTTTTCAACACCTCACTATGGGGGAGTATCACCTATACAATGTCAATACATTCCTTACTCCACAAGAGTATGGAAACCTTCACCAACATCCTCACTATGATCACTGCATAGGCGAGCATCTCCTTTATGGTCCTCCCCACCTCTATACCCATCTTACCTATGGGGGACTTGATATTTCCACTTATACACCCGAACCACCATCACAAACCCAACCTTTTTTGGCTGACCTTCAGTCACTTACCAACCGCCGCTTTGCTCACACTTTCCTACACCATTGTGCCTGGAAGGGTTTTGGCTTTGGCCTTTATGAGCAAGGTCATCACACCATTATTTCATGTACCACGCATAAACACAATGATCGTAGTGGAATTGGTTTTACCGAACTACCTGCCAAAAAGCCCCGTATTGAACTCATTGAAGACATTGACCCCTCTCCACCTTCTTCACCTACCCCACCTTCACCACCTTCACCAATGGAGTCGATGGATCCTGAATCTATCCCTCCTACCTTTTTTTTCCATAAATACCATTTCCTTGGGACCTCTGACCTATCACCATGATGGCGAGGCTCCTTCCTCTCTTCCTTTCTTGTATCCTGACATGATAGGGGACGATACTCCTTCTATTAATGTCATTCAATGTCAGGATGATGAGTCCATACTCACCTACCTTGGTGTTGAAGACTCTTATATTCACCGGTCGATTACCTTCTGAGATGCAAACAATGTTGAATGAATCGACTATCGAAGTCAACATCCACACTCAGGACGACCCCCACATTCTCAAGATTGGCCAATCTCTGGATGTTGCTGAATAGGAAGCCCTCACTTCTTTTCTTAAAAGTCATAGCCATGCTTTTGCTTGGTCCTATGCTGACATGCAGGAATTGATCCCACTATCATGGTCCACAATATTGTAACCATTCCCGATGCCAAACCCGTAAAACAAAAGTTGAGGAAAATGCACCCTCGCATTGCTCTTCTTGTCAAAGAAGAACTTCAACACCTTCTCTCAGTTTCCTTCATCTTACCCATCGATTACCCTAATGGATTTCTAACATCATACCCCACTGTCACTAAGGTGACAGGGGGACTTTGTATTTGCGCCAATTTTTGTGATCTCAACTTTGCATGCCCAAAGAGGATTTTCCTTTGCACAGTATTGACTCGTTGGTTGACCTTCTTTTTGGCCATGAGATGTTATCACTTATGGATGGTTTCTCGGGTTATAAACAAATCTTGCTCGCTCTATAGGATCAGCACAAAACCACATTCATTAACCCTTTGGGGACCTTCTACTATCGGGTCATGTCTTTTTGCCTTAAAATTGCTTTGGTGCCACCTATTAGCATGCTTATGACCTACATCTTCCATGATATCATGCATCGCATATTTGAAGATTACATGGATGATATTTTGGCCAAATCTAAAGTCGTGCTTAAGCACCTCGCCATCCTCGAAACCATCTCTTGACCTCATTAAATATTACATCTACCTTCAACCTAAAAATTACATCTTCGCGGTTCTCTCAGGAAAGCTCCTGGGATTTATCATTTCCTTATGTGGTATAGAAGTTGACCCTACTAAATTCAAGGCCATCCTCGAAATTCCTCCACCCACTAACCTTAAATAGCTCCGTAGCCTGCAAGGTAAATTACAATCTATTTGTTGATTTATTTCCCAACTCTCTGACTATTGTCAACCATTTCATCACCTTCTCAAAAAGGATGTCTCTTTCAAATGGGATGACCACTGCCACAATGCTTTTGAGGCCCTAAAACAATACCTTCTCTAACCACCCATACTCATTCCACCTAAAGATGACCAACCCTTCTACCTATACATCTCAGCTACCGATCACTCTTTAGGGGCTATGCTTGCTCATCATGTGACAAACAACATAGGGAGCAGGTGGTTTATTACATAAGTTGTACCCTTCTGGACTATGAAACCCGATACACTCACCCTGAAAAACTTTTCTTAGCCTTAGTTTTTGTTGCCACCAAACTTCACCATTACCTACTCAACCACAAAACCTATGTTGTGACCAACACTGACCCCTTACACTTCATGTATGCTAAACCTTACCAAAATCAACGTGCCACACATTGGCTCATGCTCCTTGCTGACCTAGACCTCGAATTCATCCACCAAAAATCTATCAAGGGCCAGGCCATTGCTGACCAGCTCACTGATGCACCTCTTTCTGGGAATCAATCTTCAAATTTTGATTTCCCTGACAAATCCATTGCTAACCTCTCTTTGGATGATGACCCTTACCAAATGACCTTATTCTTCGATAGTTCCAAATGTCAGCATGGGGGTGGTGCGGGTATTATCCTCATTCCTCTTGATGGTGAACCCATGCCTTTATCATTTAAACTCGACTTCGAGTGCACCAACAATATCACCAAATACAAAGCACTCGTATTGGGTCTCATGACTGCCTATGCCTTAGATGTCAGATCCATTAATATCTTTGGTGATTCTCAACTAGTGGTAAACCAAGTCAATGGTGTTTATCAGTGTCATAATGAAATACTTCAAGAGTACAAACGTTACATTAGCATCATGTTGACTACCTTTGATTGCTATAAAATTCAAACCGTTCCATGATCCACCAATAAATTTATGGATACCATGGCCTACCTCGCTTCCCAAATACCTGCTTCACTGTTGATTCAAACATTTTTGTTACCATAAAATACATACCAAGACCTTCTTATAAATCTTGTTGTGTTAACCTCGTCCGAACTGCCTCACTAAACACACAAGACCTTTGGTATAAGCAGCTTGCGGACTACCTTTCCCTTTCTATATTACCTCCTGATCTCACACATAATGGACAATGTGCCTTTCTCAAAAAGGCCTCTCATTATGTCATCATGGGTGGCCTTCTCTATAAACGAGGCTTTGATGGTATTCTCTTACGATGCCTTACCAACTTTGAAATCCCCTATACCATTAAAGAAGTTCACGATGGCATATGTGGAGGTCACTTCAGTGGCCTTGTTATTGCTAAACGCATTCTTCACCTAGGCTATTATTGGCTGACCCTCAATCATGATTGTTGCGACTATGTTAAGCATTGTGTAAAATTCCAACAACATGCCAATCTTCATCATACACCTAGTCATGCCTTACAGGTCGCTCGTGACCTTTGGCCCTTCTCTCAATGGGGTTTGGATCTTGTCAGAGAGATCAATCCCCACTCTTCCCTAAGACATCAATGGATCATCACCGCTACCGAATACTACACCAAATGGGTTGAAGTCATACCCCTCATCTCCACTAAAGCTGAGAAAATATGTGAGTTCATCAATCATCACATTATTTGTCGCTTCGGTGTTCCACATCACCTTATCACTAATAATGGAAAACAATTCAAAAAAAAACTCTACAGAAGCTTTGTGACACTTTTGGTATCCATCTTAGCTTCTCCTCACCATATTACCCACAAACCAATGGCCAAGCCGAATCCACCAACAAAACCCTAAAAAAATTCTCATGAAAGTGGTTAACGATACTGGGAAGGATTGGCATATGCACATTCCTTTTGCTCTTTGGGCATACTGTACTAGTATTCGCACCTCCACCGCTGCCACTCCCTTTTCTCTAGTCTACGGTACCGAGGCTGTTTTGCCTCTCAAAGTTCAGATCCCATCTCTTTGTATCTCTCTTCAAGATATGCTTACTGATGATGACTTTCACCAAGACCGTTTAGCACAACTTGAGTTATTAGATGAATGTCATCTTCATGCCCTCGACCATCTCCAAGTCTACCAAAAACGCATCAAGCATGCCTATGAAAAAATGTCCATGAACACACTTCAAGGTCGGTGATCTCATCCTCAAGGAAAATCAACACGTAACCAAAGTAGAAAAAAAAGCAAACGGGGAAAATTTGCTCCTAATTGGCTTGGACCATACATCATGACCCATGACTATGGATCAGGTGCTTATCACTTGTCTTCACTTGATGGTAAGCCCAAACCTAAGCCCCTCAATGCCTTGCATCTTCGACCATTCTACTGTTGACTTCTAGTCCTACATCACTATTTATATAATTCATGCTCATCCCTTGAGTGCCATTTACCTTTCTTTTTTTCCACCCTCATCTCCAATGACTAAACAAGAATCATGTGATTACCCATCACCCTTTTTCCTTATCTTAAAATATGTGTATAATGCAACTCTTCACATGGCATGATTCTCATGGATACTTTTCATCTTCCTTTAGATGAGATCCCATGGTCATTCACCCTTGCCTTCTCAACAAGAACCACATGCTTCGTTATAGTCTCATCCATGACTTAAAATCCCAAAAAAAAAAATGGATTAACTCCTTCCAATATAGGGATCAGTCAAACTTCCAATATAAAAGATGAATCCCCCAAAAGGACATCTTCCGCCTTCAATTATCGCTATAAATAGACTGCTCCCTTGAAGGACAACTATAAAAAGCTCACAACTCTCTACATAGTCTTTCTAAAAAGAGGACTATTTTTCTCAAAAATAAAAATTCAAATCTTCCCACATTAATCAGCTTCGCGAAGACCTCAAGTAGACATATACTCATCTCGTATAGACTTCATGCATCGATCAATCTATCTAAAAAGTCAAAAAGAAAAAAAAAAGAAAAGTAACTTTTTTCGTCATGGACTTGCCTATTGTGATCTTGGCTCTGTTGCCCAAGGCATTTTACTTCCCATTTTATGACCCAATTACCTTCACCTCCTACTCCATTGTATTTTCACCTCATACTTGCTTCAAGGGACTTGTTGAACCTACGACATTTGGTGATTCTGTGACTATTCTTCACCTTTAGAGTAATCAATCATGCAATGTCTTTAGGGTCTTACGTTCACTAGCCTATCTGTAGATGTGTTTCATACATTTTGATCCTTTCCAATCGGGTGGATTTCTTTCCCCCTCTTATCTTTTCTCTTCTTCATTACCTTTTGATCTTCCTATATAGGACTAGACCCTCGACACCTATCTTTTGGGATTTTCTTCTCACACCTCAATCAACCTAAAATCACCCATACCTATCTACCTATATTCCACCTAACCTAATCGACCTTGACCTAATCATACCCATGGCCTAGAATCAACACTACCTATCAACCTAAAATCACCCATACCTATTTACCTATATTCCACCTAACCTAATCGACCTTGACCTAATCATACCTATGACCTCGAATCCAACCTAACTATCAACCTCACTACCTATTCTTCTATCTTCTCATATTCTTCCCTAGCTTATGGGAGAACTACATCGTCTGAGGTCCCTTTTCACCGGGACTATGTAGGTAGCACTTCTAGGGCATGGGGCCCTGGAGGGTTAGCTCGACCACTCTTTACCCTAACCATTTTCCCCACCTTTACCTAATTTCCTGTTCATATCAAAAACCTCGACATCTAAACCATATACCACATAACTTTTACCACTTATATTATTTCACATTTTCATACATAACCAACATTTTCCACATTTTACACCATCTCATGCATTTACATTGCCATTTGTTATCAAAATACCAAAATGAACATCCATGCCTAAACCAACCTAACTCAATCCATGCCTAAATCAACCTGACTCAATCCATGCCTAAACCAACCTGACTCAATCCATGCCTAAACTAACCTGACTCCACCATGCCTAAATCAACCTGAATCAATCCATGCCTATCACCTGACTCAATCCATGCCTATGCCTAACTCACTTTGACTCAATCCATGCCTACACCAACTTAACTCAACCATGCCTAACCAACCTGACTCAATCCATGCCTAAACTGACCTGACTCCATCATGCCTAACTCACCTAATTTCCACCCATATCAAACCAACAAACCCATATCTCATCTAATACAAAGTAACAAATCCACATCTTATCTAACACAAGCCATAAACCAATATCTCATATACACATCAACACATCACAAAATACCATGTATCTCATCGTATAAATCCATAACTGTGTATCTCAAAATACATGCCCGTCTCATCATGGCCATCATCTCAAAAAAATGCATTGGTCATCGTCTTATATAAGAAAAGAATGAATGAATCAATAAAAATATCTTTGGCTCACATGCCGGTATCATGTACAAAAAATAATAAATACAAAATCTCTTCAGCACACACATAGGCCGGTCTCATATATAATACATACAAAATGACTTGGCACGCAGGTTGGTCCACAACAAGGTCACTTGTGTCTCTCCAGCGCTCCCAGTGATGGCCCCTCACCTGGAGCTAGCCTCTACACACTAGTGACCTCACCACGACCCTATCCTTGGGCTCACCAGCCCCCTGTACTCTCCACATTGTGAGTGCGGGATCTGGTCCTCTCACTGGAGGCCTATTGTGCTTTGTACTCGGCATAGGAGGGTACATCTAGCTTGGCAGCTAACAAATGATCTTGGTAATATCATGCCTCTCCTAGGGCATCTCTAAACCTAGCCATGGGCACTATCTATGTGGAGGTGCCATGGGTCCCACTACCTGTGTGGGTACCTATATAATGGGACCTTGTCCTTGAACCTACACTAGAGCCTAAGTCAGCCCCTAGAGTCTCGTGCATGTGTCTTTATCTGGGCTTCGGGGTGGTTATCTATGCATGTGCTGCTGTCGGTGCCTGCCACCACCTGAGACCCATCTAACTTGCCTTTGCATTGTGGCTAACTAGCCTTGTAAATCCCACACTGCGCGCCTGTAAGAGCAGGCCATCTCCCCTCCATCTCCACCTACCTCCTCTCTATCTCCATCTCCCCTACCTCCACTCTGCGCAAACCTATCCCTACCCTGCTTGAGCATGTAGCATCACTATCTGGCACTGTAATGTGGCAACTTAAGCCTCTAAACCCATGTAAGCTTCCCTGCATGATCCCAAGATGCGTCACCAAAGTAGCCACCTACCTATGTATGGCGTCCTATATCTTGTGATGGTGGCTAAGTCTAGCTTCCTTGGCCTCGGTGGTATGGCTCTCAACTGTGCCACCCACCATTTCTTACCCATACTGTAACCCTAACATCATCAATCTATACATCTTCTAGCTTCTCCTCCTCCCTGGGCCAAGACTGTGGGTCATGGTGGAGACATTACCCTTTTCCCTACCCCTACCCTTCACTATTACCTTTTCCCTCTCTTTTTCCCATTTTGAAATTCTTTCCCCCAAACCCCCATTTTTAATATTTTCTACATTTTGCATCAAATTCACCAAACAATCAATCAAAAGGTTCAATCCTACTACGATCCTCACTTTGCCACCATCATGGTGGAACCTCCAGACCTCCGCCATCCTCAAATGACCTCCAACTCTCTCCACCAATCACCTCGCTCGATCCGATCTCGTGGCCCCACCTCTCACTCAACCAATCTCACCTATATGGCTCCACCTCTCACTAACCAATCTCTGTCGTAATATTTTGGTATCTTCCTCTTTTCTCTCCTTTTGTCCTTTTCTTCTCCTTAACAATGCACAAATGAATTTTTAAAATGCAATTTTTTCACTTTTTATAACCTACCCAACTCAACCGACGTCGGTTAACCCTTGACCACGCTATTGATCTTCTACCTAGCCAACCACCGTCGGTTCCTCTCCACCGTCATCGGTTCATACAAACCACTATGGGTTACCACTGCATACTCATTTCCCTCACATTGACCTCATTTTCCTTAACTCCCCTCTTTTTTGCCTCCCCACTACCTACCTGGACCACTTTACCTTCTTCTCTGACCCTCCACCTTCTTTAACCTCACCTCATTAGTTGATTGGCGTCTCCTTATTTTTACTCCTACCTCGGCCTTACCCATGTTGTGACCTCTCTACCTAGACCCGGAAAATTGTTTGTGACCTTCGAACCAATGTGCTCGCTATGCCTTGCGACATTGTTACCTGTGTTGATTGACCTAATGACCTTACCTTGCCTATTGTCATGCCCATTTATCCTGACCCTACCTTTGGTGTACCAGAACATACCTAAACGTTCCTACCCCTAACCTACGTTGTGTTTCCGGACCATATCCTATACCTTGGATACCAAATCACTTCAACCTTGTTTGGATAAACCTATCGACCTTAGACAATGTAGAGTTTGTAAGATCTTCAACCTGGTGTCGTGTCACCGTAGTTTATACGTGTGCGTGCGTTCAACTGCCACTACCTTTGACCTTGGCCCGTTTACCTATTACCTATATGCCCGATTTTCCCTTTACCCCATTCCTCATTTCTCATCATTCTTCTTCACATCCACTTTTATCAAACCACTCGCCAATTCACCCTGTCACCTCATCAGTTCCTAGTTTGAGGGGGATCACCCTCATTCCCACTTGGGGCAACCACACTCTATTCTTGTTCACATCGCTTACCAATACAAGCTACACAACAAGAAGGGGAAAATGTAGACACCAAAATCGTGTCGTAATCACCTTGGTCCCCTACGCGCAGACCATATAATCACTTCCTCATCCTCAACACCTTATCACCTACCTCTTGCACCCCACATATTTAATTTAATTACTTTAATTAAATTAATGCCATTTATTTCCATATATATTAATTTAATTATTTTAATTAAGTTAATAACCTTTTACCCACACACACATTGATTTAATTATTCACATTAAATTAATTCACTACCCTCACACATCTATTTAATATAATTGCCTTTATTAAATACACCTCACCTAACCACCCCCATCATTTGACCCATTAACCTAAACCCTAAACCAATATCCTAAATAAAACCTAACATTATACCCATCCCCTCACCTCACATTTAAAAGCCTCCTAAGGTCATTTTTCACCCGAGGAAAAGAAGAGACCCTTATCAAATGGCGGAACAACTTCCTAGGCAACTTTTGAACAACCCAAGATATCTCACCCAAACCAATGTCGGTTTACCCTAAACCGATGTCGGTTCCCCTAAAATGACGCCGGTTATACTAGGAATGGACTAAATGGCCTATTTAGACCCATATCCAACGTTGTTGATAGTTGATTGTTCATCATTGATTTGAAACTTCTTATCACAAATTCGATCTCTACAGACGCAGCAGCAGAACAAAGACTGATTGGAGATCAACAAAGGCAACCAAATACACTAGCACAATAGTGAAACTTTCTTCCCAGCATTCTCCAATGCAAGTAACCTCTTCATCATTCTTCAGACCCATACCTCACAGAAGAGTAAGTATCCTCCTCCAACCTATTTCATCTGCTTATCAACATCTGCAATACTTTTGGTAAAGGAACTTAATCCTTCACCCTTCATCCATTCCCTCTCTCTAGTTTCAGCCACCTTCTATACCCAATCGTCTTAATACCTTGCCCAATTATCTATCTGACCTCTTCAGTAATCTCAAACCTTCGCAACATATTTACACCCCCTCTATGATCAATCCCTACCTTCCACCAACTCCATTTTTCCCCAAAACTCCCAAAACTTAGACTGTGTGATTTTACCAGTTCCCGACCTGACCGTCATCGGTTCTCTCTAACCGTCACTAGTTACGGTAAGACCATCATCAGTTTTGTAGAACCGTGGTCAGTCTCTGTTTTCCCTGATCTCTGCCAAAACAACAACCTGTTTGTGACTCACATTCAACCTGACCTCATTGTTCCCGGCCTATACCTACCTGAACACCTATTTGACCTTCAGATCTATATCTAACCTAGCCATTAGCTCAAATTCACCTATAACCAACCTACTTGACCTTTGGATCTCCTTCTAGCCTAGCCTGTTAGATTAGATCTAGCCTATTGCGTTTTTATGAGATGCCTAAATCATATTAAACTATAGTAGGACAATATTTACTTTATTTTAGCATTGAATTGTTTTAAATAGTGGACTGACAGCCATCTAGGAAGTATCACACTTCCAGGATCTAGCACATGCTAGGCAGTCCACTGCATATATTGTTTAACTCTCTTTGGTGGTCTTGTTTTGATTCTTATATAGGTAGTTCCTCCTAGCCAAAAGGAAGGTCTCATAATCACTTCGATTCAGGATTTAGATATGCATGCATACAACCTACAACCATCCCAAAATAGGTATTCCTCTTACCACCTTTACCTTATCTGTTTCATCAAGTACTTCTCAAAAACAAATAAATCGGGTGAAACAAGAATCGTTGTTTTGTAACACGATAAAGAGACACTTATATTCCAAAAAAAATATCCCATAATATTTTTGACTAATCCTAAGTTTTTCTTGAGTCTCAAGTGGGTTGTTTTAGCATGAATTACATAGTAGGCATAAAGATAAGGGAAAGCATGGTAAATTTGATGCATTGTGGATGGGCCCTTATTCAATTGATATTCAAATTGGTGAAAATACCTTCTTCCTAAAAGACTTAGATAGGGAACTACTTGAATTGCTTATTAATGGAAAGCATTTGAAACATTTCCTTAATTGATTTCTCGGTTCAATGTATACTCCTTTAGATACGGTGTATAGTATTTTGGTTTCTTTCTACTTTTGTGTTTTTCTATTTTTTTTTCCTAGTCCTTGGTGACCATTTTGTTGTTTTGTTAGTTCATCGTTGGGGAGTTGGTTATTATTGTTTTTCTCTGCAAGCTTATTCTTTGACTCCATTTCCCAATGGTTTGTTTTTGCACTTGGTCTGCTATTTGTTCTTGTGGCACTCATAGGGAGTGCCCATCCCCGAGTCGGAGCCGATGTTGGTGCTCAATTTGATCTCGCCCATTTATCCTTGAAATTCTTCAATTTACGGGCTCTGTTATGTTTTCTATCTCCCCGTATTAATGCATGAAAACTATGTCCTCCATTTGGTTGCCATGATCAGTCCCTTCCTTTGATCGAGGATCACTTAAAGTCTAGAATTTTTTTCCTTTGTCCATGTGAAAGATTTGTAACTTGGGCATAAAATCGGGTTTTTTCCCTTCCTTCCATTCTTCCATAGTCACATTTTGTTTTCCCTATCAAATTTTGTCCCAATATCTATGGAAACGTGATTGGATGTGGCTTAGAAGATCATATTTGGGCCTTATATCATTTCCAAATTATTTGTCTTGAAAGAAAGATTCATTTCCAAGCTCAAATGGTGATTTTCCAACATTTTACGATTTGTCGGGTGTGTTTTTCCCCGTCAAATTTACATCTCAGCATTTGTAGAAATGTGGCCCTTTCTAGTTGGATGTGGCTCAGAGGGGCACTTTGAAAACTCTAAGGTCTACTTAACTCAAGACTTGTCCACATGGAGGGTTGACGCTCATCTGAAAATTCACCTCTTGGTTTGACCTTGGAGTTGCGTTGGGGAGACACGTGGAGGTTTCCTTTGCATTACCTAGAATTAGAAAAAATTTCATGCGAGCCAATGTAGCTTTTGTGGACCATGGACACGTGGAGGGTAGACACTCATTTGAGGATCCACCTATGGGTCCCACCTTAATAGTTGCCTTGGAGAGACACGTGGAGGATTCCATCGGCTCCACTCTATACTTAAACCTTTCAAAGAAACTTTCTAAAGGCTTGGGACACATGGAGAGACAACACCTATTTGGGAACCAGCCCCTAAATTTTATTTTGAAGAAGCACTAAGAGGACACTTGGAGGCTTCCGCTCACTCTACCCTTGCTTGGACTTTTCAACGACCAAGGAAAACTGAATGAGACCCTAGACACATGACACCTTCCACTAATCCTTCAAAAAAATTTTAAACAACTCTGCGGATGAGACACGTGGTGATCCCGCACTTGCTTGGGGTCTCCGCTTTTAGGGACCATGTCAAAGTGCATCATTGAGATGCGTGGAGGCTTCTGGCTCCTTTTACTAAGACTTTTTCAAAGACCAAAAGGCATTTTTATTGGGCCTAGGGCACGTGGAAGGCCCATGCTTGTTTGGAAACTTGCCCCTGTACTTCTCCTTTACAGTTGTGCCAAGGAAACATGTGGACGGATATAATATAAAGTAGAGAAGGGGAAAATTAACGGTTGTGCATTTCACCTTTTTTCCACCTTTTTTGCTCCAAGACTCCTGGAGATGCAAATACACATTGTTTTTCATCATTTTTGATGAAATTCCTTGTCATTTTTGTTTGCAAAGTTCCATTAAATGGATTTAGAACTTAATTTGTGATTCTAAGGATTGTTAAGGTTGATATTTTGAAATTGGAATTGCTCGGGAACTTGCAAAAACGTGAATTACTAGAGAAGATGGATGCGGGGTAGAGTTACAGAGGAAAGAGAGGGAACAAGTTGAAATGATAAAGGTTGTAGGCGTAAAGGATGAAAATGGTGTTTCCTTGAGGGAGAAAAGGATTACTGTCGAGATCCAGGTATGCAAGCCTCCAAAAATGATTAAAACAGGATTTCTCGCATGACATAATTAGAATGATTAGAAGGACTACCAAAACATTGTGGCATGGCATTCTATTCTTTAGTCGAGGGTCGAGAAACGTGATCATTTCATAATTGGTCCACTTGGTAGCTTTCGGATGTGAATTTTTAAACGCGTCGCTTTCGAGACAAATTGGTAACAAGCAAAGGTCCCTCGAATATTCTTCTTTTTGGGGGAAAATTTGGGATCGATGAGTGAGTGAAATGTATAAATGCAATGAGAATACTCTTTCAAATGGTTAGGGGTTGAAATATTAAGATAAAATTTGAGAGAGCCCATCTTCCTGAGAGACCAATCTGAGATACCTGGTTAATTTCTTCTGTGTTAGATTTTCTATCATGTCAAGTTGGTTGCAGATGTATAGCCATTGACAAGCTCTAAGATTTCTCTAGAATCTTTCCCTTGCTGATGAATCTAATCAATTTTGAGTTAATTTGTGTCAATCTTGGAGCAATTTGTGTTTGCTTTGTTTCAGAATGTTTGCAAGTAGTTTTTCTTATTCCTATTTCAATATTGTGTTAAATTCCTCTAAATCACACATGATCTCATCCCTATGAAAGTTTAGTGGCATTTTCAATTTCATTTCAAGAAGATCCTTCATCTTGTGATGAGATAAACAATTTAAAATCACTTCACTATCATTTGTTGATAAATATTGTCTTTAAGCCTTAGAGTGTATGTTAGGCATGAGGAACCAAGGGTATTGGATGTTTTATTGAGTCTTTATCTCGAGCCTTCATGCTAGATTCTCAAAGATTGTGTGAAACCATGTGGATATGGGCCTCCATTGATGCACACCTTCTAGTTGAAGGAATATTTTAGCTATTCCGAAGCTTTTTGTCATTTAGCTTTCCAATTATTGTGAAGTCTCTCAAAGATCTGGTATAATCAATTTTATCCTACTTAATCTCCCACAAAAATTATTCAAAAACAATGAATCCATCCTGAACTACCCCTATTTTGCATTTGTATATCCACAAAGGAACAAAATCTATTTACTAAAATATGTAGAACAATCAGGATTTCATAATGTCTTCAGTAACCTTAGACTTGTTTTGAAAGTATCTCCATCTTTTAGAAGTGACAACTCTTAAGAGTTAAATTATGGAGTATTGATCATACTTTCCCAAGGTTTCCTCCATAAAATATGTGCAAAAGAAGGATATCTCCATTTCCTTCATTAAACAAAGGTTAAACTACGGGTCCTCTCACCCTGGTCGAAAGGCACGACCTAAAGTAGTGAGGATAGGTCAAATCCTCTTGAAGGTGCTATCCATCTCTCCACAAATTTGAGTGACAAAGGGCTAGTTAGATCTCATCCCCGACTACAAAACGACATACATTATGATCTATATGTCTCTAAGCTCCATGTCAAATCTATGATGCTTCTTAGCTTGAAAAGGAGAACAAATTTGGATACTAATAAGGTGCACATGGATTCTTCAAGAAAATGATGTAATGTCCTCATTATTAAATGATATAGCACGTGGAAAATTTTGAGAGACTGAATGAGGTGTGTGAATGCCACCGAATAAATATAAATTTCAATGTGAATATAAGGAAGGAAAACTTCTAAAGTATGACGATAATCGGGTGCATTACATAATAAGTCATAGAGTGATATTTCGGCCTATGTATGCTTTAGTTACTCAATGATATCATACCCTCTAGAAGTAGCAGAGGATCCGTAGAAGTAATATGTGATGAGATAGAGACTAGTGGAGCCATATGAGGATGAGCCTAGTGAGTAGTTACTACATTGATAGAAGGATCAACCATAGTCATAGTAAATTAAGGAGGATATTGACTACGAACTTGCATGAAATAAGCACAGTGAGTAACCATGTCGAAAACCCTAGTGGGAGTGAAAAAGTATAAGATGATTGATCCTTGACTTGATAAGGTGAAGACATATTCAGAAGGAAGGGTTTCAAACAATGGGGTTTGTCGAAATGATTAAGAAAATATTGGATTAAATAAATTCCTAATACTAATTACAATATAGTATAAAATTAATATGCAATAACAATATAATCGACCCAAGAAAATTATGCTAATAAGTATGGAACCCTAGTTGCAAAAAAGAGGAAAGAAGACTTAGCTTTTTAAAAATTAATCTTTGGTTGTGGTGAAGTGATGAACAAGTGAACAAAGAGGGATAAGTGTTTCAAAAATACTTTGAAAAACATGTGAGTTGATGATCTTCCTAGAATGGGGCACCTAAAAAGGGGCGGGGGACACCTGCGGGTGCCGTAGACCTTCTTTGAGTGCCCGTGAGTGCTCAAACCCTCAATAAACCTCCTTTGCAAGGTCGTGATATGTTTTTGTCCTTTAAATTTGTTCACTATTATGTCACAAAAATGATCATCGATTTCATTGATAACTGCAATGAAAGATTTTCCTCAAAACCCTCAAGACTACATCAAATCCTAAAAATAAAAGAATGTAGATGAGGGGTCGGATTTTCTTTAGATATCAAACATGCAAACTTACAACTAATCACTCCAAGGTACATTTCAAAGCCTGAATGAATTTCTATGTGTGTGAATGTGGAATCATTCCTCGAGTGGTTCTTGTGGATGCCACACTTGATAGTGATAAAATATCTAGATGTAAGAAAATGTAGTAGATGTGTGCATGGAATATAATGAAATCCCCCTCTATGAAGTGTATGTAGAATAATGCGGTCACTTGCCTTTGAATGGATGCTAGAATCAATGTTTGAATACTCATGAATAGCCTTTGGGTGTAACCTTACGTGGTGATAGCTAATCCTTAGTGCTTGCTCCTTTATTATGATCATCTAACTTTATATTTATATGATTACTTTGCTTGAATTTCATAATTAACCCAAAAAAATCGAGTACCATAGAGATAACATGCTCAAACATCTAGAAAGAACCCAAAAGATGTGAGTAATTTACAAAGAGGTCAGGGACACCTAGAGGGGATGAGGGAACCTGGCATTGGTGTCCTGGATAGGATCTCATGTCCAGATTTAGAGAAATTGAAGTCTCAGAGGTCATATTGAGCAAGAAGTTGTGCAAGACTAAAAGTGGCATTAGAAAGAAAGCAAAGATGGTAAAAGGCATGGGTTAGTAAATACTTCTATTACTTAGGAATCATATGAATAGTAGTATGCAATTAGGACTAGATAATTACCCAAATTTTGTGATTTTATATATACAATGGAGAGTTGTAGGTATATAGAGTTGGTATTATTATGTATGATTACTCATGTGATTCTTGTTATGTTTATGTTCGGGAGATTGTTTCTCCTCATGAATGATATGATGTTTGACCCATCTTGTCACTATATACTTATGGTTGTGGTGGTTGGTTTCTGTGAAACTTGTGTATGTTTATTGTTGGGGATTCTTTGTTTTTATATTACGCTTAGGTTACAAGTACTATCCATGTCAAGGTATTGTGTGTGTGTCTATCAATTATTATGTTGTGTGGACTTTATGTTTTCTTCGCATGGTTGGGTAAGGTCTTTTGATGTGATACGATCGTTAAAGTGTGTAGCAAGATTTCTTCGGGTCTTAAATTGGTGTTCAAACCTTGTGTGACACGTGATGTCATGTTCTATTGGCAACCCATGAAAATAAATCAATTGAAATCCTAAATTTTTAAATATTATGAGCTTTAAGATTAAGAAAAACTACAAAGGAAAAGACTCATTGAGTAATAGAGTATAAGAGAACTACCAATGTTCACATAACACTAATAATCTATAAAAATTTCCTCCTACCATGTGGTCATGTTCTAGCAAAATGATCTTTTCATAAATGGAACATCTTGTTTTTAACTTCCCTTCTTATTTATCCTGTATCGAACTATGGATTTTTATTGCATCGAGGACGATACTATTTTAAGGGACAAATATGTAATCCTATCTGTTGACTATTATTATTGTTTAATTAATGTTAAATGTTAATAATAATAGAAATTCCCTTTTTTAAAGGAGGGATAAGTGGTGGTGGAAGTGAAATGAATTTGGTTGGTTGAAGTTGATGGAGTTTGGTGGTGTCATATGTAGTGGTTGGAGGCGTATGGAGAATGGCAGGGTATGTCTGAAGTCCTGCGCACATGGTGCAAAAGCAAAGCCCAAAGGCGGGGCTCATTTGCTGATGTCAGACGGCCCTGACCCCAAGTTAACGCATATGCTTGCAAAGGCGCCAAGCCCAGCCTGTCCCTGTTCACATCACGTCAACCAAAATTTAATAAAAATTCACTGTGTGCAAGTGGCAGTTTAATATTTGATTGGATATATATTAAATGAGTAAGTTTACTTGTCTATATTTTATTGAAAAATTGTTCAATCAGTCCAATTTATTATATTGGAGAGTGTGTAAAAAGCTAAAAACAGTGTTTGCCTTTGGGAAAGCCTCGGCTGCAGCAGGGCTCGAGGGAGAGTCTAGTACGGATCAACTGTTCATGACTTTGAAGCCAACTTTAGCGCTCTTTGAACAACATGTGCGGGACATGATAGAGCAAGGAATGGATGCATGTTGAAGGCACATTCTCTGTTTGACCAAAACGTCTCAAGAATTAAATACTCATTGCAGCCATTATGACAGGTTCTACATAAAATAGACATGTTGAGAATGATGTAGAAACTTCTAAGCAAATGCAACAAACAGGTTAAATCTTAACTCCACAACCATTATAAGTTTTACCCGGTGCGTATGAATATTTTGGGAACTGTGAAATGGGTCTAGACATCCACCAAAGATAAGGAAAAGTGACCTCTATTTTTCCTCATTCCTCGCATAAATTTGGAGGAAACTAGATGTGAATGGTATGAAAAAAGGAAAGCCTTAACTTGCCGGTGCGTTCCAGTTTATTCTGACGCATCTGGCGGGCCCCAACATATATTGAGTCAGCAGTCAAACTTTTTCTGTTACACCCTTTTAACGCAGTTTAAAGACATTAAATAATGGTCACCTGTTGCTCTTTTCCCGGTGAATTATTTGTCTGACATGCTTACTGTGCCGATGGGGATCAATCATCAATGGGTCACTAGATTTTATTGCTGCACAGGCTGGCAATACTGGCAAATGTAAACTGATTGGGAAAGAGACTGCCTCGTAAACTGATCGGGTTGAAGACCTGAGCGTGATTGTTTGTTGCATACAGCTACTGTTTGATTTTGCAAGGCGTTTAAACATTTTTTAGTCATTTTAAATGTCAAAATACAGCCACTTTTGACAGCGAAATATATAATTTACACGTTAAAATGATACATATATTCTAAATTTGACCTTCATATATATTATATTATACATTTTTTTATATATATACGAAAGTTAATAAATTAAATAGTAAATCAATACTATACATTATAAATTTGTGAGATTCAATATAAATATAAAACAAATGAAAATGAAAACTTCTCAGTGTAAATAAATTAAAAATAATAGAATTATCTTAATATCTTGTTAATGAAATATCCATTAATTTTGTTTTTCATTAATTTTATTTGATTTTTATCTTATTTATTTGATTTATTGTTTAGTTGTATTTTAATTTCTAATTGGTTTTTATTTTTATTTGTTTGATTTCTTACAAATGAAGATCAAATAAAAGATTAGATGTATTGGATTTGGGATTTTACAAGAATCTATCTACAAAATTGCAAGTTTGCATTTAGTGAGTCATTCCTATGATTTTTTCAATTTTGTTTTTTAATTGTAATTTGAAATTCTGTTTTAATATTCTCATAAATTTTATCTTCAAATTAATTAGTGCAACATTATTTTTTTGGGAAAAAAATGAATATGTGAAAAACAATGAAATTGATTAGTCCAATCTATTATCCATAATTAAATAAAAGTCACATAACTATGAGAGAATATTACAAAGAACAACATCCATATAAATTTTACTTCAATTTATGTAATTTGTAATAATTATTATAAATAAAAATTGCGTGCATATTAAATTTTAAATGCCAAATGACATCCATATAATTTTGCTAGACCACTAAACAATTTTATTGTCACATGTAACATTGAACGTCAAAATCCAACACTGCATATAATCAAACAATGGGACTGCTTTGAGACGTATTTTTGCATACGGTGAAAAGTGGATTGTTTCGTTAGGGCACGATATCTTCTGTACGATGCAATAAACGTATTTCATCGGAAGCAGAGCAAAGATTTGATGCCCGTCTCGGATGTTTTTATCAATTTTAATTGTATTTTACACTTTGAGAGAATTTGGTGAAACCATTATTATCATTATGAACACATTCAATATAAATATAAGTGCAACATTACATAGATACTTAAATAACATATTTTGGTGAAAATGTGTTTATATTGAACATATATTCCCTCAAACTTACTCGACACTTATAAATACAACGAAAAATAATAATATATATTTTAAATTACTAATTATATAAAATGTATTTAATAGAGATGGACGGGTTGTTTAAAACATTTTAACGTCACAAATTTTTGGTTTAACGGGTGGGTCAGCCATCATATATCATCCCTGATCAGAAGCTTTTCTTGTTTTTCATTTTCTCAAACACCCTTGCATCTACATCTAGAAGAATCAGTTTTTCTTTACTCTTCACCACCTAAAGGCGTAAACATTAAATGATGAAATTTTAAATTTTGTGTTAAAGGTCATCAAAGCGAGGAAACTATCCCTGACGTGAAGTTGAATTTTTCTCCATATTTAATATTAGTCATTGGATTTATTGGATGGGTTTTAATTTGACGTCCATTTATATGTTTTTATAAAATAAAATTTGTAAAGTTTCATGACCTCTTTTTTCAACTTTTATATTTAGAATATATGTCTCCTATTTTATATAAATACTTTATTGGTAGATAAATATTTATTAAAATTTATAGAATAAACAAATAATATTTTTAATATTCAATAATAGTAGTAATCACATCATAAGGGTGCAATGAAGATGTTGTTTAGAAGTGTTGAAGAAGTTAAAGTTTAGGGATTGAATTTGAAACAATGCAAAGAGAAGATGGGTAATGAAGAAGAAGAAGAAGCAGGGAGGATAATTTCTAGGGTAGAGAGTGTATTGGAGGAAACATAGGAGATCCTTATCTTCTATATGATAAGTGAAAAGGAGACCATACATCAATTTTACTATTTTCTCATTTCTTGATCTAAATTGCACCCTTGTTATCGAAGGGCCCTTGGTCTATTGGTGATGTTGTTAGGCTTTCAATGAGCCCACGAGGGATCAAGTCTTCTTTGAGTGCCATGGTGGAATTTTTCTAGGCCCACATCATGTTATAGGGAAGCTGATACATTGACTTTCCTAATGACTATGGATTGTTAAATGAAGCCATTCATTTATATGCAACAAACCCATTAGTCACAACCCACAACAATAACATGTTGATGTCAATGGTTATGCCATTTTCGTGGTGTTTTATATACTAGTCATACATGTTTACAAGATGATGACCATCTTGACAATGAGGATGACCATCCCGAATTATGATGTTATTGTAGACACCTGAATGTGGCAACTTATAAATTGGTAATGAAAAGTTTTGTTTTATTCATATACTATTACCTACATTCACATTCTAATCCAAATTGACACATCCTTATTTCTCCCACATGACTTGCTATTCTCTGCACATTGTGTTGGTTTAAATTATCTAAAATTGTACTTTAATCATAGGTATCTTTCTTATAATCTTGGTAAGTCACCATTAGCTTCTTGTAGGGAATCATACACTATGGGACCAAGTCATACTATGGTCTACAATGACCTGTATAATCCCATATCTTGCTCTCTAAATGTTCTTTTCTCAATTTAAATATATTTTATGGATTATTTCATATCCATTAGGTCAACTTGAATACGATACCTAAACTACAAAATCATATATAAGAAAGTCTAATTCACCATTTGAACTTAGCTGACATTGTCAAGATCATACATTGCAAATTAAAATCCAAAAACATTCAAGGCTGTCCTAAATATTGCTAAAGCATGTGCACATATTATATAGAATCCACTACATAGTTTTGAATCACTCAAACCATGTTTAAGAGTCTATCTTCCTCAATTACAAATCCTCTAAAGATCGTAAAGCTATGTCATAGCAAGAGAAAGTCACAAAAGCATTTCCAAAGGTCTTAAGGTAATCAGTTTAGCATTTGAATTAAATTAAATTATATCACTACTATGTATGGTACATCTTTATTCTATCTCTAGTTATGTTTGTTACTGATTGTATCAATAGACATGAGGGCACAATAGGGGAATGAATTAGATTTTCATACAAAATTACACATACACCAAGAGAGTTATATGGTGTTTTCTCTCACTAGCAAGGGATCTTGTGCAGTGCCTGGATTTTTTCCCATCAATATTTATAACATTCTCTATGCATCTAGATTACTTCTATACCTCCTTGGTAAGTCAATTACCCATATCTTCTCATGTATTACACAATTGTTACATCGCTCTATCATCGTTTACTATATTAATAGCTATATTTTGTGTTGTATGGTTAATGTGGATTAACTAATTAAGAATATTTTACATGTAACATTCTTGCACCTATTAACAAGTGAAAGGAACTCTTATTCAACCCTCACTTAATTTATTTGGGGCGTAAATAGATATATTGTGGTATATATTTTATTGTGGATTAAGCCAGCCAACCAATGTGGGGTTCAATTTTATTGAGTGAGGATGTTTAAAGTTGTAGAAGTAACTAGGATGCATTGAAGAGGTATATCCGAAATGGATAGTAAGGCATCTATTTAGAGGTAATTTTACAAGATTTCCTTTTGGATTTTTTTAAGCCACATAGGACATGATGGGAAGGCATACTCATCCCACAATCATCACCATTATGCTAATAAGAGGGCCTCTTCCATTATGGTGTCACCTCTATTAGCATAATGATCATGATATATTGGGTTTTATATGTTCTGCACCCCAAACCAACCAATTAATGTGGGATTCATTTTTATTGAGAGATGATTTTAAGAGTCATAAAAGCAATTACAAGATGCATTGAAGAGGCAAGTTGACATGACTTTTTTGGGATTTTTGAAGCCACATAAGTGTAGAAGGAAAGTTTGAGTAAGTAAACATTCTCATCTTGCAACCAATCAACCATTATGTTAGTAAGATGCCCAACTCCATTGTGGTGTATCCTCTATTGACATATGGATCATGATGTATTGGGGTTTATATGTTACCATGGACCATGCCAACCAACCAACTTGGGATTAATTTTTATTGAGCAAGGACTTTAGATTCTTAATAAAGCAAACATTTAGAGGAAATTTCACATAGTTTATTTTTAAGATTTTCAATGCCATAGAGGAGGAGAGGTCAAGGAAAACAAAGCAAACATACTCACCTTGAACCAATAAACGATTATGTTAGTTAGAGGGCCACTTCCATTGTTGTGTTACCTTCACTGGTATAGGGATCATGCTATATTGGGGTTTATATTGTATCTAGGGTAAGTCACCATCTAATGTGGGATTATTTTTTATTGAGTGAGAATTTTTAGAGCCATAGAAGCAATTCCAAAATGTACTAAAGAGGCATGTCCAACTTGTGTACTAATGCATGTATTTAAATGCAATTTTATAGGATTTATTTTTGAGATTTTTAATCCACCTAGGAGTCGAGGGGAATGTTGAGAAAGAAAAAGTGCTCATCCCATTAACAATCAACCATTATGTTAGTAAGAGGGCCATTTCCATTGTGGTGACACCTCTAATGGCATATGATTGTTATATATTGGGTTTTATATGTTACTATGCACCAATTCAACCAACCATTGAGAGATTAATTATTATTGAGTGAGGATTTTCATAATCAAAGAAGCAATTGCAACATGCACTAAAGAGGCATGTCCAACTTGGGTAGTAAGGCATGTATTTAGAGACAATTTTCTACAATCTTTTTGGGGATTTTGAAACCACATAGGAGGAGAGGGGAAGGCCGAGCAAGAAAACATGCTCATCCCCAAGCAATTCACCATATGTTAGTAAGAGGGCCACTTCCATTGGACATCACCTCTATTTGCATTATGAATGTGATATATTGGCGGTTTATATATTACCACACACTAGGCCAACCAACCAATGTGAGATTAATTTTTATTGAGGATTTTTAGAGTCACATCTAAGATATTTGAAGATGCACTTTGAAGAGGCATATCTAACTTGGGTATAATGCATATCTTTAGAGGTATATTTACAAGTTTTTAAAGGGTTTTTGAAGCCACAAAGATCCTTATCCACAATCAATCAACCATTGTGTTAATGAGAGGGTCATTTCCATTACAACACTAGAAAGAGATAGATAATACTATTAAGACAACGCAACAACTTTACACTAAGCTTTTTTCAAAGATATATATTGTAGGCAAGTCAACTTAAGTTGGCCCTTTAAAATTGGTTTTAAAACCTTACCCTGACTTGATGTCTTTAACGCGACTACCAAAGATAATTCCCACTTATATAGTCATGGTTTCTTAAACTATATTTCACTTTTTTATGAATACGCCAACAGACATAAGTACTTCATTTTATATTGATGCCAAGTAAACTGAAAAGAGTTTTCAATATTGTAGAGATAGCTGAAATAGTACATCAAATTTTGGGCTATGATCCCCCAAAAGAAAATATGGCGGAAGAGAGAACACTAGCGTTAACATGTTGAAGATAGAAATACATTATTTTGTAAGCTGACTACCATCTCACATAGCCACTTATTTCTTAGAAGAGATCTCTAAGCTTAACAGAGATTTTATATAGTACTTTGTTCAGATTTTTCTCGTCCGAACACCTGCAAGAATAAATATTAGAAATATTATTAAAAATAAATAAAAACTGAAGGGGCAGAAACATTAATATATAGTAGAACTTTTAAAACATGGCTTGTGAATATATGCACAAAGATGACGACCATTTTACCCCTCGAGAATATCATCGTATGAGCGGTGCTGACGTTGCTGGTGGACTGCAATAAAGGATTCACCATACCCAGATTCAAATTCCTGTCCTTCAGTACTCACTTCCGTGCGGCTCTGATCTCTGCGACAATTTTGGCATGGCAAATATCAGTTCTGCGCCATCAATATAACATATTCCCTTATGATACAGTAGTAACTAGAGTATTTAGAAATAATACTATTAGAAGGGACTAAGTAATACTTTTATTTGAATGCAATAATCCAACTCACTCCAGTAGTCTTCATCGATGACAAGGGCGGAATCTTAATATGGGTCCACGTAAACTGTACTAATCGAAATATCTTCCTGTAAATTTGGACTGCGTTTTTTTTTCCCTGATTTGCAGTGCTTCCCTTACTCAAAATATGATCCTGTTCCTGATGCATATCTGCTGAACCAGCCATTGGAGCCTGTGGACCTTGTAGCACGTAAACAATGATGTTTGAAAAAGAGAGATAGGATAAAGCGAGCAGTTTGGGGGAAATTTTCAAAATGAAGTCAAATGCCATGCTGGCAGTTGTTGAACGTGCCCGGCAACTTACGCTTAGAGATCTCCTATGGCGGTGGCAAAGATTTTCAAATGCAAGCTAGGGCGAGGACCCGGTTGTGGTGCAGGGTCCATTAGTGGAGATAGTAGGTGAAAAGACATTCACCTTTTTAATAACATATTTTGAATGATATGTGAAGTTAATACAACCCAACTGTTTTCTATTGTATCATTATTAATTAAACATGGAAGCATGAAATGTTGAATAAGACAGTTTTTAAATTGGTCAATATTCTCTTATTCATTGATAGAACTAAAAATATATATTAATTTATATACAAGTGTACAAAAACCAAGTCTATACAGTCAACTATTCATTAAGTAATATTTTCATTGTATGTACATCATATCTATTATAGTCACTTCAACAAGTCATTTCTCAAGACTTTCCAAACCAGATCTCAAATATAATGCACTAGTTTTGATGTAAGAGTCTTCAATCCCAAGTAAACACCTGCATAACAATAAATGAAATTATGGTCAGTCTCACCTTTCACAGTGTTTAAAAACTCAGTACCATATGAACAATAAATTGTGTAACCAACTGCATAAAATAATAAAAATGACCAACTAAAATATTATCCATTGGATTAAATCCCAATAAATCTCAGCCATTTGATTGAACTATCATAGTGAATCCATGTCAACTAACATCAACCAATCAGAATTTAGGATGATAGAATAAAAGCTGGAGGATGGATTACAATTCCATTTGTTCATGTAGTTTTCATCTCTCAAAGTTGAAGAAGTGAGGAGCAGTGCAGTTCAGGTAAGACACTTATGAATTACAAACTATTTCATAATTCAAGCCCTCTATTTATTTTTTCAGTGTTTGCATATTGCAGCAGAGTTGTATATGCCAATTGCATTTGCTTTAAAGTTTCTGAAGTCTTTTCAACAAATCTAATTTGTGCATATCCTGCCATCATGGCATTCTATGAGACCACGTTGGCTTGCAGTTATCTGCATAAGCATTCCTTGCAAAACCAAAAAAATCAAGCAGCGCAGTGCTCTGGAAATATTGACTGGTTTTAAAGCAAATAGTTCACAAGCTATAAACCTGTTAGCCATTTTTTGCAAAAGGCTTGTTAAATATGATGTTTATAACCAACTAGGACAAGTGCAAAAGTCCAACTATGAGCGTTTTTGTTGCAATTGATACTCTGTTCTGCCATGCACTACCAAAAACTACAGACTGAAATTTTGAGAAATTGGGATAAAACATATATTTGAAGGTGGCAGTGAGGTGGCGGTGCAATGTTGGAGGTCAAGAATTTGGTGCTGCATCCATTGGTGGTGTTTTTACTCTATAAATTTTCCCTTCCATATTTCTAACGATTGCTAACAACTTAGCTTTAAACTCTATAAATTTTCCCTTCCATAAATTTATATATGTGAAGGCTTCAGAAATTGGGATAAAACATATATTTCTTCCCTCTTACAAATTGTGAGGAGTTGTATGGCTACAATAATGCTTGCTAAAACCATTATGGATGAAGGAAATATTCAACTGGACAGTGATACATTTAACTGGCAAGTAACAAGTGCAGTATATTTCGTATAAAGCTAATAATAAAGAACCTTTGCTTTTTGAGAACTCTTAATAAATGTTAAAATGAAGATTGCTACATGGAACGTGTCTGTCATCCAATCATGTACTAAAATATCATATTTTATATAGAAGAGTTATACAGGGATACATCTGCCAGGGCCTAACGTATGTTTCCCACATCCTGGGAACATGGGATGTGAAGGTAATGTTCAACCCCCAGTCCACAAATGCAAGAGAAGCTAGGTGTTCCCTTGGAAGTTTCCCATGGGCCATTGAGAACCCAAAGGTATCTAGGGTATGTCAGCCATCCATCAACTCCAGGGGGGATGCCTAAACGTCCCCACAGCTGGTAACAAAATCAAAGACAACAAAACAGTTTGGGACCAGTTTGTTGTTCCCAGCGAAACAGTGGGACTGCCTAATCAGGATACCCATATCTTCTGTACGTTGCAAAATCATATGCCATGACAGTGCGTGCAAACAGCAAATACACTTCTTTGGGAACATATATTCTTCTTCTCTAGTGTATAGTCATCACTGCTATATAGGCATAAGTTTAATTGTATACATAAAAAGATGGAAAGTATTCTAATTACATGTGCAAAATTTATATTGAAAACATAACTTTAAATACAACACTACTGGAATATACAACTCTGTCGGAATATGACCACAACAGCGTTCTATAGTCCAGCAGTGTTGTATATTGCATTTCTGAATTCACTGTATTGTTCATTTTTTCCAGATATCTCATTCTCCAGTTGAAAAGTATTTTTTCCAATCATCACTGTGATATTAGCATAAGTTTTATTGTATACATAGAAATTTGGAAAGTATTATGATCATATGTGAAAATTTTATATTGAAAACATAACTTTAAAAACTACATAGGAAGAGTCCGACGAATACAGTAGTTTGTCAAGTTCTCGTTAGAAATATGGAAGGAAAATTTTAAATTCTATCAATGAATAAGATAATATTGACCAATTTAAAAACTGTCTCCATTATTGGACCACCGCACTGATCGGTGCCTATCCCTAGCAATGCTCACCCACCAGCCGTTAATGTTTTCATTATAAATATATGCCTTCCATATTTCTAACGACAACTTAGCTTTAACAACTAGGGGAGAGGACCCGGTTGTGGTGCACCATATCTTTGCACAGTCACCGCGCCACGTCACTGCCACCTGGGTGAGTAAAAACACTATAATTGCAGGTTTCAAAAGAACTGGTATTTGGCTAAGTTGTTACCAATCCTCTCGACAAATCCTTTTCAAAAAAATCTAATGTGACTTGATGGAACCAATCCTTTGCTGAATTGTCGTTAGAAATATGGAAGGGAAAATTTATAGAGTTTAAAGCTAAGTTGTTACCAATCGTTAGAAATATGGAAGGGAAAATTTATAGAGTAAAAACACCACCAATGGATGCAGCACCAAATTCTTGACCTCCAACATTGCACCGCCACCTCACTGCCACCTCAGCGCCACGTGGACGATCCGCGTTTGTGGAGATGTCAAAAAAGTTGGTTTTTTTGCATGGGACCAAGTGTTGTCCACTCACCACACGGCAGTTGTTGTCCGGGCTACCACCATGCATTGAATGCTCACCCACCAGCCGTTAATGTTTTCATTATAAATTTTCCCTTCCATATTTCTAACGAACAATATAGTGAATTCTGAAATGCAATATACAACATTGTTGAACTATACAACATTGTCATAATGAAAACTACAAGTCAATTAATTCCTAAAAATTAAACAAAATCATTCATATTCTAGTATATTCCAGCATTCATTTTTGGTATATTTATAGTTTCTTTTCCAACAATAATCTTTCATGCTTGTGATTCGGGTATTTCATTTACACCATGAGAAAAGGTGCTATTGCTAGAAGATCAAGGAGGCCAAAAGTGAGAGGTGTACAATTATCACATAATTTAAGTGATGAAGAGGATAATTCAGCACCAACTGGTAATGAACCAGAATGTAGAAACCCACCCACTGTCTCAGTTCAAAGAACATCTGCAACAAAGAAGCTTAGTGTCATCCGAGGTTGGACAAAAGAAGATATGGAAAAGGTGATAGATGATGTTGAGTTTAATTGGGTTCTCGGTTAGCAACGGCTGACGAAAAGTATTCCATTCCACCCACATCATTACACTATTGGCTAAATGGTATCACCCACACAAAGAGGAGGGTCCTCCAATAGTTCTAACTCAAGAAGAAGAAGAGGAAATTGTTGAATGGTGCAAAGAAATGGCTGATATGGGTCATGGCTTGGAGTTAATGCAGCTAAAGGCAAATGTTGCTCAGATTTGTGAAACAAGACAAAACCCCTTCAGAGATGGGTTTCCTGGTAAATCATGGTGGGCTAGATTCAGAAAACGTCATCCAGACCTTGCAATCCGAACCATTGAGGGACTTGACAGGGATAGAGCTTTAAACTTGCGCCTATGATAGTAACCAAATTTTATGATAATTTGGCCAAAAGCTATGGAACCTATTCATACGGCGCTCATAAAATCTGGAATTTGATGAGACTGTTCACAGGATCACGAGAAATTGTGGAGTTCATGTAATTGTAAAGAGGGGCAGTCGTAATGTCCCAAAGGTAATACCAAAGAGCAGGGAGTGGATCACTATATTGTGTTGTGTCAATGCAGCGGGTATGTCAATCCCGGATTTTATTTGTTCAAGGAAAGAGAATGATAAAGAATTACATTAAAAATTGTGAACCTGGAGCATGTATGGCTGCACATCCAAATGCATGGATGACAAAGGAATTGTTTTTAAATTGGCTATGTCATTTTGCACGTTTAGTACCAGGCGGTGTTTCTCCAAATAATAGACACCTATTGATATTTGATGGCCATGGCAGCCATGTAGCATTACAAACTGTGGAGGAGGCAAACAAATTGGGCATTGATTTGATAACACTACTAGCACATACTAGTCATAAGTTGCAACCTCTTGACGTGAGTGTGTTCAGCCCTTTCAAGACATATTTTAGAGTTGAGAGGTCCAAATGGATGGCAGAGAACAAATGTGCAGATGTGAAAAGGAGTGACATTGCTGAGCTTGCAAGTAGAGCCTTAAAAAAGGCACAAACACCATCTAACATAATTGCAGGTTTCAAAAGAACTGGTATTTGGCCATTGAATTATGATGCTCTCCTAAATGACATGGCATACAGCCAGGCATTTGACATGCAAGGTGAGGAAGTTGTTGATGTTGTCACAAAACATTTTGAGCCTATCTCAATGAATAAATCCTGAATTAAATGACAGTGAAGAGGTGGTACCTGAAACTCAATTCATGCAAAATGTTGACTCTAGAGATGATATGGAAGCAGTATGCAACACATGGAGTGGAGCTAAATGGTTGCTCTTGGAAACCCAAGTAACATCATCAACAATAAGGAGGGGTCTTGATTTTGTAAGTAACAATGATTTGTCCTTGCAAGTCAAGTTAACCCGCCCATGATGGTTAGAGGATGCCATGAAAACTTGGGGTACAAGCTACCATCCGGCCTGACGGAAGATCAAAGCTTAAATCTGCCTTCCTTTCTGAAGGACTAGAACAAGAAGCAATAATTCATTACTATGCGGATGTTGGAGATGAGGATGAACAAGACGAAGTCGAATTTGAAGGATGCTCAAGAAAATGAAATTAACTTAGAAGTTATGCAACATGAACCTCAACACCACGAAGAGACCAAAACCAAGATGGACGTGGTACGTTACTTTCCCATTTTCTACGACTTCCAAGGAGATCATAAAAAATCGAGATGGTTCTATTAGGCGAGTAGGCATTCATGATTTTTACTACACTTTGAGTACATGGAGCTATTGGTTGATGCGGAAAGAAAAAAGGAGGAACAAGCAAAACTAAAGTTACGAGAAAAAAAGAAGTGGCACAAGAAAAAAGGTTGCTAGACTTGCGTGAAAAGAAAAAAAGATTGCGGAGAAGCTTGAAAGAGAAAGGAGAAGCGAGGCTAAGGAGCAACGAAAAGAGATTGAGAAGGCACACAAGCAACAAAGGAAAGAGAAAGAGAGAGGGAGAGGGAACATGCAAATCAATTAAGGGAATATGAAAAGAGGATGCGTGTAAGTTCTCATGATCATCATGAAAATCAAGGATTTTTCAAGATATGTTAAATATTCAAATTCCAGGTTATGCTCAAATTGGAACACCTCCATCACTTATGAATAAATCTTGTACAGTTCCATCTTGGTATGTATCACCTCATTTACTTTGTACAAGTTCAAGCAGTCCTAGTAGTTCATTTGCAATGCCACCATGGATGCAAGCTTCAGCAGGGCAACCAACTCCTCTGTCAACAACAGGTGCAAATCCCTTTTCAAGCGGACAACCAAATCCTTTTTCAGCAGGGGACCAGATCCTTTATCAGTTGGGAAACCAAATGCTCTGTCAAAAGGGATTCTAAATCCCTTTTCAGTTGGCCAATCGAACACTGTATCGGCAGGAAAAGAAAATCCAAAAGCAGTATAGAAAGAGGGCAATATTACTTATACTAACTAAGATATTGAACATGTGCCCGTAAACAATGCTTATTACCCCATATGATGATGGTAGTAATTTTGTTGGTGATACAATTTTGCTAGATGTATTCACCGAAGCCTTCCTATGTAGTCTCTAAAGTTATATAGTGCAATATAAATTTTGCGTATGTAATCAGAATACTTTCCAGCCATCCATGTATACAATTAAACTTATGTTAATATATCAGTATGATGATGGTCTATATTTTACACCCTATTTGGCGGTGTAATCAGAATACTCATATTAATTTTGCGTATGTAATCAGAATACTTTCCAGGCGTCCATGTATACAATTGAACTTATGTTAATATATCAATATGATGATGCTCTATATTTTACACCCTATTTGGCAGTGTAATCTGAATTCTCATATTAATTTTGCGTATGTAATCAGAATACTTTCAGTGTCCATGTATATAATTGAACTTATGTTAATATATCAATATGATGATGCTCTTTATTTTACACCCTATTTGGCGGTGTAATCAGAATACTCATATTAATTTTGCGTATGTAATCAGAATACTTTCCATCATTCTATGTATACAATTAAACTTATGTTAATATATCAGTATGATTATGCTCACTATTTTAATAGTGCAGTGTTTAAAAACATTAAGGATCATTTCTGAGTGAGAACCCTCTCATCTCTACCTTTTCTTCTCATCTTCTTAGCGGTGAGCCAATGCCGAGGACGAAGTCGGTCAGGAGTGGAGAAAACACACGCACCCACCGGTCTGCAAGATCCCACGAAATGGTCGCTCGAGCTCTGCAACCGAACACGCCAAAAACCAGACTGAACGAGCTCCCTCTCCATTTCCCATGAAATGCCATGGCTGATTTGGCGGTGACTATCTCCATAAACCTACCCGCGCACATTAACGGCTGGTGGGTGAGCATTCAATGCATGGCGGTAGCCAGGACAAAAGCGGTGAGGTGAATGGCGTGGTGTTTTTACTCGACCAGGTGGCAGTGACGTGGTGCAGTGACTATGCAAAGATAGGGTGCACTACAACCGGTGCAATGCGTTACAGCAATGCAGCCCTTGGGAGCAACATGTATATATGAACCATGGAAGACACTTCAAACATTTAGACTCAAGATCGAGAGAACGCTAATACAGAAGCGAGCAATTACAATAGAAAACAATGTAAATGGCAGTAACAGAGAGTGGTAATGCCTATAATTAGACCTAGAAATTGCTTAAAGGGGTAAGTAGACCTGTAAATCTGTCTATAATTAGACCTAGAAATTGCTTAAAGGGGTACTTGGGTATTAGAAAATAGATTACTTTAAGTCCAATGATGAGGTAATGCTGCTAAGTTTTTTAGAAAACAATTGGGTACTGATACAAAAAGAAAACAATTGGATACACTAAGAGGTGAAGCAGAAATTACTAGATATCTTCATTAAAGTTCCTCTTGTTTCTATATAAACACTAAAAAAATTGGGTACTGATATGTTTCTAACTTGCACTAAACAAGATATTGTTTATTCAGTTCCTCTTGTTTCAAAATATACAAACACTAAAAAAACAATTTCTAGATATCTTCATTGAAGTTGTAGTAAAAGTTCATTTTGCTGAAACTCTGAGATGAAGGAAATTTGGAAGCCGAATGTGTGTAATGCAAATCAGATGTAGTAAAAGTTTATTCAGTTCCTTTCCCCACTCAAGCATGCAAATCACGTAGCCTAACAATCTCCCACATGCATTCAGATCCCAAAACATATAATTTTTGCCACCTAAAACATATAATTTTTGCTACCCAAAACAGAAAACAAATTACATTTGTTGCTGCAAACACTGAAAATAAACACTATAAAATTCCATAGAAAGAAAGACATTTGTTAAGTCCAATGATGAGGTAATGCTGCTAAGTACTTTAATGTTGATATGTGAAGTTAATACAACCCAACCGTTTTCTATTGTATCATTATTAATTAAACATGGAAGCATGAAATGTTGAATAAGACAGTTTTTAAATTGATCAATATTCTCTTATTCATTGATAGAACTAAAAATATATATTAATTTATATACAAGTGTACAAAAACCAAGTCTATACAGTCAACTATTCATTAAGTAATATTTTCATTGTATGCACATCATATCTATTACAATCACTTCAACAAGTCATTTCTCAAGACTTTCCAAAAAAATTACTACCATCATCATATGGGGTAATAAGCATTGTTTACGGGCACATGTTCAATATCTTAGTTAGTATTGGGTACTGATACAAAAAGAAAACAATTGGATACACTAAGAGGTGAAGCACAAATTACTATTGCACTATATAACTTTAGAGACTACATAGGAAGACTTCGGTGAATACATCTAGCAAAATTGCATCACCAACAAAATTACTACCATCATCATATGGGGTAATAAGCATTGTTTACGGGCACATGTTCAATATCTTAGTTAGTATTGGGTACTGATACAAAAAGAAAACAATTGGATACACTAAGGTGAAGCAGAAATTACTATTGCACTATATAACTTTAGAGACTACATAGGAAGACTTCGGTGAATACATCTAGCAAAATTGTATCACCAACAAAATTACTACCATCATCATATGGGGTAATAAGCATTGTTTGCGGGCACATGTTCAATATCTTAGTTAGTATTGGGTACTGATACAGAAAGAAAACAATTGGATACACTAAGAGGTGAAGCAGAAATTACTATTGCACTATATAACTTTAGAGACTACATAGGAAGACTTCGGTGAATACATCTAGCAAAATTGTATCACCAACAAAATTACTACCATCATCATATGGGGTAATAAGCATTGTTTGCGGGCACATGTGAAATAAATATGTATTCTTTTTTACAATGAAATGCCAGAGTAATTTGTTTATCCCTGCAATATACTGAAACATGGGCATCGTAAGGAAAAAATAAGCAACAAAGGACATGATAGCAGATAAATCATCAGAAAATAATGAATATGAAACATCTAGCAAAGCATTTTCGCTTATGGACAATATAATATGTACAATAATACATTCGTCATCTCCAACCAGTGATTAGTGTTTACTGTGCACATGCAAAACATAGTTATCTACTCTTTTTTTTCTAGATATACCCTAAACAAAAAAATAAACAAGCAAAACACTGTCCTTAAATTTTCTCAAAGCAATCCCTGCACAGAATCCTCTGTCCTCATAACCTCGGGAACAAAACTCTGGACCAACCAATGCAACAAGGCCTCCAGACTCTAAGAGCGTAAGAAGGAGAAAAGGTATCCTGACGCCTATTTTCACAACAACAGGTATAATATCCTTCGGGATATGACAAGTGCAATGCCTAAAGACTAATATCCAAGTAAAGGCATTTTAAGTAACAAAACACAGTACAATCATGTCAAAAGAAGTTACAAGAACAAATAATCCAAAGCCATATCATAACAGCACAGCAAAATCGTAAAACTTCTGCAGGTAGTAAAGCAAAATTGTAAAACTTCTAAACACAACTATACCCACAAATTAATGCTTTCGATAAATACAGAGTTGGCTCATAAACAAGACAAATACACCAACGATTTTAAGCTTGGAAGAAATAAAATAAGACGGGTGACAAAACAAATTTCTTTTGCTGAATGGCAAACAACAAACTTTCCATAGTAGTACAGTGTTTAAAAACACTAAGGATCATTGCCTGAGTGAGAACCCTCTCACCTCTGCCTTTTCTTCTCATCTTCTTAGCAGGACGAGCCAATGCCGAGGACGAAGTCGGTCAGGAGTGGAGAAAACGCACGCACCCACCGGTCTGCAAGATACCACGAAATGGTCGCTCGAGCTCTGCAACCGAACACGCGAAAAACCAGATGAGCAGGCTCCTCTCCATTTCCCATGAAATGCCATGGCCTAATTTGGTAGTGACTATCTCCATAAACCTACCCACGTGCATTAACGGCTGGTGGGTGAGCATTCAATGCATGGCGGTAGCCCAGACAACAACTAGCGCGGCGAGTGGACAACACTTGGTCCCATGCAATTAAACCAACTTTTTCGATATCTTCACAAACACGGATCATCCCAAGGCGCGAGGTGGCGGTGAGGTGGCGGTCAATCTTTGGAGGTCAAGAATTTGGTCCCCGCATCCATTGGTGGTGTTTTTACTCGTCCAGGTGGCAGTGACGTGGCGCGGTGACTGTGCAAAGATAGGGTGCACCACAACTGGGTCCTCTCCCTATACTATGTTGAACTCGCACCGAGGATCAAATTTTAAGTCGTCAATACCCTTCAAACGTCTTTCACCTTGTCATAAAGGGTGATTAAAAATTTACACTTCAAAAAAAAATTGAAATTTAAAATTACACTATTATACATTTTTATTAGAAGGGCTAACTAAAAACAAATTGTCATCTAACTTGTTTGCTAAATTAATTTTTATAATTTTTTAAATTGATTTAAACAAAGAAAATATTAAATAAACTCCATGTTTGCTAGCATTCTATTTTCTATATTATTTTTTTGCACTCACTTCAAACAAATCATTCACAAAGTCATTACGAAAAAGGATAAATATCTAGAATATAAACAATTACCTTGCTCTTTCTATTTTCAAAACAGCCATATTTTATTTTAGCTTTTGTTAGCTTGTAAATCATGTTTGGAATTCCCTCTTTCTATTTTCAAAACAACTTTTGCTAGTTTATAAATCATGTTTGGAATTCCCTTATTTATTTTGTAAACTGGTCATTTAAATTATTTATCTTGATTGTTTAATTTAAATATATTTCAAAATTTTGGAATATATAGGGTAAAAGGAGGGTTTTAGAAGGTCCCACAACCTTATATAACAAAGCCCATTAGGCGATTTAGCATTAAAAGTAGTAAAGCAAAAATACCCAAGAAGATTCCAAAAAGGAGGATGAAAAAACAAAACAGAAAAAGAAGTGATACATCATAAGAGCTTTTTCAGCTCAGATACTGCATTTTTTGCTCTAGGAGAGCCTGAGTCATTAGCAAGAAGCTCGGCCAGTTTGATAAGCTCCGAGCAGTCATTAGCAATGGCAGTCCTGGTAGATTCCGTGAAAGCCTCCCATGCTTTCAGAGCCTTGAATGCGCGCTGAAGCTTGTTTAAAATAGAAGAAACCATGTCGACTCTGTAATTATCCCTATTAGTGGTAGCAGACTCAGGATTAGCAGGTTTTGAGTCCAGAATCGGTGAGGAATGAGAAGTGTCAGCAGTAAGAACTTTGTCGTCGAATAGGGTATTGTTTCCCTCAGACTGAGTGATGGGATCAACCACCGGTTGGCTGTTATCTAACTACTCCGAGTCCGAGGAGAGCCCAGGCTAGAGGCCGAGCCGAGTCCAGAGGTTAGCAGCCCCGGAGGAATCGGGGCTGGAAAGCAGGGAAGTAGCGTGACGGCGACATCAATTCCTTTCAAGAACAAGCAAGAGAGGGGCGTGTGGAAAGAAGGGGTGGCAGGGGGAATAGAGGCAGCGAGGGGGGGACTCACAATAGCCACATCAGAGTCGGAATCTGAAGAGAGAAGCAGACGACGATGGCACCGAGAGGAGCGGAGGGAGGAGGAGGAGGGGCGAGGGGAAGGCGAAGGGGGTAGCGGTGGTTACCCGATTTGGGGGAAGCAAAGAAGGCGAGAATGAGAAGCGCGAAGCAGAGAAGAGCAGATATAACAAACCCTGGTGAAGAATGACACCTTCGCCCTCACGAGCTAACTGAACCGAGTGTTCAAGAGATTGAAACAGAAAGGCCGCCAGATTGATTTTCTTCCCCCATCAAAGATGAGAGAGGATGAAAAGGTGGGGACCAAAAACAAGCCGATATCTACCATCAATGGTAAAATACCGCATAATGACCTCCGCGACTCTGTCCCAAGGAGAAGGCAAGGAGTCCCGAGTGTAACCAGAGAGGTATTTCACCGGTCATCCCCAGGGCGTTAAATTCCTGAATTTCCGCATGCAAAGCATTTATAGTAGATGTATCTAGCGGCGGGAAGGCGGTGGTGTCGCAATTGCATTGGTGGAGATGGTAAAGCGAGTGTTGCCAATCTGAACCCGACCCTTCGACCAGGAAGCCGTAACCGCATACAAAACAAAGCGTAGAATAACTGCCATCTTCTCCGGAAGGCAAATACCATTCTCCAAAGCATTATATTCCCCACCTCCCCATCATTTTTAATCTGAATCACAGTTATCAGGCTCAAGATGCTTCAACTGACCCCCCATGGTATGAATGTTTGAATAATTACGTAGAAGTGAGAGCAAAAGGGGTCATTTAACAGCTTAGACAGGACGGGGAAGCCGTCGGCCAAGTTATCATTGCCCTCCCGCCACATCCTCAAATGATTAATGTGAAGATAATTCCCATTTGTGCGGAGATCCCCCGCATCATTATATAGCACCGTAATCAAAATGTCCATCGTTAAGAGTCAAATCAATTAACTTCGACATAAATGCCGCCGCCCTTTGAGAAGGCCATATCGAGATTGCCGAAACCCGAATCAGCCCACCATTCCACCAGTCAGCAATGGGGTGTATCATTTTGAGTGATTTTGCAGAGATCATCCGGGAAGTTGTCTGTCCAACTTTGCTGATTCTCAATGAGAACACCAATGTTAGCAAGGAGGTCCGCCGCTTTATTTCCCTCCCGGAGGACATGCTGGAACTGGATTTGTTGGAAAGATCTTTGAATAATTCGATGTCGGCAATGATGTTACGTATCGACCAATGACCATAATCATTAGACTGCAGGAGCTTGATGATATTGAGGGAGTCACTTTCAACTTGAAGGGGATCATCACCAAATTTGATAGCTAGCTCAAGGCCTTTGAGGACGGCTAAGGCTTCCGTACGATGGTTGGTACCAAAATTGAAGTTATGTGCGAGAGGTAACAACAATATATCCCAAAGCAACGTAGAATGGCTCCTCTACCCGAGAATTACCAGATTTCCTTTCAAAGCCCCATCCATGTTCGATTTTTTCCATCCCCTTGGAGGGGGAAGCCATGGACTAAATCCCGGCGATGGAAGTTCCTTTACTTTGAATAGCCAACAACTTCGCCACTCCTGGGAGTTCATTTGGATTTTTGCTGATATTTGGCCCACAAGATTGAGTTGAGATTTTCTTGGAAAGCCGAGCAATTTGAGTAGCCACTGAGTAGGTTTAAGACTTTTTCTTTGAAGATTCTTGTTTCTTTCTTTCCAGATTCCCCATAATCCGTGAGGAAGGAGGAGTTTCAAGCCAAATTCAAAATTGGGTGAGTGAAAGGAGAGCTCCATTGAAAGTGTGTGGCACGAATGGACTCGGGAAGGTCCAAAACACTCCCAACCTCGATAAAAGCCATTGCCGGATAACTACGAAAAGAACAATGGATCAAAGATGGGCGAGAGGACTCCGCCTCTTTATCACATAACACACATTTAGTGGGGAGAGAGAAACCCCTTCTTTTGATTCTCCCTAAAGAAAGCATTCTTTGAAGAGAGCCAAGAGAAAAAACCAATTTTGGGAATGATCTCAATTGGCCGAGACTTTGGAAAGGGGGGGGCCAGAGTCAACATTACACATCGAAAGATAAGCAGCCTTAACCGAGAAAGAACCCGACGGGGAGAGTGGCCAAATAATCTCGTCCTCGTTTTGGGAGAAGGGGATGTAGATGGAAGAGAGCACCTCACGGAGTGATGATAGGAGCCTACTCTGCAGATCGCTGATATCATCCCAGGCCTTTATATCCCATGAGGGAATGGAGTTCTCAATCTTCCAATAGCCCGAAGCTAATCTTCCTTGCTTATTAATGATGCTTCTCTTCACAGGGTCCCATGCAGGATTAAGATCAAGAGGTTCGTCCCCGATCCAAAAATCCCTCCAGAAATCAATAAGACGACCATTCCCAAATCTCCATTTAGTGCTAGCACGTAAAATGGGGAGGGAGCTAATAACAGAATTCCAGATGGCAGAGCCTCTAATTGGATTGGAAGTGAGCAGATCCTCGTTATTTACCAGATATTTAGTTATGAGCAAATGGGCCCAATTAGAGTCACCTTTAGCCACTTCCCAAGCAAGTTTGGCCAGGAGGGCCCCATTCATGTCAGCCATTTTCTGAAGACCAAGCCCACCATGAGAAGTTGGCTTACACACTTCCTTCCAAGCCACAAGATGGATCCTCTTCTTAACCTCAGTCCCTGACCACAGAAAGTTCCTTTGAATTTTTTCCACAACCTCTCTCACTGAACTGGGGATCTTGAGAAGGGACATGAAGTAAGTAGGGAGGATTTGAAGGGTGGCTTTCACCAGCTGGAGCTTGCCAGCCTGACTGAGCAGAGCCCCTTTCCATGCAGCCAGCTTTTTTTGATACCTTTCAATGACAGGATTCCATAGAATTTTAGATTTCTTTCCATGGAAGAGGGGGATGCCAAGATAAGAGGCGGGGAGATCCACAATATTGCAACCAAAGATATCAGCAATCTTTCTCTGAGTCCTAGGGGCCGTGTTGATGAAGGAGATGCTACTCTTGTTGAAATTGACAGTTTGCTGAGAAGCTGATTGGTAAAGAGAAAGGATATCCATTATAGCCCGGGCCTCAATTACAGAGGCTAAACTGAGCAGCAAAGTGTCATCAGCGAACTGGCTATGAGTGGCAGAAGGGAAATTTGAGGTGATTTTCATACCAGAAATGATAGATTGACTTTTAGCCGCTTCCAGAGCTCTGCTAAGGGAATCCACCATTAGGACAAAAAGAAAAGGTGACAGGGGGTCCCCTTGCCTGATACCTCTGCTACTTTTGAAGAAACTCTTTGGAATGCCATTGATAAGAATAGAAAGCATGGGGTCACAATACAAGAGAAGACCCGGCTACACCACTTTTTGTCGAAACCAAAATTTTCAGGACCTTAATTAAGAAAGGACAGGTGACTCTATCAAAAGCTTTTTGCATATCCAATTTTAAGACCATTCTAGAGACTTGAAAGAAAGGCCGAGTGAATGGCTTCATGAACTGTAATTATACCACCTTGGATGAGCCGTCCTTTTATGAAGCCATTCTGATTGTGCGAGATGAGATCCTTCATTAGAGGTTTTAGTCTGGAGGCCAACATCTTAGTGATAATCTTATAAGACGTGTTGCATAAACTGATTGGCCTAAAATTGGATACTTCTTTAGAACTATGCACTTTTGGGGCAAGTGCAACGAAAGTGGTATTCCATTCCTTAAGAAAATTGTTGTTCACCTGAAACTCATTCACTACTTGGAAGAGGTCCTACTTGATGATTTCCCAAAATACCTGGAAGAAGGCGGCAGGAAAGCCATCCGGACCTGGAGCTTTGTCCCTCTTTATTACAAAGATCGCTTTGTGAATTTCCTCCATATCAAAAGGCTTGATCAGATTGTTGTTCATCTCAGGTGACACTAGATGTGGAATATGTTGGAGCATGTCATTCATTGATTGCTCCGGAGGGGGCAGGTCAGCCTGGAGAAGATTTGAATAGAAGGAGACAAGCTCGTTGGATATATCAGCCTCAACAGTTAACAAGGTACCCGAGGATGACACCAGCTCACGGATCTTATCTCTAGCTTTATGCTTGCAAGCAGTGATGTGAAAAAATTTAGTGTTACGATCCCCTTGTTCGAGCCAAAGTGCTCGAGAGCGTTACCTCAATAGTTCTCTTCTTCTTTAAGTGTGTTGTGATAATCACCGAGGAGGCGATTTCATGTTGGTGAAGATGATCCAATGTTCCAACAATGTCAATTTGTTTTCAGACTTTTGCCAAATTCTGAGTTATCTCCTGTTTGCGAAGCTTGATGTTGCCAAAGACCGTCGACTTCCATATCTTGAGTTGTTTTTTAATTTCTTTGAGCTTGCTTGGAAAATCTAAACATACTAGAGCCCTCATATTGATATTCCACCGATGCAACAAGGGGATCGGTGGTTGTTTTCAAGCCAAGCAAGCTCAAACTCGAAGGGAGGATTCTTGGCATTCAATTTGTGATTTGCACTCAACGAAGAGGGCCGTGGGTCGAGGCAGCCCGAGGGAGGGAGTCGAGGTCGAAGTCGGAAAGAGAGACATCCAGGTCCAGAGAGCCTAGAGATCTATCCAATTTGCATTGAATGTGGTTCCTTCCCAATCTGTGGTTTGACCATGTATAAGATGAGCCGTGGAGGTCCATATCCAGAAGTGAATTCTCCTTGATGAATTCAGCCAGAGCCTCCATGCTGACTGTCATGGCAGGCATACCACCCTGTTTTTCTGAAGGATAAAGAGGGCAATTAAAATCTCCCATTATTAGAATGGGAATTTTACCACAAGTGCTGATGAAGTTAGTGATATCTTTCCATAATTTTCCACGATGAGTCTCCAAGTTGGGGGCATACACATTGATAGCAATCCAAGAGGAGTCAGCTCCAATCTCTTGGAAGAGCATGCATAAAAAGTTGGGGTGCTTGAACAGGCAATCCCCTTTGAGACTTTTGGGATCCCAAAAGGTACAAAGTCCCCCTGAGTTCCCTGTTGAAGGTTGAGATTCAAAAGATGCCGCAGGCCATATTTTTAGGAGGCGATTCTCATTTTTTAGTTTGGTTTCCTGCAGCATTATGATATCAGGAGAGTTCAAAATTTGATGTCTTTGATAACTCTTTGCTTTTGTAGAGAGTTAAGTCCTCTTATATTCCAAGAAATAATCTTCATTTCTTTAATTTGGGTTTCTCCCCACCACCATGGGGATTGTGCTTTGAGTTCTTTGCGCGAAATTTATAGGCGCTTCTTGCTAAAGTTTGATATTGCTCGAGAATTCTCCCCCGAGCTTTTTCCATACCTATATCGGGTTTCTTGCTGCTACTTCTAGTAAAACGATGATTGAAACTATCATCGGAGAAAGTCCCGAGGGGAGGGGACAGAGTCTAAAACAAGTGGACAAAGGGGAGGTAGGGGGAAAGATTCAAGGAAGAGGGATCGAGGGAGGGGGGAAGGGAAGGGAAGAGGAAAGTTGAGAAAGGGGAGGGGAGGAGGCAGCCAAGGATAGGTCAACTCCTTGAGAGGAAGAGATGGGGAGAGCCGGAAGGCGGAGGGGTGATGAGAGGTTGAAAGGGCATGGAAGGGGGCAATCTCGAAACGAGGAGGATCGGAAGAGGTGTTGATTTCTCACTCTTCAGGAGAGCGAAGGGATTCGAAGTGGGGATGATCGGGATCTCAATAGAAGACGGTTTAGGGATAAAGTTTTTTTTTTTGGGGAGAGGATTTGGGTCTTGGGTTTTGGTTGAGGTTTAGAAGGGCAACTAGAGGCCCGATGACCAATGTTTTTGCAGAAGGAGCAAGCATGAGGAATATATTCATAGTCAATGGGTTGTTTCCAGTTCCCCAAGTCCAAAGAAGCTCTATTTCTTTTGGTAAGGGACAACTGACATCAACATTAACACAAAAACGAGCATGGATGAATCTAGTTTTAGCTTTTGTTGCTTGATCTATAGCAATTAAAGATCCTATTGAGAGAGCAATACCTTCAATAACCACCGGATGCCAGAACTCCAGAGGGAGCCCCGGGAGGCGAACCCAAATAGGGGCTTGGGTCATGGATTCCGTGTGTGGGTTGAAACCAGGAGACCATTTCCTGAGATAGAAGCCTGCCTGCCAAAAAACCACGGACCACCTAACAGTGCTCTAGCAAAGTCTTCTTTCATGCTGTAGGAAAATAATATGAAACCATTAGGCATAGCTGCTATTTCTAGTGCTCCACATGGTTGCCATTTTAATCGAGCCCATTTTTTTATATCTTCCAGGTGGGGTCTAGGGCCCATCAATGTACCCACCAAGACGAGATCATGAGAAGCGGCGGCACCTCCATGATGTGAGAGGGCATGCATAGGGAAAAAGATCCATCGAGGCAGTGAAGGGGATAGCTTTTCCGAGCTAGGAGCGGATGTGGAACCCTCCACAATTTTTGTCCAAGCATCAGGCGGCTTTGGAGAGAGGGACCCTAACAAGAGGGACCCTAATCTGACCGAGGGGTCCGACATTCGAGCCACACTGTGATAGCAGATAGTGATGGCGAGACGGTTTCAGAGCGCGCGCTCTAGAGATTTAAATATATTTCAAAATTATTAATAGATACTATATACTTAATTATTTTTATGTTTTTATTTAAATTATTTATCTTAATTATTTAATTTAAATAAGTTTCAAAACTATTATTAGATGTTATATACTTAATTATTTTGATGTTTTTCATATTTATTTTATAGATATATATTGAAAGGAAATTAACATTTTCATTTTTCTATTGAAGAGTAATGTGTTGTTTAATCTATCATTTACGAAGGGTAAAGCTTAACCTAGCATATCAAATTAAAATATAGGGAGCCCTTGAAAAAAATTCACCGCTTGGCACACATCAACCAATACATTTGTAACATTTCATCCAATTTAATAAAAGGAAAACAAATACCCTTTCAATATAATTATTATATGCGTACACATTTACTTTCCCTTTGAGAATGGATTTCAATATAAAAAGAACTCAAATGACGTAATTATTTGGGCTACATCCATGATGAACACAATAAAGTTGTGATTTTAGTTGAATATTTATAAGCAACTCCGCTTATGTTGTGCATCATTACTAACCATGGTAATGTAATGCCATAAATTTTTTTGCAGATTTAAAAGAATGTTTAGCTTGTAAATTTCAGATTTATATACATATGCCATCTCATATTTATTTTTTTTATAAAACTTTTAAAAGTAAACACAACTAAATATTTCAAAGGTAATGTATGATGCATAACTATATTTTTGCAGATTTATAAACAACAAGGCCTCCAAATGAAGACATTAAAATAAAAGAGCTCATGGTTTCATTATGATTTCAATATGATAATATTACAAGATTCTTGCATTAATGAAAGAAAAATTTCCTTAGTAATGACTAAAGTTCACAAGTAGTGTCAAGTACAAAAATAGGTATTTACTGAAGGTAAAACTTCACAAAGCCACCATTGAAGAGATAAAATAAAAATAATGTCCCGAAAAGATGAGGATGACCAAGAGGGCCAAGATGGCAAGGAGGCTCCAACTATCTCCAAACTTGAATGTTCTTCCAAAGTTGTTGAAATAAGAGACAAGGCTTGTTTACAACCCAAATGCCAATAGGCATCATCACATGCCTTTCCATGGTCAAAAGCCATGCTAGCCTCCCTCAAGCCCATGGGATATAGAAACAAACTTCCACATGTGCACAAGTATAATGGGGATAAAACACAACAAGAAATACATAAGAACATTTAAATGCTTAGACATACTACACATGGTAAAACAACAACACGAGGAGAAAAAGGTCAACCTCACAAAGGTGGAAGAGAAGAAATAGAATGTCCAAATTAAAGGTTTCCACCCATAGGAACACCAACAAAAGCATGTTTACAAACTTCTTATTCCTCCTTTATGGCATAGAAATCCTTCTTGGGAGGATTTTCAAAGCCAAAAGGGTTTCTTCACCAAGAATGGGGAAAGGTTCAAGCCATATGAAACTTTCTCCCACCTCAAACCATATGAGGGGATGAGAAGGAACCTTCATGGCTTAACCAAAAACATGAGGTTTGAGAGGGAAATCCCTCTCTCTTCCCCTACATTCTCCAAAAACCATCAATCCAAATGATGGTGGAGAGAAAACAAAAGAAAAAAACAAAGTAACAAAACAAACAAACTACATTCACCATACAACTTTACAACACATCATTTCACACACATCATTTTATTGACCAATGCATAGTTAACAAGATAAGCACAACTAGGAAAGAAAAGGATTAAGAATCCTACCTCTACAATGCTTTCCAAGACTCTAAGCTTTTCCCTTTGTCCAAGCAAACCTCCAAGCTCCCAAAATTCTCCAAGTTCTCCCAAAAAAATGAGGCAAGAAGACCCCTTCCTTCCACATGAGGAAGAATAAGAAGAGGAACCCAAAAGTTTCCTCACCAATGGGAAGGTGACAAGTGTCACCCCCTCTCCTCCCATGAGTCAAAGATTCCAAAAACCAAATAAGTAAAAGTAAACTCACCTTTTAGCCCTTATCACCCAAAATACTAAAAACAAAAATAAAACAAAGTGGAGCAACTTTTAACAAATACACACAAACCAACCATCTTACATGGATGGTGACTAAGGAGGAAAAATGGGAGGGAAACTCCCTCCAAACCTTGGAAATAAGCCCCATACCTATTAGGTAGGGTCCTGGGCTCATTTTCATGCTAAGGAACTCCCAAACTCAAAAGGGATCCCTAAAATTGCCTAAAATAACCTAATTTCGGGTTTGGCATGCTTGGGCACAAGGGTAGAGGGTGGGGTCCGCCCAAGGCTCACATGTGGTCCCCAATCCCTTCTACCAACACACACATACTTACCAAAAACCATCTCTTAAATTAAGATGAGATCATTAAACCCTAAACTAGTTTTCTTAATAAAACACACCCTAAACATAATTAATTTTACAAGACATAAATACATTAGAATTGAGGGTTCACCCATGGTGCTGTTATCCAAAATTCACCCCCAAGGTAAATTTTGATAACATGCATCAAATTCTTTAGTCCCAAGCAATTATATTGATTCAAGGCAAAGCATCATGTTGCTGGGGTCCCTCAGATTTTTCTAACTCCCTCGGCCAAGAAAGAAAGAGCAAGCTCAAAAAAATGTGAAAAGGTTACGGAAGGCGAGGCTCGGGCAGGGAAAAATCATGAAAAATGGCTAAGTCTTAGTCTCTACCGGGACAACCGGACAAAAGTACGCGAGGGACGCATGGGACGCAGCATAAGCAAAATGGGCGAAGGTTCATCCGGGACAGCTGGGACAAAAGTACGCGAGGGACGCTTGGGATGCAAGCGTGAAATGGGTGAAGGTTCGTCCAGGACAGCCGGACAAAAGTACACGAGGGACGCGTGGGGCCATTAGCGCGAAATGGGCGAAGGTTCGTCAACAGCCGAGGACAAAAGTACGTGAGGGACGTGAAAGTGTGAAATGGGCAAAGGTTTATGCAGGGACAGCCGGGACAAAAAGTACGCGAGGGACGCGTGGGGCCAAAGCGCCTTGAAATGGGCAACGGTTCGTCCGGACAGTAGGACAAAAATACGCGAGGGACGCGAAGCGCGAAATGGGCGAAGGTTCATCCGGACAGCCGGAAGAAAGTACGCGATGGATGCGTGGGATGCGAAAGCGTGAAATGGGTGAAGACGAAGAGGAAAAGTCAGCGTTTGACTGCGAAACTTCAAACGGCCATAACTTTTGACTCGAGCTCGATTTTCACAAAATTGGACTTTACGGAGCGAGCACGACGTCCTCTGCGCCACGAAAAAAATGCCTTTTTGGAGCGAGATTTTAATGAGGATAGATATATTTAATTAAGAGAAACATATTTGGCTCGGTCGGTTTAATGTTCATTCCTCACAATGACATAAAACGCTGCAGGACCCAAAAATAGCTACCCGCACTCGAGAAGGCCATAACTTTTGTATTTCTCAACGAAATCACACAAAATTGGTACCGTTGGAATTGTGGTTCTGAGCCCGATTTACAGAAATCAAGAAATTTCATATTTGATTAGAAATTGATTGATTTTTAAGAAAACGTGGCCGGATTCGAAAAGTGTTTTATTTGGTAGCCCTGGATTGGAGAGTGCAATTAAGAGGCATGGTCATCATTCTTTCTCTCTTTGCAGCACATGGGACAGCATGGGAGCCTTTTACAAGTAATGTATAACCATTTCACTCAATTTAATGCCCCTTACAGGTGGTTGAAGGATAGATTTCGGGATTTCCATTTTCCCTTCTCTTCTCCTTCTCATTTTTTCTATAAATTGGAGTGTTGGGCTCATTGTAAAGGGAGAGTTTTGGGTAGCAAAGCTCTATCAAAATTGCTTTGTGAAGCCAATGTGTTGCAAGCCCTTGTAGTGGACTCCTTGCATGGTGATCCAGGCCCTTATCTTGTAATAGACTGAACTGTGCATACCAGGAAGCAATAAAATACAAAGTTTGTGGATGTATCTTCCCCTGCTGTGTTTTCTTGCATTCTTCTTGCCCCTTTTATCTTTCTACAAGAATATTGTGTCTATTATTATATTCTTGTAGGAATTCACTAACATTGTGTATGATTGGAATATTGTTGTGAATGGATTTTCCTAGATTATGGTGAACTTTGTCATCACCTCTTCTAGTGTGCAATTTGCCTCTGTATTTCACACATTTGGAGATTACTCTCACACCCTCCTTTTAAAAATGTATCACCGCTTTAGTGTGAGGCTTTCATTTTATGTATTCTCTCTCCTGGTCCCTTGGAAATTTAGATTAGAACAGTTAGCTTATCTGCATTAGAGTAGATTGTGGCGGGTAGTTTAGGAGCAAGAACCGGCTTTCTCTGGAGGTCTGTCTCAAGTAGCAAGACCTGACTTGGAGATAGTACCCATGTTATCCAATCACACTGCTGTGAGTTCAAATATATGCATAGGGGTGCTATGATTCGGTGATAACGATGCCTAATTTATACACCTATTCTAAGGCCTCAAACATTTAGCATGGTTAAGACTCGGTCTCATGGGCCGCCTATGCACAATGCGTAGCTGCCCTAAAACCCATGCTTTCCTATACCTGTCACCTGCACACTCATTGCACACATTAACCGCATCTGTCCAATATAATAAACATCATCTACACATCACAAATTTAATCAAACTTATAATGTCCTAACATCATTATACAATTGATAGTGCAATGCATACAATTATACACATAGTTCGCCATGAATCATCCACAAATAAAATTACAACGACATACACTTAGGTTAGCATGAGATTACCATTATTAAATCCATAAAAGTTATATCATTAATCAAATTGACCACAAGAAATCAACATCTAACCAATAAATCTCACTATCATGTACCCCTGTTAGTGTCATCAACATCACAAGAAATATATCAATATACGAATCTAGTCCAATTGGCGCTACGTGCCCAAAATACCATAATGTCCATGAGGATAAACTAGTAAAATGTCCAAAATCTATCAAAGTCTCAATCAACACATGTCCATACATAAAGGAACCAACAAATAATTGGAGTTATAAAAAAAATGTGGGCACTAGATCCCCTCTCCTAGAATTAGATTTCCTCACGAAAGTCATTGGAAGAGATAGGGGTATCGAGCCCTCAATGGTGTAGCATCCTCCCGGTAGGTGATGACTCATCATATTGGTCCCCATTTGCACTCTAACCTAGTCCAAATCTCGACCCCAAAGGGTCAACCTCTCGTGCTCTAGTATGCGTATGGGCTCCAGAGTCTCTCAATCGACCTCCATCCTCTACTTGTAATGCGACCAATCTAAAACATGAGAAACATATGGTACATATCTACAAAGTACAAAAACATGAAAAACATCGTGGGCCCATGCAGGTGTGGTGGCAAAGCTAGGCGATAGGCAACTAGGTGATGACCTCAAGGATATCAAAAGGCCCCGCAAAAGGAGGCGATAGCTTATAACCCTTTCCATAACGGATAAGAATCTTATGAGGATGAACCCTTAAGAAGACTTTGTCACCCACTAAGAAGTGATGATCGATCCTCTTAGTGTCTGCATCATACGCCTTCAGCGTGCTCTAGCCTACTCAAGACGTTGTCTAATCGAACAACTGTTGCTCTAAATCTTGAAGATATGCTGGCCCCAAAATAATCCACATCATCTAGTCTATCCCAGCTCAAAGGTGTTTCTGAGGTCATCCATACAAAGCCCGATAGGGAGCCATGCCAATGGAACTATGATAATCATTGTTATAGGAAAACTCAACTAAATGTAAATAATCATCCAACTTCTTTTGTTGGTCCATCACATACATCCTCAACATGTCCTTAAGAACCTGATTAACTCTCTTTGTTTTCCCATCTATCTCTGGATGATATGCCGAACTCAAATTAATCTGTGTACCCAAGGCATCCTGAAAAGAATTCCGTAGAAAAGCTGATGTGTAGATGGTGTCTCTGTCATTGATGATCGTCTTCGGGATTCCATGCAATCTAACAATGTCATCCATAAACACTTTGGTGATGTCTGTGCATTATATGTGACCTTGGTTGCCAAGAAATGAACAACTTTGGTCAACTTATCCACAAAGTGACCATAATGGCATCATGACGATAAGAGGACATAAGAAGTCCTACTATGAAATCCATGGAGATCACATCCCATTTCCACTGGGAATCTCATGAGGGTATAAGAGTCTTGTGGGATTAGAATTCTCTCTGCCTTGACCCTCGACATTCAAGGCAACATGCAACAAAATATGCTATGTCCCAATGGAGACCCGGTCAATAATATAACTCTCTCTTAAATTGGCATGCATCTTCTTCACTCTTGGATGTGTTTGCGTGTGGGGCTCGATGAGCCTCGGTAAGATGAAACTACACAGATCACCTGCCTTAGGCACATAAATGTGCCTATGGAACCGTAGCAATCCATTAGACTCTAGCATGCATCCTGAATATTTTCCCTCAAAACAACTCTGAGAATCCAACATCTACCTAGCACCCTCATAAAACTTGTCCTCTATAAGATGCTCAAGTATCCCCGCCTTTCAAATATGACTACAATGTCAATGAAGCAAGCACATGTCGTCATCTAGTAAGCTCATCTGCTGACAACATTTTCCTTTCCTTTGATATATTGTACCTCCATGTCATACTCACAAAGGAACTCCATCCAACGCCATTGATGAGCGTTAAGGTTTGGATGAGAGAAGATATGTTGTAAGCTACAATGATTTGTCCTCAAGATGAAAGGTCTACCCAAAAGGAAATGTCGCCAATGCACACCGCATGAAAAAGCTGCAAGCTCCAAGTCATGAGTAGGATAGTTAAGCTTGTAGTCTTTGAGCTTACACGACTCAAAGGAAATCACCCGATGCTCCTACATAAGAACTGCTCCCAAACCCTCTAGTGATGCATCAGTGCAAACAAAAAAATCCTTTGTCGGGTCTAGAACTGCTAAGATAGGTGCCGTGGTTAACCTTTCCTTAAGAAATTGGAAGGCCTGCTCACACTTCTCTGACCAGTCAAACTTCTTCCCTTTCCTCTGAAGGGAGGTAATAGGGTGAGCAATCCTAGAAAATTCCTACACAAACCTACGGTAATACCCTGCTAAACCCATGAAGCTCCTCACCTCAGTGACTGATGTGGGTGCTAGCCAATCCATGATAGCCTGAATCTTAGAGGGATCTACAGAGATACCCTTTCCTGAAATAATGTGCCCCAAGTACTGAATCTCTGTCTGAAAGAAACTACATTTTTCCAAGTTCCCAAACAACTTCTTCTCTCTCAAAATCTGAAGCACCTGTCTCAAATGCTCCTCGTGTTCCTCCTCGGAACGAGAATATATCAAAATATCATCGAGGAACACTATGAAAAAGTGATCTAGGAAGGTCCTGAACACTCCATTCATGAGGCTTATGAAGACAGCTAGGGTATTGGTCAAACTAAAGGGGACAATAGTGAACTAATAATGCCCATAACATGTGGGAAAAGCTATCTTATGAATATCTCTGCATATGATATATGCAACTAATGATACCTTGACTTGAGATCAATTTTGGAGAACACTCGAGCTCCCTGTATATGATCAAATAAGTCATCAATCCTAGGGAGTGGATAACGGTTCTTTATTATGACCTTTTTGAGCTGTCAAGTCTACACAAAAGCCTTAAAGAACCATCCTTCTTCTTCACAAATATGACTGGTGCTCCCCAAGGAGATACACTAGGGTTAATGAGACCCTTCTCTAATAACTCCTCTTACTAAATATTGAGCTGATGAAGCTCTGAAGTCGTCATCCATAGGGTGCCCTAGAAATTGGTGTAGAGCCAGGCACTAAGTCAATGGTGAAATCCACCTCCCTACTAGGTGGTAAACCTGGAAGCTCTCTTAGAAACACATCTGCATACTCCCTCAAAAATGTGTGATCATCAAGGGGTGAATGCTCTGGAGTACTATCCGAACAATCATTGATAGTGATAGCAAACAACTGGAAACCCTTATGCATGCTCTGCTTGAGTTGCTTAGCCAAGATCATATGCAAGGAAATAGGTCTCTACATCCCTGAAATCACAACTACACTACCAAGATCATCCTGACACTCAATGACCTTCTTTCTGTAATCCACCTTAGCTTGATGAGCCTCGAGCCAATCCATACCCAACACTACCTGATAGGATCCTAAAGGAATAACTCGGAGGTCAAGTGTAGTGGAGAAGACTCCCAAATCAAGTACAAATCTCTCCACATACGAGTCCACGACAAGTTTAGCCCCAGAGGCCAACTCAACCTACTAACTATCTGGTTGCCTAGCCACCACTAGCCCACAGTGGTCTACTACATAAGGAGATACAAAAGAATCAAGCACTAATCAAAAATTACTTTGGATAGAAATACCCCGATAGTACATATCATCTCGATGATTGTGGCTCGATGCTCAACTTGGCGGTTGTCAACCGCAACATATACATGATGGGCGCATCCCACATCACCCACCATCTGCTCAAATCTAGGAGCTCTCTGCATATCTGTAGTAGTGGGATTGTGCGGACACATACACACACAATGGTCTGGATCTCCAAAAATAAAACATCCTCTCGTACCCCTCTAAGATGGGGTCCCTCCTGTACTCTAGCAAACCGAACTTCCCGGTCCCAACCCTAGCAGATCGCTCTGTGGCGGCTAGCTATGAGTGATGAGTACCCAGCCTCCTATCCCTAGATCCACCAAAACCACCTCTAGATCCACCTCACTGAAAACTCTAAGTCTGTCTACCCCTCTTTGATGTTGATGTCCCTGATGTTGTGTCTACTATGGTGGGTGCGGTGGAGCTCTCGATGCTGTTGGAGAAGACCAGAATCCTCCTCTAGGGGGTGGTGCTGCACCCGTGCCCTCTGACTCTAAAAGGCCTGTATCCTATCTTGGAACTTGCTCTTGTTTCTATCTCGGTGTTCCTGCACCTTGGTCCTATTCTCCTCAGCCAAGTAGGCCTTCTCAATGGCCTTCTCAAGCATGGGAGGAGATAACATCCTAACAGCTCCTGTTATATCTACATTCAGGCCCCGAATGAACTTGTTTACCTGTAATTTTTAGTCTTGTAGGTATTCTACATACTACAAGAGATCTAAGAACCTGCTCTCATACTGCGCCACTATGCCAGAGCCCTGTCGTAAGTCATGAAACTCATTGATCCTCTTCTACACAAAATGCTTTGACATATACAGGCCCTGAACTACTCCTCAAATAACTCCCAGATCACTATATCTTGAGTCAAATGGAGCTTTCGCTCTTCATTCCTCCACTAAATGCCTATTGCGTCTTAGAGGAGGTGTATGGAAAACCTATCTTTGACATTTCTCTCATAAGAGTGCAAACCAAAGCAGCTATCCAGGCTAAGGAGCTAAGACTCTACCCCAAAGCCATCTGTCAAACCAGTAAAATTAGGTGGTTGAAGGCAAAGAAGGTCTCGAATCACACTACATGTGTCTCAATCTCAAAGAATGTGGTCTAACAGGTGAAAGGGGTCACCTATCTCTAAATGGTCCCTCAAAGCTATGTGATCGGCTGTGATGAAATGAGGCCACCCTCTCACCAAGGATGGAAGGGCTGCGTGACCTCTCTCATCTCGGGGTATCGTGCTCAGGTGGCTCTGAATGTGCATCCTCACCAATCAACTCCTCGTCTCCCAACTGAATGTCCTCCTCTCTTGGCTCCTACGGTGGTGGAAGGTGCTCCTGCATGACACCTATCAGCTGCTGCAGGGTCTCTAATATCTGAGGCCCAAAATCAGGGGCCGGTGGCTCCCGCGTAGGTGCACTATGTCCCGAGCCTCGAGCCGATCGTCCCCTCTTGGGTGCCATCCTGAACCCGAGGTAGAAAATAAAATTTTGATAATTTTTTTTTTTAAAATGTTGTTGGAAGCGTTTCAGTTACTTTTGTTAATGTTATTGCAAAAATATTATTAATTAAATAATTTAATTAATTACTCCATGTAATTGTCTCATTTCGACATACAATGTATGCTCCAATTTTAATACCCAAGTATATATTAAATTTTCACTCACTCGTATTTATTTTTATTATTATTTGTTTTATTTTATTTTATTTTATTTATATATTTATTTTTATCTATATATATATATATATATATATATATAACCAATTCTACCCTTTTTATTTCATTTTGTCACACACACACCCCTCATAAAATTATTTTCCCTTTTTAAAAGACCTAAGGTTTGAAAGATTTAGTTGTGTCCCTTGGATCAAAAACATCTCAGCCCTTGATCAACTTGCCCTAAGAAAACCCTAAAATTTCTTATGTTTTCCTTTCTCTCTTTTAGCTTTCTTTTCCCATGCCATTTTCTCTCATTTTGTTTTTGTGCAGGTGGAGGTGGAGCTATGGAAGCTTGGTTTCATGGAGTGGTTGTGTGTGTATTTGCCCTTTTCTATTTTTTTTTAAGACAAAACTGTCTGAGAGTTTTTCTACACTTACACACCCACATATTTATATTTATCATTTTTTTTGCAATCCCTTTTATCTATCCTGAATGGGAGAAGATAAAAACAAACACAGGTTTTGGGCATAGTGGTGCGGACTATATTTGCTAGCCACATTTTTTATGTTTTATTAATTTTTATTTTTTTATTGCATTTTGTAGGAGGCGGTGGTAAGGGCGTGCAGGCTGGTTGGGGCCAACTCAAAGGCGGGGAAAGGTTTTAGGTACAGGGGTAGTGAGGAGGAGGGGCGCAAAGGTGGAAGGGTGTGGCAGGGGTGTGGGAAGGGCAAGGCAAGGTTGGTGTGTGCAACTGGCGTCAATGGGGTGGTATGGCAATGGGGAAGGCGAACAGGGGTCGACAGGGAGGGGCAAGGGGTTCGCGTGGGTGGGGGGAAGTGCACGAGACCTATGTGCGGGTGCGGGGGTTTGCGGACCGACGCAGGGGAGTTGGGAATTTGGTCCCCCAAAACAAGATTTGTTTTTTTTTTTTTTTTTTTTTTTTTTTTTTTAATATTAAAACAACTATATACATATACATTTTTGAATCTATATATATTATTTAGTATGCACACACACACACACACAAAACACACACACACACACACACACACATATATATATATATACTATGTAATATATAATATACACTATATAATATAAAATATATATTATATAATATGTATAATATTTACTTATTTTAAGTAACTAAATTAGTATATATATATATATATATATATATATATATATTTCTTTTTTATTCTAGGAAAAATATAGTCATAAGTTAGGAACCAAAAAAAATGTATATATATAAAATCTGATTTCATTTCCTTGTTTAATACTACCAAACTACAAGATAAACTATTATAAATCAGCTAATAGAATCATTTCAATAAATCCTACAACTCCATAACACTAACTTTCCTTCAATGAAAATAACTAAATAATTAATGCATATTTCTACAAGAGGGAGATCCAACAACAAGAAAAACAAAAGATTTTCTTATAGTACTAAAGCCTCCTTCCAATAAACAACTTTCCTTTCAAAAAAGTTACAATTTTTTTTTTTACAAAGCAATAAGATAAATAAAATAGAAATTACCCAAAGAGTCCGTGTGTTTGAACCATGGCTCTGATACCAAAATGTAATGCCATAAAAAAAATTGCAGATTTAAAAGAATGTTTAGCTTATAAATTTCAGATTTATTTTCAAAAAAGTATACATATGCCATTTCATTTTATTTTATTTTTAATAAAACTTTTAAAAAGTAAACACAACTAAATATTTCAGAGGTAATGTAAGATGCATAGCTATATTATTGCAGATTTATAAACAAAAAGGCCTCAAAATGAAGACATTGAAATAAAGGAGCTCATGGTTTCATTATGATTTCAATATGATAATATTACAAGATTCTTGCAATAATGAAGGAAAAATTTCCTTAGTAATGACTAAAGTTTACAAGTAGCATCAAGTACAAAAATAGGTATTTACAAGAAGGTAAAACTTCACAAAGCCACCTTTGAAGAGATAAAATGAAAATAATGTCCTCAAAAGATGAGGATGACCAAGAGGGCCAAGATGGCAAGGAGGCTCCAACTATCTCCAAACTTGAATGTTCTTCCAAGGATGCTGAAATAAGAGACAAGGCTTGTTTACCACCCAACCAATAGGCATCATCACATGCCTTTCCATGGTTGGAAGCCATGCTAGCCTCCCCCAAGCCCATGGGAGAGAGGAACAAACTTCCATAATGTGCACAAGTATAATGGGGATAAAACACAACAAGAAATACATAAGACCATTTAAACACTTAGACATACTACACATGGTAAAACAACAACATGAGGAGAAAAATGTCAACCTCACAAAGGGGAAGAGAAGAAATATGATGCCCAAATCAAAGGTGTCCAACCTTAGGAACACTAAAAAAATGTTTACAAAACTCCTTATTCCTCCTAATCATTCATACTCCTTATTCCTCCTTTATGTCATAGAAATCCTTCTTGGGAGGATTTTCAAACCCAAAAGGGTTTCTTTTCCATGAATGGGGAAAGGTTCAAGCCATATGAACTTTCTCCCACCTCAAACCATATGAGGCGATGAGAAGGGACCTTCATGGCTTGACCAACAACCATGAGGTTTGAGAGGAAATCCCTCTCTTCCCCTACATTCTCCAAAACCATCAATCCAAATGATGGTGGAGAGAAAACAAAATAAAACAACAAGGTAAAAAACAAACAAACTACATTCACGATACAACTTTACAACACATCATTTCACACACAACATTTTATTGAGCAATGCATAGTTAACAAGATAAGCACAAATAGGAAAGAAAAGGATTAATAGTCCTACCTCTACAATGCTTTCCAAGACTCTAAGATTTTCCCTTTGTCCAAGCAAACCTCCAAGCTCCCTAAATTCTCCAAGTTCTCCAAAAACAAAATGAGGCCAGATGACCCCTTCCTTCCACATGAGGAAGAATAAGAAGAGGAACCCAAATGTTTTCTCACCAATGGGAAGGTGACAACTGTCAACACCTCTCCTCCCATGAGTCAAAGATTCTAAAAACCAAATAAGTAAAAGTAAACTCACCTTTTAGCCCTTATCACCCAAAATACTAAAAACGAAAATAAAACAAAGTGGAACAACTTTTAACAAATACACACAAACCAACCATCTTACATGGATGGTGACTAAGAGGAAAATGGGAGGGAAACTCCCTCCAAACCTTGGAAATAAGCCCCCTACGTATTACATAGGGTCCATGGGCCCTTTTTCATGCTAAGGGAACTCCCAAACTCAAAAGGGGTCCCTAAAAATGCCTAAAATAACCCAATTTCGGGTTTGGCATGCTTGGGCACAAGGGTAGAGGGTGTGGGGTCCACCCAAGGTTCACATGTGGTCCCCAATCCCTTCTACCAACACACACACACTTACCCAAAACCATCACTTAAATTAAGATGAGATCATTAAACCCCTAAACTAGTTTACTTAATAAAACACACCCTAAACATAATTAATTTTACAAGACATAAATACATTACAATTGAGGGTTCACCCATGGTGCCCAATTTATAGACCTATTCTAAGGCCTCAAACATTTAGCATGGTTAAGACTCAGCCCGTGGGCCGCTTTGTGCATAATTACGTAGCTTCCTTGAAATCCACACTCTCCTATACCTCTCACTGCACATTCATTGCGCACATTAACCTACATCTCTGTCCAATATAATAAACATCATCTACACATCACAAATTTAATCAAACTTATAATTTCCTAACATCATTATACAATTGATAGTGCAAAGTGGAACAACTTTTAACAAATACACACAAACCAACCATCTTACATGGATGGTGACTAAGGAGGAAAAATGGGAGGAAACTCCTCAAACCTTGGAAATAAGCCCCCTACCTATTACATAGGGTCCATGGGCCCATTTTTATGCTAAGGGAACTCCCAAACTCAAAAGGGATCCCTATAAATGCCTAAAATAACCCAATTTCGGGTTTGACATGCTTGGGCACAAGGGTAGAGGGTGTGGGGTCCACCCAAGGTTCACATGTGGTCCCCAATCCCTTCTACCAACACACACACACACTTACCCAAAACCATCTCTTAAATTAAGATGAGATCATTAAACCCCTAAACTAGTTTACTTAACAAAACACACCCTAAACATAATTAATTTTACAAGACATAAATACATTACAATTGAGGGTTCACCCATGGTGCCCAATTTATAGACATATTCTAAGGCCTCAAACATTTAGCATGGTTAAGACTCAGCCGTGGGCCACCTGTGCACAATTGCATAGCTGCCTTGAAATCCACACTCTCCTATACCTCTCACCTACACATTCATTGCGCACATTAACCGCATCTGTCCAATATAATAAACATCATCTACACATCACAAATTTAATCAAACTTATAATGTCCTAACATCATTATACAATTGATAGTGCATTGCATACAATTATACACATAGTCCACCACGAATCATCCATAGATAAAATTACAACAACATACACTTAGCCTAGCATGAGATTACCATTATTAAATCCATAAAACTATATCATTAATCAAATCCACCACAAGAAATCAACATCTAACCAATAAATCTCACTATCATGTACCCCTGTTAGTGTCATTAACATCACAAGAAATATATCAATATATGAATCTAGTCCAATTGGTGCTACGCGCACAAATACCATAATGTATATGAGGATAAAATAGCAAAATGTCCGAAATCTATCGAGTCTCAATCAAAACATGTTTATGCATAAAGGAACCAATAGATAACCTGGAGCTATAAAGAAAATGTGGGCACTACAGGTAAAACTATAGGCTTAGATAGATTTTTTTATTCTCGGTGATCAACATATTAATGAGTTTTACTAGTCTATGAAGGGATTATTATTTCACATAATTCTTTCTATGGTAGTAGTTTATTGTTTTTACCAAATGCAATGTACTTTGACATAATTTTTCAAAATTTTATTGCATTTTCAAAAGAAATGGATCCAAACAACTCTTTTTGCCATGTTAAGCAAAAATGATGAATTGTACATTGAAATTAGATACACCAAGATTGTTTTTTTTATTTCAACCTTTAGTGTTGGAGTCGATTTTGAGAGGTCCTTAGATATTCTTAAGTTGTTCAATTTGAAAAGTAACTTTAAAAGTGTTAGTTACAAACTAAACACACCCATCACATAATTAGTGTAGGTTAAACTTTGTTTATTCCTATTTTTACCAAAACTCTTAAAACAAAATAGTTGTTAATATTATTAATTCAAATTTATATAATAATTAAAGCTTAATTAGAGGAAAACACACCATTAGGTTAAGTAGATTGAGAGGTAACCCTATATCAACTTGATTAGTTTTTTTTTTGAAATCTTGTTTATGCTTTTAAAATATAAATTAGCTTCTCCCCGTAGGTGCTTTCGATAAAGATGGCTTGATTGGATTACTAGCTGAAATAAATTCGATTAAGAAGGTTTGTTGTTCGGTTTAAACCGTGAGAAGTCTTTTTTTAAAAATTCTTTCCTTAAGTTTTAATAGTTAAATATAATATTTTGTTATATATAACTAATGAGAATTGACACACTGGACAACTAAGGGGTTTGGAAAATCCAATATGGAAGATGGAGGCCATGATGTCGAACCACATCCCCTCTCCCCATCATATAATGGAAAATTCAATAGAGAAGTTATGAAACCACATCACCCTCTCTTTATTATATATTTTATTTTATAACATCATTTTAAAAGAATTTTTGAAAGCAAAGAAAGTATAAAAAAGCCTTTTTTTTTTTTGGGTAAGGTATGGTGTTCATTGACACCCCAAAATTTCTTTATCAAAAATTTCATGATTCAAATTTCAAAAATTAAATATGGTCAAAGGACCCTTAGTCTATCGGTTTGATGTATGTCTTTAAATGAGCCCTCCAACGATCAAGTCTTGTTGAGTGCATGGCCCAAAGACACCCGACATGCAGAGTCGAGACGGTTGAGCCAACATCATTCCTAGGTGATTTTGATGGCATGGATGCCCCTTACTCGTAGTTTCTTAGTTGAAGGTGATCATTGGTTTAGTTTCTTCACTTACTTTGCATTGTTGAATCTATATGTTCCCTCCGGAACTTAGGAAGAGATGTCATTAAACTATGTAATCAAGTACCCAATTGTAACACCCCTAGAGGTGATCTATCTAAAAAATGATTTTGTTTCCCATGAAGGCCAAGATATCATGTCCCTTCCGTGTATCCATATTATATTTTTATTAACTAACAAATCTTTTATCATGTATTTTGGAAGGAGAGAAATTATAAAAAGGATTTTTTTAAAAGAGTGGAAGAGCTCAAAATTGGAAAACAAAAAAATTCAAACGGGTAAATTTGTTTCCAAAACAAAAAGATCAATAGCTTGGGGATTCAATTTTCCTTCCATATTGCAAAATTGCATTGAAAGTTTTTCAAATTCTAAAAAAATCATATTTTTCCAATTTGTAAATAGTACTTCACAAAAATGAGTTTTTCATTAAAATGGTAGTGTTCACCATTAGTGTTGCCTTTATGATGAACTCGTTATACATTTTTCCCTAGGAAAATGGACAACAGTGTGACTAGACTCGAGGACCGAAAGCGGGAGACTGAACATGAAATCGGGGTCGTATGTATTATTCAATTATTTTGGGAGCAATCTCAGTGTTTTGGGGTGTTGGGATCATAAGAGGATTTTTTCCTCTTATGGGTTTTGAACCTAGAGATCAAATTGGAAAAATAAGGAAAGGAGGGCCCCACGGCCCCGTGTATGACCAAAACTAGTAAAAATAGTTATATTTGATAGACACCCAAAATACACTTTTCATTCCTTTATGGCCCACTAGAAAAAAAAATTCAAAATATTTCCAAACCGAGAGTTTAGGGGCCAAAATTTGCAAAAGTGTCTAAGGTTCAGCCACCAAGCTAAAAATGAGTTCGCCAAGTAGCTCGAAAGATACTCGGTGAGCTGGAGAGAGGTCAAATAGAAATAACTCGGCCAAGCTCTTTGGAGAGATCACCAAGCTCACGACACATGATAGGGTTAGTACGAGGATGCACTAACTCAATGCAAGGTGGATGGGTGACTTGATGAGCCAGGTCACAAAGGTCGAGCTCCATGGGGTCGGTGAGTTGAGAAACTAGGAGAGCCGAGTTAACAATAAGACAGGAGGAGCTCGGTGCAAGCCTATTCAGAATGAGATGAGTAAATCTTGGTATGGGCTCGGTTGGGTAACTTGAAAGACAGGGAGAGTTAATAGGTGAGGCATTTACCGAGCTATCAAGACAGGGTAACAAAAATATCCATGGGAGGCTCACTTGGGTTTAGACGTAGCTAAAACAAAAGAATGCGAGAGCTCATGGGAAAGCATTTCATGTCGGCTCAGGGGATGTGCTACACTTGTGATTGATGCAAGATACAACTTGTGAACTCATGGTAGAAGAAATGGGTCGGCGACTTGAAACAGGGGGCCATCAGTGTGGACACCTTAGAGCTCAACATGATTCAAGAAAACAAGCTCGGATCTAGGAAGCTTGAGATTTAAATGAGCCATGGTCATCAAACATAGATCTCGGAGTTAGTATGAGCATGAGCCACATGAATGGAATGGTGAGAACTCATAGCTCATGAAAGCATATGGGCTCGAGCTCATGCAAGTCGTAGGAACTCAACTCGAAAGTTCTAGGCTGGGGCATGGTGGCGAGTCTGTAGGGCCGGGAAGATTTGCAAGGATGCCGAGTCAACTTGGCAGTGGAAAGGAATGGAAGCTCACGGATGGTACACAATGGCCCATTTGAAGGATATAGGAGGTTGGATTGGCGGTGAGATGTTTAACAATGAGGTCATCTGATGATGTAAAGCCAAATTGGTTGGAAGATAATAGTTCAATGTAACAGGAAGGCATCATGTCGCCATGGTAACAAAGAGTCCAATGGGCCGAGAAATGGGGCCGACGATGCATGGAAGAAGACAAAGTTGTGTGAAAGGATTAACTAGGGTGTATGGGAAAGTAATTTTCCATGGCGGTATGGTATTCAACGCAAGGTGTATGGGAAATTTCATTTTTCGATGACAAGTGAAAAATGGATGGGTCAACCATATTCAAAGTGTGATACAACGAGGTAATATCACGTGGGAATAGGTGGCTCACTATATGTAATAGGTGTCATGGGGCTAGCTACCCGAGATTTCACTAGCCAACGTGCGGCACTGAGACACTACTTTTTCACTCACCTTAGAGGATCAAGCTATTCCAATGAATCCCGGACTACGCCTTCATCCTCCTTCATCCACCACCCATTCCCAACACATCTCCAACTAATGCATAAGTGAACCCTTCCAACACCTTTCACAGCTGCCCATACAACTTCTCTAGAAGACCACTCACCGAATACCACAGCTGCCCATACAACCACTGGGAGCTCTTAATATGCCTTCTTAGTTCACCTGAGGGAATGCACAACTCATGCCTCTTGACTCATCATCGACCCACTCTCTCGCCGCTTGACTCACTGTCGAACACCCAATTGTTCTGCACAAGGCCACTAAGGAACATCACATGCACCTTTTTGTCATCCATTCATGAGTCTACGTAAGACTTTCCATGTGCGGTCACCTACACGTGCACCAGCGGGAAGTCCTCCTCATGAGTCCTTCCTGTGTGTGATCCTCTACTCACCTCGACCCTGCCGCTACTTCTCTGTCACCCAAGTCCACAACACAAAATATCCTCAGGGGAGCACTGCAAGCTCACCATCTTTGTAAACTACATCACATGTGGGTGAGGTACTCTTCTTCCCTTAGTTTGATCCAACCTCTAATCTCACCCCAATGCCATGGCCACTGACGTCACCGTGCCTACTCTTCGAGACACCCGTATGCATCCAGACTACATTGCCTCCTACTCAAGTCTTCTGCCTTAGTTGTCAGCTCACCACACTGCAACCGTATCCATGATGTCCTTGACTCAGCCCACCATGTCATGCATCACCATGTGAACCATCCTCTGTCCACTTCAATGAGTCTCAACCACTGCTTCTGCACCCACTCCACATCCACACTTCCACTGCACCTCTGATACATCTATGTGAGCACTCAACTCATCTGCGATGTTTTACCTCTGCAAGGTTGAGGAGCTCGCCACACTTGGCTCGCTCACGTCTGAGTTACTTCTCCTCCATTTTCGACCTCCGGATCCCAGTCTCACTCCATCACGCCTCTTGGCTGCTTCCCACATGAACTCTACTTCTAAGGATGTTGCCACCTCAAAGGTCTCCCCAAGTCCACTTGTCACTTAACACTGGAGTCCCACTGCTGATCCACGATGCACATCTCTACATGGACATACTCCGCAAGGGTAGAGTATATCTCCAAGGTCTCCTAAACACCCCATCCTCTGAATGTCCAGTGCACCAAGTGTTCCACACTCCACTTGGTGTGGGTGTGAGCTCACCACGTTGGTCTCATTATGCGCCATGCTCATTTGCCTCATTAGGCTTACGCTTTGCACTCTCAACGCAAGGCCTCTATCATGTAATGTCTTCATGCTCAAACCAACTCACTCTGCCACTGCATTTCCCTCATGAGTTTCCCAACTTGCTCCACGTACATTGGGTAAGTTCTTCGCTCCAAGACACCCTGCACTGTTCCTAAGTGCAACCAAATTTGCTCACCAACCCACCTCGGATCACCTTGATTTCGAGACTTCTTTGGGCTCACAACATGGTCCTTTCAATCCCCCATGCACAACTCTTTCTCGCTACATAGCCCTCAAGAGTTGCATTGGTGTGTGATCGGAACTTCCCAGGAGGTCACCCATTTTTAGCCTGCGCGCTTAACTCGCCCAACTCACCCAGATCTTCAGAGGCCAATGCATGTGAGGTCATCAACCCCAACCCATGTGAGGCCAACTATTTTCCTCGGCCGGGAGTCCCTCTGGCTCCCTGGATAGCTCCTCATGCACTACCTTGCTCGGATGGGGTCGCGACCATCCCGGGGAGGAGGTCACTCTATGAGCATGGAGATGCACCCCCCTTATAATAGGTTAAATGGGCATGATGGGTGATTTGGGGGCTCACCCCAACGTACTAAGATAGAAATATATCTTGCCAAGGTAATTTTGAAGTAGGGAGATGTAGCTGCAATGAGTGTAAATAGGAAAACACGCTATATAGCTTAATGAGATACTCGAAGGGATGGCTTGCGAATGCAAACATTACACAATCCCGATTACAAAAAAACGCTCTTTAAAAAAATGACCATAACTTGAGCTACGAATGTCGGAGGTTTGTGAAAAACTAGTCAACAGAAAGGTGGAGAAGGAATATACAATATGGGAGCATCAAAAGTGGAATTTTGGAGGTTCTTGAATTCTGAAATTCATAAACAAAGTGAACAATTCCCCTGGTTGGTGGGGTATCATTAATGGAAGCATGGGCATGGATTTCTTAGCATAAGATCCAACAACAGAGGGAATAAGCAACCTCAAAGGACCCATATGGATGATGTAAGAAGGAATGGAGCAAAATACACCTAGGGATTCAAATTTATTCTCCTCTTTCTAACATTTTCCTTTATAAATTGTAAAGGGGTTTCACATTTCAAGGAGTTAATCATTCTTCCTCCTTTGTACCCCTATTCTCTTTTCATTCAGCTAGGTTGTTGTGAAATTATAGGAGCTTAAGGTCTTCATAATAAAAATATTAATGGAAATTTTACCTTTCCATACTATAATGTATTGTGTAAATTCATATGGAGAAATAAAATTGTCTCTGTGTTAATATTTCTAGTCTCTCATGTTTATTTGTTTTCATCTTTCCTCTTATTGCAAATAAGGTGTTCATGGTTTTGGTGTTGTGTTTTTTTGGAATGGTATAATGTGTGTAATTTGGTCTGTGGCACATGACCACCCTCTCCAAGTTCATCCTTCTCCATTTTGGAGGGTTGGTAATTCATCTAACCCACACCTTTTCTTGGTGATATCACCATTCTAGTTTAGGATTTCCATTTTAATGTATTTTCTTTATCCTGTGTCCTCGGAAGTGTTAGGATAGGTCTAGTTAGTTCTTTTTCTTTCATTATGGTTTTAGCATTAGGAATAGGAAAAGGAATTTAGCCTTCTCTAGAGGTCCATCTCAAGCACACAGTCACGCATCTTGAGAGATGGTCCCATGTTAGAAAAAACTAGGGACCCATAACCACAAATCCCGAGGCACTACTTTTATGTCATAAGAGAACTTATAGGAAAAGATAATTGTGTAAATCTAATGTATCCATCGCCTTATCTAAATGTTACATCTTACCATATTCCCTACCAATCATTAGGATAATAGGGTCACATTAAATCATTTAGATCTCCATGTATCTATTTCACGTGTTATGTTGGTACAATGAATCAATATTCTCTCACATACATTAATTTATTTATCATATGTACCCCTTGATGTATCATCAAAATGAGATTCTCCCACACATTGATAGGTATCTCAAAAGGATATATGTAACCAAAAATATGGAACACCATACTTATACTATACAAAATGGGTGATCTGTTCGGCTATTTAGAGTGATCATAAGTCCTTTCTCGCCCATAGTTTATGAACATTACTAGAATTTCTAAAAAAATTAGTCCCATATTTTTTTAGATACGGGTAAAGGAGGTTTTTCGACAGGGGACCCGATTCTTAGTCCTTGATTCATAACATGGAAAATAAAGATTAAAAACTTGAATTTAAGACATTTCGAATGTTGTTGATGGATCCTTCATTATATCTAAAAATTATATGGTGCTATACATTGACAATTTGAAAAGGTAAATTAGAAGGAAAATTTGAGCACATTAAATATAATTGTATAAGATTTGACACCCTACATTAAATAAGCTACAATATCCAAATAACCATGGGATAATGTCAACATATTGTGTGAGGATAAGAACCATAATAAAACTCTTCACCTCCAAATTCGATTATACATTTTCTTGTTGAAAATTAATGAAAACTAATAATTTTATTTATGGTGTGATGCAAATTTTAATAAATCACTCAAGCATTGGAAGTATAAGTGACATATGAATATCTCGATACACATTACCATTTAAGAATTACTCATGTCCTTTCTAATATTTTTGACCACTTTTAATGTCATGGGATAAAAATTGAAAATATGATCAAGATATTGCAACAAAAATAATATATGCACATAACAAATGAAGAAAAGGGACATACTCTTTCTCTGTGTTAGAAAAGGAGAAAATACATAAAGTTGTAATAATAACCATAGACATAGAATAATGACTCAAAATGGAAAGGGACCAAACAATATAAATAGTGTCTCATCTATTGTTAAAAGGGTCATGAATTGAGATAATGTTCATGTAATGGATTTGAATATGGGCCTTATAGAAATGAAATCACACAATTTCTATTTACTTCATGCCTCTAAATTTTTCATTGTATGTATGATTCTTAATCATGAAATTATACATTAACAACACTTTTCTTATTATTATGGTAGTTTATCCTTTTCTCCTTTCTACTACTAGTGATTCAATAAATATATGAAATAAGTGAATTAGATATATACATGATGTAATGAATATTATCTTTCGTTGGGAAGTTTTGGTTATTTCCTCCTATCTACTACTAGTGATTCAATAAATATATGAAATATTTTTATTGAAATCTAATTTTAGAAACAACTATAATGATGTACAATAAGATACATTGCTAAACAATGTTAGAGATGTAATTGTGAAAACAAATGAGAGAGGTAGAAAACTAATCTTGATTTTTTTATCCTAAAGTGTGTTCATTTTGGAAGGAATAAAGAAAATGTTGTGCGAGTATTAATAATGCTCCATAAAAATCCTATAGCTCTCGAGATGGATGGGACATGGGCTCCTAGGTAGGGTGAGAGGGCACTTGGAGCACTAAAGACCTCTCTTGAGCACCATAGTTTGCGAGAAAATATTGGAACCTGATTTAATAAGTGTCGATAGAGTTTTTATAATTTTTCACGATTATTTGCTTTATGTCACATTTTGATCCCCAATGTGCCCGATAAATCTGCAACACAAACAATCTTCTATAAAACCCCAAAAGACATCAAATGCTAAAAAATAAAGATGCAAAATGGGGAATCAGACCATCCTCTGCTATCAAAAAAGTGAAGTTATGACTGATCCTTGCACTACATATATATACTCCATATAGTTCTATGTGTTTTTGTGTGCAATAGTGCTCCTAGGTTTCCCTCTCGGTAATGAAGTCAAGATAGTGGGATAAAATCTAGATAAAATGTAAATTTCTAGATGGAATCCATCATTTCCCCTTCTTATGCAATGTATGCGAGTAAAATTCCAAAAATACAATACCTTTAATAGTATTTAGATAAATATTCCTAAGGTAAATTTTAAGACCCCCTTAAAAATAACCATATATATTATTTGGATAATTTATATAAATGACTTTTGAAATATTGGTGAATGCCAATAATTGAAAGGAGATGTTATTGGCCTGATATCAATTGTTGGATGGTAGCATTAGGCTACCGATTGGTTGAAAATTTATATTTTGTGCATGTGGTAAAGGTGATTTGGATATAAAAATTTGGCTAAATACTATAAATTATAGGAAAATAAAATAAAAAATAACTTATACCCAAAAACTTTAGGAAAAATAAAAAGTAACCTAACCCTTCAAAATTGGCCATATCTAAATTTGAAAAACCCAATTTTCATGAATTAATGAAGATTAGCCACTAAAATTTACATTGGATAGTCCTTGATAAATTTTCCTTCCATCATAATGGTATGTATCTTGTGTTTATATATGGATATATTTCTTGAATTTAGACACTAATGACATGACATGCCAACTATGACCTTAGTATAGAGTAAGAAAACTCAAAATTATGACGAAAAATGTCAAAAATGTGACCAAGAACAAAGAGGATAGGATCTCCTAGGTTGGAGAGGATTGCTTGCGTGTTAGTGTCCCGAAAAAGATGACAACAAATATGAGTAGATTTACGAGATAGGGATCCCTGTGATTTTACTAGAAATGGGTGAAAAAGTTTGGAGAGGTGAGATATAGAAAATTAAGACACTCAAATGAAAGCGAATAGACTAGAATATGTGTCACCAATGAATACTTTTCTTTCATGAGATCCATATATAAAACAACATACTTGGCAGTATAATAAAAAGTAATAAGTGTATGATTTTATGTCTAAATTTTCCCCCGTTTATGCTATTTGAATGAAATTCAAGTAGTGTAATGGAAGTAAGGAACATACCTCTGAGAAGTCAAGATAATCACTACTATATTATTACACGTAGAATAAGACAATATAGCATGGAGAACCATGGATCAACGTGTCAATCCATGTGGTGTAAATAGATATGTTGAACCATTCCAATGAGAACTTGGATAAATTAAGGATTCAATTTTTAGTGATTTTGATATTTCAAAGTTCTTTTGCGATGGAGGTTCAAAGGGGTAGGTAGTGATCGGTTCCCAAACTTATTTATTATGTTTGAAAAACTAAAGTATTTGAACGTCCATTTTTAGCTAGAGAAGGAAAATTTTCAAACCCCCAAAAAAATCTTATAAATTCATTCGTGAATCTAGGAAAATTGACTTTCGTGCTAATGGATAATATGAATAAATTTTCATATATGTTGTTGGTCGGTATCATTTTTATGCTATTGGTGATAAAAACTATTATCTTGTTAGTTGATAATATATGATTTTGGCAAAAATATATGTAACATTTTGAAAAATCGGTTTTGACTATGGCAATTAAAATGAATGGCTCAATGAGAAGTCTATCCTCACAAAATATGGTGGAAACAAAAAAATAAAAAGTAGATTTATTTTTGGTGAAAAAAAAACATGGATTTCGATAATTTTCTATGGGATTTTTATTTTTATATTAGTAGTTAAAATTATCATCTCAACGAGAAAATTTCCCCCTAAAATATGGCATAAGAAAACAAACCCCATACACAATTATTATTAAAATGGTGCGAGTTAAAATGATCATCTATTGCCATCGAAGGGTATATTTTTTTGTTTTATACCAATCGATTACATATTTTATCTTTGCTTAATAACATAATGGATTATGTTTTCAACCATAGTATAAAACAATGTTATTGCCAACATCAAGTAAGGCTAATATTGTGAATTTATTTTTCTCAGAGATGGCTAATAATCCCTAAAATTACCTTGTACCTAGAAAATATTGGCCACTTTGAGTTCTAATTCCTACCATTAAAATTCACCAATTTAGAATTTCAAAAACTGAAATATTCATGAATTAAAAAATATTCTCCACTAAAACTTTCGATGTCACCAAAGGAAGAGTGGTAAGGAGAGATGTCTAGTTTTACCCTCTAGTTATGTGTAGATTCTCAAAAGGTTTATCCATTGTAGATAGAAAAAGACCAATTTTTATGCATCTCGATCTATTTCGATCAATGAGAATAACCCATGTAGGAGAAATATAGGAAAAGAGATGACGTCTCATTGCCCCCACTCTAAGGATGTTGTCAGGATGTGTTTGGATTCCATTTTAAGTCATCTGGAAGGGATAGAAAATGTAAAGTGATTTCCCATGTTAGCTCATATGGGAGAGGAGTGATCTGACTCAAGTTAGGTCATCGAGGAGGACTAGTGAGATACATTGTGTTGTGTTGATTGATTGGTTTGATTCAAGTAGTAGAAAATATTCTTGATATCTAATGTATACGATGGATTACCCATGGAGATATTTTTCACATGTTTCCCGATTTTAGGTCATCAAGTGGAATCACTAGAAAGTGTTTTGAAATGTTACATAATGTATGAGAATTTTTTGGTATTTTCAAATTTGTTACATGAAATGATCATGTTGTAGTGGGAGGGGAATCCTAAAATGATTCTCGATTATTTTACCCCTTTTCAATGAAATAATGAGTGATAGTAAGAATTAAAATTGAAATGAAATTATATGAGGAATGATTTAAGAGTGAGAAGAATGAAGTGTAATGGATATCATAAACATTTGTTTATATCAAGTGAAAAATGTGAGATATCGTAACATACCATTGAGGAATGTGTAGAATAAGATAATAAGATAAATTCTCATCCGAATGATGTAGAAGGGGAAGGAGATAGAGTAGTGTAGCTCAAGATATGAGTTAGCATGGGTGACATGTATTTGTTCGAAGAATATGATGCCAATAGTAACTATAGGCAAGTGAGAAAATAAAATTTTCTATAAATTGTAATAGTAAAAGATGAATAGTAACTTCATTTGAACCTTGGTATTTTAGTTCCTATTTTAAAATTTGAGTATATGTGTGGTGTAAGATCCCAATAGCTTTGAAATTAGAAATAGAAGTGATATTGATCCTATATAAGAGATGGTGAACAGGAGCCTAGGTCGTTGAGTGCACCTACGGCAATAGATTTGTTAGTAAATATGATTATTTTCAAAAAAATTGTATTGCCCCAAAGAGTAATCGGGACACCGCCGAAGTAATGATCTTGTTTTGTTGATTTTTTCATCATTAAGCACAGCCCCTTCTCCTCATGAAATTTTAGGCTTACTTCAGCACGAGCTCCTCTCCGAACGTCTTCTTTACTTTTCTCATTGCCCCAAAGAGTAGTAAGAACACTTCTCGTGCATGCCTTCGATGAATCTTCATGGCCCGAAGGCCTCCAGTCTCGCTTTCCCAAATTTAAAGGCATTTCTCACATGGGAAATAAAATCCAAGGAAATGATGTTATCCGCTTAGGATGTTAGTATCCAGATCTCAGGCACTACACGTTTAGTAACCTACTCTTGGGTGCCCTCACCCTACTCTAAGGAGCCCACACCGGCCGGGAGAGGAAGGAGGCAGGGAATTTGATAAGGCCTAGGATGTTGTTTCGACCATAAAACATGATGAATGTGAAAACTGAACTTTCCTAATGTTATTAGTAGTTACTTTCATGGGTCTTCATATAGGAGGCAAAGCCGCTGTTGAAATAAGTCACATTTTCCTAGTGTTTTTGAAGAAGCGGTATTTCAGTAATAGGGAGGGAGATACATTTGAGAGATTTCTCTTGAGGTCACAAATGTAGTACACTTTCCATTAGGATAAGGCCTCCCATCTTCGATGCTTGATTAGGATATACTAGACCTTTGGGCGTTGGGATGGTCTATTGACACATAAATGCTATATTTGGGAGGTACCCCACAATATGTCGATGATTACTACTTTATGTGAGAGGTGGTGCATGGAAACTTAAAATTTTTAGTTTCCTATTGGGGATATGAATTTAACCACTCCCTGGGCAAAGCGATGATGCTGTTATCATGCCCTTCCAATACACTTTGGGCTTGCCCGGAGTTAGCATGGAGTATTTAAATTACATATCTTTAGCGGATTATTTTTGTAGGGGAGAGGGTTCGGTGTGATGGCCATTGCAGACGATGCACATATGTATGATGAGAGGGTGACCTAGGACTGTATTTTACAAGCTAGAAAGGTAGAAAATGAGACCCATATTAACATGGGTGCCATATGAAGATCAAGCATTCTAAAATTTAGAAATTCATATGGAGTCAAATTGTTTATTAGTTCCTCCAAAGCCCCTTAGAGGCACCATATAGAGACGTTGGAATCTTTGACCAAAGTATAAGATGCATGATATATGTCGGCATATAGAGGAGGATAGTTGTTCTAGGTATGCATGGGCATGATGTGTATTGGTGCATTTGTATAATGACTTATAAATTCATGGCTAGGAAGACTATGGGGTCGGCTTAGAGATACCACATTATTACATTTATGGGCCTAAGAGTACATTGTGAAAATGAGGCCACTAAGTGGCCGTGGGCCAATTGTGCTATGCTCGAAGATATTTACAATGAGTTGGAGTAGTACATAGAGTAGAGACTAGATATTAATACTTAAATGTCCAAGATCGATCATATGAGGCCAAGGGCCATTATATGTGATGATTCCATAAATAAAATCCTTAGCATGATCCCATTATTATAACATCCATATAACTATAGAATTTTCTCCTAAATACGTTAATTAATGCAATGGTATGTTCTAAATAGTTGTATCCAAAGTAAAAGTGATGGATTTCTCCTTATTTTGTTCCCAGCTCATGTAAACTAACGATCGATGTAATTCCCACTAACTTCTCTTGTTAAAGTTATTGAATGACATCTTAAGGTTGATAAGGTGCATTTTCTACCACGTTTGATTCATCCCACACCGTGTGAGAGACTTTCAAGCAAACCAAATCCTTTACCACTACTTGACATTTTTACAATTTACTTATAACAATCTACAAACAAATACCTTTGTTTTTACAAGAACTATAGGGTGTCATGGAATATTTATGAGGATTTCATTAGTTAATTTGGTGCCTACATTCGTGGCAAGGCACTCGTCAATAAATCATCCCAGACCGTGGTGAGAGACTTTTCAAAAGGCGAGGAGAGGCCTAAGCACGTGAAGTACGATTCTGCCACCTGAAATTGTAGCAATCTTGAGCAGTCTTTCCCGAGGGGTGTTAAAGAAAAAAGGATGCTTTTTATTGCACCTCGCCTCTGCGGTGTTGTAATCAATCGTGTCTATACAATACATCCTTGAACTATTACTTCAAGGAAGTTAGAGCTATTTGTCGATACATGTTTGCCTTTTTGTTATTATATCATAGTTTCGTGTACCATATAGTTATTTTCATTTTCTAGAATATGTGATAATTTTTTGATGGATCAATATAATATATGCTATTTTTAGTATCTATTTATGTTAAGATCCTCAATCCCAAAGGAGAGAAAGGGCATACTCAACTAAGGAGATTGAAATATTGTTATTTATTGCATGATATTTATATTTTTCAAGTTTTACTTTCTTGCTATATTTGTTTGAAAGAAATATTAAATGCCATGACTCAAGAAAATGTAGAATAGCCCTAAACTTTATTCAAGATAAAATAATTAGTTTAATACTTATGCCCTTGAACTTTATCAAAACCACTAGATGATCCCATGGCCCAATAAGAATCCTCCATGAACTTGGGGAAAACCTAATTGGACACCACAAAACCTAATGGTTTATCTCAAGATCCTGGAGCTTCTCGTTTAATTCTTTCTTTTTTTCCGCATCCAAAACATTTTTGTTCCAGATCCACTTCCACCACCATGGATTCCTCCATACAACCAATGTTATTAGGATGTACACCACCAATCAATGCAAAGATGATTAAAATTTATAATTCATTATTTTAGGAGTCTTATTGGTCTATGCTACCCCCACAATACCTCACTATTTTTGAGAGGTGAGAAAGATCCTATAAAAATTTAACAAGATTTAATTCCAATCGGGTGGTGGCTTAGTTAGCATTGAGTTAAAATTATCTTGTAGAAAGGTAGCGATGTCACTAGATAATGGGCCGATACCCTATAAGCTCGAATGAGTTAGTGAGTCTCATTGTTTCAATCTAATGTAAAAGTGACTCAAGTCTCGGCAATATGATGGCTAGCTCATGATCAAACACTAAAGTAGTGATTTTTGAATGGAGAAACATTATTACGATTTAATAAAGCTCACGGGCCATGGGCCACTTGTATGATAAACTCAAGAGGAGAGCTTGAAATTTAGCTCAATGTCAATGATGCGAGTAAAGGAGGTAGATTGGCCGGAGCACTCGCTTTCGAGCCCAAAGAAAAGGAAATTATCTTAAAGAGCTCAAATATTAACCTCGATTCAAAATTGTTCTTCGGAGATGATATTGATAATAACTAATAGGGAGTCTTGGGTCATTAGTTACCCATAATTAAGTGATGAGTTGCATGTCTATACATGAAAATACAACTTCGCATCATGAGAGCTTACATTAGATCGAGTGGTCTTTTCTAAAATTGATAATTGGTTGGTCAAGGACTAGCTCAAGATCAAGCTAAAAATAGATTCAAAGAGAGGTATAACTAGTAAATCTCAAGAGAGATTGAATGCTAACTCAAGAAAATGTAGAGGTAAACATTCAATGAGCTTAAGATGGGAGATCGTCATGGAGGATAGTTGGAAGCATAAGAACACTTCGTAATTTTCCATACAACCATTAGGATGTACACCAAAAGGTAGAGGTGCTTTATAATTCAATATTGATCGATTTAATAAGGAGTAGCTTTAATTCCAATCGAGCTTGGGAGCGAGTTGAAATTTGGCTCGACATTAAGGATTGAGTGATGAATGCAGATGGCTCATGAATAGATGACGCAATACATAAGCTCAATGAGTTAGTGATCCCGCGATTTCAATCTAATGTAAAGTGGACTACAATATGATGATAAGCTTCATGATCAAACACAAAAGTAGTGATTTTGAATGGAGAAACGCCAAGCTATTTAAAAGTATCACCTATCAAGTTTGAGGGACAAGTCATAAGAGTTGAACTCAATGAGTTAAATCATCAAGGTGACGATTCAAATTAAGTGGAGTTAAGAATGTGGAAGCTTACATAAATTTTGAGGTGATTTGAGCTATGGATCAAGGCACAAAGGATTTCAAGAAGTGATGACTAAGGAATGTTTAATATTTTACCCAACTAGACTTAGCACATAGACCAAAAATAATGGCTTGGTGATTTAGTGTTTGGTTGTCACAGTCGAGTCGATGACGATTGAGAGAAGTTATGTCTTGGGTGGACCAATAAATGACATTAAGCCAAGAATTCACCATGAATATCTCAAGGTGATTTGTAAGTGTGTTTTTGAGGTCGGGTGGGAGTTAGATGAAGCCGATTAGCACATGACGTAATGGCTTGATTTAGTGTTTGGTTATCACAGGGTGGTCGAAGCCTCTTATGTCTCCCAATGACATTAAGCCAAGAATTCACCATACTGGGAGTTAGATGAAGCCGATTCGGCGTCTCGATGAGTACTTTGGAAGCCTCTGCTCGCCTAGAACTTGTCAAGTTCACAGTGTGGAAATAGCTTGCCAATGGAAAGTTGGTGTGTATGGATCGGATGTGATTCATAGGGTGTAAATTCTTCATGAGAGCTCACGTCTACCATGGTGCGATGCCAAAAAAAGTGCGATGCGTTGGTGGAAAAGTGGGGACTTTGAGCTAGTTTGCCAAGTTAGAATGTTGGGAAAATGGATCCAAATGTCCTGGAGTCCCCATCTTAGGCTCGAGGGTTTTTCGTTATAAGCAATCCATGACATGAATGGAAATATGGTATTCGGTCCTTGGATCTAGGATGACAAGATTTAAATATTTTGATTGTTTAAGCCGAGACAAATCTACTCGTTTCTTCTTCCCATAAGAGATCGAAACATGACAAGTGGAGAACCACTCAACTTGAGTCAAGCAGTGACCCCAAATCGCTCAATAGATAGAATGGAGAAATGGATCTCACCAACCAATGTACACCTATAACCAAGGATGTCAACATATAATTTGGTGATGTGGGCGTAAATTCAAGCACATTGGATGATCGAATTATATGAAAAGTAGTCACATATCCCTTAAACAAATAAGCATTGTTACGTAGGAATGTGAAGTAGTTGGAGACATAAATCCTAAGGCACTTGGCATAAAAACAAGTAAAAGAACTCGGCTAACAACATGTCAATGGATTTTTCCATGATGAACAATATTTAAGGATCTATTGGGGTAAGTGGAATTCCCGTTGTAAAAATTTCAACTAAAACATGTCAAGACTCTTAAGGACGTTAAAGCGGCATAACATGGCATGCAGGTAAGATACTTGGTAAATTTAAGAGATGATCTTGATGGAGGTCAATGTGTAGAGGATGGGCAAGCCACATTGGTGTGCATGAAAACAAACTCGGGGAAAATGAACAAAGATCATCTCGGGACATTAAGACATAGAGGTTGTTAGACACATGTGAGTTTAGATGAAAAGGAAAATGGCTTTATATTAAGCTCGTGATTAACATGACATATTGGAAGGTCGGGCTCTAATGGAGGGAGAAGTGATCAAGTTGGATGAGTCATAAAATATCTCAAGGTTATTGAGCTAAGCCGAGTCACTCAAAAATCAATTGAGCCTTTAAGTGATGCGATCCTATTGAGCTTTATTAGAAGAATCGAATCATTGAGGAGTCATGGGAAGAGTTAAAACCGTGTGAGTTCGGTAAAAGTAGGATGGTTTTAGAAATTGAAATAAGTTGAGTTTTTAGGTGGTGAGTTACTCATATGATGGAGTTGATCTCATTTATTCTCATGGAGACAAACATACAAACCACATGCATAGTTTGATAGCTCATTCACTGAGATAAATCAAGTAAGAAGGAGCGAGATGGAGATTTGGTTAGGTAGGGATTAGAACTTAGTGGAGTATGACATGAGTTGTTATGGGGAGACTCTACCGAGCTAGGGTGGAGTAACATCAAGTGACTCAATGGATTAAAGATTAATAGGATTTAATGGGATGTTAAAAATTGGGTGTTGGTCAAGTCATTAAGAGCTCATGATATGAATGATGAGTCATAAAAATGGCTCTGTGTTGAGAAAGGAAGAACTTAGGGGCTCGACACATCTTATCAAGGGTGACTCGGATGGAACACAAAATCGGAGTGATTTTTGTTGGTTCATGCGAAGTGTAGAGGAGTTTGGTGGTGGAGATAAAACTCATTGGAGGAACTCGTACCAACTCGATGAGTTGGCTTGGTGAGTGAGCCTTTGAGTTGGGCTCTTTTTGGCTTATTTCCCAAAGACACCCCCTTCAATGTAAATTAGTCAATGGGGTTCCCACTTGATTTTAAGTAATTAATACTTATATTTAAATATTTTATTAATAATATTTATTATTATTATTAAAATATTTTATTTAAACATTCTTTTAATTAATTGATAAGATTAGGTCAACCAAGCATTAATGACACATGATGGAATCTTCTAAAAGTTGTTCAACTAACTATAATAAATACATCATGTTCCTTCAATTTAGGAAGGGAATTTAAGACTCCTTCTCTCCTCTCTCTCAACTTCTTCTACAAATGTAAGTTGGAAGCTCATTCCAAGAGGTCGACATGTTAGAAAATTTAGACTTCGAGACAAGTTTATATTTTTCAAGAAACCTCCTTCTTCTACAAGTTTTCCTTGGATGTTGATGGAACTTTCAAGCCTCCTTTCTAAGTATGTAATGGAAACCATTTCCTCTCTTGGATGTATGATGCATTATGCATATTATTTAAGTAATAAAAGTGTGTGTTTTGTGACTAATCTTGGTACTATTATCACTGAATCACAACACCCTTGGGTTTGCACAAGTGTGTATGCTTGATCTCATAGTGTGAATGGATAACATGGGTACTATCTCCAAGTTGTGGGACTTGCTACTTGAGATAGACCTCCAGAGAAGTTGGTTCTTACTCCTAAACTACCTGCCACAATCTACTCTAATGTAGGAAAAACTAACTTGTCCTAATCTAACCTTCCAAGGGACCAGGAGAGAGAGTGCATGAAAAAATCCCTACACTAAAGCGGTGATACACTAGAAAAGGAGGGTGTGAGGATAGCCTTCCAATGTGTGAAAAATAGAGGCAAAGTGCATACTAGAAGGGGTGATAACAGTTCTCCATAGTCTAGAAAATGCATTCACAAAAATATCTCATACACACACAATGATAATGAATCCCTGCAAGAGCATAAATAGACACAATATATTTGCATGAGATTGAAAGGGAAAGAAGAATGCAACAAACACAACATGGGAAGAGATATCCATAAACTTGTATCTATTGCTTTCATTGATATGCATTCAATCTATTAGAGAATAAGGTCATGGATCACCATGCAAGGAGTCCACTACAAGGACTTGAAGCACATTGGCTTCAAAAAATAATTTTGATAGATTTTTGGCTTATTCCCAAAGATACTCCCTTCAATGTAAACTAGTCAATGGGGGTCCCATCTGATTTTAATTAAATTAATACCGTATTTAAATATTTTATTATTAATATTTATTGTTATTATTAAAATATTTTATTTAAATATTCTTTCAATTAATTGAGAAGATTAGGTCAACCGAGAATTAATGGCACATGATGGAATCTTCTCAAATTCATTTAACTAACTATAATAAATGCATCACGTGCCTTCAATTTAGGAAGGAAATTTAAGAATCCTTCTCTCCTCTCTCTCAACTTCTATAAAATTTTGTTGGAAGCTCATTCAAAGAGGTCAAACAGGTTAGAAAATTTATACTTATGAGACAAGTATATATTCTCTCAAGAAACCTCCTTCTTCTACAAGTTGTCCTTGTATGTTGATGGAACTTTCAAGCCTCCTTTCTAAGGCCAGTAATTCAAACCATTTCCTCTCTTGGATGTATGATGCATTATGCATGTTATTTAAGTAATAAAAGTGTGTGTTTTGTGACTAATATTGGTACTATTATCACCGAATCACAACACCCTTTTTTTTGCACAAGCATGTATGCTCAAGCTCATGGTGTGACTTTATAACATCGATACTATCTCCAAGTTGTGGTACTTGCTACTTGAGATAGACCTCTAGAGACACTATTCTTACTCCTAAACTACCCGCCAAAATCTACTCTACTAAAGGAAAAACTATCTTTTCCTAATCTAACCTTCCAAGGGACTAGGGAGAGAGAGTGCATGAAAACAAATCCTACAATAAAGCGGTGATACACCAGAAAAGGAGGTTGCGAGGATAGCCTTCCAATGTGTGAAAAATAGAGGCAAAGTGCATACTAGAAGGGGTGATAATAGTTCTCCAGAGTCTAGCAAATGCATTCAAAATAACATCTAATACACACACAATGAAAATTAACCTCTATAAGAGCATGAATAGACATAATATATTTGCATGAGATTGAAAGGGAAAGAAGAGTGCAACAAACACAACATGGGAAGAGATATCCACAAACTTGTATTTATTGCTTTCATTGATATGCACAGATTCAATATATTACGGAAATAAAGGCTTGGATTACCATGCCGAGAGTCCACTATAAGGGCTGCAACATATTGGCTTCAAAATAATTTTGTGATTTTTCTACTCAAAATATATCTCTCTTACAATGTGCTCAAAGACTCCAATTTATAGAATTTTGAGAGGAGATGAGGGAAGGAAAATAGGAAATCCAAAATGTGTCCTCCCACCACTTGTAAGATGTCATTACTTTGGAGTGAAATGATGTTATGTTGCTTGTAAAATTCCCCCATATTGTCCCATAACCTATAGTAGTGAGAAATGTCTACCCATGCTTCATTAAATGCATCCCAACTACCAAATAAAACACTCTTCTAAACTAGGCACGTTTTCTACAAAATCACCATTTATCCCTCATCAAATTCTAAATTTCTTGACTTTTTTGCATCCGGCTCGGAAGTATCATTCTAACGGTACCAATTTTGTGTGTTTTTGTTGAGAATTTCAAGAGATATGGCATTTTGAGTGTAGGTAGTTGTTTTGGGTATGTCAGATCATTTTGTCAATTAACGAGAATGAGCATTTGTTTCAATGGAGCTGAAGATTTTTACCTTTATTTTCATATATCTACCCTTATTATAAAGAAATCTAATTTATGTGGCATAGAGGACGTGGTGCTCATTTCATAAAGTAAAATTTTGTGAAAAATAGAGCTCGTGTGGAGGTCATGGCATGAACATAATAGCTTTGTTAGTAAGTATGATTATTTTTAGAAAATTTGTCGAAATGATCTTATTTTGGTGGATTTTTGTTAAATTATAGTGTTTAAATTTAAAGGTGTTTCTAACATAGGAATTATAATCCAAGGAAGTGATGTTGCTCGGGATGCCAGTGCGAGATCTAGATTTAGGCACTAGTAGCTTCTCTTGGGTTCCCATGCCCTACTCCATGGTGCTGGGAACCTAGGATGTTGTTTCGACCATAAAACGTGATGAATGTAAAATTGATGATTTATGATGTTATTAGTTGTTACTTTTGCATCTATAGGAGGTGTTAAAGTCACATTTTTCCTAGTGGTTTTTATTGTGAATAGGGAGGGAGATACATTTGAGAGAGTTCTTTTGAGGTTGCAACTTGAGTACACTTTGTTAGGATAAGGCCTATCGATGTAGATTAGGATATACTAGACCATCTTGGCTTATGACACGTAGCTAGATTTGGGATGTACACCATAATATGCCAATGATTACTACTTTGTGTGACAAGTGGTTCATGGAAAAATCTGAAATTTAGTTTCCTACTAGGGATATGAATTTAACCATGGATTATTTATATCACATATTGTGGCTTCCTTTTGTGGGGGATAGGGTTCAAGTGATGGCCGTAGAGGATGCACATAGTCGATGCGAGGACCTAGGTTTTATTTTACAAGCACACAGTAGAAACTAAGACCCATATTAACATGGATTCCATATGAAGATCATTCTATGAATTCGAGAGGTTCATTAGAGTTTGATTGGTTCATTAGTTAAAGAAGATTACAGAGATGTGGGAATCTTGAATAAGATGCATGATATATGTCGGCATATAGAGGAGGATAGTACTAGTTATGCATGGGCATGATGTGTATTGGTGCATTTGCATAATGACTTATACATGTTAATGTAGGAATACTATGGGGGTCAGCTTGGAGATACCCCATTATTACATTTATGGGCCTATAAGGACATTACAAAACTAAGGCCACTAAGTACGCGAGTAGGAGACTAGATACTAATACTTATATGTCCAAGATGGATCATATGGAGCCGAGGGGCCATTATATGTGATGAGTCAATGAATTGACTTAATATAACATCCACATAACTATAAAATTTTCTCCCAAATACATTAATTATTGCATGTGTATGTTCTAAATAGTTGTATCCAAAGTAAAAGTGATGCATTTCTCCTTATTTTGTCTCATGTAAACTAATGATCGATGGAACTCCCACTAACTTCCTTGTTGAGTTATTTAATGACATGTGCAGATTGATAAGGTGCATTTTATACCACTTTTGATCATTATAGCCAAGGAAACCAAATCCTTTGCCACTATGACATTTTGGAGGATTTACTCATAACAATCTACAAACAAGGACCCTTATTTTTAAAAGAATTGTAGGGTGTCATGGAATATTTATGAGGTTGTTATTAGTTAATTTGTTGCCTATATTCATGGCACTTGTTGTAATCAATTGTGTCTATACAATGCATCCTTGAACTGTTACTTTGTAGTTAGAGATTTTTGATACAATATTATATCAGTTGATAGTTATTTTCAGTTTCTAGAGTATGTGATGAACTTATTTGGATCAATATAATCTATGCTATTTTGAGTATCTATTCATGTTAAAAGCCTCAATTCCAAAGGAAAGAAAGGGCCCACTCAACTGAGGAGATTGGAGGATTGGTATTTCATGCATGATATTTATATTTTTTGAGTTTTAGTTTCAGTATTTTTTTCGTGAAAATGTGCAACAGGGAAATTTATTTTTTTAGCGTGACAACTATAGCCCAAAGTGTCAAAAATTTTCAAGTGCTTTATCATTTCAATACACCTCGGGTCAAATCCGTTAGTTTGGTCACCCCCTATTTGTTGTCAAATTATTCCCCTAGGTGATTTAGGAAAGTCTACTCATTCCACCTAGGTGATTTTAGGGAGTTCTAAAAAGACACTATCTTCGGAAGTATAGGGAAGGGCTATCGCTAGCCTTCCTGTGGCTATATTCAACCTCCGTAGTGGGAAAGAAGGGAAAATTTGACATGGAGATGAAATTAAGACCTTAAAAGGTTTGGGGAAGTTTTTCAAGACTTGGAGCAATGATGAGTAAAAAATAGGGTTCACAAGCCTAGGTGGTACACAGTGTCTAAAACAACAAAGTTGGGCTTTAGAATATTTTACACATTATACTGGAATACTGGAACATCAGTGTAGGTAATTTTTCTCTCTGCACAAAGTTGAGTACAAAATAAACATCTGATTTTTCATGGATAAAATGGAATAATATATACTTGATAACCTAACCATTCAATTTAGAAGGCCGGTTCCAATTGGGATCATATAAACACTTTCCAAAAAATTCCATTAGGCACTCAAGTTATCATTGTTACAAGTTCAGGACTCACTAATTTTTGGGAGGACATGTGTCAACACCAGGGAGCTCGATGGGATTTTTGTCCCTCACATCCCCCAAGGTCGGGGACATCAAGGTTTGAAAAGTGCACCCAACCCCCTTAAATCTATCTCAGCCCTCATATGACCTCTTGTACTCTCATGTGACCTCCAGACTTGAGAGTTCATACCCCAGTGCATTTTTTGGAGCATCCATTCCCTAACGTTGGATCGGGCACCACGTGTCACCTCTAGGACAACCATGGAAACTGATGTCCCTTATGTACCTAAGGTGGGGGTCATCAAACCTTGAAAGATGTACCCAATCCCTACAGGGAGTCATTTGGAAATCCATGTGGCTGACTTTCAGCCCTCAGTGCATTTTTGGAGCATCCATTCCCTGCCGTCGGATCGGGCACCACGTGTCACCTCTAGGACCACCGTGGAAACTAATGTCCCTTATTTACCTAAGGTGAGGGACATCAAACATGGAAAAATGTTCCCATCCCCTATGGGGAGTCATTTGGACACCCACGTGACCGACTTTCAGCCCCCAGGTGCATTTTTCAAGAAAATCCCCTGCTGTCGAATCGAGGACACATGTCATCACCTTGACCACCGTGGAAATTGATGTCCCTCACATCCCTAAGGTCAGGGAAATTAGGGACATAAAAATGCACCTGCACCCTCCATGTTCTTGTTTTCAAAGTTTAAATCCGGCACTTAGCCACTTCTTCCCCTCAGTTCTCCTTCATAGCTTCATACATTGCCATGGCTTCATGCATGATTGTCCAGACACCCGGTCCACCATGACCACATAAACTCTCCAAACCTTGAATACACAAAAAAATGTAGGTATCGATTAAAATGGAGTGAAAAGAAACAAAGAATGGGAAGAAAATGAAGGTTTTTGCCGAGATAACCATAAAGTCACCCGATCAAAAAATATTCATATCACAAGATACAAGTCAGATGGAGATGCCGTATTTTGAAGAATTCCTCATTTTTCAAGGTGATCCAGATGCAACAAACAAGAGGTCAAATGATGCCCAAAATAATTTACTCTAACAAAACTATCTCTTCGTACACAAACTCACATTCATCGATTTCGTCATTCCGCAATGAAAATGAGCTAAAAACTTGCACATGAGCGTTAAATAAAAAACCTATCACAATGGAGTTGTTTTCATTGCAAATGGAGACAAAAACCAAACCTGTAAATTTTGAGCTCCATTAATGGCTGCCATGGCAAACTTTGTTCCCGAAGCCACTTTGCAGTCAAAATTTCAAAATTTATTTCCAGGCATTCTAGTGGGAAAAACTATGTGAAATTTGAAGGGTGAGATTGTTATGAAAAGAAGAGTCCAAAAGTATTTTCCATCATAAATCGAGTCTTGGAAACACCCTTTCTAAAACTAGTAATTTTTCCTACACATGCTTGTTATTTTTGTAATTCTTCATCAAAAGTGGTTATGGAAAGAGTAGTGTGCCTTTGAAGATCTCCAAAAGTTTAGAATGATTATCCAGTAGAAAATAGTGAAAATGGCCACTTACTAAAAATAGTAAGTCCCCCATTTGGGCATTTACTAAAAATAGTAAGCCACACTCAAAGAGAAACTTTGGCACAATGGGACATTTAGAACTTCGTCGCATTAGAGCTTTCCATCAGTGAGGATCAACAGACTTCATCGGGAACGACATCTCCTCTTCTTCTTCTCCCTCTCTTTCTCTCTCCTCTTCCCCCCAACTTTCTCTCACTTTCCAATATTCTAATTTCCCGTTGGGGTTTGCACTTTTTAATATGACTTAAGTGACTTTAGAAATATAATGTAACTTTAAGTCACCTTGCTATTATAAAAGGGACTTAAATATTTAAAGTGGAATACGACCAAAATTAAGACATATTAAAGTATTTGAAAACCCTTAGGGGGTAGATGATAAGTCACCTCTCATTCTATAAATTGTAATGCCATTCCCATTTCAAAGGGTTGGTGATTGATTTTGTAAATTCAAGAGTGTATTGAGAGAACAAAGGAGATAGCCAAATTCTTCCATTCCCCTCCACTCTCAAATTTCTTCCATTCCCACACTATGTACAAATTATGCTTGAGCTTCAATAAAGGAAGAAGGAATTTTAGCCTCTTTGATTGAGGAGTTTATTGGTACTTTGTGTTCATTAAGCTCTATTTAGTCTTGTTGTTTTGTAGATTTGTTTTCTTCTGAAATTCAAGTGCATGTGATGAAACATTTGATTGGTGCACGCAAGTATCTGATTTTATACTTGCAACATTGATTCTCCTACCTCAATTGTCACTCCCTTTCCCAGTTTTAGACAAATTCTTCCCTAGAAAAATATTTATAGCTTTTCTACAAGGTCATTAGAGTGCCCTTGTTGGCTCCGCGATCGAAAGGCCACCATAGAAATCCACATTTTCTTGCGTAAGCACATATGGTAGCTATACCGATTAAGTAGAGGGACTTAGATTCCCAAACCATTGGAGACAAATTTTTGGCCAAATTTTTTTGTCCCCAACTGTGGGGCAAATTTAGCAAATTCCCCATTGGCTATCTACACCTAAATACAACCGCGAGGTCTCAAAATATAAAAAAAATCAAATATTGTAAAAGAAAAAGAAAAAAGAGTTCATGAAATTCCATTGCTAAAAGACACATTCACATTTCTACACATGTCTTTTCATATTTCCACTTCAAGAATTTCAAAAAGCTAGCCAAAGGAAGACACACCAAATTGACTTGAGCGGGTCGAGAGGTGTTGATGATTTCAATTTTGAGGCTGCACTAAATCATCAAGAATGAATTAGACATAATCCATACTTCTTCTATCAAGCCTCCTCTCCATCTGGATCTTCATGAAGTTCACCAAGAAAATCCTATCAAAAAAATTTTTGAATACTCCCCTTAAAATTCTCTCATTTTTCAACCACCATTTAGCATCGAGCTCCCAGAGATTTAATAAGAATTTGAAAAATAATTCATAGAAGCAAGAGAAGAAGGAGAAATGACAATGGAAGATGAAGAAGAAAGACCATGACTCATTGCTCCATGGGGAAGGAATACGGTCCCGCTTGTTCTTGAACCACCTCTCCACGATCTACCAACAAGTTCCCGCAAGAACTTTCCAAAGTTCAAAGGTGACAACACACAACATCCTGAAGAACACATTGTTTCCTTCATGACATCCTATGGAATTCTTGGTGTCTAACATGAAGATGTTGGTGTGAGAGTGTTCATGGATTCCATCCAAGAAAAAGCAATAGAATGGTTCTACCTCCTTCCTACCCGATCAATCACTTTGGTTGGGATGACATCAAGGCTACCTTCGAGGAAAGATTTAAATCAACTGAAGACTGTCAAGATCTCTTGGTGTAGTTGGCTCAAATGAGGAAAGGAGAAAATGAAACCATGAGAGACTTCATGGCTCATTTTGAACAGTTTCTTCATATGATACCTAAAAAGAATTCACCATCTCAAAACAATGTCAAGAGATTCTTCATCAATGCTCAATCATCTTAAGTAGGGTTTTCCTGCTACGAAGAGCCCAACCAAGGAACATTGTAGAAGCAAAAAGGATGGAAATTTAACTTGATGATGATCTCATCCTCTCTGGAAAGATCAAGAATCCATCAAAGGGAAATACCCAACATCCTGGAGATGAGAGAACCAATCCATCATTGCAAAAGTTGGCAAATGAGATGGAATATTTGAAGAGGGAATTATTTGAAAAGTATCTTCCCAAAGGAGAAATGGAAATCAAATTGTAGGAGCACCCCAAAGGCTCACCTTGGAGGTCCCACCCATGAACATAAACTACAAATTTCAAGAAGGTGAAGAAGAGTTTGAACAAGAAAGTGAAGGTGGTGATTTCCTAGAAAATGGTGAGTTTGAGAATGATACACAAATCAGATTTTGTGAATATTCTGGAGGTTATGAAGAATACAAAGAAGATGCACCCAATTTCTCATGTGCAGTATTCACTCATTCTCAGTTTGAGAAAGGAAAATCTCTTTCCACTATTGTAGAGAAAAAGAAGACTAAAGATCCTCCCATGGTGACTCCACAAAATAAAATAATCAATCGAGGATCCCCACTTCCAGCTTCCATGAAGTCTCGCATTATCGAGCTAGACCACTGTAGAAAGTAAGAAGACTCCCGCAATCTCATTTAAGCTTTTTGATGTCTCTTCTAAGTCTAAATCTAAATATTCTCCTACAATATCTAATTCCTTCAAAGTTCCTAGTGTTCCTTTCAAAATACCATCCATTCCTCAAACATCAAATCTTGCTCTTAAGTCTATGGAGACTTTAAAATCAGTCCCTTCACCCCCCTTGTCCACATCTTCTCCCTTTGACTTCATATAATATGCAAACAAGGCCAAAGTGTAGATTACTGAAACTGAATATTTGTGGACTCATCCAAAAAAATTTGAGAGGTTCATCCGATATATCAGGAGTGGTAGTATAACACCCAATAGTTATAAAGGCATGCTACCAAACTCACCTACACCTCCCTCACATAACATGCTTTCTCTGAGTTCATCGAGGACCGATAAAGTTGAACCTTTCTACTTCTCCGTTCTTGTTGGAGAATATGTACTGAACAATTACATACTAGATTTTGGTGCCTCAAAAAACGTGATGCCTTTCAAGGTCACCAAGGCTCTTAAACTTACTATGACTCCACCTAGTGGCTCTTATTACTCTTTGGAATAAAAACATGTCTCACTTGTAGGGAAGGTCAAAGATGCACAGGTGGCTCTTGCCAGATTTCTAGACAAGAAATTTTCAATGATGTTTTTTGTAGTAGACATCCCAGCTTTGTTTGGTATGTTGCTGAGTAGAAATTTCTGCCAAGATTTGGGAGGGAAAATCAAATGAATTGGTCTTTTTCAACCATACGAGTGAAGGGAGACATGGAGAAATTACTTCTTGAGAAGAAGATGAGGTACACGGTATGAAAGTATGGAAGCCCAGAAGCTAACATTTTGTACCAAAATACTAGGAAAATGAATCACTTGGTGACAACTAAGGAGGAAGAATATATTCACATCTTGATAGGGCCGATATTCCCTCTCGGAGAGATTTGGATTTTGAAGAAGCATTGTGGAGATTTGAGTTACAAGAGGCTAGCCTAAATCACCAAATGATGTAGACCAGGAGGAAGAGGAGATGGCTCTTGATGATTTTCAAGAAGATAAATCAGCTTTATATGCTTTTCCAGGGATGAGGATTTATTCTCATTTCCATTTGGGGATGAAGATGATCTCAATCAGGCCATCTATGGAGAGACAAAATCAGCTTGTGATGAGCTCATGAAAGGATTGAAAGAAATGTCTATACAAGAAATGCTTGAAGTTGTAGAAGAAACTAAAGATCCTTAGATCAGTCTCGAACTTCTGATGCAAGCCACAAATCTGTAGGACAAGCGTGAAGTTGATTTGGAAGCCTTAACTAATGTGAAGGTCAGCCATATTGAGATAAGGCAAGATGAAAAATATGATGCCGCTCTTGAACCAATGGTTGATGGATGTAATAATGAAATGGAGATATTTTATTTCCATTTTGAGGATGAATACTCTTTCCATGATGAAGAAATTGAAGTAAGAAATTTTGAGGCCTCTGAACATGAAGCTATTTTTGATGAAGGATCGGTAGAGTGCAGAAATTCCCAAGATGATGGGGTAATCCCTCCAGATAGTTTCCTTGAGCTGCATTCTTCAAAGGTGTACAAAGAGGAACTATAATAAATGACAAAGCATAACTCAGTGCAAGAAATATCGATGCGGTGAAGTCATGGAAGACCCTCACTAATTCTCTACCTCTTCACTCATGTCATGGACATACAAGAAAAGTATGAGGTCACATATAACCCTTGTGTTAGTACTCAAACACTTCAAAGTGGACTAGGGATAAGGGAGGAATCTAATATTACTCATGGAGGAGATGTTAATGAGCATAGACCCGAGAAAGAAAGTAACTCAAAATATACAAGGAATTGGAACAAAAATCAGCTTTGGGGCAGCGATGAGATGCTTGATGGAAAATCATCTATATGGATAAACATGGAAGGCAACTAGCAGTATCAGACTGACTTCAAAGAACATGAAGGTAGTGGAATTTCCAAGTAAGGACCAAAGCATCAAGAAGCTCACATGGAATCACTCCTATAAAGTAAAAGGACAATCATGGAAGCACTTGGCTTCCATAAACAATTAAGGAAAGGAGGCTACTTTCTGAACCCGTCAACGACTTCATAACATCATCATTTGGTGTTACCTCTTCAGGGGTAACTTTTGAGAAATGAAAAGTACTTAAGTGAAAGTGGGTTGTCACCCACGTTGTACCATAGGTGATTTATAGGTGTGTTTCCCTTTCTATTGTGTGTGTTTCCCTTCCTGTTGTATGTTGTGTGTTTCCTTTCCTTTTTTTTGTGTGTGTTTTTCGTTCTTCTAATCTTCCTTTCTAGAAGTTGTACATAAATCTATAGGTCCCATTTGATAAGGCACTGGTCAATGAATTATATGGTCTAAAGTTGATATTTTGGATTCTCATGCCATGCCTTTGTTGTGCTTAGTCCATGTCATGTCCCCAAGCTATAGCCAATTGTTTTCTTGCAAATGTGCAACATGGAAATTGATAATTTTCGAGCACGATAACTATACCCGAGTGTCAAATTTTTCAAGTAATATCATTTCAGAAACCCGGGTCAAATCCATCTGTTTGGTTACCCCTTATTAATTTTCAAATTGTTCCCCTAGGTGATTTTAGGATTTTAGGAGTTCTAAAATACACTATCTTCTCGCAGTATAAGGAAGGGCTATCGTTACCCTTCCCAAGACTATATTCAAGCCCCTAGAGTGGGAGAGAGAGGAAAAATTCAACATGGAGATGAAATTAAGACCTTAAAACATAATGGAAATTATTTTTGAAGGTTTGGGGATGTTTTTCAAGACTTGGAGCAGTTTGAGTAAAAACATGGTTCACAAGCCTAGGCGACACAGCCTAAAACAATCAAGTTGGGATTCGTAAGAAATTCTGGGAGCTCTAAATGGAGTTATAAGCAAAAAAATATCTCTAGAAAGAGGATTCCAATACCTATATTATGGTGAAATAATATTATTCACAACACTTTGGCACATCAGGTCTATAGGCAATTTTTCTTAGAAACATGTGGAGTATAAAATCAAAAATCTGATTTTTCATGGATCAAATGGAATAATAAAGAAATGATAACCCAACCATTAGATTCAGAAGGACATTTCAATTTAGCATCATATAAACATTTTCCAAAAATGTCCATCGGAGCTCAAGTTATCATCACACAAATTCAGACTTAGCCAAATTTTTTGGAGGACACATGTCAAAGACTAGAGCCTAGTGGGATTTTATGTCCCTGAAGTCCCCTAAGGTCAGGTACATCAAGCTTGGAAAATTTCTCCCAGCCCCCTCTCATCCTCTCACCCTCACATGACCTCTTGTACCCTCATGTGATCTCCAGACTTGATAGTTCAGCCCCTAGGTGCCTTTTTGGAGCATCCATTCCCTACTGTTGGATCGGGCACCACATGTCACCTCCAAGACCACCGTGGAAACTTATTCCTATTATGTACCTAATTTGGGGGACATCATACCTTTAAAAATGTTCCCAAGCCCTATGGGGATTCATTTGGACACCCACGTGACCGACTTTCACCCTAGGTGCATTTTTGGAGCATCCATTCCCTACCGTCGAATCGGGTGCCACATGTCACCTCCAGGACCACCGTGGAAATATATGTCCCTCAAGTAACGAGGTTGGGGACATCAGACATGGAAAAATTCACCTAGCCCCTCTAGCGAGTTATTTGAACACCCACATGACAGACTTTCACCCTCAGTGCATTTTTCAAGAAAATTCACTTGTCGTTGGATCGAGGACACATGACATCACCTTGACCACCGTGGAAATTGATGTCCCTCATGTCCCTAAGGTTAGGGACATCATGGACATAAAAATTCACCCAACCCCTATCTAAATGTTTTGAAAGTTTAAATCGGCACTTAGCCGCTTCTCCCCTCATTTCTCCTTCATAACTTCATACATCGCCATGGCTCTGTGCATGATTTTCGAGACACCTAGTCCACCATTGTTGCTCCTAACCAGCTCCGCCATGACCACATAAATTTTTTCACCATGAATACACATAAGTATTCAAGTATCAGTAAAAATGGAGTGAAAAGAAATGAAGAATGAGAAGAAAATGAAGGTTTTTTTCTAGATAACCATGAAGTCACTGATCGAAAAATCTTCATATCTCACAAGATACAAGTCAGATGGAGATGTCATATTTTGTAGAATTCCTCATTTTTCAAGGTGATCAAGATGCAACAAACAAGAGGTCAAATGATGCCCAAAATAATTTACTCCAACAAAACCCTCTCTTCGTGCACCGACTCACATTCGTCGGATTTCCCATCATTCCGACAATGGAAACGAGCTAAAAACTTGCACACGAGCTCCAAATAAAAAAATATCACAATGGAGTTATTTTCATTGAAAATGGAGACAAAAACATGACTTGAAAAATTTCAGCTCCATTAATGGCTGCCATGGCAGCTCTGCGTGCCTAAGCCACTAACAAGTCAAAATTTCAAAGATTATTTCCGAGGCATTCTAGTGGGCAAAACTATGTGAAATTTGAAGGGTGAGATTGTAATGACAAGAAGAGTCCAAAAATTAATGTTCTATTGCAAATCAAGTACTAGAAACACCCTTTCTAAAAATAGTAAGTTTTCCTACGCATGCTTTCTATTTTGGTAAGTCTTCATCAAAAGTGGATATGGAAAGAGAAATGTGCAAAAGATCTCCAAAAGGTTAGAATGATTATCCAGAGTATAAAATAGTGAAAATGGACACTTACTAAAAATATTAAGTCCCCCATCTAGGAATTTACTAAAAATAGTAAGCCACACTCAAAGAGCAACTTTGGCACAATGGGACATTCAAAACTTTTCACATCAGAGCTTTCCATCAGTGAGGATTAACGGACTTCATCGGGAATGACATCTCCTCTTCTTCTTCTCCCTCTCTTTCTCTCTCCTCTTCCCCCCAACTTTCTCTCACTTTCCAATATTCTAATTTCACATTGGGGTTTGCACTTTTTAATATGACTTAAGTGACTTTAGAAATATAATGTAACTTTAAGTCACCTTGCTATTATAAAAGGGACTTAAATATTTAAAGTGGAATACGAATAGACTTAAGTCATATTAAGGTATTTGAAAAGCCATTGGGGGGTAGATGATAAGTCACCTCTCACTCTATAAATTGTAACGTCATTCCCATTTCAAAGGGTTGGTGATTGATTTTGTAAACTCAAGAGTGTATTAAGAGAACAAAGGAGATAGCAAAATTCTTCCATTCCCCTCCACTCTCAAATTTCTTCCATTCCCACACTATGTAAAATTTTTGTTTGAGCTTCAATAAAGGAAGAAGGAATATTAGCCTCTTTGATTGAACAGTTTATTGGTACTTTGTGTTCATTAAGCTCTATTTAGTCTTGTTACTATTTTGCAGATTTGTTTTCTTCTTAAATTCAAGTGCATGTGATGAAACTTTTGAATGGTGTGTGCAAGTCTCTAATTTTCTACTTGCAACATTGGTTCTCCAACCTCAATTCTTACCCCATTTCCTATTTCTAGAAAAATTATTCTCTAGCAAGATATTGCTAGCTTTGCCGTAGGGTTAGTGGAGTTCCCATGTTGGATTCCCGATATAAATGCCACCAAAAAAATCCACATTTTCTCACGCATGCACATATGGTAGCTGCACCGGTTAAGTAAATGGCCTTAGGTTACTAGAGAATTGGCAAGAAATCCACAAGTTTGTTTACACGAAAATTTTCTTCCAAAAATATCTTAGTTTGAAATAAATATTAAATTCCATGACTTAAGAAAATGTAGAGGTAAACTTTATTGAAAGATAAATAATTATTTTGCTTATTCCCTCAAACTTTCTTAGAACCACTAGATGATCCCATGGCCCAATCGTAATCCTCTAAGAACTTGGGAAAACCTAATTGGACACCACCAAACATGTTGGTTTACCCACTTCCAACACCATGAATGTCTACATACATCGAGTAAGTATGTACACCACCAATCAATGCAAACCCATGGCCCAAAACAAAAATGGGCATCCCAAGAGACCTCTAATCACCCGAGGAAGTTTATTGAAAAAAAAATCTTTAATACCTCCACCACAAAAAATTACCAAAGAAGGGAAAGAAGCAAAAACTCAAATTCAATCCCATCTTGTCTCGTAACCCAAAAATCAACAAAAAAATTCAATTAATGAAGCAAGATATGGTGAGAAAAGACATGTTAATGCCTTTTAATAACTTGTAGATGAGATCTAGAAAAAAAGTGAACAATCCTCCTATAGTTATCACTAAAATACCTGAGGAAAGTGAGAGGGTACCTGAGGAAAGTGAGAGAACTTGACATGTCCTAGAATCCCTAGGAATAACCAGAGAAAGATAAAAATGTTTGTGCATATCCATTACTAGAAATATTAAAAGACATCCGTAATGAGGAAGAAACAACACTAGTTCAGGAGTTGAAAACTATGAATATTGAGGTCCTTATTTTGAGAGAAATAATGGACATTTTTGAATTAGACTAGACCATTAGAAAACATTACACAAAGATAGCATGAAGGAAGAATAAATACCCAAAAATAATCAAGTAGAAGGAAATCTAGTTGAACTTATAGTTGGAAAACTTCTTTCACCAAAATATGGGGACCCTAGGTGTCCAATAATTACAATTTTTTTAAATGGTCAGTCCATATCTAATGGTTTGGTGGATCTTTGTGTTGCCATCGTGTCATGAAAAAATATACATTCAATTTGTTGTCCTTGATAGGATTACAACCAACCAATATTGTCCTTCAACCAAGTGATTAATCTATTATTGTACAAGATGGAGTAATCAAGGATGTTATGGTCATAGTTGAATCTTGGGAGTATCGGGTAGAGTTCATGGTCTTACACTGTAAATCTTGAAAGTTGGGATACACAGTTATCTTAGGAACACCACAGTTAGCTATTTTTGTTGCATACATTGATTGTTGGTTAGGTAAATGTTGACAAATTTTTGCGCTTGTGAAAAATGGGCAACTCGAAACTTCATTATGATGCATGGAATTGGTGAAGTGAACCTAAGCTAGGGGAGGTTATTTTAGCTCATATTGTTTCTGTTGAAATAATTAATGATTACATGAAATATAAAGCTATGTGTGCTTTGTTACAAAACGTAACAGATCACATAGTCTACAATTTCATGACTATCTTCAGCAAAAGAACACAAAGCCCCAAAGGACATATGTGTTATCCTAATGAAGACATTAAATTGTAGAATAGATGAAGTGTTAAGTTTTGGAACAACAATCATAATTGTAGATTGTAACAATCAAAGTTCATTGCTAAATGTTATAGGTATTATTTAAGGTTCTTTCCTTCATGATTAAGACATTCAATTATATTATTGAGTTGTTTAATTCATCATACAATCCATATAGAAATATGAAATGCAGAAATAAATACACAACTCAATTTCAGAATTCAATGTTTTATTCATAAGGAATTTCAAATGTTCCCACACAAGCCGTGGGATGTAACTAAAAATTAAAATATAGCTACTAAAATAAGAGGTACATATGCATGAAAGAGAAAATAGAGGAGTATGAATGAACCCATCATTTCTTTGGGTGATTCTTTTTTATTTATGCATCTCTAGTTCCATCTTTGTTCCCTCTTCATCTTGTTCCTTAAGGGAAATGAACCCGAAAATAGAAAAGAGAAAACTATCGGTTATGAGCTCAGGGTACAATCCATATTCCTATACTTTTCCAATTCATACGGTGGATCTCTTAACAACAAGAGATATAAATTACATGAGAATCAAAGGCGTAATGGATAAAATTACTTTTCCATAAATATCACACATGATAATCTACTCGAAATAAGGAGAGAGAGAGAGAGAGAAGAACAAACAACTATGGAACATAAGAGAGGCTAAAAAGCCTAAATATTTTCTAAGTATTTTCTTATATGTGCGGTACAAGTTGTAGTCAAGAAGAAATAAAATCATGTCCTACAGGTCCCCCACTTTGTTAGATAAAGATTCCATAATTCAATAAATTATACTCCATGATACATCAAATTGAAATAAGTAACAAGAACATACTACTATGGAGGAAGAAAAAAACTTAAAGGTGAAGCGAGAAGAATTAGACTTTAAAGGTTGAAGTTAATGAAAGATAAGATTACAGCCAAATAAAATAAAAGGAAGAAATCTGAGAAAATTTTGACAGGGCTTCGCCATGTAAAATGGACATTTTACATTTTTTCCATCATGCTATGTCAAACTAATACATGCCTTAAAGTCAGTATATAAATCAAATAGTAATGCAGAAAGTAGATAATGCATGGCATGATCAAAGATAACAGTTATCAGGTTTCAGCTCCTAACAACAAGCTATAAAGCATCTAAATGAACTGTTATAGTGCCAAATTGATTTACAAGTGCATACTTTTAGATTACATCAGAACAAATACAAAATTCTACAGAGATGCTACAATATCAATGGAGTACAAGTATGACTAGCAAAGTGGAATTAAATTTTATGAATATAAAGTCATAACACCCATAGTACCCAAGTCTTCATGAATTCAACTCAAGCAAGTGTTTCCAGTTTCAACACCCAAGTGAATGGAGTAAAGATAAATGGAGTATCATAATTACATAAAGAAATGCAGAATATCAACTTCAAAAGCATGATAGAAAGGGATCAATTAGAGATGATAAATGGAAATCCATTGGCTTTCATATTTTCTAGACAGATTGATAAGTACACGAGAATCTATTGTAATTTCATAAAAAGAAGATCAAGTACACGATCAAGAAAAAGACATTTGCACTTGGGCACATAAATTAATACTCTTCACTTATATCTTGGAGGATCATTGAGTAAAATAAGTAGTTGCACAATATAAATTTGATTTAAATATTTTAAGTTCAAAGCATCTTTTAGATACAACTTAATGGACAGAATACAAAATGCAACAATGATAAGAGTGCATTTTCAATTCTACAAAGGATCTATGTGAAGATGATCAGGTACAAATGAATCAGAAAAGGACACAGTCACAGGTTCAAAGATGATCAAAATGACATAGTATTCACTAAAAGAAGGTATATCTGCAAGCGTTCAACAAGTAAGGTTAAAGCAGTAAATTTAAGGAACCCTATCTCACATAGTCCACATGCTTCTAGGAGTCACAATCATGAAGGTATGAGAAGAAAAAGTTATGATTGCCATGAATATGTAAATTACAGTTACTACAATTAACGACTGATAATCATATAACTGTAACACTATGAACTCAATGAGCAAGATTCACATTTCAGATGATTAGTCTTTGCATGGAACCAAGACCACTTATAGATTATAGTCATATGATTTTTTATAGTAAAAAAATACAAATCTAAATATTCAAATACAGAGAAGAATGTATTTTTTCAAATATGAAAGTCATTGTTTCAAGCATCTATTCCAACTTGCAAGATATGAAAAGAGCTCTCATGGGAAATTCAAGTAACATCTACAACTATGATAAGCTAAGATTACATCAGAAACAAGTGACCAGGTCTCTTTTATATAATGTTTCAACTCACTCAAAACATTCAAGGCTCAAAGATCGTGTTTTCAGAATAAGCTACAGTGACTTGAGGCTAGAAAAATATGTAAGGAAGTGAATATAGCTTCAAAATTCAATGCAAAAAGTATGAAAAACCACAGACAAGAATCCAAGCCAAGAATAAATCATAGTTAGTATCAAGAGGGTTTTCATGTTGTAAGATCTACAAAGCAGAGTTAAACAAGACACCCAAAAGCTCGAACAAGCTCAAGATATCGGTAATAGAACCATTTTTCATAATGTAGAATGCTATCACGAATCGAGCTTAAAAGTTTGAGAGAATGATTAAATGTTTTTCGGAAGTTACAAAACCTTATACCAAATATAAATTGATTCACAAGAATGTAGAGAAATATATATGATATGGGTACGTGTTATAAAACAGTTCTAGTTCTTATGGGTAATGTCATAAAACAAGATCTGAATGAGATAATGAAAAATAATTAAAAATCAAAGCAAAGTATAGATCCAGGCCATTAATATAAGCACCCATTAATGGGTATTAGTTAATTAGGGTTGGATCAAAATATTAGAGGATAAAGCAAATTACATTGACCAAACAACTCTAAATTTGAAGCATAATGGAGTAATAGGATCTAGAACACAAAGAGTCAAACCTCCAAGTATTCGAAGCTTCAAAGGATTCATAGAGCTCTGCAGACTCATAAACCATTTCATAGAGGAAACCGATCTCGAAGGTTTCCTCAAAATGATGAGCTCAACCAAATCCACTTAGAAAACTCAAGAAATCATAAACAATGAAATACAAATGCGTGAGAGCTACGAAGACCAATCTAGTAAAGTGCCGAGATTGAAAAAACAAAATGGAGACCATGTTCAAATCTTGCATAGAGCTCAAATTAAGACCAGAACTCCAGAAAGAATGAGTGTGTGACCTCGCAGAGCATCACAATGACTAGAAATGAACTTAATTGAGCTCACAAGGATTAACAATGGCGTCGAGAAATTTTTTTATGGGCTTCACCCACAAGACGAAATACAAAATGAAATGATCATTAGGGTTCAAATGATCTTAACTACATGAGCTCGAGAGGGGAGTTAGTGAAACTCAACTAGAGTTACAACATCAACGATGGAGATTGCCAAGTACAAAGACCAACGGCCAATACAAAACCACTACCAACTACCTCTTCAACCATGGTTCTAGATAACTACCTCATTAAATTCCAGATCGGAAACCCTAACCAAAGATAAAAATCAACACTAAATATTTGAAAAGGACAACAATCAATGGCCTAAATCAAGGAACCAAGTTTCAAAGCAAACCACCAGGGTTATAGTTAACTCGACCCAAGTTAGATGCCACTAAAAATCATGTGGAGGGGTGAGTCATCATCATGAGGGGACCAACCCCATGATTAAAACAAAATTATTACATATTTATTTTCAAAAGTCTAAACCATAGTATATGTCCCAAGTAATCAAGTGGCCAACCAACTATACAATGCAATGATAACCCAAAAGTGGTAAAATATTTTATGGTTACCCTTTTTACAAAGTTCCCCCCTTGTCGTATTTCAAAACATAATACTATGCTGAGTCCACAAGGGTGGCCAAACAAAATGAAGACTAGTGGTCAACTACAAAGGTGGTCCCTATTAATTATGATGTATTGGACATGGGTTGGAATGAATTTTTTTCACATGATTAGAAGGGATAAAGAAGAGGTCTACATCAAAATGTAAGAAACCTTTTGAAAACCTTATTACCTTATTTTTACAAAATAAGAAGTGGATTATGATTGCACATGTGCTCCCAGTGGTCCCCACAGTGAGGTGAATAATTTTGCTAAGTATTGGAGATCAAAAGTATTTATTTTCTTGCACAAGAGTATTTTTACATGCCTTCACAAAAGGAAAGAATAGACAAGAAGACAAATTTACATGCACAAGGAAGGAGACTTGCTCATCAAGCAAGATTTATTATTAGCAAATTATTCACCCATTCTTTTCTTAAAAATAGAAACATTAATCGTAGGTTGATCATGTGATGTAATGAAAGGCTATTAATGCCTCTTTATATTAGTTTTCTTTATTTTATTAATTTATTTATGATTAAATAAGGGATAAAAATAGGATGTATGGGCAGTACAATTTTATCCTATTTTTAGGAAGGGTGGGTGAATTAATTTTGTTATATATTGTGTGCCTTGGCAAAGCACAAAAGAGGACTTTTAGATATAGGAGTGCTGTAGAAGATTTTACTAGTATTTCCCTCTAAATGAGAAGTATATTGTGTCTTTCCAATTATTTGCAGTCTTTTGTATGTTCCATTAATCTTGTGAATGTTGAATCCCTTGATTAATCATCTTAGCCTATTGCAAATTTCAATAATTTTTGTATGATATTAATTTGTATGTTTAACTTAGTAGTATTGCCGTGATTTTCCCCCAATACATCAAAGTGGTTGCCCTTAATAATCTGCATAAAACCATTGGATTGTGCAACAAGAAATCATTCCCATATCTATTGTGCATGTACTCGATCAAAGACCCCATACAATTTGGTGTATCACCTCAATTTTAAATTCTTTTACGCACATCTTTTACCCTTAAACCCTTGAAAATCAATTTAGGATACATCAATAAGGAATCGGCCTTGATACCTACACTCACCTCGAATAGGTATACCCACGACCTAAGGTGTTACCATTGTATCTAAGAAAGAGAGAGATAAATTTTGTAAGATTAGAACACCTGCAGCTATCTCTCAATAGGGTGCACTTTAGAGAGATAATAGTTTTTAATACACCCGGTGGGACCACAATCAGATCTACATCAATTTATAGCAGATTTAAAGAAAACAAAAGTTACTTTTGGATCGACAAGATACAAAAATTTATTCTAAATATTTAAAGATCTATTTGGAACTATGTTAGGCTGATTTTAGACTAAGATTGCAGCATGTTCCATGCCTAAACAAACTACAAGATCATGGGTAAGAGGAATTCCTTTTGAGTTTATTTCTTTACCTTGGTAATACTTTCACTTATAATAGACCTAGATTTTGTAATCCTCCCCCAATATTCCTTCACCACGTGTTAATATTTTCATTCGGATCCCAATTTTTCAAATGGCTATTCAAGTACCTAGGAATTTGGTGACCTTTACTAATGGTAGCCCACTAGTAATCCAAATTTATGACGACATCCATAATGCTTTGTGATGAAAAGCTTTCCTACATTAATGGGTGAAAATCAGGTAACATCTATAGAGCACATCAAATATTTTGTAGCCATATGTGTAGTCCATAATATTACTCTTGAAGATGTTTTAGACTTTTAGTTGCATCCTTTAAAGGAAAAGCTTTGCAATGGTATAGAACTATAAAGATTGGATGCATAATAACTTGGGATGATTTAGGTGGTAAATTATTGGAATAATTCCAAGATAATTTAGATAATTTATCTCTTATAGAACAGCTTTTCTACAATTAGAAGAGATGCTCATGAATTTATGTCGAGTTTCAATATTCATTTTTCCAGAACTTGGGAAAGAATTCTAGCAAGTGTCGAGCCTCAAGATGATCATGATTTTCTTTATTATCTTAGAGCATTAAACAATGATATTTCAACTATGATTTAGTCTATGGGAGGATAAACTCTCCCACTAGCCTATGATATTTCCATCCGAGCTAAAAATAGTCTTATTTAAGCCCACAAGTTAGCGCCAAGGCCTTCAATTCCTTTTTTCACGAGATCTAGCACATATTCTAAAACCTATCATGATTATAGAACCTGTTGTTGCATCCCCATCAGATGACATGTTTAAATCTTTGTAGACTATGGGAAACAAGCTGACTTCAATTGAAAATAGACTTGCATTACCTAACAGACCTTATCAAGCCCCTTATCAGTAAAAACAGCAAAATAGGCAGAATTTACAAACATAATCAAAATTATAAGCAACCTTATCAAAAAAAGTAGTTTGACCCAAAGGCTCGTAGTTCATCTCATGCTTTATTCCTAGTTAATATGGCTATAAAGAGTGGTGTCAAACTTGTAATCAACCTCATTCAACTATAAGTTCCCAAATGCTTTTCTGAACATAAGTCTTGTTGCACAATTTGTTATACAATTTTTCCCCTAAAAAAATTGATCAAACACGACCTTGCATAGGAGAAATTAAAGGGTTGGTTCATTCGTGTGAGCTTACATTTGATCCAAAATTCAATTTGTGGGAAAGATCGACAATGGAGAAGTAAGGTTAGAAAATGAGGCCAAACAATGTGGAAGGAGATCAGAGCTCGAGAGGAAGAAAAATAGAGAAAAGCTCAAAGTTTTTAGACTTCACATACAATTCAACTCGGGGAAAATAAACGGACTGATGGAAGCCTCCACATGTCTCTTGAGTATAACTTTAAAGGCGTGACAAAAAGTAGAAACTCAAATGAGCGCAGTTCGAAAAGGTAGAACCATCGTTGAAAAGTCTACGAGCCATCGGAAGGTACAACATGCCTCATCGGCATAAATCCAAAGGAAGAATCAAAAGTGGGTTCCCAAATGAGCACAGTGTTCACCACACATCTCATTGGTGCACCTTCAAGAGGTACACCAAAAGCAGCTCCCAATCAAGTACACACTCACCATGTGGTTAGAGTCCTGAAAAGTGATACCAACCATTTAAAATTACAAAAGGGTCGGCAGAAAGAGTCACAATGTCAACTCGACACAACTTCGAGGTGAAATAAAAAGTGGGTATCCAAATGTGTGTAGGCTCTCCACGTGTCCATGGCCCGAAGAAGTGGCACTCACTACTGAAAATTCCAACCATTAGTGGAAGCCTCCACATGTCTCTTTGGTGCATATTCAAAGGCAAAATATGGAGGGAGTCCCCAAATATGCACTGGCACTCCAATTGTCTAAGGTTAGACATAGTGCTCCGCTAGACAGAGGGACCTAGCCAAAGAAAAAAAGTATAGAACATGCCCGCGGATGACACCAAGTGTCAGCTTGATGCAACTTCAAGAGTGAAAAGAGGGGGCAAGATATTAAGATGTGTGGGGAGGCCATGTGGGCCCGACATGGATGGAATCATTTAAATATTCAAATCCCCATTAAACGATGGAACCCGACCTTCAAGAAGCCATATCTTTCGATTTGAAGCTTGTATTTGAGCGAGAGATGACTTTTGGAAAGTTCTCGACATTAACTTCTCACCCACCACCATAGTGTATCATTCCATCATTTTGAGGTTGTCACGCTTCTGACCTAAAGCCATTATAATGAAGTATGTACTTCCTTTATTTCCCAAAGAAGGAACAACACATGGTGGCATGAGCTCTTCAAGAGAATCCATCATTGAGGTAGGTGAATTCAAGGATCTTTTGGGGTGGTTGGAGTAGGTGAATTCAATGCATAATTGGTGTGCTTGAAGTAGGATTCAAATTATTCTCTCCTTTCCCTCTCATTCTTCCTATATATTGTAAAGGAGGGGCATTTTTCGAGAGTTAGTCATTCTTCTTTCGTACCTACCTCTCTCTTTCTCCCCTAAGGTTGAATGTGGAGCTTAAGCCTCCTCTCATGGCTCTATAATGGTGTTTTCTTGCCTCTTGCCCACTGATGATGTATTGTGTTAACTCATGGAGCAATAAAATATATTTTTGATGCATCTTGTCCATCCTTATTTAATTGTCTCTTCTTTCCCCTCATCGTTTCAGGGTATATTGTGCATATCTCTAATGTCTATTATAGGTTTTGGGAGTTTTTATTAATGGGTTGAAGTGGTGTTCTATGTGAAATTTTTCTTCGGTCTATGATGCATCTATCCATCCTCTCCATTTCTCACCTCTCTCCACTTTAGGCAACTAGATTTTTTATTAGCAACCCCCCCTTTTCTTGGAGGTATCACCTATGTAGTGAAGGATTTCTTTATTTTCATTCTCTCTCTCTCTCTCCCTATCTCCTTGGCATTGTTAGATTAGGAGTAGATAGTTGCATTTCCTTCCTTAGAAGAATTTTAGCATTAGGATTAGGAAGAGGAATCCGGCCTTCTCTGGAGGTCCATCTCAAGCCTGTAAGTCCCACAACTTGAGATATAGTCCCATGTTATACAGATTACACCGAATGCCCCTGGAAAAGTTAGCCCATTTGAGGGGGTAATATGATTTTACACTAATACAACCTTAATCTAAAACATTGTTCATACCTCAAATGGATGGTGGGAAGTAAGAAACTCAGGTTTAGAAGGCACATGAATAGAACCTAGTTAGTTTCAAAGTGAGGATGATTTCATTACAATTAATACTAGGGCTCAAGAAAAAGATGCAGAAAGTAAAAAAAATCAAAATAGGCCAATTTTGCCAACCGACACTAAAAAAATCAACTACAGGCCTAAAACTAGCTAACAATGTTGTTATTCCTAAAAAAGCAAGCGTTTCAGTTGGTAAAGAGCAAGTAAAAACAACTTCACTAATCCAAGAAGGTTATTTATACCTCGATATCAAATGCAATAAAGCGAGAATAAGTTTCACTAAATCCTGTGCTAAAACAAAAGAATTTTTCTATAAAATCATTGCTTCGTTTAACATTGTTGATGTAATGAAAAATCATAATGTTAAATTCTCAATGTGGGATGCTCTAAGTATTCCATGACAACAAGATTTACTTTCTCATGAACTTTCTAAGCTACAGATTTCTTATAAAATAGTAGAAAAGGAAATTCAGAGAACAAATATGGTCCTTGGAACAATAAACAAGACCGTGTTAAAGAAGTTAAATGGATGGTTCAAAAGTTTTTAAATTCTCATGACATAAAGAAACCATCACCATTTTATTTGTCTCTCGATTATTGGAGAACATCTTCTTCATAATTTTATGGTGGATAGTGGTGGAAGTAACACGCTATGCCAAAATAAATTACGAAAAATTAGATTTACATATGATCCTACAAAAAGAGTGTGTTACAACTCGATGGAACTGAAATGAATAAAATTGGTGTCATAAAAATCTAGAGGTAACATTGTATGCTTTCCCAAATGTTTCCATTTTTAAGATATTATCGTTGTGGATTTACCTCCTAACTTTTCTATCTACTTATCTAGAGATTTCACAAAGAAAAATATGAGGTTCTCTCTCTTCAATTGGTTGTTCTTTGTTTTTCACTACATTTTATGGAACCAAAGTTACTATCAATTCAAAACCATTGGCCAGATTTAACATTGACCCTCACGCTTCTAATGCATTAGCTAATTATGTAGCCTTAGACCAGTCTGATTTTGATAATACAACTCATGTTTCAGCATTAGATGGTGTTTCTAACCTATTTATGGATGAAAAGACACATGAAGAACATGCTCATGATCCTTTCAAAGAAGTGGAAGAACATTTGTTTGGTGTGTATTGTCTACATGAGGAAAACACACCAATTCCCTCACTTTGTCCAAAACAAAAATGGAAGCAGAAGGGATTTGGAAGCTTAATTTTGATGGAGATAAGAAAAATAAAGGTCAAGGAGTAGGTTTGATGCTCACTTACCCAATAAATGAAAGTTATTTTTCATCTTTGAGTCCCCAATTTTCATGCACTTGTAATGTAGCTTGAATATGAAGCGTTAATTCATGGCTTAATTTTGGGAAAGAAAGAGAGGTATTAACATCGACAAATTTTTGGTGATTCTGATTTGGTTATAAATTAACTAAGAAATTTCAATGTTTGTAAGATTTCATTAATGAAGTCTTATAGACACAAAGTTTCAAACTTAATGGAATATTTTAACACTATCAATATCCAGTCCATCTCTAGAACAAAAAAATAAGCATGCGGATATACTTGGAGCAATTGGTGCCAGCTTTTAAAGTGCTTGAATAGATTAAAAATAGTGAGATTTAGCCTCACATAATTTTGATTGTCAAGCCTTCTATACCGATAATGATTTGAATTGGCAAGTTTTTGAAAATGATGAATATATCTGTAGGTTTTTACAGAAGAAGCAAAATTTTATGCAAGAAATCAAGATAAATTACAACACTTATATGGTGACGAATTTTTTTCATTTATAGATGAATAAAATACCTCAAGGATTTTTCACATTAGAAGACATCTTCATCACCAAGAGAAGTTAAGGAAAGACAAAACTAAGATGTCAACACATGTTGATAACTATGAAGATATCTTAGTTGATGAAGGGAAAAATTTGTTTCTTGGAAAGTTATGTTCCTCACTGAAAAACATTCCTTTATTGATCTTTGCAAATAATTTAAAGATGCTTTATGTTGGAGAAACCAAGACCCAAAGGTTTTGATCCCGATTGACATAACATACTATTGAATTACAAGCAAATTCCAAGATAGTTAGGAAAAAACAAAGGCTTGTAAATCCCAAAATAGAGTCTCTAATGAGGAAAGAGTTATCTAAATTGATCGAATAAGTTATTGTCTTACCAATTAAGCATTCAAGTTGGGTAGCCAATCTTGTTACGGTTTGGAAAAAGAATGGATAAATGACATTATGTGTGGATTTTAGATATTTTAATAAATCTTCCTTAAAAGATCATTACCCACTTCCAAATATGGATCATATTTTAAGAACAATTTCTGGGTCAGATAAACTATCTCTTCTAGATGGTTATAGTGGATACAGTCAAATTCTAGTATGAGAAGAAGATAGGTTCAAAACAACTTTTACCACCAAGTGGGGTACTGATGATTACAAAAGAATGTTTTTGGCATTTCAAATGCTGGTGTAACGTTTCAATGTGCAATGGACATGGATTTTCATAGCTTGTTAAATAAATTCATCCTTGTTTATTTAGATGATGTTACTTGTATTTTCAAAAATTCATATGAGCATCTAATACATCTAAGGAAAAATTTTATTTATGCGAGATAGTTTGGAATATCTTTGAATCCTAAAAAGTCTATCTTTTCAATACATCAAGGAAAATTACTTGGTCATATTCTTTCTAAGTAAGGTTTAGTAATTGATCATTTCGAATCAAATCCATATCATAGCTATCATTTCCTCATCATAAGAAGGCATTACAGAGTTTTTTTGGAAAAATCATCTTTGTTAGAAGATTTATTCGGATTTTACAAACATTGGTTAAACCATTGACAAACTATGTTAAAGAAAGAGAAAAAATTATCTTGACCAATGAAGGGAGAAAAGGGTTTGAAGAAATTAAAATAACTATCTCTCGGATCCTACTCTTGCAAATCCAAATTTTGATAAATATTTTACAATTTATGCACTTGTAGTAGCTGAAATAATCTTAGCCATATTAACTCAAGTTAAAGATGAAAAATTGAGAAGCCAATTGCTTTATTTGGTCAAATCTTGCATGAATATGAAACAAGGTACACATTTCTTGAAAAATAAGTAATTTCAGTAGTTAGAGGACTAAATAATTTTAAGTACATGCTTTAAAACAACAAAATTCATGTTCTTGTTTCTCATCCAAGTGTCAAAGTTTTTGTTAAAAAAATAATTGAATGAGAAAGGAACATGGATTTGGATAACGAAGGTCATGGAATATGATGTTGATATCCGGTTTACGAAGATAGTTCGAGCTAAGGGTTTGTGTGAAAACCTAATTGCTTATATGGAAAAACAATAGGTCAGTAGAATTAAATGATTCAAAACAACATGTTGAACTTACGTATCAAGCAATCGGATGTCATGGTGCATCCGTAAAAATCAACAACCTAAACTTGCTCAAGAGGTACATGAATCAAGATGGATGACTAATTTAGTTAACTATCTACAACATGGTATTTATCTATAAGGTATGGACAAGAATAAATGAAGGTATTTCATGCTACAAGTTGTACCTTATGTTTTTATCGATGGCATCTTATTAAAAATTGATATAAATGGAATCTGTTGCGATGGTTGATTATGATAGAATTCAACAATTACTTACAAAATTCCATGAAGGACTTGCAAGAGGTCATTTTTTAGCTCATACCATAGCCTTAAAAATTATGAAAGCTGGTTACTATTGGCCCATCATATTCAAAGGCTGTTTTGAATGGATCAGAAAGTGTAAAAATTGTGCTTTCTTCATTGGAAAAGAACGTTTAGCTTCGATGCCCTTACAACCTATTAAAGTTGATCAACCTTTTATGCAATGGGGCCTTGACTTTATTGGCATGATAAACCCACCTTCATCACAAGGACACAAGTGTATTTTTACTTTGCTATATATTACATTACATGCTAGAATGAAGCAATAGCCTTGAAAGATGCTAACGAAACTTCGATACTATCCTTTTATGAAGGTATAGTTTGCAGATTTGGTGTTCCGGAAACTATCATTTCAGATAATGCTTTAGCATTTCTTGGTGCAAAGGTAACATATTGGATTGTAAACCATGAAATTTATTTAAGTTCATCATCTAATTATTACCCACAAGTTAATGGGTTAGCTGAGAGTACTAATAAGAATATTTTAAGGATTATCAGAAGAACACTCAAAGATAACCAAAGAGTTTGACATCTAATGTTGAATTCAGCACTTTGGGCTGATAGAGTGACTCCTAAAAGATCAGTTGAAATTCACCATACAAACTTGTTTATGGAAGAGAAGCAAGAATGCCCATTTTAGTTGAGTCACCCGCATTAGATTTTCTACATCAAATAGAGCTTCTTGAGAATGAACCATTGCAGGTCCAATATGCAAAATTAATGGGAAGCTTCTTGAGAATGAACCATTGCAGGTCCATTATGCAAAATTAATGGAATGACAAGAGCTAAGAGATCAAGCTCATATGAACATGGAAAATAATCAAAAAATGAAGAAGACTTTTGATAAGAAGGCTAAGTTTAGAATCTTCAAATAAGGAGATATTGTGTTGAAGTGGGATGTGATCGTGCAAATCTAGGAAGACACACAAAGTTTGATATAATTTGGAGTGGTCCTTACATGATTTCAACTTGCAAAGAACACAATGATTTTCAGCTCTCAAGGTTGAATGGAGAGGAACTTCCCATTCCTGTGAATGGTATGTTTCTCAAACATTATTATTGAAAATCCTATAGTGTCTGTTTAGAGTAATATTTCCCTTCAATAAGTGTAGTTCTTGCACATTACAATGTTTTTCAATTCAATAAGTGCATTCATGCACGTGATTTGGTTTACCAGATCCTTTCTATTTTTAGTTCATTTTGGAAGGGTTGGACCTTCAGAAAGACAGATTTTAGTTACATACTTTAGACTCCTTGCCCAATGGACAAGAGGAAGGCACTGGTTTACAAGCTAACAAGCATCTTTACCCATAGGATCACTAGAAATGTTGACAATTTTTGTGCATCTGCAAAATGGGCAAATCGAAACTTCATTACGATGGATGGCATTGGTGAAGTGAACCTAAGATAGGGGAGGTTATTTTAGTTCATATTGTTTTTGTTGAAATAATTAATGATTACATGAAATCAGAGCTATGTGTGCTATTACAAAACATAATAGATCACATAGTTTGTAATTTCATGACTATCTTCAGCAAAAGAACACAAATCCTCAAAGGAAAGATGTGTTATCTTGATGAAGACATTGAATTACATAATAGATGAAGTGTTAAGTTTTGGAACAACAATCATAATTACAGATTACAACAATCAGAGTTCATTACTAAATGTTACAAGTATTCTTTAAGGATCTTTCCTTCATGATTAAAACATTCAATTATATTATTGAGTTATTTAATTCATCATACAATCCATATAGAAAGCTGAAATACAGAAAGAAATACACAACTCAATTTCAAAATTCAATGTTTTATTCATAAAGAATTTCAAATGTTCCCACACAAGCCATGGGATGTAACTAAAAGTAAAATATAGCTACTGAAATAAGAGGTACATATGCATGAAAGAGAAAATAAAGAGGATATTAATGAACCCATCATTGATTTGGGGTTTTTTTTTTGATTGATGCATCTCCAGCTCCATCTTTGTTCCCTCTTCATCTCACTGCTTAAGGGCACTGTACCTAAAAACAAAAAGAGAAAACTATCAGTTTATGAGCTCAGGGTACAATCCATATTCCTATACTTTTCAAATTCATGCAGGTGGATCTCTTAACAACATGAGATATAAATTACATGAGGATCAAAGGAACAACTGATAAAATTACTTTTCTGTAACAACACACATGATTATCTACTCAGAAATAAGGAGAGAGAGAAGAAAAGAAAACTATGGAACATAAGAGAGGCCAAAAAGCCTAAATATTTTCTAACTATTTTCTTAAATGTGTAGGTACAGGTTGCAGTCAAGAAGAAATAAAATCATGTCTTACAGTCCCCACTGTTAGATAAAGATTGCAAAATTCAATAAATTCTACTCCATGATACATCAGATTGAAATAAGTCACAAGTACATACTTGTATGGAGGAAGAATACAACTTAAAGGTGAAGCAGAAGAATCGTAAAATTAAAGGTTGAAGTTAACTGGAAAGATAAGATTACAACTGAAACATAATAAAAGGAAGAAATATGAGAAAATTTTGATAGGGATTTAACATGTAAAATAGAATTTTACATTTTTTCATCATGATATGTCAAACTAATACATGCTTTAAAGTTGTATATAAATCAAATAGTAATGCAGAAAAGATAATGCATTGTATGATCAAAGATAATAGTTATCAAGTTTCAGCTCCTAACAACAAGCTATAAAACATCTAAATGAACTATTATAGTGCCAAATTGATTTACAAGTGCACACTTTTAGATTACATCAGAACAATACAAAATTACAGAGATGTTACAATATCAATGGAGTACAACTATGACTAGCAAAGTGGATTCAATTTTCTGAATATAAAGTCATAAGACCCATAGTACCCAAGTCTTCATGAATTCAACTCAAGCAAGTGTTTCCAGTTTCAACACCCAAGTGAATGGAGTAAAGAGAAATGGAGTATCATAATTACATAAAGAAATGTAGAATATCAACTTCAAAAGCATGACAGAAAGGGATCAATTAGAGATGATAAAAGGAAAGCCTATGGCTTTCATATTTTCTAGATAGATTGATAAGTACACAGAATCTACTACCATTTCATACAAAGAAGATCAAATAAATCCTAAAAAAAAATATCATTTGCACTTGGGAACATAAATTGATACTCTTCACTTATATCTTGGAGGGTCATTAAATAAAATAAGCAGTTGCATAATAGAAATCTGATTCAAAAATTTTAAGCTCAAAGCATCTTTCAAATACAACTTAATGGACATAGTACAAATGAACAAGATAAGAGTGCATTTTCAATGCTATAAAGGATCTGTGTGAAGATGATTAGGTATAAATGAATCAAAAAGGACACGTATCACATGTTCATAGATGATGATCAAAATGACATAGTATTTATTAAAAGAAGGTATATTTGCAAGTGTTCAACAAGTGAAGGTTAAAGCAATAAATTTAAGGAACACTATTTCACATAGTCCACATGCTTCTAAAAGTCACAATCATGAAGATATGAAAAGAATAGAGTTATGATTGCCATGAATATGTAAATTACAGTTACTACAATTAATGACTGAGAGAAGAATATTATTGTAACAATATGAACTCAATGAGAAGGATTCACATTTTAAATGATTAGTCTTTACATGGAACCAAGACCACTTAAATTATAGTCACATGAATTTTCATTTAAAGCAAAAGCCAAAAACAAATACAAAGATCAAGATCCAAATACAAAGAAGAACGTATTTTTTTCAAATGTGAAAGTCATTGTTTCAAGCATCTATTCTAACTTGTAAGATATGAAAAGAGCTTTCATGGGAAATTCAATTAACATATATAACTATGATAAGCTACAATAAATCATAGACAAGTGACCAGTCTCTTTTATAAAATGTTTACATTCACTCGAACAACATTCAAGGCTCAAAGATCATGTTTTCAAAATAAGTTTCAATGACTTGAGGCTAGCAAAATATGTAATGAAGTGAATATAGCTTCAAAATTAAAGGCACGAGTACGTAAAACCACAAAAAAGTAATCTAAGCCAAGAATAAATATATTAGTTAGTCAATAAAATGTTTTCATGTTGTAAGATCTACAAAGCAGAAAAAAAAGCTACCCAAAAGCTCAAACAAGCTCAAGATACCGGTAATAGACCATTTTTAGAACGTAGAATGATATCACAAATCGAGCTTACAAATTTGAGAGAATGATCAAAATTTTTTAAAGCTACAAACCATCATACCAAATATAAACCAAGACATAATAGCATAGAAAAATATATGAGCTCGATACGGATACGTGTTAGAAAATAGGTTCTAATCAACTATGGGTAATGTCATAAAAATATAGCATGAAACCCCAAGACATAGTGAAAAAAATGATTGAAAACTAAAGAAAAGTACATATCCAGGCCATTAATAAAAGCACCCATTAATGGGTATTATGAAATCAGGGTTGGATCAAAGTATTAGAGGATAAAAAAAAATTACATCGACTCAAACAACTCTAAATTTGAAGCATAATGGAGTAATAGGATCCAGTATTGCAAAGAGTCAAACCTCTAAGTAGATCAAGCTTCAGAGGAACTCAGAGAGCTCTGCACACTTTGAAACCATTTCATAGAGGAAACCAAGCTTGAAGGTTAGCTCAAAAATAATGAGTGTTCAAAACTTCAAATTCACTCCATCATAAAAACACTTAAGAAATCAAAAAATGAAATACGATGTGTGAGCATTATAGAAGACCAATCTGGTTAAGTGTTGAGCTTAAAAGTACAAAAAAATGGTGACAATGATGGCAAATCTTTCATAGAGATCAAATTAAGACCAAAAACTTCAGAAAAGAGATCACCAGTGTGTGACCTCATACCTAACTTAAATCAAACAATGACTAGAAATGAACTAAATCGAGCCATTTTCGAGCCGATCGAAAAAGTTGGGTGTTGAGAAAAATTTTTCAGGCTTCATCCACAAGCCAAAAATGAAAATGAAATGATCATTAGGGTTTGAATGATCTTAACTATCAAGCTCAAGAGGGGAGTTAGTGAAACTCAACCAAAGTTACAACATCAACGATGGAGATTGCCAAGTATAAAGATTAACGACCAATATTGCAAACCACTCCAACTACCTCTTCAACCATGGTTCGAGACAACTACCTCATTAAATTCTAGATTAGAAACCCTAACCGAGGATCAAAAATCAATAGCTACAGATTAAAAAGGACACCAATCAATGACCTAATTAAGGCACCAACTTTCAAAGCAAACCACCAGGGTTACAGTTAACTCGACCCGAGTTAGATGCCACCAACAAAGCATGTGGAGGGGTGAGTCATTGTCACGAGGGGGCCAACCCCATGATTAAAACAAAAATTATTGCATATTGACTTTCAAAATTCTAAACCATAGTATATGTCCCAAGTAATCAAGTGGCCGACCAACTATACAATGTAATGATAACCTAAAAGTGGCCAAGTATTATATGGTGACCATTTTACAAAGTGCCCCCTTGTCTTATTTCAAAACATAATAATGTGCTAAGTCCACAAGGGTGGCCAAACCAAATGAAGACTAGTGGTCAACTGCAAAGGTGGTCCCCACTAATTATGATGTATTGGACATGACTTGGAATGCAAATTTTTCATGTGATCACAAGGGATAGAGTAGAGGTCTACATCAGAATGAAAGCAACCTTTTGAAGACTTGATTACCTTATTTTTACAAAATAAGAAGTAGATTATGATTGCACATGTGCTCTAGTGGTCCCCACAGTGAGGTGAATAATTTTGCTAAGTATTGGAGATCAAAAGTATTCATTTTCTTACATAGAGTATTTTTACATGCCTTCACAAAAGGAAAGAACATACAAGAAGAAAAATTTACATGCACAAGGAAGGAGACTTGCTCATCAAGCAAGATTTATTATTAGCAAATTATTCACCCATTCTTTTCTTAAAAATAGAATAGTCAACTATAGTTTGATTGTGATGTAATCAAAGGCTATTAATTCCTCTTTGTATTAGTTTTCTTTATTTTATTCCTTTATTTATTATTAATAAAGGATAAAAATAGGATGCATGGGCGAGTACAATTTTATCCTATTTTTAGGAAGGTTGGGTGAATTAATTTTGCTATATATTGTGTGCCTTGGCAAAGCACAAAAGAGGAATTTAAGATATAGGTGTGTTGAAGCATATTTTCCAGTCTTTCCTCCTCGAATGAGAAGTATATTCTGCCTTTCCAATTATTTTCAATTTTGTGTATGTTCCATTAATCTTTTGAATTTTGAATCCCTTGATTAATCATCTTACCCTATTGCAAATTTCAGTAATTTATGCATGATATTAATGTGTATGTTTAACTTAGTAGTATTGTTGTGATTTTTCCCTCAATACATCAAAGTGTTTTCCCTTAATAATCTATAGAAAACTGTTGGCTCGTGCACCAAGAATTCATTCCCATATCAGTTGTGCATGTACTCAGTCAAAGACCTCATACAATTTTGGTGTATCACCTCAATTTTAAATCCTTTTATAGTCATATTTTACCCTCAAACCCTAGAAATCATTTTCAGATACATCAATAAGGAACCGACATTTATACCAAGACTCACCTCAAAATAGGTATACCTACAAACCTGAGGTTTTTCCATTATATCTATGAAAGAGGGAGATAAATTTTGTAAGCTTAGAACACTTGCAACCATCTCTCTACATGGTACACTTAAGAGATAACAGAAAAACACTATTTCAAATGGGAAAAAAGAAAAGAATATTTCCCTTTATCCTCCTACCCAACCATATGTGGATGTTTTTGAATGTGTGTGGGTATATTTTTGGATACTAACAACATGAGTTCTTCTTATTTGGCCACCATTGCAGTGAAAAATCATATGGAATAAATTGTTGAGACATACCCAATGTTTGATGAAGATGATACTTGTGGCTACAAAAACCAGAACTATGGCTATAGAAACCCAAACTATGGCTACAGAAATGACTGTTTTGAACTCAGAAGAAAACATCACCTTGGTAAGTGACATTTATATAGAAGATTGTGAAGAGACCTATGATTACCATGAAGGCCACACATCCATTGATTTTCATTTTCCTTTAGCCAAGATTGTATCCCTTGAAAACATGACTATTTTTCACATTTGTAGCCTTACATTATCCCTTGAACTCTTTTATTGCTGACATAGAACTTTCTATTTTTAAAGACACTAAAAAAGTAACTATTGAGGTAGGAAAATAAATTATTATTTTTAACAATTTAGGAGTCATTAAATAGACTAGGATCATATATCTTGAGGAATCATGTGAAGGATTTTCCTTGGGATTACACTAAAATGAAATGGATTTATCCAAGCATCTAAACTCATCATACTCACACCGAGAATGTAAAACCAGTAAAAAGACACAATGAAGGATTAATCAAACGCATAGAGACATTTTCAAAAATGAAATGGAGAAAATATTTAGGGTAGGATTTGTGTATCCAAATTTGTTACTCAGTGGGTAACACCACTCATTATAGCTCCCAAGAAAAACAATAAGTGGAGAATCAGTATAGATAATAGGGATATTAATAAATCCACCAAGAAATATTACTTTACCTTACCCTTTATTCATCGGGGTTTAGAAAATTTTGTAGGTAAGAAATACTTCTCTTTCTTAGATGAGTTCAATGGATATAACCAGATTAGTATAGCCCCTTCTGATCAAGATAAGACCACCTTAACTTGTTCCTGGGGTACATTTGCATACATAAGTTCTACGGTTTGGAATTTTTAATGCACCTTCCACATTTTAGAGAGAAGTTTTATCATTTTTGCAGATCTCACCAATTACTGTGTTGAATTTTATATGGATGATTTCACTATCCATGGGTCTACTTTTGAATAATCTTGAAAAAGTGTTATCCGGATGTGAGCAATACGAAATCTCCTTAAGACAAGAAAAATGTTTGATAATGGTTGATTAGAGAGTTTGTTTGGTCATCATATTTCTAATAAGGGTATCCAAGATGATCCTAAAATGATATATGTCATTACTAAATTTCCCACACCAAAAAATCAGACTGATATCAAAAGTTTCCTTGGACATGTAGGATATTACAAATGGTTCATAAAATATTTTAGTAAGATTTTTCCACCAATGTTCTCTTTGCTAGAAAAATAATGTGTTTTGTAATGGTCTCCTCAATATTAACAAGCTTTTGATGTTATAAAGAATAAATTGACCACTTCTCGACTTTGAGAGGACCCAATTGGGGCCAACCTTTTCATATTCACACTGATGCTTCTGAAATAAAAATGGGAGTTTTTCTTGAACAGAAGGATGAGGAAGAAAAAATATATGCCATATATTTTATCAACAAAAACATGACCCCCACAAAGAGAAACTACACCACCATGGACATGGAATTTCCAGCTATTGTTTACTCTTTGAAAAAATTAAGACACTACATTACTCGATATAAAATATTTTTGTATACAGACCATTCACCTATAATATGTTTAATGGAAAAACTAGTGGTAGGGGGAAGTATTATTAGGAGGTTAATTCTTTTGAAATAATTTAACTTGATTATTATTGATAAGCATGGAAAGGGCAATGTCATTGCTTACTTTCATTCAAGACGTAATGTTTAAGGAGAAATAGATGCGGTTTGAGATCACTTTCTAGATAAGAAATTATTTGCAATATTAGCACATCCTCTATGGTTTTATAACCTTTCTAGCTATCTAACTACAAGTAAGTTTCAATATTACTTTACTAGTAAAGAAGACGAATGACTAGTCAAAAATAGTGCTACATATAAATTGTGTAATGGAATTTTTTAAAATGTTTTCCCTGACATGATTATTTACAGATTGTTTTTAAGAAGATGAAGTGTATGACATATCGAGAGAATGTCATGAAGAACCTGAGGAGGACATTACTCATTAAAGAGGACAATTCACAAGGTCTTTGGATCTGAGTATTATTGGCCCTCTCTCCACAAAGTTGTCAAGAAATATGTATGGCAATGTGATGCATGTCAGAGATTGGGAAGCCTACATTGTCTCACCGAATTCCCCTCGATCCTCAAATGGTATTTTGTCCATTTGTGAAGTGGGTAATTGATTTTTTTGGACCTTTGACCACTCATCATATGAAAAATATTTCTTTCCGTGTGCACTAACTATGTTACAAAATGGGCTGAGGTTCAAGAACTGACATCTACCAATGAGGATGTTGTAGCTGAATTTTTGTACAATAGGATAATGTTAAGGTTTGGATCTCCGAAAGCCATTGGATCTAATCAAGGACCTTAATTTTGTGTCAAAAATAATTGAATACTTCTGAAGATTTATCAAATCAAGTATAGAAATCATCACCATACCATCTCGAATCCAATGGGAAGGTGGAGATCACAAACAGAGAACTGGAAAACATCTCACTAAAGTTATTAATGCGAGATACAAAGAATTGGGTGTCAAGATTTCCTAAAGTAGTCTGGGCATATAATACAGCCTAAAAAACCACCATTGGTTTTTCCCCATATGAACTGGTGTATGGGAAGAAGCCAATGATCCAAGTAGAATTTGAATTACAAACTTGGAGGACAATGCTAAAGATAGGAATTGAGTTTGATGAATCTCAACATGAAAGAGTGATGTAGTTGAATGAACTTGATGAAATGTAGATGGAGGCACAACAACAAACTGAAATCCTCCTATATCGAAGAAATCATGACATTTCACTCATATCAAGAACAAAAGGTTCAATGAAGGAGATTGGGTCTTACTGTTTGACTCAAAATACCAACAATTCAAAGGGAAATTGAGAACAAGATGGTTGGGAACCTATCAAATTAAAAATATTTATGATAATGGATCTGTGAAACTATTTCCAATTGATGGCGACATAAGAATTTTGTTAGTGAATGGCCATAAACTGAGGCTGTATCAACATCCCTAGGATAAGGAAAATTTCACTAAGGACATGCTATTGTGTGAAGAATTTTATTTAGTGGAAGACTATAGATCTTCCCGCCATGAGTATTTTGTTAGGAAAATTCAAATAAAGGAAGAAGATCATAGTTCCAATCCTCTTCCCCTTATATCTAAAAATACAAAAACATGTTTTCTTTTTGCATGAAAATAAAGGTTGGAGATGTCAATTATTGAAATTTGCATTGATCATGGTTACTTTTCAAATGCACGAGGTGGAGCACCAATGGTTAAAACAATTTTGTGCTGGTAAGGTAACGTGTACTCACTTCTTGCTATAAATATTAACTATTTTTTAGAACTTCCCAATGCATTTATTAAAATGTAAAATCAAATCTCATGGAGTAAAGTGGAGGGATAAGGAGTAATAATGGATGAGTAAAGGCATGTGTCACCTTTCTCGAGGAATGAAAAATGGCATGAGTAGTCATAATGGTAGTATGGGACATATGCGAAGAAATTGAAATATTGCCACCTCAATTAGTACCATTAGTATTTTCCGCATTTGTGATTTTTGTTGACTTAATTCCATTATAAACTCAAGATGTAAATAAAAATATACTACTGACATTACATGTAAGTACTCTATCTCTCTCATACAACCATCACCATTTTTTCTACAACTCCACCCGAACTAGTTTGTGCTATGGGGAAAAAGAAGAAATCAGAACCGGAATCAGTGGAGTCACTTCTAAGAATTTCTCCATCTCCTAAGTCTTCCATGATGCAGGTTGGTTATATTTTATTTACAAAATTTAGGGATTTTATGAGGATTTTTTTTGTCAAATTTATGTGGAATTTTGAGGAAAATTTATATCACATACGAGGGAAACAAATTGAAATAGACAACCACATTGTTGTCACAATCTCTAGTCTCCTAGATTTTGGGCTTAAGGTTGTAACTAACTCCCCACTTAAGGATTTGATACTTCCTGAGATAATCATTAATCCCCATGGAATTCAAAAGGGAATTAGGAGGGAGAGTTTTCCAGGCCATTGGAAGGAAATTGCTACTTGGGTGAACAAGTATTTTATTTGTGATGGAAAACCATCGGTATTAGGAGGTGAAACATTGAATATTCTAACTCATTTGAAGAAGGGATGGAAAAAAATTGAACTTATGGTGAATCTTTCCAAGTACATTGCAGATTTTTCATCAAGGTATGCATAAAACTAAAAAAGTGGGAGAATTAATGTTGTCATAAATCAGAATTTTTGTATACCTAAGAGAAAGGTAGAGAAGACAACTGCATGAGAGATTTCAAAGAAAATGATAATTAAAAGGGATCGTACACCGGTTTCTACAAAACCATCTACCATTTCTCAACCTAAGCTTTAATCGACTCTTCAACCTTCCAATGTGGTTATAGAAGAACTACAAGTGAGGATGAGAAGCCCTATCTGCTCAAGTTTCTAAAGAAAATATTACCCTTATACCGCCTATTACTAGTTCATTGAGACAAAGAAGGTCTTGTCCCTTAAGAAAAAATGAATTTTCTCATCCTACATTATCTAATGAAGGTTCAACCTAGATTTTAGAAGATTTTTCTAAAAATGGCACTTCTTATTCCCTTAGAGGGATATGGAAATATTATGAGTTCAAAACAACCATTCCATAAGAGAAAACAATTTATAATGAAGTGCGGGAGGTTCCTTTGAAATTTATGGAAAATTTAGTTTTAGCTCCAAAAATTCGGACGAGAGCTATGGAAACCAATACATAAAAAGTTAGACACATATAATCACAAAAATATGAGGTCTTGAGGCAATAAAATAAATAAATTTACACTTTTCGGAGAAACTTAAAGGTATGGAACAAACCCATATGTCCTTTAAAAATGAATTTATACAAAATAATGTGGAGAAAGTTAAAGAAATAACTGTTTTAAAAGTAGAAGTTGATAGTTTAAAGAGGCAAAAGAATATTGGTTTGCAAGCATGGAATGATTTTTCCTCTCATTGTGCCCAACTATCTCTTAGAAATAAAGAGTTGGTCAAAGAAAATAGGAAACTTAAAGAAGAGGTTGAGTCAAGTTCTAATGCCAAGAAGAAATTGGAATCAATTTTTGAATCTGTTTGTCCTTTGGCTTGAAAAATTTTAGCCTACAGAAACCATCTTCTGTCTATAGTTTGTTTCTTCAAGAAATTTTTTATTCCTGGTAGTTACAAAGAATGTGTTGTGGGGAACCTTATGAGGCTCCAGATGGGAAATTTTTTTTGGATATTTATCAAGGTTGTACTCCTAAAGTACAAAATTTATTATGTGAATTTTATCTCCATAATATGCTGGTTACAAATGTTCTCGATTTCTTTATAAACTTTTCATTAGGAGAGTTTCAATTGAAATCCTTTCATTCATTAGTGAGGAATAAAATTATGTGGGAACAACAAATAGATATTTTTAATCAAGAGGCTAGAGATTTTGGTTTTATATTAGACCTACCCACCATAATGATGTTTCTATGAAGAAATATTTTAGATCTTTATATTATCAAGTTGGGATTGGTAAAAATACTTCAGAAATATTGGCACAATGTGTCTAGGAATTTGAAATTTATTTCTTACATAACTTTGGTAAGGATATGGAAGCCTGTGATAAGAGGTGGGACACTTTGATCTTACCATTAAAATGAAGAGAAGTTATCTCCCCTCAGAATGTTAGTTGGAGCATGCAAAGAGGGGATTCACTTAGAAATATTATTCAGAAATTGGTAGAGAAGGGAAATAATGAATATAACAAGGAATGGGTTAGTATGAAAGTTAGGCCTCCTTTGGTCCTAAGCCCCATGACCACTTGGAAAAATAGTGCTCCATAGTCACATGACATTTTTAAGGCCTAGGATGAGGTTATGTTGGAAACCCAAGGATGTAAAGGTACAAAAAAATAGTATGCAGATCAGTTTGAGGAATATGATATGTCACACTAAATTGGTCGAGATCAACTCAAATATAGTTTTCATGAGGACATGCAAAAGGTAAAGTGTAGGGGAGATGATGAGTCCATGAATTGACTTATTATAACATCCATATAACTATAGAATTTTCTCCTAAATACATTAATTAATGCATGGGAATGTTCTAAATAGTTGTATCCAAAGTAAAAGTGATGCATTTCTCCTTATTTTGTCTCATGTGAACTAATGATCAATGGAAATCCCACTAACTACCTTGTTAAGTGATTTAATGACATGTGTAGGTTGATAAGGCACATTTTCTACCACTTTTGATCATTGCAGCCAAGGAGACCGAGTCCTTTGCCACTACAAAATTTTGGAAGATTTACTCATAACAATCTACAAACGAGGACCCATGTTTTTAGAAGAATTGTAGGGTGTCATGGAATCTTTATGAGGTTGTTATTAGTTAATTTGTTTCCTACATTCATGGCATTTGTTGTAATCAGTTGTGTCTATAAGACACCTCCTTGAACTATTACTTTAGCTTAGATATTTTTGATATAGTATTATATTAGTTGATAGTTATTTTTAGTTTCTAGAGTATGTGATGAACTTGTTTGGATCAATATAATCTATGCTATTTTGAGTATCTATTCGTGTTAAGAGCCTCAATCCCAAAGGAGAGCAAGGGCCCACTCGACTGAGGAGATTAGAGGATTGGTATTTTATGCATGATCTTTATATTTGTTGAGTTTTAGTTTCAAGTATCTTGGTTTGAATGATTATTTGAATGCAATCTTGTATTTCCTTATTTTATCATATTTTCTTCTTTATTATTTTCTTTGAATTTTTTTTCAATTGATCAATCATTTCCTTTTAAAATCATTTCATTCCAGCAATTTTGTTTCCATAGATTAAACACACTTTCTATATTCTATTTTCCATTTCAGTAGCTTAGAATTGTATTTACTTTCCATAGTTGAGTAGTGTAGAACATGAAATGATACAAAAAAATCCACAAAAAAAGAGACCACATAGTATTGAGTTGCATATCACTTCTTTGCATATAGCCTTGAACATAACCCTAGTTTATAATGACATCAACAATTGAAAAATTTGATTAAATGATTAGAAGTTAAAACGACCCATCAATATGGAGGCCATGTCTAGCATACGAGAGGGTGGTTATAGGATGGTGAAGATATATGATGTTTTTTTCATATGATGTGGTTAGAGGATCGATCTCCTAGGGTGACAAGTTGTTTAAGGCGAAGCATATATTACGAAAGTTTGGTATTAGACAGATATTCCCCTACAACCATATGTATTGGTGTGATCCAAAGAGCGTACAAGGTGACCGATGAAAGGAAAGGCCTTACAGGGCACATTTATTTCATCCTAGTTCATATGAGGTAGATGTGGTTATTGAGATGATATAGCTAGACGATGCAAAGTACAAAGGCATATATTACATAGTGGGAAATGGACGTATACATACTCTTGTTTTCAATTTTTGTGGATGTAAGAGGAGCACCACTAGTTGGAGGAGTAGAGGGACATGTACCTACCCCGGATGGGAGTGTTATAACAACATTGATATTAGAGTGTTAGTATTTTTGTTTGTTGATAGTTGTGGTTTGTCATGTATTTTTTTAGTCATGGATTTTGTGTGTAATGAATCGATGTTGTTCGTGAAATGTTGCAGTACATTTTTATTAGTCAATGTTTTTATACATTGATCCACACATTAAAGTGGAATGTTCCTACTAATGTGCTCATGGTAGTTGGTATGATGGAGCGGGTAGATGTCATTATGGTCGAGCATGTTCATTTGTCTTATCCAATGGCGATAACAAAGCTAGCTACATGTACCATTTTGTTGAGTGAGCATGATGAGGCATGAGTGGAGAATAAATGATCTCGAGAGGTTACGGGTGGAGGAACCATAGTGTAGGATTTGTTCACAATTTTTTTGGAGCTACAAGGTTTGTTCTGTGGAGCACTAAGTTGAGTTAGCCATATTGTGTACATAGATGGAGAAATATAGGGGCTATGACCAACGACATAGATCGAGTGGTGAAACATCTATTTATATAGCTCCAATAGTTGTATATAGTGACATTCATGATGATGTATGACATGTATTGATATAGAGATGCATGGGGATTTCTACTCAATGATTATATTTTTTTAACTATGATTTTTGAAAATAAAAATAAAGTTTGATGATTGGAATTATTGTATTGTGCTTATGTTTTATTGATATATGATGTGACAATTTTTCTTCATATGTGTTTGTTTTATTTTCATTGTATAGATGATGATATTTCCAAGTGGATGATGATATTGATTAGATCATAGATATATGAGTAATTAAAATTATATTGTATGCATGGTAATAAATGTATATGTCAAATGAATAATGTTAGATAGAAATGTGATTCAAATGATTTGGAAAAATACATGTAATTATGTGTAAGAATAATGAGTAAAGGGGAAAATAATAGTAATGCCTCCCAAAGGTGTGTGTATGAGGATGAGGTTCATTTATATTAGGCCCATAAACAATCAAGAATAAACCATAAAGCAAGAGTGCCTCATCAAGAAGTGCATTTATAATGTACGCTAGATAGATATATCAATGAAGTGTGTAACATAAAGATAGATTGGGTTTCATATTGTAACATATCCCTTAATACTCCTAAGAACCATACCAACATGAGTGCATCATCAGCAATGAGGTGAGAATAATCACCTACCAAAGATTAAATGGGCTCTAAGTGGTGGAAGCATGTGAAGTAGAAGCACCATGATTGTATGAGCCAAATTGAATGTATTATGGGATGGTGATAATGATGGGATATGTAATGGTAGGAAGCATAGATTATGATGACTTACAAAGCCAAGGTGATATAGGAGAACGAAATGGTGGATGAGATGGTGTAGTGGTGGATGAGTGAGGTGGATTCCATGCATGAATGATGAAATTTGGTGGAGGAAGAATAATAACCTAAGAAGGAGGGTGAGGTGATAATTGAACTATATTACCAACATGATTTCATATAATTAGAGGAACATGCCATTCATAAGAGAGAAATCCATAGAAATGACACCTTTATCCTCTTATTGTTGCAATTAAGCATGAAGGTTATAAAATTCATTTTCATGATGGCCATTGATACGGTGATAATTACAATAAGGATGATCACTCGACGATGAAAGTGATGTAGAGGATGATAGTTATTAGAAGGAAATTTAATTAAAAACTTATCAAGGAAAGTATGTAGAACATCATGAGGCTAAATAGAATGTGAGAAATCAATAATTCATAAGTAGGAGATGGTAAATAATTAGGTGGAGAGTAACGTGGTAGTGGAGAAAAAGGAATATTATGCGATGGAGGATATGGAACATGCTTGCGAGTTGGAGGAAGTGGAGACCTTGGAGGATGCTTGATAGATGGAAGTGGAGAAGAACTAGAAGACAATGCAACAATAGAAGGAGGATCTAGAACATGTGTAGAAATTAGATATTGTTTTAGGTCGATAATATTATAGCATAATAGCATAAATGTTTCACATGTATCATATTTCAATTGTTGTTTTAGAGAAAGAATCAAGACATGACAAAAGATGAATTAATTTTCTAGATCAATAGGTTGAAATGCTAGGTAGTGCATGAAAGCATTCAACCATAAGATGTATATTTGTATAGATTTTTTTCCTTGTTGCAAGCTAGGAAAGTGGTCATATATAACACTAGAAGAATTTTCTAGTGTTAATATTCTAATAACATCATCTTTCATTTCACCAAATCTACTAATATAACTAAAATGTGAACAAGTGTAACATTACGAACTTCATTGACAAGACTATGATGGAAGGATTTTAGCAATAATCGATCATTCAAGTAAGAATCCATAGCTAAAAGATAATGATTGAGATGTAGATATGGATTTCCCGAGCCATCAAAGCATGAAAATGTACCCATGATGAAATCCTTAGTAAATTTTGGGTTGTGAATTTTCTTTTGAATGGGATTGTCATGTAAAGATTTTTTATCAATGGAAGCATAATAGGTCTTTCTTTAAAGAGTAAAAGATTGAACTTGATATTGCAACTGACCACTAACATGCATGAGCAATAAAATATCATGTGGAGGAATTGCAAATAATGTGAGAGGTAGATTGTTTAGTTGAATCTTTCCATTATGAGTGATCATAGTAATGTTGGAATAAGAATCAGAAGATATATATGCAATAATCAAACTTCATACAAATGCATAAGAAATAAGAGATGATACAATGAGACATAATAGAAGAAGAAACATGAATATCATCATGAGAGGAAGAAGAGGAGAGAGATGGAGATGAACATGGAATATTAATCTGAAGCACTAGATGGACAATCTAAAGAAACTGTAATAGTTAAACTAGTATGAATGGAAGAATAATCATGAATTATATTAGAGGAAACCTAATAGGTAGACGAAAGAGGAGTGGAAAATTCAAATTCAGTAGTATTAATCAAATTATAATCATTACTAATATATTCATGATCATAAATATAATCATTGCTAGACAAATTTTCACAAACAATTACTTCATCAAGCGATTCATCACCATAGAGTGAACTAGGGAATAAATAACATGAGATGTATTTTTACAATCATTAGAAGCATGCTTAGAAATAATATAAACATGAGATACAACTTTACATTAATTTTGACTAGTATGAGAAATAACATCATGCACATGTACATTTTCATCATGATTTTTATATACAATATTATAATCGATACAAAGCATATAATAATTAATATCATCATCAAGAGTTTCAGAAAAAATAGAAGAAGGTGGAGTAGTCCTAGTTCCTATGGAATAACAAGGATTACATCCAAAAAAGCTTTTCTTTTGTGTTATAAACTAGTAGGAACTATGTGTTCATTAGCATCAAGTAGTCTTTGTACATTATCATCAAACTTATAATAATGATAAAGATTATGAAATTTAGCCTCAAAAATTTCATCAAGGATGGGATTAACACTCTCATGATTCATAACTTGCATAGGAAAAGAAGATCTACTTTTTTCCATTAGGCTTCTGTAGATCCTATGGAAATGAATTCTATGATATGGGTTCACCAAAATGATTCAATAAAAATATGAAATATTTTTATTGAAATCTGATTTTAGAAACTACTATAATGATGTACAATAAGATGAAAGTGTTGAGAAATTTTATATATTTAATTATGAAAGAAAATAAGATAGATAAGTAAATTATCTTCATTTCATTAATCCCAAAGTGTTTTTATCCCGAGAGGACTATGAAACTATTGTGAAAGTCATTGGGAATGCTCGATAAAATTCTCAGTAACTCTCATAATCATTGGGACACTGAAGTATGAGCAGGAGAGAGGATGCATAGGACACTAGAGACCTTTCTTAGGTGTTAGAGTCTAAAAAAAATCTTAGAAAAATATTTCTTTAGTGTGGCTATGCTTACACACTTGTTTCACAAATGATCTCCCGTATGTCACACCTAGATCACACTGAAGTACCTAATAAATATGCAACACAAATAATCTCCTACAAAAACACCAAACTATATCAAATCGTCAAAAGAAATATGAAAAATATGGAGTCAAAATGTCCTTGGCTATCAAAAATTGAACTTACAACCAAGAACTATACTACATCACTAACTCCATGTAGTTTTATGTGATTTTGTGGGCAATAGTGCTCGTAGGTTGCGCTCATGCCAATGGCTCCAATATAGTGGCACAAAAGCTAGATAAAATGCAAATGTGTGAATGGAATTCAAAAATCATTCTTCCTATGCAATTTATGCAGAGTTAAAAACCCAAATATGTAATCCCTTTGATAGTATGTAGATAGAGAGCCCTTGAGAGCCCTAAAAATAGAAGATTTTTGCGGGTTAAATAAAGATTCGTCATCAACGGTAGAAAAAAATCATTCCAAGAAGAGAGAAATGGAAAATTAACATTCCAAAGCTAATCAAGCATCCACTTCACAACCTCAGACACAAGCAACGGTTGATAAAGATATGGGAAGGAAACCACCAAAAACACCTATTAGACAAGCTACGAGGAAGTAAATTCTTTAGGAATCATGGTACCCAAAGAAAAATTTCTAAAGAGGATTGTAATGCCCAAAGAAGTGTTATAAAATTTGGAGAAATTCCCTTTAACATAGTAGAAATGATGAATAATACCAACCTGAGCATTACTATGTGGGACACACTCTCAATTCCTTCTCAAAGAAATTTGTTGCGAGAGGATATAAATAGTTTTGGTATAATCGAAAAATTTTCGGTCTTAGCAACAAATGCTATGCATTTTGTCAACCATAAGTGAAAATTATTCCTAAAGCCAACAAACCACCACTACTATATATTTTATTGATCATTGACAACCACTTGGTGTGTAATTGCATGATCGATTCTAATGCTAGTAGCTCAATCATGCCCAAACAAATTACAGATGTACTAGGCATACAATATGCGCCGGTTGCAAGAGGAGTTGTTTAGTTGGATGGAACAACTATTAAGACTATTGGAGTTATCAAGGGAATTCAACTTACCATCCATGCATGCCCGAGTTTGTCATTCACCTAAGACATATCAATCATTGATCTCCCTCCTCTATTCATCATCTTCCTATCACGAGATTTCACTACCAAGATGGGCAGTTATCTATCGACGATTGGTCACATATGATTCTTAGGACTCGATATGGAACCAAAGTGACTATAAGGGTGGAACCAATCTGCCATAATCATGTAGAACCCTACACTACTAGTCCTATAAATGGGAATTACACCATCAGAGATCTAGAAGAAGAAGATGTTGATCATGAACCAACTACTCTCGTAGAGGAAGTCCCTGATATAGTGTTAGATGAAGTAAGTGGAGATCATTAGTATGATCCCTACAGTGATGTGTTAGTAGAAGAAGAAGTTGGTTTGCTACTTTTGGAAGAAACAAGATTAGGTACCTACTGTATTCATGAAGAAGATATGATCATACCACAACTTATCAAAACACCAAGTGATTCGGAGGACTTTCACACTTGTTTTTCAATGGTGAAAGAATTAAGAATGGATCCGGTTCTAGTGTTAAGTTAATTTCACGTGGAGGAGATAATTACTTCTCATATTTTAGGTTGTATTTCAATTTCAATAATAATGTTGTTGAATACGAGGCCCTTGTGTAAGGAATTCAACTAGCCCAAAAGAAGGGAATCATGGCTCTAATTTGTTTTTGAGACAAAGAGTAAGTTATTCATTAAGTGACGACACGTTGTGTATCAAATAATGATATGTTAAGATCATATAAGAATTGATTTTGGGACTTGATTTAAGATTTCAAATATTTTGGGATCCATGCAGCTAGAAATCAAAATCAAGATGTTGGTAGGTTTGATACAATTGGCTCGCAATATGACATACATGTTGATATCATGAAAGAAGGGCAACAATTTTTCAAAATGATGGTTTGAGTTGTTGTCCCTCATAATGTTAGTAGTTGACAAGTGTTCGATAAGGACAAACAAATTGTCCTTTTCCTAGAAGAAAGGTAGATTTTTCTACGAAAAATCATGATAAGTTACAAGAATCATATGGTGATCAAATCATACAATTGAAAATAAAAATACTACCAAAAGGCTTAGTCACTCCGGAATCCATCTTCAATTCAAATGATCAAGCCAACAAAAATATCTAATAGGGTGGTAAACTAAGAAGATTTTGAGGAAGTCAAGGTAGCAAATGAAAGGTTTCTAAAGATCAAAAAGTGTGTACTTCTGAAGAGAGAGAAAATTTCATCAAACTTTTTCAAGAGTATCATGACATTTTTCATGGAGCTACAAATACCTATGTGGTTTTGATCTAGATCTGGCACAACAAACCATCAAACTAGATCCTAATACCAAGCCAGTTCATCTGATTCAGAGGCAAATTAATCCCAAAATTGAGCCACTAATGATAAAGGAGATAACCAAACTCATTGAGGCCTATATAAGTTTTCCCATCAATCACTCGTCTTGGGTAGCCAATTTTGTGCCCATAAGGAAGAAGAATGAACATATTCAATTGTGTGTAGATTTAAGGGATTTGAGTTGTGCCTCATTGAAAGACCATAATCCTCTCCCATCAATAGAGTATATTATTCAAACGGTGGCAGGATCCAAAATATTTTCTTTTTTCAACGGATATTTAGGTTACAATCAAATTATAGTCCAAAATCTGACCAATTTAAAACCAATTTCACTACCAAGTGGGGCACATATGCTTACAAAAAAATGCCATTCGGATTGTCCAATGCCATGGATACTTTCCAAACATCCATGTACATGGAATTTAATGGACTAATCCATGATATCATCTTGGTTTACCTTGATTACATAACTATATATTATAAGCATGTAGAAGACTACATCACACATCTAAGGAAGGTTTTCCGAAGGTGTAGGGAATTTGGGGTTTCACTTAACCCCAAGAAATGTATTTTTGCAGTGCACGAGGGAATTTTTTTGGGGCATGTTGTTTCAATGGAAAGACTATCAATCGACCGAGCCATAATTCATTCGATTATGTCCTTATCTCTCCCAAGTCATAGAAGGGCCTCCCGAGTTTCTAGGAACCATAAATTTTGTATGGAGATTCATCCATTAATTCACGACATTGGCTAACCATTGATAGTCATACTAAATTAAGAACATGCCATTCTCATGGAAAAAATAAGGATGAGAGAGATTTGAAGCCATCAAAATGGTCATTTCTTGAGATCCCACGCTGGTGAACCCTAGGTTTGATAAATATTTTATTCTCTATGCTTTTCTAGGTAAAAAGAGCATTTTAGGTATCATCACCGAGAAAAAAAAAACCGATGGAGCAACCAATTGCTTTCTTCGATGAATTCCTCAAATAATGTGAACTCAAATATTCCTTCACTGAAAAAAATGTCTTTGTGGTTATTTGAGCTTTGAAGAAATTCAAGCATATGTTATCCAACAACAAAATTCATCTAATGGTGTCTCATCTAGGTGTCAAGGAATTTTTAATGAACAAAGAGATGAACGAAAAGTATGTTGGATGGATCATGAAGGTGATGGAGTATTGAATACATATCAAAGTTACCAAACTTCTTAGAGTTAAGGGTTTATTCCAACAACATGTGGTAGATATGGAATAAAAAGGTATGAGGACACGACGCTCCGAAAACTGATGAGAGTGATGATCAAGTTGACCGGTTATCAAAAATGAATATTTACCTAGTCTCAAGAGTATATTCTATGAACATGGATAAAAATAAAAGAAAAAATTTCTGTCTTCAGTCTATTCCATGTGTTATGGTAGATAACGTTCTCTTTCGAAAGGATTTGAATGGTGTTCTCCTTCAGTGCGTGGGACCGAAAAAGGTAAGTAAGATACTATAAGTGTTTCAAAATGGCCTATCTAGAGGACAATATTCTACATGAACAACTACTACCAAGATCATGCGAGCTAGCTACTATTGGCCAAATTTGTTCAAAGATGCATCTATGGGTAAAGAAGTGTAAGGAATGTGGTTTTTTCACTAGCAAGTAGAAGTTGGTAGATCTCCCACTATATCCAATTCAAGTGGATCAACCCTTTGTTCAATGGGGTTTGGATTTCATCGGAATGATTAATCCTCCATCTATTAATGGACATAAATGGGTCCTTATTGAAACGAACTATTTTACTCGATGGAAAGAAGAAGTACCATTGAAGGAGAGCAATGAGAAGGTAGTTCTTGATTTCTTATAAGGAATAATGCCAAGATTTGGTGTCCCATTTACAATCGTTTTAGAAAAGGCAATGGATTTTCTTGGTATGAACTTGAGTGAATGGGCTATTAAGAATGCAGTATACCTTAAGACTTTATCCAATTACTATCCATAAGGAAATGAATTGGTGAGTCTATCAACAAAAATCTCATAAGGATTTTTAAGTTCACAATGGAGACTAACAGGGAGGACTTGGCATACACATCTTAAGACTTCTTTATGGGCAGATCGGATCACACATAAAAGGGCCATAGGAAATTCTCCTTTTGTTCTTGTATATGGAAGAGAATAAAAACTTCCACTCTCCTTGGAGTTACCTTGTGTGGAGTTAGCTCAAGCTTGAAGTTATGGAGAATGATCCTATGACAGCTTAGGTTTCTGAACTCATAAAGTTGGAGGAAGTACGAAACAAGGCTATGAATACTTTGGAGCAACATCAAGCTCATGTTAAGACATATTTTGACAAGAATGCATCCAACAAGCATTTTTGACATCGATATCCAAGTTTGACACTCTCTGGAGAGGGCCATAGATCATCACAAGTTGCGAAAGAGGTGAATTCATTTTGTCTATCCAGGCACAATCGAGATGAAATTCCCATTCATGTGAATGGGATACATCTCAAAGATTTCTTTTGAGATCATTCCACCCCTTATACAGTTTAGTTAGGTGTTTTCCTCCAAGTGTTTATGCACATTATTGTGTGTTGTTGTTCTTTTGATTTCCTTTTTGTCATTTTTGTGTTGTTATTGCACATTGTATCATCCTCGGAAGTTTCTCAAGGGAAGGAAGGTTCAAATTTTCCATAAGAATTTCATACATCTGCTTCATTCAAAATTCTACAATGTTCATGATGCCAAGCATTCAATAAATTCAATATACTTCATGCTTAGCATTCCAGGGAGGTCCAAGATTGAAAATCCTTAAGGACAATTCAAGATATATCACAAAGATAAGATCACTTTCAGAATTCCAATATAGACTCCATGAGCAATAGATGACATAAGGATACTAGAATCATGCTTATTAGGAAATCATCCCAAGAGGTCGCTTGAAAATGTTATCAATTTAGCCCTTGGGCAAAATTGAACAATAGGGGGGCTATTGTGCGCTAATACTCAAAAGGCATTCATGAGACTTTTGGGTCATTTCAAGTTAATTTTTGTGTTTTGGAAATGTTTATAGTGTTCCAAGAAAGTCCTAGATAATTTTGAATTATTTTCTCCTTTCCGGGGTTTTGAAAGCTTAAGGTTTTCTCGAGATGGGAAAATGTCTGTGGCGGGCCCACTTTTGGTCAACACAAGAAAAGATGATTAAAATTGATAATTCATTGTTTTAGGAGTCTTATTGTACTACCCCTTACCTCTTTTTTTTGAGAAATGTCCTATAAAAATAAAAATTTAATTACAATCAGGGTTGGGGGCTCAGGTAGCATTGACTCAAAATCAGCTCGGCGAGATGATTTGACTAGATAAGCCGATACCCTATGAGTTAGTGAGTCTCGGGTTTCAATCCAATGTCAAAGCGACTCAAGTGTCGAATATTATATAGCTAGATCATGATAAAACACGGAAGAAGTTAGTTTTGAATGGCGAGACGGTTTAATGAAGCTCACAACTCGGATTATAAACTCAGGAGAAGAGCTTGAAATTTATCTCGATCTTGACGATGCGGAAAGGAGCTAGGTTGGCCGGAGCACTCGCCTTCAAGCCTGAAGACAAGGCGCTCAGCTTAAACTTTAAAGAGCTCAAATAATGAGCTTGATTTGGCATTGTTCTTCGGAGATGAGCTCAATGAGAGCTAACAGGGAGTCTCAGGTCGGACCCATAATTGAGCGATGAGTTACATGGAAAAACAACTTGGCAGCGTGAGAGATTACAAGCTCATTGGCGAGGAAACTCTGTCGGTTGGTGGAGGACTAGATTGAGATAAAGCTCAAGAGATTCAAAGCGAGGTATAACTGGTAAATCTCTGGCGAGTTTGAATGTTAACTCGACGGCGCAGTGAGATTAAGATGGGAGATCATCATGGAGGAAAGTTGCAGGCATAAAAATACTTGTAATTGGTCCGTAAAAAATGGTAGAGGTGCTCGAAGACTGATCAATTTAGCAAGGGTATAGCTCGGAGATTAGGAGCGAGTCAAAATTTTGCTCAGCATTAAGGATTGAGTGATGAACGTAGATGGCTCGGTGAATAGACGACACGATACATGGCCGAGCTATTTTAAAGTTTACCCAATTAAGTCGAGGGGACAAGTCACAAAGTTGAACTCAGCGAGTTGGATCATCAAGGTAACGAGTCATTGGGAAGAGTATGGAAGCTTACAGAAAGGCTTGTGTGGTTCGAGCTATGGCTCAAAGCACAAAGGATTTCAAGAAGAGATGACTCACACATGTTTAATATTCTACACAACTGGGACTTGGCGCATAGACCAAAATTAATGGCCCGTTGATTCATTTTTCGGTTTTCATAGGCCGATTCGATGGCGGGCGTTGAAGTTATGTCCCGAGTGGACCAATAAATGAGTTGAAGTCAATAATTCACCATGAATAGCTCAGAGTTGCATAGTGTTGGAGGTCAAGCGGGAGTTGGAAGAAGCCAATTCGATGTCAAGATGGGTACTTAGGAAGCCACTAGCTTGAGCCTAGTACTCGTTGAGTTCACAGAGTGGAAATAGTTCACTAATGGCGAGTGCAAGTTGGTCTGTATGGCTCGGATGTGGTTTATGGGGGTCAAGTCTTCATAGGAGCTGGGGGCTGCCGAGGTGCCATGCTAAAAAAGGTGCGACGCGTTGTTGGAAAAGTGGGGAATGTGAGCCAATCCTGCCAAGTTAGAATGTTGGTAAAATGGCTCCAAACATCCAAAGTCCCCATCTCAGGCCTGCGGGTTTTCGTGATAAGGAAGCCATGCCATGAATAGCAAGATGGTCTTCGGGTCCAAGGATCCAGGATGACAAGATGCGGATATTTTTATTGTTTAAACTGAGACAACTCGACCCCTTCTGCCCACAAGAGACCGGAACATGACAAGTGGAGAACTGCTCAACTTGAGTCAAGTGGTGACCCCAAATCACTCGGTAGGTAGAATGGAGACGTGGATCTCACTAACTAATGTCTGCCTATAACTAAGGATGTCAGCATATAATTTGGCGACGTGGGAGTAAATACAAACATATTGGACTGTCGAATTATATGCAAAGTAGTCACATGGCCCTTAAACCAATAAGCACTGTTGCGAAAGAATGTGAAGTAGTTGGAGTCATATAGCGTAAGGTACTTGGTAGAAGAAAAGGTAAAATAAATAGGCTAACAAAATTTCATGGCTCGATTCATGATGAACGATCTTCAAGGAACCGTTGGGGTGAGTGGAAACCCGTTGTATAAAGTTCAACTAAAACGTGTCAAGACTATTAAGGACGTTGAAGCGGCATAACATGGAACGTAGGTAAGATACTTGGTAAAATTCAGAGATGAGCTCGTTGGAGGTCAGTGTGCAAAGGATGGGCAAGCCATGTCGGTGTGCACGAAAGGGAACTCAGGGAAAATGAACAAAGATCAACTCGGGAAACTGAAAATTTCTAAATTAGTGCCTGGAAAATTTTGCCGATTACCTCGTTTTAACTATTCAAGAACAAATAAAAATTGAAAGACTACATTTGGGATGCTTTATTCACTACATAATAAGGGTTATTTGTGAGTTATGTCTCACACATTCATCTTGGGTGAAAATTATGTGTAGATCATTATCTTTTTGTGACTGAAACAACACAACCCTAACTTTAAGGGATACAATTCGATCAACACACACCATAACCACATAGAATCTTAAATTTCCTTCGAAAGTGACTTTTGACGATAAAATTGGGGTGACAACCGATGTCAATACAACTTAATCATATATATTATTTATTTCATCTAATGTTTTATTGATCCTTTTGTAGGTATATGCGGTTTGGTTTTAGGTTCACATATGAAAATAAATCCATACAATGAATACACACTGATAAAAAAAAGAAGAAGAAATTATCGACCTAAGAAGATCGATGTAGAACATTCTCCATGACACTAGGACCTAGTTTAAACATTAGCACGAAAGGAAAAATTTCCCCCTTTGGGAGGATATGGTTGAGGGACTTTTGGATCACAATTTTTATATAATGCATACACAACCAAAGATAAGCATGTTCCACCTAGTTCCTACTCCATAATCATCCCAAATCTCTGAATACAAGATAAATGACTCTTGACTCACTATTTCTTAAAATTTCATTTTTATTTATTTTTATAATATATCTTTCTTCTTACTATTATATCTATTTTATATTAGTCCTCTAATAAATATTTGATTCTATTAAATCAGTCCTCTAAGTGGGACTAATTTGAATAACCAAAAATCATCATTGGGATAACAAAACAATTATATGAGACAAGAAAAGGAAAATTGGAAGAAAAATACTTGAAAAAAATTAAACATGTCTTACAAGGAAAAAAATTAGTCTATTAAGGACTCACTTTATGTTTGATAATCACATAAGAAATCATATTCACATAGTTCTATGTGTTACAATCACTTTCTTGTAACCTAGTAGATAAATGGAGAAAGATTTTGTTGTTTTGTTTGATTAACAAACCCAAAATAAATCATGTATGATTGGTTAATGATGGCTATTGTATTTTCCAAGCTATTGTACACATATATTTTCGTCCTTGAACACATGATTACGGAATCAAAAACATCACATGTGTCCCACAACATACCAATAATTCTCTCCTTGTCAATCAAATATAGGGAAAAAATGAATTTTTATTTTAAAAGAGAACATGGTAAACAAATTCCTTAAAAGTTATAAATCTAAGATCTCAAATTTTCTTAAACGATTATCCAAAATTAGGAGAATTTTTCATATATATTTTATGTTAAAGCGAGTCACTAATTGCAAAGGATTCAAATCAACTTGTGGTACATTATATCTAAGAATATAAGTTTTGGATAACGTCTTATACTCATATTATAAAATATTGTGAGAAGATTTCTATACTAAAGAAACATAAAGATGAATTGCTCAATTGTTTAACAAGTACACAACATGTAAAACCATTTGGTATACATACCTTTTGATATTTTTTCATATAAAATTTTGTGTAGACTTGTATTAGAACATAGATGAGACCTATTCATGCAATATCTTAGTAATTCATGTTCTTTGTTGATGATTGTTTATCCAAAATGTGGTTTTTATACCTCGGGACCAAATACTAATCCTTCAATAGCTTAAGAAGTTCAAAGTGGCCATACAACACTATACAAATTGAAAATTCAAATCTTTCCCCCAAATTGAAGGGAAGTAAAATAATAATGAATTTGTAGCTTTTTGGAAGAACATTCTATATGAAATAAGACACTTCTTCCTCTCATGCAATATAATAATGGTGTTTTAAATAGAAAAAATCACACTATATTAGAATTGTTTCATTGTATGATTCACGATGAGACTTTTAGAGTAAACTTACTGGTTAGAAGAATTTAAAATTAAATGTGGGGAATTCATTATATATATTTATCGTATATGAAGACCATTCATAGGATACTAGACAATATTTTTAGTTATAAAACCACCTCTTAATCTTATATTATAAAAAACCCTTCTCATAAATATTTTCAACTACAAAAGTCTCAATTTTATACTATATATTAAAAATCCTTCTTTCTATATGAATTTTAAAAATAAACATCATATATCTTTTTTTAGTAATGGACTTAGTATCTTGTGTTTTAACAAAATTTAGTAATAGTTCATTTTAATACCATTGAAGAAATTCATATTGAATCTTAAAAATAAATTCTTAATTTGTGTAAGTTTTTAAATTTATCTTCACTCATGTTTAATCCACCTCTATCCAACTAATAAGAAAACATATAGAAATGTGATGGATCGTGCATAGTTTCATTCATAAAAATTATAGTTATTAATCATTATGACATCAATTCTCCTTAAAATACTCAATTAAAATGACAAATAAATAATTCATAAATGATAATATTAAGGATGTTCTCTATTATAAAGAGTTATCTAATTAAAATATATGTTATTAATATTAAAAATATGTGATTACTATAAGTTTGATAATGTAGTCACAAAAATCCATCCACTTGGGTACATTTATAGGTCATAAAGTATATGAATTTATACATGATTCTTAAGAAATAAAACTACTAGTTGAAAACTCCTTTTTGACTTTTTCATTCTTAATTTGTTATACTTTATTGGCCTTGCACATCTTAAAGCAACAAAAAGGACAAAAATGTTCAGGCGCTCCTATCCCTCTTGGGCACTCATGTCCCTTCCTTTCTTCTTCCTACCCTTTTGGGTCCTTTTAACTTCTTCGTCACCTTTTAATAATTTGTGTCAGCCTTTTAATCATCAATTACAAAATTAAAACAAGGTAATCATATATATAATTGGTTACTTCTTTCAAATAAAGGGAAGGTATTATAAGCATTACTTATCATCACCAAACCTTGCACAAAGGCACAAGAACACTAAAAGTATACATATAGCACATCTATAAAAGGCACAAGGGTTGCATTGATCTTCATACACACCATAGGAGGAATTCATTGTACTCCATTATACATATTTTGCATACTTGGAGTGATCTACATCTAGTGTGCTATCATCATTCAACTTACACAAGGGAAACCTAGGGCATCATTACACACACAAACATGAATAAATACATGTATTATGATATGTAGTGCATTAATCACCATAATTACACTCTTTGGGTGATCATGTTGGGGTCTGTATGAGTCCCCATTATTCATATTTTATTATTATATTTGAGATGGTTTGTTGGCATGTGCGGAAGACATGTGTTTTGTAGGTTATATGGACGATCGAAAAATATAAGAGTGAAACCATAACAATAAATGACACTAATAAAAAGATTCCTCTAACCCAAAAAAATGAAATTCCAAACATTTGAGAAGACACAAATATAGTTGGGGTTTCACCCCTCATCAATCATGTTTGATATATTTTCTAGACAAATCCAATAGATACAAAGTCTAAATCACTCCTGTATAAAAAAAAATCAACTAAATCAACTTCCTTTCTCATTCATTTAGGGTTTTACATTGTTAAATTTTTATTGCTTGCAGACAATGTATTTTATTTCCTAACTATAATTTTTTACTATTTGTTACTATGAAATTAAGATTGAATAAAATGTAGCTTAAATAATTTGGTTAACCCCAACTCATGATCAACAACTCATATCCTTATTTTATCTATTCTATTGGCTTTATATCTCCCTAAAATAAAAACCCTAGTTTCATTGGGGTTTATTTCCATATACATATGATTTACATTTTCTTTCCTTGGATTTTATTATTGGTCCTTTCCTCTCGGTAACCATCTAGGGATCTTATTTGAAGTGCCCACTTCCCTTTGACACATTTTGTTATTGATTACGATATTGTCAACTATACTTACGGGATGTCATTGTAGATTTTGATATGGCATGATGTTAGTTGTTAGAGATCATGGACTATTGTTGATTTCGATTCATATTTAATGCATGTGGATTATTGGAGACATTTTATATTGATGTTCATATGCTGATTGACATGGTTATATATATATATATATATATATATATATATATATATGTGTGTGTGTGTGTGTGTGTGTTTTCGGACATGTGATACTTCGTCATTTTGAGTAGACCTAAAAATTGAACTAATATTATGATCATATTGTTATTGATGAAATTGTAAATGATATCATTACTTGCCTAGATGATGTTTTGATTCATATATAGATGATTTTAGAATTATATTGTATATTCATTTTGGATGATTTGATGTGGCCACAAGGCCAAAGGAGGTATTTGTGTTTTGCAAGTAAACATGTCACAACAAACATCAAGGGATTGGAGACCAACCACATTGGAATCCTAGATGAATTCAACAAGGGTCACCATGGAAACATGTATTTGTGTGTGTGTGTGTGTGTGTGTGTGTGTGTGTGTGTGTGTGTGTGTGTGTGTGTGTGTGTGTGTGTGAATTGATGTTAGGGGTTCCCATGGGGGAATCACCTTTGAATGTGACCAAGGGGTTATGTGTATTATTTTATTTTGTTTCCTTTTGTTTAATTTTAGTATGTGGTTTCTAGTGATGTATTTTCCCCTTCATTATTTATTTAATTGGTGTCAAGATTAGTAAGTAATCATGTTGTTAAATAAATTAAAATGGGTCAAAAGAATGCATTTATTAGAGCAGATAGCTCTTGGTTTATGTGTTGTAAGTAATGTGTAAGTAGGTTTGAGTGTGAAACACTCCACTTTCCTTTTGAAATTTGGATGTGTCCTTAGAGGCTGATTTTGGAAGCTTGTGGGACAAGTTAAAATTTTCCCACACCTCTTAAATTGTTACACCAACCCTACCTATGGTTGGTGAGTCAAAATTAGGCCTCATTATGTATTTTGAGAAGACAAGTTGTAAGTTCTTATTCACCTTCTTACATGAAATTAATTTTGGTTTTGGGGGTGCGGACTTGGATTGTGTGTGTAAGTAAAAGATATCATTTATTCACCCACTTTTTAATTGTGTTTTGGAGTTTGAAGTTGAATTGTGAGGTGGATTTGAGGATGAGTGATGCGGCATCCTACATGAAGCCGCCTCATCATCCGCTCTCCTTTTCTATTTATTTGAATTCTTTTGTTGTTTTGGGGGTTAATTCAAGGGGGTTACGTCATGTTGGTTTGGGGGCTCTTGCAATTAGAGAGAGCTAGAGATCTTTGAATGCTTGTAGATTTGTTGGCTCTTATGACTGTTTGGATTTGAAGATAATTTTTTTTTAACTTGTGGATCAAGCTCTACTATGGAGAGTTAGGAGCTTGACTCTTGTAAAAGGTTTTCTTTTCTGTATTGTGCTTATGTGAATGTTTTTGAATGTTTGGAATGTTTGTTGGTTGGTTGGGTATATTTTCTAGGTGTGGTGTAGGAGAAGACTATGGGGATTTTTTTGTGGAAGGAAAAAGAGTTGTGGGAGGCATAAGAGTTATTTGTGGAGGGAGTGTGGGTTGGGTGTCCACCTTGGATAAGAAATAACTTGCATTTATTACTTTTGGGGAGGCATAATAGGTACTGGGGACGCATAAGAGTATGTAGGGGTTTGCATGAATATTTTGGTAGGTTTTTAAGGTGGTCACCCATTCCCCACCTGGGAGGTATAAGCAACTTCCCCATATATATCTTGTGCTCTTGGCCTTTGTGTGATGAGGCCTTGGATATTTTGTTACTATCCTTCTTATGACTATAATTACATTTTATTTTGGAATGTGATATGATTATGAAATTTGTTTTGTGTTTTGGAAGTTTGTCTTGTTGCCATGAGTTGAATCCATTTCCTATTGTAATGTGGTTGGGGCTCGGGGTCAATGTGGAGAATGACTTATCATCTTTATTGAAATTCTTGTTGGGTGGAGAGCGTTGCCTCTCCCCTTGTTTTGGTTGTGACCAATTTAAAACATGATGGATCTCCCTTGTTGTTGTATGTGGAGCTTGTGTGAAGACAAATTTTCTATTCTCCTTGGGTCCCTTATTGTGAAATTTACTACTTTAAGTGGATGACATTGTAATAATATTTGTAGTGAAAAGCTACTCTTTTGGATATGAAAGTTGTATTTGTATGTGAAAAATGAATGAGAAAGATTTATTTTGTAAGTTATCTTTTGGTGAACAAAAAATAATTTGTAAAGGAAATTATCTCAATTTAATAAAAGTTGATTTACTTTATAAAAATGGAGTTGCTCCTTCTTGAAAATTTGTTGATTGAAATACTTTTGCAAACTCTCTATTTGAAGGCTGGAAAAGTTTGTGTTAGGAAGTATTACCTTCCTCTGTATTACTTGAAAGGCACATTTTGAAAATAGATCTACATTCTTCCTCTCCATGCATTAATTAAAGGAAAGTTAAAAATTGTAAAACTTGAATGGAATGAGATTAAATGTTTAAAGTATGGCAAATGAAATAGATAAATTTGTAGTTTGAAATACACAGATCTCTGTTAGATTGTTTCAAACTTGCAAATCAATATCGAAAAAAACATATAGAGTACCCTGCAACAATGAAAGTCAAAATGAAACTTTAAAATGAAATAAGGATGAAGAAAGCACATCATGAAACAATTACATTTCCCTAGTAATTTATTCAAAACTCTAGTAATCGGGAAAGAGCCATAATAATGCGCTTCAAAGAAAAAGAAAATAAATTCATTTGGAAATCCCAACCATAATCAATTAATCCTTGCAAATCCATCCAATTTCTATCAAGTGTGATTCTCCATGTCGGTTTGGCATGTTAGATAAGGAATAATAACAAATTAGACCAATTCGGCATTTGAAAAAGTTTACTTCACATTTTAATGGAAGGAAAGATGTTTTCTTAAATTTCACCCATCTAAGTTTTTGAAAATAATATTTTTTTCTTCCTATGCAAAGTGGAGTTCAAGTCCTTTCCAAAAATTCCGTATTTTCTCAAATCCGAGCTTCAAGTCAAAAGTTATAGCCTTTTGAAGTTTTACTTTGTTTGGTTTTTAAAAAAAGGGGAGGAATTTTTTTAAATTGATCTCATGAGCTGAAAATTACTCAAGGGCAACTTTTCACAAAATTACAAAAATTCACAAGTTCCTCCATGGTTCTGCATCCTTCTCTTTAAAAAAAAGTATATACTTCCATGGGTTTGTGGGTCTCGCACTGTCAAACTTTTGTTTTTGAAAATTTGACACAAAATCATAAGTTTCCTGCAATTCCACTTACCCACCGTCACCGTGGGTCTAACACATGGTTTATTTAGGCATCATCGAGGCACATATTGTTTTTGACCTTATCACTTTTCGAAAAGATTGGCAAAAATTCCTAAGTTTCCCCACCGGCCCACATCCCCACTGTCACGGTGGTTACAAACGTGGCTTTTTTAGGTGTCAGCAGAGGTGCGGGTTGTTTTTAACCTCCATGGTTTTTAATACAAAAGAAAAAATTTCTAGGTTTTCCTCGATGGTCCACTTTCCCTCTTGTAGCTTCCGGGTGGACACGTGGCATCACTTAGGCGTCGGTGGAGGTGCAAATTTTTCTTTAACCTTTTCCCCTTTCAACAAAAAGAGTTAAGATCCAAATTACCTCCAATGACCTGCCTTCCCATGTTGGCTTAAATGTGCCACGTGTCCCTTGTGGCTTGGGGTAAATTTTACTTCCTCAACGCGAAGCCCTACTGTGGCTCGTGGGTGCGTAAATGAAAATTACACTTTTTAGCTAAAGGCACAAAGCACCAAATGTCTCCCTAGGTCTATTGGTCAGAAACCTTCCCTAGGTGAAAATTCTTCCCTAGGCCCGCAGGCTTACCTTTGGGAAAAATTTCTTCCCCAGGCCCGCAAGCCCGCCTTTGGAAAAAATCTCCTCTCTAGGCCCGCCGGTCTATAACTTAAGAAATATGAGGAGTTAGGAGGACTTCTTTATATCATTGGAAAGGGGAAGAAATTTCCTATCTAATGGAAATGTTTTTAGGAAACCTTAAGTGCATTAATTATGTGAAAAATCATGTTGAAGTGCAAAGATGAGTCTGAGAATGGGAAAGTGGGATATTACCCTTTTTAACTTAATGTGTAACTCTAAAGCATGGGTTGACCTTTAAATGGGTCACGTTAGGGGATAAGAGAATTTTTTTCTATCCCATGAAAATAAGAACCTTGGGCATTTAATTGCTTTAAGAACCTTGGGCATTTAATTGACCCTCTCTAAAATTAATTAAGGAATATTTAACTATAGTGTTAATTTAATTATTTATTAAGTTAACACATAAGGGAAAATTTAACTATATTTGAATTAATTATAATCATTAATTTTGTAATGTGGATCTAATTTTTGTTACAACGGGAATTTTTTTATTAAATTATAATTGAATTTAAATATTTATTGTGGCAACTATTCTTTAGAAGCATGGTAGTGGTCATGATTTTCAAAAAAATATTATTCCATAATTTTTCTATAAAACATAGGTTGTTCATGGGTATTGAGTGGTCGCTTTAGTGGGCATTATACTTTGGTATCGAGTTGTGGGTTCAAAGCTTGGACCCTTGGGCACGCTACAAAACTTGAGACATGAACATTAACTCTACTATAGTATTAAACCTAGCACACTTATAAACATAGAAATTTTTTATTTTTGGAATTTTCATATGTTACTAAACATGGAAAACTAATAAAATCTAGGATAATGAACTAAATGTCACTTTGGCCTATGCCGGATGCATGGAAAAGATGAGGGGTCCTTTCACATAGATCTAGACTTGCCACCACCAGATCATGTTGTAGAAGCAGCCATCCTTCCCAGATTTTACGAGACGCTCAATTATGCTAATGTCGCTTTACATGGATGGTCTATAGGAGGATGGTTATCAAGACATGATAGGAGCCACCATTGATGCTCATGCATCTCCTCGACAAACCGAAGAGCATAGAGGATAGAACTCTCACATGGAGTCGGGCGAAAGTAATGAGCAGTCACCGTAGAGGGGACAGGAGACTAGATTTATTGAGATAAGGATAGGTCTCAGAACCATAGGCTTAGGGATGAGCATGTAGAGAGGCCTAAGGATCACCAAATTTCAGTCAGCAGACTATATCAGGGAGATCCTAAAGCTACGACCATCTCATTATTCTGTGATATGAGTGGATTTCAGGAAGAGGCCTGGTTGGTGAGCTTGAGCGGGTGCTTCAAGCTCTGCCCTTGTTCTAGCAACATGAAAGCTCGTGTTGCAATCCATCTTCTAAGGGATGGAGCCGATGTCTAGTGGAGGACCGAGGAGTAGAAGCTCCACGTTGATTCAAAGATGGTTACCTGGGATCTCTTTGAGGAGTAGTTCAGAGCAAGTACTTATCACAGAGGTTCATTTAATAGAGGATAGATGAGTTTCATGACCTCCGATAGGAATCTTTGACTATAGCTGAGTATGAGAGTCAATTTCTAGACCTACTCTAGTATGTCGACTACATGTAGGATGAGTAGGTATGGATTCACAAGTTCATTAGGGGCCTGAATCTAGACATTGGAGGTGTGGTGCGTATCCATTTTCTATAGACATTAGGTGTGGCCTTTGAGAAGGCCTATATAGCATAGATAGACTCGAGAAAGACACAACAGGCTAGCGATAAAGCACAAAGATGCATCTAACAAATGCAAGATAACAGTCGAAGGGGTCAGCTCCTCCTCTTCGTGGTGGACTGGTTCAACACGCTTGTCTTTTATGCCATAGCAACTTGCACCCACCCACCGTATAGGCCTCCATAGAGGTTGGATGCATAGAGGGGGTAAAGTATGGGGCCTCCTCCTAGGGGTCCCATTAGGACATAGGGTACACCAAGAGCTCAGTGAGTAGGGCCTCATTAGCAGAGACCTCAATAGTCCATAGCAGGATCATCAGGATCCACAATACAAATTTCTAGAGTATCGGTGGAGCTACTACTCATGGGAAAGGCCCGAGCCATTGTTATGGTTGTGGTGTTGCTTTGGAAATTTTTAAAGAGAGTGCCCATAGAACCATAGTAACAGTAAGACCCAAATCTCGAGCCCACTATTGGTGACATGGGATGCGGTAATTAGATCTTTGCGGTAGTCAAGAACCACTAGGCTGAGCACCAGAGTACCGTGATTGAGACAATAGGTAGCATTGGTGGTGTTCCTACCTCCATTCTATTTGATTCTGGTTCTTCTGATTCTTTTATTACACCATCTTTGGTAGAGTAATGCAAGCTGGTGGTAGTTAGGCAGGGTCTTAGTTGGGACATCGAGATGGCTTCTAGAGCTAAAATATTTGTAGAATCCTTAGTTAAGGAGTGTGTAGCTGATTTGGGACCTTTCACCACTACCTCGGATCTTCGTATCCTTATGTTGGGTTCATATGGAGTCATCTTAGGCATGCACCGGTTGTCTACACAAAGACCAGGTGGTGGATTATTACCATAACTTTATATTATGTACGATGATCTAGGAGTTGAGTCAGTGATAGTGGGGGTTAGGAGACCCATTTCCATTCACACCATCTCTGCCATGTAGCTTAAATGGTGTGTGCGATGGGGTTGTTAGATGTATGATATCACATTTAGTGACAACTCGAAGGATGAGTCTTGTGGACCATCGTTTGATGACCATCCCATCTTTAGAGAGTTTGCTAATGTTTTTCTAGGGGAACCGGTAGGTTACCACCCCCATGTGAGATAGATTTTCACATAGATTTGGTTCCGGGAGCAGATCCTATCTCACGAGCACCTTATCGGATGACCACCCCTAAGCTTTGTGAGCTCAAGTTGCAGCTAGAGGGCCTTTTGGAGAAATGCCTAATCCATCCTAGTGTATCCTCTTGGGGTGCATCGGTGATATTTGTAAAGAAGAAGGATGAATATCTATGGTTATGTATTGATTACCGCCAGATGAACAAAGTAATGATCAAGAATTGTTATCCCCTTCCACGCATTGATGATTTGTTTGATCAGATGAAGGGGGCCACAATTTTCTCTAAGATAGACCTTAAGTCAGGTTATCATCAGTTGAGGATTATGGAGGTAGACATTCATAAGACCGCCTTTTGTATGAGATATGACAACTATGAGTTCACCATGCTACGTTTTGGTTTGACGAATGCCCCGTAGTGGTTATAAGCTTGATGAATGGGGTGTTCAGTGGTGTTCTTAGATCACTTCGCTCTCATCTTCCTAAATGACATTTTGATTTACTCATATATGTGTTAGGAGCACAAGGGCACCTTTGCCGGTTCTTCAAATGTCTTTGTGAGCAAAAATTTATGGGAACTTGGAGAAGTGTGCATTTTTTCAGGAAGAGGTGCGTATTTGGGCCACACCATTTCGGGAAGGTATCATAGTCGAACCTTCCAAGATTTGAGCTATTATTGATTGGCCACACCCACTAGTGTGACAGAGGTGCCCAACTTCATGGGTTTAGTAGGTTATTATAGGATATTTGTTTAATACTTCTCTCAGGTTGTGAACCCCATCACTTCCCTTTAGCGAAAAGGGATTAAGTTTTTTTTTTGCTAGATAGATGTGAGCAAGGCTTCAGGACACCGAAGGAATGACTCATAACGAGACCTCGTTCTTTCACTCCCAGATCCGTAGGGTGAGTTTTTCATATGGACAGATACTTCTTTGGTAGGATTTGGATGTGTGTTAATGTAACAAGGAAGAGTAGTTACTTTTGAGTCTCGCAAACTCAAGGATTATGAGCTTAATTATCTGACTCATGATCTTGAGCTTGCAGAGAGGTTGTGCATGCCTTGGTTTGATAGAGACATTTTCCTATTGGCTGAATATTCACACTCGATCGATCACTTGAGTCTTCCCTCCTCTCCACACATGACCTAATATCAATGCTCATCCAAATGGGCAATGGATGGAGTTGCTTTGTGAGTATGACATGGAGATAGAGCATGTGAAGGGGAAGGAGAATGTGGTTACAGATGCTCTCAATAGGAGGATACATATGGTTATGGCCACCTCGGTGAGCATAGATTTGCGGAGTAGGATTCTACAACATCTTCCTCACGACAAGATCTACATTGCAGACTAGAGCAGAGATTGAGTCTCAGAGACCCCTTGAGGGGAATTTTGATTGGTTTTCATTGGAGGTAGATCACCTTTTTAGCCATAGAGACCAGATTTATGTTCTCAAAGATGGAGGCTTGAGGAAGGACATTCTGACAGAGGCACATCATGTACCCTGTTAAGCCCATTGTGGGGTGAAGATGATGCAAGCCACTTTGAGACAGTTATATCTTTGGAGGGGAATTTTTAGAGGCATGGCTTAGTTTATGTCACACTATTTAGAGTTTCGAGAAAGTGAAGCCTTTGAGTATCAACATCCATTTGGCCTTCTCTTTCTTCATGCTATACCGAAATGGAAATGGGACATCATTTCCATGGAATTCATATTAAGGCGATGATGTCAAGATTCCACCATGACCCCATCATGGTCACAAAGGGATAAATTGACAAAAGTGGCACATTTTTCTCTAGTTAAGACCACCTATATAGCTAGTGTAGTGGCACAGTGTATCTAGTTGAGATTGTCGATTAAGTGTAGAATTTCATGGAATATTATTTGTGACTATGATCCTCTATATACTTCCCACTTTCGGACTACCATGCAACATGCCCTTGGGACGAAGATCAATTTCCACATAGTGTATCACCCCGAGACATGTGGATAGACCGAGTGGGTGAATAAGATTTTACAGGGATAAACTTAGGATGTATGTTATGGATCAGCGGTTTGTTGGTCGTCAAATAGGACTTTTTAGAAGAGCAACAGTCAGGGGACAAGAAGTCCCTCCTCTTTAATGGGAGAGGTTCCCTTATTTAGAAACGAACTTATTTACAAATGTACAGAACATTGTTTTATGGTCAAACTTGGATATTACGAAAGTGTTTTCCACAAGGATCATCAATTACACAAGGACTGAGGAAAGGGAATAAGAAGATGAGCGAATAGCAACATTCGAATTATAGATAGCGAATAATTCTTTATGTATGCGAAGTTTCAAGGAATTTAAGACAAGATCATTTGCATTGGCTGAATGAGATTAAATTTAAAGACACAAAGTTCCATAAATAACCTTCTTCAGATTCATTCATCAAGGACACAAAGTTCCTTCTTGGTTATACAAGATCACTGTATTTGCAAAATTGAACAGTATGCAATCAGAGAGACTAACGAATCAGGAACAAAATGATCTTCACAATATTAAAGGAAAACACAGAGATAACAAGAATTAGATAGACAAAGAATGGAAAGCCCTTTTGTATTGATTTCTTTAAGATCTATTTACACTTTCAAAGAAATATCCAAGTTCTTCCTCCTTGCAAAATGGCATGGAAAGGCAATTATATAGCTTACAAGTCGGATTACTCTTCGTAACCGTTTCTTTTAACTAAAGAATAGTTAAGGATCGCCAATTGCAATACCTTAACTAATTACAAAGAATACGAAAAGAATGGGAAGAAGAGAAAAGAAAGGAGAAGGAGACAGGTGGCCAGCTACTGGGAGGGACCCACTGTCTTCAGAATCCGCTGCCTGAATTTCTTCAATGCCTCAGCTATGTCTCTGCCACGTGGAACTGACGTGTTGGCTGCAGACTGAGTCCAAAATCCCAGACACTTCTCCATCTCTTTATCAAACTCGACGTGAGTATGATAATCTTTATTTGCTTCTTCAATGGCAGATTGAAGAGAACAAATTTCCTTCATCTTTTCCTTAGAGATGGAGCTTTCCTTGAATAGATTATCTTTGACAAAAGCTCTGAACTGAGCTTTGATTTCTTGCAAGGACAGGGAAACACCAGAGTTTTCATCCTGAAGATGACAATGTATATCCTTGAAAGCAGCAACAGCCAGTGTCTTGAAAGCTTCTCCCTTCTACCAGCTGTTCTTCATTTCTCCCAAAGCTTCCTCCAAAACTCTGATCTTCCACTCCACGCTGTAGACCCAGGATTTTGATAGATTGTCCTTAGCATCATCGAAAATCTTATTCACCAGTAAGATGTTCTCATCTGTCTGTCCCATAAGGCGAAGGTCTACTATACAACTGCTCCAGATTTTTAGTTCTTTATCCATGGTATTGATAGTGGAGGAGAGCTTCAGTTACACATTACTCACATTTTCGTGGAGTTTGAAAGCTTCATCGATGAAGTTTAATCCAGCAACAAGCATGTCATCCACCATGGCTTCAATAGCTCACCATAGATGTAATACTTGTGCATATCTTTGATACTTTGCACTTCATCTTGGCTTAGAATTACAGGAGGTGGAAGAGTAGTCAATGGGGTAGGGTCCAAGACTTTATCCTTAGATAAAAGAGACTTGATGAAACCTGTGAGAATCGGGCCTTGCTTCTTCCAACTGTTCAATAGTTTGCTGCCCTTTCTCTACCCTTCCAATGACTCTTGTGACTGTTTCCTGGAGGTTGTGAATTTCACCTTCAGGAGTAGACTCTCCCATAGGGATTCTTGAAAGCTCCAAGTCAGATGCCAGCAAGTCTGATTCTGATTTGTCTACTGTAGGCTTAGCAATCTCCAAGAATTGCTGACCTTGGGCATCAGACACTATTCTGGAAGTAGTTCTGGCTTTCTTGGCACGAGAAGGAGTGGTGCCCAACAAGGCTGCAACAGCATCGAAATTTGGTCCCAAGCTTTGAGAGGAGGATTTTCTCTTCCTTTTGTCAACCAAAGGTTGCACCCAAGCAAAAGAGGAAGAAGAATCTACAGGAGAAGCAAGGGGACCAAGAGACAGGGAGCTCATGACACTCAGGGTCTGCGCAGCTGTTGACTCAAGCTGAGATGTGAGTAGAGCACTGGAGGCAATAGCGGTAGAAGAATCAGTAGCACCTGGAAGTTCAGTGCTCTGGACCTCCTTGTCCTTATCTGCTGGATCTTCAGGAACATTTGCAGGAGTTGGCATCTCACTTTCTTCACTTTCACTGAGAACAATGATGTTCTCTGGCCCTATAGGCAACTCTGCCTGTTTTCTTGGAGGGTCATTCTCTGCAGGCTCCTTCTTTACCTCTTTGAGTTTCTTCTTATATACCTGGGTAGATGAAGAGGGAGTAGATTCAGTAGGTCCTTGTGTTGATGAGGTAGGAGGGGTTTGCATTGGTGTTTCAGACCTTGGAACTGATGCCTCTCTTATTGGTGTCGAATCATCCTTGGAGGAGGATTCTCCTGAGTGCCTCTTGAATTCTCGGATCTTCTTACTGAACCAGACCTTAGTCCTGACTAAGACTGGAGCAAGAATCTCAGCCAGATCATCCCTCTCTTTCCTGTTCCAATCCAGGTCCTCCAGAGGGGTGTGCTTAATCACATTTTCATACTCATACGAGTATAGGTCAGAATTGTCATCCTGGAGACCTTCAGGAACTTGGTACAGACCGAGTTCTTGAATCAATTACAGGGAGAACCTGCCACAATGCCTTCTCCTGGCTTCAAAATCATCTGCACAGTCAGCCCAGTAGTCTTCTGTATCTGCCCTATGATGGTAGATTATCTTGATGTTCTGTTCAATAAACTTCTTCAAGTCAAAGCAAGTTCTTGGCTTGAAGAAATGAACAGTGATAGGGAACAGGATCTTTCTATGTTCTGAGCATCCAGAGCTGTTTTGCATGTGTAGTTTCCCAGAGAGATGGGAAAGTGCAAGCCAGAAATCTTCTTGTCTCTGCAAGTTCTGTGCAACTTGTCTAGTTGCCTGCATATTTCTATCAAGGCCATTTTATCATTGCAGAACATGGGAAGCCGTAGAGGAGTGCTTTCATAGCCAGCAAGCCTGATATAGGAAAATTTCCTGAATTGGATGAAATAGGCTCCATACTGCGATATCAGGTTCATGGCTTCATCTGAAAACCTTCTAGCAGTATCACCTTCGAGCAATCTGACCACGTACATGGTGAAAGCATCATTGACCCTTCTGAAATTCCGATTGCTGGTCTCCAGGGTGAACTGCGGGCAATAGGCATACACTGGATCATCTTTGTGTGCATCTATATAGGAGAAACCAAACCACTGCCTTGATGCTGCTAGGGTATACATCGGTATGAAGTCATATAGAACTTCTTTGTTTGCTGAACGTTGGATAGCTGCTCCGCCAAATTCATACTGATGATCTCTGCCCAGTTGATGTTTTGTGTTCCCTCGCACACCATGCTGATGAGCGGGCACATCCAGAAATGAAACTCATTGGTGGAGGGCAAACCCATAACCCGAGCCAGTAGGATTATGAAGTCTGACAATTCCTCATTGAAATCTTCTCGGAAGAGGGTTTTGGTTAGTGAGAAGCACCTTTCTTAGGGTTCTTCAACCAAGACTTCGCCACTCGCGCCTTATATTTCTCACCGTGTCTTGATCGAATAGGGTGCAGTGCTTGATCCCTGGAGACGACTATAGCATTGTCCAACTCTGAATCCTCGAGCAGGCGCCAATGGCGCGACGTCACTTTGGCAATGAGTTCCCCATGTACATTTGTCAATTCGCTCAAGCGGGTCGAAGTGAGCTCTGCATGAAAGCACGACGCACACCTGCTATCTTTGAGATTGGGAAACCACCGGTAAAAGCCAAACCGCTATCATGAATCGTTTGTGCTATTGGTGTAGGGTTTGCATCTGCCATTCTTGCCCAAAAATCACCGAAGTCGAGATGACGAGCTTCGTTGTCCCCAATATTGCTAACAATGCAGACTCAAGTGGAGAAATTTGCTCCTGTCCCTGAAACTTGATCTTCATATTGATAGTCTCGGAGCTGCAACCTAGACTCGGGAAGGAATTTGCAAAGGGAGGGGATATTTGCGCAGGTTTTCAAATTGCAAGGGTTCGAGAAAAGATAGCATGGAAGCAATGCGAAAATGCAAAGGGAAATGCTCCTTATATAGTGGTTTGGAGAGAGGAATGAATTTAATGTGCATTGAATACACAACCACCAATTTGAATAGCATCATACTCGTAGTGAGCGAGAAAACTAAGTGTGAATGACACTTGAGTACGCTTGGGACATGTGAGACGTGAATGCGCAAACACGCGGCTCGGCCGATTCGGTGAAACAGGGAGAGGATGCACAAATGCGATCGGGATGAAAATGCGCGGAGTACGTGGTTCGGATGTTTCGGCCGAAATTGGAACAGTGGGCCCGTTTGGACTTGGGACATTCGGGACAAAAAGTTCCGGAGTACGCGGTTTGGCCGGTTCGGGTGAAATTGAAGCAGCTTGCATTTTTCGATTTGGGACAAGGAGCTCTGAAGTACGCGACACGGGAGTTTCGGCCGAAAATTGGAAAGCTCGCACTTTTTAACTTTGGGACATTTGAGACATGAAAGTGCGTAGTACGCGGTTCGGGTGTTTTGGCCAAAATTGGAACAACTCGCACAATAAGTTTTGGGACACTTGGGACAAAACTTCTCGATGGGCCTGAAAATGGGACAGACTTCTGGGGGATTTCACCGATCGGGAATAGAGTGCACTTTCGTACTTGGGATAGTTGGGACAAAAAGTTCCGACAGTTCGAAAATCACACAAAATGACCCAAAACATAGATTTTTTCAATTTCACGACTTAGGCACTTCAGAGAAAAACACTTAAACTCAAAATTTTGAAATTTTTACTCTTATCAGAGCGGGGAATTTTGAGTGGACAACAGCTGGCTCCTTCTGGGGATGACTTGGTATAAATTCTCGGAATGAGACAAGGCAAGAACTTAGACAAACTCGGTGAAGCAGACCAGTGCCTTATCCATTGGGCAAAGGAGTAAAAACAAACCAATACAGAGGGAAACACACACAACAACAGAAGGAAAACACACCAAAAGTAAAAACCAAAACACTCGTGCACAGTAATATACAAAGGGACTCCTAGTCACCTATGACTTGAACAACTTCAAATACGCCCACTATAAGGAAGTGGGAGGGGAGAACCATCCATGTAATCAAGATAGAAAGAGTTCTTACCAAAGAAAGTGTCTTATCTTGAAAGGTCCGAGCCACGGGAATCAAATTTTCCATGGCTGCCACGAGGTTCATGTCTTTTGTCCCATAACAAAGACCATCTCCAACTTGGAACTCTCTGAACCTAGCTTTCTTGTCAAACAGAACCTTTACCTTCTGCTGGTGAGTAGATATCCTATCAGCAACCTCCAATCTGTCCTCGTTCAGTTTGTGCAGGTACATGATTCTTTTATCCAGAGCATCACTAAAACTAGTATCCTCAATGGCCTTCATTAGGTGTAAGGTCGGTGGCGATTCCACACTTTATCCACCGGAAATTGAGCTTCTACTCCATACACCACTTGAAAAGGAGACATTCCAATGGCTCTTTTAGGTGTGATCCTGTCTGCCCAAAGAGCATCATAAAGCTTCTTATGCCAGTTTCGCTGAGACTCATTGACCAACTTCCTTATGATAGTCACCAAATTTTTGTTGGTGGATTCTGCTTGTCCATTTCCCTGGGGATAATAATCTGAAGAATGAGCTAGAGAGATGCCATACCCATAGCAGAAATCCATTATCTCAGTTGAGGAGAAGTTCAAAGCATTATCTGTTACAATCTTGTTAGGTACACCATACCTTACCAAGATGTTCTCTTTGATGAAGTTGCATACCACTTCAGAAGTAGTGCTCTTGACCGGAATAGCTTCCACCCATTTGGTGAAGTAGTCAGTGGTAGTTAGCACATGAGTGTGACCAGCACTAGAAACAGGGTTGAGTGCACCAATGAAGTCCAGACCCCACTGTTGAAATGGTTCCTCAATCACAACTGGCTTGAGAGGCAAAAAGGCCAATTTAGGTCTTCCCACAAAGCTCGACAAGCCTCGCATTTATCCACCCACTTGGATGCATCTCACTCGAACAAGGAAGGCCGAATATCCTCCCCGGAGTATCTTGTGAGTTGTGGATCATGTGATGAATAGTGCCCTCACATGTCTCGATCATGAAAAGCTGAGAGCAACTTTCTCTGTTGTTCCTTGTCCACACACTTCAGAAATCTCCCATCTAAACCACGCTTGAACAAGGCATTTTCCCACAGTACATATTGCGCTGATCTCAATTTAACAGTCCTCTTTTCCTTGGTAGTTAAATGAGAGGGGCATTCCCCATAGGTGAGAAAATGGGCGATGTCAGAATACCATTCATCGACTGAACTAAGGAATAGAACAGTAGGAATGTCAGCTTTCTCCTCCAGCAACTCATGTTTGGCTCCTTCAGCAATGAGCTCACAAAGACCTTTTCCACGAACCAGCTTGGTCGGTTTGATATCAATGTCATACTCCTGGACTTTAGCCACCCAGTTTCCTCTCTTGGACCCAAATTCTTGCTGTGTAAGAATTGACTTAACAGTTGTATCTGGAACCAGCACCATAGAGTGAGAGTTGAGGATATAGAAACGGAACTGCTTGACAGCCTTGACTACTGCAAAAGCATGCTTCTCCATCATGGTGTATTTTAGCTCATGATTCTTCAGGATATAGCTCATGAAGGCAATTGGTAGCTCATGTTTATCAGAGTCTTCTTGGGTTAAGACAAGCCAAGTGGTATTATCTCGTAAGCATAGCAATAGATGATGAAATCTTTCTTTAGAAATCGGATGTGCCAAAATCGGAGTTTTAGCAATAGCTTTCTTGATACCCTCAAAGGATTCCTTTCCTTCATAATACCAACCAAATGTTTGCTTCCCTTTCATCATCTGAGAAATATTCAAAGTTAATTTAGTAAAATCAGGGATGAATCTTCTTAAAAAATTGATCTTACCGAAGAAGGAATGCACGCCTTTTTTACTGGTTGGGAGAGGAATTTGCTGGATGGCTTGAACTCGTTCAGGATCAATCTTAATACCATCCTTGGAGACGATGTGCCCTAATAGTTTTCCTTCTGTAACACAGAAGACAAATTTTTTAGGATTTAAAGAAATCCCATGCTCTCGGCATCTCAGCAGAACCGTTTCCAGGTGGTCGAAGTGATCCGCTCTTGTCTTTGAAAACACTGTCAGGTCATCAAGGTATATGACAATACATTTCCCTTTCAAGCTTCCAAAAGCCAGATCCATAGCTCTCTGGAAAGTGGCACCAGCATTAATCAGCCCAAAAGGCATTCTCTTGTAGGCAAAGGTACCCCAAGGAGTGGTGAAGGCTGTCTTGTGTTGATCTGCAGTATCAACCTCTACCTGATTGTATCCCGAGAATCCATCAAGCATAGATAACATTTCAGATCCTGTTACTGCTTGCAATATTTGATCCATCATAGGCAAAGGGTAGTTATCTTTCAGAGAAGCCTGATTCAGGTTCCTGAAATCAACACAGATGCGGATCTCACCATTTTTCTTCCTAACAGGCACTATATTTGCGATCCATGTCGAATGGTGAATGGGAAAAATAATTTTAGCCTTCAACAACTTCTGGATCTCCTGAAAGATGGTGTCAGCTATTTTTGGATTATACTGCATCTGCTTCTGTTTGAAAGGCTTAATTCCTGGTTTGAGAGGAATAGAATGCTGCATATCTTTTGGCTTGAAGGCTTTTAGATCTTCATAAGAATAAGCAAGAACATCCTTATACCTCCTTAGAAGATCAATTGCTTTTCTCCTCTCGTCGGTGGTGCAACATTTTCCAATATTTACTGGCTTGGGGTCGATAGAACTCCTATATCAATCTTATCATACTCACCGATCACGAGAGTCCAGATAAGCTTTAGATTTCACATATCTGTCATGTTTATCAAACAACTCCTCCAAACTCACCAAACCTTTGGGAATCTTGTTTCCTTTGAGTTTAATGCACCCTTCCTGATCTGTTTCTTCTCCTTGGGTGACAGGATGGTCAGAGGACACACTCTCACGAGGCAGGTTGTCACTTCCCTCAAAATACAGTTGTTCGAAATTACCCTTGAGTTCCAGGAAGGAAAGCAAATGCTGGTCATCATTGAAAACTTGCCAGTTATTGGTATTGTCAGGTACACTAGGCCGGTGGACCATTTCAATAGTGAACTTATCCTGAGAGAATTCAGGATGGGGAATCAGTAGTGATCCTGAGACAGCCAGTGAATCAGCCCTGCTGTTCTTTTCTCTAGGTATTGCTTCAATGGAGAAAGCATCAAGGAATTCAATTGAATCCCAAACCTGATTCCGGTAATGCTTCAGCCTCCCATTTTTAACCTGAAAAAGGCTTCTGACTTGCTTCACAATCAGCTCTGCATCACCACGAGCCAGAATATTTTTTACACCTCGTTCTTTGGCCACTTGCAGTCCAAGAATGAGAGCCTCATACTCTGCTGTATTGTTAGTGTTTTTGAACTGCAACTTAAATGAAAAAGGGTGTAGGCATCCTTCAGGTGACACTAGCAGGACACCAGCTCCAGAACCACCGAGGAACAACTTCCATCAAATTCTAAAATCCAAACACCATTGGGATCTTTAGGTGATACTTTGGAGGGTTGGATTTCATCAGGGGACAGAATCATGTAATTACCATGACCCATGTCCTCATAGAGTATTTGTGCCTTAGGATCATCCGTTTTCTGCACAATATACTCAGATTGTTTCTCAGGCAGCAGCTTCTTCATGTGTCCATTGACAGGTATGAGTGCATGTGACCAATCCATTTGAATCTCTCCACCCACATCTTTACAGAAGTTCCTACTTAGCAACATTCCATAAGAAGGAGGAATGTCTGCTACTAGGATGGTAGCCAAGACTTTCTTTTCAGGTAAAGCAACAAAAGCCACTTGTGCATCTTTAATCCTTCCAACCAAAGGCACTTCCTTACTTTCCATGGAGTAGCAAGATCCATAAGTACGAGTGAGGGTCAAGCCTAAAGCATGAGCTACTTTAGCAGGCATCACGTTATCTGAGGCTCCGGAATCTATGACACGCCATTCTGAGCCTATGGCCGCTTATAAGAAGTGTTACATAAAAAGGCTTGATTTTGTCACCAGGTGAGGTGACAAAGCAGGCTACTACGAGACTAGGGTCAGTGCGAGAGGAGGAGTGGGCAAAAGGCCTTTAGAGGTGGTCTTGGAATGGGAATTAACAAATTGGATCATCTTGGCAAAAGCTTTGGGATGGGTTTGATAGTATTCAGCTTCTGAAATTTGAACCTTGGTCCTTTTTAGGTGATCAACAATATCAAAGGATCCAGAGGTGGATGGACCATCATCATTTGGAATTCTAGGCTTATCAACTTTAGGAGAAAAAGAAGGAACTTTGCTAGTAGGATTGACAGGACTTACCTTTGGTGCAGATGAGGTAGGGATAGGAGATCCTCTTTTGGCAATTACAGGAATAGTTGCCGGCTGCTCCTTAGATTTCTTCATGGGCTGTGTTACTTTCTCCTTCTGCCTTGTCTGTTCTTGAGTCATGACAGCAAATGATTCACTGTTCATATCTGCTACCACTTCATCATAGTCATCTCCATCATCAATGCCTTCGGTGGTAAAGAAATTAACCCGAGATCCCTCAAGTTCTTCCGCCTCATCATCAAATTCCTCCAGGAACTCCTCACAAGCTTCATCGTCCACATCATCATCTGGCTCTTCAACTTCACAGGTTGCATTCACAGGAACTTTAACAGGAGGTCCTTCAAGTGCTAGTCTTGTGTGAGGAGCAGGCAAACGATTTCTGGGCTGAAAATTTCTTCTTGGAACATCTGCATACGGGGCATGCTGAGCCAATTGTTTCTTTATAGCTACTAGATCATTTGCAAGTTTCTGGACTAATGGATCAGTATTGGGTCCAGAGGTGGAAGAGGAAGAAGCGGCAGATTTAGATTTGGGAGGATCTCTTCTCAACTTCCCTGACATGATCAAGTCATCCTCGACACTAACAGCCAGTTCTTGATCCAGAACTAACGTTCCGAGATTAGCCCTTCTTAGAGCATAACTGACTTTGGGCATTTGAGCATTTAGAAAGAAACATTTTTGAATTTGATCAACCGAGTCGAGTATTTACAGGAATTTTGTTGATCAGTCTGTTGAATCGAGCCACAAATTCTCTCATGGGTTCTGATGGATCTTTCTTTATCTGAGAAATTTGGGCAAGCAGGGCATGCACATCTTCTCGCCAGCTTTGAAACGGCTTTTGAACTGAGTTCTCATTGTATTCCAGTCGGTGATGGCACCAGCCGAAGGTGATAGAACCAATCAGCAGCATTATCTTGTAACGTCTCAATGAACAGCCTTACTGAGACGTCTTCATGTTCAACTCCCAAGACTCCACATGCAACTATGAAGGCTGCAATGTGTTCATCAGGGTGTACTTTGCCATCTCCTTTAAATTTGGGGAATTTCTTCCAGCTACCTCTAGGTAACTCATGCAAAGGATGAGTAAGGGCCGAGGGCTGACACATTGACCCCATGGCAATTGTGCCGCCATTCTTGGAAATACAGCTTAGAGGGGAACTGTAACACCAGCTAGGATCAAAGCTCGTAGATTGGGACTAGCAGGTTCTGAAGGAATACCACCCGTAGGACTTCTATCTTGAACAGGTGGAGTGCTCGTTGAACGAGTTCTTATATTTGAAAGGAAAGGAAAACCTGTTGCTCAAAAAGCTCAAACCGAGAATCTTCGATACCAAGGGCCCTTCTCCCTCGAGTGAAACGTGGAGTCGCTGAGATCAAAGGATGATCGAAAAAAATTACAAGATCTTTGGAATGCGATTTTCCCCAGCGGAGTCGCCAAAAACTGTTGGTCATCAAATAGGACTTTTTAGAAGAGCAACAGTCAGGGGACAAGAAGTCCCTCCTCTTTAATGGGAGAGGTTCCCTTATTCTGAAACGAACTTATTTACAAATGTACAGAACATTGTTTTATGGTCAAACTTGGATATTACGAAAGTGTTTTCCACAAGGATCATCAATTACACAAGGACTGAGGAAAGGGAATAAGAAGATGAGCAGAATAGCAACATTCAGAATTATAGATAGCAGAATAATTCTTTATGTATGCGAAGTTTCAAGGAATTTAAGACAAGATCATTTGCATTGGCTGAATGAGATTAAATTTAAAGACACAAAGTTCCATAAATAACCTTCTTCAGATTCATTCATCAAGGACACAAAGTTCCTTCTTGGTTATACAAGATCACTGTATTTGCAAAATCCGAAAGTATGTAATCAGAGAGACTAACGAATTAGGAAAAAAATGATCTTCACAATATTAAAGGAAAACACAGAGATAACAAGAATTAGATAGACAAAGAATGGAAAGCCCTTTTGTATTGATTTCTTTAAGATCTATTTACACTTTCAACAAATATCCAAGTTCTTCCTCCTTGCAAAATGGCGTGGAAAGGCCATTATATAGCTTACAAGTCAGTTACTCTTCGTAACCATTTCTTTTAACTAAAGAATAGTTAAGGATCGCCAATTGCAATACCTTAACTAATTACAAAGAATACGAAAAGAATGGGAAGAAGAGAAAAGAAAGGAGAAGGAGACAGGTGGCCAGCTACTGGGAGGGACCCACTGTCTTCAGAATCCGCTGCCTGAATTTCTTCAATGCCTCAGCTATGTCTCTGCCACGTGGAACTGACGTGTTGGCTGCAGACTGAGTCCAAAATCCCAGACACTTCTCCATCTCTTTATCAAACTCGACGTGAGTATGATAATCTTTATTTGCTTCTTCAATGGCAGATTGAAGAGAACAAATTTCCTTCATCTTTTCCTTAGAGATGGAGCTTTCCTTGAATAGATTATCTTTGACAAAAGCTCTGAACTGAGCTTTGATTTCTTGCAAGGACAGGAAAACACTAGAGTTTTCATCCTGAAGATGACAATGTATATCCTTGAAAGCAGCAACAGCCAGTGTCTTGAAAGCTTCTCCCTTCTGCCAGCTGTTCTTCATTTCTCCCAAAGCTTCCTCCAAAACTCTGATCTTCCACTCCATGCTGTAGACCCAGGATTTTGATAGATTGTCCTTAGCATCATCGAAAATCTTATTCGCCATGAAGATGTTCTCATTTATGTCTGTCCCATAAGGCGAAGGTCTACTATACAACCGCTCCAGATTTTTAGTTCTTTATCCATGGTATTGATAGTGGTGGAGAGCTTCGATTACACATTACTCACCTTTTCGTGGAGTTTGAAAGCTTCATCGATGAAGTTTAATCCAAAGAACAAGCATGTCATCCACCATGGCTTCAATAGCTCGCCATGTATGCAGAATACTTGTGCATATCCTTGATACTTTGCACTTCATCTTGGCTTAGAATTATAGGAGGTGCAAGAGTAGTCAATGGGGTAGGGTCCAAGACTTTATCCTTAGATAAAAGAGACTTGATGAAACCTCGTGAGAATCAGGGCCTGTTCTTCCAATTGCTCAATAGTTTTCTGCGCCTTTTCTCTACCCTTCCAATGACTCTTGTGATCAAGCTTTCACGGAGGTTGTGAATTTCACCTTCAGGAGTAGACTCTCCCATAGGGATTCTTGAAAGCTCCAAGTCAGATGCCAGCAAGTCTGATTCTGATTTGTCTACTGTAGGCTTAGCAATCTCCAAGAATTGCTGACCTTGGGCATCAGACACTATTCTGGAAGTAGTTCTGGCTTTCTTGGCATGAGAAGGAGTGGTGCCCAACAAGGCTGCAACAGCATCGAAATTTGGTCCCAAGCTTTGAGAGGAGGATTTTCTCTTCCTTTTGTCAACCAAAGGTTGCACCCAAGCAAAAGAGGAAGAAGAATCTGCAGGAGAAGCAAGGGGACCAAGAGACAGGGAGCTCATGACACTCAGGGTCTGCGCAGCTGTTGACTCAAGCTGAGATGTGAGTAGAGCACTGGAGGCAATAGCGGTAGAAGAATCAGTAGCACCTGGAAGTTCAGTGCTCTGGACCTCCTTGTCCTTATCTGCTGGATCTTCAGGAACATTTGCAGGAGTTGGCATCTCACTTTCTTCACTTTCACTGAGAACAATGATGTTCTCTGGCCCTATAGTGACTCAACTCACTGTTTTCTTGGAGGGTCATTCTCTGCAGGCTCCTTCTTTACCTCTTTGAGTTTCTTCTTATATACCTGGGTAGATGAAGAGGGAGTAGATTCAATGAGGTCCTTGTGTTGATGAGGCAGGAGGGGTTTGCATTGGTGTTTCAGACCTTGGAACTGATGCCTCTCTTATTGGTGTCGAATCATCCTTGGAGGAGGATTCTCCTGAGTGCCTCTTGAATTCTCGATCTTCTTACTGAACCAGACCTTAGTCCTGACTAAGACTGGAGCAAGAATCTTAGCCAGATCATCCCTCTCTTTCCTGTTCCAATCCAGGTCCTCCAGAGGGGTGTGCTTAATCACATTTTCATACTCCTACGAGTATAGGTCAGAATTGTCATCCTGGAGACCTTCAGGAACTTGCATGCACCGAGTTCTTGAATCAATTGTGCAGGAGAACTCCTGCCATAATGTCTTCTCCGGCTTCAAAATCATCTCGCATCATTGAGAGTCTTCAGATTCACCCTATGATGGTAGATTATCTTGATGTTCTGTTTCATTAAACTTCTTCAAGTCAAAGCAAGTTCTTGGCTTGAAGAAATGAATAGTGATAGGGACCAGGCTCTTTCATGTTCTCGAGCATCCAGAGCTGTTTTGTAGGTGTAGTTTCCTGGAGAGATGGAAAAGTGCAAGCCGAAAATCTTCTTGTCTCTGCAAGTTCTGTAACTTGTCTAGTTGCTGCATATTTCTATCAAGGCCATTTTATCATTGCAGTAACATGGGAAGCCGTAGAGAGGCTGCTTTCATAGCAATGAAAGCTTTGATATAGGAAAATTTCACAATTGGATGAAATAGGCTCCATACCGATATCGGTTCATGGCTTCATCCGAAAACCTTCTAGTAGTATCATCTTCGAGCAATCGACCACGCATACATGGTGAAAGCATCATTGACCCTTCGAAATTCCGATTGGTGGTCTCTGGGTGAATCATGCAGGGCACATAGGCATACATTTGGATCATCTTTGTGTGCATTTATATAGGAGAAACCAAACCACTTTGCCTTGATGCTTGCTAGGGTATACATCGGTATGAAGTCATATAGAACTTCCTTGTTTCTTTGAGCGTTGGATAGCTGCTCCGCCAAATTCATACTTGATGATCTCTCTTGATTGATGTTTTGTGTTCCCTCGCACACCATGCCGATGAGCGGGAACATCCAAATGAAACTCATTGTTGGAGGGCAAACCCATAACCCGAGCCAGTAGGATTATGAAGTCTGACAATTCCTCATTGAAATCTTCTCGGAAGAGGGTTTTGGTTAGGCGAGAAGCACCTTTCTTAGGGTTCTTCAACCAAGACTTCACCACTCGCACCTTATATTTGTCACTGTCTTGATCGAATAGGGTCTGTGCTTGATCTCGGGAGACGACTATAGCATTGTCCAACTCTGGAATCCTCAGAGCAGCGCCAATGGCGGCAGCGTCCAGCTTGGCAATGAGTTCCCCATGTACATTTGTCAATTCGCTCGAAGCGGGGTCGAAGTGAGCTCCGCATGAAAGCACAGTATCAGCACACTGTACTGAGATTGGGAAACCACCGGCAAAATCCAAACCACTATCATGAATCATTTGTGCTATTGGTGTAGGGTTTGCATCTGCCATTCTTGCCCAAAAATCACCGAAGTCGAGATGACGAGCTTCGCTGTCCCCAATATTGCTAACAGCAGACTCAAGCGGAGAAATTTGCTCCTGTCCCTGAAACTTGATCTTCATATTGATAGTCTCGGAGCTGCAACCTAGACTCGGGAAGGAATTTGCAAAGGGAGGGGATATTTGCGCAGGTTTTCAAATTGCAAGGGTTCGAGCAAAGATAGCATGGAAGCAATGCGAAAAATGCAAAGGGGAAATGCTCGTTATATAGCCGTTTGGAGAGAGGAATGAATTTAATGCGCATTGAATACACAACCACCAATTTGAATAGCATCATACTTGCAAGTGAGCGAGAAAAACTAAGTGTGAATGACACTTGGTACGCTTGGGACATGTGAGACGCGAATGCGTGAAACACGCGGCTCGGCCGATTTGGGTGAAACAGGGAGAGGATGCACAAATGCGATTGGGATGAAAATGCGCGGAGTACGCGGTTTGGGTGTTTCGGCCGAAATTGGAACAGTGGGCCCGTTTGGACTTGGGACATTCGGGACAAAAAGTTCCGGAGTACGCGGTTTGGCCGGTTCGGGCGAAATTGAAACAGCTTGCATTTTTCGATTTGGGACAAGGAGCTCTGAAGTACGCGACACGGGAGTTTCGGCCAAAAATTGGAAAGCTCACACTTTTTAACTTTGGGACATTTGAGACATGAAAGTGCGTAGTACGCGGTTCGGGTGTTTCGACCGAAATTGGAACAACTTGCACAATAAGTTTTGGGACACTTGGGACAAAACTTTCCGACGGCCCAAAATGGGACACTTTTCTGGGATTTCGGCTGATTGGGGAGAGTGCACTTTCGTACTTGGGACAAAAAGTTCCAACAGGCCGAAAATCACACAAAATGACCCAAAACACGATTTTTCTATTTCACGACTTAGGCACTTCGAGAAAAACACTTAAACTCAAAATTTTGAAAATTTTACTCTGATCGAGTGGGGAATTTTGAGTGGACAACACAAAATCGAAGATGGGAGGAGTATTTTTACTTGGTGGATTTTACCTACAAGAATAGTTTTTAGAGTTCGATAGCATGGCTCCTTTCTAGGCATTATATGGTAGAGAGTGTTAGACACCTTTTAGTTGGGATAGGTTAGAGGATATGGTTTCTCTTGGGCCTAATTTATTGTAGGACATGGAGCAAGAGGTGGTTATGATTGAGACGGAGACTATACGATTCCCGGGAAAGATAGAAGAGGTGTGCGAGATCAAAGATAGGACTAACCATAGTTTTTAGGTGGGCATGAAGGTTTTCCTTAGCGTCAAGCCACATAAGAGCCCTATTCGTTATGGAAAAGATTCTAAGTTAGATCCTATATTCGTGGGTCCCTTTCATATCTTGGAGCATATCATCCCTTTGGCCTACCATCTAGTGTTGCCACCTAGCTTGTCTTGCATCCATGATCTATTTCATATATTTAGAAGATATATTGTAGATCCTTTTCATGTCTTTGGATTGGACCTCATTGCAGGTGTAGGATTAGGGATAGGTGATAGTGGAGCCCAACCGCATTATAGAGTGCAAGATTCTAGGCCTTCGAGGCGAGAGAGATTGAGCGGATTCAGTGTAGTGGGACAGATATGATGAGACTACGACTACATGGGAGGATGCTAATTTTTACGAGTTTGACTAGATTCAATTTCCACACCTATTTCAATGACTTCCAGGAGGAAGTTGAGTCTAAGGGGAGGGGGATGTAGTGCCCACTTCCCTTTGACACCTTTTGTTATTGATTATGATAATGTCGACTATACTTATGGATGTTATTGTAGCTTTTGATATGGCATGATGTTAGATGTTAGAGATCATGGACTATTTTTCATTCGATTCATATATGATGCATGTGGATTATTGGAGACATTTTATATTGATGTTGATATGATGATTGACATGGTTATATATATATATATATATATATATATATATATATATATATATATATTTGTGTGCATTTCGGACCTATAATACTTCGTCATTTTGAGTAGACCTAGAAAATTGAACTAATATTATGATCATATTGTTATTCATGAAATTTTAAATGATATAATTTCTTTACGAGATGAAGATTTGATTCATATATAGATGGTTTTGGAATAATATTGTATATTTATTTTGTATGATTTGATGTGGCCACAAGGCCGAATAAGATATTTGTGTTTTGAAGGTAAACATGTCACAACAAACATGGGGATTTGAGACCAACCACATTGGAATCGTAGATGAATTCAACAAGAGTCACCATGGCAACGTGTATTTTTTTTTGTGTGTGTGTGAATTGTTGCTAAGGGTTCCTCTTGGGGAATCACCTTCAAATGTGACCAAGGGGTTATTTGTATTCTTTTATTTTGTTCCCTTTTGTTTAATTTTAATATGTGGTTTCTAGTGATGTATTTTCCCCTTCATATAATATTTAATTGATGTCAAGATTAGTGAGTAATCATGTTGTTAAATAAATTATAATGGGTCAAAAGAATGCACTTATTAGAGAAGATGGATCTTGGTTTATGTGTTGTAAGTAATGTGTAAGTAGCTTTGAGTGTGAAACACTTGTTATGTTTTTGGAGCCTGTTTTCATGTTAGAGTTTGGTGCCCTTCCATGTGTTACACTCGGATATTTTTATGGCGGTCCTACTCACCGGTGGCGGGTCAAGGGGTTCGAGGGGTTGAAGCCCCATGGGGGCTCGGGGTGAAGCATCTAAATCAAATTTTTCATGGGTGGTTTATTAACCCATGGGTAATGGGTAATCTAAGTGCATGGGCTGGTTTTGGGCCCATGGTTTTCATTACCCATTGTTTTGTAAAACCACCTCTTTGGCTACCTATTTCTGTACTTATAAATAGATAGACATACAATATGATTTATATGAGTGTGTTTTGTGAAGGTGAATAGTGTGTGTGAATTCGGGAGGGTTTGTTGAGCGCAGCTCCAAACAAGATTTGATTATTGTAATTGTGAAGACTATTGGCTTGTAATAAAATCTGAGCAAGTGTTCTTGGTGGATGTAGCCCACATTGGGTGAACCACGTTAAATATTGTCTTTGTGTTGTGCATTTTTCATTTCTGTAATTCTATTCATACTTCTTATTATTGCGATTCGATGAATTATTACGCATTAGATATTATTAATTCCTAACAAACACTACACTTTCCTTTTGAAATCTAGATCTATCCTTAGAGGATAATTTTAAAGGCTTGTGGGACAAGCTAAGCTTGACCCACACCTATTAAATTGTTACACCAACCCTACCTATGGGTTGGGGAGTCAAAATTAGGCCTCATTATGCATTTTAGAAGACAAGTTGTAAGTTCTTATTTCACCTTCTTACATGAAATTAATTTTGGTCCTTGGGGTGTGGAATTGGATTGTGTGTGTAACTAAAAGATGTCATTTATTCACCCACTTTTTAATTATGCTTTAGATTTTGAAGTTGACTTGTGAGATGAAGTTGAGGATGAGTGATGTGGCATCCTACATTGATCCACCTCATCCTCCTCTCTCTTTTCTATTTAATCAAATTATTTTTTCATTTTGGGGTTACTTCATGTTGGTTTGGGGCTCTTGTAATTGGAGAGAACTAGATATTTTTGAATGGTTTTGTATTTTTGGTTTTTGGGAATGTTTGGATTTGAAGAAGCTTGTTTTTGAACTTGTGGATCACGCTCTATTATGGAAAGGTAGGATCTTGACTCTTGTAAAAAGGTTTTCTTTCTATATTGTGCTTATGTGAATGTTTTGAATGTTTGGTATGTTCTTTAGTTGGTTGGGTAGATTGCCTAGGTGTGGTGTAGGAGAAGACTATGGAGATATTTTGTGGGGAGGAATAAGAGTTATGGGGAGGTATAAGAGTTATTTGTGGAGGGAGTCTAGGTTAGGTGCTCCACCTTGGACAAGAAATAACTGCCATTTATTACTTTTGGGGGAGGCATAAGAGAATGGGGAGGTATAATAGGTACTTGAGGGAGGCATAAGAGTATGTAGGGGTTTGAGATGAATATTTTGGGAGATGTTTAAGGTGGTCACATATTGCCCATTGGGAGGTATAAGAATATTTCCCGTAGATCTTTCTCCCTTGGCCTTTATGTGATGATTGCTTGTATATTTTGTTATTGTCCTTCTTGTGGCTCAGAACTACATTTTATTTTGGACAGTGATATGATTATGAAATCTATTTTGTGTTGTGGAAGCTTGTCTTGTTGCCATGAGTTGAATCCATTTCCTATTGTAATGTGGTTGGGGCTCGGGGGCCAATGAGGAGGATGGATTCTCCTCTTCATTGGAATTCTAGTTGGGTGGAGAGTGTTGCCTCTCCCCTTGTTTTGATTGTGACCAATTTGAAACATGGCGGATCTCCCTTGTTTCGTATGTGGAGCTTGTGTGAAGACAAAAATTTTGTTCTCCTTGGGTCCCTTATTGTGAAATTTCCCACTTTAAGTGGATGGCATTGTAATAATATTTGTAGTGAAAAGTTTCTCTATTTTTGGATATGAAAGTTGTATTTGTATGTGAAAAAGGAATGAGAAAGATTTATTTTGTAAGTTGTCTTTTGGTGAACAGAAAAGAAGTTGTAAAGGAAATTATCTCAGTTTAATAGAAGTTGATTTACTTTATACAAAATGGAGTTGCTCCTGCTTGGAAATATGTTGATTGAAATAATTTTGTAAACTCTCTATTTGAAGGATGGAAAAGTTTGTGTTAGGAAGTATTACCTTCCTCTGTATTACTTGAAAGGCACATTTTGAAAATAGAACTACATTCTTTCTCTCCATGCATTAATTAAAGGAAAGTTAAACATTGTAAAATTGGAATGGAATGAGCTTAAATGTTTAAAGTATGGAAAATGAAATAGATAAATTTCCAGTTTGAAATACGTAGATCTCTGTTAGATTGTTTCAAACCTGCAAATCAATATTAGAAAAACATACAAAGTACCCTGCAATAATGAAAGTCAAAATGAAACTTTAAAATGAAATAAGGACGAACAAAGCACATCATGAAACAATGAATTTCCTTAATAATTTATTCAGAACTCCAGTAATCGGGAAAGAGGCATAATAATGTAGTTTCACAGAAAAAGAAAATAAATTCATTTTGAAATCCCAACCATAATCAATTAATCCTTGCAAATCCGTCCAATTTCTATCAAGTGTGATTCTCAGTTGTGTTGTTTTGGCATGTTAGAGAAGGAAGAACAACAAATTAGACCAATTCTTGCAGTTGAAAAAGTTTATTTCACATTTTAATGTCAGGAAAGACATTTTCTTAAATTTCACCCATCTAAGTTTGTTGAAAATAATATTTTGTGCTTCCTATGCAAAGAGGAGTTCGATCCCTTTCCAAAAGTCCTTATTTTCTCAAATCCGAGCTTCCAGTCAAAAGTTATGGCCTTATGAAGTTTTAATTTATTTGGTTTCAAAAAGAGGGAGGAAATTTTTTTAAATCGGATCCGCGGGCCTAAAAATTACTTAGGGAACTTTTTGCAAAAAGAAAAAGTCACAAGTTCCTCTGCAGCCCCAGAGCCCTATATCCTTCGCTTTTTTAAAAAAATAGTATATACTTTCGTGGGTTCATTGCCCGCACCTTCAAACTTTTTTTTTGAAAAATTGGCACAAAATCTTAAGTATCCCCATTGGTCTACATCCTTGCCTATCACTATGGGTCGACACATTGCTTCTTTAGGTGTCATAGGAGGAGGCACATGTTATTTTTAGCCTTCACGCTTTTTAACACAAAATCCAACATTTCCATGTTTTCAAACCTACGGTCTACTTTCCCACTTGTAGCTTCCGGGCCGAACACGTAGCATCACTAGGCATCGGCGGAGGTGTGGATGTTTTTTTAACTTTTCACCCTTTCAAAAGAATGAATTAAAATGTAAATTACATCCGATGACCCGCCTTCCCGCATTGGCTTAAAAATTTCCACATGTTCCTTACGGCTTGGGTAATTTTTCCTTCCTTGGAGCAAAGCCCCGTCGTGGGCTTCTTTAGCTCGTAAATGAAAATTTCACTTTTAACTAAAGGTGCAAAGTGCTAAATGTCTCCCAGGTCCACCGGTCCAAAACATTCCCAGGTGAAAATTCTTCCTTGGGCTGCGCAGCCCGCCTTTGGGAAAATTTTTCCCCGGCCCATAGGCCCACCTTTAGGAAAAATCTCCTCTCAGGCCCGTTGGCCTCGTAACTTAAGAAATATGAGGAGTTAGGAGGAATTATTTATATCATTGGAAAGGGAAAAATTTCCCATCTAATGGAAATTTTTTCAAGAAACTTTAAGTGCATTAATTATGTGAAAAATTAGGTTGAATTGAAAATATGAGTTTGAGAGTGGGTAAGTGGGAAATTACCCCCTTTTAACTTAATGTGTAACTCTAAAGCATGGGTTGACCTTTTAAGGGGTCACGTTAGGGGATAAGAGAATATTTTTCTATCCCATGCAAATAATAACCTTGGTTATTGTTTAAACCTAGTGAAATTAAGAACCTTGGGCATTTAATTGCTTTGGCCCCTTTGACCCTCTAAAATTAATTAAGGAATATTTAACTATAGTGTTAATTTAATTATTTATTAAGTTAACGCCTAAGAGAAAATTTAACTATATTTGGATTAATTATAATCATTAATTTTGTAATGTGGATCTAATATTTGTTACAATGAGAAATATTCTATTAAAATATAATTGAATTTTAATCTTTGTTGTGGCAACTGTTGCTAGAAGCCTGGTAGTGGTCATGCTTTTCAAAAAAATTATTCCATAATTTTTCTATTTAAACCTAGGTTGTTCTTGGGTTTTTGAGTGGTCAATTTAGTGGGCATTACACTATTTCAAAATTACCTTTTCTTTGATATAATGTCCTCTAAAGTTCCTTAAGACTCCTTGTATAATTTACTTCAAAAGCATCTAGTTTTCTAATATTATCTCAACAAAGACATACATAAAATGCGCCTCCTCTTGTGATACACCATATTCAAAAGTAATTGAAATTTTCAATGGTATCTCCAACCACCCTATTAGTTCAAATAACACATTTAGTAAATACATATTCACATCAATTGAAGTTTTACACATTATTTTTAACAATAAATTTCAAGCTATGAAAACAACGATTACATCCCTCAAAGATGAAATCATACATCTCAAGTGTGCTTCTCATGCCCATGCTTGTTATTCTTCTACACCTCATCTTGATCCCATGAGTACTTCATGTGCTCATATAAAAACATTAAACATATTACCACACCGATCACCTCTCCAGTTTTATAAAAATTCTATGAAACATGAAATTATCTTTGATCTCCTCAATCACAAACTAATTCGTACAAAATTATCATTACTAATTTCTTATTGCCTTAAAAATATAGAGGTCACCCATTTTTAAATTATCATATAATTATTGGGCATCAAAACAATGAATTTTATTCTTTAGAACAAAGAATTGGGAAGCTTGAGCATGAAGGATTTAATTAATTCTATAGAAAACATTCTCCTACACACTCATAACCAATAACCAAACCGAACGGATTCCAAAATATGATCCTTCTATGTCCCCAAGAGTCCCATATAAGGCTAAAACATAAAAGTAAGAAAAATAATTCCCTTACCACAAGTTCAAATCCCTTGAAAACCTCCTACAATTAAATGTTTAATTCCCTCTTTTGATCAAGATAACATCTATGTAAATGAAAGGGACCCAAGAAATGCTTATGATGCATGGAATAGTCTCTCTTACATCATCCCATAGATGCACATCACTCATGCAATTGAGGGCATTAAAATTACCCCCATAATCACATGTTCTAAATAGCAATTGCCTATCCATACTACTCACCTACACACATATACCTTATTTTTTCTTTTTACTTTGAGTAAATTTTTGTAGCAATAATTTCACATATCTACACTATGATAACACCTTAAAGTATATTATGACTTCCCTTTTCTCTCCTATTCCACTCCGTACATTATTTTCTCCTCATGCTTACTTATAGATCCTTCTATTTTTGATACACACACTATTATATATATATGGTATACATTCTTTTATTCATTATACATAATTTTACTATTATTTGTCACAATGATCACATCTACTTCATGCAACAAATCTTAATATATACAAATTGGGGTGTGTCAAACTTCTGCCTCCTCACTTGATTTTTATACCATTAGTTTTTCATATCTATATAACATAATAATTATACTACATTCAATATCTTCACCACTTTGGATGGCACACTCTTGTTTTATGGTTCATACTTGACCATTGAGAGTGCAATTACTAAATGAACCTAACCTCACACAAATATGTTGGGGAAATATATCCCCTCTCTTCTATATATATTTCATATCAAAAATGTAATCACATGTACATGGAATCTTCTCATCTTGGTTTCATTTTATCTTCTTATCTTAAACTAGTTACATGTTGTACTTTGATTCCTATGCTAGTTTGATACTTACTATGTCCTTATCTCTTTCTATAGATACATGTGTGTTCATATACATCTTGAGGTTAATGTAGGATTTATAAATATTCTTACATGATGCATGATGCTCGACAATGCTCTTTATAATTCCCTCTAAGGCTCTCATGGGCATCTAACTTCACTACTATCATGCTCTACACATAATAGGTCATATTGTTACAACATTTAGTATTTCTTATAATTATACCTTACTTTTAACTAATCTATACATGATTTGACATACTAACATGTGCTTCATGTGCAGCATTTTCCTTTGAGGATTCTATACAACCATGGTTATCTCTTATTTCTTATTTTCCATCTTTTGGTATTGTTTCGACTTATGCCCTATGTCATGTTTCAACATTGTTTCCTTATGGCCACTTCCATCAATATTTTCTTGTGAAATTGTGAGCGATGTCCTATGTATGCAAATAACTTTTCATGGTACCTCTTTTCTTCATAATTTCCTTTTATACTTTATTCTATTACATATTACCTCTATTTATAATAATAATTGTTTCTATCTTAAATTATTTGCATGTTCCTTGGTTTGTACAATACACATCTCCCACCCCCTACAAGTATCAAATCTCAGATATGCATATCAATGTCATGTCCACTCATTCGGGCTTCCTACTTGTACGTCATCACATGCACCCTAAATGAGGGGGGATTTATTGGTCGAACAAATCACCCTTCCAAAAGCTTAGATCTCTGGAACATATCGACACAGTAAAAAATTGACAAAGGCATAGAATCACAAAGTGGTTCAGAATCATAAATGGATCACAAATGCAAAACAAACACTAGTGCCCAATGTCAAACAAGAACGGTGGTGGGTATTTGTGTTTTTGGGAAAAAGAAGATAGTTTCTCATTTCAACACAGTTTCTAGAAATTTATACAATGGATCTACAGTATCTAACACTTTTCTTTATTTACAAAATTTAGTCATTCTCTTATAATTAAGTTACAATATAGTTATAAATAAGTTAAAAATTGTGACGTGTTAATCCATGGTGGAATTTATCATTTCGAAGCATCATGGAAGGTGATAAAAACATAACTCTCTCCCCAACACTATTCTCTTGGTTGATATCAGCCAAAAAAATTGCCCTTGGTGTGATGCCACCAAATAAACTCATCCTTGGCTTTATATCTCCTAAAAACTCACTCTTTACATGAGATCACCCGAACATATCACTCTTGGAAACAAGACACTTAAATCGAGTGACATTTCTAAATAAAACATGAAAAATTTCTTTCTTATACTCTATTATACTTCAGTGCACTCTTTCCTTGACTATTACTTTTTACAAAATTTACTTGTTTATACACACATTTTTATTATTTTTCACATATGGTACTTTGAATACTATTTTAATCTTCTTTTACAAGTTCATCCTTACAAGAAGAAGCTCACATAAACAAGCTCAAGCTCTAACATCACACTAATATGCATATGATCTTCACCTGTAGGGTCTCCCTCCCTCTCTAGTTTACGCTTTTCATATTACGATCACTTTATGATTCACATGGATACTTATCCCCTTGTCATGCTATTGGATACTCTTATGTGGGTTAATATGTAAACATCTTCTATCTACATTATATTATCAGTATTTACTCAAAATCATAAAATGAGGGTAAATTTAGACACAAAATCTATGTACTTGGGTACATTTCTAGGTCCTAAAGCATACTAATGTATATATGATTCCTAAGAAAGAAAATTAGTGGTTGAAAACTCCTTTTGGTCTTTTGATTTTTATCGCTTACACTTTATTATCCTTACACATGTTATGACACTTTCAAAATTAACTAATTTATCTTTTTATGGCCTAAAACAATAACACCAAGTTAGGATAGAAGTGTGTAGACACTCTGTCCCCTTGGGCACTCCTACCCCTCTCTTTCTTATTCTTACCATTTTGGGTCCTTTTCGCTTCTTGGTCACCTTTTAATGATTTGGGTTAGCCTTTCGATTTCAATTATGAAATTCAAACAAGGGAATCATATATACATAGTTACTTCTTTTATATAAAGGGGAAAACCATATAATTATATCTATTATCACATAAGCATCCACAAAGCCAAAAATTAACTTCAAAGCATACATCTAGCACATCCACACAAGGGATAATGGCCACATTTATCTACATACACATCATATGATGGGAGCAATTTTATACACATTTTTCATACTTGGAGCGATTTATATGTAGTCTTCTATCATCGATAAACTTTCCCAAGTGAAACCTAGGGAATCATTACACACACAACAATGGAGAACTACATGGATTCTAAAATGTAGTGTAGTGCTTGGTCATAATTTCACTCTTCGTGTGGTCAGTTGGGGTGAGTTTGAATCCACATTCTCTATCATTTTTTATTAGTTTTGATGTGATTTATGGGCATGTGTAGGTAGACATATAATTTATAGGTTACAGTATGAATGGTGATATAAGAGTTAAACTAGATAGACAAATAAAGACTAATATAAAAACTCCTTTGTCCCATATTAGTCACTAACGCCTATAGTGCTCCTTTACTCCCGAGGGAAATTCTTTCCCTTACATTTCTAGAGTTCCAAACCCTCATCAAGCCTTTTTGACATTGTTTCTAGCCATATCTAGTAGATAAAAAGTCCTATCACTCCTACATCACACATAAGTACCTAAGTCATCTTCCTCTCTTATTTACTTAGGGTTTTACATTGTTAAATTCTTATTGCTATTAATCTACTATATTTTATTACCCGAATATCATTTTTATAGTAGCTACTATAGAATTAAAGTTTAATAAAATTTAGATTAAATAAGATACATATTATCCATTAATCCTCATACCTCCTCTTTATGCCCTATCGATCATTCCCCAATTTGTTTTTAGAAACATTTTTATTTTAACCCCTTATACTTAAAACCTAAATATGAATTCATGTGTTAGATAATGCTTTCATTTGTGAATCATATGTAGATATTTCACATACATTCAATGTTTATAGATTAACACTAAGAACACTTTGAAGACTACAACACTAATGAATAAGATCATGCACACATAAATTAAAGATATAAATTTTAATAATTATAGTGTATATATATTTTTAATAAGTTTTAGAGGAATGTATCACCAAGGAATTTTCTATAAATAAGGAAAGGGAATAGATGATGATAAAAATCAAATATGAAAAGACGCTTAATCTTATCTCATTATTTTTTAGATTAATAAATTTTCCTCCTAGATCGACATTAATAGTCATGCGTAATTGATGGATCAAGCTTATTTTTATATAATTTTAAGAAATATGAAACTCTAGGATCACAAGAGATATTGGAATAACCAAAAGGAGATAGATCTAACTAAAAAAATTGTAGATTATTCCTTATATAACCAATACAGATATAATACTAAATTTCTACGAGTCCCCAACAAATTAATGCAACGTCGCATTCAATTTCATAATGAGATTTCCTTTCAAACATTTTTACCATTATGAAGAGAAATACATAATTGTGGAAAACCATATTTTTCCATTATGTCAGTGCATTATTCCACGGTTGGTGCATAACTGGACGATTGTTATGGACTTTCTGCATGTTATTTTATGTTAACTTTTAGACATTCAAAACCGGTGTACCAATAAACTACGTTCAGTGCATAATTGTACTTCTAATTGAGTAATCTTATTCTTATATGAGAATCTATGATGACTCCCATTGATCCTCACCTAACATCACTCTATCCATTAGAATCCTTATGGATTTCATAATCCTTTCCTAACTCCATAAAACTTATGGATATCCTTTTGTAGTAATTTTTAATCACATGAAAGTCATAGTACATTATCTAAGCATCATTCTCAGTTTTTCAATTCATTACATATTTATTTTAAATAATTTCAATTCCATAGATCTCTTATATAGCATTGTACCATCATGGAATAATCATTTTGTTGTATCCTGTTAATATGAATATAGTTGGGACCAATTATTTTTATTTATGCACATGAGACCTGATATATTTTATAAGTGTATCAGAAAACTAGGTGACCTAATAAATATTGATCGATTGAATATGATTGACATCTTGATTGTTTAACTAAAAATAGAAGGAAGTGATGAATAAGGATTTGAGAAAATTAAATAATCTTCCTGATGGAATGTTTAATTCAAGATAAATATTTAGCTCCTACCAATCGATTTAAATAGAAGGGTGTCAAGGATGGGAAAAGGTATGATGGTCATAATATTGGAGGACAATTATTTATTAGTTTATGTATAAATAAACACAATACAATGTATGGTCTTGTATCTTACAATAAGAAATTTTATTCAATTAATTAAATTTTCCAAGGCCATTTAGTTTAGTGACCTTAATGAAACGTTAATTTTAAATTTTTATTCCATAATGTTAATTTTAACAATCAACAATGGAAAAACTAAATAATATTTAGATAAATTTAATAAAATAATAATATCAATAAGACAATCATCATAGATCCATAATTAATATTGTACTATAGAATCAACAAAAATAATTATAGAATTTTTAAATAAAATGTAAATTTTTTAAAAACTATTTCTCTAAACTTTACACTTCTCAAAATGAATTAATAAAGATATTTAATATTTCTTAGGGTCCTAAGTATCTAATGCGTCAATGGAATATTGAATTTGAAACCTTAGATCAAATATAAATGCGTTGTAGGATCTTGGGTAACCTAAGTGTTTCCATAATTTCTCATTGGAATTTTCTTAAAATGTCTGTTTTGACCCCATTCGTTAGCATATGTAATGAAAATCCAAGACCACATCATAGAGGTGCTCTCCCACCACCACTCTGTGTATCCTAGGGCTCACCCTTAAAATCCATCCTCTTTTGGTATGGAATTTAACAATCCATTAAGGGGAAGGGCGTGGCTATATTTATGAGGGTGGCCTCTCCTCTGCCTCCTATTTATGCTCTTGTTAGACCTTTGACCCCTAGTTGGGTGATTATTGTTCCCTCGCATATGTAGATGCATTACTATGATGGTTGGTAGGTGGACCCTCCTTCGTCTCGAGACATCTAATGGATTATACATCCCTCCACAAGATCATCTTCCTCATCCTCTTAGAATGAAAGCATGTGCCGAGTTTTTTTTTTTTTCGTAACTCTCAACATTTGTATTTACCATTTGGGTTTGTTATGTGGCCTACATGACACTATTTTATGAAAATGAGTTCTTTAGTTGCCCCTACTAATGTAACTCTCTTATATTTATTTTAATATAATGGGAAGTTACAATAGTAAACATGGAGGATTTCTATTTGATTCTTAATAAGGAGAAAAGAAATTTCTGAATGGACTTAGTTTTGTTTATATTTCTTGTATTCTTTAGTACCATTTTTCTATTTCATTACTAACGTAGCCAAATCAGTAACACACTCAATATACTGCAAATAAATTAAACTCAAAATAAACTAAATATACTTCATTATTCAATCAATGGATTACAATGCTTTATAAATAAGGAAAAAATCCCAACTCGAGTTACCTAACAAATTATAACTAACTTTGAATAAATCTACTTGTAGAAACCTAAAATATTCTTAAACTTAGCATTTCACCCAATCCACTCAATTAACGACACTTCATTAATTCACTATTCTTTGCTCCATTCTTAGATAGCCATGTGCGACACCTATGTGGTCATATTCCTCCTATAATAAAATTATTGGCTAATATCTCACTTATTAGCTAAACATTCCTCCTTTCGACCATTCAAAATCTCCTAGTTCTCTCTCGAACCACTTCTGCAAGCTTCCTAGGCTATCTATCGGACATAAATGGTTATCCGGACCCTCCCAACTCTCAATGAGTCTCTAATCACTTTCTAATCGAGTTTAACTAGGCTAATCCTTTCTTAACTAGTCTAAAGAATATTTACTTAGCTCCTAATCCTAAAGTGAAATTTAGACTTTAGTCCCACATGCACCCAAATTCATAACTCTTCCAAATCAAAAACTAAAAATACAAGGCTAAGCCTTCCCATTCACACTTACAACTTTACATAACAAAAAACCAAAACAAGACTAAGAAATCTTAGATCTTATTTGTATTAGCTTTAAGATAATTATAAATTTGATCTAAAGCTTGTATCCTCCATTGAACTTGAGCTCACACCTCCATTTACATCCTTAAACCAATTTTTGAGTAACATGGAGAGAACCATTGGCCTTGAAGCCATTAATGGTGAGACTCCATTCTTAAAATCTTGAAAACCATAAACATATAAATCACCCCTTTGATTGCTAAGTTGATCTTTTTAGGTTCAATTTCTTAATTAGTAATCTAAAGAGTAGAGAGTAGTATATATGCTAGGTTTTTATGTTTTTGTCAAAGTCATGATGCATGTATAGGATTAAATCTTGTCTAGCTCTTACCTCATGGTGCATGGTTGAGTTAGTTAATCTTTTAGGTTCTTTAGAATCATTCCATAGCTTTGTAACTTTTCCATTACATACATTTGGCACACCCTTTGGGACATGAAGTCCATCCTCCATTAATGGAGTCTCTTTCAAGATATTTATTTTCAGTTTCTAACCCCTTTCATGGTTTCTTGGAGAAGAAACTTGTTATTTACTTGATTTTATTTTTTAAGTGGGATAAATCATCCTTTTTATGCATATTTTGTGGGTCTAGGCTAGAAATAGGTTTCCTTGACTAACAATTAACTTGTTTGCTTGCAAAAATTTTATTTCCGTGATTTTTGTAGGTTTTACGAGGTGCATGTACATGTCCTGATTAGCATGTTTCCATCGAAAGGGAATGTATCTATCGAAATAGGTGAGTATGCATCATTCGGCTCATATCTATCACTATTAGTGTCTTTTTACACAAAGGCATGTATCTCATCAAAATAGGCACATATCCATCAAAAAAGCGTGTATCCATTGAAAAGATGTGTACATGTCATTACGGGTGTGTAGGTGTCGAATCGTGTTCATTCCCATTCTTCTTGAGGGCCATAACGTTTTCTCCCAAACTCGAAACGACTCTATTTTTGTTGCTTCAGAAAGGTATTGAAGCAAGGTACGCAATAGAAATATAAAATTAGTATTTTTACATATAGAAAATTTATGGTTTACATTATTAGATAACTACTCATTTTCTAACGTATCTTAAAGTATTAAAAATTGTTTCCTTAGCTATTTTAACACTTTGAAAGGTTTTTGTGGCATTAATCATTTTTTTGTAGCGTACTTTTGGTTTTTTTGTGACTAAATTAGTTATGTGTTTCATTTCTTAGTTGATAGAGGTTTTCAAGTGTTTATGATCTTCCCTTACACCTTTTAGGTGATCTTGGGAACCAAAACACTTCCAAAACCTTCTTCTTGCTTTCAAAAATAGTTACTTTATGCTTTCTAATGGATGGACCTTTCAAAATTGGTTAAAATTAACTCAAAATTTTCAAAACACTTAATTTATTTTCCATAAAAAAAATTTAGTTGAGTTTTCATGTTGTGTATGCTCTTGCTTCGCACCTTTTTGTGATCTTAGGAATCAAAAGCAACACACAAACTCTCTTTTGATATCATAATATTTTGTGGAAAAATACTAACTCTTTACATATAGGGCCTAACAATTTTTCAAAGAATGGAGGATCGAAACACAAGACCACTAACACGTGTTCTCATTAAATTTTCCAAATGGTGTACACTTAAAACCACATTAAGTTAAGCAAGATTAAAAAAAACACACCACTTTGCATCACATTGTATTGCAGGTTTTAGAAAAGGATACATCCCTATCTACTGAAATGGAACATAACCCCTTTGGCATAATTCCATAAGCTACAAAATGGTGTTGGTTCGAGGAACCCTAAAGTAATCAACCGTTAAGTAACCTCGTGGATGAAACAGAAGCGCTCCGCTTACCTACTTGGCTAGATTTACACTCCTAGTTAGAGTGAAATTTTTCTATATCGAGACCCCAAAGATGGTACAAATGAACGCACTAGTTTCTCATTATATTATAAAGGGGTAAATTAAAGCCAAGATACTCCCAAATTAGTTAGTATGACTCTTTGGGCATATCACGCTCACATTAAAAAAACTTGTGACACCTACTTGAGAGATGCTATTAGGGAAGCCATTCTATCTTGGAGCCCAGGTTTTGCTGGGATCGGTGTCACGTAAAGCCATCACGAAGTGATGACTTACTTGGAGTATGAACCTTGTTATTCTAGCAAGGTAAAGAACCCACACATATTTGATCTAAGTGTCTTTCATCACAAAATTGAACGATGTCTCACTTAGGTTGGTTTCTATCTCACCTTCATACAAGGCTAAACTCTACCCAAGTTGCGATTATTTTATTTCATATTTTCATCTATACATTTGCATTTTTGTTGCCCATTTGGAAAAATCAAAATCATCATTTGGGAGTGTTTTCATAAATAATGTTAAGCAATTTTTATCCATTTATGCTCATCCATGTTCATGGTGAGTTGTTAAATGTTTAAAGTGCATGGATGCATCCTTATATCTTTGATGGCTGCTTGATCTTGATTTCAAGAACATCATCATAGTTGTGATTTATTCATCAATTGATCTTTCTTTAACGTTTTACCTTGTTCAAATTTTCTTTACACAATTAAGATAATTATGTCGTGTTTTTTGTAAACGTGATCTAAGTATCTACATTTTGGTGTTACGCTACGAATATTTTAGCACATCCTTAGTATACTTTGACTTGGTTTAAATTTAAAAGCTGCTTTCAAATATTGATGGACGTTACTTACTTTATTTTTCATCATTTCAATACCAATTTGATACCAATATCTCATTGGTGTGTGTGACTGTCCAAATATCAGACACATCACCTAGGTGAGTCATCTCACTTGCGAGAGTCATAGGTCTTAGGAAGTCAAATGACAAGTGTCGATTCAGGTCATAGAATCGACATTGTCATTTGTGTCAATGCGTCATAGGAGTTACATTCCTTATTTGGAATTGTAACTCCTCTTCTAGTGGCGTCATATGCGTCAGTGGTGTCATTGAGTTTCTTTCCATGTTTAGGCATGGGGGTTACACAACACCCCTATTTGTACTTCCTATTTTTTGATCTATGAGTATGAGCAGACCCATTCTTCTTACTTGCAATCTTCTTTCCATTGTTTTGAATCTTGCATATTGCGTTGGCTTGACGTTACCATCGGAGTGCAACTTCATTGTGGTGCATCACTTTTTGACATTGGTTCTCGTGAATCCCTCTTTCATGGTATCAGAGCTGGTTTCGGTAAATGTGCACTCTTCATTTCTCAGTTGTTTATTACTTCTGGTTTCTTCTCATTTCCTCGTGTGCAAGTTTTTTTTTTATCATTTTGGAATTATTTCTCACCTCGTATTGAGGTTTCAGCAGTTGCAAGTTAAGGTATTTGGTTGGTTTGCTTATCAGCTAAGTTCGTATTTGGATATTTCTAGATCTTTGTGGTTGTTGTTTCTGGGTTGTTTGTGTGTTTCTTGTTGGTTGTGTTTAGATTCGGTATCTGCAGGGTAAAATATTAGCTCGAGCTTTTGGTGTGGACTGTGATTACTTTGGTTGGGATCATTGTTTTTTCTTCACCGGTGTATACTCAGACTATTCCGAGATTTTTCCTCATCGCTGTGGTTCCTTGCTATCTCGAAGTTACCTCTGCCTGGTCTCAAAATGTTTTTGCGAGCCTGCTGAAAACTACTCATGTTTTTTCCTGGTCTCTCACATTTTTTTGCAAAACCTCTCAATTTTTGCCTGGTCTCTCATGGCTTTTACAAAACTAATCATGTTTTTACACTTTCCCCACGTTGAACCTGTTCGCATCTGCATTTTTTTGCTTTTTTGGGTGTTTTCTCCCTGTCCATGTGTTTTTACACTGTCCTCAGGCATTTTTCTCTCTACTGCTTTGTTGTTTTTCTCCTCTGTTAAGGTGTTTTTGTGGACTGTTCAGGCATTTTTGACTGTTCTTTGCGTTTTCCCCTCTGTTCAAGCATTTTCTCCTTCACCTAGCTCTGCATTGTTCTGACATTCGATTACGCACTATTCTAAGTATTTTTTGCATTGTTACTCGAGATATTTTCTTTTACTCGCATTTCTTTTGCAATGGTAGTTACATTTCTTTTGCGGTGAGCAGTGCACATCCCACATTGTCAGGTAATATCTTTCCAAAAATACTTTTTTTATTCACCTTTAAAAAATGTGTTTGCATTCTTTTTACCTTATCACTTTTCTTAAAAACGTTTTGTTTCATTACTTTTAAAAGGTATAAGGTAAAAACATTACATTTTATTGGCATTGTAAAATTTGGTCTTTTGGCTTGTTGTATTTTTAACCTTCCGTCGAGTGCCAAGATGAAGGGTGAGGTCTAGGATTGGCAGGTGGCTAATCCCCCTCACTATACAAACAAACCCAATCTCAAATTTTGTTTCATTTCCAACGGGCATACATACGACACCTTTTGAATGCGTTTAGGGTGCTTTTTTAATCTATTTGCAGGCTTATTGGCTTTTTCTCATCGATTTGGGAATTGATTTTTGCTTATAAATTTTGACTCGTTGCTCGGTTTTGAGTACTTCTTTAGTCAAAGTTGCATTTTTTTTTGCACTCTAGATGATGGGATCATTATCTTTGTAAATGTGCTCTTTTTATAAAGTACCGCATTCTAGGGGTGTCTTTGTATTGCTTAATTCATCTCATTTTTTCTTGAGCCTTGTTCTATTCCTTTTTCATGGACTTGTGGCGTGTCCACCACAGTCTTACGAAAAGGGTTTCTTTCGTGTGATGTGAGACGCTATTTTTCACAAAGATCTTTCTTCCCCCTCTTGTTTCTCTCTTTACTATGCTTGCAGTGTCAATCTGTTGCACCCTATGAACCTTGATTGTTGTCTCCACCATTGTGTGTTATTACGCTAATTGCAAGGTGAGTGACAAACTGTTCTCAAAACATAGTCACATCTGGTTGTAATCAACACACTGAATTATAAAGTGCCAAACTCGGGGGGGTGTAATTTTGTTTTGGGGTGGTTGTTTCTTTTCTCTCTCCTTCCTTCTGCATTCCTTGGTTCTATCTCTTCATTATGGATATCTCTAAAGTACCAGTGCTCACACCTTTTAATTTCTTCAAATGGAAATCTAAAATTATATTGGTTTTGCGAAGTAAAGGGTTATATCGAGTTACAATGGGGTTAGAGACCGAACCTACTGATGAACCTAAAAAATCTAAATGGTTCAACCATTGTGATGAAGCCTTAGGTCTTATCTATATGTCCGTCTCTCTCAACTTTCTCTTCCACATCGAAACTTCCTCAACACCCGATCAAGCGTGGAAAATGCTTGATGATATGTTTGGGAAGCAAGATGACATGAGAGCACATGAGTTGGAGAATGAACTACTAGGGTTAAATCCTAGTGACTTTGAAAACCTACAGGCCTTCTTCTCAAAAAATTTCCGCACTAGAATGCTTCTAAAGGAATGTAAAGTGGATAAGAAAGACTCTCAATTGATCTTGTCGATTCTTTCTAAGTTAGGTCCTGAATACTCTGTTTTTGTTTCAACTTTTCATGCCATGAAAGCCGCCTTGGGTAGTACTTGGACTATGCCCTCCTTTGACAGTTTTTCGTCCCAACTCATTCGAGAACATGACAAACTCATTCAAATGGGGACTCTAAAATCCAAGTCACATGCCCTTGTGGCAAATAAGGGCAAGAAAAATGAAAAGAAGAAAGAAACTAAGGACCAACCTAAGAAAGAAACCAAGACCAACCAACCCCCAGTTAAGCCCATCACTCATACTTCGACTTACGCACCTAAAGCAAAGAAGGAAAAGTTTAAATTCTCATATTGTAAGAATTCTATTCATGACGAGCACCATTGTTTTCAGAAAAAATCAATTACTTAACTCATTTACTTGATAAGAATAAAATAAGTGTTCCCTAATCCGTTAAACAAAATGCTCAAAAAGGTGATTATTCTAATGCAAAGGAGACTAAAACTGAAAATAAGAAAGGTAAGGCCCTCGTAGCTAGATCAGATCCATCATCAACTTGGATTATCGATTCCGGTGCCTCACACCATATGGATTCTTCGTGAGGGTTGAATTCTCTAACATTGAACCATGTGGCATGTCCCAAATCATGTTGGGTGATGACACTCATGTGTCAATTTCCGGTAGTGGATTGGTAGAGATAGAAGGTGGAACATTTAACCAAGTGTTGAGTGTTCCCAATCTCTCTACCAATCTCCTATCGGTTTACCAAATCACCCACCTTGGTGAAGGAATGTGAGTGGAATTTGGTCCTAACTTGGTGATTATTCATGAGCTTAACTTTAACTGCACTGTGGTTGAGGGAAAGGCAGATCACCGTTCATGGTTGTATACCTTTTCCCACTTCTCTTCTGATTCGATGCCCAATGCCTTGCTCACTCATGCAAATGAGGTTAGCAAGTTATGGCATGAGCATTTTGGGCATCTAAATTATCGTTACCTTGAACAATTGAGCCAAAACGAAATGGTCAATGGGCTACCTCGAGTTAAGTTTTCTAAGGGTATTTGTGAGGGTTGTACCTTGGAAAGCACCTTGAAAAAATATTTGACAAGGGAAAATCTTGGAGAGCTACTCGTCCCTTAGATCTTGTTCATAGTGATGTTTCTGGCCCTTTTTCATTTCCTTCTTTTACTAGAGCTCTATATATACTAACCTTCATTGATGAATTTTCACATTATACTTGGGTATATTTTCTTAAGCTTAAGTATGAAGTTTTTGAGAATTTTCAAAACTTTAAGGCTCTTCCTGAGAAACAACCGAATGGTCTATGAAGGTTCTTTGAACCAACAATGGAGGCGAGTATGTGAGCAACAGGTTTGAGGATTTCTGCACTTCTGAGGGGATTTATTTGTAGCATATAGTTGCTTACATCCCTTCCCAAAATGGATTTGCAGAAAGAAAGAACCAAACTTTAAAGGAGATGGCTACTTGTATGGTTCACTCGAAATCTCTTCCTCCATAGTATTGGGCTGAAGCAGTGAATTGTGCTTGTTATATTCAAAACTATGTTCCACATAAGGTAGTAAGAGGGATGACACCCTTTGAAGCCTAGTTTGGACACAAGCCTGACGTTGAGCACTTTCGAGTCTTCGGATCCAAGGCTATGGCTCAGATTCCCTAAAGAAATGCAAGGCATTGGATCCACAATCCAAACCTTGTATCTGTGTCGGTATCTTGATGGTGTGAAGGGATATTGATTGTTGAACCCTACCACCCGTGAGCTTTATATTGAGAGGAGTGTGAAGTTTGATGAGTCATACTTGACTTCAACTTCCACTGAGGTTCTTTTGCCCACTGATTCAGATTCTAACTCTTCAGATGATGATGTTGTTGAGCAAGTTCCACCTCTCCCTACTCCCCCGTTCCTCAAACTTCTGATCTTATGATTCTGACAGTAGTGATGATGAGGACTATGTCTCTTCTCACTTAAGTGAAGAATCTTCCAACTCTGAGCTTGAGCCTTTGGGACCTCTTTGGGCCAGGAAAACTTTACAGAGTGCTGGAGATTTAGTTGGAGATCCTTTGGATGAGAGATGTACTCACTCATAATTCACTAGACCTCACTCCTTCTTCACCTCTTCTTCTGATCCACCATCTTTCCAGGAAGCTTCGGGATTCCTGAGTGGGATTCTATCATGGATGAGGAGTATTCCTCACTCATAAATAATGACACTTGGGATCTTACCCTTCTTTCAAAAGGAATAAAATTCATTCGGTGTAGGTGGGTATATCGAACAAAGTATGGAGCTAATGGAGAAGTTGAGAAGTATAAAGCGTGACTTGTGGCTAAGGGTTTCTCCTAGGTAGCTAGGGTTGATTACATAGAAACCTTTACTCCAGTCAAAAGATGACTTCCATTAAATTGACCCTTGTGATTTTTGCTGCTAACAGATGGGAAGTCCACCGATGGACATTAAGAGTGCCTTCCTTCATGGGGACCTAGAGGAGGAGATCTACGTGGAACAACCTCCGAGTTATGTCCATGATCCATCCGTAATTTGCAAATTTAAGAAGTCTCTCTACGGCCTTAAACAAGCCCCTCGGGCTTGGTATGCCAAGATGGACTCCTTTTTACTTGCATCAGGGTTCACTTAGTGTCACTCTGACCCAAATGTGTATATTCTGCGATAGGATGACTCCATGCTTATTCTTGTTCTCTATGTTGATGACTTGTTGATCACAGGTAGCTCTTCTTCTATCATTGATTCTGTGAAGATCTCCTTGGCCAACAAGTTCTCCATGTCTGACTTAGGATTGCTTCATTACTTTCTTGGGATCCAAATTTCACAATCTGATTCAAGAATTATGATCTTGCAACCTAAGTACTCTCTTGATTTTCTTGCTCGGTTTCACATGTCTGATTGCAAGTCCTCACCTACTTCTTTTCTTTTTGGGATTAAGTTGGTTTCTGATTGCTCTTCCCCTTGGTTGATGGTACCCTTTATCAATAGTTAGTGGGAAGATTGATCTACCTTACTCACACTCACCAAATCTATCATATGCTTTGTCGAGAACATGTCCGATTTATACAGAGCCTCGTGAGCTGCACTTAAAAGCGAGAAAAGTGGATCCTTCACTATTTTCGTGGCACTCACATAGATGGTAGTCATTACTTAGGAGGGACCGAGATTGACTTGGTTGGATTCTGATTGCACTCGATTGGGCCGGTGATCTAGATCATTAGAAGTCTACCTCGTCTGCTTTCTCTCTTGGTTTAGGTCCTATCAGGTTGGTCCTATTGGTCGTCAAATAGAACTTTTATGAAGGGCAATCGGGGACAAGAATACCCTCCTCTTTAATGGGAGAGGTTCCCTTATTCGAATCAAACTTATTTACAAATATACAAAATATCATTTTCTCGGTTAAACTTGGATATTACGGAAGTGTCTTTCATAAGGATCATCAATCACAAAAGGACCGAGGAATGATAGTGCAAGAATGAGAAGAAGGGAAACATGCGAGAATTATAGATACCGAGTAATTCTTTATGTATGTGAAATTACAAGAATTTAGGACAAGATCATTCGTATCGTATAAATACGATGGAATTCAAAGACACAAAGTTCTCGTGAATAACATCTCACGAGCACAAAGTTTCTTAACTTATCACAGATTGATTAATTAAGGACACAAAGTTACTTCTTGGTTGTACAAGATCACCATGTATTGCAAAATTGAAGAGTATGCAATCAGCGAGACTAACAAATTAGTAACAAATGATCTTCACAAACATTAAACGAAAGCTCAAAGATAACGGAGATTAGTTAGACAAAGAATGGAAAGCCCTTTTGTATTGATTTCTTTGTAATCTATTTACACTTTCAGAAAATATGCCAAGTTCTTCCTCCTTCAGAATGGCGTGGAAATGCCATTATATAACTTACAAATCAGTTACTCTTCGTAACCGCTTCTTTTAACCAGAAATAGTTAAGGACTGCCAATCGCAATACCTCAACTTCTTACAAAGAAAACGGAAAAAGAAAGGGAAGAAGAGAAAAGAATAAGGAGAAGAAGATAGATGGCCGGTTACTGGGAGGGACCCAATGAATTCAAAATATGCCGCCTGAATTTCTTCAACACCTCAGCTATGTCTCTGCCACGAGGGACTGACGTGTTGGCTGCAGACTGAGTCCAAAATCCAAGACACTTCTCCATCTCTTTATCAAACTCAACATGAGTATGATAATCTTTATTTGCTTCTTCAATGGTAGATTGAAGAGAGCAAATCTCCTTCATTTTATCCTTGGAGATGGAACTTTCCTTGAACAAATTATCTTTGACAAAAGCTCTGAATTGAGCTTTGATTTCTTGCAAGGAAAGCGGCATACTAGAAGTTTCATCTTGAAGATGACAATGTATGTCTTTGAAAGCAGAGACTACCAGTGTCTTGAAGCTTCACCCTTCTGCCAGCTGTTCTTCAGTTCACCCAAAGCCTCCTCCAAGACTTTGATTTTCCACTCCACACTGTAAACCCAGGATTTTGACAGATTATCCTTTGCATCATCAAAAACCTTATTCGCCAGTAAGATATTCTCATCTGTCTGTCCCATAAGGTGGAGGTCTACTATGCAACTGCTCCAGAGTTTGAGTTCTTTATCCATGATCCCAATAGTAGAGGAGAGCTTCTGTTGCAAATTGTTCACTTTTCCATGGAGTTTAAAAGCTTCATCGATGAAGTTCAACCCTGCAACAAGCATATCATCCACCATGGCTTCCATAGCTCTACCATAGACAGAATACTTGTGCATGTCTTTGATACTCTGTACTTCATCTTGGCTCAAAATTATAGGTGGTGGAAGAGTGGTCAACGGAGTAGGGTCCAAAACTTTGTCCTTAGACAAAAGAGACTTGATGAAACCTATGAGAATTTGGGCCTGTTCTTCCAACTGTTCAATAGTTTGCTGCCCTTTCTCTACCCTTCCAATGAATCTTGTGACTGTTTCTTTGAGGTTGTGAATCTCACCCTCAGGGGTAGACTCTCCCATTGGAATCCTCGAGAGCTCTAAGTCAGATACATGCAAGTCCTGCTCTAACTTGTCCACTGTAGGCTTAGCAATCTCCAGGAATTGCTGACCTTGAGCATCAAACACTATTCTGAAGGTAGTTCTGCGTCTTTCTTGCACGAGAACGAGTGGTGCCTAACAAGGCTGCGGCGACAAGATCAAAATTTGACCACCCCGAACTCCGAGAGGAAAATTTTCTTTTCCCGTTGTCAACCCGAGAAAGACCATGAATGCGCCTTCAATAAAATTTGACCCCGAACTCCGAGAGGAAAATTTTCTTTTCCCGCTTTCAAACACAAAAGAGGAAGAAGAATCAAAGCAGGGAAGCAAGAGGGCCGAGAGAAAGAGAGCTCATGACACTCAAGGTGCGCATAGTGTGGGTATCAAGTTGAGACGTGAGAAGGGTGCTTCGACACACCATTCTTGTTGAAGAATCGACAAAAGACTTGGAAGTTCGAAGTGCTCTGACTTCCTTATCTTTATCTAACGGACCTTCAAGAGCATCCGTAGGGCCGGCACTTCACTTTCTTCACTTTCACTGAGAACAATGATCTTCTCCGGTCCCATAGGCACTTCTACCTGCTTTCTTTGAGGATCATTTTCCATAGGCTCCTTCTTAACCTCCTTGAGTTTCTTCTGGTACACTTGAGTGGATGAAGGAGTGGAAGCTAAGAGTCCTTGTATTGATGAGGCGGGGGGTTTGACCGGTGTTTCGACACGGGAACCGATGCCTCTCTCCTTGGTGTCGAAACATCCTTGGAAGAGGATTCTCCTGAGTGCCTTCTGAGCTCTCGAACTTTTTTTGTCAAACCGACTTAGTCCCGACTAAGATTGGAGCAAGGATCTCGGCCGGATCATCTTTTTCTTTCCTGTTCCAATCCAAGTCCTTCAGGGGGGTGTCTTAATCACACTTTGTCATACTCATATGAGTATAGATCAGAATTATCATCCTGGAGTCCTTCAGGAACTTGGTACAAGCCGAGTTCTTGGATCAATCGCAGGGAGAACCTGCCACAATGCCTTCTCCTGGCCTCAAAATCATCTCACATCAGCCCCCGTAGTCTTCATATCGCCTATGATGGTAGATTATCTTGATGTTCTCGTTTCAATAAAATTCTTCAAGTCGAAGCAGTTCTTGGCTTGAAGAAATGAACAAAGCGATAGGAACCAAGGCTCTCTCTATGTTCTCAGGCGCCTGTGGTCAAGCATTTTTACAAGTGTAATTTCCCAAACAAATGGGAAAGTGCAAACCAGAAATATTCTTGTCTCTGCGCAGTTCTATGCGGTTTGTCTAATTGCTCGCATACTTCTATCAAAGCCATCTTATCATTGCAGAACATGGGAAGCCTCGAGAGGAGTCCTCTCATAGCTAAGCAAGCATGATATAAGAAAATTTCCTGAATTTGATGAAATAAGCACCGTGAGTGCGATATCGTGTTCATGGCTTCATCCAAAACCTTCTGGCGAAGATCACCTTCAAATTGCTGACCACGTACATGGTGACAAATCATTGACCCTTCAAATTATGATTGCTGGTTTCAAGGGTGAATCTGCGACGATGAAGAATATACTTTGGATCATCTTTGTGAGCGTCAATGTAAGAAAAGCCAAACCATTTCCGTGACGCTACTAGGGTATACATCAAATAAGAAGTCATGTAGAACTTCTTCATTTGTTGTACATTGACACAATGCTTCTGCCAAATTCATGCCGATGATTTCTACCTAGCTTAATATTTTATGTTCCTCGCACACCATGTTGATGAGCGAGCACATCCAGTGAAATTCGCTTGGTAGAGGGCAAACCCATAGCCCAAGCCAAGAGAATTATAAAGTCGATACATTCTTCATTAAAATCTACCTGGAAAAAAGTTTTGGACAAAGTGAGAGGCTCCTTTCTTAGGGTTCTTCACCAGACTTTGCCACTCGCGCCTTGTATTTGTCATCTGTCTTGATTGAGCAGAGATCCTGTGCTTGATCTCGGGAAATGACTATGGAATTATCCATCTCTCGGGATTCTCGGTGGAGTACTAATGGCGCAGCGTCCACTTAGCGATGAGTTCCCGTGTATATTGGTTAATTCACCGGAAACAGGGTCAAAGTGAGCTCCGCATGAAAGCACAATATCGGACACTGCATCGAGATCGAAACCTCCAGCAAAATCCAATCTGCTATCATGAATCATTTGTGCCATTGGTGTAGGGTTTGATCTGCCACCCTCACCCGAAATCACCGAAGTCAAGATGTCGAGCCGTTATCTCCAATATTGGGAACAAAGCAGATTCTAGCAAAGAAAATTTGTTCTTGTCCTCGAACTTGATCTTCATATTGATAAGAACAAGGCTGCTGCAACCTAAACTCGGGAAGGGATTACAGAGAAAAGTGATACACGCGCAGGGAATTAGGTTACAAGGGTTCGAGAAAAGATAACATGGAAACAATGTGAAAAATGCAAAGGGGGAATACCCGTTATATAGCCGTTTAGGAGAGAGAAAGGCCATGAATGCGCATTTAATATATATACCCACCAATTTAAATAAGTTTGGATATTCGGTAGAGCGGCAAAAAAACTAGCATGAGCACTGGTACTTGGTTCATTTGGGACATTTGAGACGAAAATGCGCGAAGTATGTGGTTCGGGTGTTTCGGCCAAAAACGGAACAACTTGCACAATTTGACTTGGGACATTTGGGACATGAAAGTCTGAAGTCGCGGTTCGGGCGTTTTGGCGAAAATGGAACAACTTGCCCGATTTGACTTGGGACATTTGGGACATGAAAGTGTGAAGTACGCGGTTGGGTGTTTCACCAAAATGGAATAGTTGCCGATTAACTTTGGGACATTCGGGATGAAAAGTGCCGATGGGCCCGAAATGGAACAACTTCGGGGATTTCGGCCGATCGGGGAACAGAGCGCACTTTTGAACTTGGGACAGTTGGGACAAAATTGTCCGACAGGCCCGAAAAACACACAAAAAGACCCAAAAAGCAGACTTTTCTCAATTTCACGACTTTCAACAATTTCAGCACAACAGAGAAGACACTAAAACTCAAAATTTTGAAAGTTCACTTTCTTTAAGAGTAGGGAATTTTGAGTGGACAACAACTGGCTCCTTCTGGGGATGACTTGGCATAAATTCAAGGAATGAGACAAGGCAAGAACTTAGACAAACTTGGGGAAGCAGACCAGTACCTTATCCATTGGGCAACAGAGTCAAAAAGCAGACCAATACAGAGGACAACACACCAAAACAAAAAGGAAAGAAAAGCAAAAACGCTGTACAGAATATACAAGGGACTCCCTAATCACCTAGGACTTGAACAACTTGAGGTACTGCCCACTATAAGGAAGTGGGAGAGGAGAACCATCCATGTAATCAAGATAAAAGGAATTCTTACCAGCAAAGTGTCTGATCTTGAAAGGTCCGAGCCAAAGGGAATCAAATTTTCCATGGCTGCCACGAGGTTCATGCCTTTTATCCCATAACAGCACAGTGTCTCCAACTTGGAAATCTCTGAACCTAGCTTTCTTGTCAAACAGGACCTTTACCTTCTGCTGGTGAACAGATATCTGATCAGCAACCTCCAATCTGTCCTCATTTAGTTTGTGAAGGTACATAATTCTCTTATCCAAAGCATCACTGAAACTAGTATCTTCAATGGCCTTCATTAGATGCAAGGCCGGCAGTTCCACTGTTACTGGCAGTTGAGCTTCTACTCCATATACCACTTGAAAAGGAGACATTCCAATAGCTCTCTTTGGTGTAATCCTGTCTACCCAAAGAGCATCGTAGAGCTTCTTGTGCCAGTTTCGTTGAGACTCATTGACTAACTTCCTTATAATAGTCACCAGATTTTTGTTAGTGGATTCTGCTTGCCCATTTCCCTGAGGGTAATAATCTGAAGAATGAGCCAGGGAGATGCCATACCCGTAGCAGAAATCCATTATCTCAGTTGAAGAGAAATTCGAAGCATTATCTGTTACAATCTTATCAGGTACACCATACCTTACCAAGATGTTCTCTTTAATGAAGTCGCACACCACTTGTAAGTAGTACTCTTAATCGAATAGCTTCCACCCATTTGGTGAAATAGTCGGTGGCGGTTAGTACATGAGTGTGACCAGCACTAGAAGCGAGATTAAGTGTACCAATGAATTCTAAACCCCATCGTTGAAACGGTTCCTCAATCACGGCCGGCTTCGAGAGGCAAAGAATCCAATTTAGGTCTTCCTCCACAAAGGTCCGACAAGCCTCACATTTATCCACCCACTTGGATGCATCTCTCAACAAGGAAGGCCGGTAGTATCCTCCACGGAGTATCTTATGAGTTGTAAACCATTGATGAATAGTGCCCTCCACATCCCTAATCATGAAAAGCCGAGAGAAACTTTCTCTGCTGTTCTTTGTCCACACACTTCAAAAATCTTCCATCTAACCCACGCTTGAACAAGGTGTTTTCCCACAACACATATTGACCGACCTCAATTTAACTAATCCTCTTTTCTTTGGCGCTTAAATGAGAGGGGCATTCCCATAGGTGAGAAAATGAGCGATATCATCATAACATTCATCAATTGAGCTAAGGAACGTAATGGTAGTAAGGCCAACTTTGTTCTCCAAAGTAATTCATGCTTAGCTCCTTCAAAATGAGCTCATAAAGACCTTTTCAATCAACCATTTGGTCGGTTTGATGTCAATGTCATATTCTTGGACCTTAGCAACCCAATTCCCTCTCTTGGATCCAAATTCTTGTTGTGTGAGAATTGACTTAACAGCAGTATCCGGAACCAACATCTTGGAGTGAGAGTTGAGGATATAAAAGCGAAACCGCTTAATGAAAGCTTTGACCATTGCAAAAGCATGCTTCTCCATCATGGTGTATTTCAACTCATGATCTTTCGAATATAGCTCATGAACGCAATTGGGAGTTCATGCTCATTAGAGTCTTCTTGAGTTAAGACAAAGAGCCAAGGTATTATCAGTAGCATAGCAATAGATGATGAAATCTTTCTTGAAATCGGAGACAGCTAAAATAGGAGTTTTAGCAATAGCTCTCTTGATACCTTCAAAGGATTCCTTTCCTTGAGAAGATCAACCAAATGTTTGCTTCCCTTTCATCATCTAAGAAATATTCAAAGTTAATTCTACAAAATCAGGGATGAAGCTTCTTAAAAAATTGATTTTAGCGAAGAAGGAGTGCACGCCCTTTTTGCTGGTTGGGATAGGAATTTGCTGGATAGCTTGTACTTATTCAGGATCAATCTTAATACCATCTTTGGAAACGATGTGCCCTAATAATTTTCCCTCTGTGACACAAAAGATAGATTTTTTAGGATTCAAAGAAATCCCATGCTCTCTGCATCTTAGCAGAACTGTCTCTAGGTGATCAAAATGATCCGCTCTTGTCTTGGAAAATACTGTCAGGTCATCAAGATATATGACAATACACTTCCCTTTCAAACTTCCAAAATCCAGATCCATAGCTCTCTGGAAAGTGGCACCAGCATTAATAAGCCCAAAAGGCATTCTCTTGTAAGCAAAGGTACCCCAAGGAGTAGTGAAAGTTGTTTTATGTTGATCTGCAGTATCAACCTCTACCTGATTATATCCGAGAATCCATCAAGCATAGATAACATTTCAGATCCTCATTCACGCTTGCAAGACCTGATCCATGATAGGCAAAGGATAATTATCTTTCAAAGAAGCTGATTCGAGTTCCCGAAATCAACACAGATGCGGATCTCACCATTTTCTTCCGAGCAGTGCATAATATTTGCAATCCATGTTGAATGGTGAATGGGAAAAATGATTTTAGTCTTCAACAACTTCTGTATTTCTTGAAAGATGGTGTCGCTATTTTGGGGTTGTATTGCCTGTTTTACTTGAAAGGTTTAATTCTGTGCTTAAGAGGAATAGAGTGCTGCATATCTTTTGGTTTGAAAGCTTTCAAATCTTCATAAGAATAAGCAAGAACATCCTTATACCTTTTTAAAAGATCAATTGCTTTTCTCCTCTCATCTGTTGTGCAACATTTTCCAATATTCACTAGCTTAGGGTCATTAGGACTCCCAATATTAATCTTGTCATGTTCAGCTGATTGCTGAGGTCCAGTAGAAGCTCTAGACTTCACATACCTGTCATGTTTATCAAATAGTTCCTCCAAACTCACCAACCCTTTAGGAATCTTGTTTCCTTTGAGATTGATGCATCCATCTTGATCTGTTTCTTCCCCTTGGGTGACTGCTTGGTCAAAGGGCACACTCTCACGAGGTAGGTTGTCACTTCCCTCAAAATACAGTTGTTTGAAATTACCCTTGAGTTCCAGGAAGGAAAGAAAATGTTGATCATCATTGAAAACTTGCCAGTTATTGGTATTATCAGGTACACTAGGCCGATGGACCATCTCAATGGTGAACTTATCCTGAGAGAAGTCAGGATGAGGAATCGATAGTGACCACGAGATCTCCATAGTGAATCATCCTCTTTGTTCTTCTCCTAGGTATTGCCTCAATGGAGAACGCATCAAGAAATTCAATAGAATCCCAAACTCCGATTCTCGTAATGTTTCACCTTCCCATTTTTACTTGAAAAGGTTTCGACTTTCTTTACAATCAGTTCTACATCACCACAAGCCGAAGATTATTTACACCTTATTCTTTGGCCACTTGCAGTCCAAGAATGAGAGCCTCATACTCTATTGTATTATTAGTATTATCAAACTACAATTTAAATGAAAAAGGATGTAGGCTTCCTTCAGTGTGACACTAGCGAGGACACCAGCTCCGGGCAACTCCACGAGGAACAACTTCCATCAAACTCTAAAATCCAAACACCATTAGGATTTTTAGGTGACACTTTAGGGAGTTGGATTTCATCAGGGGACATAATCATGTAATTGCCATGACCCATATCTTCATAGAGTATTTGTGCTTTAGGATCATCTGTTTTTGCACAATATACTCAGATTGCTTCTCGGGCATCAACTTCTTCATTTGTCCATTAATAGGTATGAGTGCATGCGACCAGTCCATTTGGATTTCCCACCCACATCTTTGTAGAAGTTCCTACTTAGCAACATCCCGTATGAAGGAGGGATATCTGCTACTAAGATGGTAGCCAACACTTTCTTTTCGTGCAAGGCAAAGAAAAGCCACTTGTGCATCTTTAATTCTTCCGACTAGGGGCACTTCTTTACTCTCCATGGAGTAACAAGATCCATAAGTGCATGTGAGGGTCAGGCCTAAAGCATGAGCTACTTTAGCAGGCATCACATTATCTGAGGCTCCTGAGTCAATGAAACAATTACTGAGCCTATGACCAACTATAAGAAGTGTTACATAAAATGGTTTAATTTTGTCACGGATGAGGTGACAAAGAGCTACCGAGACTAGGTCATGTGGTGTGTAAGGAGTAGGTAAAAGGCCTTTAGAGGTGGTTTTGGAGTGGGAATTAACAAATTGAATCATTTTGGAAAAAGCTTTGGGATGAGTTTGATAATACTCGGCCTCTGAGATTTGAACCTTAGTCTTTTTCAGATGATCAATAATATCAAAAGACCCAGAAGTGGACGGGCCATCATCATTTGAAATTCTAGGCTTATCAACTTTAGGAGAAAAAGAAGGAACTTCATATCAGGATTGACAGGACTCACCTTTGGTGTAGATAAAGTAGGGATAGGAGATCCTCTTTTTGCAATTACGGGAATAGTTGCCGACTGCTCCTTAGATTTCTTTATGGGCTGCGTCACCTTCTCCCTCTGATTTGTCTGCTCTCGAGTCATGACAGCAAATGATTCGCTATTCATGTCTGCTACCACTTCATCATAATCATCTCCATCATCAATGCCCTCAGTGGTGAAGAAATTAACCCGAGATCCCTCAAGTTCCTCTGCCTCATCATCAAATTCCTCCACAAACTCCTCGCAAGCTTCATTATCCTCATCATCATCTGGCTCTTCAACCTCACAGGTTGCATTCACAGGAACTTTAACAGGAGGTCCTTCAAGTGCTAGTCTTGTTTGAGAAGAAGGCAAATGATTTCTGGGCTGAAAATTCCTCCTTGGAACATCTGCATAAGGGGCATGCTGAGCCAATTGTTTCTTTATAGCAATGAGATCATTCGCAAGCTTTTGGACTAACGGATCAGTATTAGGTCCAGGAGTGGAGGAGGAGGAAGCAAAAAAATTAGATTTAGAAGGGTCTCTCCTCAACTTCCCCACATGATAAGATCATCCTCGACACTAACAAAGAAGAGTTTGATCTTCCACCAATGTCATGAGATTATCCCTTCTCAACCCATAGCCGACTTCAAGCGTTTGGGCATTTAGGAAGAAACATTTTTGGATTTGATCAACAGTCGAGTATTTACAGAATTTTTTTGATCAATCTATTAAAGCGGCCACAAATTCTCTCATGGGTTCTCGTGAATCTTTCATTATCTCGAGAAATTTGAGCTAAGCAATGCATGCACATCTTCTACTGGTTTGAAACGGTTTTCAAACCCAGTTCTCATGGTGTCCTACACTAGTGATGGTACCATTTAGAAGGTGATAGAACCAATCAACAACATTATCTTGTAAAGTCTCAACGAACAGTCTCACGGAGACGTCTTCGTGCTCAACTCCCAGGACTCCACACGCAACAATGAAGGCTGCGATGTGTTCATCAGGATGCACTTTGCCATCGCCTTTGAACTTAGGAAAGTTCTTCCGGTTACCTCTGGGTAACTCATGCAAAGGTTGAGGAAGAGCAAGGGGCCCGACACGGTGACCCCAGGGCAATGGTATCGCCATTCTTGGAAAAATGGCTTGGAGAGGAACCGCAACACCAGCAAGAATCAAAGCTCAAGATTAGGGCTAGCTAGCTCTAAAGGAGTACCACCCGTAGGAATTCTATTTTGAGCGGGTGGAGTGCTTATTGAATGAGTTCTTCTATTTGTTGTCAAGGGAAAGGAAAACCCTACCGCTCCAAAAAGCTGAACCGAGAATCTTCAATACCAGGGCCCTCCTCCCTCGAGTAAAACATGGAGTCGCTAGATCAAAAGATGATCAAAAATTACAGTAATGGAATATGATTTTCCCAAAGAAAGTCACAAAAATTGTTGGTCGTCAAATAGGAATTTTATGAAGAGGCAACAGTCGGGGGACAAGAAGTCCCTCCTCTTTAATGGGAGAGGTTCCCTTATTCAATCAAACTTATTTACAAATATACAAAATATCATTTTCTCGGTTAAACTTGGATATTACGGAAGTGTCTTTCGTAAGGATCATCAATCATAAAAGGACCGAGGAATGAGAATGTGAGAATGAGCGAAAGGGCAACATGCAAAATTATAGATACAGAGTAATTCTTTATCTATGCGAAATTACAAAGAATTTAGGACAAGATCATTCGTATCGTATAAATAAGATGGAATTCAAAGACACAAAGTTCTATGAATAACATCTGCAGGAGCACAAAGTTTCTTAACTTATCACAGATTCATTAATCAAGGACACAAAGTTCCTTCTTGGTTGTACAAGATCACCATGTATTGCAAAATTGAAGAGTATGTAATCATCGAGACTAACAAATTAGTAACAAATGATCTTCACAAACATTAAACGAAAGCTCAGAGATAACGGAGATTAGTTAGACAAAGAATGGAAAGCCCTTTTGTATTGATTTATTTGTAATCTATTTACACTTTCGGAAAATATGCCAAGTTCTTCCTCCTTCGAATGGCGTGGAAATGCCATTATATAACTTACAAATCGCTTACTTTTCAGTAACCGCTTCTTTTAACTAGGAATAGTTAAGGACCGCCAATCACAATACCTCAACTTCTTACAAAGAAAACGAGAAAAAGAAAGGGAAGAAGAGAAAATAATAAGGAGAAGAAGATAGGTGGCCTACTTCGGGAGGGACCCACTGACTTCAATATCTCGCTGCCTGAATTTCTTCAACGCCTCAGCTATGTCTCTGCCATGAGGGACTGACGTGTTGGCTGCAGACTGAGTCCAAAATCCAAGACACTTCTCCATCTCTTTATCAAACTCGACATGAGTATGATAATCTTTATTTGCTTCTTCAATGGCAGATTGAAGAGAGAAAATCTCCTTCATTTTATCCTTGGAGATGGAACTTTCCTTGAACAAATTATCTTTGACAAAAGCTCTGAATTGAGCTTTGATTTCTTGCAAGGAAAGGGGCATACCAGAAGTTTCATCTTGAAGATGACAATGTATGTCTTTGAAAGCAGAGACAACCAGTGTCTTGAAAGCTTCACCCTTCTGCCAGCTGTTCTTCAGTTCACCCAAAGCCTCCTCCAAGACTTTGATTTTCCACTCCACACTGTAAACCCAGGATTTTGACAGATTATCCTTTGCATCACCAAAACCTTATTCGCAAGAAGATATTCTCATCTTTCTGTCCCATAAGGCGAGGTCTACTATGCAACTGCTCCAGAGTTTGAGTTCTTTATCCATGATCCCAATAGTAGAGGAGAGCTTCTGTTGCAAATTGTTCACTTTTCCATGGAGTTTAAAAGCTTCATCAATGAAGTTCAACCCTGCAACAAGCATATCATCCACCATGGCTTCCATAGCTCTGCCATAGATGGAATACTTGTGCATGTCTTTGATACTCTGTACTTCATCTTGGCTCAAAATTACAGGTGGTGGAAGAGTGGTCAATGGAGTAGGGTCCAAAACTTTGTCCTTAGACAAAAGAGACTTGATGAAACCTGTGAGAATTTGGGCCTGTTCTTCCAACTGTTCAATAGTTTGCTGCCCTTTCTCTACCCTTCCAATGACTCTTGTGACTGTTTCTTTGAGGTTGTGAATCTCACCCTCAGGGGTAGACTCTCCCATTGGAATCCTCGAGAGCTCTAAGTCAGATGCCTGCAAGTCCTACTCTGACTTGTCCACTGTAGGCTTAGCAATCTCCAGGAATTGCTGACCTTGAGCATCAGACACTATTCTGGAGGTAGTTCTGGCTTTCTTGGCACGAGAAGGAGTGGTGCCCAACAAGGCTGCGACAGCATCAAAATTTGACCCTGAACTCCGAGAGGAAAATTTTCTCTTCCTATTGTCAACCAAAGGTTGCACCCACGCAAAAGAGGAAGAGGAATCAGCAGGGGGAGCAAGAGGGCCGAGAGACAGAGAGCTCATGACACTCAAGGTCTGCGCAGCTGTGGTCTCAAGTTGAGACGTGAGAAGGGCGCTGGACACAATTGCTGCTGAAGAATCGACAGCACTTGGAAGTTCAGTGCTCTGGACTTCCTTATCTTTATCTGCCGGACCTTCAGGAGCATCCGCAGGGGCTGGCACTTCACTTTCTTCACTTTCACTGAGAACAATGACGTTCTTCGGTCCTATAGGCACTTCTGCCTGCTTTCTTTGAGGATCACTTTCCACAAGCTCCTTCTTAACCTCCTTGAGTTTCTTCTGGTACACTTGAGTGGATGAAGAAGGAGTGGAAGCTGCAGGTCCTTGTATTGATGAGGTAGGTGGGGTTTGCACTGGTGTTTTTGACCTGGGAACCGATGCCTCTCTCCTTGGTGTCGAAACATCCTTGGAAGAGGATTCTCCTGAGTGCCTTCTGAGCTCTCGAACTTTTCTGTCAAACCAGACCTTAGTTCTGACTAAGACTGGAGCAAGGATCTCAGCCAGATCATCTTTTTCTTTCCTGTTCCAATCCAAGTCCTCCAAGGGGGTGTGCTTAATCACACTGTCATACTCATATGAGTATAGATCAGAATTATCATCCTAGAGTCCTTCAGGGACTTGGTACAAGCCGAGTTCTTGGATCAATTGCAGGGAGAACCTGCCACAATGCCTTCTCCTGGCCTCAAAATCATCTCTGATAGCCAGCCCCGTAGTCTTCCTCGTATCTCGCCCTATGATGGTAGATTATCTTGATGTTCTCGTTTCAATAAACTTCTTCAAGTCAAGGTGTTCTTGGCTTGAAGAAATGAACATGTGATAGGAACCAAGGCTCTCTCTATGTTCTCATAAGGTCCGAGGGCTGTTTTACAAGTGTAATTTCCCAAAGAAATGAGAAAGTGCAAACAAGAAATCTTCTTGTCTCTACGCAGTTTTGTGCGCTTTTCTAATTGCCTACATACTTCGATCAAATCCATCTTATCATTGTAGAACATGGGAAGCCTCAGAGGGGTGCTCTCATAGCCAGCAAGCCTGATATAAGAAAATTTCCTGAATTGGATGAAATAAGCACCGTAGTGTGATATCAGGTTCATGGCTTCATCTGAAAACCTTCTGGCAGTATCACCTTCAAGCAAATTAGCGACCACATACATGGTGAAAGCGTCATTGACCCTTCTGAAATTACGATTGCTGGTCTCCAGGGTGAACTGCGGGCAGTAAGCATATACTGGATCATCTTTGTGAGCGTCAATGTAAGAAAAGCCAAACCATTGCCGTGACGCTGCTAGGGTATACATCAGATAAGAAGTCATGTAGAACTTCTTCGTTTCTGTACATTGGACAGGTTGCTCTTGCCAAATTCATGCTTTGATGATTTCTACCCAATTAATATTTTGCGTTCCTCGCACACCATGCTTTGATGAGTGGGCACATCCGTAGTGAAATTCGTTGGTAGAGGAAAACCCATAACCCGAGCTAAGTAGAATTATAATGTCGACAATTCTTCATTAAAATCTGCCTTAAAAAGAGTTTTGGACAGTGAGAGGCTCCTTTCTTAGGGTTCTTCACCAGACTTCGCCACCCCCGCCTTGTATTTTTCATTGTCTTCTTGATCAACAGAGCCTCGTGCTTGATCTCGGGAAATGACTATGGAATTATCCATCTCTGGGATTCTCAGTGTGGTACTAATGGTGGCAGCGTCCAACTTGGCGATGAGTTCCCCATGTATATTGGTTAATTCACTGGAAACATGGTCGAAGTGAGCTCCACATGAAAGCACAGATTGCTCGCACCTTTGTCACGAGATCGGGAAACCTCCAAAGAAAGCCAATCCGCTATCGTGAATCATTTGTGCCATTGGTGTAGGGTTTGCATCTACCACCCTCGCCTGCGAAATCACCGAAGTCAAGATGCCGAGCTTCGCTATCTCCAATATTGGGAACAGGCAGATTCTAGCGGCAAAATTTGTTCTGTCATTGGAACTTGATTCTTCATATTGATAGCAAGAGCTGCAACCTAAACTCGGGAAGGGATTACGAGAAAAGGGATACACGCGCAGGGAATTAGGTCATAAGGGTTCGAGAAAAGATAATATGGAAACAATGTGAAAAATGCTAAGGGGGAATACCCGTTATATAGCCGTTTAGGAGAGAGAAATACCATGAATGAGCATTTAATATATATACCCACCAATTTAAATAAGTGGACATTCGGGTAGAGCAGCGAAAAACTAGCATGAAATCTGCACTTGGTTCATTTGGAACATTTGAGACGAAAATGCGCGCGAAGTCGCGGTTTGGGTGTTTCGCCGATAATGGAACAGCTTGCCCGATTTGACTTGGGACATTTGGGACATGAAAGTGCGAAATCACGCTGGTTCGGTGTTTCGGCTGAAAATGGAACAGTTTCCCCGATTAACTTTGGGACATTTGGGACAAAAAGTGCCGACGGGCTAAAATGGAACAACTTCGGGATTTCGGCCGATCGGGAATAGAGCGCACTTTCGAACTTGGGACAATTGGGACAAAATTGTCCGATAGGCCCGAAAAACACACAAAAAGACCCAAAAGCAGACTTTTCTCAATTTCACGACTTTCAACAATTTCAAAGACAAGAGAAGACACTAAAACTCAAAATTTTGAAAGTTAACTTTCTTTAAGAGTAGGAATTTTGAGTGGACAACGAGTCCAGAAGAAATAGAATGCCATTACCATATGATCGATGTAAGTAGAATATAGAGGAGTAGTTAACACTACCACGAGAAGTTGTTTGGTTACGGGTATCATGACAAATTTTGACATCCACTTTTGGTGGCCTACCATTATCTACTATGACAACATGAGCACTATCTCAATTTGTAGAAATCTAGTTCAAGCATCGATGATGAAGCACATTGAGATTCATATGCACTTCATATGGGAGCCGATACATGAAAACATCATCAACATACGGTATGTTCGAGACAAACCGATTAGGTTGCGAGACATGTTCACCAAGCCCTTCACCGAGGTGAATTTTCTTCACTTGTGATCTCTTCAAGTGAGGTCTTCTGCAGCTACCCATCTTCTTCAAAGCTATATAGTCATCCTTCTTCTCCTCTTCTTCTTTTCAGAAAGATGTTGTTTATAAATGGGCACCTTATCACACCTTTAGTTACTACAGGGGCTCATTGACACATCTTTCTTAGTTGTCTAGGGAGTCTTCTTTTTCTATTAGCTTTGCTTACCTTGACCTCTTCCTTGCTTCGATGAAGGGAGGGTGTTGGTGTGTGTGACTATCCAAATATCATCATCATCACCTAGGTGAGTCATCTCGCCTTGAGAGTTATAGGTCTTAGGAAGTCAAATGACGAGCGAGTGTCGATTCTGTTCACATAGAATTTGACATTGTCATTTATGTCAATGCATCATAGGAGTTACATTCCTTATTTAGATTTGTAACTCCTCTTCTAGTGGCATCATATGCGTCAGTGGCATCATTGAGTTTCTTTCCATGTTTAGGCATGGGGGTTACTCAACACCCCTATTTGTACTTCCTATTTTTTGATCTATGAGTATGAGCATACCCATTCTTCTTACTAGCGATCTTCTTTCCATTGTTTCGAATCTTGCATATTGCGTTAGCTGACGTTACCATCGGAGTGTAACTTTTGTGGTACATCCCTTTTCGACATCGGTTCTCATGAATCCCTCTTTCAATTTCTCACTTCTCTGTGAAGCTTGATGAGACGTGTCCAATTGGTGTGGTTACGTGGCTTACATTTGTAAACCTTTCCCTTTAACATTTATGCCTTGCTTATCTCTAAATTGGTCATAATATCCTTTGAGTTTGAATCATATTTACCCTTTGTTAATATTTACGCCTTGTTCATTTCAAGCTTGGCGTAACCATTGACATTGTGTTGATCATCTTTGCATTGAAATATCATTTTGGACACACATTTTTAGGGAGTAGTTTCTTATTGATTGGCTTTGTGCTTCAAACTTGTATGATTGTTCCTTGTGATCATTCATTTGGAAAAATTATTTTCTAGTAAAATCCTTTTTTATCTCATTAAGATTACATCATCACAATTTTTATTTTCCTTAGACCTTCAAAAAATCACACATGCATATCCATACTTATGAAATGTCTAGTTGTATGTCATTATGCTTCCCCTGAATCAACATGTCACTTCTTTCCCTTTGAAGGAGTCCCATCACACTATCTATATCTAGACATTTTTTTCTTAAAACAATACCAAAAATCACCGAATATCACACAGCTTTCTAACACTTACAAAAATACGTAACCTACTTTAAATTCAAGTTAAAAATTTAACATTACAAATAAACCTTATTTGGTTCTTCATGTTAGAGGGCCCATTTGGATACCTTGTTCCTCACCTTCAGCTCATAGTTGCTTGTATGGTTTGGATGCTTCTAATCCAAATTATTATTCAAGTTCCCCCACTCTTCTTTTGATTCAGATCCAAACTACTGTTTGACTCCCACTCTTCTTATGAAGATTCAAATCCTAACTATAACTCGCATACCCATAGATAAAATATCGAATCATGTTTCTCCCTTCCTTGGCTGGACCTTTATTCCAAATCATCTCAACGACGTCTTCCTCCTTTGAAGAAACATGTGAGTCCAATTTTTTTTTGATCGAACATCTAATTCATTTTTGAGTCATAGTCCTTCCTTCATTCATAGAACCACCTTTATTAGTCACTTCAATGACCTCTTCCTCCGTCAAAGAATTTCACGACTCAAATTCCATCTATTTAATCATCTAATTTGAATCCTACATCGTAACTCAATGGATGGATATACGATCCTATTTTCTCTTCCACATTAAGTCATCTTTTAGAAAAATGATCTAAGACCAGATCTAAATCATCCATTCATGAGACGCTTACCTCAAATCCTACCTCCTCTCTTGATTCATACTCTTTTACTAATCAATATTCCCGCTTATACGATCTGTTTCTTTCTAGAACTCGATACAATCATGTATTGGGGAAAATAATTTTATCCATTTTTTCATAATATAGATGAGGAGCCTAAGATCATGGAACTTAGCTCTTCTTCTGGCATTACATCTTTACCTTCTTCTAAGCATGATGTGATGTCAGGGTCTAGCATTTATCCATGGACTATCTTCTCGCTACCAAATCATTCATTATTTATGTAATATCCCCTTTCCATTCAAAGACCTTTGGCCTATTTTGTGAACCCGATGACCAAACGAAAAATATCGTGGTGACTTAAGTTATATTTAATTATTACAAAGTTCCATTAATAAAATAAAATAAAAATATAGAGAGCACTTATAATAATTTATATGACTTAATAATTATTAAATATAGGATGGAAAAGGCCCAAATAGAAATTGTTATCCATCCTAGGTGAAAAGGTGACTTGCCTTAGAAGGGAATATGAACATAGAAAAGATAAATGCCACTATGTATTTCCTCTACAAACATGTGACTTACACTAGGAGGAAAAGTTGGTGGGAAAAGTATTTAATATGAGAAAATATTAAATGCTTGTATAAGGAAAATCCTTGTGAACTAATTGGATATTATATAGGTTGTTTTGGGTCTCTTCTTCCTTTATAAGGAGCATTTGAATTGAGGGAGGATTCCATAACCATTTGATAGTTTATGATTTGTGTCTTAAGCTTGTAGCTTTTACATACATGCTTGGATTTTCTTTAGCTTGTGGAGTAAGATCCCATAGGGACCCTAGCTTTAGTGGTGAGAGATCTATTCCTAGCTAGTAGGGAACTCTTCGGTGTTGAAAGATCCACCCTAGTTTGTCATTATTGGAGTTGATTCAGAGCTGATTATTTTGGGAATCAAAGTAGCTTACTTTCTTAATTTTTGGAGCTGATTTGATGCCCTAAATGTATTGGGTGGCCTAATTTTTAGGGGAAAATTAAGGTTTTGTGTTTGCTATAAAATAACTAATTTTGGAATATTATTATTCATATATTTTTAGTCCAAGATCCAAAGTTTCAGCTCATTTGGACTTCTCTATCAAAACATATGAATCTTTGAAGTTCTGTTGCAGACAGGGTTTTTAAAAATTTATTGCATCCTTGTTTACATATGAAATCTGTAATTTCATACATAGTTTGGCTTTAAAAATTATTGGTACTAGATTTGAGTTGAAATATATAGATTTACAGGGCTGATTTGTGGTGGTATTTAATCCTACCCTAGTCGCAAGTTTCCTTTATAAATTCAGATCTGCAAAAGTAAATTTTAATCTTTGACTTGTAAGTTTTGATATGAGGATTGGGATTGCCTGAAATCTATCCAGGGAATAAATATGTCCATTGGGGACATTACAAATGGTATTAGAGCTTTTGTTCTCTGCAGCTTGTGTGGGTTAAATATGGTAGTTTTGAAAGATCTCAATGTGGGTTTTATGAAGTAAATGTTCATCAACGTGGTGCAATAATAGGAAGCCACTAACCTTTATTTGAGCCATCTCACTCAGAATTTGAATCAAAGAAAATATTTTAACAATAATAAAAAAGGTGAGAAAAATAATAAAGGGAACCCAATAGAGGTGATTGATGAGGATTCTTGTTGAGGAAATACCAATCTTTGAGTAAGGGTTTCGAGATAATATGCCATTTCTAAATTATTGCATGATGAATATTGGTAGAAATTCCAAGCGAGTTCATCATATTTCGTACATAAATTACCGAAGAAATCATTTGAAGAAGAAGAAGCTTCTAGAGAAAACGGTATGATTTCCATTGAGAAAAATAATTGCATTAGTGAAAATTTGCTTGTTAGAGAAATTATTCCAGCTCATGAGAAGAAATTTGTATACGCAAGCAAGGAGGATGTAATAGAAACTCTAAACGGTGTGAGGAATGGAATAGCAGAGCTAGAGATGCTAGATTGATAGCCGCTTAAGCAAGACAACACCTACAAGATTTCAAGGAAAAGATTTTGGCAATTCTTTAGGAAGTCTACACCCACGAAAAAAGTATTTATAGAGAAACTTGAATATGAGGAGGAGCCTCACATGGAAACTTGTGTGAAATTTCATCCACTTGTAATTTCCAAACCAACAACTTTTGATCAGCTTTCAGATACTTTAAATGGGCACTCAGGCAACAATGTTGGGGAAGCTCAACATATGCCTATCTTGAACACATGGAGGACATTGATGGCATTGAAAGGTATGAAGAGCATAATAATGTGTCTTATTTATTGTTTTCTATTCCAATTTATTTACATTATGAGATGCATGGTATGGTAGATGATGAAGTCTTCATTATGTTGTTTATTAAACCATTGCTCCAACTATGTGTATATGAGCATCTTGTGGATGATATATGTTGGCAAGTTTTAGCTAACTTAACAGGTATAGGGGCTCCGATGATAGAACACTTCATCATATTTTTTCTCTTGTGCATGGCTCTTGGACAAAACAAAAAGAAATTTCTTGAGGGAAAGCAATTTTTGGAAGGGAGGATTGTAATATCCCATTCCCATTCAAGACCTTTGGCCTATTTTGTCAACCCGATGGTGAAAGGAAAAATATATAGGTGACTTAAGTTATATTTAATTATTATAAAATGCCATTAATAAAAATAAAATAAAATTAGAGCACTTATAACAATTTATATGACTTAATAATTATTAAATCTAGGATGGAAAAGGCCCAAATATAAATTGTTATCCATTCTAGGTTAAAATGTGACTTTCCTTAGAAAGCGGAATGGGAACATAGAAAGGATAAATGCCCATTTTACTATGTATTTCCTCTAGAAAAATGTGACTTGCATTAGGAGGGAAAAATTTGTTGGGAAAAGTATTTAATATGGGAAAATATTAAATGCTTGTATAGGGAAAATCCTTGTGAAATAATTGGATATTGTAGAGGATTGTTTGGGTCTCTTCTTCCTTTATAAGGAGAAGTCGACTTGAGGGGAGGGGATTCCATAACCATTTGATATTTTCTTATTTTTGTCTTAAGCTTGTAGCTTTTGCATACACGCTTGGATTTTCTTTAGCTTGTGGAGTAAGATCCCATCGGGACCCTAGCTTCGGTGGTCGAGATCCATTCGTACATAGTAGGGAACTCTTCATGGTAAAATTTCCACCCTAGTTTGCCATTATTGGATTTGATTGGGAGCTAATTTTCTTGGGAATCAAAGTAGGTTGTTTTCTTAATTTTTGGAGCTGATTCGATGCCCTAAATGTGTAAGCGACCTAATTTTTAGGAAAAATTAGGTTTTTGTGTTTGTAGTGCAATAAATAAATTTGGAATATCATTCTTCATAATTTTGTGGCCTAATATCCAAATTTGGAGCTCATTTGGACTTCTCTAACAAAAGATATGAATTTTTGTAGTTATGTTGTAGACAGGGTTTTTAAATAATTTATTACATCCTTGTTTACATCTGAAATCTGTAATTCTATACATATTTGGGCTTTAAAAATTAGTGGTACTATATTTGAGTGGAAAGATATAGATTTACTAAGGCTGATTTGTGGGGTATTGAATCCTACCCTAGCTGTAATTTCCTTTATAAATTCATATTCTGTAAAAGTAAATTTAATCTTTGTGTTATAAGTTGTGATATGAGGATTTGGAGATTTCTTGAAATGTCTAGGGAAAAAAATATGTCCATTGGGGCTATTACAATATATCATCATTCCTCAATCAAAATATCACCTTGGGTCACCACTAAGTAGCCCATCATCTTCTTCGATCTTGGAGGTACCCCCGTAGCCCTAGGTTTCTACTTGTGGGTCACCTACTTGTAGACCATTCCCTTCTATTCTTAGGTCATGTCCTAAGTATTCCTTCATCCTCTTCTATCTATGGGATACCTCCAATTAGTCCCTCCTTGTTCTATACTTGCGCCATCCGCTAGTATTCACTCATTATATTCTTCCATTACAGGGGTTACGTTCTACTATCCCTCCATTATCTTTCATATATGAGTCTCCTTGGGGTAACCCATTACCTTGTATTCTTGGGCCATGCCCTAGTAGCCCTTCATCCTCTTCTATCTATGGGAAACCTTCGGGTAACACATCATCTTCTATTCTGGACCATGTCCTCAGAGCCCATTTCTTCCATCTTAGGGCCATATTATATCCTCCCTTTGTAATCTTCTATTAGTGGCTCACCTCTTAGTATCCCATCCCCTTCAATTCTTGGACCATATAATTTTCATCCATCTCATATTTCTTTTAGCAATGGTTGTGGAAAGCCCGTGGTCATTTCTCACATCACTTTTAAATGTCCACAATCACTTTCTTCTCCTTCTCGAGATAAGACAAGTCATGCATCAATTTTAAAGAAACCAAACATTTTCTTAATCAAGCTCATGTCAAAACATCCAAGAGCTTGAAAACCCCCAACAACTCGAACAATCTCAAAATTATAAATCAAGCGCGATTCAAGAATGCACATCAGCGTAACTATCAAGTATGACACAAATTGTAGAAACCTATGGATATGGAACTCAAGCTGCCGCATGAACAATCAATGTTTCAAGATAAATCGTAGACATTTGTTTAGTATAAGATCACCATGATCATCGAGATAAGATAAAATATTACGCTTGATAAACAAAATGCCTAGTCTCCTTGTCAAGAAGTCACAAACATCATTTTTGGATCTTACCACGTAGATTCAATTTCTTAGTCCTAACATCCCAAAACTATAAAAAATGTAAAAACAAAAAACAATGCAAAAGTACAAAAAAAATGAGAAAACATAAAACAATCAATGGAACAAATATCAAACATTGCAATCAGGTATTACATACACATGAATGTTTCTTTCTTCCCTTCCTTTCTAATCTTCTACAAGTCTTCTTGGTATTTTCATCCCTTTGGTGATATTTAGGTTAGCCTATTCACACACATTTTGCGACATTTATCTCTATGGTATCTGTTTCACCTTGGTCTTTCATCACCTTGGTAAATTAAAAAATGACTGACCTCTTAGAGATCTTATCACATTCAACATTTAATAAACCTGTTGCGAATAAATTTTGGACATATTTGTTGACATTCACCAATTTCACCATCACAATCAATTCCACCTCCTTCCATCAAGCCATATGTGGTTCTTAACCCCTTGTCAAACAAGAGAGCTGAAATAAGTTTTTAGCAAGCAAAAGAATCAAAATCAATCAAATTAAAATCAAATGCTACAACGCAAAATAAAATTGATATATTAAGCTCTCTTGGGATATTTCCAATAATATATATTGGGGCACATGGATGCTTAACTCAGCAGTAGTTAAATGTTGTGATTAGAATCAAATGCATCTCCATCGTGGCTACGGATGCCTAAATGCCGCAATGGAGTAATGTAGGGCTATCCTTCCACCATCCATTCACAAAATCTCCTTTCAAAATAAATCATTCCTACACATTAGCTAAGATATCTTCACTTGTTGTCTATTAATGCTTTCCTTCATGAGGTAATTCATTTCCATATGCATAGACTAGATCTCTATGAGCGAATAGGATTAGTATGTTACCAAGTGTTTTTTTAACATTTTTCAAACTCTTGCTTTAGTCCATATATCGTCTCACAATTTCTACCTTTGAATAATCATTTTTTCATTACAAGGCTTATAAGCTACATTCATATCATTCACATAGTTTTTCTACTTCACCGAGAACATCCATGTGTATAAGATTACTTTTTCCATGTTTACGGATTAACTTTGTCCCATTTTATAAAAAAATATCTATCTCCTTCCTCTATATCATGTAATTTTAGGCCAACTTACGCTAAGGGCATCCTTTCTTCTTCCCAACACTTCATTGGTTTACATTCATCATCATGTTGAACCCATCAATAATGGCCTTGGGTCCCATTTCTATCCATGAAGAGTTTTCCTTTGAATACTCCCACCTAATAGATGGGGTAGTTTTGCATCTTCACCTGTCTCATACCCACGTGGCATTCTACCCTTATAAATCCCATCTACTTATTCGGATATCCACGTTTCTCTGTCTTCCTATACATAGTTTTCTGGAAAATTTCAAAATCATAAAAAACATTCAAATATGTTAGAAATGTTAGGTTGTGGAGCTTATTTTCATGTGTGAAGGTGTTGAAGACTATACACTAAGACTATTGTACACTTTTCATGCATCCTCGCTAGGTTAGGGCACAACCCCGAAATTTTTGTTTTGGACATAAATATTTTTTTGCCTTGAAAAAACACACCCGACATATCGAGAAACGTGCTCTTCTCATATGGGCGAGATTTTTGACCCATATGTTTTTGGGCTAGTTTTGGCCCATGGTTTTGATACCCATGGTATTGTAAAACTACTTAACTAGCTACCTACTTATATGGTTTTATGCATATGGTAGGGTATATGAAAAACATTGCAGATGTGCTTTGAATTTAGCTATGAATTTTGTAGAGTTTGTTGAGCATAGCTCCAAATGGATCTGGGTATTTTATTATGATAGTGATGGCTTGTAATAAAATATGAGCAAGTTATTCTTGGTGGATGTAGCCCAAATTGGGTGAACCACGTTAAATCATCTCTTTGTGTAGTGTTATTTTATTTTGCAATTTTATTTGAGATCTATAATAATTTCTGCATATTATTTTCTCTTTATTGCAATTTTGTGAGGGATTATTCTACATATTTTATCCCTTATTTCCTAACAATTGGTATCGAGCTCTGGTTTGGTTTGCTAAAGTGTTGAATCATAGGGAAAGTTTTATCTTGAGTAGGAGCTATGGCAGATGATGGAAGATCTAGGGTTGATATATTCAACTGGTAGAATTTCAGTCTTTGGAAGATGTAGATAGAAGATTACCTTTATCAGAAGGATCTTTATACTCCATTGTTTGAGAAGGTGAACAAACCCTCGAGCATGATAGATGCGGAATGGGATTTGCTGGATAGGAAGGCACTTGGGACAATCCGGTTGTGTCTTGCATCTTTGGTATTATTTAATGTTTCAAAGGAAAAGACTACAAAAGAACTGATGGATGCATTAGGGAAGTTGTATGAAAAACCCTCTGCCTCTAATAAGATATTTTTAATGAATTTTTTTTTTAATATGAAGATGTTTGAGAATGGTTTAGTAGCAGATCATCTAAATGATTTTAATACGGTTGTAAATATGCTAGCTTCGATTACAATAGAATTTGATGAAGAAGTTAGGGATTTATTAGTTCTATGCTCTTTACCTGAGAGTTGGAATAGCTTGGTAATGGCGGTAAGCAACTCGTTCCAGCTAACTCAAAGTTGAAGTTTGAGGATGTTGTAGGGGTGATTCTAAGTGAGGAAATGTGAAGAAAAATATCTGGTGAATCTTCTACTTCAAGGAATGCTTTGACAGTGGAAACTAGAGGGAGACAAGAATAGAGGAAGCCATGGAAAATCAAAGGATCGGAAAAGGTCAAAATCTAAAAGCAAGATAGTATGTTGGCACTGTGGAAAGTTTGGGCATGCAAAGAAGGACTGTTGAAGCTTCGGGACAAGAAGAAACAACAAGAAGAAAACAAGGAGGAAAATGTGGCAACAGGTAATGTATGTCAGGATGCTTTGATTCTTTCTTTGCACAATATTACTGAATATTGGGTTTTAGATTCGGGGCTTCTTTCCATGCTTCTCCACATAGGCATTATTTTGTTGATTATGTTCAAGGAGATTTTGGGCATGTTTTCTTGGTGATGATGAGCCTTGTAGCATAGTTGGAAAAGGTTATGTTCAGGTTAAGATGCAGAATGGGAATACTTGGCTATTGAAGGATGTCAGACATGTGCCTACATTAAGATGAAATTTGATATCGGCGGGGTAGTTGGGAAGTGATGGTTATCTTTGTGATATTTACAATGGACTCTTGGAAGGTTACTAAGGGTGCTCTTGTGGTGGAAAGAGGTAAGAAGGTTGGAACCTTGTATTTAACCACTTATAGCACTAATGTTTGTAATCTTGTGGCTTTAGAAGTAGATACAACATTATGGCACTATAGGCTCGGTCATATGAGCCATAAGGGCATGGAGATCATAAAGAAGGATTTTCCTAGATATACAAGAAATAGGTTTGGAGTTCTGTGAGGACTACATATATGGGAAACAAAAGTGAGTAAGGTTTCTCAAGGTTGGACCTACAAAGAAAGAGAGTAAGTTAGAGCTGGTGCATTTTGATGTGTGGGGGCCGCTCAAGTATCATCTCTTGGGGTTCAAGTTATTATGTTACTTTTATTGATGATGCAACAAGGAAAGTTTGGGTTTATTGTATTAGAAACAAATCTGATGTATTTAACACTTTTGTTAAATGGAAAGCCTTAATAGAGAATGAAATAGGTCTTAAGCTAAAATTTCTCAGGTCAGATAATGGAGGGGAGTATTGAGCAATGAATTTGATGATTACTATTCTTCTAAGAATGGAATCTGCAGCAAAAGATGGTTCCAGGGAACTCCATAGACAAATTAGGGTGTCGAAAAGGATGAACAGAACAATAATGGAATGTGCTAGGAGCATGAGGTTACATGTAGGACTGCCTCTTTCTTTTTGGGTAGAAGCGGTGAGCACAACTATGTACTTGATAAACAGAGGACCCTCAAGTGCCTTGGATGGAGGCATACCTGAGGAGGCTTGGTATGGTAAGAAAGTTGATTATTCATTTCTTAGAGTCTTTGGGTGTGAGGTGTTTGTTCATATAGACAAGGATGATAGGACCAAGCTAGAGGATAAGTCAAAAAAATGTACTTTCATTGGTTATGGTGGTGATGACTTTGGATATAAATGTTGGAGTATTAAGGACAAAAAAATCATTTGATCTAGGGATGTGGTATTTAATGAGAAAGTCATGTATAAGCAAAGCAGTTTCAGGAAAATAGGGAAGAATCCAAGAAAGAATATGCAACGGTAGAGGATCTTCCGGATGGAAAAGTGACACATGAATCAGTTCAGGAACCTCCTCAATAGGAACCCCAAACTCCTATATTGAGGAGGTCTTCTAGGGTAAGAAGAGAACCTGAACATTTTTTCTCCTTATCTTTATTATTTATTACTCACTGATAGTGGAGAACCAGAGAGCTTTGATGAAGCAATGCAGGTAGATGCCGGGAAGAAGTGGAAGACAAGCCATGGATGAGGAACATCGGCTCTCATGGAGAACCAGACATGAGATTTGTTAAAGCTACCCAAGGAAAAAGAGAATTACAGAATAAGTGGGTGTTCGGAGTCAAAGATGAAGAAGGAGGCAAAGAAAAGATACAAGGCCCGGTTGGTGGTCAAGGGGTTTGCATAGAAAAAGGTATAGAATTTGATGAGATTTTTTCTCTTGTAGTCAAAATGACTTCTATTAGAACTATTCTAGGAATAGTTACAATAGAAGACTTGCACTTAGAACACCTTGATGTAAAGACAATATTTCTCCATGGTGATTTGGAGGAGGAACTATATATGCAACAACCAGAGGGCTATGAGGTCAAAGGTAAAGAGGAGATGGTGTGCAAACTGAAGAAGAGCTTGTATGGCTTGAAACAAGCTCCACGTCAATGGTATAAGAAATTTGATAGCTTCATGATGGAGCAAGGTTATATTAGATGTCATTCTGACCATTGCGTGTATACAAAGAAATTTGAGGATGAAAGTTATATTATCCTTTGTCTGTATGTGGATGACATGTTGGTTACAGGTAAAAACATGCAGAAATAAAAGTACTCAAGAAGCAACTAAGTGAATCCTTTGCTATGAAGGATTTGGGGGCAGCCAAACAAATCCTTGGTATGAGGATATCTTGGGATAGGAAGGAACAAAAGCTAACTTTATCTTAGGAAGAGTACATTAAGAAGGTCTTGGAGAGGTTTAATATGCAGGATGCTAAACCGGTTGGGACTCCTTTGGCAGGCCATTTCAAGTTATCAAAGGAACAATGTCCTAAGACAGAGCAGGAGAGAAACCAGATGTCCAAGGTACCTTACTCATCAATGGTTGGCAGTTTGATATATGTCATGGTGTGCACTAGGCCTGATATTGCCCATGCAGTGGGAGCGGTGAGTAGATTTATGAGTGATCCAGGTAGAGATCACTGATAGGTAGTAAAGTGGATCCTTCGGTATTTGAGGGACCATGGGGATAATTTTGTGCTATAGTGGATCAAACACCACTTTGTGTGGTTATGTAGATTTAGATATGGCTGGAGATGTAGACAGACAGGAGGAGCACAATAGGTTATGTTTACACTGTAGGTGGAACAACAGTAAGCTAGATTTCACAACTACAAAAGTTGGTGGCTTTGTCAACCACGGAGGTTGAGTATGTTAATGCCATAGAGGCAAAGAAAGGAAATGATTTGGTTACATAAATTACTTGAGGAGTTGGGGCATAAGAAGAAGGAAGGAAAGTTACATAGTGATAGTCATAGTGTTATACACCTAGTTAAGAACTCTTCTTTCCATTCTAGACAAAGCATATACTGATTAAGGTACCATTTCTTCAGGACAACTTTGGAGGAAGAGAAGTTCAAGCTGGAGAAGATTCATGCCAGTCATAATCCTGCAGACATGATGACCATGGTGGTCACAAGAGGAAAAAGCTAAGGTGTGTTAAGCTTTGGTTGGTCTTCACAAAAACTAGTGAAGGGTTGAGAAGCTTGATCGGAGGAAAAGTAGTCTCCAAGTGGGAGATTGTTAGGTTGTGGAGCCTATTTTCATGTGTGAAAGTGTTGAAGATTGTACACTAAGAGTACTTGTACACATTTTTTTGGCGTAATATTTTTTTGCTTCAAAAATGCACCGATATATCGGAAACGTGCTCTTCTCATATGGGTGAGATTTTTTGACCCATAGGTTTGTGGGTTGGTTTTGGCCCATGGTTTTGATACCCATGGTATTCTAAAACTACTTAAGCAATTGCCTACTTATATGGTTTTATGCATATGGTAAGGTATATGAAAAATATTACGGATGTGCTTTGAATTCAGCTATGAATTCTCAGAGAGTTTGTTGAGCATAGCTCCAAATGGATCTGGGTATTGTATTGTGAGAGAGCGGTGGCTTGTAATAAAATATGAGCAAGTGATTCTTGGTGATGTAGCCCAAATTAGGTGAACCACGTTAAATCATCTCTCTTTGTGTTGTATTATTTTATTCTACAATTTTATTTGAGATCTATAATAATTTACGCATATTATTTTCTATTATTGTGTTTTGTGAGGGATTATTCCACATATTTTATCCCTTATTTCGTAACAAGAAAAATCATCAAAAACATTCAAATATGTTAGAAAAATAAAAAAATTCAAACATGTTTCAAGAAACATCAAAAACAATATAAATCATCCTACAAAATGTCACTCTTTGGTTCTCACATGTTCATGTGTGTGACTCATGGATCATCTTGATCTACCTCCATCAACAAAAGCTAAGCTTCTTACTATGTCTGTACTCTGGGGCACAACAAGTTTCCTAGGTATTGTTTTATAGTGCACATTACTTTTCATAGGATGGAAGTGTTCTCTGTTATTCCCCTTGCATGTATCCTTGCTTGGGGAACCATTGTCAACCCTTGTCATTAATTCGAATAGGTTGGAACTGAAGCTTGATAACAAAAATTATATTATGTTTCTCTCGTTAGGTTAGCTGATTTATTTTCTCGTATTGCATTGTATTTTGTATATTGGATGGAGTTAGGCATCTTTTACTTTCTTGTATTGCATTACATTTTGTATGTTGCATGGATTTGGAGTTTTCAGCAATGGACATTTGTTCGTATATGGTTTTTCATGTCATACCGCACTTTTGTTTATTCTTTTTAATAAATACCGATGATAAAGATCACTAGTAATATGATGAAAAATGAAGTTGTTTAAAAGGCATTCGATGGATGTTGGCTCAACCCTCCTTGCTTGCTCATTCTCCTTTTCTTTTATATCCCCTTTCTTCTTTTTCAAACTATAATTTCTTCTTGCTTCTCTTTCTCTGTCATATTTTTATCATTGATCGAGTTCTTCCATCACCCCATGAAAATCGAGAGGGCATTTTCATTCTACTCATTTTTCTTCCATCGTCCTTCATAATTTTCTACTTGTTTATGTGTGTCTACTTTCTTTAGAGTGATTTCACTTACGCCACCTCAAAGAGGGGAAAATGTAGACACTTAAAATATGCTTATACATAGCATTTCATCAATCTAGTCAATTATCGACACTTCGTTAATTCCATATACTTTGCTCCATTCTCGTATACCCATTTACGACACATTCTCAGTCATATTCCACCTATAATCAATATATTGGGCTAATATCTCTCTTATTAGCTAAACATTCCTCCTTTCTACCACTTTCAATCTCCCTAGTTCTCTCTAAACCACTTACGTAAGCTTCCCAGAAATCTATCACCACAAATGGTTATCTAAACCCCCTCCCAACTCTCAATGAGTCTCTAATCACTTGTTAATCGAGTTTAACTAGCATAATCCTAGCTTAACTAGTCTAGAACATGTTTACTTAGCTCCTAATCCTAAAGTGCTTTTAAACTTTAGTCTCACATGTACCCAAATTCCAAACTCTTCCAAACCAAAACCTATAAATACAAGGCTAAGCATACCCATTCACACTTACAACTTTACATAACACAAACCAAAAAAAGCCTAAGAAATCTTGGATCTCATTTATATTAGCTTTAATCTAATTAGACATTTGATCTAAAGCTTTCCTCCTCCATTTACATCCTTAAACCATGTTTTGAGTAACATGGAGAGAACCATTGCCTTAAGCCAATAATGGTATGACTCCATTCTTGAAAGCTTAAAACCATAAACATCTAAATTACCCTTTGATTGCTAAGTTGATCTTTTTAGGTTCAATTTCTTAATTAGTAATCTAAAGAGTAGAGAGCAGATATATGCTAGGTTTGTTTTGATGTTTTTGTCAAAGTTATTATGCATGTATATGATTAACTCTTTTTTGGTTATTATCTCATGGTGCATGGTTGAGTTAGTTAAGCTTTGAGGTTCTTTAGCCTTATTCCATAGCTTTACAACTTTTCCATTGCATACACTACTCTAGATTGCGAAATTTACTATTTATAGCAGTTTATTAGAACTTGCTATTCTTAGTAAGTTCACATGCTTGTTCGTAAGGGCACAAAAATTTCCACGCATCTTCTACAAGCCTAAATTAGAGGAATTTCCAACTTTCTAACCTAATTTTAATGCAAGAGAATAAAATTAACTAATGCTCTAAAATAGGAAAAAACCAAATTACAACTTAGATCCTAATTTTTGAGATTCGGATGGTGGATTACAGATCTGAAAATGTCCCAAATCGTGATCCAACTGGTAGGGCCGATTGACCAATGCGTTCATCTCATCGAAACAAGTAGTTTACAAAAAAACAGGACTTAAATGGACACCCAACACAAGTTATGACCATTTCAAGTTCTTGCTTCAAAGAGTGCATCCGTTACAAGGTTGGTTTATTTGGTTTTCCATTTTATTAAACTTAAAAGTGGTTTATATACTTCCCTAGATTTGATTATTGGCGGGTCTAAAATTCTCTAGTTATGTCGTTGGGAGTTTTTTTACCGGTAGCTACTTTCATCATTTTTGTCGTCCTCCTTCTGCCAACCCCGTTCTGTTTCAGCGGCTCACGTTGTTGTTCCATTGCTTGTGGTGCAGTGGTTTGTGTGTGGGCCATTTTAGTTTCCAAACCCATTCTACTAGCCTGCAATTTTAGTCACTTAACATGTTGTCAATCGGCCGCCATCCGCAAGAAATTTCAAGAGTCACCGCTCCAAAGTTGAACACATCAGATTCTGGGCTGGCCTTTGCATTAATCGCACACTCTGGTATGATATAACCCCATGTCCCCACCATCACAGTTGTGTGAACGGATCTCTGATCACCCTCCACCACTCTAGCAAGACCAAAATCCCCCAGTTTTGCATTAAAATCAGAATCCAACTTCACATTACTTGCCTTCACGTCTCTGTGCACAACACACTAGTCAGAATCCTTCTGAATATAAACAACGGTAGAGGCAATGTTACAGGTGATCATGTAGCTTTAATAGGAGCCATGAAAAAAGTGATTCCATCCCCTGCTAAACTATTATTACCGAATTTGCTAATGAGAAATCGGACATGAGTGGAGAAATTTGCGATTTGCTGAGACGAGTTGTCCCAAATAGGAATGGATTTATTGTAGGCGGCCCAGCCGAAGCTAGTTTGCAGGGTGCCCGTGGCTTGATTTTTCGTGAGATCTAATTTTTTCCCTGAAAGTAAGCATCAAGATTCTCATACAGCCTGATATTGTCTTTAGGAGGGAAACTGAAGCTAATGGCTCCTATAAGGGCAGTGTAAGAGAGAGAGGTAACGATCAACAAGCATGAAAAATTGTCAAGCATCAAGGTGGCTAGATTTTTCATGTACAGGCAGAAAAAGATGTACATTTTTGTTGTGTTGGGTGTAATTATAGGAAGAAATTATTAAAAAAATATTTTAAAATTAGGAATTTAGGTCACGTGATAGAACTAGGCTGTAATGACAGGCATAGATAATTTGAAATTCCAGGCCAACCAATTTTTTTAATTAATAATAAACATTTATTTTAAAAATATAAATCTTAAGAAACATTTATTTTCATTTAATTTTTTAATTAATGATAAACATATATTTTCATATATTTTCCATGCCACGCTTTATTCTACACATATTTTGGTGTCTATCTGTCCTTCTGCCTTGCCTACACATGCTGATAGATAATTAGAAATGGGTTTCCGTCTGATTTGTTTGTTTTGAGTTCCCTTTGGGATATGTATGTTAAATGTGGTGGCATGGAGGATCCACACCAAAAGATCAACAAAATGCCTCACCAAGATTTAGTTTCCTTCACTGCTACTAAACTTCTTTCCTTTAAGCATAAAATTTTGGAGGCTATTTACCTGTTACATAATCATATATTTCACATGTTAGCAAATTTGTTGAAATTTAAAATAAAATAAATCACGTTTTTGGTTGTATTGTTTCCAACATGAAACTTCTTGCTTCCAATCTAAACATTTTGATGGTTACTAACTTCCAAATTCTTACATATTCGATGTGTAAACAAAATTGTGGAACATTTTTTTGAAAAAAGTAATTGTTGGCTTCGTCTTTTCAAAAAAATTATGTTCTTTTCGTGGGTTTTTCTTTACACCATTTTATTCCTTCACAGTATTTCTTTTATAAGTTTACTTCGTAAAATGCTTCTCACAACATCTCTGTAGCAGCTATGCAATGACAAAGGAAGACACAATTGGATGCATGAATTCTTGGGACCCAAGCAAATGGAAGTACACAATATGCCATAAACCCACACAGAACCAACACAAAACCCCAAAAAACACAGAATCGCAATGCCTACCCCCACAAACACCACAATGTATCATTGCTCCCCAAGTGGAACAACTGCCGATATATATACATCCTAGAGTTTTGATACGACATTAAACAAATTTGATTTTTTTGTTCTAATTACAATACATATAAACTTACGTATACCTTTAATTTGAGTGTGCATAACATATAATAATGTGTTTGTGTTCATCTGTATATATATATATATATATCTTTTTAATAAAAGTAATGAAGGGGTGGGATTTGACTCCACCCTTGTGTTTCGTTTTGCTATTATATTGAATGCAACACTCAACAATTCTTATTTTTTTGTTGTGATTGCAATAAATATACCTTTATTTGTGAGTGTATATAACACAATAATTTTTTCGTGTCCATTTTTTTTGTTAGATGTATAAAATTTTAAGAAAATAAATGAAGGGCTGAGATTTGAATTCACCCACATGTTTTGTTTCATTACATTGAATGGAGACAGTGGCGTTGCCTTACTACGCCTATATAATGTGCGAAAAAATAATATTAATATCGTAATCGATATAATATATATTATTAAAAATAAACTAATCTCAAACCATAAAGAATTTTTAATATGATACATAAGAAGATTATAGATAAACTTATTATACTCCGTAATATCAAACCAAATATACTAATATCTTGGTAGCATTTCGAGTCAGTGATAAAGAACTAGTGCCCCCTAAGGAAGAAGAGAGGGGACCTCTCTTCCCTATCTCGTATATGTTCTACATGATATTCTCTAGGACAAGGGAGATGTACTTTTCTGGTCCCTACACTATATATAGATCTAATTTGGTCCATGTATCTTATAGTAGTCCTTACAATATAATTTAAAGGTGATGGTATGACCGTCCCTCTCGTAAACAATATAATGGGGATACTACATCCATGCCATCTCATCCTATGAAAATCATATTCATGTAGGGTATTCTTTGCTCAATAAATAATTGTATAGTTTTTAATGTTTATATAGATTTAGAAGGAATTTCATGAAAATATAAATTTCTTTCGTAGTTTCATTTTTAATCAAAAACTATATTTACGATTCAAAATATTACTATTTGATGCATATAATTTTGTATATATTTATATAATGTAATATACTAAACTATATAATATCTAATGAAGGGTTGATTTTAAGTGCTATCTTTGCAGCATCATAATTGAAAAATTCAAAACAATATTCATTATATTATTCTACAGATTTAATAACAATATATTTCATATATTCTTGGAAACTTAAAATTTTTATAGCCTAAAATCACATTTCAAAATTATATAGGTAGTGACAACGATACATTCAAAATTAAATAAGACAATAATTTTTTTATCTATATATGAACTCCACACTTATGGTTCATATTAAAATTTACTATTTCAATTATATTTAAGAAATTTTAAATTGTTCTTAGACTCATGTGCTTCACACAACATTATGATATCATGACATCTACATAGAGGATTTACATATATAATTTTACCCGTATAGAAAAATATTTGAATTTAACAATAACAACTCTTCCACATAGCATAACTACCACAAAATCTTTAAACCCTTCGAATCATCAATTACAATATTCCAACCTTCACATGATGAAGAAGTAAGTAAGATTAACCTCCCAACTACACAATATGGGGATTATTTCATCCGTAATGACCCACTATTTAACCAATCCAAGAGGGAAACAAATCATTACAAATGACGTAACAAAGACATCACAATAAGCTCACAATAATAGTTTACATAATACCTCTAGTTTACATAATTGTTTTCTCATAACCTTAAAATGGTGAACCCTAGCGGCGGCAGCGATTTTGGCCGTGGAAGTGGATCGGGTTTTGGCCGTGGATGTGGGTGGCTGAGAAAGGGAGGCAGGGCACTTGGTAAGCCTTTTTTAAGTGCCCTTGCAAATGCATGCGAGGCTTCCTGGGGTTCCTCTGATAATAAATTTGGTGGTTACCTCTCTGATGGCCGCCATGGAGGGTATGTGTTAGATCTCGCATAATGTTTGTGAATCCAGTTGGCATTTTTGCAGATGCGGAGGGCTCGATCTAGGACCCCGAGGATTTGGGGTTTCTCTCTGCCGAGTTCCTTGGTTCAGTCAAAGGTTCTCCTATGCGTGGATCTTCTGCGGTCTACGAACTATTGTCGGTGATAGCTCGACTCTCCCCACAGTGCCGGAGGAATAGGTGCGAAGGATTTGATGCATGGGGATCCACTGTTGGATGTAAATGATGCTGCCCCTGCTGTTGTTTAATAGTCTCCCATTCAGGCATCTTTTAAGGATGCACTACAGTGATCTCGTAATGGAGTTAGGGGGTTAATGGATGCCAATCGTAACAGGCCAATGGCTTATGCAAAATCAACCCCATCAGTTTGTTTTGGCAATGAGGTGGTTCAATCAAGCATCCTTTGAAAGGAATGGATTGATTTGTAGATTCCTCAACTTCTACCCTGGTCTTCTAAAGACTTCATGCGTGGATTTTGAGGCAATGGGCCCCCTTGTTGGAAGGTAGGCTATATATTTTCTCTAGTACTTGGGGATTTTTATTGTGGCTTTTGCTTCGATTGCGGATAGAGATCTTATTTTTGGGAAAGTCTGGGATTTTGAATCCCATATGCTTCTAATGAAACCATGGTTTCCTTTATTTAACCCAGTCTCAGATGCCTTCCATGTTAGACTGGTGTGGATTCGTCTTCCGTATCTTCCTCTCCAGACTTTGGATGGAAAGTTGGTTAACCATTATTGGCAATACTTTAGGAAATGTTTATCTATCGATTGGAAAACTGATCATTTTGAGCATACTACGTATGCTAGAATCTTAGTGGATATGGATACTTCCGTTGATTTCCTAATGCCGCTATTGAACTCAAAGTGGAGGATCGAACTTGGTTACAAAATCTAGACTATGAAGGGTTTCCCTTTAGGTGTAGAAATTGTTTTTCTCTTGGCCATCTAGCTTCAAATTGTCACGTGATAAGGAAACATGCTAAAATAAATAGCTCATGGTGGAAGAATTTTAATCCTAGACTCTTAGTGGTGAATGATCCTTCAGAAAGTGACTCGGATTCCGAACCTATGTTGACTGATCCAGAAAAGGAGGATGCTTTAACTATGCCTCTGACTCCCAAGGAACAGATAGATGTTTGGACCTTACCCATAAGGAAAATGTAAATCCAAATACATCTGAGGTTTGGTCTGTTGTGAGCAAGAAGAAGAAAGGGACTATCTCGCCCCTCAAGATGTAGTTAAGATCAAAAGGGAAGGGGTTAAAAGTTTGAGATAGTTGCTGGTTTTTTATGTTTTTTCCGTAAGTTTTTCATGGTTTTGCTATTAGTTTATCTTTTTGCTCTTTGGTAGAGTCCGATCCATGAGCTCTTCATTGTTTTATCTTTCTCTCCTACTATTGTATGGGGTAGGGTCCCCTTAATCCTTATTTTACCTTCTATAAAAAAAAAATACCTACAGTATTCATACATTTTTAATATTATTTTCTATGTACAATTTTTTGCATGTCTAAAAATTTAGGAACAAAATAAGAATACATACAATTTAAATATGTAACAACTATATGTAAGGGTATAATTACTTGTGTATTTTAATTTCTTTTGGCACCTACATCGAGTAGGAATGTTTTTACCTTAAAGTGATATAATAAAAATCTCCAAAATCCCCACATTTGCTCTTATAAGATAGTGGATTTCTCCGTTGAGATTATATTTTTTTCAAATAAATGCTTAATTAAAAATATGCAATATTTTCATTATTGTTTATCCTTCAAAAATTTAAACATGGGTACCTACATATTTTCCTATACTTCTATCATACTAATACAACGAGAAATAGAATATAAATAACATTAATACTGCATTAACATTTACATACTTGAATAAATAAAGGAGTGTAACACCAATAATTTGGACACACAAATACAACAAAGAAAAATACTGGAATAATTTATTTTTTCGACTTACATTTCTCAATACATAATACCACATGAGCTCCAAAAGATAAACTTAACACCACATAAGAAACTTACACTAGTCATCAACTCACATAGACACATGACAACACCATATACATGTCGATGCCACACTTTCCCCAATGAACGAATGCTAGCAGTGACCTAACCACAAAAGGGACCCAAGGATTGGAAAACCCACAACACATCATTACCATGATTTCATCTTAGTTACGATTAACATTTTAAAAAACATTATTATGCAAGGATAATTTTTCTCCTTTTTCCACCTAGAGATTCTTAAATTCATTTCATGTTCAACTTACAGTTTGACCATTTAAGTTGGCTCTTTATGCCTTACGAAAATCCCCATAACTTACATAATTATTTCTCATATTTCAAAATATATACAAAGTTCCTAATTCTCTCATTTTTATGTTAGGATTGTGCTTCCCAAATGTTTATTCAAAGTTTAAAATTTTACCCTTGCTACACTGGTGAATTTGACGTGATGACAAGAAATCAATCTTAGGATTAAAGAAGGTTTAGGTTCAAGATACATTTTTATCTTTATTTACTTACCAAGGTTAATATAATTCAATAACTTATTGATTCCATTCAATATTTCAACATCAAGAAATTTTATTTAAATTAACATAAATCTTTTGTTTTCTCAAAGTTTGATCTCACCAAGGGCAATTCATATTCTTTTTAACACAAATAATTTTCTAATTGAGTTATAAGGACTCCAAGAGTGACATTATTCATAACCTCAAATCTCATTTTACTCTTATATGCTTTACTCTAACATTGCACTATGGTCTCATTATTGACATCACTTTAGAAAAAAAGAGTTACAAAAGTTCTTATCTAACATCATGAAGAAGTACATGATTGGGAGCATTATAAATTACTTATGAACCACAAGTGATTTGTGTTCAAGGTAAGATCCCATGTTTTAGCATTTCAAAATTCTCATGTGAAATTTATTTTATTATTAATGTCATATAAGGTCATAGCAAGGGATTACGCAACCAACTTTCCAATTTCTTGGGTTCTCTAAATTGAACATTTAATTCAAATTGATTTCGCTAGCAAGAAAGAGTTACTTACAATTTTCTACCCACAAGATAACCTCCTAATCAACTAAGGTTTAGTTTAATTCCAATTTGCACTCAGGGCTCTACACCTTTACAAATACGATTAAGGTGTGAAAACTTATTAACCCTATAAACTCTCCATAAAATATCAAGGCACTATATTGCCACTAGCCAAAGTAACACATTTAGCTGTGAGGAACTAGAGATCATTAACAAGAGTTTAAGTCAAAGTAGAACTATCCACTAGGTCCATTTATGTCATCTATATCCCACAAGGAATTCATTCAATGATGAAGAAAAATCCTAGATCTAACTTCATAAGACTTGGTAGACGACTAGGATACTAAGGAGGTGTTAGTTCTACTTACTCTAGATAAAGTTTGTCTAGGTTGTTCCTAATTGTTGGGTTCATGACGATAAAGCTAAACATACCGACCATTACGATAACACAAACTAGAGATATTATTTACCTAAGCTAGGAGGTTCCATCAAGCACAAAAGTTTAAGTACATTCTATGGTTTCAATTTCTTCCGTATGCTAAGAAGGATCACACATGAAGAAAAGCTATGCACGAATCTTTTACGAGGGTTGATTGTTGTGGTTAGATTTCTTTATTACATTTTTGAGGTAAGAAAATCAACATCAATTATTTAATCATCTATTGCACACTAGAATGCACTACAAGATATTGAATTCAAATTCATTTAACATATATATCCAACCCCCTTTTTTTTTTTCTAATTTTTAAACATACAGAAATCGAACAAAATGGCACCTATGATTAAATGCACATTTCCAAGGCATTCCTAAAACTAGCATCACATGCATATTACCAAATTTCAAATATTAATTTTTTTGTTACATTGAAACTACATTATACATATATACATTTTATATTAAAATATATAAATTAAAATAATAAGTAATGAACTACACCATGCCTTTTCACCATCATACTTCCATCCTACAAAACCATGTGAACATGATATCGTGATAAATCACCGGCATGGCATCCACCTAATCTAGCATAACTACCATTTTTAGTTTCCAATTTACATAATAACATTAATAATTTGCATCTAAAGGATAAGGTTAGAGACACATATTTATTTCATTTCAGTTAACTTCATTTCTTAACCAATGAGAGAGAGAGAAACACTATTTAACCAAAAGTCCAATTTCACACAACAATTCACATTGTAGATTTTCAAACAGTTATTTACAAGTGTCAACAAGTTCCCATAATAGTTTGGCAACCCCAAGGGGTCCTTCAACTTTCCTTTTACGTTTTCCTACTAGTTGCAAAAATGTTCAATTTAGGCTCAGAGGCTAAAAATATGCATTAAAAAATTGTCTTCTAATAAGAAAATTCATGATGAAAGGTAAATTCCTACATGTTCACCTATATACCAAGAGTTCACAAGAACTGAATGAACTCAAAGTCAAGTGAGCTTTCGATTGGCATGCAAATTTTCCAAGGCCATCAATCATAATACGCCTAGTTACAAACGATCAAAGTTAGCTCGAGGGCTCAGAAAACCACATTTAAAACTAACATTTGATGGATGAATGTGTAACAAGAAATTTCCTTCATGTTCCCCTATATATGGATAATTCACCTGAGTTGAAGGGACTGAGAATTGACAAACTGGTTTTAAATGGCGACGTATTTTCCGAGCCACTAGTCGTAATAGGTCCAGTTTGACCTAGTCAAACTACAACTAGAGGCCTACAAAATGCCTTTTCCAAACTATCAAGGAGAGTGCTTTCCCCAAACTAAAGGTTGTAAGAAATTTTCTACTAAAAATACTAGAGGTTTGTGAAGGCGAATAAACATTTTATTTCTCAGGGTTCAAATGGCAAGCCAAAATGAAAAAAACTTTTCCATTTTAGCAGCTCCCTAAAAGTGCAAAAATAGAGTAACATGGCTCCTAGAGGAGCAGAGAAGAGAGAAAAAATGGTCAAATAAGGTCACTTGAATGCTTCATGCGACTCTCTACATAACAAGGAACACATACGACATTCGAAATCTCTTTTACGAGGCTCAAAGTGTTGTTTTACAAGACTCTGGAAATTGTGTTTTTTTCTAACTTTGCAAGTTAGATAACAATGGTTGTTTTAGTTAACTCATCTAGCTCTTGCCAAAACCAATGAACATGAGCATCAATTTTTGATACCATGAGTTTAGTAATGCATGAGGTTTTCGTCACAAAATGGTTGAGGCTCAAATAGTAAGTCGATAGCAAAATCACGAGGTCTTATATTATCGATTGCACTAGCCGTCTAGTTGAAATATTAAATTTTTGAGAAACTAATAGTTTAATCTTTTTAAATTTTTTTAATGCAAATGAATAACCAAAATATAAAAAAATTATAAAAGATAAAGGTAAGGAGACCATTCCTGACAATATTAGCATCAGTAGTGCAAGAGGTGCTCCAGGTGGGTTCACCAACATTACACAAATCTCCAATTCTCTCTCTCTCTCTCTCTCTCTCTCATTCTTCCAAATAGTTTGTGTGCATCCAAAACACCTCCATTTTGTACCCGCAACAATGACATCGAAGGTACTTTTTTTTTCTCCATACATCTGTTCAACAAATGAAGTCTGTATCGAGTTTAGATATGAACCATGATTGTCATATTTCCATGTTGTGTCCAAAGAATCCTCCATCTCTGTAACCTGGTCTCTATCTGAGCAGAAAATACTTTTTTTTTTTCATTTTCTGCTTCTTGATTAGCATATTAATAGGATTTCTTTCCATGATGGATTCCCTCATTATGTCCCGCTCTCCTTAATCAAAACATGAACCAGGATGTACAAGTTATTCTTTCTTTCATAAATTTCTCATCTTTTTTCTACCACCAATGCTTTTAGAATCAAAAAATTGTATCCTATCCTATGATGCTAGACAAATATTTTTTTGTTTGCATAAGGGAAAGCCTCATGCACTGTCCTCGTATGACAAGACTGCTTCGATTCAAGATCATTTATCTGAGGACCACCTGCTGCAGCTATTCCATGTTCATCGTGGCATTCATGAACAGTCTGTGATGGCACCTCATATCCTTTGAAATTGGGTGTCGGTTCAATGTGTTATACCCACAAGCTTGTCATAACTACTCGAGGATTTGAAACGCCCAAAATCCATGCTCTATTGTATTTCAGTTTTTTTCTAGTGTCCTTTTTAAAATATTTTATACTTACTGATAGAAGTCAGTTTGGGCTTTGATGGATTACAACCTATATCACAAGAATCATTCTGGTTAGGTGTATGGCCAGAATATCCAAAGCATGTTATTTTATTTAATAATAGGTATTTTGTCAATCAGTTCACGTGGCTTTGCGTATTATTTCTTATTTTGCATATATGGCAACAATAACACTTGTAGTCGTAGCTTATAAAAAGTATTCCCTTGTCTTAAGCTTTGCTTATTATCCCAACCCTGTAGGCTGTGCCACAGCTCCACCTGGCGTGGGGAAGAATGAAGGAGACATAACTTGCAGAGATAAGTGTGGGATAACAGGAAGGGAACTTCTAACATCTTAACTAATACAATAGCCTCCCCAAATGAAAGGTAAAGAGAAAGAATGAAGTGGTAGCTGACATCTACCTGAGAATGGCGCTAAAAAGGTTAGCTACAAAAACACAAGTGCTAAGAAGAAGAAGCAGAGTCAAAAAAACTAGATATTACCTCTAGATGAAGTGCCTACCCAACCTCAGTCTTCTTCTTCTTATTTTCCTCTGAAAAATAATGAAAACTGCTTTAGGTACAGCTCCAGGTCCAGTTAAACCAGTTTATATAGAGAAAGGCATGGAGATAATAGAATTACAGACTTATCTCTACGCGTAGGTTTGATTAAACCCATAATGGTCTGATTTTGGATGGCTAAAAGAGAGGGGTTTGTCTGGCACAGGTCCCATAACATTCTGTTTATTTAATTGTTTTATAGTCGCTGCAACTATCTAATTTCTGCTAAATTTGCAACTGTACTTGGGTTTCCGTGTGGTTTTGGCCTTTGGATCTTAAGTAAAGTGGTTGAATTATTATGCAAGGAAAATGACAGGTCTGAACGCCCATGTGCCTTGTCAGGCATCCTCCACACACCAACTTCCTGCCACGCATCCTCCATTAACCTTATCCAACCACTCCCAACGCTTCCCCCCCTTTTTAAAAAAAAAAAAGGGATTACATTTTATGATGGGAACTGCAAGGAGAAGAAACCAAAACAACAACTATAAAGAAATTGATACTAAGAAAATGAATTAAAATCAAAATTAGATCTTTTAGAAATGAAATTAGATAAGAGCCTACCTCGTAGATTCCATTATTCAAGACTACAATTGCATCTAAAAATTATTTTTAACAAAATATTTAATTTTCAAAAGCTCGTACAAAAAAGGTCCATAATCTTATTAACAACCATTCAATTTAGGAATTTGAATAACCATAATACTCACATTAAAAAAATCATAAGATTACAATCCCACCCACATATAAAGAAGTTATAAATTTCCAAATGACATCACACTTAGCTATAGAATCAATGCACCTATCCCCACATTCAACTACTGTTACCACTCTCACATATGATACAAATACCAAAACAAAAGTTAATCTCCCTTTAAATAATAGGATGATTCCTTACAAAACATTTCAAATGTAACCCAAGATGGGTTAGCTTCTTAAGGGACCCATTTCATTACACCTTATGCAAGGATGAAATCTAGAGATAAATTTTGTAATACATCTTAAAGAAGCAATGTTATGATTTCTCTTTGTGCAAAGAGGTGTAATTATCCTTTCAATTTTACTCTACCCTTCGGGTTGTTATTTAGGAAAAACTTGAGAAGGAAAAACATGGTTTAATATTACACATGAATTCTTAATTTGTCTTACAAAAATATGAGTTTTTAATGTAATAAGGGATTTGATACATTTAAAAACATACACAAGAAAAATTATTAATTAATACAAAAATAAACATAAGAAGGTTACAAGGGTAAGAAAAATATGACAATTAGGAACCCTAGATATAAAAATATTTATACTAGAAATTGCACGTGAATTGTGTGATGTTAAAGCTAAAGGATTAGGCTATGCAGAGGTTTATTTTGAGGAAGAAAAACATGAAAGGAGGAAAAATGTGTAGAATATGGGGTCAGGGTAGGGTAAGGATCCAGAAAGACAACTAGTGGTTGGAACCATTTTGTTGAAGCGGTCTATTTTATGATGAGGGACAAATGTAACATGCATACTTGTTTTTGAATGTGTGATTGGAAAAGGGGCTAAATTTTGGAGGGTAGGTTGGAAATATAATACGAAGATATCTTGAAAACCAAGGTTCACGAGGGTTGCAATATTAAAATTATCATTAGGAGGTTTTAATATTTTTTATGAAATACTAATAACACATTTGAGTTAGGTGCAAGATCAATTGACTATTAGGGAAAACAACTATATATGCTTATAATATATGTAGATTTTGATTATAAAATGAATAATTCTAACATTGGTTGTGATTGATCTTTTCAAAGGCACCAATGAAATTAGCACAAAGAATACCATAAATATTAAACATGAGAAATATGAAATATGGAGTTCTAACATCCATGCATGAATGTCAAATCAAATGTAAGATGTATTGATAGATACTTCTAATTTGAAAATTTTATACAATACAATTATCTTTTCATGCTTCTATGATTTTATAAACTGAAAACTTCCATTTACAAGATTTAAACGTCATTGATAATATATAACAATGACTATTATATAGATGTGTGTTGGTATTCCAACAATACAAGGAAATGTTCTGCATAAGTGGAACCTATTTCAAACTTTTAGAATGTCAAACAACTTTGCAACTCATTATTCTCAAGCATGATGAAAGTTGAGAAATAATTCCAATTTAATCCAAAGAATAAAAATCTAGTAAAATCGAAACCAAAATTTGAACATGGACGATTCCCGAACATCCGTGTGTCAACACACACTCTAAACAATTCCTAAGCATGGATTCTCTAACAATTTTCAAATAGGGGAACCAATGATCCAACTGTAATCGTATTTTGACATAAACTATAATGACCACATTTTTTATGCACAAATCCCAAGACAAAACTCAATACTTAACTAGGAAAAATAGTGAATAATTTTTTTGTTTAAAAAGGTTTGCATCAAGTACTAACAACTATGTTTAATTTTTTTCTTGTTTACTAAAGTTCACATATATGAAGGGTTGTCAATTACTAAATTAATAATTATCCTTATTAATTTACACAAGGCTACCTTGGGATAAATCATTTTCTAGGGTCACCGCTAATTCATCTTATTTAAAATATCAATGGGGTCAATAGCTCCTTAGTTAGTTTAATTCTTACTTCCCACAACATTTAACAATAATTCCTCCCATGAGGTTGTCTATCTAAACAATTAAAAATTCCAATTAATTAACCCTTAAAATTCATTACCTATATTACCCTTTTGCAATTATTAATTTATCCCCAAGGGACCCAAGCCATATATTCACTTAACTTTCTAAGGTTAGAGTTTCAACTTTCCCTAACCATTAATTTGCCCCATTCAACTCAAATACCCATACTTTTAAAATTACCCAACCCCATAAAGTGCCACAACTTGAAATGTGTAGGGTTGATCCTCAACCCTTAGATTAAATGGATATACACCCTTAGATCTAGGTATTTTCAAATGAACCCTAAACATCCTTATGGGGTCTTCTTATTATTTATTTTACCCTAACTCATTTATTTGTTCCATTTTCATTTTGTAGGTTGGAGAAGTGGATGACATGGAAACAAAAAGTGAAACCACGGAGAAATTTCTTTAGATCTAGTTTGTAAATGGGGAAATCTTCCTCCACTCCATTCCTCTCTTCATTTATTTTAGTTTATTCCTAGGTTTATTATTGCAAGCCTATACATTCATTTTTTTGAGGTAGAAATAGAGGAGAGAGAATAGATATTTGTTATCTCTTATTATTCTATCTTATTCAAGAAGTAGATACAATATTTATAGGAAGGATAGCTAACAATACTCTCCACAATGTAAGGGGAGATTATTATCTACGAGAGAATAATGGAATAAACAAGAAACAAACTCTCCTAATTATATAAAATAAATCCTATGTATCTTTATGCTAACATTCCCCCCTTATTACATTATTCTTGCAAATGTGACCCCTGAAAAGTTCAAATTTCACTTTTCCAAGAGATTTTGTGAGAATGTCAACAACTTGTGCTTCTATAGGACAATACTGGAGCTGAATGTGATGGTTCAAGATGTGCTCTTGAATGAAATGACAATCAATCTCAATATGCTTTGTTCATTCATGAAAAACTAGATTTTGCATGAGCTTCAACACACTATGGTTATCACAATAGAGAATAGGAGATTATTTTTTAGGAATTTCTAGGTCATCCAACTTACAACATAACCATATCACTTCACACACAACTCCTCGTGCGATGCAATATTATGCCTCTATGGATGAGATAGAAACAACATTATTCTTCTTGCTTGTCCACGAGAGAGGTCGATATCCGAGAAGAAATATGTATCCTGTAGTTGACTTCCTGTCATCAATAGATCGGTGTGGTCCGAGTCGACGTATCCCTATAAGAAGAATTGATCATTCTTCTTATATTCTAGACCATAATCAATTGTACCTTGGACATACCTCAAAACATGCTTTTCTGCATTCCAGTGACATTTCTTCGGTTCCTACATGAATATGGAAAGATAGCTAACATCATAGCATAAATCTGGTCTAGTATATGTCAAGTAGATGAGTCCTTCAACAAATTGCCTATAGAGAGTAAAGATCTACTGAGGTGTGTTAGGGCTCAAATTAGTCTTTCCCTGTTTGTCATTGAATTTACTAAGTTTGTGGCCTCTCTCATGTATTTTGTCTCCCCATGTCACTTAAAGGTCCATAAATTTGTTTTTCATTTTTCTCTCCATCTGAAGGAGTCTGTAAATTGGGCGTAAAACTCAAGTTGTTCCTTTCCTTCCATTTTCCATAGTCACATTTTTTTCCCTATCATTTTTGTCCCAAATACCTGAGGAAACATGATTGGATATAGCTCGGAGGATCATGTTTGAACCTTATAACATTTCCAAATTCTCTATCCTTGAAGAAAAATTCATCTCCAGGCTCAAATGGTGGTTTTCTACATTTTTATGGTTTGATGGGTGTGTTTTCCCATCAAATTTACATCTCTAGCATCAGTGGAAATGTGGCCCTTTTTGGTTGGATGCGGCTGGCAGGCACTCTAAAAACTCTATGGCTCACCTCAACCCAAAAATTGTCCACATGGAGGAATGACGAAACTCATTTGAAAATTCACCTTTTGGTTTGGCCTTGGAGTTGCACTTGGGGGGGACATGTGGAGGATTCCGCTACTTTTCCCAGACTTAGACAAATTTTTCATGCAGCTGGTATAGTTTTGGGGGCCATGGACATGTGGTGGGCTGGCACTCATTTGAGGATCCACCTCAGGGTCCCACCTTAACAATTGCAACAGGGGGACATGTGGAGGCTTCCTCACCTCTCCGCTTTGTACTTAAACTTTTCAAAGAAATTTTCTAAGCCTAGGACATGTGGTGAGCCCGCTCATTTAGGGTCTCCGCTCTTGGGCACCATCTTGAAGTTGCGCCATAAAGACACGTGGAGGTTTCCATTGGGCCTTCCCTTCCTTAGAATTTTCAAGAAACTTCCTAAAGGGCCTGGGACACGTGGAGGGACTATGCATGTTTGGGGACCAGCCCTTAAGTTTTATTTTGAAGAAGCGCCAGAGGACACTTGGAGGCTTCCGCTCACTCTACCCTTTTACTTGGACTTTTCAATGGCAAAGGAAGACTGTCTCGGACCTTAGACACATGGCACCTTCCGCTGAACCTTCAAATTTTTAACTCTACTCTAGATTGAGACACGGGATGTTGTTGAGCCCACACTTGTTTTGGGTTTCTACTTTTGGGGACCATCTCAAAATGTGCCATTGAGACACGTGGAGGCTCCTTTGCTCCTTTTTTTTCACCGAGACTTTTCAAAGGCCAAAAGGCATTTTTCTTGGGCCCAGGTACATGGAAGGCTCACGCTTGTTTGAGACTTGCCTTATGTGCTTCTCCTTTGCAGTTGCGCCAAGGAAACACATGGATGGCTACGATATAAAGTGGAAAAGGGGTAGGATCAATGGTTGTTGTGCATTTCACCTATTTTTCCACCATTTTTTCTCCAAGACTCTTGGAGACAAAATACGCACTATTTTTCATCATTCTTTGATGAAATTATTTGTCGTCTCTGTCGGTAAGGTGTCATTGAATGGATTCAAAACTTAAATTGTGAGTCCAAGGATCGTTAAGGTCGATATTTTGAAGAGGGAATTACTCAGGCACTTGAAAAAATGGGAATTACTAGAGGAGATGGATGGGGAGAAATTGTAGAGGAAAAAGAGGGAAAAAGGATGAAATGATGAAAGTGCAGGCACAAAAGGTGAAAAAGGTGTTTCCTCGAGAGCAAAAAAGGGATGACCTGTCAAGTCCAGCTATGTAGAGGCTCCAAAAAATGATTAAAAAGGGGATTTCTCATGACAAAATCAGAATGATTAAAGGACTCCTAAAAAAGTTGTGGCATGGCATCCTAGTCATTAGTCGAGGGCCCAAGAAATGTGATCAGTTCACAATTGGTCCACCTAGCAGATTTTGGATCTAAATTTGTTAAACGTCATTATCTAAAAACAAATTGGTAACAAGAAAAGGTCCCTCAAATATTCTTCTCTTTTGGGGGAAAATTGAGTGGGAAAAAATGTATAAATGCAATGAGAATACTCTTGCAATGGTTAGAGTTTGAATTCTTGAGAAAAAATTTGAGAAAGTCATCTTCCCAGAGACCAAAGCCGAGATAACTTGTTATTTTCTTTTGTGTTAGATTTTCTATCATGTCAAGTTGGTTGCAGATGTATAGCCATTGACAAGCACTGAGATTTCTCTGGAAGCTTTCCCTATTGATGAATCTAAGTAATTTTGGAATTAATTTGTGTCTAATCTCTAGTAATTTTGTGTCTTCTTTGTTTCAGAATGTCTTGCAAATAGTTTCTTTCATTCCTATTGCAATCTTACATTGAAATTTTTGTGAAATCACACAAGATCTCATCCCTGTGATAGTTAATGGTATTTTAATTTCATTTCAAGAAGAGCCTTCATCTTGGATGAGATAAACAAATTTAAAATCAATTCACTATCATTTGTTGATAAAGATTGTCTGTAAGTCTTCGGGTGTACCTTAGGCATGATTAATCAAAAACTTTAGTGTTTAATTGAGTCTTTCAATTCGAGCCTTCGTGTTGGAGTCTCAAAGATTATGTGAAAACGTGTTGATTTGGGCCTCCATTAAAGCACACCTTCTGGTTGAAGGAATGTCTTAACTATTTTGAAGTTTTCTATTGTTGTGAAGTTGTTCATTGTTGTGTAGTCCTTTCAAGATCTGGTATAATCAACTTTATCCTACTTCATCTCCCACCAAAATCATTTAAAAACCATTGATCCACCCTAAACTACCCCTATTTTCCCTGTGTATCAACAAAGGAACAAAATCTACTTGCAAAAATATGCAGAACAATCAGGATTTCTTAATGTCTTCAGTAACCTTAGCCTTGTGTTGAAAATATCTCCATCATTTAGAAGTGACAACTCTTAAGAGTTAAATCATGGAGCATTGACCATATTTTCCCAAGGTTCTCTTCATAGAATTTGTGCAAAGGAAGGATATCTCCATCTCCTTCATCAAACAAAGGTTACACTAAGGGTCCTCTCACCTTGTCGAAGAGGCATGACCTAAAGTAGTGAGGATAGGTCAAATCCTCTTAAAGGTGTTATCCATCTCTCCACAAATCTGAGTAACAAAGGGTCAGTTAGATCTCATCCCCGCTACAAAATGACACACACTATGATCTATCTACCTCTAAGCTCCTTGTCAATATGTGTTGCTTGCTCGGCTTGAAAAGGAGAATGAATTTGGATACCAACACTCGTGGCACCATTGTCGGGGACTCTTTGAAGTATTTGAACAAAGGTGTACACGTATAGACCCTAGTAATGCTTTTTACAGATTTTAAAGTACAAATACATTGTTGAAACATCATTATTTGTTCAGATCTGTAAGAATTATTCAAAGTTGTGAGTTTTGAGTGCAATATTTCCAGCTTATATAGTTATTACACTAAGATTTGTATCATCATTGATAAATTTGGGTAAAAGAAGAGCATATCTTGTAAGCTTTGCATGAATCTGGTATTGATAGACATTTGATAGGTCTTTCATAGTGCATTTACACAAACTAAGGTGAAAATCCTTAGTGGCGACTCCGTGTTGTTTAAATTCTTTATAAATACCAGTGTCTTAACATATATCAAGTAAGATTTTTCACTAATATCTACAAAAGATGGAAGGAAGAAGATCTTTCTTCACAAGGACCCTAGTAGAAGGTTGTTTCAAGAGCTGGGAAAGTCTAATTCAGAAGGAAGAAGAATTTGGAAGGTTGTTGGAGATCAAGCATCAAGAAAAGAGATCTCCATTGGTGAAACTGATCAGCTTGTGATTGAAGATTGCAGTACTTCCTCAAGTGCTTTTGAATCAGGTAGCCTCTTTGTTGAATTAAATTCTCCATCTGGAGAGGGTCCATCATCTATATTTGAAACATTTTCTTCTCAATCTGCCCCTGTATTTTCAAAATCTAATAGAGTTTTCCAAGAGATAGAACCTTTAGAGGGCAGTCATTCTAAAAATTGTATCCATGTACCACACAAGACCCCTCACTCCTCATCATTTTTTTCTCTCTGTAAGATCACCTCCTCAAAATAATATGGCTCAACCTCCACCTAGACCTCCATTTGTCATTAATACTTTTGGTCCCATCAGTTTTAGAGGTATGGCTGGCTATCCAAATGTTGTGCCACAAGATGTAAAAAAAAATTGCCTAAGTTTCAAGGAAATAATGCAATAATTGGTGATCAACACTTGAAACTCTTTGTCAATATGATGGAGGATTTTGAAATAGAGTTTGAAGATGTATACATTAAATTATTTATTCATACTCTAGAAGAGGATGCAAGGGACTAGTATAAATCTCTTCCAGATAATTCCATTGACTCCTGGATAGAGATGAAGAATGCCTTTAGAATGCAGTATGGTGATAAAAAATAGACCCTAGGTTTCTTTTATCAGAGTTTGAAAATATAAAAAATAATCCTAATGAATCAGTGCATGATTTCAACACTAGATTTAACAAAACATTGAGAAGACTTCTGTTAATTTGAGGCCATGTGATGAATCATGTCTGATAAAGTATTCAGATGCATTTGATAAGAAAGTTGCTTACTATTTGAGGGATAAGAACCTTGGGAGGACTTTGAGGCAGGCCTTTACCATGGCTCTACAAATTGAGAACAACATGTAGTTGGAAAACCTCCTAAGAGGAGGGTGTTAAACTGATCAACCTTGAGAAGCCTCAATCAAGTAAGGTTGTGGATCTTGAGGAAGTTGTAAGGACTTTGGCCGGGGCTGTCAAAGAAATCTCTTACAAGCTGGCTAGGGTAGAAAAAGGAATTGGACAAGGTTCTCAGGGTCAGCATAGGCAACAAGGACAAGACAGACTTGTGAATCATCCTAGAAATGATCAGAGGTCTGATGACAGAGGTAAAGGACCCATGGGAGCTAGACAACCCCAAGCTAGGGAGAATAGAGTAGTGCTTGATCCTCTAAATGCCGAGTTGTTGTTGTTTGAAGAGACAAATCAAATGGATTGGTGTGAAAAATGCTTCTTACCCCACCTACCATGTGAAGTAGATCAGAAAGTTGAAGAAGTTGATGATGATGACAACACTGATGATGATGCATGCATGGTGGACTTCTCTACAAGCTCACAACAAGGAGAAACTTCAACTGAGGTAATAAGTGCAAGAACTGCTGCAAGTTTTTGGACTACATTCACTGGGTACCTCTTCTTCCTCCCTCTCATGCTTTAGAAATAGATATGGTACAAGCATTTGAACTTCCTAATAATGATTTTGAGTACCTAAGAGCTCTAATGATTAAGAAGTATGATGGAGGAATCCCATCAGAAGAGGATAGATAACTACTAATGAATGTTGTTGTGGCCCAAGAAAAGGAGTATAACACAAGAAGTAAAGTTGTCAAAGGGGCGGGCCTCAAGCCAAAACAAAGACCCCAGTTCTCACCAATGTCCCAAAAGAGACTCCAAAGAAAGATGCACCTGGAAAAGGCCTGTTGTCTCAAGTAGAATTGGTGTGCCCACCCATGCCCAAAATGTTAAAAACCTTGTGCCATCTGATGAGTTTGTCAACCTTTCTCCAAATGTTGCTTTTCCCAAGTACATTCCCTATGACATTGCCCAAGTCTTGAGTCAGATCAAGATTTATGTCCCAAGTGGAACTTGCTTAGGATTCTGAGCATAAGAAGAGGGATTTTGAGTATTTGGGATTGGGGGAAGATAGGAGTGCCCAAGGTAGAAATATAAATAATGTAAACACTCCTCCTTCAACCATTGCAGACCTAGAAAAACCACCAACATTAGAGGAGATAGGTGAACCACCTGAAGTCTACTTGGGGACATCTTTAGTTGAGTCTCAGTTAAATGTTGATCCATTTTTTACAACACTAATTATTAAAGACAGACTACTTTGCACAAAATTGTATGTTTGACTCCGAGCATCATGCAATGTTATGCCTCTAGAAGTCATGAATGAATTGAACATTAAAGTGACAAAAACTTATGGCAAGTGTACTGTAATGGATTCTAGAGAGGTCCCAGTTGTAGGGTGTGTGAAGGGTTTGGTGGTACAACTTGCAGCTTATCTAGGTAAGAACCTAAAACTTGATGTTGTCATTGTTGATTGCCCTACCAAATGGGGCATGTTGTTATCAAGAAAGTGGGCTACAAGTGTTGGTGGAAGTGTTCAGATGGATATGTCTTTTTCCACCATTCCAATTGAAGGCAGCCTTGTAAAGTTGTATGGAGAGAAGAAAATGTTGCACCTCATTGAAGATCCAAATAATGCTTCTTATGAAGTGTTATATGTTGATGTAGATGCAGATAACTTTGTGGGGTTTTTGATGGCAAGGAGCACAAGATTGATCAGTGTAAATGTCTTGAACAAGTGGGTTTACCTTGGACCTTGTTATTTGATGGAGCTGTTCCAAGTTTGGAAATGGTGTTGGCATTGTTCTGATTTCCCAGGCCAAGAAGAGTTTGTCTTTTCTTTCAAACTTAACTTTGAATGCACTAACAACATTGTTGAATATGAAGCATTGTTATTAGGCCTGAGAATTGCATGGAAATATGGTATAAAGGATGTCATTGTCAAAGGGGATTCAGAATTGATTGTCAAGAAAATTAGGAAATTGTATGCTACTAAAAATCAGAGAATGAAACAATACAAGCATGCAATTTGGGATTTGATTGAAATGTTTGACTCTTTTAATATTGTGCACCATGATAGAAAGTTTAATGTTGTTGTAGAGACAAGTTAGCAGTGCTAGGATCCAGATTTGGGAATTGTACAATGTCTCCATTTTGTGAGTATGATGTTGAAGTACTAACAAGGCCATTTGTCCCTGATAATGTTAAAAATTGGCAAGTGTTTGATGATGATGCCCAGGTGAAATGGTTTTACTGAGCCAAGGTGAGTTTTTTGACCAAAATATAGATTGGGAACCAATGGTGTGTGTTTTAAAGGAAAGGAAACATTATTTGGCAAAGACATCATCCAGTTGAAGACAAACATGATTCCCAGAGGTTTGGTGGCTCTTGAGTCAAACTTTGATAATGTTGATTGCATTATTAAAAGAAATATGTCTGTTTCAAGAGATGTGGAAGAGCACGACCTAGGTACAAAGGAAAATCCATGTAAAATCTGGTTAGGAAGCAATCTCAACAAGGAAGAGAAGCAATCCTATATTCAATTGCTGAAGAAATATCAAGACTTCCTAGCTTGGTCTTACTCTAAGTTGAAGGCATACAGGGAAGATTTGTTCCAACATGAGATTCCTCTTGAGTCTAATGCCAAGCCTTTCGGAAAAAAAGAGGCCCATCAATCCACTTCTTTCTTTGAAAATGCAAGAAGAACTGAAGAAGTTGAGGGATGGAGGATCATTCAGCCCACAAGGTACTCTTCTTGGGTTGCAAACCTAGTGCCTGTCAGAAAAAAGAATGGTGACATAAGGCTATGTGTAGACTTCAAAACCTGAATAGAGCATCATTGAAAGATAATTACCCTTTTCCAAACATGGAGAATATGCTACAATTGGTAACAGGTTCTGAATTGTTATCTACTCTAGGATGGTTTCTCTAGTTATAATCAAGTTGTTGTGAAGGAGTCAGAAAGAATAAAGACTTGCCTTTACTACTCCTTGGGAACTTATGTCTATGTCAGGATGCCTTTTGGCTTAATGAATGCTGGAGAAACTTTCCAAAGAGCAATGGATGTAGCATTTGCTGGTTATATCAATGATTTCATTGTTGTTTATCAGGATGATGTAACTTGTGTTTTCCAAAAATAGAAATGATCACTTGCAACACTTGGAGAGAATGTTGATAAGGTGTAGAGAGTATGGCATATCATTGAATCCCAAGAAGTGCCACTTTGGAGTGCAAAAGGAAAAGCTTCTTGGTCACATTGTATCAAAAGAAGGGGTAATGATAGATCCAGAGAGAGTGGAAGCCATCAACAAGGTTCCAATTCCAAGAACTAAGAAGGGAATTCAATCCTTCTTTGGACAAATAAACTTTATCAAAAGATTTGTGTCTAACTTTGCTGAGTTGACCATCCCCATTACTAGTATGCTGAAGAAGGACCAAGTTATCAAATGGGAAGAAGTTTCCATTCAAGCTTTCAATGGGATCAAAGAAGCACTAAAGCATGCCCCTGTTTTGGCAGCCCCAAATTACAAGAAGCCTTTTCAAGTGTTTTCTTTTGCTTCAGAAAACACCATTGCATCTGTTTTGTTACAGAAGGATGATGAAGGGGCTGAGAGACCAATTGCCTTTTTCAGTAAGGCATTGCAGGGAGCTGAGTTGAAATACACCATCATGGAGAAACAAGCATTTTCCTTGGTGAAAGAAACAAAGGTTTTCAGACCCTACATCTTGAGTTCTAAAGTTGTTGCTTATGTTCCCCACACCATGGTGAAAGACATCTTATCAGAGATGGAGGTCTCAAGAAAAAGATGCAGATGGGTGAACAAGTTGCAGGAGTATGACATGGATATCCAAACCATGAAATTGGTAAGAGGTTTGGGCCTAGCTAAGCTTATGGCTGAGAGCAACCTACAAACTATTGAGGTAAATGAAGTAGAAGGAGAAAGGGTGGATGTCCTTGAAAATTTGGTAAGTTTTGAATGGTACAAAGATATAATATTTTATCTCAGACATCTATGTTGCCCTGAATATTTGAGTAAAAATCAGAAAAGAGCTCTTAAGTTAGCCTCTCAAAAGTATGTCATTACTGATTTTGGGTTAGCTTGGAAGAACCCCGAGGGAGTGCTCTTGAGATGCATTACTGAAAATGAGGCCCCAAAATAATTGTTGATCTCCATGGAGGGGTCTGTGGGGGACATTTTGTTGGAAGAGTTACAACACATAAAATCTTGAGGGCTGGTTATTGGTGGCCAACTCTCTTCAAGGATACAACTCTATTGGTGAGGAAATGTGAAAGTTGCCAGCATTTTTAGAAGAATGAAAGCTTCAAGCTCCCTTCCTTTGCAGCCTGTGTCAGTTGAAGCCCCATTCAAGAAATGGGGAATGGATTTCATTGGGAAATTTTTGATCCTTCCAGTGCTGGTCATAAATGGATTCTTGTAGCCACTGATTATTTCACTAAGTGGGTGGAAGCAATCCCCACCAAGAAGGAAACACACCAAGTTATCATGGACTTCATTGAATCAAATCATATGCATATTTGGAGTGCCAACTAAAATTTTTGTTGATAATGCCATGAGTTTCAGAGCCAAACCTTTGGTGGCAATGTGCAAAGAATATGGGATCAATTTGACATATGCTTCTAACTACAATCCCCAAGGAAATGGACAAGCTGAGTCCAATAATAAAAACTTGTTGAAGATCATTAGAAGAACCTTGGAGCTGAACAAAAGGAAGTGGGGTGAGCAACTAAAGTTTGTTGTTTGGGCTGATAGAATCACTGTCAAAAGAGCTACTGGTAAAAGCCCATTTGAATTGGTATATGGAACTCAAGCTTTGTTGCCCCTCCATTTGCAATTGTCTTCATTTTAGTTTGTTCAATAGATTGAAGACCAAGAAGTTAGTCCATATGATGCTCGAATCAATCAGATTATTGAGTTGGATGAAGAAAGAAGGGCATCCCATCAATGGCATGTGAAGTTCAGAGAAAAGTTGAAGAAGCTATTTGACAAAAAGGTGACACCCAGAGCTTTCAACATTGGGGATCTTGTGCTTTTATGGGATAGTAGGCATGAAGATAAGGGAAAGCATGGTAAATTTGATGCATTGTGGATGGGCCCTTATTCAATTGATATTCGAATTGGTGAAAATACCTTCTTCCTAAAAGACTTAGATGGGGAACTACTTGAATTTCTTGTTAATGGTAGGCATTTGAAGCATTTCCTTGATTGATTTCTCATAAATCAAGGTATACTCCATTTGTATAGTGTATAGTTCTTTGTTCTCATCTTCTTTTTGTGTTTTTGTTCATTTCTGGTCCTTGGTGACCTAGTTTTGTTGGTTTCTCGGTTCATTTTTTGGAGGATGGTTGTGGTTGTTCTGCTCTCTGAAAGCTTATTCTTTGACTCCATTTGCCCAATGGTCTATTTTTGGCACTTGGTCTACTATTTTTTCTTGTGACACTCACAGGGAGTGCCCATCCCAAGTCGAGCCGATGTTGGTGCTCAAATTAGTCTCACCCCATTTTTCATGAAATTCCTCAGTTTGCGGCCTCTGTCATGTTTTTATCTCCCCGTGTTGGTGCTTGAAGACTCTTTCCTCCATTTGGTTTCCATGATCAGTCCCTTCCTTTAGTCGAGGATCACTTAAAGGTCCAAAATTTTTTTCATTTTCTCTATCCATCTGAAGGAGTCTGTAAATTGGGCGTAAAACTCAAGTTGTTCCTTTTCTTTCCATTTTCCGCAATCACGTATTGTTGTCCCTATCATTTTTTTCCCAAATACCTAAGGAAACATGTGATTGGATGTAGCTCGAGAGGATCATGTTTGAACCTTATAACATTTCCAAATTCTCTGTCCTTGAAGAAAAATTCATCTCTCGGGCTCAAATGGTGGTTTTCCTACATTTTTACGGTTTGATGGGTGTGTTTTTCCCCATCAAATTTACATCTCTGCATCAGTGGAAATGTGGCCCTTTTGGTTGGATGCGGCTCGGTGGGGCACTCTAAAAACTCTATGGCTCACTTCAACCCAAAAACTTGTCCACGTGGAGGAATGAACGCTCATTTGAAAATTCACCTTTTGGTTTGGCCTTGGAGTTGCGTCGGGGGACACGTGGAGGATTCCACTGTTTTTCCCGAGACTTAGAAAAAAAATTTTTCATGCAAGTGTATAGTTTTGGTGGGCCATGGACACGTGGTGGGATGGCACTCATTTGAGGATCCGCCTCAGGGTCCCACCTTAACAATTGTGACAGGGAGACATGTGGAGGCTTCCACTGCGGCTCCGCTTTGTACTTAAACTTTTCAAAGCAATTTTCTAAGGCCTGGGACACGTGGTGAGCCCACGCTCATTCAAGGTCTCCACTCTTGGGCACCATCTTGAAGTTGCACCATAAAGACATGTGGAGGTTTCCATCAGGTCTTCCCTTCCTTAGAATTTTCAAGCAACTTCTAAAGGGCCTGGACACGTGGAGGGACCACGCATGTTTGGGGACCGGCCCTTGAGTTTTATTTTGAAGAAGTGCCAGGAGGACACTTGGAGGCTTCCGCTCACTCTACCCTTTTTCTTGGACTTTTCAACGGCCAAGGAGACTGTCTCGGACCTTAGACACATGGCGCCTTCCACTGAACCTTCAAATTTTTAACAGACTCTATCGGACTAAGACACGTGTTGAGCCCACTTGTTTTTGGGGTTTCTACTTTTGGGGACCATCTCAAAATGTGCCATTGAGACACGTGGAGGCTCCCACTTGGCTCCTTTTTCACCGAGACTTTTCAAAGGCCAAAAGGCATTTTTCTTGGGCCAGGTATGTGGAAGGCTCACTTTGTTTGAGACTTGCCTCTGTGCTTCTCCTTTGTAGTTGCGCCAAGGAAACACGTGGACGACTATGATATAAAGTGGAAAAGGGGCAGATCAATGGTTGTTGTGCATTTCACCTATTTTTCCACATTTTTCTCCAAGACTCTTGAGACACAAATACGCATTATTTTTCATCGTTCTTTGATGAAATTATTTGTCATCTCTATCGGTAAGGTGCCATTGAATGGATTCAAAACTTAAATTGTGAGTCCAAGGATCATTAAGGTTGATATTTTGAAGAGGGAATTACTCAGGCACTCAAAAAAATGGGAATTACTAGAGGAGATGGATGCGGGGTAGAATTGCAGAGGAAAAAGGAGGAAAAGGATGAAATGATGAAAGTGCAGTGCAAAAGGTGAAAAAGGCATTGCCTCGAGAGAAAAAAGGGATGACTTGTCAAGTCCATACTATGCAGAGGCTCCAAAAATGATTAAAAGGGGATTTCTCACATGAAAAAATCAAAATGATTAAAGGGACTCCCAAAAGTTGTGGCATGGCATCCTAGTCATTAGTCGAGGGCCCAAGAAATGTGATCAGTTCACAATTGGTCCACCTGGTAGATTTCAGATCTGAATTTGTTAAATGTCATTGTTTGAAACAAATTGGTAACAAGAAAAGGTCCCTCAAATATTCTTCTCTTTTGGGGGAAAATTGAGTGGGAAAAAATGTATAAATGCAATGAGAATACTCTTGCAAATGGTCGGAGTTTGAATTCTTGAGAAAAAAATTTGAGAAAGTCATCTTCCCGAGAGACCAAAGCTAAGATAACTTGTTATTTTCTTCTGTTAGATTTTCTATCATGTCAAGTTGGTTGCAGATGTATAGCCATTGAAAAGCACTGAGATTTCTCTGAAGCTTTCCCTACTGATGAATCTAAGCAATTTTGGAATTAATTTGTGTCTAATCTCTAGCAATTTGTGTCTTCTTTGTTTTAGAATGTCTACAAATAGTTTCTTTCATTCCTATTGCAATCTTACATTGAAATTTTTGTGAAATCACACAGGATCTCATCCCTATGATAGTCTAATGGTATTTGCAATTTCATTTCAAGAAGAGCCTTCATCTTGGATGAGATAAACAAATTTAAAATCAATTCACTGTCATTTGTTGATAAAGATTGTCTGTAAGTCTTCGGGTGTACCTTAGGCATGATTAATCAGAAACTTTAGTGTTTAATTGAGTCTTTCAATTCGAGCCTTCGTGTTGGAGTCTCAAATATTATGTGAAAACATGTTGATTTGGGCCTCCATTAAAGCACACCTTCTGTTGAAGGAACGTCTTGACTATTCTAAAGCTTTTATGTTGTTGAAGTTGTTCATTGTTGTGTAGTCCCTTCAAGATCAGGTATAATCAACTTTATCCTACTTCATCTCCCACCAAAATCATTTAAAAACCATTGATCCACCCTAAACTACCCTTGTTTTCCTGTGTATCAACAAAGGAACAAAATCTACTTGCAAAAATATGCAGAAACAATCAGATTTCTTAATGTCTTTAGTAACCTTAGCCTTGTGTTGAAAATATCTCCATCATTTAGAAGTGACAACTCTTAAGAGTTAAATCATGGAGCATTGACCATATTTTCCCAAGGTTCCCTTCATAGAATTTGTGCAAAGGAAGGATATCTCCATCTCCTTCATCAAACAGAGGTTACACTAAGGGTCCTCTCACCCTAGTCAAAGAGGCATGGCCTAAAGTAGTGAGGACAGGTCAAATCCTCTCAAAGGTGCTATCCATCTCTCCACAAATCTAAGTAACAAAGGGTTAGTTAGATCTCATCCCCAGCTACAAAATGACACACATTATGATCTATCTCCTCTAAGCTCCTTGTTGAATCTGTGTTGCTACTCGGCTTGAGGCTACAAGTGAACCCATGCTGCAAAAGGTGATCATTGATCTTGATATACCATGCCCTTAGAGCTTGTTTCATTCCATACAATGATTTGATGAGACAACATACCTTCTTAGGATGCTCTTCATCAACAAATCCTTTAGGTTGGGTCATGTACACTTCTTCTTTTAGATCACCATTTAGGAAATAACTCTTGACATCCATCTATTGAATTCTCCATCCTTTTTGTGCTACTAGTGTGCAAACAACTCTGATGGTCTTGATCTTTGCAGTGGGTGTAAAGGTTTCTTCATATTCGATGCCCTCTTTCTAAGAATATCCTTTTCTACAAGATATTCTTTATGTTTTTTGATGGATCCATCTCCCCTTTACATTTTGTATTGAAAACCCATTTCAGCCTATGGGTTTCTTTCTTGTAAGCATATCAACAAGTTCCCATATCCATTTTTTCATAAGTGATTCATATTATGTAACCATGGCTTCCTTCCACTAATGTTAACTAAGTGTTTCATGAACATTTTTAGCTCGAGCTATTAATTAGTGAACTCACAAGTTTAAAATTTACCTCATTTCTTATTTAACTCCTTTTTTGACTCCGGATGATGTATCTAAGAGTTATTGCAAATGTGAGTCCTTGATAGTGCTTTGTACCCACTTTGGATGAGAACTTAGCTGATTTTGAGAAGAACTATGTCATTACCATGTGGATTGATGTGGAGTCACATTCTACAGTTCTCCAAGCTGAACCAAAGGCTCTCCTGGTAGAATTTCTTTTCTTTGAGTAGTCTCTTGTAGCTATGCATCTGATTCAGAGACTAGTCGGTGAGCGGTGGTTGGTAATGGTTCTTCTGATGTCACTATAGAGTCAAAGGATGACTCGTCATAAACCACGTCCCGAATCTCATATATATTATTTGTCTCAGGATGCATGAGATGATATTCCTTTGAGGTAGTGTTGTAGCCAAGTAGGATACACGGGAGTATCTTTGGCTCAACCTTCTTTCTCTTCTCAGTTGGGACATGAATGTATGTTGTGCAACCAATTATTCACAAATGAGAAATTGATGGATTTCTAGTACTCCATACCTCTTATGAAATTTTATTTTGTAGAATCTTTGTTGGTGCCCTGTTGAGAAGATATATAGTTGTCTGTACTACTTCAGCCCAATATCATTTGTCTAGCTTTGCTGTTGTTAGAATGCAGCAAGCCATCTCCATCACTATGTGATTGTGTCACTCAACAATGCCATTCTGCTAAGGTTTGTAGGGAGCAGTCAGGTTCTGCTTAATGCCTTGTTGGTTTAGGAATGTGAAGAACTTATTTGATGTGAATTCCCCCTCAATCTGAGTGAAGTAGAAGAAGTGGTTGTCTGGTCTCTTTCAAAACATGATGATAGAAGTTCTGGAAATGTTGAAGAGCCTCACTTTTCTTCTTCAGGAAAAATATCCACATCTTTTGGGAATGGTAATCCACGAACATTTGGAATTACTTGTATCCTAAAAATGAAGCAAGCGGTGAAGGGCTGATCAGATTGATATGAACTACCTCCATGCTTCTTGGCATGGAAGGTGCTTTCCTGAAACAGATCCCTGTGTTATTTTCCTACAAGATAACTAGGGCACAAAGGCAAGGAACTGGACAATTTGGGTAGTCCATGAACCATTGATTTTGAACTCATATGATGTAATGAACTAGCCAAAAAGTTTCCATATCTAAAATTCCAAAGTGCAGTAGATTGTACTATTGATGCAGATAAAGCTATTGTAGAAGATGAAACAATATCTAAAGCAAATAAATTATCTTTTAGAAATGCTCTAGCAATAATCTTACCTTTTCACAAGATCAAACATGATTTGATGCCATTTTGGACAATAAATTCTACCTTCAGGTGATGATTCAATAGCTGAGTTACTGACAGGAGGTTGCTAGTCAATCCAAGAACATATAATACCTTTGTAAGTGTACATTTTCTTGGTCCCAGAGGGATGGTGACTCTACCTATTCCTTCTGCAATGTACCACCTAGTAAAACTATGGTATAACACGTGCGTTCGGAGGGTATTAAAGAATACCCTTGATTTTAATTTTTACCTCTACTTACTCAATTGATAATACCCCCTCCCGTTATATTATTAAAATGAAAATACCCCCTATTTTTTCCATGTACCTCACTTACCCATTTTTCCATTGCAATTTTATTTACCCCTTTTTATTTCTACCCGTATATGTCAAATAGAATATATATCATATTTCTCACTCAAATATTATTTTCTTAATACAACTTTTCTATAAATAGTGGGTTTGAATACATTCAAAACCTATTACCAATTACTTTAATGTTATTCTTTAATAATTTATCATTCTTCAAATAATTAAGATGGTGAAACAATATTATTTAAGATGAAAAGCATACTCAATCTTAGTTACTGACAAAATCGAAGTTCCCTTTGCATCTCAATATTTCCTAGTTAAGAATATTCTAATTGATATTTCCTTAGTCAATAAGAGATTATAATTTAATTTTGTGACCACACTCCTCTTGCACTTTTTGAGTCTTTCAAATAGACAACAGTAGATAAATTGGGAAGATTATCAAATATAATTGTTTAGGTACATTATCATATAAAGACTATGATAAGTCTATTTTTATATTAACACTTATCAATTATTTAGTCATGGACTCTATTAATATATTTCCATATAAATACCTAATTAAAAATGCATTTACATATAAAATAAAATAATTTCAATGGATGTAAATTCATTTACACAAAGCATTGAATTTAATTTAATGCATGAAATTAGAATGAATGAGGATAATGTTGAGTCATTGATTCAAAGTCATTGTTGAATTCATAATAAAAGAAAACCTCAAATGAGATATATTACATGCAACACAACCAACTAATTTGAAATATGGCTTAGAAATATGGCATGTCACGTCAAGTTCCGCCAAGAATTTATCCATTGCTATAGACAAAATGAACTAGTTCATATCATAACAAGTTGACGTGACATGCCCAAAAAAGGAATCTTGAGATTCCAAAAAAATAAGCTTAATGCTCTTTTTATTAGTTTTTAAATTTGAAACATGTTTCATTTCATGTCTGAAACAAGGAGCCTTATCTTTCTGTGATAGATTCAGTGGTTAACAAGGAGAAAATGTATTTTAAAAATGCTCTTGACTAAATCAAGGAACATTCACCTTTCAGGATTTTAACAATGTTTTACCTTTCTAAATTTGAAATATGTTTCGGTCCCTGGCTAAAATAAGGAACAACCAGCTTTGAGGAGTACATTTGGATTCTGGACATTAACAACCAGTAAGAGGATTTCAGGAAAGATTGTTACTTACCTCTGGAATGTTCTTCAGATGTCAATTCTGCACGCCTAGGTTTCTTTCCATGTCTGCTTTCTCCATTTTGTTTGCATGTTTCTCTTCATCAACATCTTCAGATAGTACATCTCCTGATTTCACCAAAGTTGTAGATGGAAGATGTTCTATTAGATCTCACTGTATGCTAGGTTTCACCTTGGCAAAACACTATAACAACATAATCAAGTCATCTACCAAAACATGTAACATATAAATGGCATTCAAAATACGACATTCTATCTTTATCCTCTCTTATAAACAAGTAGGAGTCCCTTCCGACTCAACCCAGATACAATATCAACAAGAATGAGATGAAGGATGGGAAGAAGACATCTTTGTAGCGTATCTTCAAATGGCTCATATGCTTGTCACCTAAACTTTATGTCCTCTTGTTTCATATATTTACTGAAATTTGATATAAATCTATGTTTTTTTACCATGCAAAATAAGACATCCAAGATCTCAGCTTGCACAATTTTCCTAATGTTAGAAAAGTCAGGAGATATCATTGACCCATTTAGCAACAAAATTTTCCTTTCTACTACCATATTTTCCAGTCGCAAATCTAATTTGAATTGGATCGTTCATAATTGATATAAATTCAGTTTTTTTCAAGGTCTGTATGACCATTGGTCCATTGATGAACTCTTAGATGTTCTTACTCACACTTCAAATGATAGAAGGAAAAACAAAACACGAGTTACAGATTGTGTAGGGGAATGGTCAAGAGAGATTGAAGATTAGGAAGGGCTTTAGGATGGTCTGGAACCTGAAGGATCCTTGAACATGTTTATCAAGCAGATTTCGAAGTTGCTTAATCTATCTCTTATAAACATATCTATAACCTAGTGTGAAACAAATGAACCAGTCACATTCAGGGCCACAAAAGTAGACCTGCACGAAGAACTCAACTTCCCAGAATGGAAGTTGTGGCATTTTACATGAACATGCTCATCAGGGTTATGTAAAGCCCTCTAGAGTCAGAATGCTTGTATAACTGAGTGTAGGAGCAAAGAAAGTATTGAGTGAGATTTAGAGCAGGTCAAGCTTGTGAGAGTATTGTAGAATAGTCTCATAGTGTTCTTGGAGGCTCCATGGGAGGAATTGGCTTGTAATTCTTCCTACCATTCACCGAGATAAGTATCAAGGTGATTCGAATAGATCCTGAAAAATCTTTATAATTCAATTGATTAAGAAGATTAGTTGTATTTATAAGTTCACGAGACTAAAAAAGATTTTAAGACATGCTTTTAGCCTCAGTGAGATAGAATTGGGAAAGGCAGAGATGGAAAAATCATATAGATGAAATAAGTGCACTGAGGCTATCCTTGGTAGAGTCATTAAAGAAAAGTGCAATGAGTCTCCAAAGAGAGGAAAATAGTCCAAAGGAAAAGGTAGAGTACTGCCGCCCCAGCAAACTCGTACAAGTTAGTGTAAGGGCAGCCCAAGAAGGTATGGAAAAGGAAAGCATTCCATTGTTTGTCCATTATAGAAAGAGGGGCTTCATCTTGTTTAAGGAATCACCTTTGTGTGGCCATGTGTTAAAAGAAGTGCTCCATTGCCAAGCAACCCAAGTATTACAAGAAGGAAGGAAGTTGCTCTCAGTATTCTTCAGAACAAAATAAAAGAGAAAGATGCAAAAAAATATGCAAGTTGTGAATGCCACTCTTTAAATCAACATGAAGAACAAGGAAAGAGGAATATGTTGTCCAAGGACACATGCAGTAATGATTTCACATGTTGGAACACGAGTGGGCATTGATATGCAAAATGTTGGAATTTCCATCCAAATAATTGTATGGGGCAGCTCAACAAGGGAGAGGCACCTGCAATTAAAGAAGGAGAAACTGTTCATGCACCTAGAAGCCAAGAGTTAGCAATAGAAGAAGAAAAGGCATCAAGAGGGAAGCCCATAGAGGTGTTCTCATCACCACTACAGAAAGGTAACCATGGTAAGAGATTATTTAGTGGAAAGGTAATTGCAAAGATGAGAGGTTAATTTGCTTTCATATGTATGAGAAACACTCAGATTGAGTTGTATTCAAGAAACACCTCCAAGATTTCTGTGTTTCATTTGTTGATATATCATATAAGTAGGGAGCTAACACCACTTGTAGGAGCAAGTAGACAGGTATTTCTAGCCTCAATGTTGAGTATGAATCATATATCAAGTCCATTCACTAGGCATAAGTATGAGCAGCCTAAGACATCAAATGGTTTTATCTTTTTTAGTAATTCTGATTCGCATGTGATTATGCAACATGTATGTGTTCACCAGTTCTTGTAACATGTGTATGAAAGGAAAGGTAGAAGAGAGGCGCTTTAAGCTGAGATGCACTCCAAGCAAGCAATCTAGACAAGTAATTGTGCCAAAGTATAGCAAAGACGAAGGAAACAAGTTGATAAGACAAATTTTCAAAATAGCAAAAATCAATCACATGGAAAGTTTGGCTAGATACTAACCCATACAACACGTTTGGCTTGGTCCAAAACTGCTTTGCAAGAACAATAGCATACAAACCTTGAAGGCCCTTCATCACTTAGGTCTGGTTTCAGTTTCCAAAGGTGGCAGCTAGCTATTTTTATATTTCTCATTGCAAAACTAAGGAAATTTGAAATGGTATCATTGTTGTAGCATGCATGTAGACATCACAAATATGTGGAAGAATGTTTCCACTATGTATATAGCATCCATATGTGAGTTGATGATTGTGGCATCCACATAATAAGTTGTAGTAAATGTGGCAAGGTTCTAGAATGCGTTTTTAGTTGTATGCACATAAGTCATGGTTGCAGCAGGTTTTCCAAATCTGATTTTGGTATGACAAGCAGTTGTATTATGCACATTGGTGGGCAACTAAACTATGTTCACGAGCCCAAGAGTTTCCTCCATGGTGGAAGAGAAGTGGTATGAAATTTGGTCATTGTAAGCAAGGTGAGAAGAGCATCCATGATAAGTCGCACTCCACATGAAGGTTGTTGATTTCATACACACTACCTTCATGGAAGGTATTTTCTTTACAGTCACACTATTTTTGTTGATATGATGTTTGAATTTCAAGACCCAAGATAGGGGCAGCTATGTGGACAAGGTTATTATTTCAGCCACTCACATAATCATGAATTTTTTCACACTTGTTAACATTTGAATCTGAGAGAAGATGATGAAGCAAACATCTTTAAAGAGAGAGATCATTGCTTTTGCCTACAAGCATGTAATTTGTAGAAAAAGGCTAAGAAGACCACTATCAACTATATGAGTTGACATAGTTGACGGTTGAAATAGTAGGCTCGAAGAGAGAAAACTTTTTCAATTCATGAGAAGTGATGAAGAAAGGTATCTCACTTGAGAATAAAGAAGATATATCCTTATTCTTTCATTTATAGAGCTTTTGGGGACCAAAAGCCTCCGGATTGGGGAGGTATGATCCAAAATGGATCCTGAAAATCTGTATAATTCAGTTGATTAAGATGATCAGTGGTACTCTTATTTCACAAGACTAAGGAAGATCTTAAGACATAATTTTAACCTAATTAAGATAGTTGGAAAGGTTGAAATGCAGAATCAAAAGAAAAACAAGGGAAACATGTGCATTGGGGCTCAAAATGATTCAAACATTTTGGGGCCACACTGATTGAAACCAAGGTTTGAAGTGACAGTTTCAGCTTGGTATAATACCATCATTATGGGACATGTTACCAAGATGCATTTGGTATGGTATGAAAATGTTCTATATAAGACAATAGCAGAATCGGTTGTCCAAAGGGAGCTGAATTGGTTCTTCTTCCATCTCTCCATATGGGATTTATTTAAAATTCTTTGTATGACTCACTTGCTCATCCCTTAGCATAAATATTCCTCCTAGGGGTCAAGGAAAGGCATTGAAGTATATACCTAAGAGTGATCTAAGGGAGTTAAGTATATACCTAAGAGTGGCATTGAAGTATATACCTAATGAATTTAAGTGACAAAAACAGTAGTGAATGAAACCTTATAATGAAAGCCCAAACTTACGGTTGAGGTATTGTAAAGCCAAGGTAAAGAGAACATGAAAAATTACACAAAACCCAATCAGTGCTCCAACACATATCCAATAAAATTTAGCTTCTGCAAATAATCCACGAGCTTCTATTATTGCATGTCCCAATGTCTTGTTTGAGGTAGTGCTGCTTCGCTGCATATAAGTGAATTTTTTAGATGAAATAAAGTATTTAATATGGTTGTTATGCTTGCTAGCCTACGATGCTCAATCAGGGCATTTTCTCACTTACTTTGTTCCATCTGGGTGCCAGAAATTCATTTACAGCAAGGGCATTTTGGCTGTAAGACACTGGGGAGCACCAATATGCCCAAATCCACCAGCTGGGTATGTCCTCTGTTTCAGAAACATGATAAAATCAAGCATTGCTATTATAGTTAAAAAGTTCAAGATTGCTACTAATCATTTTCTTCAGTTTAAATAATTGTGTGTGTATAATCATGTAGATCAGTAACTCAGGAAACCACAAATCCTCCTAGAACAAACACGAGAACGCATTACCTTGCACAAGTATAAGTGAGTTAGATCAACACTACAATCTAGAATGTTACTGGATGCATTGCATTGAAACAAGGACTATGCTTGAAGTTGTTTCTGTACCCATGAAAATGTTCTCTTTATCAACAACAACTTGTAGAACTATTAAAGGTTCCCAACACGTTGATTTTGTTAGGTCATACTCAGATATGTAAATGTCAATGGGTTGTCACCTAAAGCTTTTTTAGGATAGAATCATATCTCACGTCTTTGACAAGCATGTGGCATGGACCTCCTAAGTTTATAAGATGCTAACCAATAGGATGCATGGCGTGGAATGATCAAATGTTGTGCGTAGACAATAATCAACGTACTTGTATTGGCATATTAGAATGAGTTGTAGCAGAATTAAGGCATTTGGTTGTCCATTGGATGGAGTGTCTGCCAAGAAAAAATCTGAGGTTCAAACCCCAGCGGGCCATACAAAAGGCTGATGATTTCAAATCATTAAAAAGGAGTTTGACCTCAATAATTGGTTTCCACTTTGTGACTATCAAGAAAAGGTATGTGGTAGTTGGTAGCTTATTTGATCATGGATGCTAGCTTGGACATGTTTTAAACTTTTTAGTTATCAAATTGCTTTAGTAGTGATTCAGCTTAATGTGGACACACAATGACTAGAGGTTTATTTGACATAAACCATAATATGGCCATTTTTGTGTTAGGAATGTAAAATGCTAATATTTTTATTGAATGAAGCTACCCTGAAAGAATTTAAAGTCAAGAATAGGCTGATTATTCAAATATTATGAGCAGCAATCACTTAGCATGTTGAGGATGGTTGAAACTTTCTAAAGTCCAAACCTGTTGACCAAATCATAGGGAAGTGAATTTGTAAAAATTTCACTTTAGGACCTTGAAAACCTTCATAACGTCATCATCTTAAGGTCATGAATCAGTGTTGTATCAATGCGTAGGAAGGCTTGGGATGCAATCTGACATTGTAATTAAATTTTGCACCGATAAGTTTCAGACATGCGTATGGATAAGAAGAATCTGATATGCGGATACAGGAAAAAAATTGGGGGTCCTTGATACAACTTTGGATACGGCCCTACAAAAAATATATGAATTCTAGCCTAATAAATAGGAATTAACCACGTATTATGCATATTAAAAACAAAATAAGTTAGATAATCATGAAACACTACTCATAATTTGTATAATACCAACCAAATCCCAAACGACTAGGCACAAATGTAAAAAATGAGCTTAAATGCCTTAGAGAGGCAATGCAATGAGGGAATGAGGTGAGTGTTTTTGCTTTTGTTTTATGTTATTTATTGCCTTTATAGGGTTTTCATTGGGTATTTTCAATTTGAATTTATTTTTTTAGGCACTTCATGTTTTTAATGTTGAAAAAAATAACTTTAAAAACTATTTTTAGCCCAGATATGGCTCAAGTACAACATCTGCAAACGTATCTGGACTGCCAATGCCATACCCTGCCAAAATCCACAGGCATATCCGGTAAGTATCCATATAGGATACGTACCATACCCATATTCAAGACCTGCAGGGGGCGTATCAATATCTGATTTTGCAAGCAGATTCTTCTGATATTCGAAGCAGTGATCATAAAATTTGAAAGCAATTTTAAGTGGTATGAAATCTCATAGGAATGGAACTTCATAAATCACAGAAAGGGTACTTGACATTCAAGACATAGGAACAAACTAAATCAGCACAAGGAATTCTTAAACAATGATTTTATCGTCCACAGAAATTGATAAGAATAATCAAATGAGATTATTAGATGACAATTATGATAATGCTAAAATTTTAAATCCTATTCCATGTATGAGGTATAACCTTATCACAGAAGTGGAGTAATAAGAAACCAGAAGCAGAATCAAGGAACTTTGGAACTTGGCTAGGGACCAGCAACATTTTCCAGTCCAGTAATACTGTGGAAACATAGTATAAGAAATGATATTACAACCCATCAATCTAGATTTGAACAAAGGCACCAAAAATGCAACGTGACCTGAGATATCTCTAGTGAGAAGAGAGATAGTGTCACCTTACCTGAATATTTCATTCTAGATCGTAATTAATTGTGACGGTTTGTGAGGATTATTAAGCATACATCATGCAAATTGACTTTATCACATAAGTGAAGGCTTAGAGGATATTAGGTATAAAGAATGTACCTGTGGAGTAAAAGGGAACTGAAGCAAAATTGTGAAACAATGGAATTTGGCTAGGGAGCATCAGCTGTGAACAGTCAAAGTAACACAACAGAAGTAAAATCTGATCAAAGCAATCACAACCCATTGCTCTGGTGCTGAACATAGGCACTGTAAAAGCTCCTTGAGGACCAAAACCAGTACTCCCTCTAGGAGGACACGATATAAAAAATAATCACTCATTACTACATTAGCCTAAGATCAAGCCAAAATATAGAACATAACTAAGAAGATAAATTTCACAAAAAGCGGGCATCCTTAATTGAGCATTCCATAAATAAGAGGAATGATTGCAATTGCAATATTTTATTTGAAAATTTAGGTTGATAAGCATGCATGTCCATTTCCAAGCCTGTATATCCTACAAGTGAGTAAATAATTATAAACTTAAGAACAAAATTTCTACTTGACATAATGTCGATCTCTACTTTGCAATACTTTGTAAGTTTCTAACAGAATGTACATCATTCTAATAGTTAGGGGTAATTTTACTACCACGATTCGTTTAACATAAATTTCCGGTGTTGACATATCTACAATAAACACAGGATATGGTGGGGACATCCATGCTACCAACTCCAGGCTATTAGTCCATCCAAAACAAAAGATATATACAGATAACTTGGTCTAAGATGAGAAACAGATCCCCACGAAGTCCTTGAAATATTGCTTGATGGATAGAAATGTCAACTACACAATAACCCTCTTCTGCAATGGATAGGGAAAATCCAATGTAGTATTTAACTGAAACCAAATTCTAGGAAAACAGGGGGAAGTACCAGGAATCGATTTTCAGAAAAAACAAAAAGCTTGTGCACACCTGCTTTGTGATTACTGGTGTTGTCATTTCCATCTTCTCCCCATCAATTTGGGCCTTTTGGACAAAAACAGGTGTAGTCATTTCCATCTCCTCAATTTTTTTGTTCTGATCATGTGCATATTACCCAATACTATACTATATTAGTATTAGATCATACTGTGATCAAACCTATTTGTATAGACAGACTAAAAAACAATGCTACAAAGTGATGCCATAAATTGTACCTTACCAAAGAGATACGCTGCTAAGGCATTGAATCCCTGAGATGATCCATAAAAGTCAAATCCTGTCTTTCCAGGCATTGTTGTCTCTGCTACATAGAAGGCATGTTCAAAAAGTATCAAGACTTACTCAAAGATGCCTAAAATATCAAGCAAAATATCCTGCATTGAGCTAAAAAAAAGCATGATCCTGCAATCATCCCATTCCATGAAACCACATCTCGTAGAGGCATTGTGTCAAACAACTCACGTGCCTTCTTTGTGCTTCCACATTTTGCATACATGTCTATGAGTGCACTTCGAACGAACAACATTGGACATAAATCCACTTTTCCTTATGCTTTGATGGATGTCCATACCCTATTCCAAAGCTCCCATTTTGGCACAATCTAAAAGGATACAGGTAATGGTGAACTGATCTAGTTGGACATTTGTTTGTTGCATTTCCTTATAAGTTTCCAAAGCTTTATCAACTAGCCCATCTTGTGCATATCCTACAATCATCGTTGTCCATGAGACCACATCTCATTCAGGCATTGTGTCAAACAAATCGACTAACAACGGCATAGGATATCGGCAAAATGGGTTGGACTATATCCAAAATAAACCGCATTTGCAGAGTGCCTTCGCACATCTTTTCCAAAACGTATTACTCAGCAGATTGAGCAGTCGCACACCTAGGAATAATCTCATCCATGGCATCAGAACTCTTTTCTACAAATGGTCTGTCAATGCCTTGATTTGTAAGGGCATCCACCGCATTGTTCTTCTCACGCGGTATGTGTGCAAGCTGGGAGGATACTGGCGAAGGTGAAGTGATCCGGTTGAGCGTCTGTTCTTTGTATTTGGTGAAACAGTATCAATGCATCTTCAGGAAGCCCATGTCTATGGTAAGCTAGCATCTGAGAAACCTACTCCCAGCTCCGTGTGACTCTGCCTCTCCTCCCAACCCCTCTTGTACCCTGGCCCCCAATACCTAATTCACCATACTAAAAAACTAAACCCTTCCACCCGCATGTGCATACCAGTATATTGACCTTTTTTTGGGTCATTTTTAATCCCCCAATATGAACGGACGTGGTAGGATACCACCTAGTTAGTGAACCCCATGTTCCTTATGCTTTCTCTAGTAGGGACATTGTTTGGAATTTTGAAAATATTCACACTCGATGTGCTTGTTTGACTTGAAGACCCTTGTTTCAAGATATTGTACCAGCATTGATTGGTGTCATGAGTTTTGGTCTTCTCGTTGTGTTTGATGTGGCTTCTCTAAGGGACCCATCTGATTGTTTTTGCCTCGGTATGGATTCGAGAATAGGGCTTTATCCTGATACTCTTCTTGCGATGAATTGATGGCATCTTCTTGTTGCAAAATGCACAAGCTCTTCAAATGCCACCGTTTGTTTAGATACATTCAATTTCTTAACAAAAACTAGGTATTGAGAAGGGAGTTCTCTCAAGGTGATCAGTACGAGAAGTCTGTCATCCACCATATCACCAAGCACTAATAACTCCGATTGTAGCTCAGCCACACAACATAGGAAATCCTCAACTTTCTCATCTAGCCCCATAGATAGGGTGTTTAGCTTTGATCAAGATGGAGGATCTTTGTCTGATTTTTGGCTTCATAAATTATTTCCAGCTTGTCCCAAGCCTCCTTTGGTTTCTCCACATTCCAAACATGTGTTTGCACATCATCACTGATACTAAGCATTATCAGCATCAAGGCTTTGGCACTAGCCATTTCATACTTTATTAATTCATCGGGGCTATGGGAGTGGTCACAGATCTGGTCACGATACCCCATAATCCTTCAAACTGAAGGATTATCCTCATTTTTATTTTCCAAGCCACAAAATTGGGCCCTTTAAGTAATTGAGCATCGAAAGAAGCAACTTCAGAGAAGACATCATAATAAAAAAATAAAATTATTTATATTTATTCAGAGTTATTACAACTTTTACTCACTAATGAGAAGTATTGGCTCGTCGATGCTCTCATACTCGCGTCTTTGAGAGTGATGCTTGGTGGGGTGTTCTTCTTTGTATTCACATTTTCCATCATACTCAGCTTCTAAATCTTCCTGTAATTTCTTTTCTTGGTAGCTGATGTTGAAAAGGTAATATTCAAGAATTCCTCATTAAACTAGCTCATCAAAGACTAGATTGCCAATGTTCCAAAGTTCATTTAGAAAAGAAAAGTAGAACCCCGTGTGATCGGGATCTTCTTCATGATATTCTCTGATTAGAGAGTCAATGTTGCAGCTTTCAACAGTCTCAATCATTCCATTTACACTTGACATTCAGCGTCACTTTGAGACACTCCAAGTTTCTTCTCTAGGTACATTTTTTTTAAAAATTAAGAGACTTTTAGGCTTTCACAAAGCAAAATTCTCTTATCCTCTGTGTTTCACGTAGTGATGAATGGAATTCATGCAGGGAGGAATTACCTTTTTCATGCGAGAAAAGTCTTATTTTTTCACACAAACTTCAATACATTCCCACACAGTCTCCCCTTTCTTCACATATAGCATTAAGATGCTTGTCTACCAGTCAAGTTTGCGCAAGTGTAGAAGACTTCTTTGTCTTCATGCAGGCATACAAGCTTCATGCACTAGTATGCCTCTTGTCTACGTAGCTTCTTATAATTTTAACGCAGTTGAAGAAGACTCCTTGTCTCCACGTAGAAGAGTGATTTTCTTCCACCCACGTGTTGTTTTCCTCACTGCTCCACATCAACAAATTCAATTTTTTTATTGAGCTCCACGTTATTTGCTTGTAGGTTGTAGAAAAACTCCACGTAGCCAAACAAGATGTCACACGCAGAATTTTCATTAGCTTTATGTGGACAGGGAAGGGAGATGTTGATGGTTTCATGTAACTTCTATTTTATTTCCCCATGTGCATCACAATAGGTTGCATATCATTGATTTCCATCGTCCCTCCGAGTAAAACAAGCCGTAAATTATATGCATGTTTCGGAAAGAGACTCAATGTAAAAAGTAGCTTTAAAAAAACTTTGCAGCAGCACAACGTCTCCACGCTGATATTTTGGTGAAATTCTACATAGAAATTGAAGACTATTTATCACGTAGCAACAGAAGAATATTCCTCCACGCAGTAGGAGAGAAATAACTCCACATAGTAGTCTTATTTATATTTAGTGTAGTAATTAAATAATGGTTTCATGCATTCATTTTATTTCCTTCTTTGTCTCTTGCTGTAGGTCAATCTTCTCTCTTTCTCCCACGTCCAGCTCTTCCATGATTTCACTCTAGCAAATTTCCACTACTTCAAAAGAAAAGAAAACATCTACACATAGGTCAGAGTCTTTGATGCTCTGATACCAAATTATGAGGTATAAATAGAGGAGAGAGAATAGAGATTTGTTATCTCTTATTATTCTATCTTATTCAAGAAGTGGATACAATATTTATAGGAAGGATAGCTAACAATACTCTCCACAATGTAAGGGGAGATTATTATCTACTGAGAGAATAATGGAATAAAAAAGAAACAAAATCTCCTAATTATATAAAATAAATCCTACGTATCTTTATGCTAACAATTTTATTGTAGAGATTCCAATATGAATTTAGTTTTTCTATTTAGTTATTTACTTCTTTGAGTTCAAAATTTGGGGAAAACACCATTTCATTACATCTAATAGATTTATATACCTTTGAATGCCCATAAATGGATTTATGTACTTAAAAAATGAGTTTGTTCATATATTAGTTGTTGGTAGTTTCATTTTGTAGTTTTAAAACTCAGATTTTAATTAAATCCATTCTCGGAATTATTACAATCATGGATTGTATTTTTCCATCAAAAGTGACGAAACTGCTCTTGAAAGTAGGTTGGTGGTCCTATGACCACCGCCCCATCTAGGTGATGATCCCGAAACCGCCTCCCTATTTGGTTGACGATCCTGAAATTGTCTCTCTCGATAGGGTGGTGGTCCTAAAACCACCGCTTCTACACAGGTCATCGGTTCTATTTCTGAAAAGAGAACCTTAATTTCAAGAATTTTCCAAAAAAATTCTACCTAGGTTGGTTTCTAAGGTAACATTAACTTTAATTAAGGTGCCTACAATTCATTAGTTGATAGGTTGATGTCATTTCTTTGTTTCATGACTTAAATTACTAAGTACATAGATTTTCCATTGCAATAGTGTATAAGAACAACTAAAAGATTTCTTTTTCAATAAAATTTCTTATAATCTCTAAAAGAGAGAAATGAAATTCAACCAATTACTAAGTACCATTTATTTTATTTTCACAACAATAGGGATAACCATTCAAACAAGGTAATTCAAGTATAAATTTCATACATTATTCCAACAAAAACACAACCATTTTACCAAATGAAAGCACAAGTAACTATGATACATTTCAATATTTGATAGGAATACATTCTCAATAAATTACACTTTCAAGTTCTTCTTTCACCCTTTTTCAATACAACAAAACTTGATAATAAAATTTACAAGAACTTATATTTTTACAATAATACAAATTTCAACAAGGAAACAATGCACTTTCTTTTTCTTAATGAGCATAGTTCATTTGCTTATAATACAAAATTCTCTTCTTTCTAACTATATGAAAGAATAATTTATAAGATTACAACTTTCACTATTCCAACATTGAAACAACATTTCAAAGGTGATCCTTTTGGCTCCAACATAACATGACTCCTCCAATCTTCAACTTCAAGCACAACAACAAAATAAGGGGAGTAGGCAATGCTCTCCACCCAACCTATAATCCAATGAGAAGGAAAATCCATCCTCCTCATTGGCCCCCTAGCCCCAAAAATTAAGCAATGAAGGGTATCAAGAAACCATGACAACTTTCACAAGGCTTCCACAATAACCATTTACACAAAAATTTACACATATAAGAAAAACACAAAATAACAACAAACATACATTTTTCCCTAGGCACAAAGTCTTAAATTCAAGCCAAGGGAGAGACAAAACATGGGGAATCACTTATGCCTTCCAAGGGTTTAGGTCTCCACCTTAAAAAGCCTCCAAAATTTCATTCACACAATCGAACCAAACTCTTATCCTTTCATCAATTTCTCTTATGTCTCCTTAAATATTATCCCTCCTCAATAAACATATCAAGATAAATAAGAAATATTTCTTATTATCAAAAGGTGAAACACCCAACCGCAAAAATCCCTCCAAAATCATGATATAAAATCTTATCTAAAAACTAAAATACACACCATTCATTCTTTTACAACCATTTGTACAACACACAAAATTAAAACAAATACACAGGTGAAGTCCCTACCTTTGCATTGCAAGAAAACACCAAACCAAAAGCCCAAGCTCTAAGCTTTCTAGTTCTAAAAAAGCTCAAAGAAGTCTTCCAAGCTTAAAACAAAGGCTCTAAAAGAAATATCCTCCAAAATGCAAGAGTGAAAATAAAACATCTAACCCTAAAATCATCAAATAAACATGTATAAATATAAAAGGGAAGAGGAGGATGAGGTGGATCTATATGCGATGCCACATCACTTCTACTCAACTCCTCATCACAAATTCAAACCCCAAACCCCAAAGAGAAATAAATTGGTGGTTGAGGAAATGACAAGCCTCTTACACACACAAACTCAAACCCACACCTCTAAAGGACAAAATTAAAAACTCATGTAATAAGGTGCAATAAATATCACCTTTTACCTTACAAATCACATAATGGGTTTTATTTTTAACCCCTTAACCCATAAGTATAGTTGGTAGGTGAAATTAAGAGGTGTGGGACAAGATTAACTTTTCCCACAAGCCTTTAAAAATGTCCCTTAAGCCCAAATCCGAATTTTACATGCAAGGTTGAGTACACAACACTTAAACCAATGAAAATCCTTTCAAATCCATAATACAATCAAGGATAACCTACCAAAATTTAATACCCCTTTGGTCACATCCAATTTACAATAACTAATAAGATTAATCAACTTAATTAGAGCAGACTTAACTAATAATAATAAATTAGATCACATTACAATAATAAATTACATACAAAATAATTAAATGAAAAGGGAAACCAAAACATCTACCCAAGGTCACATTTGAGGCCAGCCCCCAATGGTGACCTCCTAACAAATTTATCAAAACCAACAACATACAAAAACATAAGTTACCAAGGTGATCAGTTGCCAATACCCAAAATTATTTTATTGTTGGTCTCCTATCCCCCTTTTTGTTTTGTGTTACAATTTCTGAAAATCGAAACTATAGCTCTTTGGCCTCGTGTCCATATATATAACATCAAAAAAATAAAACACACATACACATATCAATACACATCATCAAATAACATAATTATATCATCTCTAAAATCAAGCAATTTCATCAATTGTTTATAATTCCATAACATTTCAATTATATAATTTCATCAATAATAATTTGATCACAAGACTAGTGAATCGTCTAACAACAATCTATACATCAAAATCCAATGTGTTAGCATGTATATATAAAGTGGTAACTCTAGATCATCATCAATATTGAAATATCAATCCATGCATATAATCCACACTATGAGTCACCACATATCTAAAATCAAAATATCTATAATGTCTAACAAAATACTAATCAAATATAGTAATGTCCATCTATCAATGTCTACTTGATCAAATATGATAACAAAGTCTATGCCTCTAATCCAATTAATTAAAATCATAGTAAGATCAATTTCGAAAAGGAGTGGGCACTACATAAACATTATAAATAGGCGGTTCCTTTGGTTCTCCTAAAACATTGATTGAAGTATAAAATGATAACGAAAGCATCCAAATGGGAAGCCTCAATTGAGGAATCTCCTAGAAAGTTGATTATAGTATAAAATTAAATTATGAAGATTACTATGGGTAAGAGAACTTTATGTTTCACCATTTTGATAGCTACTTTGGTTATGAGAACTTTGTGATTCTCCATTTTCACGGTCCGTATACCTCTTTAATGTTTATGCTTGTTATTAGTGTTCTTCAAACATGTAGTTTTGGTTTGATATACACCACTTTGAGGCCTTGGCAGCCATGTTCATTTTGAACTGTGTTTTAATGTATTTTTAGTATGCAATTGTAGAATATAATTTGAGAAGAAAGTCAAAACATAGTAACACAGTTAGCAAAATTAAATTGTACAAAATATGTTTAAGAATTTCTGTATATTTAGTATACAAATATGTTTTTTGTTACATTTTAAGAGAAAACATGATGCCATTTTCCAACAAATGAAAGATTTAATTTCATTTGACCCTAGATAGAGGAACAATCATGAGGACATTATCAATATGCTGAACTACACCCATTACACTGATTTCACTTCCTTCTGTGATGTACATGTTAAAGAAACAATGCCATGTGCATGTTATTAGAGGCCAGCCATATAACTCAAGAAATTACTACTTTCAAAGTACACATAACAACAAAAAATAAATATTGCTTATTTCCAAGGGAAAACCCTAATTCATTGCATATATTTGGCTCATTATTTATCCTCCTTATTTCCCACATTTTTTCTGAAGCCTGAATATAACTGTGGAAATGGAACTTACAAATTTAACTTCCATAAAATATGTATCTACAATCCTAAAATTGAATGAAATATCTGAATCTCTATCGATTTATTGAAATTCCATTCCAACAAAAGTAAAAGCATTCTTCCTTATTTCTTAATGATTCATTCAAAGAGAATTAAATAAATAGAACCATTCAATCACACATAATTTAGTGCAAGAAAAAATGTTAAAATTAAGTTATACATGTGTGTAAAAATTATTTTTTTCTTTAAGACAAATGGACCAAAGTAAAATAGATTTGTCTACTTATCTTAATATGATCATAGCCTATGGGGTCATGAGGGGTGGCGATGTGTTGTGTTGGAGCTCAAAATAGAATGACGAAGAGAAAGAAAAGTGGACTGTAGTTGTGTGGGTGGCAAAGCGATCAACCTAAGAATGAGAATATGGACAATGCAATATATGTGGATGATGTAAAAATGCTATTCAAAGTTACAAGAAAACATAATTACATAAGGGTTTTAGAGGTTTAAAGGAGAGAAAAACATTTTTTTAGGTGGTGCAAGGCTTCTACTATTGGATAAGACTGGAAACATATACACTATGTATTTCAAGTACATAACCCTAAGAGTAACTACGATGCCTTTTACACATGCTCTAACTTATTCTCCATGAGACCATGGTTTTATTAGATATGGGTGCACATTAGCACATGGTATGCATAAATCATGCTAAAAACCCACATGAGACCCAAGAACAACCTAGAGTTAATTAGAAACAAAATTATGGAATAATTTTTGTAAAAAAGCGTGCCCGCAAAACGTTTCAAAAACAATGATTGCTTCATTAACGCTTTCTGAAAATTATATATAATAGATAAAATTTTTACTCTTTTAATAATTATTAAACCCACATTAAAATTTAAGGAATTTAATCTGACTAAGCATGGAAGATTCCCTAAGTGTTATTTAAATAAAAATTAATTCCTACTAAAGTTGGATATTCCCCCATGGGATGTGAAGGGTAAAAGTGGTCAGTGTAATTAAGTACCAAGGTTATTTAATTTCTACAATGTTAAAATAACTAGCAAGGTCCCTTATTAAATATTGGGTTAGGATAATGAACACTTCCTTACCCCAAAAAGTAACCCCTTAAAAGTCAACCCATATTTTGAAATTAAAACATTTAAATTAAAAGGGTAATTTCCACTCACCCACTCTCCACCTACTTTTGTAGGGATGAATCTCATCCCATGGATGGATTCAATTAGGAACCTTGATGAGGAAAGAGGGAAACTAACCCTAAAGCATGCTTATGAAAGTTTCTTTCTCTTTTCGTTGGGCTCATTGTTTCTCTTTTGTTTTGTAGGTTATTGGAGGAGGAAAGGAAGCCATTGAAGGCCATTCCAAGATTTTGGAGGAGCTTACAAGTTTCATTTATTTTCTTATTTTGTTTACACCCTCTCCTAGGGTTTCAAGTGTTTGTAAATTTTATTTAGCTCATTTTTGTTTGGGTTTTCCCCAAATGAATTTGTGGGTAATTTCCTATTTTGTTGATATAGCTGGGTTTGATCTATATTTTCATTTGGGTATAAAAACACACACACACACACACACACACACACACACACACACACACACACACACACACACACACACACACACACACACACACACACACACATATATATATAATTATTTCCCTTATTGGGTAAACCCGAAATGGGTTGATACAAAGAAACAATATTTAATACCTATGTATCTAATTGTATATGCAAATATCTCGTGTGTGTGTGTGTGTGTGTGTGTGTGTGTGTGTGTGTGTGTGTGTGTGTGTGTGTGTGTGTGTGTGTGTGTGTAAAGAATTAAAAAAAAATTCAGGCTGCAGACATCTAACACAATGTGTAGGTTTGGAGGGATGCAAAGTCAAGGAAGCCATTAAAGTCCATTCCAATCTTATGGAGGAGTTACAAGTTTCATTTAATTTCTTAATTTTTTTACACCTCTCCTAGGGTTTCAAGTTTTTAAAATTTTATTTATCTCATTTTTGTTTGGGTTTGCCTGAAATGAATCTGTGGATAATTTCCTGTTTTTTTTTGATATAGATGGGTTTGATCTATATTTTCATTAGGGTATAAAAACTTGATATTTATACATACATACATACATAGATACATACATATATATATATATTTATTTATTTCCTTGTTGGGTAAACCCAAAATGGGTTAATAGAGAAACAAGATTTAATACCTATGTATTTAATTGTAAATGCAAATATCTAAGTATATATATATATATATATATATATATATATATATATATATATATATATATAGAATTAAAAAAGTTTCGGGCCGTGGCCTCTAAAATAATGTGCAAGTTTGAAGGGATGCGTAGTAAAGGAAAACAACGTAGGTACCCTATGGGATTCAGAAGCATTAAAAATTATTGATGGGTGGGGGTGACCTCACCCACACCCCACCTTTTCCTAAACATTTACCACATGGGCCATGGCTATTCCCTCATCTCTATTTTTTTGAATTTTTACACTTATAAAATATTTTTGGATTAGAACTTGTGGTCATTTCACCACGCATATAAATATGTGTGTGTGTGTGTGTGTGTGTGTGTGTGTGTGTGTGTGTGTGTGTGTGTGTGTGTGTGTGAGAGAGAGAGAGAGAGAGAGAGAGAGAGAGAGAGAGAATATTTTAATATATAAGTATATTGGATAACGATTCTAGATCTTATACTTACACTTGTCATTTTTTTAAAACACATTTGATAATATTTTGATGAGAAATCTAGAATCAAAATCAAATTTCACTTGTTGTTACTTTAGTTTACATGGGATTTAAAAGTAAGTCCCTAATAACTCTATAGTGAAATTTTACATACTCCCAATAAGGCTATGGTCTTAAGTTATAGCAAACAATTTCTTTACTCCAATAGACTTGGGAAATTTACCTTTTTTTTTTAACATGTAAATGAAAATTACAATTCAACTTATTTCCATCTAAGCATACATAGTCTTTCCTTCTTTCAATAATGCAAGTAAAAGAACAACTAAGCTAACTTTTCCTTTACATGCTTTCAAGTAACACAATGAGGTTTAATATTTCTTAATACAAATTCCCAACACTCCACAAGAGAGTTTACAACAATATTTCCAATAATATATTATAAAACAAGAGAAAACCCTTTTGTGGGGAATAAATCAACTACCATTGAATAAGATATTTCATTTTATAAGCTTCTATCCTATTTCAACAAAACTAGCTTTACAAACACAATTCCTTCCTTCCCTTTTCAACATACAATACAACTTCAATATCCAACAATCAATACAACTTTTCTTCCCAAAGATTAATACAATGTCTTCCACTTAAAGTGGGAAATAATACAAGAATGTAAGCTAAAAGAAATACAAGGTTACAAGTTCCTCCACCCTAAGTGTGAAAAAAATATAAGGCTTCTCACAAGAATGGATTTCTTAAGGACTCCAACAAAATCTCCAAGCTTCACATCACCAACAAGAGAGCTCCACCATGATTGATTTGATCACAACAAAAGGAGGGATAGACAACACTCTCCACCCAACCAAGAATTCCAATGAGGAGGAGAATCCATCCTCCTCATTGGCCCCAAGCCCCAACCACAATACAATGAAAAATGTATTCAACTCATGGCAAAAAAATAAGCTTCCACATCACAATACAAGATTTTACAACCATACAAAAATACAACAATGCAACTACAATCACAAGAAGGAAGCAACAAATACACAAGGCTTCAACATGCAAAAGCCAAAGGAGTAAGATCTATGGGGAGGTCACTTATGCCTCCCAATGGGAAATGGGTTCCCACCTACAAACCCTCCAATAAACATCTCAAACCCCTACACACTCTTATGCCTCCCTCAAGTACCTCATATGCCTCTCACATTTTCTTATTCCTCCCTACAAGTCTCTTATGGCTCCCTCATAAAATAGACTAAGTAAGAAATGTAAGCAATTTATTGTCCAAGATAGGGCACCCATTCCAAATCCCTCCAAGAATGAAATGAACTCTTATGCATCTCTCTCACATGTAATATCCTCACATTTCCCCCTACACCACACTTAGGCCATCTACCCAAGCACCCAACAAGCATATCAAAACACTCAAAAACATGCACATAAACACAATATACAAGGAAAATATTTTATAAGAGTATAACTCTAACCTTTCCATGGTAGATCTTAATTCAAGAGTCCCGACCAAGCTCCTTGAAGCCCAAACAATCACCAAAAGCTCCAACAAATCCACAAGCATTCCAAAATCCTCTAACCCCCAAAAAGTAAGAGCACAAGGAAATGAAGTAACCCCAAAACAAGTAAAAGAACTTGAATAAATAGAAAAGGGAGAGAGGAGAATGATGTGGCTCCAAGTAGGACACGACCTCATTTCCTCTCCATTCCACATCACCCTAATCAACCCCATAATCCAAGGAACAATTAATAAGTGGTTGAAGAAATGACATTTTACTTACACACACAATCTAAGCCCACACCCCTTAAGGACTAAAAATAAATACATGTAAGAAGTGCAATAAAAACTTACAATTTTTCTTCCCAAAACACATAATGGGGTCTAATTTTGACCCCCAACCCATAGGTAGGGTTGGTATAGTAATTTAAGAGGTGTGGGACAAGTTTAACTTGTCCCACAAGCCTCCAAAATTTTCCCTTAAGGAAAAATCTGAATTTCAAAGGAGAGGTGGAGTGTACAACACTCAAGATCTTAAGCACTCAACTTAAACACATAAACCAAATATCTATCAAATCCAATAAATGAATTCTTTTGAATCATTCTTAATTAATTTAATAAACTAATTAATTTACTAATCTAGACATAAATCAAGTGATTAACAAAAAGGGAATACATCACTATAATATCACGAATAAAATTAAATAAAGAAAACTAAATAAAGAAAACACATAACTCCTTGGTCACAATTGGAGGTGATCCCCCCCATGGGAACCCCCTAACAACAGTTCAAACACATACACATAATGAAAATACATGTTTCCATGGTGACCCTTGTTCAATTTATCTAGAATTCCAATGTGGTTGGTCTCCAATCCCCCGATGTTTTTGTGACATGTTTACCTACAAAACACATAACACATACTTTGGCCTCGTGACCGCATCAAAACATCCGACATAAATATACAATATAACTCCACAATCATCTATATATAAATCAAAACATCATATAGGCAACTACCGATATCATTTAGAATATCTAACATCTCAATTTTACATTTCATTAATATCGACATGATCATAACATTAGTTCAATTGTATAGGTCTACTCAATAATAGCAAAATATCATATGTCTTAAATATATAATATAACCATGTCAACATCATATCAACATCAATATAAAATGTCTCTAATAATCCACACGCACCATATATGAATCAAAATTAGCAACAAATCAAGTATCTTTAACATCTAACATCATGTTATATCAAAAGCTACAATAATATCCATAAGTATAGTCGATAGTATAAAAATCAATAATAAAAGGTGTCCAAGGGAAGTGGCCACTACGATGCAAATTATGAAATTTTGTGCACCACTCTCGAACTATGTATTCACTTAGGTAGCGGACATATAGTCTTGGATTTATGCATGAATATTTTACACATTCCCAACACGTTAGCATTGAGAGATGACAAAACTCAAACCCGGGCTTGTGTGGTAACATCCACGTTCCCACCACTAGGCTATGCCATTGGTTTTGTTGCAGATTTGTCAAAAATTGACTATGTTGACCTCTTGCAAACATACGTGAGAGTTAGGTTGGTCAACAAAAAATTCATTGTTATTTTTTCCTCTGTAGATCTAATTTCAAATAATATTGAGTACGAGTCAATTTAGAAAAAATTAAACTAAAAGCTCATTTTCCAATTTTTTACCAGTAGTTTTCAGTTTGTATTTACCTTTTCTGATTTCTAGGCAGTCATAATTTTGCACTTAAATATGCTAGATTCAGTGACAAGGCAATTTAACATGTTGAATCTTGTGGATAAAATAAAACATAAACCATACCAGAAACAATAAGGCTCAGTTACTGTAAAATCTCAAGACCTTTAATTGAAGCAACAAAATATTGCAAGCATTTCTCATAGAAAAAAAAATCTCTACATAAAATGCATTTTCTATTCTATATTGAGCATTTTCTACCTGAAGAAGATTCCTCGGTGGTGCATATAAAAATCGCCATGGATGTCACCACGACAATAGAATAACTCAAGAAATGCGTGGTCCCAGCCATAATCCACCCGGACATAAAGTCATCCACCAAAAAGTACACCTATAATTTTCTTTGAAGGTAGAAAAAAGTCTGATATATAGAAATTTGTGACATATCTCTGCCACAACAAATGTAATCTGACATACCCCGTCAAAAATTGATTGCTTGTGAGTGAGCTAGAATAAATTGGAGCATTGCATAGACACCGCCACTCATGAAAGTGTACAACTTTGGTAAGAATTATTCATCCTCTTCTGTACATTTGGCACTCAACAAACCTCCAAGGATTAATGGTGGTAAGTTTATTCGTACTGACGTTGATGTACCTCATAATACAAGTTGTTGATTCTTTGTAACCTGTAAGAGACCGCAAGGCCTTTCTCACTATAAATAACGCATTCAACATAAATATCAAAACCTAGTGCTAATTTAGATGTGTAAATGAAAGAAAAATAAAATGAACGATCATCATTATGGTGTTTCTAATTGATAATGAAACAACTACTTCAATTTATTTGAAAAATCAAACACAAAGTTGAATTGGGTACCAAAAATGTCATTCCATTAAATCCAGTAAAAAAAAGGAAATTAAAAATTCAAACACAAAGTTGAATTGGGTACCGAAATTGTCATTCCATCAAATCCAGTGCAGTTTTCTTGTTTTAAATTAAAGACTAAAATTGTAAACCCTGGGACTGAAACCTTTGACGGCATTGCTAAATTGTATTAGGAGTTTACATTTGGATTGCAATCCTTTTTCAAAAAATTATCATCTGGATTGTGGGAGTAATTTCGACTAATTTTACTTAGTGTTGGGTAACTTTCTATTGGATTTGTATGAAATTTTTCTCCTGTTTTGTACAGAATAAATATTTTTTAGGTTTGTTTTCTGTCATTAATATTTTTCTGTAAAAATAATGTTGTCAGATCAATATCATTTATAGTTTTCTGCAACATGATTGAACCTTTCTATTCCTCATTGTCATATGTATTATACTTTGGTAATTCGCAAATTGTAATACACGCCCTGAAAGCAGAGCCCAAAGGGTCTACACAAGTGATGAAAAGAAATAATATTCACCAGCCAGGTTGTTGAAAAAATTGTCTGTAATGGTAAATATAGAGCTAATTAGATGTGGCACATCACTACAATAATTATTAATTAAGTAATATTGGAAAAATAGTTAAAAGTTTGGAATACATAGAGACAGATCAACTGTAGATTTTATTCTAAAAACATCAAACATCAGAGACATTGACGATAAAATTTTCCAAGATTTAAAACTGGGGGATCCAAAATGTAGGTCACATGGAGCTAAGTATATAAAACAAAAATAAGAAAAAGCGGTGTTGGCAGAGTCTCCCGCTTTTATGGGTAGTGGTGCATATTAGTTCATGTCAAAGTGGTTCCAATGGGGGTATGGGGTTGGGTTTCCTTGTTATTCAATACATCAATCTAGGAATCCCCTGGAATCGGCGAAGGAAATACATCATTAGCAATAATATTACTCAAAATTTCCATAGCCCGCTGAAACCCTCATTCGAATCTAACTTCTCCACATCTGGTGTAACTTGTCACATTACAATTCATAAAAACATATTGCAGGGAAGAAGCCCTTCTCTGTTACAAGTATAAATACACTCACATTCAATAAATAAAACCTTAGCTATTTCAAATCCGCAAATGCTTTTTGATGAATGAATGGAACAACACCAGAAAACTTTTTTCTTTTATGATGAATCTCCTTTGAATCAATTAGCTAGAAAACTTGGCTAAAATAGACACAGATAACAATCAATCAAACGTTTCATTTGCCAAATGTTGCAGAAACATAATAGAAGACAAAATAAAACAAATGCTTGAACCATGTGTCATTACTATGGCAGCCTCCTCATGCAGGGAGCAGAGATGAATTGAAGTGCAAGGAAAGCTAAGCTCTAGATAAATAATCTTTGAACTTGCACTACTACATAGAAGCCTATTTTGAGACAATAATTAGAGACAAAACTATAGTTTTGTCTCTAACTTTTTAGATTTGTCTCTAATTTTTTTCATTTAATTTAATAATAAGTTACTTTTACCCTATCGATTTTTTTTTCGACAATTAGAGTCTAGAGGCAAAGGAAAATTCATTCAGTTTAGGGCTTCGAAGGGCTTCGAAGAGCTTCGGTCGGGAGTACAGGAAGCCAAAAATCCATTCAAACCCTTACAAATCTCATGCAGGTGTAAGATTTCAATCCTTTGCACCATGGCCGCATCCAAAGTCGTCAACACAGAACTCTTAACTGACTCCTTTTTCTTCTCTACTTCAGCTTTCCTAAAAGGGCTAGTAATGTCCAGCGACAAAATTGGAACATTCACAGACATAGTAGAACAGGAGGAATCGCAATCAGGCATCCCAAAATCTGAAGTGCTGGTAGGAGATCCAAGATCCCTTTTCACCTCCGTGACAGAGCAGGAGTCGGTCTCATTGAGGAAAGGATGGTCCAACAGCTATTCAGTGGTCCACCTCTTCTTGGGATCTATGCAGAAGTGGGAAAATCTGGTTGTTCGTCTATGCAATCGATGTGGAACATGGCTGCCAGGGGGTTTGAAACGTTGCTCCAAGGTGGCCTGCCGGTGACCATCACTACCACAATTTAAGCCAAAGACCAAATATCGAAAGGCGGCCCCTGTTCCACCTGGTTCACTACTTCAGGAGCCATCAACGGACCAAAAATCAGAGCGTGGTGTCTGATCTGGATGGAACCCTGTTGCGGTTGAGTTCGTCGTTTCCCTATTTTATGCTGATGGCGTTCGAAGCAGGTGGGCCGTTGAGAGCATTGTTGTTTCTCTTAGCATCGCCTCTTGCATGGGTTTTGTATTATTTTTCTCCGAGATGACTAAAATACAAGTGATGATTGTGGCCATGGCAGGAATCAAGGTCGCACAGGTTACGAGCGATGGAAGGGCCGTTCTGCCCAAGTTTTATTTTGAGAACATGCATCCGCATGCATATAAGGTTTTTGTGTCATGTGGGAAGAGGTATGTGGTGACTGATAATTTGTGGGTTTCATTGGTTATGGCTGTATATGGTGTTTTGAGTGATTTTAATGGATGATGTGTGGGTTTCATCTCTTTTAAAGTGATTTCTTTGTTTGACTGCTTTGTGGATTTCATTGAACACGACTGTCTGATGGTGTTCTTTGTGATTTCCGTGGTGGATTGTGACGTGGGTTTCATCGAGACTTTTGTTGTTGTCTGCCTTGTGGATTTCATGGAACATTGCCATTTTATTTTTTCCTGCCTATGCGTAGATTTTCCTTTATACTTGCGTGGAGCTAGGTCAGCTTCAGATCTGAGGTGGGGTTTTTAAACCAGCTATGCCAGTCGTAGCCTGTCTAGAGCAGTTGAACAAGATTGTTGGTACAGGGTGCAATGGTAGGTTCAATACCTTGCCAAATGCTGTGATCCAGTTTCAATGATTCTGAAAAACAATTTGTATTAGCTCATAAATTTAATCACGTGGGAAATTAAAGACTATAGAAGCGGTTGAACTTACCATTAATATTAGACAATAGAGTTCCTATTCCATTCTCAATTTCTACATGAGCCGAAGATGTAGTTTAGGCTAAGTCCTTCGAACATCTTGATTGGCCTCCATGCCTCTCCCGTAAGATAAATGTGGGTCTTGTCAATATCATGCATGTAGATAAAATTAGATGAATTGCTATTATGTGTCTTAGAATTCAACATATAGCATACTTCACCATATGATCCACTCGCTTCAACATTGCTCTTCCCCTCTCGCTGCGCAGATAAACTTGAGTGTTTTTCCAGTGTATCCCAACAAAGGGTTGTTCTCATAGTGCTGCAAACAAAATCGATAAATTAACTACCAAACCTACGTTTAGTAAATAAAGATTAACCGCAAATAATGAGTAGAATTCAATAAGGTAACTACAGGAGATATTCCATAAAATATATTGATCTCGCTTATTCTTAACAAGGACTCACCAATCACGAAGAATTTCTTTAATACTACGGTGCCCTGCTTCCATAGAGGACATATTCTCGAGATAATAATTCTCAGCTTGCTTCATGTACAAATTGCACTTGTTTTGGGAATTAGAAGTGATGTCTTGCATATTAACCATTCCTCCTTGCAATTCATGTGCTTTATTAATGATGTTTCTCGCATGTTACGAACTCGTGCATATCTGAAGAAGAAAAAGAAAGGATTTAAAGAGAAATAATAGATTAGCAGTTATGTGAAAAAGCTCCACCAGTTCACATTTAATTCACTAGAGAGAAGGTACACACCAGTTCACTTTTTCTAGCTGTTGAACTTGCCAATATTTTAGATATCTTCTCCAAAGTCTGCTTCTCTTCATGTGCTACAAGCTCCTGAAAGAATTTAAGTGGATGGACAATTTCAAAACAAGTAGAATAAGCAACCTGCCGAATGAGATGCTTAAGTTTCTCAGAGGATTCACCTCATACGATTTCTCAAGATCCGTCATATTCTTGTCATGGATTGTTTGAGTTTCCTCAACAAATTGATATAGCGTAGATGCATTCTTGTGAAGATTCTCAAAGAAATCTACAGTGACCTTCGATACTACTCTTGTAGACTCCATAGTTCTTTTAAATCTCTGCATTTATAGAAAAGTGAAATGTAGTTTGATGGAGCAAAAGCATGTATAGTTGTATCAAAATTAGTAAAGAGTCAGTTGTTTCAACCTCTTGTTGTTGGGAGGCATAAGAAGACATTTTCTCCTCCTATTTTGCAAGGGCATTTTGAAGTTTAAAGAGAATTACATCTCCTCAGAATAACGCTTTTCTAGAAGTCAGTAAACCAAAAAAAGGAGTTTAGTAATATATTAATTAAATCCAAACTCGCTAACAATTTCAACATAATCTCGTAGATAATTCTTACATTATTAAGGTCCGAAGCCTATGAATCAACAAATAAGTCAACCCTACCAAATGTTGCCAAAGTTTTCTCATCAAGTTCATTCACCAAGTTGTGCGCAGCCTTTGATTCCAAAGTAGTATATTGTTTTCAATATTTCCACCCTATTTTTCACTCCTTTTGTAGCCTGTGACAATATGTTACATCCATATGACACTCAAAATCTAAATCTAATAAACCAGGAAATCAGGCCAAAACCATTGAGTTTTCTTACCTGATTTTTAGTACAAACAAAGGCTACCAGTTGTTCTTCCGTATTTTTCAGCTGCTTTGTCTCTGTTGGGAGATCAATCTACAATTGACGAATGCAAGAGTTCCGAGATGTTGCAGCAAAGCAATCGTGATTTAAAATTTTGAACCAAATTCTGGTTTCCAGTTTCTATCTCATTCTTGCGATCTGTAAAGGCAGAGTAGAATAAATATTTTGCCGCATAATGAATGTAAAAATTGACTTTACATGGTACAACACACAGCATAATGAATGTAAAAATTGACTTTACATGGTACAACACCACCATACTGATTTTCGCAAACAACCCATCTACATCCTGTGCAGCAATTTCTAGCTCTGATCGGAGATGCAATGCCTACTCAACAAGGGATTTCTCTATTCACAACAATTAGAATGATGTTAATGTCATAAATCAGAGGCATTATATTAAGTAAAATATTCATTTCGCGGCTTCAATATTATCACCCACCAGACTGTAATAAATTTGAGATATAAAACTCCTTTTCTTTAAGTGCATAGTTAGCTTGTCTGTATTTTTCTGGAAGATCTCTCAGGGATTCCTCAGTATCTTCAAGTTTGTTTTGTATGCAAAAGCAAAAGTAAATAACTCTAAAAGTTTTCTGGGACAAAAAATATGGGAAGTATTAAAAAAATGATTGATGTTGCTTCCATCCATACATGTGGTAGCCTCAAGTTGGTTTTTCAAATCCGCACTTGTTCTTTGTTGAAAACCATGCAGATCCTGTAGCTCTTTGATTTGCTGCATGCATGGAAGAGAGAACGTTAAGATAATAACTCAAAGTTGGGTTACATGACTCTACGGGAGAACAAGTCAAATTGTGCAGATACCGAAAATACCTTGTCCTTGGAATCAAGTTCACATTCATGAAAGCAGAAATTTCAACTTATTTACTCAGACACACCTCTGGTTTGTTCCTGATGTGTTTAGCACGAAAAGCATAATCTAGCGTACTCAAATTTTCTTCGAGGCAGTGGACTGATGGAGATATGGTAGCAATGATGCAAGTTTTTGTCTTTCCACCAAGAGAATCTCTCAATAACCTGGTTAGTTTGCTATCTCTGTTGAAATAGAGGAGTTTAATATTTAATTATGTAGTATACATGCTTCATAGAAGAACAAAGAGATATTCTGTTGATTAAAAGCATATAAACTTATGAGAATGAATCTTACCTGTAAGGAACGTGACCGAAATGTTCTACAAGTGAAGTGATCACACGCCCAAGTGTAAGCAGACTCTTATTGATCTCCCCTGCTTCCCTTGTTCGACTCTGTCATATCCTTAATGTTAGTGTATGATCACCATGTGACAAACCATGGGAACATGAACAAATCAGAAGATCAAGTTATAACAAGCTGTAGAGTTGTTTGGTTTCATATTTAAACCAGCAAGGCTCTAGAATATTAGGATACACACTATACTCTTCCAGTGGTTTTTGGGCTCCCGTGACTCATTCATGATAATTGAACAGAAAATTGCAACGTTCCCTTGTCATCCTACCTCTCTGACACCTGAACGCGAAATATTTTCTGAGCTAGCTAGGTCTACAAGATTAAGCTTCCCACACTTGATGAGCTCCTGTCCTCTGCAGTTGCTTCTTTGATGTGAATAGTAATAGAAAATATAGAGTGTGAGCGGATGCAAACATGAAGGTCGCCCATCATTAACCAAATAGTAGTAAAATTAATAACTACACAAGTAGTAAAATTAATAATTGCACATTAAGAGAATGGAATTTGAACTCGGATTACCCGCTCTACTTACTTAACAAAGTTTCTGCAGTATGTCTCTTCGAAGATCCTCTTTCTATTAGATTATATATCTCATTTGCACTATATACAATCTCTTCTTTCAGGCCTCTCACAAGCACTCCACCTTTACCATCTCCTAGAAGTGCAATTGACTTTTTCGATTAATCGTCAAAGTTCTTAGGAGAATCCTCAATTGCCACAATAAATCAGTAATCTCTTCATTGTATATCTCCAGGATTGTTACTTTAATACTGTAGTCAGCGCTCTGAGACTCCAGTGTTTTAATTATCTGGCGGACTGCTTTCTGGGTATGACTCCATATATTTCCTTCAAAGGTCTAAATCTTCACAAATTCCTTCGTGTTTTCCTTACTTGATTGGCAATGAGTGCCATTAACCTTTTCTTCCTCTTTATATTATTGCTTGGTAATTAATCATTTTGTTATGGTTGTATCGTCATTGAGTCTAGAATTTGAATATTAACGTACATTTTACCCCAGCCGAGATACAAGTCTTCATTTTGTTTCTCTTACCTGTCATTCTTTGTTTGAGAAAAATTGGAAAAAATATCATATACAATCAGTTCAGGGGCTACACTGTAATAAAAAATTAGTTCATTCCCACCATAAAATTAGGCCTTTGTTTAAGATATGCTGCCAGATATAACATTGAAGCTACAAACCACAATCATTCTTTGCCACTCCCGGCCCTCGTACCTGCTTCTCTTATATTCTTGAGCTCTTATATTCCTGCACTTTAAGCTACATTCAATACAGAAGACATGCTTTGTCAAAATCTGATCCTCATACTCAACGCAGTTATTTCATACTTGCTCCTGCCCCAGCTCTCAACCTTCATTAAGATGGAATTGATCCTTTGATTAAGGTATGTTTACAGAGATAATACTGAAGCTACAAACTACAAGCCCTTTTTGTCATACCCAACCCTTGTACTCAGTATACCTTATTTCACATTCACTCTCGTTCAAGCCCCTAACCACCCAGCCATGCACTGGATCTCTGATTATAATATATATCTGAAAACAAAAGTACTATTTTATGAATCACGCAGCTATCCAAAAAAGATGAATGGAAACATTTTATCATATATGCCAATATAGGCTTAAATGGGCTGTGATTGATTATCTTCCTTTAGGGTTAGGCTTCTTTGCTTTTTAAGTTATGTTTATTTTATTTATTAAGTTGATTACCTTGTTCTTTTAAATCATTTTTTGAGAGGGACGATGGCAGGAGGTAGGACATGACTCTTGTTCCATGCCCGTGGGGATAGGTTCTGTGGGAGATTGAAGGGTAGGGATGCTTTCCCATCGATCATATAGTGTAACAAATTTTTAAGGGTGTTTGAACTTGAAGGCCGGTTTTGATTGCTAACCATTGTCCAAAAGGGACACATAGCTACATCTACAGTATATGTCTGGCATTTGATGAGCAAGAAATGCATTTAAAAAAATTCAATCAAGGGTCTATTTACTTTTCATACAACCATGATACTTGAACCACTCTTGCCTAAACATGGGTGTTTTCTGGCTGAACTTCTCACCTTACTGGTAAAAGGAAAACAACAGGTCTCCTTTCCCAAGTTTTATGTTTGTTTTTTATCGATTATATTTTATAAACCTCTACATGTACAAAGACTCTCAGGTTCTATATTTAGCTGTCTTCCCCAACTCCATCAACATGTTATTAATATTAAAATTATTATCATTGACCCATGTTTGGGAATGGAGAAAAAAATTTCATTGGTTATTAGGAGGGTTCATTTCAGTTTTTGGGTGATCGATAGGTATGGCTACTTCTTTTGCTAGGAATTTAATACTTCTGATTTTCTAAACATCATACTACAGTTTGTAGTCTAGAACACTCCTTTTCAAGTATGAGTAAGTTACCTAAACTAATTGATTCCTGCATTCTTTGAAAACCCGGCCTCATCATTAGCTTTTTCAATTTTGTGGAACTCCACCACTGTCACAATTTTTGTATCGTCAACTAATGCCTGCATGTTGTTATAACGATTGAAGGTTTTTAAAAAACTAGACTATAGAATTGTGGGTCCTATTATACTCTTTTCCACCCCAGTAGTCATTCTTATCCTCCATAATTAGTCTAGTAGAGGGAGTTCTGAAATAATTTTTAATCATTGTATACATTCTTAACTGAGATTGAGGAAGCTTATAGAAAGCTTTAAGGTCTATCCATTCCATCCACTTCCCAAATTTCTACAAGTCATGAAATATTTTAATTCCTTTCTCAAACCAAACGAGGGTAGAGCAGCCTCGCGTCAAGGCATGGATAATGTGTGAGTTGTAATAAACAACTTACTAATCACATGGAGTGTGTGAATGTACGTATATGTTAGGTTTGTTGAAACAACTCATAGAGATAAGGTTTGTATAGATTCTATAGGGATTTTGTTGATAAGCCAGACTCCTTGTTTATAGGAGATATCTTTGTTATTTATATGTAACTCCAGTAATCGAAAGATTAAGAGATTTTTTATTATTGTGTTATAACTTTTGGCAATCTTGAACCAAACATCACATTTGGTATTAGAGCAGATAATATCTGTGATATCTCATATGGTTTGTTTAATTTGATAAGGGGCAGTGCAACATTTTTTCTTTGCCCCAAATCATGGCAATCCCAATTTGATATAATAGTTTCTTATGATATTGTGTCCTGGTGTAAGGTTATAATCTATGATTTTTTATATACTATATGTTGCCTATAATCTATGAGTGTATGTGCAATTAGTATCATGCCCATTGCCAGCTGACTATTGTTTCATCCATCCCACTTCCAAGAGCACATTCATTGTAATATTGCCCATTGTGTGTTGAACCCTCGTTTGCTAGCGCTATGCATCTTCCTCTTGCAGTATAGACATTTATCACAACTACAGATCTGAGTAGTCCCTTGGCATTTAAGAGCTCAGTGTGAAGGCAGCATTGAAGCTAATCTGACTGACTTCTCTGGCAACAATCATCAACACTTGCATTTCAGTTCATACGTCTGGGATTAAGATTTCGAGGATTGTCACAGTTGTGCCATTTGAACCTGTGAATAAAAGGAAGATTCCAAGCATTTACAAAGTGTGGGAGGAGCTGGATGTAGCCCATATTGTCTGTGTAGAAGTCCATGGTTGCTGGTGCTCAATGAGCTAGGGATGTCATTGAGCAAGCATAGAATTTAGCATGGAATTCTGTAGAGGATTTGTGAGTCCAGGGGCATCTGATAGAAAGTGTGGGAAGCCAAAAGAGCTGAGAGGTTGCACCTGGAGCAGAGGACCACCTGGGAGAGAGGTACAAGTCTACTTTGGCGCCATTAGTTGGCAGTGCTCATTTGTCTTTTTTATTATAACGTTTTAATTCTATGAAATTCTTGATCCAAGTCAATCTACAAGAATGATCGAAGGCATCCAAATAATCAAGGAGGTCGTACACAACGAGCAATTTGGTAGAGAAGCAAGGATAAGAACCAAGTTAGAGGAAAGCTACAAGATGAGCTCATAGAGCAGATCAATAAAGTTTAATTTAATTTAGTTTTAGTTTTAAATAATTGTTTTAGGATATGCCATATTAGATTGTGTTTCAAGTTCTTAGAAATTGGGGGATTAAATATAGTCTATTTTGTCAAAGTTGTTAGCTCAATAAAGTGTGGTGTCACTTAATAGGTTTATAGTAATTAGGTTTCATTATTTTAGTATAATGGTCATAGTCAAATAGTGACTGTAAAATTGTCAATTTTATTAAAAGTCTTAGGTTTAATTAAAAAATAATCCTTGTTAATAAGTGCATTTTCAGTTGAATACGACACCCGTCAAAAAATGTTTTGATTATGAGGGCTTTCAATTTTCATGGAGAATATTGTTTTTGTGGTGATGTTTCGAAGCAAAAGAGGAAAAAGGTGCCTGGCTTTGGGGGCTTCAATCCTCGACCTTGTCATGTACCACGATAGGAGAGCACCCAGGGCACTACTCGGGGACCTTGAAAGGGGCACTACCCCTTGACCCCGCTAGGGGCTATCGCCCCCAGACCCCCACTTTGGAATTTTAGATCCAAAGCAAAAATTGGTGGGGAAGCCGCAACAATATAAGAGGGTACAAAATCGAAGCTTCAAGAAGTGGATTGATTTAGATTTGATCGTATTAGATGTTTTGTGTGTGCATCAATTTAGAGGCAGATATGAAAGGATTTATGAGCAGGATATGCCAATATGTAATTACAATTATAAAGAGATAAATGCTAATGCTGTGAAGTTTTCATGCCATACATATGTGCATAAAGTTTTATGTCGCTAATAGCTTTCTCCCTCTTGGCCTTGCAGTATGTTTCCAAGATCAACCCATGAAACATTTGCGCAAAATCTTTACCAAACCTTTAAGAATAATAAATGTTTCAGCAAACCAAAACTTTCACGTACCGACTTCACTATTTGTCACTATGCTGGTGATGTGAGAAACTGCTTCGATTTACTTGTTATTTGTAATCCCTCTATTCTTACCAGAAGTGCCTTTTCTATCATGGGAATTCTGATTTTTGTCTTATGCATCTGGTAGGTTACATATCAAACTGATCTGTTCCTTGACAAAAACAAGGATTATGTTGTTGCAGAGCATCAAGGTCTATTAAGTTCTTCAAAATGTTACTTTGTTGCAAGTCTTCTTCCTGCTTTGCCTGAGGAATCTTCTAAGTCAACAAATTATGTCTTCTAAACCATTGCTTCTTTTAATCTCTGCAATTATTTTCTTCTAACTACTATTGTATTGTTAATGTTTGAATATTCACTTTCTGGAAATTATGATAGGTAGTGATACATGTTTGTAATATTTTGTTGTCATGAATACTATTCAAAAGGTTTGTGGTATTATTAACTCCTTTAAAATTCTGTGTAGCAACAGCTGCAATCTCTCCTGAAACATTGAGCTCAACAGAGCCTCACTACGTTGTTCTAAAGCTAGGCATTTTTGAGAATTACACTTTTTTTACAACAACTATGTTGCGGGGTAAGTAGCCTTTGGCCTAAGATTATTACATTTTGAATTCAAGTTTTCTGATGACTTGTATGAAATTTCCTGGTTCAGCCAAAAGGTTAGCATACAGAAACATCGATTAGAATGTGTGGCTCATCTGCATTGCAAGGTGTCATGGAAGCAATTAGGATTAGCTGTGCTGGATACCCCACAAGGCAAACATTTGATGAATTTCTTGACCGTTTTGGTATTCTCACCCCTGAAGCATTGGATGTGAAGTAAGTCTTCAAAGTCTTTGACACCATTTTCATAGAATAGCTTGGAAATAATCATTCTTCAAATTTTTATGCTACTTGATTTCAAATTTCAAATTGTTAGCACAGAATATCATATTCTAATATGGAGACTTCTTACCATACATTGTAGCTATGATGAGAAGTCTACAAATAAAATTTTACTGGAGAAAATGTGTCTCCAAGGCTTTCAGGTATGGCCAATTGCATGTCTTGCACATGTCAGGGCAGTTAGTTTCCTTTTGCTTGTTTCAAACATCTTTTATTACATGTTATACTGGAACAATTGCATTTGCTTGATGTAAAATTTTGTATTATAAAGGTGGCCTATCTAATCACAACCTTTTACGTTCCATATTCTACTAACATATCTCTTAACAACTTTCGTTACTTAATAGATTTTCATACCTGACAACTCTTAATGCCCTTTTCACCTCGTAGTTTCCAATTACCCATATTTACTAATATGCAAACCATCACTTGAAGATGATTGATTATCCCAACATCCTAAGGTAATTAATCATTTGAGAGAATATTTGGTCTTTTTATTTCTATTATTCTCGCTCACTTAAGTTGCATGTACCACCACAATCCATACCGAAGAGATTATTGAACATTCACTAAATGCTTGCACTCCTGTGACATGCAATCCCTATGAAACCCCTTCCTTCTACAAAGTTAAGAATGTTGCTTGTTATCAATTTTAACTCCATGTTGCTAACTTTAGGAAAATCCAACAAAAAACTAACATGCAAAGAAACTGATCTAAAGACAAAACAAAAATGTAGTTGAATATAATATAATTTTATTGACAATGGAGCTTTGATGTTCCATACATCCACAAGGAGAGAATCAATCACTTAAGAAAATTACTAAGTACATAAAAGTATAAATTACAAAACATAAATTAGAGCAAAGATCACAATTATTCATGTTTATTGTGGATTATCTTGACTCATTTTCTGTTATACAGGGGCATTTTCATCAATTTGCTTTGAAATTTCTTTGAAGCAGGGTAGATTTAATTGGTCTAGTATTGGTGACTGTTGTGCCTCAATGGTTTCACTGGGCATTGTTTGTATATAATGCTTGTATGTTTTTACTCAATTTTGATGCATGTAGTGTAGAATATCCACTAAAGAAAAAATAGATGAATAATGGCTTCTTTTTTGTTTTTATGTACAGTTTATATCGAAAGATTTTCACTAGGCATGTGTAGAATTCCAGGGATTATAATGTCTGAGGTTATTCCTTGATATAAGTTATGAAAATGGATTGACAGTAATGAGTTAGTGATAACTAATTTTTTAGAACAAAATGTAAAGATCAGTTGATTTAGTAAAAACTAATTATTGTCCTAATTTAAATGTAATTTGTGAATACTTTTGGCAGAATTGGAGTAAAATATGTGATCATAATTTCTTAGAATCCAATGCACCTTCACTGCTAACGATAGTAGAGAATTGCATCAAAGTTGAGACAATCAAAGTGAAGAACACGAAGATGACTGCTACCGATGGAGAGACAATTGCTCAAAAAGGAAGTTGCTCAAAATTAAAGTGAAGAAAAATAACCTCAAAGTAGCACTAGGGAATCATATGGATCACTTGAAGTTGGTGGTGGAGAGAAGGTGTTAATATTATATATCAAGGGTTAATGGAATTTAGACACCCTTTTGTATTTTATCATTGTATTTCAAGGGTTAACGGAATTCAGACACCCTTTTGTATTTTATCTTATTTGATATTAATAAAATATTTGTGGACCCATTTATTGGGCACAATATTTAAATTAAATTGTTGTTAATTTATAATATTAATTACCAGACCACTCCGACATCATAGATGATATGTAACTTCGTTGATTGCACTATATGATATTTGGTTATTATGTAGTTTTAAAATTCATATTTTTCATTCTTTAAATTCGTATCGTCTCTAGAGAGACAATAAAAATTGAAATTAGTATTGTCTCCAGAGAGACAAAATGTTAGTATTCGGTATTGTCTCTAAGGAGACAATAATGATATTGTCTCTAAAGAGACAAAATATGTATCAATCATTATTGTCTCTTGAGAGACAATAATTAGAGACAATATTAGAGACACCCGCTTTGAGACAATAATAGAGACGATATACAACTTTTTTATTGTCTCTATTTGAGACAATTTAGTCAAATTTTGTCTCTATTAATGTCTCAAATGACCCCCCCTTGTAGTAGTGTTGATTTGGTTGGAGGTATTTTAATTGGCCCACCACCTTCTACACAAAGGGGTGCCTCAAGTATTACTCGATAGTGCAAAGATACCCAATTTTTGTTCTTCAACATTAGATTTATAGGGAAGGTATTCGCCAATCTCACATCCAATGCATATTCACCCGCTTTTCCTTAATCGATATTGAAAAAACCAACCAAATCATGGCAAAACCCATCAAGAATGATATCCTGTAAGCCATTCTTCCCGTCACAATTTCAGCGATGTTACCCAAAAACTATATACATTACACTTTACAATTTCCTAGAATTTAGATATGGAATTGAGGAGGTTCCTAAAATGGCCGTTAAAACAACTTACTTGAGACTCAAGAACAACCAAGGATTAGTTAGGAAAATTATGGAATAATTTTTTTTGTTTAAAAGAGTCTATAACTAGGTTATAAGGTAACGGTTGTCACTAACAAGTTCCAATATAATTGTAATCCACAAGAATATAATTTTATTTTATTAACAATGGTCATAAGGTCAAAAATTTAGGGTTAGAAGGTTCAATTAAGGTCGAGGGTAATTCCTCACCATACCCACTCTCTAACAGGATTAAATATTCAACTTGGGTTTTCTCAAATTTAACACATTAAAATTTTCCCTAAATCATTTCCATTACGTAGGAAATTTCCTCACCTTTATAGTGATATAAATAAGTCCTCCTAAGTCCTCATATTTCTCAAGATATGGGCCAGCGGGCCTATGGGCCCAGGGGAGAAATTTTTCCCCAACGGTGGATCAAAGGGCCACGGGGAGGAAAATTTTCCAAAGGGGGGAAAGCCACCTTTGCACCTATGCTTCGTGATTCCATGAGGGACATGGTGTCTCTTAAGTCAACGTGGGGAAAGCGGGCGGCGGGAGAAAACTTGGCAATTTCCGCGTGGGACAAAAAGCTAGCTTTGCGCTCACACTCCCGCAAGTCCACAAGGGACATGTGGTGCCTCCTAAACCACGTGGGGAAAGTATGGTGGTGGGGAGAATTTTTTTAATATCTTGAAGGGAAAAGAGGGCAACATTCACTGTGCCTCCACCGGTACCTCGTGATGCCACGTGGCGCACTCCGATTGGTTGCGGTCGGCGAGGAAGCAGGGAAAATTTGGAAAAAATTTCAAAAAAATTCTTAAGCACAAAAATGTAAAAAGGACCCACTCCTTTGTCGTTGCCTTGCGATGCCATGTGGAATCTCCTGATTGGCTACGCGCGGTAGGAAAAATTTTGAAATTTTTTTCAGAAGTGCTAAGTTAAAAAGGGATCTACCCCTCCATTGCCACCTCGTGGTGCCACATGGCAGCCTCTCGATTGGTTGTAGGCTGGAGGGACGATAGGGAAAATTTTCCCAAAAAAATTCAAGCTCCAGGGGAAAATTGGGGCTCATAGGCCCACCAAGGAAATTTCTCCCAAATTTATTTTTTGACTAAAAGTAAAGAAAAACTTCAAGACCATAAATTTTGATAGAGAGCTTGATTTTGGGAAAAAAGGACTCTCTAGAAATATCTCAACGTCCTCTTTGCAGACTGGAATTAATAATTTTTAATTTTGATAAGGTTTAAGGGGCCAATTTGATGAAAGCAATCAAGTCTTTTACAAAGTCAAGCTCAAAAATTTTAACTTGTGAGATTTGTTCAATTTGATCTTATTCCTCTCTCAACATGTCAAATAGACATGGAGAATTATTCTTAGGTGCATTTAGGATAAGTTTGTGAGGTAGATTTATTTGATTGAGCTCCAATTTTAAATTTTACAATTTCGAGAGCGAAATTACTCATGAAAGCTAGAACTTGGTTTCGCCATGTTTTGAAAGATTTCATTAAAGTGTATTTGTCTAATTGAACTCATTTATATCCTGCATGCTCAATTTTCATGTTTCATTTGCTATTTCTTTGTTACGGTGTTCATCTATGTATTTGGGATTAAATAATTACTAGTTTGAAAATATAATCCAAAGATCAAATTTTAAAGGGTCTATTTGTCATTTTCTTCTTCCAAGTATTAGAATACATTTTAATTACAATCTAATAAATTTTTTTGATTAAAATCAAATTATTAAAACATAAAATTAATTCTGATTTCAAATTTTACACATTTCAAAAGACAATTTTTGTATTTTTCTCACCAACACTTATTCCTTTAAAACATAGACTTAAAATACATTGAAATGATCAGATTCAATACAACAATGCAATTTGAGAAAGGTAATACATTCATTTATTGATTCCAAAAGAAAACTTAAAACTTCTTTCTTTCATTCCTCAAATTCATCATAATGAGTACAATTCTTTCGTAGAATTTACCCAAAATCACATACACGAACAACACAAAGAAATACAGATAATTTTTTTTTTTTTGACTTGCTTGACACATAACATGACGCAACATGTCGTCACCAAGTATACAACTAACACTGTGAACAACTTGATACAAGGATGGCCATAAAGGCAGCACGGAAACGTTCACACCTATCAAGGACAATACATACCAGACAACATGGAAGTCCAACCACTTGACACACTTACATTTAGGGCATCCCATGAGGAAATTCTTGTTAAATTTTCTTATTTACTAAAATGTCTCTTAATTCTTAACTTACGTTCTTAAAAAATTTCATGTAATGATTCACACAATTCCTTACACAAGGGAGAACTTCTTTCTTTTCAACTATTGACTAAATAGCTTAAGGCCAAGCTTTCTAAACTAGGATCATCAAATTTTATGTCCAAATCTTTCTTATTCATTTGATTTTAGAACATTTTCCATTTCTTACAAGGTTAATTAATCTTGCTCAAGTCACTAACACATGTTCCACACCTCTATTGCACAGGTGAAGGCATAAGCTCCGATTGAGTGGAAAGTACCGCTTAGGGTTCATAACAATAACCTTCCTATTTAAGGATCAAACTTTGACCTTGCTTAAGAAATATCACCATGAATCAAGGCAAGGGTTAACAGAACAGGACAACAGAATTTAGCTTCAGGGTCACATTGTTTACTATCAATCTTTCATTGAAGTTAAGAGTTTATCGAGATTGGTTAAATGTTCCATCTAGACTTTACTTAATTAAGTTTGACAAAGGGGAACATTTCAAACGATAAAGAGATATTTAAGGTTTTATTAATCACTTTCACTCCTACTTATTAAATCCTATCATTTTCTAAAATCTAACCATTGATTTCACCATGAGATCATTTAAGGTTTCACCGTAAAAGGATAATGTTTATTGGTTTGGCTTGGGAAAGAAATAAGTAATCATATTTCGTTACAAAGATAGTTTCCTCTTGATTGTTCCAGGTCTCAAAGGTTATCAAGTAGATCACATCTACATTAATACATTCATATATATAAATTTTAGTTTAACTTTTATAAGGACTATCCAGCTCACTTCATAGTACTTACAAACTCATTGCTACTATGCCTTAGAAGGATTTACAAGTTAACATTCTAACTCGAGAGCAAAGTTTAACAGTACTCGCTTGCGAAAACAAAACAAGGTTACATCAATTCTTCCCAACACGATGCACAAACCAAAGGGACATACCATCTCTATTAATCCATGACTAGGGAACAAGAGCGTAATAACATGGAACATGCCACGCTACTATTCTAAGGATTTAAAATACACTAGAATATCCCATAACCAAGCGGTAATCAAATTTCATCTTTCACATGATAACCAAACAAGCCAAAGTTTCAACAGTTACAACAACAATACTCTACAATACATTCGACATTTTTACAAGGAACTTCATAAATTGTACAGATGAACCTTTAACACTCTTTTCCTCTAGTCTACTCGCATAATCCATCTGCACAAATATTAACTAAAGTCAGTTCGCAAGAACTGAGCATGTTAAGACTACCCATAGCAACAGTAAGCTAACATTTTATAATATCATGAAGGTAAAATTCTAAACTCAAGAATGGATCAAATCACAAACCACTAATCAATATGTTTCACAAGATGACGAGATTTATACCAGCCAACAAGGAGGAATCCCAATATTCAAGAGAGAGAGATATTCCAAAGACAAACAAGGTGAGACCTTATTGGTGAAGACAACCAGGCTGAGAGTATTGAGATTTCAGTCATGTAATCCTATGGATTACGTGATTGAAATCTAACACCCAAACATCATTCTAATATTATTAACCAAAAGATAAAGATCAGTCAAAAGACTTCACATATTCAAAATTCCTTGTTAACAAGACTGCATTAACGCACATCCATGTTTTAGGAAGAATATAGGTCCCAACCATATATGAACACAAATCAGTCAAAGATTAAAGTTAACTTCACTCGGCTGAATAAACCAACATACATATAATACTCACAACATTATAACTAGCTATCTGAAGGTTCAATATACCAAGCAATTCTCACCGAACCTAATTATTTTTCATCAAGAAGTTAAATAAATTAGATTCTATCCAATTAAAATTACATACAACAACTATAGTTGGATTACACAGGCAAGGATCAAGAAGACGTCTTTTCACCAAAGGTTGTTATTATCTTACATCACATAATCAGTAATAAACCCGTAATCCACCCCTCGTATGATCATTGTAAGAGTTAAGGACTTAGCTCACTAAAATATGTAACTGAGTCGATTCATACCTTTTCCATTTTCATACAAGTCTAACCCAATTCGAAGAAAGATAACCATTCTATTTTCACACATGCCTCAGTCAACACTTACTCAGAAGGTCCCTACCTGAATTATTGAAGGTTTGCTAAGCTGCCGAAGGGATTTAATAGAAACCCATTTCATTCGATACTTGAATTTAAACAAGCAAGGGATAGTCTGTTAAAAAAATAAGTGAATCGACACAAGATCCTCTACCGTGACCCAACACGAGTCACCAATCACAAGGTTTATGGTCAGCGAAGGAGGAAAGCAAAGAAAAATACTCTTCTTACGAACTAAGCCTTCTCTTCTATCTCTAAATCAACATATGAATAGCTTGGGCATACCCATCTATCTCACGACAGTCTACTCGACCTATCCTCACAGTCGCTCCAAAGGAAACATCTGCTACTACAGAGTTCGTTTCACAAGGAAAAATAATTTACATAGAACGTCTATAACATCATACACTTTACCAAGAGAGAGAAAACTCTACAATTTTAATTTCTGCCTTTCACTATTACATCCATTTAGAATACAAGCATTATCAGGCAGTCATAAAGCAACCTAGCCAATCTTTTTTAAACAGAATTAGAATTGTAATCGGTTTGAGATAGCTTTTCATAAATTACCATTATTGATCAGACAATTGCAGTAACTAATAACATAAACAAAGGTTAAGTTTTACTGTTTACCTAGTTCATTCATTTTGTCCATTATGAAATAATTTTATGCTACAAAAAAAAAAAAAAACATTTTCGAAGCCAAAGAGCAATTATTTGAGGAGCAAGGAAAAATCGAAGCTCATTCTAAATGCCATAACAGATAAAAGAAAATAGAAGGACATTCAATTCATGACATAATAAAAAGGATAGCAGAAGATTGCAAGGGCAGGTTTAACATGCCTGGTTTAAAACGCCATCTCCATATGCATATGATTGTTTCAATGCCGCTGCTTGCCCTTAACCCAAAGTGCTCTGTGAGCTCGTGCTAGCACCACAAACACGCGGTGAAAAACAGCTACACAGCCAACCCCATGATTTGAAGCTCGGACACAAGACATAATGATAACATCACGCTCCTGGATCTATGTTTTTCCACATCAGCTAGTTATCAGAATCAAAACTATTGAACCGCTTGTCTTCCTACCCTCGAGGTCGGCATGAGCCTTTGCAGCTTCTGCCAGTGGGTATGTCTTTGTCACACGGACTTTTAGAACACCAGATGCAACATTTGCAAATAATTCTCCTGCAGTTTCCAGGAGCTCTTCTCGAGTTGCAGTGTATTGCATCATGGAAGGCCGTGTCAAAAACAACGATCTTGGGGCAAGGGCTGACAGAGGAACAGGATCAATTGCACCTGATGACTGACCAAAGCTCACCATGTAACCTCTAGAAGCCAAGCACTCCAAAGATCCCTGGAATGTGTCCTTGCCCACAGAATCAAAAACGACCTGCACACCTTGTCCTTTTGTAATTTCTTTAACACAATCTACAAAATCTTCCTGGGTATAGATAATGGGATGATGGCATCCATCTTCAATTGCTTGTGCGGCCTTCTCCTTGGTCGATACAGTACCAATGACAGTGGCACCAAGGGCATTACCCCATTGACATAACAAAGATCCTACTCCTCCAGCTGCAGCGTGCACAAGAATTGTATGCCCGGGCTCCACCTTAAAGCAACGCCGAAGAAGAAACTGAGCAGTCATACCCTTCAGCATAATTGCAGCACCCACAATAGGATCAATGGTAGATGGCACTGGTACAACAAAACTTGCAGGAAGAATCTGCTCCTCAGTGTATGAACCCATAGGATTCCCCGCATATCCAACTAAATCACCAACCTTTCTCCCTGTTAGTCCTGGTCCTACTGCAGTTACCAGTCCCACTGCTTCTCTTCCGAGAATGAAAGGCAGCTCAGTTTTGTACACGCCTTTGCGGAAGTATACATCAATAAAATTCACACCAATAGCTTTGTGTTTAACACATATTTCTCCTTCACCAGGTTCCCCTACCTCCACGTCCTCCCACTTAAGTACCTCGGGACCTCCCAGCTCGTGTACTCTGATGGCCTTTACCATGGTTGCAAATGCTGTGCAAGATGTGATGCGTTTTGGGGCGACGATGGAAATTAGCAAAAGATGAGTGTGAGAGGGGTAATAAAATGAACGCCCTCGACTTGTATAAATGACAATGCAACACCATTTTTTTCTTGGAGAGATGCCTTCGACGTCATCTTTTTTGCATAAAAACAACTGTTACAGCTACTGACATGGAGATAACTTGCATTATGGATACCAACAAATTTATTCAAACTCCCAGGATGCACTTCAATGTTCGTTTGCTCTGGATCTGAAATTTATCCTGCTACCTTCATCTCCCAAGACATTTTCTCCAACATTGCATAGATCTCCTGTGCCCATGGGTGTGATCTGTGACCTACACAAAAATCATGCACCTTTTATTGCCTTTAATCCAACTACACCAAGTTTCTTTTTTAATCCCTCTATCCTTCATCGATCTCCTAAAAGCTCTCTTGCAAGCAAACTGTGCTTCATGAATATTCCGATATGAAACAAATCCACCTCGATGAGATCCTCTTCCATGAGTAACATCATGGAACAAGCAAGGTCTTAGTAGAGGATCTCTGTAAAATTTCATCGGGTCTCCTGGTAACACTCACACTATCACAAAATCGATTTTTATGAAAATATCTTGAAGGAGAACTCCCGAATTGAGGATGCATTCTAAACTGAACAGAAAACAACATAGTTGGATGAACTGCTTGTTGGAGGTGCTCCCGAAGGCTTCTACAGAACTGTAGCTTGCCTGTTGCCTAGCTATTTACTGTTGCAGGCACTGACTGTGGATCCTCGACAAGAACACACCTCGCAGCACCCAAGGAAAGAGGGGAAAACATGCCTGCTCCCCCATCCTGAAGCTCCCCTACACCCATAAGCACAAGAAGGAAGAAGACACCATGACAGAGAAGGTTCGTGGCAAGGACAGGAACAACACTGCGAAAAAGGACCAAAACAACACTTCGAACATGTTTTCTCCCTCCATCAATGCCTGCAGCTCAAGAAAAACGTGCCTCCCAACCATACGCATTGAATGAGGATCCAAATGAGATCCAGGTGAGGAAAAATGGGACTCCACCGACTCCCATCTCCCTCACGCAAGGACAGAACATAAATTTCCACCCACTGCCAGCTACCATAGAATTTTATTTTTTTTTTATCTTATTTTTGGAGCCCCACACTTTGGGGACAGGCCACCTGCCAGGAGCAACAATGAACGGGCATAACACTTTCTTTCAAAATAGAAACAAATTATATCTCTTTCACATTTCAATTTACAACTTTCATATTCAATATAACATATTTCCATTAAAAAAACTATACGAGTTCATCCACTTCAAGTGGGAAAGTTACAATAAGATTTATTTCTAAAAGTGTGTGTCAAGGAGAAGGAGAAGCTATCCTTTTTAACTATCCCCGAGCCCCAACCACAAGTGCAAGACAAGATGTGATCCAACTCATGGTAACAACATGCTTCTACAAACACACAAGTAGCATTTTCACAATAAAAGCATAGTCCAAAACATAATGTAGTTTACAACTACATTAAAGCAAGACAAAAACTACCGAGGCTTCATCAAGGAAGCCAAAGGAGCAAGAAACAATGGGGATACTTCTTATGCCTCCCAAAAGGGGAAATGGGTATCACCACCCAATTACAAACTACAAAAATATAGTATATCAAAACCATGACATTCCTTATGCCTCCCCAAGTACCCTTATTCCTCATATTTTCTTATGCCTCCCCAAACTCTTATGGTACCCCATAACGAGTAAAGAAATGCAAGCTATTTCTTTGTAAGGTGCAACCCAAAGCACAACTACCTCCACGCTTATACCTCCCTAAAAAAACTTGTACCTCCCACAAAATAAACCCCATAGTCTTCTCCTACACCTTTCCTAGGCCATCTACCTAACAACCCGAAACATGCCAAAACATAGACACATTCACATTTACATTCATAAAAGAAGAGCATTTAAAGAGTCAAGCTCCTACCTCTCAATGATGGAGTTGTTTGAAGTTCCAAAATTGAAAGCTTTATCCCAATGCAAGCAATTCAAATCATCCAAGCACAAGTATGCAACAATCTTCCAAAATATTCAAGTAAGAGCTCCCAAAATAAAAGGAAGTCACCCAAGAATCCAATCTCCAAAAATGATGCAACCCCAAAGCAAGAAAAGGAGATCGAATTTAATAGAAGAGGGAAGGTAAGAGGATGAGATGGGTCCATGTAGGATGCCACATCACACCTCCTCAATCCTAACCCAAAATTCAACTTCATTCTCCAATGCATAATAAATAGGTGGGTGAATAAAATGACAGTTTACTTACACATTCAAATCCAACCCACACCCCAAAGGACTGAAATTAAATCATGTAAGAAAAGTGTAATTAAAACCTACAATTTGCTTTCTCAAAAGTATTGTAAAAGTCTAATCTCAACTCTCTAACCATAGGTATAGTTGGTAATTAAATTTAAGAGGTATGGGACAAGTTTAACTTGTCCCACAAGCCTCCAAGGAAAATTTTGAATTTCCAAGAAGGTGGAGTGTTTCACACTCAAAAGTTAAATTACACATCACATACGGATCTCTTACAACACTTTAATACAAGGACAACAACTCGTTAATTACTTTCTCATGATACCTTTTAATTAATTAAATTTAATAACATGCTTACCCACAATATTAATACAACATTTAATAAATAAAAAAAGGGTTAAATGCATCACAAAATAAACACATGCAACATTAAATAAAAGGGTCAAATAAATAAATACACATGACCCTCGGTCACGTTTAAAGGTGATCCCCCATGGGAATCCATAACACACACAAAGACACAAAAAAATACTAGTTACCATGGTGACCTTGTTGAATTCATCTAGAGTTCCAATGTCATTGGTCTCTAATCCCCCATGTTTATTGTGATATTTTAACCTACAACACACAAATACCTCCTTCGGCCTAGAAGCCATATCACAACATACAAAAATAAGATAAATATAACTCCCAAAATAATCTAGATATATAGATCATAACAACATCCAAGCAACCAACAAGATCATTTACAATTTTACTCAACAACTATACCATCATCCAATAATTTCCATTTCTAGGTCTAATCACAATATCCAAATATCACAATTCCACACAACATCCATGATATAACCATGTCAAATAGTATATCATCATCAACATATAAAATGTCTCTAATAATCATCAAGCATCATAACTGAATCAAGTCAACAATAATCCATGATCTAACATGTATCATCATACTATAATAAATTCCATAATCATGTCCATAATATAATGAGTAGTATCAGATTAATATCATAAAGGTGTCAAAGGGAAGTGGGCACTACATCCCCGTCTCCTTACAATCGACTTCCTCTTGGAAGTCACTGAAACAATGTTGAAACTAAACACGTAGAAAAGTAGCATCCTCCCATGTAGCTGGAGTCTCATCATATATGTCCCACCGATCAACCTCTCTACCTCGAAGGCCTAGGGTTCTACGATCTAGGATGTGAATGGACTCCACCATCACCTTCTCCCAATCCTGCACCTATAATGATGTCCAATCTAATAGATGAGAAGGACCCAAAACATATCTCTAAGAACTGAAACATGAAACACATCATGTACATGAGAGAAGTGGGTAGAAATTCAAGATGATAGGCCAAAGGGCTGATATGATCCAAGATCTCAAAAGGATCCATGAATCTTGGAGCTAACTTATAACCTTTTCCATTCATGCCCACATTAGAACTACGGTCTTGTCCTATGCGGATCTCGTGTACTTCTTCTACCTGTCATGTGCCTCATGTAGTCTCTGTCTGATCAAAACCACCTATTGCTCCATGTCCTACAACAAAGTTGGTCCAAGAGAAACCTTTCCTCTAACCTATCCCAACTAAGAGGTGTCTTGAAATCTCTACCATACAAGGCCTGAAAAGGAGCCATGCCTATAGATCTCTGAAAACTATTATTGTAGGAAAACTCCACCAAGTACAGGTAAACCTCCCATCTAGACTAGTGGTCTATCACATACATCTTGAGCATGTCCTCCAAAATATGATTCACCCATTTATCCATCTTTTTCAGGGTGATATGCTATGCTGAAATTGATCTCCATCCTAAGGGAATGTGCATGGTAGTCCAAAAATGGGAAGTGTACAAGGGATCACGGTCACTAATGATCTTCCATAGAATTCTATGCAACCTGAAAATCTCATCAAGATATACCCGTGCCATTGCACTAGCTGTATAAGTGGTCTTCACCAGAGAAAAGTGGGAAAATTTTGTCAATTTAAATACTATGACCATGATGGCATCGTGGTGATATATCGACATCATTATCTCGACAATGAATTCCATGGAAATGGTGTTCCAATTCCATTTCGATATAGCATGAGGAAAGAGAAGTCCAACTAGATGTTGATTTTTAGCCTTTACTTTCTTGCACTCGAAACATTGTGACACGAGCTAGACCACGTCTCTACAAATTCCTCTCTAATGATACAACTATCTCAAGGTGGCATGCATATTCTTCACCCCGAGATGGGCTGAATAGGGTGCACGATGTGCCTCCGCCAAGATTTCTTGCCTCAAGCCTCCATCTCTAGGAACATAAATCCAGCCTCTGTTCCTAATAAGACCATCTACCTCTAAAGAAAAAACATCAAACTTCCCCTCGAGGGGTCTCTGAGACTCGATCTCTACTTGAACTGCAATGTAGAAACTATCAATAGGAAGGCTGCCGAACAATCCTGCTCCACAAATCATGCCCACTAAGGTGGCCATAACCACATGTCTCCATCTATTGAGAGTGTTTGCCACCACATTCTCCTTTCCTTTCACATGTTTTATCTCCATATCATACTCACAAAAAAAATTCCATCCAACGCCACCGACGAGTGTTGAGATTATGCTTTGCATGAAGAGGTGGCGAAGACTAGAGTGATCTATCCTAAGTGTGAACCTCGATCAAGAATAAAGTGCCTCCATTGAACTAAAGCATGCACAAATTCCATAAGATCAAGATACTTGAGTAAGATAATTAATCTCGTAATCTTTGAGTTTGTGAGATTCAAAATCCACTACTCTTCCCTCTCCTGCATGTAACACACCTCCAAGCCCTACTAAACAAGCATCCATGTAAATGAAAACTCACCCTATGGATCCGACACTGCAAGAATAGGTGTTGTAGTGAGACATTCCTTCAGTGTACTTAAGTCCTACTCACACCTGTTTGACGAAACAAACTTCTTCCCTTTCCTTTATATGGAAGTGGTGGGGTGCACAATCTAAGAGAAGTCCTAAACAAATCTCTCGTAGTAACCTACGAATTCCATAAAGCTGCACACCTCATCATAGTAATGGGTGTTGGCTAATCTGTAATAGCTCTAATATTGCAAGGATCAATGTGGATACCTTCCCTAGAAATGATATGACCCAAATATTGCACCTCCCTTTAAAAGAATGCACACTTCTCCAAGTTCCCGTAAATCTACTGCTCTCGAAGACACTGAATAACCTAGTGAAGGTGCCCCTCATGCTCCTCATGCGTACGTGAGTAAATAAAAATTTCATTAAGGAAGATGAGCACAAAGTGATCTAAGAAGTACCTAAATACACCAATCATCACACTCATAAACACTACGGGGCATTCGTCAAACCAAAAGGTACCACTTTGTGAACTCACTATGGCCATATCTCATATGGAAGGCGGTATTATGAACGTTTGCCTCCGAAATACTCTACTTATGGTAACTCGACTTAAGAACTATCTTAGAGAAAGTTTTGGCTCCCTTCATCTGATCAAACAAATCATCAATGTGTGGAAGGGGATAATGATTCTTGATCGTTACCTTATTCAGCTTATGGTAATCAATACACAAATCGTAAGGAACTATCCTTCTTCTTTACAAAGATCACTTGTGCTCCACAGGGGGATACACTAGGATGGATAAGGAATTTCTCCAAAAGACCCTCAAGCTACAACTTGAGCTCATAGAGCTCGGTGTGGTAATCGATAAGGTGCTCGTGAGATAGGCTCTGCTCTTGGAACAAGATCTATGTGAAAATGAATCTCACATGGGGTTAGTAACCCCGTAGCTCCCAGGAAAGACATATGGAAACTCTCTCAAAATGGGGTGATCATCTAGTGATCGTCCATTAGAACCATCCTCGATTTGTCACTAACTGTAACAACATACATCTAACAACCCTATCGCACACACCGCTTAAGCTACATAACAAAGATGGTGTGAATAGAAACATGTCTCCTGACCCCTAAAATCACCGACTCAACTCCCAAATCATCTACACAAGATATAATATTGTGGTAAAATCCACTTTGGCCCCTGTGTGCGAGACAACTAATCCATACCCAGGATGACTCCATATGAGCCCAAAGGAAGGATACAAAGATCCGAGGTAGTGGTGAAAGGTCCCAAATCTACCACACACTCCTTAACTAATAAGTCTACAAAGATCTTTGCTCCACAGAAGAAATCTCAACATCCCAACTATGAACCTACCTAATCTGCTACCACTTGCATTTCTCTACTAAAGATGGTGCAATAAAAGAATCAAAAGAACCAAAATCAAACAAAATGGAGGTAGGGATGCCTCCAAGGTTACATGTAGTCTCAATAATTGTACTCTAATGCTCTTCTTGGTAGTTCTCGACCACTACATACATCCTATGTCTACACCCCATATCACCAAAAGTAGGCTTTGAGATTTGTTTCTTTGTAATGAAATTACTAGTATAATTCAGATTATGAGCAGCAATAGAACACCAAATAACACAATATTTCGAACAATGATCTCAATATGCAATTATAATAGCTTCGCCACTTCAAGTGGGAAACCTCCAAACCATATAATAAGAATCAAATTCTCAAATGATAATGAACTACTACCTACAATCCCCTATATATAATATTTGTAGATTATGGCCATCAATAAGGCCAACCTATAAAGCATGAGAAAGTATAAATGATATAATAAAATGATATGGTAATCCATAAGTCGCTACTCATATCCTAATACAAGAAAAAGGTTAAGGGCATAGCATGCCCTTTCCTTCAAACAAACATTGTCATCAATGTTGAATAATCCTAGATGTTGCTTTGCAAAAACCTTCATCCTCCTAGGTTGCATCTTCGATGCTTAGATTCTTCCACTTGATCGATATTCCTTAATGTCTCTAGGTTCTCACCTCTTAGTATGTGTTTGAAGAATCTTCTCTGGCTCCAAAATGATTATTCCTTCCTTTTCAAGTTCTTGTAACTCTATCTAGGATTCAAATTTCTGTCTAGTAACCTTCTTCAGGCATGAAACATGGAATACTAGGTGTATGTGTGAATATGGATGCAACTCTAGTTTATAAGAAATAGTGCTGATTTTCTGTAGAAACTGATAAGGGCCATAATATTTAGGAGCAAGTTTGTTGTCCTTTTTTTGTTTCTTTAGAGACATATGTTTGTAAGGCTAGAGACGTATAAAAACCAAGTCACCAATTTCAAAATGTCTTTCACTACGGTGTTGATCTAGTTGTTGTTTCATCCTATTTTGTGCTAATGTTAAATTCTCCTTCAAACTAGCCAAAACTTATTGTTGATGTTGAATGTGTTCCTCAACATCTCTAACCTTAGTTTACACCCTCAAGGAGGAAGTGGTAGAAGGTGGATGGTAAACATATAATTCTAAAAATAGGGTCATTTGAGAAGAGGTATGAAAAGATGTGTTATACCACCTTTCTTGCTTATCCACCTTTCGATACAAAACAACATAGATACCCCTCAAAGCATTTTTTGACCACTTTCATTTTCCCATTAGTTTGAGGATGATAATATGAACTATGAGCTATTTGAGTACCCAAACATGAAAATAATTCCCTCAAAAAATTACTTGTGAAAATAGGATCACAATCACTTACAATTATCTTTGGGGTTCCATGTATCCTTTGAACTATCTCCAAAAAATAGCTATGACTGTACTAGCTATAAATGGATGTAATAGGGCACAAAAATGGGCATATTTTATCATCTTATCCATAATCACGAAAATAACATTCTTACCCTCTGAACAAGGCAATCCGGTGATGAAATCCATGGAGACCTCCTCCCATCTCTGGCTAGGAATTGGTAAGGGTTGTAACAAACCTATTTTCTTAATTGTTTCACCTTTATTCTATTGACACACTAAACAATCTGATCCAAACTTTTGTACATCCCCCTTGAGTCCTTCCCAAAATAATTCTCTTTTTATTCTATGATATGTCTTCAAAAACCTAGAGTGTCCTCCAACAAGTGAGGCATGTAGCTTTGCAAGAATCTTATGCTTCAACTCGACTCTTTACTCAAGTATAACCTATCCTTGTACCATAGGGCATTACCTTTCCACTCAAATTTGTTAGATGTCATAGATCCTTTCTTGATATTCTATATTAGAGATTCTGTATCCTTTTCTTAATCCCATTCCAATCTTGCTTCATCCACCCAATCGCCCGTCAACATGGACATTCCACATCGTAAGGCATTTGCGGATGTATCTCTTATGGACAACACATCAGCTACTACATTTTCTTTACCCTTTTTTATATGATTTCTAAATCATAATCCAACATTTTTGTTACCCACTTTTGTTGTTCCTCGGATGATAACCTTTGCTCCAAAAAGTATTTGAGACTATCATGATCAGTTTTTACCTTGAAGTGTCTACCTATGACATAGGGCCTCCATTGCTTGACCGCATGAAGAATATCCATCACTTCTTTCTCATAGATAGATTTGAGAAAATATTTTCCTTTGCATTGGTGACTCTCAACTGAAATTGGTCTTCCTTCTTGCATTAGAACTACTCCCAATCTTGTTCCTGAAGTGTCACATTCAACAATGAAGGTTTTTGAGAAGTTGGGAGTAGCCAAAATTGGGGTGCTTCTGACATGGCTTCCTTTAGTTTCTCAAAGGATTTAGTCATTAAGTCTTTCCAATGGAAGGCATCCTTATTTAGCAATGTAGTGAGTGGGGTTTTATTCTACCACTACCCCACACAAATATTCTTTATTACACTCTTAGTCCTAGGAACCCATGAAGATTTTTGAGAGTTTTGGGCCTTGGCCATTCCACCATATCTTTGATCTTTTGAGGATCAACTTTGATGCCTTTGTGGGATACAATGTGAGCAAAGTACTCTACCTCTTGTACACCAAAAGAACATTTACATGGATTTTCATAGAGAGTATGTTTCTCCAAAACTTCCAACACTTTATTTACATGTTGTAAGTATTCTTCCCATGTATTACTGTAAATCAATATGTCATCAAACAAAACTAATACAAATTTCCTTAAAAATGGCTTGAAAACAGTGTTCATCAAGCTTTGAAAGGTTGAAGGAACATTTGTAAGACCAAAAGGCATTACCAAAAATTCATAATGGCCCTCATGAGTCCTAAAAGACGTTTTATGAACATCTTCCTCTTTTATTCTAATTTGATGGTACCCTGAATGAAGATCTAATTTTGTGAAATAAATAGCACCATGCAATTAATGAAGTAAATCATCAATTACTAGAATAGGAAACTTATCTTTGATGGTGTACTTGTTCGGTTGTCGGTAATCTGACACATCCTCCATGTTTCATCCTTCTTACGTACCATGACCACTGTAAAGAATATGCACTCTGGCTAGGCCTGATGATACCTGCCTTCAACATTTCCTAACCATTTTCTCAATCTCATTTTTCTGGGAATATGGGTATCTGTATGGTCTAATGTTAGGTGTTTGGCTCCCTGGAATCAACTGAATGGCATGATCATGATCCCTAACTGGTTGTAGTCCCTTTGTAATTACATCAAAAAAATGAGTGAGCATTAACAATCTTCTGAAGATCGGGTGGCATTGAAGACTTTGTATTTTGTACTTCTATGGAAAATAGCTTTGTTATAAATCCATCTACTCCTTTTTTGAGAACCTTCTACATCTAATGAGAGCTAATAATCTATGGAGACTTAGCTACCATCCCCTTCAATTATATTTTCCTTCCACCAAATGAAATCGCATGAACATTTCTTAAAGATTCATCTCTATAGTACCTAAGGTTGTAAGCCATTGACACCCAAAACAATATCTGCCCCTCCCATAGAAATAACAAACATAGGTGAGTCTAACATGTAGTCTCCCATATAAATCTTGATACTATGGAACTTTCTTGTGAACTTTATTGTCTCACCATCTGCAATTATAACTTTCATTTCTAGAGCTGGGTAAATAAAACAATTGAGGCGAGTAACTAACTTACTATTTATGAAGTTATGAGTATTCCCAGTCAATAAACACTTTGTCACCTTTTTTTTTTGAGATAGCCAATAACCTTGAGTGTTTGAGGAGTACTAATACCTAAAAATTCATGGCAATAAATTGTAGGTTGGTGATCCTCTACTTCATCTTCTATTGGTTGCTAAACATCTCTTATAATTTCAGCATCCTCATCATCCTCATTACCTCCAACAATATAGAAAAAATCTTCTCGAACATTTGTTTCCCGCTCCATATTGTCTATCATAGTTAAAACATAATATCTTTTATCTCTTTTCTACCATTTGTTAAGTAGTCACCTAATGGGCCTAGAAAATGAAGGAGAAGAGATACTACGGTCTTTGGTGTTAATGAAAGGTTACCTCCTACTACCAAGAATTTTTTTCCTCTACTTGACGTGCCATGATAATAGAAGCAAAAGCTTTAGTGGATTAAATATACGTACCTCATGCTCGATGCGGTCCTTAAGACCCCAAGAAATAGGTCATTCGACTCTCTTCTGGTATATTCTCCACCCTTAAGGATAGGTTTGGAATTGATGCACATAATTTTTTACTGATCCTATTTGTCATAAATTTGCTAATTGAATAAATTAGTTCTCTGAAACACTGGAACTATAGTTCAATTATAACTCCTCGGTAAAAATTGTCCAAGTGACACCGAGACCATTCTTTTGCCTTTGAGTACATAACCATCGATACCAAACAAATTGGTCCGTTCAAGATACGGGATGCCAATTTCACCTTTTGTCCTAATGGTGTTTGATTTAGTTCAAATAATTTCTCCATTTGATTTATCCAATTTAGGGGATCTTTACCATCAAATTTGTGCATATCCACTTTCGGCATCATGTTCTATGGTTGCGAATAAGTTGGATTCTGATTGGGCTTAAACAGTGATCCAACATGGTTATTTTGTCCATGATTTTGAACTGAAGATCCTCCTTGGTTGATATGGGATGGATTTGGGCCATACTATTTACCCTTTACATGTTGCATGATATCATCCAACCGATGATTGATTTGGGTTGTGTCTCCTTTAGAGGCCATCTCAGATTGTACATTTCATAGCTCATACTCAAGTTGGATCACCTTATGATCAACTGAGGTAAAAACTAGTGCTAAGGAATCTATATTTACCCCATCTAACTCCATCTCTTCAATCACTATCCCATATTTATCTGGGGTTTTACTTGGAAAAACCAAATTCACTTTTGCTCTTATGGAAGAGGCCCCGCCATGATATCAAACCTTAGGGTTTAGGGTTTTGGTATAAATTCGGTTGAAAAGGAAAAAATAAAGAGAAGATACTAATACTATTTTTTTTTAGATATTTCTGAAAATGTAAAGAACTTGAACAAATTACACAATTTTCACCTTAGGGAGTGATTTTATGAAAAACCCTAAATTTGTAATAACTTGTGAAAAAAAAATCAAAAAAGTCTGAAATTGTCAAGGAACCTTATAAAAATGTTTCACAACTCGGTAAAAATATATCCCACCAATTCACTCTGGTTTGAAATATATTGCGAAACAAAAAATTAGGGTTTTACCCTAATTTGGCCCGAATCGTAGCTCGATAGAACTTGTAATGAAATTACTAGTATAATTTAGATTATGAGCAACAATAGAACACCAAATAACAAAATATTTCAGAATAATGATCTCAATATGAAATTATAATAGCTTCGCCACTTCAAGGGGGAAACCTCCAAACCATATAATAAGACTCAAATGCTCAAATGATAATGAACTACTACCTAAATCCCCTATATATACTATTCATATGTTATAGACATCACCAAGGCTGACCTATTAAGCATGAGAAAGTATAAATGATATATTAAAATGATATGGTAAGCCCCAAGTTGGCTACTCATATCCTAATACAAGCAATAGGTTAAGGGCGTAGCACGACCTCTTGTTATTAGGGTTCTTAGGCAATCTCTCAAAAAATGTCCAGTAACACCACAACCAAAAGAACCACTTGATTCTCTACCCTATGTAAGCAGGTCCAGCCAGGTACTTTGGAGGTATGTGGTGTGGATCCTGATGAGCCATTTGTAGTCTGCTTTGAGATCTCTGCCGGTGAGCGCCTCCGAGTGAGCTCTCTGGGCACCCTATGTCTTGATTGGGACCACTAGGAGGAGGCCCCATACTCTGACCTCTATGCATCAAATATATGTGGAGGTCTATAAGGTGGGTGATACTTCTCTTCAGCTGCTATGGTATAAAAGATGACTATGTTAAACCGTGTCCACCACAAGGAAGAGGTACTAACCCCTCAATCTATTGTCTTGCATCTACTATATGTGGATCTAGACTCAGTCTCTAGCCTATTAGGTATTTCCCTAAGTATCCTATACTATATAGGCCTTCTCGACAACCTCGACTAATTTTTGTGGATAATGGATCTGCACCGCACCTCCAATGTCTAAATTCGGGCCCCAGTTATGAACCTATGGATCTGCACTTGCTCATCCTGCATGTAATCAACATACTGGAGTAGATCTAGAAATCTAATCTCATACTCATCCAATGTGAGAGATGCTTGTTGAAGGTCATGGAACTCATCTATTTTCACGCTAAAATGAACCTACGTGAAAAATATCTGCTCTAGAAACACTCTTCAAAGATCTCGTAGGTAACTATCTTAGAATCAACATGGATCTTTTGATCTTTATCCGCCACTGCATAAATAGCTCCATCCTCAAGATATGGATCGCAACAAGAGCTTTCGTGTTGCCAGAAAAGGAAAGAGCTTGAACCATCATTCGCTCAAGCTCAAAACCAGCCTCTACTTTAAATCCACCCATTTCACTAGAATAATGTGATGGTTGAAGCTTTAGGATCTCCTAATGTGATCTCGTAGCTGTGGTTTAATGGCATCTAGGTCTCTTTATATGCTCATCCCTAAGCCTAGGGCTCGATACCTCTCTCTATGTCCTACAAATAGGTCACCTTGTCCCCTCTGTGGTGACTCTGCTCTGGCTGACTCTGCATGGGAGTTCTCTCCTCCATGTTCCTCACTGGGTTGAGGAGATACATGATCCTCAATGGAAGTGACTCTATCATGTCTGGATGTATGTCCTCTTATTGATCATCCACGTATAGCGGCATTAACATCCTCAAGAGTATGTAAAATATAGGGTAGGATGGTTGCTTCTGACAACATGATCTTGTGGTGGTAAGTCTAGGTATATGTGAAAATACCTTCATCCCGTCTGCGCCTCCCGTGCATAGACCAAGGTGAGAGTTAGTTCATCTTTCTAAATTTTATTCTATTTCCATGTTTACTAAAATATATAATATAGTCCAACCGAATGATGATACCCATCCACATCATGTAAATGTTCATGTAATTTCTAAACTAAGTTATTTTCTATATTTACAAGTGTGCTAGGTTTAAGGTTCATGTCTTAAGTTTTCTAGTGTGCCCAATGGCCCAAGATTTTTAACCACTAATTTTATACCAAGTGAAATTCCCATTAAAACAACCCACTTGAGACTCAAGAAAAACCTAGGATTAATTAGAAAATTATGGAATAATTTTTTTAAAGATTATACAACCAAGTTACTCTCAGGATAACATTTGTCACTAACAAGTTCGAAAACAATTATAATCCATAAGAGTATAATTTTCTTTTATTAACAGATTATTAGAGGTCATAAGGTCAAAAATTTAGGGTTAGAAGGTTCAATTAGGGTCAGAGGGTAATTCCTCACCATACCCACTCTCTAACAGGATTAAAGTTTCAACTTGGTTTTTCTCAAAATTAATGCATTAAAAATTTCCATAAATCATTCCCATTTGATAGGAAATTTCCTCACCTTTCCAGTGATATAAAGAAGTTCTCTTAACTCCCTCATATTTCTCTAGATATGCACCGACATGGCCTTAGGGTGAAAATTTTCTCCAAGAGCAGGTTTGCATGGGCCTAGGGGAGAAATTTTCCCTAAGGGCGGGTCGGGCCATGCGGGGAGAAAAAAATTTCCCAAGGGGTGGAAATAAACCTTTCCACCCATGCTCCCATGAGTCCGCGATGGACACGTAGCATCTCCTAAGTCAACGCAGGGAAAGCGGGGTAGTGGGAAGAAAACTTGGCAATTACCCGCGCGGGGCAAAAAGCTAATTTTGTGCTCGTGCTCCCATGAGTCTGCAAGGGACATGTTGCACCTCTTAAGACACACGGGGAAAGTGGGGTTGGTAGGGAGAAATTTTTTTTAACGCCTCAAAGGGTAAAAGAGGGCAACATTTACCCACACCTCCGATGGCACCTCGCGATGCCATGTGGTAGTTCTTGATTGGATACAACAAAAAGGGTCCCGCTCCTCTGTTGTTTCCATGCGATGCCATGTGGCAGCTCTTGATTAAAGCTGTGGGCCGGCAGGGAAATGGAGAAAATTTGGAAAATTTTCCCAAATTTTTCCAGAAGTGCTAAGTTAAAAATGGATCCACCCTTCACCGACACATCATGGTACCACGTGGCAGCCTCTAATTGGTCAGGTGGTGGAAAAATTTCAAAAATTTTCCCAAAATTTTTCCAAAGCTCCAAGGTAAAAATTCAATCCTGCGAAGGAAATTTTTTGCAATATTTTTTTACACCAATTGAAGAAAAACTTCAAAAGGCCATGACTTTGTATAGAGAGCTCGGTTTTGGAAAACAAGGAATTTCTTGAAATATCTCGATGTCCTCTTTGTACAATATTCATTAAGTTTTAATTTTGATATTGTTTAAGGGGTCAATTTCACAAAAATGATCTGTAGGATTTTATAATGTAAGCTAGTAAATTTTAACTTGTGAGATTTGTTTGATTTTATCTTCTTCCTCTCTCAACATGTCAAATAGACATGGAGAACTGTTCTTAGGTGGATTTAGGATAAGTTTTTGAGGTAGATCTATTTGATTGAATTCCAATTTGAAATTTTACAATTTCGACAACAAAACGACTGTGAAAGCTTGAACTCGGTTTTGGCAAGTTTTGAAAGATTTCCTTTAAGTGTCTTTGTCTAATTGAACTCATTTATATCATGGCATGTTCAATTTTGATGTTTCATTCTTTATTTCTTTGTTGTAGGTTCGGTCTGTGTATTTTGGATTAAATAATTACCAATTTGAAAATACAAAATAGAGATCAAATTTTAAACGGTCTATTTGCCATTTTCTTCTTCCAAGTATTATAATATGTTCCAATTCCAATCTAATACATTTATTTGATTCAAATCAAACTATTCAAACCAAAAACAATTTTGATTTCAAATTTTACACATTTCAAAAGATTTTTTTGTATTTTTCTCACCCGCATTTCTTCCTTTCAAATAGAGACTTCACATATAATGAAATGATTAGATTTAATACAACAATGCAATTTAAGAAGGTAATACATTCATTTATTGATTCCAAAAGACAAATTACAACTTCTTTCTTTCATTCCACAAATTCATCATACAAAATACAATCCTTTCTTTCAAAAATGAAACGGAGTATATCTCTTTCACATATTAATTTATAACTTATATATTCAATACAACATATTTCCATTACAAAACATATACGAGTTCATCCAATTCAAGTGGGAAGGTTACAATAAGATTTATCTCTACAAGGATTTGTTAACTATTTTATTTCATTTTCCTTTGCTCGAGAATAACATGTAGATTTATCATTCTTCCAATTCTAATCACAAAAAAGTAGGGAAAAGGATACTCTGTCCACCCAACCAGGACATCCAATGACAAGGAGAAGCCATCCTTCTTCATTGGCCCCCGAGCCCCAACCACAATGAAATAAAAGATGTGATCCAACTCATGGCAACAATAGGCTTCCACAAACACACAAGCAACATTTTCCCAATAAAAATATAGTCTAAAATAGAATGTAGTTTACAACTACATTAAAGCATGACAAACATTACTGAGGCTTCATCAAGCAAGCCAAAGGAGCAATAAACTATGGGGATGCTTCTTATTCCTCCCAAAAGGGGAAATGGGTATCAACACCTAAATTACAAACCACTAAAATATAGCATATCAGAACCCTAACATTCCTTATGCCTCCCCCAAGTACCCTTATTCCTCAAATTTCCTTATGCCTCCTCAACCTCTTATGGCACCCCATAATGAGTAAAGAAATGCAAGCTATTTCTTTGTAAGGTGGAACCCAACTCCCAACTCCCTCCACCCTTATACCTCCCTAAAACACACTTGTGCCTCCCAAAAAATAAACCTCATAGTCTTTTCCTACACCATTCCTAGGTCATCTACCCAACAGACACACAAACATGCCAAAACATTTACACATTAACATTTACATTCATAAAAGTAGAGCAGCGGTTCAAGAGTCAAGCTCCCACCTCTCCATGATGGAGTTGTTCCAAGTTCCAAAAAGTAAGCTTTATCCAATGCAAGCAATTCAAATCAGCCAAGCACAAGTATGCAACAATCTTCCAAAAACTTCTTCAAGCAAGAGCTCCCAAAATGAAAGGAATTCGCCCAACAGTCAAGTCTCCAAAAATGAAGCAACCCCAAAACAAGGCAAGAAAATTGAATTTAATAGAAGAGGGAAGGGAAGAGGATGAGGTGGGTCCATGTAGGATGCCACATCACACCTCCTCAATCCTAACCTAAAAGTCAACTTCATTCTCCAATGCATAATAATTAGGTGGGTGAATAAAATGACAATTTACTTACACACTCAAATCCAACCCATACCTAAAGGATTGAAATTAAATCATGTAAGAAAAGTGCAATTAAAACCTACAATTTACCTGTTATCCAAAATTCACCCCTCAAGGTAATTCTGATAATATGATTTCAGATTCTTCACCCCCAAGACGGATCGTACCAAGGTTCGTTGTACCAATTTTGTGACCGAAATAGAAGGAATTAGATGGTATGGAGATTTTTGTCCCGAGGCAGCCCGTGGGGCAGGTTGGGACGTTGGATGCAAGGGACGCGATCGGCTACTTTTTCCACAAGTACGTCTATTCCGGGTGGTGTGGAGATTTTTTTCCCAAGTGGTCCGGGGTCGGGACAAAGGTACTCGCGGGGCACGTAAAGGAGAAATAGCCACACAAGGAGACAAGATAAATGGATTTGGCCGATGCGGGAGTCAACGACACTCACGACCTGGTCAACAGTGGATGTGTGGGACAAGAAGGCCCGAACCGGCCGATGTGGAAGAATGTGTATGGGATAGGCGGGACACATGGACCCAAAATTTCCGAAATAGCCATAGCAAAGAGAAAAGTCAAATTTTGACCTCCAAAACTTCAAATGGCCATAAATTTTGACTCCAAGTTTTGATTTTCATGAAATTAGACTTTTGGAATGAGCATGATGTCCTCTACTCTAGTAAGTTAAGTCTCATTCTGCCGAATGACGAAAATGCCTAAAGCAGACCCAAAATAACTTCTCGCACTCAGAAGACCATAACTTTTGTATTTCTCAACAAAACCACACAAAATTGGTAATGTTGGAATTGTGGCTCCAAGAGCAACACACAACAATCAATAAATTTAGGATTTGATAAGAAATCAATGGATATTTTCATAAAATGTGGCCGGGTTCATGACAGTGTTTTATTTAGCAGTTGGGAGTGCAACTAAGAGGCATGGTCATCATTCTTTCTCTACTGCAGCACATGGGATAGTATGGGGAGCCTTTTGTAAGTAACATAAAATCATTTCACTCCATTTAATACCTCTTACAAGTGGTTGAAGGACATATTTCAGGATTTCCATTTTTCCCTTCTCTCTCTCTTCCCATTCTTCTATAAATTAGAGTGTTGGGCTCATTCTAAGAGGAGGTATTTTTTATAGCAAAATTTTATCAAAATTTCTTTATGAAGCCAATGTGCTACAGGCCCTTGTAGTGGACTCCTTGCATGGTGATCTAGGCCCTTATCTTGTAATAGATTGAATTGTGCATATCATGAAGCAATAAAATACAAGTTTTTGAATACATCTTCCCTTGTTGTGTTTTTTTCACTCTTCTTTCCCTTTCAACCTTCATTACAAGAACATTGTGTCTATATTTATGATCTTTCAAATATTCCTTATTATTGTGCATGTATGAAATATCGTTGTGAATGTATTTTCCAGATTATGGAGAATTTTTATCACCCCTTCTAGTATGCATTTTACTTATATTTTTTCACACATTGGAAGAATACACTCACACCCCTCCTTTTCTGGTGTATCACCGCTTTAGTGTAGGCTTTCATTTTCATGCATTCTCTCTCCTTGGTCCCTTGGAAAGTTAGATTAGGAAAGATATTTTTGTCTTGCATTAGAGTAGATTGTGGCAGGTAGTTTAGGAGTAAGAACCATCTTTCTCTAGAGGTCTATCTCAAGTAGCAAGTCCCACAACTTGGAGATAGTACCCATGTTATCCAATCACACCGTGAGCTCAAGTATATGCACTTGTGTAAACATAAGGGTGTTGTGATTCAGTGATAATATTACCTTCTCAAAAATAATTAGAAAATTCTAATCTCAACTCTCCAACCATAGGTATAGTTGGTAATTAAATTTAAGAGGTATGGGACAAGTTTAACTTGTCCCACAAGCCTCCAAAATCATCCTCAAAGGACAATTTCAAATTTCCAAGAATGTGGAGTGTTTCACACTCAAAAGTTAACTTACACATCTCTTACAACACTTTAATACAAGACCAACAACACTATTAATTAATTTCCCTTGATACCTTTTAATTAATTAATATTAACAACATGCTTACGGACAATATTAATACAACAGCTTAATAAATAACGAAAGGGGAAAATGCATCAGAAAATAAACACATGCAACATTAAAAAAAAGGTCAAATAAATAAATACACATAACTCCTCGGTCACATTTAAAGGTGATCACCCCATGGGAATTGCTAACACACACAAACAAATACTATTTGCCATGGTGACCTTGTTGAATTCATCTAGATTTCTAATGTGGTTGGTCTCCAATCCCCTGACAGTAGTTGTGATATTTTAACCTACAAAACACAAATACCTTCTTCAGTCTCGTGCCATATCAGAAAATCTAAAAATAATATAAATATAACTACCAAAATCATCTAGATATATGGATCACAACAACATCCAAGCAACCAACAAGATCATTTGCAATTTTACTCAATAACTATATCATCATCCAATAATTTTCATTTCTAGGTCTACTCAGAATATCCAAATATCACAAGTCCGCACAACATCCATAATATAACCATGTCAAACATTATATCATCAATAACACATAAAATTTCTCTAATAATCATCAAACATCATAACTTAATCAAGTCAACAATAGTCCATGATCTAACATCTATCATCATACTATAATAAGGTCCATAATCATGTCCATAATATAATTAATAAGTATCATGATTAATATCAAAAGGTGTCAAAGGGAAGTGGGAACTACGCTCTCTTCTACAAGGTCTCCGATCCCATCCTCGGACACATGAGGCTCAAAATGTTAATCTAGCAACACATTAGAGGTTCTTAATCCCCCATGGACTATATGTATGAAGAACCCATGATAAAAAAAAATTATTTTACACCTTGGAAATACTAAGAGCTATTTTGTACCTAATAAGCCACCCCATCTCGCTCACCCAAAATTCTAGCTCCGGTCCTCCTCCCACATGTCTCGTGCTCAATTCCTCCCAAGCCTTATCTACACATTCATCCCTTTGCATGTGAGGATAGGTGTTAGCCTGTGGAATACATGATAGATATAGCTAATCCAAGCCAATGAACAAGAACCCTATGATTTCTACATTTTTCTTCTAAAATCTTATCCACCCTCGATTATCCGGAATGTGTCGAGACCAAACAAGTATTAGTTCACTACAACAATTCCTCTAGTGTAATTACCTTAAGGGAAATGACTAGTGTCCTTGACAGATTGGCTCATTTTCTCTCTTAAATTTTGATGATCATAAGCATAAAAATGCATGCTCCCCAGGACACTTGGCACAAGAGTCACATATGTCCAATGATATATAAAAATTTATAATTTAATTTTTTTAAAGAAAAAAATATGCAACCATTTTATTTGTATAACAAGGGAAACATAATTTTATATATTACTATGCCTACTAAATAATAACAATCATTATTCATCTTGTAATAGTTATAATACACATGTTTAAGTATTTGGTCGATAACACTAAGAAAAATAACATGTCATAATCATCAAAGATCAATAACAATAAGTAGTAACCAACATATGGCTAGGAAAAATAAATAATAATAACCATACCTATCAAATTATAATAGTAAGAAACATAAGTTATGATATTAAAAATCACAATCATAACGTGAATTATAATATGAATATAAATATTGGAAATGAAATGCGACATCAAATAACTCGGTTCCCAACTCCATCAATGTCCCAAGATGAGGATAGTACCTAAATAACAAATGTTTCAGAGAATAGTAGCAGAATGGGCATGTAAAATAACATAAAGGCTAAAAATGAGTGTACTTTAGAGGATAATATGATCTCAATATTATTTAGAGTGACCCAAAGAGATTGATATTTTAAGAACCATTTTCCATGAAAGTCACCAATTATATAGAGGACTTGGATTGTCTACAAGCTTAAGTAGGATTAGATTACAATCAAATTTGGATTCTTATAGATTTATTTTGTGAATTCATCCATAAGGATATAGTAATCGATACATATTATTCTTCCTAAGTCTAAAATAATTTTCTCTTTGTAATATAATGTTTTATAAAAAATATCTTGTCCTGTTATTCATAATATTTTTTTTTGATGAGATATAACTCTAAGCATTATGGCTAGAGTTCATATCAAATTCCACCTTTTTGAAATTATAATCACTAATCCATTATTCTTCAAATTATTAGAAGGATACATGCTAAATGATTCCTACTTATTTGTATACAAAAATACCATAAAGATTCTAAGCTATCAAGAGTCTCTTCAAACTACCGTAGAAAAATATGAGATTAATAAAATTAACTAATTTATCCGACATGAATGAGCTTAATAAAACATCAAATTAAGGTTTTTTATTTATATCATTCATGGAACAACTGAACTGAAAATCATATGTAATCAAAAGTATTAGGAATATAGTAGACACTCACTAAGTATATGGAAAAAGACCTTTATTGTTCCTTTCTCTTACGCAAATTTCTCCTTTAAACATACGTTCTATAAAAATATATAATGGTTGTAGTAACTTTCTTTACGAACCTGATATGCATGCTGAAAACTAATCCAATATATGGGTGAACACTCACTCAAAGCGTGCAAGGGTACTGGTCCTCTTTTGATCCCATATTTTTCAAGTATTTCACATGCATGAAGTTATATTACATAACAAATAACATATAAACTACTGCAAAACATAAAATAAATAGACCACAACCATATACCAAGTAAATCGAACAAGGATCAATATCACAATTATCAAGAAAGACCCTGTTCTAGATACATCAATCACAATTAACCGACCAGAGAGATCCATTATATTAAACTACCATGCATTACAATAGTTGAATACATCAATACTATCATCATAAGATCATGCACATAAACACAACAGCAACATAACCTTACAAATAAATCGCAGTCTCTTTGTAATACTATGAATCATAACATATATATAGGGGTGGGGACTTTCCTTCACTACCTATGCACTTTAAAAATAGGTTACATGCTTAAAATATCCATCCGCCACTACAAAAACAACCAAGGAAGTATGCACGCTTCTTCTAATAATAGATTACATATAATTAGCTCTATATCTAATCCTATTATTAACTTAAACTCTATATGATGCTTTATCTTCTTCTTGCATGAGATCCTTCCCAAAATATAATTTTCTTTAACTACAAGTCTTCATGCTCAACCTTATCTTTAGAACATTATTTAGCCACCACCCCAACTATTCATCTTCAATTTTTTTCCCGTGGCTCAAAATGAGGCTAATTCTCAAATATGTTTAGCCAAGGAGCGAGCCTTCACACACCGTCTACTCTACATTCATACATGCATTCAGTCCTAATTTCTATGTGTCAAAAATATCATGCTATAATACTTAACATCTTTCAAGGGTCCAACATTAACCCACACTAGTTGGATTATTTTCTGTGGAAATTCTTTGATTAGTTAACATAAAACATCATGAAGGAGACAAAATTTCAAAAATTGGAATGAACATTATATCTAAAATTTTGATAAGATTCTGGAAGATCACCGAGAAATATGCATCTACCCCATATACCAATTTCTTCCATTCCTCCAACTCCTTCAAGTATTTCTCCAATATATCTTCCACAATCCTTAACACTTAGCATGAGTAACCTCTTTCAATCTTCCTTTCAACACCTGTATCACCACCACCACCACCACACAAGCACCATTAATAATCTCCATTTATTGTCGTATAGAAATTTGTAACTCACTAACTTTCTAGTCAAGTAACTCACATTTTTCCATGATTTTATCCTCATGTGTTGTTGTTTCTATAATTAACTCAGCGTGCTCAATTTTGTTAGTTGGTGTTGTTTATTTGTATAGTCTTTAGTATAGCTTCTTCATCCTCAAACCTAAGATCGGTGTAAGGTTCAAACTTCTAGAACCTATTGAAACCTGATATCTACTTTTACACTTGCTTCCTTGAGCTGGGTCAGCAAGTCATCCAACTCAATGATCCTTTCTTCAACTACAATCTTATTTTTCTCCTTCTCTTTGGAAGGTTCCTCTGCATTGGCCATCTTCCACTCGAGAATGTTAAATGGTAACATCCAAACCAAATCCTCCAGATACCCCATTTAATTTTCATATTCATTTTTGGCCTCGCTAAAAAGAGAAGGAAACTTATCCAAGATATTATGAACTAGTGTGCTAGCTCTATCATAAGCTTCCCTAGTCCTTTTATATTCACCTTGGAATCCCTTTTGTAGTCGATCTACTTTGAACTCCTTTTCATACTTGTCTAATTCCAAGGTACGAACAGTGGTGCTAGAGTCTAAAATTTTCCTTACCACTTGAGAAGCCATCTTATTTAAAGTGTTGCATGCCTGCTCATCGACTAAATGATTTAGATCTATCGATATGTACTTCTCTTTGGGCTTATCATTTGTTGGTGAAATTTTTCTAGGTGTATAAATATGTGGGTTTCTTTCCAAACTCTAGGAATTAAATTCCCTCTACTTAAACGGTGTAGGTTCCATGTTTTCATGTGTGTGAAAAAGTTGATTTTCCTAGTGGCCTTTTTGCTTGGGATCTAATAGGGGCACTTCACTGACCGTGTGGCAAATCTAGTAATTGCTTGCTAGAGAAGACATTTTCTAGAAAGAAGGAAAGGGAGTGATAATAAAAGATAGGATAACTAATGTTGTGGGTAAAAACTCATATTATCACACACACTAGTTAGAAAGTTCAACATATCCATCTATCGAGAAGAAAAAAACAAAACTTCCATGCTATCGGCTAGAGGAAATAATGCATAGAAAGATGCACACATTCATATGACTAGGAAAAAAACTTCTTCCTTAATTTGCATTTTCAATTGAAGTTGTACATAGTATTATAATGGAGGAAAATAGTGAGGGGAAAATAAATGAAAAATGGCTATATCCTTTGTTCTCTTGTAGAAAAATGCACTCTTGAGTTTAAAATATCGATCACCAACCCCTTGAAAAGAGACGTCCTTTAAAATTTATAGAATTAGAGAATGAGTGTTTATTTACCCCACAATGCCTTTTCATATGCCTTATTACAACATATGAATTTTTACATCCTTAGGGAAGGATTAAGTCCCATTTTATGACTTAAGGGTGACTTATTACATTAGAAAACTATTGTTACTTTTATTACATTAGAGACCTATGAAAAATTGCAACCCAAATGCAAAATTAGAATATCAAAGAGAGAGATAAGAGAGAGAGAACAAGGAAGAGAGAGTTGAAGAAGAAAATGTCTCTTGTGGTGAAGTCCATCAATCATTGTTGATGGAATGACCCAATTTAGTGAAACTCTTAATCTTTGAACTCTTTGCACCCTAAGAAACTCTTTCGATGGTTCAAGGAAACCATGGATTGAGTGTTTAAAAATATCGTTGAATGGTTCTACCAATGACCACAAATGTAACTCACAAATATACCCACAGAAGAGATAGGAGCTCAAACCTAACCCTGCCATGTTGAATAAAATGTTTGCTACTAATTGCAACCTCTACCTTGCACATTATATTCTTGAACTCGAGCGACGAAGTGAGCATCGAAAGACATTATCAAAGTCTCCTGCGATGGATTTTGAATTATCTATGAGAAATGCCTTAGATGATCCTAAATTATGATGTTGACCCGAATTATTATCCCACCGCATCTCATTTTGGCAAAACTACCCCTTGAATGTGAATTACTATTTTAATTAAGTGCCCAGATGGGAGACTTACTATATTTGGTAAATGGTAATTTATGCCTTTCTGGATCACCTTGATGAGGTTAACTTCTTTATTTACTTCTTTATATACTTCCTTTACCTCAACCACTTCTTGGAATGGCTTGATATTTTTAGCAGGTACCCATATAGGGAACGTACTATTTTTAGTAAGTTGTCATTTTCACTATTTTATGCTCTAAAAAATCATTTTTAACTCATGATTATCTTCGGTGCACAATTTATTGCCACCACTGCTTCTGATGAAGACTAACCAAACATAAAAAACAATAGGTGTAGGAAAACTTATTATTTTTGGAAATTGGGCCTTTGGTGTTCAATTTGTGGCGTAACACATATTTTTTGATTCATCTCATCATCGAGATATTATCCCTAAAATTTCACTTGATTTTTCCCATTAGAATCCTTGGAAATAAAAATAAATTATTTACTCCTGGCAAGGGCTTTAGACAGGAGCTACCACGATAGTCATTAATGGAGTCATGGAGCATTTTACATGTCTTTTTTCACCTATGATAGTAATGGAATTGAATCCACTATGATATGTTTTTCACTTAAAATCTATGTGAAAATTTTTAACTCAATCCAACTACCGGATTGACAGAAATTTTACAAATGTGAGATAGGGCACAAAATGGAGTTTTTTTTGTAGAAAATAATTTAGTGTATCATTACATATCCCATTTTTTTCATCATGATAGAAATAAAAAAATTTGGAAGTATGCAAAAGATCTCATTTTGATCCATGTTCTAGAATGTTAGACATGAGAATTTCTTCATTTTCACTATGAGGGTTATTTTGGCCAAAATTATTTTTTTATTGGTTGAGCTCATTATTCTTTCATAAAATCAAGATTTTTTATAGATGATGGAGGATTGCATGATCTCACTTGGATGAAAATATTGAAGCTCTGGATTCTGCAAAAAAAAAATCTAGAGTTTCAAAGAAGGTATAGAGGTGTGTGGGAGAAGATAGCAAAAATGGCTAACTCCCGCTATTTAAATGAAAAAATGAAAGGGGAGATGGTTAGGTTCATTTTTGTTTCCCTCTCATCCCTTTTATAAAGGGAAAAAAGTGACATGAATTTCCTCTTCATCTTGGTGGAAAAACTTGGTAGACATGTGGGGTAGTAGGGAGAGAGGTTAAACTTGGTCAATGGTGGCTAAGTGGTAAGAATTTGGTCATATTAGTCACTACAAGACAAAATGGGGGGGCAGGGCAATGTTTTTCATTTTCGTCCCTTTTCCAAAAACAAAAGGGGAAAAGGAATTCCACCTTAACCACATCGTGCCACGTGTCCTCAAAAATGGATAATTATGAGAGCTTGCACTTTGAGATCAACTTGTGGAGGTGATATCTCAGGCTCTCAGATGAGATTTGGAATGAAATTTTGTATTAAATTGATTGAAAACAACCCACTAAGTCCAATGGAGATTGTATAAAGGTTAAAATATGACTAGAACACTTCCAAATGATCCCTTATTTCTGGGTAAAGGCACCAAGTTAGGGGGCCAAAATGGGGTCTTAAGTGGACACATTTTTCAAAAAATAAAAAAATTCAAATTTTACAAGTTTTTGAAATGGTTACACTCAAAATTTGAAGATGTTTTCTAGACATGAATCATAGAATTTTGATTCTATTTTCTAAGTTACTATATTTTATTGGAAAAAAATAAATGTAAGTGGGTAAAATAACTAAAATACCAACAGTGCTCTTGTTTTTGTTAAAAATATAACAGAGAGTGAATTTTTGGCCCCCCCACCATTTTTTCAGCACCATTTATTATTTTTCAAAATACTTTGGTAGAAATATATATATGAGCATTTAGTTTGGGCTACATTTTTTAAAATATTTTTTAGCGAGTATTTATTTTTTATATTTTTTCGAGTATAGAAACTTTAAATTTTAAAACATAACAGAGCTCCAACCGTGCCCCCTAACTACCTCATAAAATATTGAAAATTAGATTGTTTTCAAATGTGTATAGATTTTGGCCTTGTTTGGGATAGTATAATATTTTTCAATTTTGATGAGTGAAAAAAAATATGTACGACAAAAGATAGACGTGTTTAAACTTTAACAATTAGCTAGAGAAAGGAATTGTTAGAAAATAATTAATATGAAAACCTCATATTAGTAAGAAAATTTGAGAAATTATATTTTTAGAAAGTATAATATTTTTAGAAAGTCTATCCTATGTTGTGGTATAATATTTTTTAAACGAATCAGTCTTTTTATGTTGATTTATCATGGCATAAGTAGATTTTTTCATTTTCTTGTAAAAAAAATGGTTTGTTGTGTTTTGCAGGTAAATGCCTCAGGCTTGGGGATCCAAATCGTATCCAAACCTTTAGGCATGGCCTGGAAAAAGTGAAACAATATAATGTATATGATTTATAAAGCCTATGTGTTATGTTCTTTACATATTTATTGGGCCCCATAATGTATTCTTCCCTTCCTTCATGGGTTTTATGTCATATATCTTTTTATTCTATAGATTCTTGTACATTCCTTGTGAATTCCTTCAGCTATTATACTTTCATTACTATCCTTGATATACCAAGTATCCTTCATGCATGGATTCTAGTTGTGTCCATACCTCTTTCAGATGTTCGATATTACAAATTTGTAGAAGATACTCATTGTTCATATGGTATAGAATCATAGAAAGAGTATCTTACATTCGTTATAAGAATGTATTCATGTTATCTACAATTGTTTGATGATTGGTGGGAACAACCTTAAATCCAGAAACAATCATCCAAAGTTTTCTCACCATAAATTTTGTTTTGACCCAAATGTTGTAGTTGGTTTCATTTAAGATTTGAGTTTTGTCAAGACAGAAATAGTTGGACGCCATTGTTTTCCTAAACTTGTAAAACACACCCCATTATAATATACAATGTACCATAGAGTTAGATACATATTTATTGATAATAAAAACAACACTTTTAATAGAATCAAATCTAAATTTTATAGATCTAAAGAAACTATTTGATCATAACTAATTTTTTCATTACAATCCATACTAATTAACCTCCCACACTCAAAATAATAACCTACAATATAAAGGGATCTACATTATGCCCTACATTTATATAAAAATATTTCCTACCATATAGAAGTAAAGAGGAGTCCCCTAAGAATGCATAACAACTTCAAATTTCTGAAAAAATTAATGTAGACAAAAATTCGCCGATTAAATTTGATGTCTAAATGACCGTCATAATGCCTTAATTTTTGGTCTATCGTAAAATTCATTAGACCATCAATTTTAAAACTTTCAAAGTTTCCTGGAACCTCGTGAGCTTAAATTTGATGTCTAAATGACCGTCATATTATCTTATGTTTGGTCTACCATGACGGTCATTTGACCGTCAAATTTAATGAATTTAAAACTTTTTTCTTATTACAAGAATGTGAAATTCTAGATTTTCTTCTTCTCGTATAATATTAGGAGGTTATATTTTAACACATTGTAATAACCTATAGTAATTTATAATGTAAAAATATATACATTTTTTTATTAAAAATGTATATAATTTATAAAATTAAATTAAAAAACAACATATAGTTCATAAAATTAGAAACTATAGTATATTGTTTTTATATAAAAAATACATAACCTTTATTAAAGGTGTTTAAACGACATAGACCAAAGTTAAAAGAATTTTATCAGTGCAAGTAAATTTATGAGAGTATAGATTAACCTACATATTTTATAGAAGGGACAAGTAATTTCACTCGACCAATGAAATAAATTGAAATCTATTTTTCATTAACCTTGTCTCCTCCCTTTATTTACTCTTAATTTTACCCCGCACGCATTCAAAACTATGAAAACATAATAAAATAATTTATATAATTCCTGCAAGCTAAAAACTTTAAAACTTTTATGTGGCTATAACTATCAATATTTTAATAAATATTTGCTACAGCTTCATGTGGGCCATCAATAAACTATCATTTTTTTAATTCTCCATTTATACTAGAGAGTTCCTTATTTATACCTGAGATATTATCTCATTTTATTCTCTACTCCCACTCTTATATAAAAGAAAACCTTTAAATAGGTTTATTTATATAGTTTTTATATACTATAAGATATAAATGAATGGGGCTGCCCCCTTACATGGATAATATAAATGGTTAGGGATACATGTTAGGTTTTATTTAATAAGTATTAAGATTTAAAAAGTAATCCTTGCATGGCCAAACAATAAACATGGCCCCCTTACTAAAAAAAAAAGTAAGCACTTAAGTTTTTTTTTAAACATATATAAACCAAATCTAATAAAATTTATATTTTAAAAAGTTTAAACTAACCATATATATAATATGATTCAAACTTAGGTTTTTGTTTTATATTTTAAAAAAAAAAACTATATATGCATAGATTTATTAGTTAAGGTTAAATATGATTTAAACTTTGGCTTAGAATATGGTATGTTGACTCTTCCTCAATCCCATGTAATTTTAATATGGTTTAGGAGTTTTAATATATAGTTTTTATTCAAAACTATATAAATTTTAATAGGATTTTAATATAAATTATTATATAAACCTTATTCTATATTATATATATATTTATTTAAAAATAATAATATAGTTTTGAAATTATATAGGATATAGATATAGATTAACTATAAACTATATTTTTCAAATCGAATCATTTTAGAGGGAACCAAAGAACACGGGTATGAATTTACCTTCCTATATATTTAACCTAAAAATATTTGAAATTATAAAAAATATGAAAATTATTTCATAAAGTAATAAATCTTTTCTTTTTTTGTATATGATTTTCACGCAGTAAATATTTGAAGCCCCTTTCACCTATGCACACATCAATCTCCAAACAAGCATTTATTGACTATAATTTACAAAATGTAAATGAAAGTAAGAATAATATTATATTACATCTCCCTCTCAAAATAAATTAGGGATTTAAAATTTAAAAACCCTAAAAAATTTATCGAGTTTAATTGCACAAATGTAATGCCAAAATAAATTGGGTTAAAAAAAAGGGGAATAGATACTTTTAAATATCAAGCTTTGGATTTGTTGAATAAATCCGTACAAATTAAATAAAAAAATACAAAACATTTGATCTTAATTTATTTAATTTACCCACTCTATTACCATGTTAGAATTTGAGGATTCTAATAAATACGAATTTAATACACTTACATATTACATAATGTTACAATACATATTTAAATAATGATTACATCATAACATAAGTAAATAAAGAAATAATTACGAAAATAAATAGCATAAATGATACAATATTTATAGTGGAAAACCCCAATAGGGTAAAAACCACTTTGAAAATAACCTTTTACTTCAGAGAACTAATTTTATATCCTCTAAGATCTCCTTCTACTTTCAAACCCTATTTAACAAGGGTAAAACCAAATCACTTGATTTACACACCTTTCATATACTTCCTAATATATCAAATGAGGACCTAAAGTCTTTTTATATAAGGTGATCCAAGATGTCTCCCGACCTACTTTTTCAACCTAAAATGGTTGACACATACACCTAGATTTATAATATTTAATATTAGAAATATAATCATTTCATGATATTAAATATTTAACTTAAAGTATATAACTAGGTTAGCATATTTAATAATATAAATATTATAAAATATTAACTTATATATTAGTGATGAACCCATATATATTAGGGTTGACCGGACCACTTAATCACTTTATTCCAACACTCCCCTTAATGTTAAGTGAGATAATATAACATATTCCAATATATTACCTACCTGTGGTACACTCACAGATTTACAATCCTTAAACTATACAAGTTTTAGACTAGCATACTTGATTGAAGGAATCATAACACCTTCATCATACTCAATTTACCATTCGTATAAAAGGATTTGTAATCCCAAAGATCATCTTATGATCATCGGATAATTATGATTTGTGATATTTACATGTTCTCGAGGTTCTCATAAAAGGTTATTGAACCCAAGCATATAGGAGCCTTTTAAAACCAAGGACATCCTTAACAATATGTTTGTCTGGATGTTTACCAATAAACTCAATAACACTATAGAGTTTACTAAAACCACCTTTAAGATATTTCTACATTTCTTTTTAAAAAGAATCCGATGAGGTATACATACCCGAAGGTCTTTTTACACTTTCCCGAAAGTATTTCATAAATGCCTCAAAATATTTTTACAAAAACCAAGCTCCATCAAGAGGTAAAATTTTCATGCACACTCCCCCTGAATGGAAACTTTGACAATTCAATTTTCACAAAGTGACAAAACTTTGCAGCACTCGGGGATTTTGTGAAGATATCAGCAACCTACTTTTCAATCAACAAGAACTTGAGATTTATCTCATCACTTTGCACCTTCTCACGGGTGAAGTGTATATGTATCTCAATATTCTTTATCTGTAGATGTTGAATTGGATTCTTAATCAAGATTAATACAACTCTAACCATGACATAGAAGATATATGCTTCCTTTAGCTTCGCAGGTATCCCTACCAACACCCGTTGCAGCCACATGACTTCTTTACTTCTTCCATTGTACTTCTCTTCCTCGGTAGAAGAAATAGAGACTGTCTATTATTTTTATTATTTCAAGTAATGGTTCCTACACCAAAAACGTGAACACATATCTAGTATATTTTATAATGCAACTCATAATTGATTATTTCTTTCAAATATCTAAAAATTCTTTTTGCAAGATTCCAATGATCTCTAAAAAAACTCCCGCATAAACCTTGAAGTAATTCCTACTTTGTATAGAAAATATCTAATATAGTTATAGTTAGATAAATCAAACTATCAACTAACACCGTATATAAAATATGATCAACCTTTTTCATATGCAGATTTAGGATCAATATTAACTCCTACTTCCATTAAAGAAAAAATGGTTTACTATCAATCATAAGAAAAAATTTCAATACAATGGTTGTATATTGTATTTTAAATAATAACAATAGAATGAAATACAATCATACAAATAACATGATGTGAGAGACGTAACTCATTAATTTCAAAATATTGCTTCAATTTCTCTTTAATCCTATGAATTAAATCAAAATTATCACCAGACATAAGAAAATCATTAACATATATACATATGAGTATAATATACAAGTCTTATTACTTATTGAGTATATCATTGTTAGAAAAAAAAATTAACAAAACCTAACAATTTAAAGAAGGAAACAATTTTCCCATACCAAGCTCTAAGATCTTGTTTTAAACCATACAAAGATTTCTCAACTTACAAATATAGTTTTCTTTACTAGTTTCTTCAAATCCTTAAGGTTGAAATATGTAAAATTCTTCTTTTAAATCATAATTCAAAAAAAAAAATTCTTATCTATTTTGTGGATTTCCCACCCAAATTAAGTAGAAATTGTAAATAAGGCCCTAATAGTACTCATTTTAGCTACATGAAATGTCTCAATATAATCAATACTAGGTTTCTAAGTTAAACCTCTAGCAATAAGTGTAGCTTTATGTTTGTTAATACTACCATCACTATTATATTTTACTTTGTATATCCACCTAGACCCTATAATACTTCACGGCTCAGGTTCATACAAGGTAATTAATGCATGGTACATATGATGACTTCTAGTCATTTTCCTAAGGTTAATAGGATTTGAAATTTCTAACATAGATTGAGCCTAATTTAATTTCTTATCTAGGAAGATAATAGTTTCATAAACATCTATAGCATCAAAACATCATCATGACCATTTACTAAATTAGAATCAAAACCATTATTTAGAAGCATTTAATGAAATAACTTCAAGATAAGAAGACAACACATGTAAGCCTTTCACTAGATTATATCTATAAATTTCATATAAGCTTTGATAATTAACATTTCTTAACCTTTCATGCCATAGTAATGAATTATTAAAAATATAAGATAAATAAAGATGCGTAAAAGAAATCATCAAAAATATATAGACCATTTCTTTGAATTCCTTCAACTATTATACTCTCATTACTACCCTTGATATACCAAGTATCCTTTATGCATAGATTCTAGTTGTGTCCATACCTATTTCAGATATTCGATATTACCAATGTGTAGATAGTACTCATCGTTCACATTACATAGAATCATAAAAATTATCTTACATTCGTAGCAAGAATGTATTCATGTTATCTACGCTTGTTTGACGAATTATGGGAGCAACCTTAGATTCAAAAACAATCATCTAGAGTTTCTTCGCCATAATTTCTATTTCGACCCAAACGTTGTAGTTGGTTTTATTCAGATCTAGGTTTCGTCAAGATAGAAATAGGTTTGACGTCATTGTTTTCCTAAACTTGTAAAACACACCCCATTATAATATACAATGTGCCATAGAGTTAGATACATATTTAACGATAATAAAAACAACACTTTTAATAGAATCAAATCTAAATTTTATAGATCTAAAGAAAACTACTTGATAGTAGCTAATTTTTTCATTACAATACATACTAATTAACCTCTCATGATCAAAATAATAACCTGCAATATAAAGGGCTTTGCATTATACCCCAGATTTATATAAAAAATATTTCCGACCATATAGAAGTGAAGAAGAGACCCTAAGAATGCATAACTTCAAATTTCTAAAAAAATTAATGTAGACAAAAATCTGGCCAACTTAAATTTGACGTCTAAATGACCGCCATATTGTCTTATGTTTGGTTTACCATGATGGTCATTTGAATGTCAAATTTAATGAATCCAAAACTTTCTGTGTATTTCCGGATGAGAATTCTAGAATTTCTTACGTATAATATTAGGGAGGTTATATATTAACACATTATAATAACCTATTATAATTTATAATGTAAAAATATATACATTTTTATTAAGAAAATATATATAATTTATAAAATTTAAATTAAAACACCGTATAGTCATAAAAATTATAAACTATACTATATTGTTTTTATATAACAAAACACATAACCCTTTTTAAAGGGGTTTAAAGAACATAGACCAGTTAAAAGAACTTTACCATGTGAAAATAGATTTATGAGAGTATAGATTAACCTATATATTTTACAAAGGGGACAAGTAATTTCACCCGACCAATGAAATAAATCTAAATCCCTATTTTCATGAACCTTGTCTCCTCTATTTACTCTTAATTTTATCCCACACATATTTAAAACTATGAAAATATTGTAGAATATTTTATATAATTACCGCAAGTTAAAAATCAGAAAACTTTTATGTGGATATAACTACAAATATTTTAATAAATATTTAGTACACTTCACGTGAGCCACCAATAAACTAGCCATTTTTTTTTAATTATCCATTTATACTTGAGATTTCATCATTTATATCTGAGATATTATCTCATTTTATTTTCCACTCGCACTCTTATATAAAAGAAAACCTTTAAATAGATTTATTTATATAGTTTTTATAAACTATAAAATATAAATTAATGTGGCCGCCCTTACATCGATAATATAAATGGTTAGGGACACATGTTAGGTTTTATTTAATAAGTATTGTGATTTAGAAAGTTATCCCTTCATGGCCAAGTAATAAACACGGGTCACATTACTAGAGAAAAGTAAGCACTTAGGCTTTTTTAAACATATATAAACGAAATCTAATAAAATTTATATTTTAAGCGGTTTAAACTAACTGTATATATAAAATATAATTCAAACTTTTTTTTTTTTTTTTTTTTTTAAAACTATAACTGCATAGATTTATGAGTTAAGGTTAAATATGATTTAAACTTAGGCTTGGAATATGGTCTCATTGAATGTCCCTAATCTCATGTAATTTTAATATGGTTTAAGGTTTTTAATAATAGTTTTTTTTTCAAAACTATATAAATTCTAATATGACATTTATATAAATTATTATATAAACCTTATTCTATATTAGATATATTTTTATTTAAAAATAATAATATAGTTTTCAAATTATATAGGATATAGATATAGATTAACTATAAACTATATTTTTTCAAATTGAATCCTTTTAGAGGGGACCAAAGAACACAGGTATGAATTTACCTTCCGAAATATTTAACCTGAAAACATTTAAAATTATAAAAAACATGAAAATTATTTCATATAGTAATAAATCATTTCCTTTTTGTATGTGACTTTCACGTAGATAAATATTTGAAGCCCCTTTCATCCGTACATACATCAAACTCCAAAAATCATTAATTTCATATAATTTACAAAATGTAAATGAAAGTAAGAATCATATCATATTACATCTCCGTTCAAAAATAAATTAGGGATTTAAAATTAAAAAATCCTAAAAATTTTACCAAGAGTTTAATTGCATAAATGTAATGCAAAAATAAATTGGATAAACAAAGAAGGGGACCATATACTTTTAAATACCCTTTTGGGTTGGTTGAAAAAATTCAAAAAATTAAATTAAAAAAATAAAATACATTTGATCTTAATTTATCTAATTTACCTCACTCTTTACCATGTTAGAATTTGATGATTCTAATAAATGCGGATTTAATCAACTTACATATTACATAATGTTACAATAAATATTTAAATAAATATTAGATCATAAAATAAGTAAATAAAGAAATACTTACAAAAATAAATAACAAATGTGACACAATATTTATAGTAGAAAACCCCAATAGGGTAAAACCCACTTTAAAAATAACATTTTACCTCGTAGAGCTTATTTGACATCCAAGTAAGATCACCTCCTCCTTTGAAACCCTATTTACCAAGGGTAAAACCAAATCACTTGATTTACACACCTTTAATATATTTCCTGAATATATCAAATGAGGACCTAAATTCTTTTTATTTAAGGTGATTGGGTATGCTTCCCGACCCACCTTTTCAACATTAAATGGTTGACACATACACCTAGATTTATAAAATTTAATATTAGAAATATAATCATTTCATGATATTAAATATTTAACTTAAAGTATAATCCTAAGTTAGCATATTTAATAATACAAATATAAATTTTTCATACTATTAAATATTAACCTATATATTAGTGATGGACCCATATATATTAAGGGTTGGCTGACCACTTAATTATTATGTTCCAACACTCCCCTTAATCTTAAGTGGGATAATATAGCATATGTCATTAGATTACCTACTCATGGTACACTACAAGATTTACAATCCTTAAACCATAAAGGTTTTAAGCTAGCATATTGGTCGAAGTAATTATAACACCTTCATCACACTCAATTTACCTTTTGTACAAAAAATTTGTAATCCAAAAGATCATCCCATGATTAGTGGTGAGTATGATTTGTGAATTTTACATGTTCTCACAGTTTCTCATAAAGGTTAATGAACCCAAGCATATAGGAGTATTTTACAACAAACAACATCCTTGACAATATGCTTGTACTAAATAATTACTATTAAACTCAATAGCACTAAAGAGTTTACTAAAGACCACATTATAATCTTTTACACTTATTTCTAAAAAAGAAGTCGGGAGGTATATATGCCCGAAGGTCTTTTTACACTTTCCCGAAGGTCTTTTTCAAATCCCTAAAGGTCTTTTGAGAAAACCAAGTTCCATCAGGAGGTGAAATTTTCATGCAAACTCCCCTCACTAGCACTCCATCAATCCATGCTTTTCACGAATGTGAAAAAACTTTGCAAAAGACTTAGGGACTTTGTGAAAATGTCGATGAATCTGCTCTTCATCCAACATGAATTTGAGATTTATCTCATCACTTTCCACCTTCTTACGGATAAATCATATATGTATCTCAATGTTTTTATCCTTTTGTGTTGAATTAGATTCTTAATCAAGAGTAATACAACTCGACCACCACATAGAAGATAAATACATCATTTATCTTTGATGTGTATCTCTACCTATAGTCGGTGCATCTAAATAGTTTCTTTAGTTCTTCCATTGTACTTCTCTTCCTTACTAGAATAAATGGAGACTATTGATTATATTTATTATTCCAAGTAATGGTTCCTACACCAAAAACTTAAACACATATCTAGTATATTTTATAACACAACATCGGTATGGTTAAAATCATAAAATACATATAAGATAACATTTTCATTCTTATTATAGTGCAACTCATAATTGATTGTTCCTTTCAAATCTTTAATTTATGTTTTACAAAATTCTAATGATCTCTAAACAAGTCTCTTACATAAACCTTCATGTAATTCCTACTATATAAGAAATATATGATCTAGTTATAGTTAGATAAATCAATTTATCATCTAACAATGTATATAAAATGAGTAGTGTTATTACCATATTTGTAATTGCCACTTAATTTGGGTGGAAAATCCATAAAATAGATAAGAAAAATATTTAATTTTAATTACAAATAAGACCCTAACAAGACTCATTTTAGCTATAGGAAATGTCTCAACATAATCAATACCAGTGTTTCGAGTAAAACCTCTAGCAACAGCTTCTATCTTTATGTTTGTAATACTACCATCAACATTATATTTTACTTTTTATATCCACCTAGACCCTTAAATACTTCAAAGCTCAGTTCATACAAGTTAATTAATACATGGTACATATGATGGCTTCCTGTCATTTTCCTAAGGTTAATAGGATTTGAAATTTCAAGCATAGATTGACCCCAATTTAATTTCTTATTTAGGAAGATAAGATTTTCATAAACATCTATAGCATCAAAACATTATCATAATAATTTACTAAATCAAAATCAAAACCACCACTTAGAAACATTCAATGAAGTAATTTCAAGAGAAGAAGACAATAAATGTAAACCTTTCACTAGACTATATTTATACATTTCATATAAGCTTTGATAATTAACATGTCATAACCTTTCATGCCATAGTTTTAAATTATTCAAACTATGAGATATAAAAACACGCAGAAGAGAAATCAGCAAAAATATATAGACCATTTATGTGAGTTCCTTTAGCTATTATACTCTCATTACTATCCTTGATTTATAAAAAGTATCCTTCATGAATGGATTTTATTTGTGTCTATACCTGTTTTAGATATTTGATATTACAAAAGTGTAGAAGGTACTCATCGTTCACATTGCATAGAATCATAGAAAGAGAATCTTACACTCATTGCAAGAATGTATTCATGTTATCTACAATTGTTTAATGACCAGTGGGAGAAACCTTAGATCCAGAAACAATTGTCTAGAGTTTCCTCGCCATAAATTATGTTTTGACCAAAATGTTGTAGTTAGTTTCATTCAAGATATGGGTTTTGTCAAGATAGAAATAGCTGGACACCATTGTTTTCCTAAACTTGTAAAACACACCCCATTATAATATACAATGTACCATAGAGTTAGATACATATTTATCGATAATAAAAACAACACTTTTAATAGAATCATATCTAAATTTTATAGATCTAAAGAAACTATTTGATCATAACTAATTTTTTCATTACAATGCATACTAATTAACTTCCCATGATCAAAATAATAACCCGCAATATAAAGGGCTCTGCATTATACCCTAGATTTATATAAAAATATTTCTTTCCATATAGAAGTGAAGAAGAGACCCCTAAGAATGCATAACTTCAAATTTCTGAAAAATATTAATGTAGACAAATATTCAACTACTTAAATTTGAGGTCTAAATGACCGCATATTGTCTTATGTTTGGTCTACCATGACGGTCATTTGACCATTAAATTTAATGAAGAAAAAACTTGTGTATTTCTAGAAAGTTAAATTCCATAATTTCTTCTTCTTTATAATATTAGGAGATTATATTTTAACACATTATAATAACCTATTATAATTTTTAATGTAAAAATATATACACTTTTTAATTAAAAATGTATAAAATTTATAGAATTTTAATAAAAAACAACATATAGTTTACAAAAATTATAAACAATAATATCTTGTTTTTATATAAAAAGGATAACCCTTATTAAAGGGGTTTAAAGGACATAGACCAGTTAAAGTAATTTTACTAGGTGCAAGTAGATTTATGAGAGTATAAATTAACTCTATATATTTTACGGAGGGAACAAATAATTTTACCCGACTAATGAAATAAATTGAAATCCCTATTTTTATGAACCTTGTCCCCTCCCTTCATTTACTTTTAATTTTATCCCGCACACATTTATAACTATGAAAATATTTTATATAATTCTTGTAAGCTAAAAACTTTAAAATTTTAATGTGGCTATAACTACTAATAGTTTAATAAATATTTACTACATTGCACGTGGGCCACCAATAAACCAACCTTTTTTTTAATTCTCTATTTATACTTGAGATTTCCTCATCTATACCCGAGATATTATCTCATTTTATTCTCCAATCCCACTCTTATATAAAATAAAATAACCATACAAATTAAATAAAAAATACAAAACATTTGATTTTAATTTATTTAATTTACCTCACTTTATTGCCATGTTAGTATTTGAGGATTCTAATAAATATGGATTTAAAATACTTACATATTATATTACATAATGTTACAATACATATTTAAATAAAGATTACATCATAACATAAGTAAATAAAGAAATACTTACGAAAATAAATAGCATAAATGACACAATATTTATAGCAGAAACCCTAATAGGGTAAAAACCACTTTGAAAATAACCTTTTACTTCGAGAGAACTTATTTAACATCTAGTAAAATCACCTACTCCTTTGAAACCCTATTTAACGAGGGTAAAACTAAATCACTTGATTTACACACCTTTGATATATTTCCCAAATATATCAAATGAGGATATAAAGTCCTTTCTATATAAGGTGATCTGGTATGTCTCCCGACTCACCCTTTTAACATAAAATGGTTAAGACATACACCTAGGTTTATAATATTTAATATTATAAATATAATCATTTCATGATATTAAATATTTAACTTAAAGTATATACCTAGGTTAGCATATTTAATAATAGAAATATAAATATTTCATATTATTAAATATTAACCTATATACTAGTGATGACCCCATATATATTAAGGGTTGGACAGACCACTTAATCATTATTTCCAACAGGACAATGGGACATGCGGGATGCGCGGAGATGATTCATTGATGTGGAAAAAGTGGGTCCGGAGAGAACAGATGGTCCATGGGACGCGGGGACATGAAGGATGCGTAAACCCGAAAAAGCCAAAGAGCAGAGTATTTTATGTACCTTGGGATATGATAATATAATATATATGGGTTGATGGAGATGCCGACATGTGGCACACATCCCATTAGTTATATGTATGGGTTCACATAGGATATGATAATATAATGTATATGGGTTGATGGAGATGTTAACTTGTGGCACACATCCCCTTAGTTATATGAGCTCACATAGGAATTAATTATATTGGGTAATGGGTCAGCCTACATTGGATTTAGGTATTACCCATCCTATTTAAAGCATATGAGTATCATTATGAGGAGGTGAGGTATCTATGAGGTGAGTCTTCTACTTGGTAGAGGTTTATTGGAGGTGTCCCCTCGAAGTGGACTCCCATCTTGGGAGATTATGGAGTTACTCCTTCCTTAAACGTATTATTCTCGTATATATTGATTATTTGGGCATCTTGGCCCCCAATATATCTAGTGTTGTGTTATCTTCTACAATTTATTGATTTATTATATGTAATGTTCTTATCAAGTGGTATCAAAGCAATGATCCGTGTAATTTGTGAGATGAAACCCTAATGTTGGTGATTCATCTATATCTAGAGATAGACTTGGCATTTTTAAAATATTTTTTGTTGGGAGTGGGATCATATTTCAAGTGATCTTCCATCCAAATTTCATATTTTTGGGTTGTTCTGCAAAAAGTCATGTCCGTTTTAGGGTTGAAACCCTAATTCTAAGGTTTCATCTATATCTTCTGAATAATGATGAATTAGGAAATAATTTTTTTGGGTTGTTGGTAATATATTAAATGGTGATACCACTAAAATTTTAGAATTTGTGGATATATTTTGACATAGTTATTTCATTTTTATTGTTTTTCACTATTTTGCTCCACAGGCCGCAATTTGAGGAATTTTTTTGAATTTCTTACATTTTCGAAAACCTCTAAAAAATTAAATTGGGGTTTGTGTTCTGTGATTTCTGATTTTGGTTAAATTTTAGCTGAAATGGTTAGAACAAGGTTTTATCAAAAGGGTCTATGCCTAAAACCCTAGTTTTGTGGATCATGGGATGGTAACTTTTTTTGGAGATGGCAAGATTGATGCTAGAGAATGATGGAACAAATTTAAGGATAAATTCCCTAAACCATCAGATATTTGGTTATTCAAGTTGTGGATTAGTGGCCCTACACAGATTTAGTTTTCTGAGTTAGAAAATGAGAAGTCTAATTGGTCTTTGGACGAACTGGAACAAGTTTTCATGGACAAATGGTAAACAAAGGAAAAAGAAAAAGAAAAAGATGAAAATGTTGATGATGAAATTGTTACACATGATAGTGCATCTCCAAGGAAGGAAGCTTCAATATTTCAGTTTGAAGGGTGTATTCAAAGGAAAAAGGTAATTGTTTCCATAAACCCTAGTAGCAAATATAACTTCATCAATATATATGTAGCTCAAAATCTACATGTAAAAGTAAAACATATTAAGGAAGCTCAAGTGGATGGTAAGCATATTCAATTTTTTAAAGATTTAAAGCTCTCTATGGATAAATATGTTTTACATTCAGATTTTTATGCTTTAGATATGGATGGTATGGATATTGTTCTTGGATATCCTTGGTTAGAGACCTTGGGAACAATTAATATTAATGTGCAAAATAAATTCATGAAAATATGGTACAAGAGAAAGAAAATTACATTGCAAAGATATCACACTTAGCAAAGAAAAATTAATGTAAAATTGGATCTTGAAGATGAATTTTAAGATGGTGAACAAGAGAATAAGGATGAATCAGTAGGAGATGATGAAAAACATGATGAAAAATTCAAAAATAATTTCTCTACTCAAGAGAAAAAGAAATAACAAACAAGTTGGAAGAGGAAAAGAAAGTGGAGGAAAATATTGATAAGGTTGAGCATACTAAGGTTACACCACCATATAGACACCCACATCATCATGAGAGGAAAAAAATCATGGAGACATGCGAGGAAACACAAGGGCGAGAAATCTATATGGATATATAGGGGAATTGGAGGAGTAATAATTTTGGCTATAAATGGAATCAATGGAACAAAAATTATATGACATGGAATCACATGAATAATAATTATGGATATACATGGATGCTAAGGAGGAACACATATGGACCAAGATGGATTCGGTTTGGAGTGACATCACCCCCTAGGATTTCGGATGGGTGGTTAGATGATCGAGAATGGAAACAAGTGTGCAATAATTTAAAGCGCACTCATTATATGGTTTCTAGTTATGTTTTGGGGATGAAACATGTCAAAGAGGGAGGCAATGCTATATACCTTGGGATATGATAATATAATATATATGGGTTGATGGAGATACCGACATGTGGCACACATCCCCTTAGTTATATATATGGGTTCACATGGGATATGATAATATAATTTATATGGGTTGATGGAGATGCGACATGTGGCACACATCCCCTTAGTTAGTTATATGGGATCACATAAGAATTAATTATATTGGGTAATGGGTCAGCCTACATTGGAATTAGGTTTTACCCATCCCATTTAAAGGATGTGAGTATCATTATGAGGAGGTGAGGTATGTATGAGTTGAGTCTTCTAATTGGTAGAGGTATATTGGAGGTGTCCCCCTCGAAGTGGATTCCCATCTTGGGAGATTGTGGAGTTACTCCTTCCTTAAGGAGCATTGTATGGTGTTGCCCTACCTTAAGGGTATTATTCTGCATATATTGATTATTTGGGAATCTTGGCCCCCAATATATCTTGTGTTGTGTTATCTTCTATAATTTATTGATTTATTATATGCAAGGTTCTTATCAAGTGGTATCAGAGCAGTGATCCGGGTAATTTGTGGGATGAAACCCTAATGTTGGTGATTCGTCTATATCTAGAGATCGACTTGGAATTTTTCAGATTATTTTTGTGGGGAGTGGATACATAGTTCAAGTGATATTCCCTCCAAATTTCGGATAAATTAATTATATGGGCTCACATAGGAATTAATTATATTGGGTAATGGGTCGACCTACATGGAATTAGGCGTTACCCATCCTACTTAAAGGATGTGAGTATCATTATGAGGAGGTGAGGTATGTATGTATGCGGGAAAAGTGGTGAATCAGAACAAGAGGCCCAAGTGTACTTGGGACATGCAGAAAAAGTGTTTGTCTTCACCACAAGTAGATTAGTGTGGAGAAAGTGGAAAAATCAGTGAACTAGAGGTCCGACAAAGACTTGGAACAAATGGGAAAAAAATATCCGACTTAGCCACAAAATGCTAAAAATGACTCTAAAGAATAGAAATTTCTAATTTTTACATTTCTCTCTTTACTAGAACCCTTCAAGAACACTAACTCAAAATTTTGGAAATTTGTCTTTTGCAAAAGGAAAGAATTTTAGGATGAAAAAGGGTGCATATCCACCAAGGAAAATTCTAAAACCTCCAACTATGTTAGCCTAGAGTCATATCTGTAAGTTGTGTGCAACGTGTGCAGAATCAATCAATTTTTTCTACATCATAGGTCAACTTTTGTGCGTCCTTGAGCCTATTGATGGAGCACTTAAGGTATTTTCCGATAACACAAATGAGAAGTCGTACCATAGACCCACTCACCATTAGTCATTCTAAACCGAACAAGGCTAAAATGTTGCATTACTACAAACTTTTCCTTCTCCCCTACCACCATGGGAAACTCAAAAAGGAATGCGCCATTAATTCTTACATTCCTACAAAGATCCATGTCATAAAGCAATTATTAATTAGGGCCTTTTACGTGTTTGTGATGGTGTCATCAAAAGCATACCCTACAAACTACACTACGAGGATGGGTGTATTAGTGGGTAAATCCACATTATATCCTCGGGCCTATCTGGTACCACGATTTCCCAAAATATGATTAATAGAATAATTGATCCCAAGGTGATTTTTTATCCTTCTTCATTCTCTAAATTTTCATCTTTAATAATCCCATTTGAAATGAATTGTGTCAAGTTGTAGTGTGCCCTTTTTGAAATTATTAATTTCATGTTTAAAAACTTCTTATTTACGTCTGCTCAATGCTCTAAGAAGCACCCAATTTACAGCTCACTAGTCATTAGAAACCCTAATTTCTAGATCATCTAGATACATGAAGTTTTGTGCCCTACCACCCTTATCATCACTTAATTTTGTTGTAATTTCTTTTTTTTCTATAATACACAATTCCAAGGCCATTTCTATGCTCATACTTTGTATACATGTGATATAATCAAACAATTGAGCAAAGTGAGTTGCATGCTTCTCCCCGCAAATTAAACTAAATCTTCATGAACCCATGACATCAACAATTGGAAGAGGTGTGTGGGTTTGGAAAATAAAGGAAGATCACACAACTACGATACAAGGCTAATTTTAAGACTCCCTCTCCAAAACATATTATAGAATGGGTGGTGAATCTCCAAAATTGAAATTTAAAGAAATGGCGAATATCTAAAAAAGTACTCACAGAAAGGGATTTGACATACTTGAAGTGTTTTAAATTTTCACAATGTTGGGCAGTTGTTAGAAAGTCATATATGCAGCATCATATGACCTTGGTTGGAAGGTCAATACGACTCTGGGCAAAAAGTCAAATGACTTGGGTTGTGTTATGTTTGGAGCCTGTTTTCATGTTAGAGTTTGGTACACCTTCCATGTGTTACACTTAGATACTTTTATGGCCCATGGATTTTCAATACCCATTGTTTTGTAAAACTGTCTTCTTCAAATACTATGATGTACTTATAAATAGATGGACATATGACCTGATGGTGTGTGTTTTTAAAGGTGAATAGTGTGTGCGAATTCAAGTCCAAATTAGAGGGTTTGTTGAGTGCAACTCCAAACAAGATCTGATTATTGTAATTATGAAGATTGTTGGCGGGTAAAAGCACAATAAAATGTCCCACTTTTTGGTATGTTTTGTACCATTATACACATGAATTTTCAGTTTCATTGATTTTCTAAAGGTAATAGCCATAAAACCATACACATTCATGAAATTCCACAAACTAACGAAATGTTGTATTTAGAGTGTAGAATACATGTAAATTTTTTATAAAAAAAAATTACAAAAAAAACGATCTTTTTCTTAATTTTATTCATACGTTGTTTCTTATGTTATTAAAGAGGAATGACTGTCCCTGGGTGGTTCTTTTAAATGAAAATTTATTTTTTCACCATGAAATTTTAGATATATGTTTAAGATTTGAATTTTGAGGTGCTGTCAAATTTTCATATTTTTTGGACTTATATTTTTTTTTTAATTAATTATTTAGTAAAAATATTTTCAAATAAATGGTGTACAAATGTTTATGCTAATAACTTTTAAGATTTTTATCAAAATTGATTTTTTTTTTCACAGGTAAGAAGAAGACTTCAATAAATAGTAATTTTAATTTTTTCAAAATTTTTTGATATTTTTTGCTATTTTTCAAATTGGGTTGATTGTGTACAATTGATTGTCCTAAAATACCATATGTTAGCAAAATATAAAAAATAAATAGTAAAACATATTTTTAAAAAATAAAAATTATATTTTTAGAAAGCTAATAAAATTCTGTATTTTGTGTTAAATTTTTGTAATTTTATTCATTCGTTAACCCTAATTACGTGGCACCTAAGTGGCACTTTTTGGCATAAAATTATCCTCCAAATGGATTTGGCGCCAAATGTGCCTGAAAGGTGCCACATAGGTGCCACATAGGGGTTCACGTAAGGGGGTTCGCGTGAAGGGGGTTCGCGTGAAGGGGGTTCGCGTGAACCCCCCTTCGCCCGAACCCCCCCAAACCTTAAATCTGTTGCCTTGTAACTATATAAATATCTATATATAACTCTTTTCGCACAAAATTATTTGAATTCGGGGTTCATGGATGTGAACCCCCATTCGCGCGAACCATTTTCTTCATCCTACGTGGCAGTTCAGGCGAAGGGGGTTCACGCGAAAGGGGTGTTCGCGCGAACAACCTCGATTTCCGATCCCGCCCAACTTCTTACTCGCGTTTTTGGGACATGAAGTGGGACACAACATTGTGCTTTGACCACGGCTTGTAATAAAATCTAATAAAATGTTCTTCATGGATGTAGCCCATTGGGTGAACCACATTAAATATTGTCTTCGTGTTGTGCATTTTTCATTTCTGTAATTCTATTCATAATTATTATTATTGCGATTCGAGGAATTATTCCACATTAGATATTATTAATTCCTAACAGTTGGATGTTAAGAACCCTACCCTTCATTTAATTTCAATAGATCAGTCATTTGTGCAATGGGGATTAGACTTTATTGGAGTAATCAACCCAATTTCAAGTCAAGGCCACAATTGGATACTCACGATCGATTATTTCACCAAGTGGACTGAAGTAGTGGAACTTAAGGAGGTAAATGAATCCAGCATCTTGGATTTCTATGAAGGGATATTCACAAGGTTTGGTGCCCCTACTACTATCATATTAGATAATGCATTGGAATTTCTTGGCACAAAGATCACATAATGGGCTATAAATAATGGTGTATATCTCAAAGACCTCTTCAAACTATTACCCTCAAGGTAATGGCCAAGAAGAGTCCACAAATAAGAACTTACTAAGAATCATCAGAAGGAATCTTGTTGAGAATCAAAGAACTTGGCACACAAAACTAAAATAAGCTCTTTGGTAAGATAGGGTCACAACCTATAGGTCTATAGGTATCTCTCCATTTAAGCTTATATATGGGAAGGAAGCATTCCTTCCTATATCACTGAGTTGATAACATTAGAACTCATAGAACAATTGGAACTAGCTGATTTTGAGCCTATGGAGAGCAGGTATGTAGAGCTGATGGAGTTAGAAGAAGAAAGAGAACATGCATTGTAGACCATGGAGAAGGATCAAGTGTTGACCAAGAAGAGATTTGACAAGGAATCTAAAGCCAAGAAATTCAATGTTAGAGACTTGGTATCAAGTGGGATACGAACCATACAAAGCTAGGAAAACATTCTAATTTTGACACCATATGGAGTGGTCCATACATGATCACCGAATGCAAAGGTAGCAATGCCTTCTAGCTGGCTAAGTTGGATGGTGAAGAATTTTGGATTCCACTCAATAGGATATATCTCAAACATTGCTACTAGAAGGAGAGTTCTCACCCTTGTACATATTAGCCTAGGATTTCCAATTCCTCCAAGTGCTTGTACACATTGTTATTGTTATTTGCATAGGTTTCATTTCCCTAAGTTCTCTCGGAATAGGTTTTATTCCTCCAAGTTTTGTCATTGTATAGTTTCGATGTGCCTCTAGGTGAATGTGCCAAGCCCTTCAATATTTACAGTAGGGAGACCCATAATTACATCTAATAGTTGCTAATTTCAAAATAAAACAAATCCAGAGCAACTAAAATAAGGTTTTGAGGGATTCCATTCTTAGGAAAAAGGTGAAGCCCCCAAATTAAGATAATTTTATACTCTCAAAAATATCATCTTTGAGACTTTCTTAAGGAAATTAAGAGTGTAGATAACGGGGCAAGTACATGGACGCCAAGTACAAGCGTTGGATTCAAGTTTCAAGAACTAGATCAGTATTAGGCCACCACCATGACTCCGTGCCCAATGGATAAAAAAAGGCAGCTGATCCGTCCACCTAACAGGTAGGTGATCCTGCGAGTCACCAAACTGTTATCCCAATTAACCCCCAGGGAAAATATGGTCAAATGTGATCTTGCACAAGAAGAACAGGGGGTCATCCTAGTTGTTTTGACTCATAGTTGACCCCAAAAATTATTTCCGGAGTGAGTGAGTAGAGCAAAGGAGAGGAGGAGGGTGTCATGTGTCCAAATGGTGTACCTCAAAGGTCAAGTCCAAAGAGGGTCCCCAAATGAGCGGAAGCCTCCACGTGTCTCAGTCGACATAAATCCTTCGCTAAATAGAAATGACTTGGGAAGAACACAAGGAAAATAGAGCAGAGCCTCGGAAGGTGCCACGTGTCTCTTTAACCCATCTTCAAAGGCACGGCCCAAAGAAAGACCCTAAACTACCACCATCCTTCCATGTGTCCAAGGTTCAAAAAGGGAACATCGACCATTAAAAATCCAAGCTCGGGATAGGCTGTGAAACCTAAAATATGCTTACATTAGCATATCATCCAATCCATTCAAATAATGACACTTCGTTAATTCCCTATTCTTCACTCCATTCTCGGATGCCCCTTTACGACACCTTCTCTGTCATATTCCTCTTATAATCAGATTATTTGGCTAATATCTCTCTTATTAGCTAAAGATTCATCTTTTCTACCATTCGAACCTCCCTAGTTCTCTCTAGACCACTTCTATTGGCTTTGTAGGCTATCTATCAATCACAATTGATTATCCGCACCCCTCCCAATTCTCATTGAGTCTCTAATCACTTGCTAATCATGCTTAACTTGCCTAAACCCTAGTTTACTAGCGTAAACCAAGATTAACTAATCCTAAATAATGTTTATCCTAATATAATCTAAAAATCAGAGACCCACATACACCCAAATTCCAAACTAGGGCTTTCCTTTCAAATTTCCCTTCTCTCTCAAACACTTTGGAAAGGCATTAGAAATAATTTATGATAGATTTAAGCTAAAGAACATTTTGATATTTTTCATAATCCATTGTTAAGAGCTCCTCCATCTTACATCCATCCATTCCAAATATAGTTAGTAAGGGAAGATCTAAAGCTTGGCCATGTAGCCAACTTGGAGAGATCTCTTCACTATGTTTGGGAGTAAACAACACACAATTTGATTGCTTAGAATCTAACTAGGTTCACTTTCATTAAGATTTCATGGAGTAGAGAGTAGTTTTATCATGTTATTTTTTGATGTTTTTGTCAAAGTTATAATGCTTGCATGTTAGTTTCTCTTGTTTAGCTCTAATCTCATGGTGCATAGTTGAGTTAGCAAATCTTTGAGGTTCTTTAGCCTCATTCCATAGCTTTTGCAACTTTCCATTACATACATTTGGATAGTTTCTCATTCCATAGATTTTGTAACTTTCCATTGCATACATTGAAATAGGAGTACATGTCGGGATAACATGTGCACATCCGTAATTGCATTCACCACCAATCTTTCGTAGGCCATAATGTTTTCTCCCCGAGCTCAAAACAACTCCATTTTTATTGTGTTGGAAAGGTATTGAAGAGAAATACACAATGGAATCATAAAATTAGGATTTTGAGTTATATAAAATTTATGGTTTTACATTATTAGGTAAATAGTCATTTTTTAACGTGTCTTAAAGTCTGAAAACTTGTTTTCTTGACCATTCTAACACTTTGAAAGGTTTTGTGACACTAATAGTGATTTACAAGTTGCTTTTCCATTGTATTTTTGTGCTAACTTAGTTGAGTGTTCACATTTTTCATTTGTAGGGGTCCTTTGAAATGTGTATGCTCTTCCCTCACACCTTTTAGGTGATCTTGGGAATAAAAAACGTTTCAAAAACCTTCTATTTTTGCTTCCAAAACACTTCAATTTAAGATTTAAAATAGATTAAAGTTCAAAGTTGGCTAAAATGAGTTTCCTTCTACAAAAACACTTAAGGTATTTTCCATATATTGTTTTAGTTGGGTTTCCACATTGTGTATGCTCTTCCTTCATGCCTTTTTTGGTGATCTTAGGAATCAAAAGCAACACACAAACTCTCTTTTAATATCATGATATTTTATGGAAAAATACTAACTCCTTGCATATAGGACCTAACGCTTGTCAAAGAAAGGAGGAGCTAAGACAAAACAAAGAACCCACTAACACGTGTTTTCATATAGGTTGCCAAATGGTGTGCTACTTAAAACCACATTTAAGTTAAAAGATTAAAAACACACCATTCCCTTCACATTGTATTGCAGGTTTCAGAAAAGGGTACATCCCTATCCGTTCAACTAGAACATAACCCCTTTGGCATAATGCCTTAAGCTACAACAATGGGGGTGGTTCCAGGAACCCTAAAGTAATCCACTACTTGAGTAACCTCGTGGATGAAATAGGAAGCACTCCACTTACCCACTTGACTAGTACACCTTGTGAGATTAGTGTCACAAGTTATCTATATGGTGACCTCAATGATGGTACAATTGAATGGACTAGTTTCTCATTGTATCGAAGGGGGAAAAGTAAAGCCGATATACTCCCCCAGATAGTCACGATGACTATTTGGGTAAATCACGCTCACTTAAGATGGCTTGTGAATGATCCCACTTTACTAGTCCCTTATCATGTCTTGGCCATCATGAAGTGATAAATTTTTTGGATTCAAAACCTTATTTTTCAACACGGTAACGAATCCATTTAAGTTAGATCTAAGTGTGTCTCATCATGGAGTTTACAACGTGTTACTTATCTCGGTTTCTTTCTCACTTTCAGAAGAGGTGAAACTCTACCCAAGTAATGCTTATTTTATTTCCATCTTTTTATCTACACCTTTGCATTCTTGCTGCCCAGTTGGGACAAGAGAGGGAATCTTTTGGGAGTGTTGTCATAGATAGTGTTCACCACTTTTTTTTCCGTTTAAGCGCATCCCGGTTTGCGGCTGAGTTTTTAAATGTCTAAAGTACGTTGATGCATCCTCATATCTTTGATTGCCACTTGATGTTGATCTCAAGATCATCGTCATAATTTAGATTGAGTCATCATTTGATCTCCATTTGATGTGTTACCTTGTTTGCATTGTCTCAACATAATTAAGATACTTATGTCATTTTTTTGTAAATATGATCTAAGTATCCACATTATGGTGTTAGGATACACACATTTTAGCACATCCTTAGTATACTTTGACTTATTTTTACTTCAAACATTGTCTAAAATCTTCAAGATTGTCGCTTACTTTTTTTGTGTTGTTTCAATATCACTTTGGCACTAATATCTCACTTCTTCGTGAAGCTTTATTAATATGTTTAATTGGTGTGGTGACATGGCTTACATTTGTAATCCTCACCATTTTACATTTAGGTCTTATTGGTTGCTAAACTCTTTGTGGTGTCCTTTAATTGGGAGTCACATCTACCCTTTGTTAATATTTATGCCTTGTTCATTTCGAGCTTGATGTAAGTATTGACATTGTGTTGATTATATTTGCATCCAACTATTATTTTGCACACATATTTTTAGGGAGTATTTCCTTATGGATTGACTTTGTGTTTTACACTTGCATGATTGTTCCTTGTGATCATTCATATGGAAAAATTGTTGTCTAGGATAATCCTTTTTATCTCATCGAGATTACATCATCATGATGTCTATTTTCCTTAGACCTTATTTGGAAAATCACACACGCATCTCCATACTTACGAAATGTCTAGTTGGTTGCCATTATGCTTCCCAAATCGACAAGGAATTTCCTTCCCTTTGAAGTTTTCCATCAAACTATCTAGATCTAGACATTTTTTCTTAATATAATGCCAACAATGACTAACTATCATGTGGTTTATCACCATTACTACAATACAAAACCTAGGTTTAGGAATTCAAATCAAAAGATTCCCATTATAACTAAACCTCATTTGGTTCTTCTTACTAGAGAGCCCATCTAGCTACCTTTTCCCCACCTTTAGCTCATAATTGGTGGTATGGTTTGTATGCTTCTGATCTAAATTATTATTCAGTTCCCCCATTCTTCTTCTTATTCAGATTGAATCTACCATTCGATTCCCACTCTTCTTCTACATATTTGGATCCCAACTATTTGTTTGGATACCCTTAGATCAACTCTTGAATCACGGTCCTCCCTTCCTTCATAGGACATTTATTCCAACTCACCTCAATGATGTCTTCCTCCTTTCAAGACTCATGTTTCTCCACATTCTATCAATCAAAGATCTAATTCAGTTCTTGAGTCACGGTCCTCCCTCTCTCCATAGGACTTATTTCATCGCTTTTCTCAACAATCTCTTCCTCCTTCGAAGAGTTCCACGACTCATATTCCCTTTTGTCAATCATCTAATTTGACTCCTACATTGCATTGTCTTCTAGAAAAGTAATCTGGGTCCAAATCCAAATCATCCTTTCATGAGACACCTACCACTAATCCTACTTCTTCTATTGAGTCATCATCTTTTTCAATCAATATTCCCTACTTCTCGGACATGTTTCTTCTATTCAATATTCTATGGCCAAATAAAAATGACCTCTAGTGATCGATTTCTCTTGGAATGAAGAAACAATCGTAGTACATGAATATCTAACTTTACAGGATTGCAAACAAGGATTTTTTTGGAAATCGATACACTCACGTATTGGGGAAAATAAATTTATCCTTTTCGACAGAACATAGAGGAAGATCCTAAGGTCATGGAACTTGTCTCTTCTTCTATCATTCCATCTTCACCTTCTTCGAGCATGATGAGATATCAAGGTCTTGCATTGGTCCATGGCCTATCTTCTCATTACCCAATCATTAATTATCTATTACCATTCCTCAATCAAACTTTCTCCTTGGGTCACTGCTAAGTATCCCATCATCTTCTTCTGTCCTAAGGCCACATCCTAGTATCCCTCCATTTTCTACTTTTGCGTCACCTCCGGTAGCCTATTCCCTTCTATTCTTGGGCCACAACCTAGTAGCCAATCATCCTCTTCTATGTATAGGATACCTCCCGGTAGTCCCTCCGCATCTATACTTGGGCCACACCCTAAAGAACCCTTTGTCATATTCTTCTATTCTTGGGCCATGTCCTCTTAGCCCAACTTCATCCATTTTAGGACCACATTCTAGCAGCCCTTCCTCTTCTTATATCATTAGATCGCCTCTTCATTTCCCATTTTCTTCAATTCTTGGACCGTATCCTTTTCATACTTCACATATTTCTTGTATCAATGGTTGTGGCAAGGCCACAGTCATTTCTCACATTAGTTCTAAATGTCCACATTCATTTTCTTCTCCTTATTGAGGCCAAAAAGTCTTGCATCATCTTATAAGAAACCCAAATAGGTTCATTATCAATCTCGGTTCAAAACTTCCAAGACCTCAAAATCCCCAACAACTTATACAATCTCAAAATTGTAAATCAAACATAATTCAAGAATGCACATCACTGAAATCATCAATTATGGTGTAAAGTGTAGAAACCTATAGACATGGAACTCAAGCTACCACAAATGAAATCCATGTTTCAAGATACATCACATTCATTTTGTGAGTATGAGATCACCACGATCTTCGAGATCGGATAAAATATTACGATTGATAAGAAAACACACCTAGTCTCCCTTATCAAGGAAGCCACAAACATCATTGTTGGATCCTATCACATGGAGTGACATTTTTGTTCCCACCTTTCCAAAAACTATCAAAAATATAAAAATCAAAAACAAATGCAAAAATACAAAAACATTGAGAAAACATAAGAAAAAAATCAAAGGTACAAAGATCACACATTGCAATCAGGTATTGCATACACATGGATGATTCTTTCTTCACTTTATTATCATTCCTCTGCAAGTATTCCTACCATTTTAATCCCTTCAAGATATTTTGTTTAGCCTATTCGAATGCATTTTGTGAAATTTATCTCTATGGTATCTCGTATCAACTTGGATCACCTTGGTAAATGAAAGTATGAATGACCTCTTAGAGATCCTATCACATTCAAAAACTAATAAGCTTGTTGCAATGAACTTTTGGACATATTTTTTGACACTAACCATTGTCATCATCACAATCAATTCCACCTTCTTTCATCAAGCCATCGGTGGTTCTTAACAAAATCAATCAATCGAAAGATAAAAGCTAAAAGCAAAAGAAAATTGATGTATAACTCTCTCTTGGTGTATTTCCAATAATCTCTATCGGGGCTATGGATGCCTGACTTACAGGATAGAAATGTTGTAATTAGAATCAAATACATCTTTTCGGGGCTATGGGCATCCGTGGTGGCGGTGAGCAATGCACGGCTATCCTTCCACCCTTCATTTACAAATCACCTATCACCTATCAAAATAAACCATTCCTACACATTGGCTAGGGTATCTTCACTTGTTGTCTATTAAATCTTCCCTTCAAGAGGTAATTAAATTCCACGTGCACACATTAGATCTCTATAAGTAAATAGGATTAGTATGTTACCAAGTGTTTTTTTACCTTATTCAGACTCTCACTCTGGTCTATATCTTGTCTCACGATTTTTTCCTTTGTCTAATCACTTATTCATTTTGAGGATTCTAAGATATATTTATATCATTCACATCATTCTTCTACTTCGCTCAAAACATCCATGTGTATAAGACTGCTTTTTCCATGTTTTCGATTACACCTTTGTCCACTTTCACAAAAACAATCTTCTCCTTCCTTTCTATCATGTGCTTTAAGGCCAACTTCTGTTGGGCTCATCCTTGCTCCTTCCCATCACTTCATTGGTTATGTTCATCATCATGTTGAACCTATCCATAATGGCCTTGGGTCCCACTTCTACCCATGAAGAGTTTTCCTTTAAATACTCCCACCTAATCACTGGGGAATTTTTACATCTTCACCTTTCTCGTACTTATGGCATTCTTCCTTGTACATACAATCTATCGCTAGGGAATCCATGCTTCTTTGTCTTCCCGTGTAAATGTTTTGGAAAAATTTCAAAAATAAAAAAACATTCAAATATGTTAGAAAAATAAAAACATTCAAATATGTTTCAAGAAACATCAAAAACAGTATAAATCATCCTACAAAACATCATTTTTGGTTCTCACATGTTCATGTGTGCAACCCATGGGTCATCTTGATCTACCTCAATCAACAAAAGATAAGTTGATTACTTTGTCTGTACTCTGGGGTACAACGAGTTTCCTGGCATCTTGTTTCATAGTGCACATTTCTTTTCATCGGACACAAGTGTCCTCCGTTATTCCCCTTGCATGTATCCTTGCTTGGGGAACCATCATTAACCCTTGTCATTAATTCAAATAGGCTAAAACTGAAGCTTGATGACAAAAACATGGTACTTATTTCTCTCGTTAGGTTTGGCTTGTTTACTTTCTCGTATTGCATTGCATTTTTATGTTGGATGGAGTTAGGCATCTTTTACTTTCTCATATTGCATTACATTTTGTATGGTTCATGGATTTCATGTTTTTCGCAATGGACATTTGTTCATATATGGATTTTCATGTAATACTACACTTTTGTTCATTCTTTTTGATATGGACCGATGATGAAAATCATTAGCAATATGATGAAAAATAAATTTGTTTAAAAGACATTGATGGATCTTAGCTCATTCCCTCTTCCTAATACTCATTTTTATTCTATATCCCCTATCTTTTCTTCTTCTTCATGTTATTATTTCTATTGTTCTCTTTCTATCATCTTTTTAATCATCAATTGATTTATTCTATCACTCCATTGATAATCAAAGGGGCATCCTCTATTCTACTCATTTTTCTTCTATCCCTTAAAACATTTCTACTTGTTTATGCTTCTACTTTCTTTAAAGTGATGCCCTTATGCCACCTCAAAGAGGGGAAAATGTAGACACCTAAAATATGCTTACACTTAGAATTTCATCCAATCCATTCAATTAACGACACTTTGTTAATTCCCTATTCTTCGCTCCATTCTTGGATGCCCATTTACGACACCTTCTCAGTCATATTCCTCCTATAATCAACTTATTTGGCTAATATCTCTCTTATTAGCTAAATATTCCTCCTTTCGACCATTCAGAACCTCCCTAGTTTTCTCTAGACCACTTCTATTGGCTTCGTAGGCTATCTATAAGTCACAATTGATTATCTATATGTCTCAATGAGTCTCTAATCACTTTCTAATCATGCTTAACTAGCCTAAACCAAGCTTAACTAAGCCTAAAGCATGTTTATCCTAATATAATTTAAAACCGCTTTAGTCCCACATGCACCTAAATTCCAAACTCTTCCAAACTAGAAACTATAAATATAAGCCTAAGGATTTCCTTTCAAATGGCCCTTCTCTATCAAACACTTTGGAAAGGCATTAGAAATAATTTGTGATATCTTTAAGCTATAGAAAATTTGGATCTTGGCCATACTCTATTGTTGAGAGCTCCTCCATTTCGCATCCATCCATTCCAAATTTACTTAGTAAGGGAAGATCTAAAGCTTGACCATGGAGCCAACCCGGAGAGATATCTTAACTATGTTTGGGAGTAAACAACACACAATTCTATTTCTTAAAGTCTAAGTTCACTTTTATTAAGCTTTTATGGAGTAGAGAGTAGCCTTATCATGTTAGTTTTTGATGTTTTTGTCAAAGTTAAAATGATAGCATGATAGTTTATCTTGTTTAGCTCTAATATCATGGTGCATAGTTGAGTTAGCAAAGCTTTGAGGTTCTTTAGCCTCATTACATAGCTTTTGCAACTTTCCATTGAATACAAGGCCAAAGGAAGCCTCCATACGTCATATTGGCACATCTTCAAGGTTAAAGTGAAGAGGTGGTCCCCAAAAAAGTTTAGGTTCGCCATGTGGCCAAAGTCAAAAGGGGGGCGAACCAGCCATTGAATTGGCTAAGGATAAGGAAAACAAGCGAGAAGGAGACACATGTCTTGGGTCAAGCACAATGTCTCCACCAATAGAGGGGTTTAGGAAAAGCATAAAATAAATAGAGCAAGCCCGTGGACGATGCCACTTGTTGGTCCAATGCAACTTCAAGAGTGTAGAGGAGAGGGAAAAACCTTGAGACGCATGGGGCCACCATGTGGATATGGGTGAGTAGACTCTAAATCCGAAGCACCTTCAGGTGGCCATATCTTTTAACCAGAAGCTTAGGATCAAGAAAATGAGACATTTTGGAGAACCCCGATACTTACTACCCACCTACCACCATTAATGTTTTGACCCACCATTTTTGAGGCTATCAAGTCTCCCACCTACCATCATGATGAAGAATGGGCCTCCTTTCTTGCATAACAAGGAACAATGATGGGGGCATGGGTGTTGCAGCGAGACCCATCATTGTTGTAGGGGAATTCATTTCCCCTTTTGGGGTGGTTAAACAAGATTCCAAATTTCTTCTCCCCCTTCTTTGATTATTCCTATATATTGTATAGGAGGGGAAATTTCTAATGGTTGGACACTCTCACTTTTCCCCCAATTGTAATGTAATCTTGCCCCTTGGCCAGTGTAATGGATTATATCAAATTCTTGGAGTAATAAAATAAGTTTGTGGATGATTTCAACCCTCTCTTATGTTTATTTGCATCTTCCTAATCTCTCATTACAATTTTGGTCATCTGTGCATGGATATTGTATCACATTTTTAATGGTTTGTGTTTAAGAGCAATGCAAATGTTCAACATTCCTTTGGTGCATCACCTCTATTAGATTAGGTTTAATTTCTTGCATCTCCTTAACCCTGTCTCCTTGGTAAATTAGAATAGGTTTTGGATAGACCCTTTTAAAATCTGAATGTGTGCACTGAACAGGAGGAATAGGAACCGACCTTCATCTAGAGATCTCTCTCAATTCGCAAAGTCCTACACTTTGAGATATGCTCTATGTTATGCAATCAAACCGAGAGTATCAACCCATAGAGTTGAATACATTTAGGGGTGCTATGATTCGGCATCAATGGTCACTTCCACAAAAAAACACCGCATCGAGAGGAAGAGGCCAACAACATGCTAGGCCTCAAGATAATCACAATCTGAAATCAATGTTCACTCATAATATGATGCCCAAGTATTTCCATTACCGAAATGACAAAGACGTAATGCCCTTAACATTCAAAGTAGGGTTGTTTACATTTTGATTTTACCATATTGAATTAACATGTAGTTCCTATACTTGCAGGGACTTTGGAATAAGTGTGTGCTTCAAAGAAAGCATCTTCAACTTACTATATAAAATCTCATGTAATTTTCGAATCTCAACAGCAATTACCACCATCAACTCTAACCAAAACAATTCAAACTCTATCACAATTCCCCATGTTACACAATCAATTCATACAAGAACAAAATTGTGCACAACAAGGTATGACTTCATTTATTTTATGAATTTTTTAATACTTTTACATTTTATTTAGTAATTACTAATGATTTTTTCTTTTTGTTCAAATTTGATAGCAATCCTTTGTCTTCTACTCAAAATTTACAAACCCCACCTACTCAATCAACCCCACAATTACTTAATCAAAATGAAAACCAGAGGTTCGGGACAAAAGACCATTGGTAAATGCATGTCATTGATTCCAGCCCCTAGAAGGATACTAAACATTCCCTCATCATTCACTATTCCGACCTTCTCTCTCGCTAATTGTCCCACTGCAACAGGGAAATCAGTTTTGAATCAAATAACTTTAGATGAAGATTATTTTGGCATTGATAGCAATGAGCCAACTTATTTTTTCAACACACATGAAATGATTCAAGGCCATAAGTATATTTCCATCTCACTATACTTTTAAATTTATTTAAATTTTTAAAATTTCAATTTGAGTTTTAATATTAATTTCTATTATTGTTATTAGGATCAGAATCCCAAAATAAAAAAGATGCAACAGAGTTGCTCAACCTAAAATTTTCCATACTTCTCCTTCAAAGTCATCCTATTCTAATATAGATAGTGATGAATTGCCAACATTTCCTTTCGATAACTTTATTTTCTATGATTGTCAATTCCACTTGAATGAATTTATCACACCTCAAATTAGTGAGCTCATTCAATGGGAGCGAAGGGAAAAAAATTAATATCCGAGATAGTAATTCGTTATGATAACCATTGGAAAAGAGACAACTTATTTTCTACAATCCAAAATCAACATGCGAAGATGGATGCATTATTCATCGAGCTAAAAGTGGGATTGTCACATATAATAACACTTGTAAAAATAACATTTTAAATAAAGTATTAAACAACTTGGAAAATATCGGTGGTGAGGGAAAACCTATTTTAATAAATGGTCTACATACAAGGATATGGTGGTTATTGAAAACTATGAAAGAGATAGAGATTTCGTAAGTATAATCAGTTTGAAAAATATTTTTATTAATATCAACAAAAATTAGTTTTTTCATATGTTTAATTAACTTCACACTTTTTGTAGCAGCCTTGCCCCTTCATTTAGTTTTAGTATATTAGCCATTTGTTCAATGGGGATTAGACTTCATTGGATTAATCAACCCAAATTCAAGTCAAGGCCACAAGTGGATACTCACAATGCCTGACTATTTCACCAAGTGGACTGAAGTAGTGGAACTTAAAAGGCAAATGAATCCAAAGATCTTGGATTTCTATGAAAGGATAGTCACAAGGTTTGGTGCCCCTACTACTATCATATCGATAATGCATTGGCATTTTTTGGTGCAAAGATCACCAAATGGGCTGTAAATAATGGTGTATATTTCAGAACCTCTTCAAACTATTACCCTCAAGGTAATGGCTAAGCAGATTCCACAAACAAGAATTTACCGAGATTAATCAAAACGAATCTTGATGAGAATCGAGAGAACTTGGAAAACAAAACTCAAATAAGATCTTTAGGCAGATATGGTCAAACCCCGCAGGTCTACAGCATCTCTCCATTTAAGCTTATATACGGAAGGAATCATTCCTTCCTATATCACTTGAGTTTACAATATTAGAACTCATGAAACAACTAGAAATAGTTGAGTTTGAGCTTATGGAGATCGGTATGCAAAGTGTTGATGGAGTTAGAAGAAGCAAGAGAACATGCATTGTAGACCATAGAGAAGGATCAAACATTGACCAAGAAGAGATTTGAAAAGGAAGCTAAAGCCGGACATTCAAAGTTAGAGACTTGGTACTGAAGTGGGATATGGACCGTACAAAGCCGTAAAAATTCTAAGTTCGACACCATATGGAGTGTTCCATACATGATCACCAAATGTATAGGTTGCAATGCCTTCCGGCTGGCAAAGTTGGATGGTGATGAATTGCGGATTCCATTCAATGGGATCTATCTCAAATGTTTCTACTAGAAGGAGAGTTCTCACCCTTGTACATATTATCCTAGGATTTCAAATTCCTCCAAGTGCTTATGCATATTGTTGTTGTTATTAGCATAATTTTCATTTCCCTAAGTGCTCTTGAATAGGTTTTGTTGCTCTAGGTTTTGTCATTGAATAATTTTTATATGCCTCTAGGTGAATCCACCAATCTTTATCAAGTTTCAAGAACAAGATCGCATCGTGCCACCGCCATGACTCGTGCCCAATGGATATAACAAGGAAGTTGATCTATCCACCTAATAGGTAGGTGATCCCATTATTCACCAAATCATTATCCCAATTTTTCCCCTAGGAAAAAAAAAAAAATTTAAATGTGATCATGCACAATAAGAACAGCAACAAAGGGCCTAGTTACGTGGACTCACAAATCGACCCCAAAAATGGAGTCTCGAAGTGAGTAGATCAAATAAGAGGAAGAGGGTGCCATGTGTTCAAATAGTGCACCTCTAAAGGTCAGGTCCAAATGTGGTACCCAAATGAGTGGGAAGCCTCCACGTGTCCTGTAAGATATAAAGCCTTTCGTGCAAAATAGAAATGACTTGGGAAGAACACGAGGAAAATAGACAAGAATCGCAGAAGGTTCCACATGTCTCTTTGGATAATATTCAAAGGTGTGGCCTAAAGAAAGACCCTAAACTAGCACCAACCTTCCACTTGTCCAAGCTTCGAAAAAGGTGACACCAGTTGTTAAAAAATCCAAGCACGAGAAAATCTTGTAGATACCTAAAATATGCTTACACTTATCATTTCATCCTATTCATTCAAATAACAACACTTCGTTAATTCCCTATTCTTCGCTCCATTCTCTGATGCCCATTTACGACACCTTCTCAATCGTATTACTCCTATAATCAGCTTATTTGGCTAATATCTCTCTTATTAGCTAAACATTCCTCCTCTCAACCATTCAGAACCTCCCTAGTTCTCTCTAGACCACTTCTATTAGTTTCGTAGGCTATCTATCAGTCAAAATTGATTATCCATACCCCTCCCAATTCTCAATGAGTTTCTAATCACTTGCTAATCATGCTTAACTAGCCTAAACCCTAGTTAACTAGCCTAAACAAAGATTAACTAAGCCTAAAGCATGTTTATCCTAATATAATCTTAAAAATATTTAGTCCGACATGCACCCAAATTCGAACTCTTCCAAACTAGAAACTATAAATACAAGCCTAAGGCTTTCCTTTCAAATTACCCTTCTCTCTTAAACACTATGTGGTCATCTCAAGTTCACAAAATTATCCCCGCTATTCCTTTACCATGTGAAACTATGTGGTCATCTCAAGTTCACGAAATTATCCTTGTTATTCCTTTACTTGGTGGTTTTTTTTTAGACTCCTTTGACCATTTCATGTTTTGATGCTATGTTTTGTAGCTTGGTTGATCTCGTAGAGTTACTCTATAGGTTTAAATGTTTGCAACCTTATTTGAAGAAAGTATATAACTCATCACTTACAATCTCTCTTATTCTATATGAATTGCATTGGACCAAACTTAGGTTCTGTAGACACACACACTTTTGAAGCCAAGAAATTCCACAAAGGGTGTGACCCTATTTTTATTTTGTATTATCTAAGGGGAAGGGGATGTAATTCCCACTCCTTTTCTACTATGTTTAAACTTCATTATCAATTTTGAATTGATTATAATCGTAAATATGGCTATTGTATTCTAGTTAGCATACTAATAAGATGTGCGAGACATCATGATTACTATTGTGTTTTGGCTATCATTTTGATCGCATGTCATATTGTGGACCCTATTGGGCATTTAAGGATAAGACAATTAGCTAGAATGGTTTCTTGGTTATAAATTGATTGTGATATCATTACTCTTCGATATTGTTTTGTTATATTTAATCTAACACTGTGACTGAACACATAGACATCATTGCACATTGTACATGTAAATAGTAATGGACAAATGATAGTAACACATTGTGATATGGAAATTGAAGGATATACATCTCTAATCGAACTGATTAACTTTTAATAGACTTTCAGTATGGAAGAAAATGATGTGTTGTCAGTTTAGATATATGTTGATATTTTGAATTATTTTCGTATTGATTTTATTATGATGTTCAAAGTTATTTTTTGATCCCTTTGATGTTGGAGAATTGGAAAATTTTTGAACAAGTGAAATTATTTCTTAAGTTAGATGATTTAGTTGGTTTATGATCGTAATTGCAAACTGATGTATTAGTGACTTGAAATGTTGGAAATTGAGAGTAATTGTTGAATCACTTGGTCTTAGCAATAGTAGTTATGACATTTGACATTGAAATTGATATGTAGATATAAGAATTTTTATTAGTTCGATATCACTAATATGGCCACAAGGCCATAAAGGTATTGTGTGATTTTTGCAGTAATTATTTCACAACAATAAACTACAGGGGTTAGGAGACCAACAATGAAGGAATGTGGGGTATTAATAGCTAGTCACCATGGAAAGTTGTGTTATGTTGTGGGTGTTTCGTGTTTTCGTTAGGGGATCACCATGGGTGGGATTACCTCCATTTTTAACCAAGGGGTTTGTGTGTTGCTCTTTTAATTTCCTTCAATTAATTTTAGTGTATGTGATTTTATGGTGATGTAATTCCCTTTTATCATTTATTGATTAATGTGTCTTAATTAGGTAAATTAATCATGTTAGTAAATTTAATTATGGATGGGAAAAAAGAATTCATTTATTATATTAGATGGTTCTTTGGTTTATGTGTTTAAGTTGAGTGTATGTGATCTTTAGTGTTGTACACTCTACCTCTTTTTAGAAATTTGGATTTGGCCTTAAGGGCCAATTTTGGAGGCTTATGGGACAAGTTAAACTTGTCCCACACCTCTTAATTTATTATACCAACCCTACCTATGGGTTGGGGGTCAAAAATAGACCCCATTGAAAGTTTTTGTAAGGTAAAAGGTGAGATTTTATTTGTACTTTCTTTCATGTGTCTTAAATTTTGTCCTTTGGGGTGTGGGTTGAAGTGGTGTGTGTAAGAGGGTTGTCATACCTCTCAACCACCCATTTATTATGCCTTGGGGTTTAGGTTTGACTTGTGATGTGGACTTCGGGATGAGTGATGTGGAATTATACATGCATCCACCTCATCCTCCTCTTCCCCCTTCCTTTAAATGCATGTTTAATTGTTGTTTTAGGGGGGGACTTGCTCATTTATTTGGGGAATGCTTGTAATTTTGGAGATATTTATTGATAATAGAGGTTGCATAGTGGATGGTGATTGCTTAGTATTTTGGAAGGCTTGGAGCTTGTTTTGTATTGATTCTCTTCATTTGTTAGGTAGATCTCCACCTTTATTTTTACCTTATTATTTTGTTTTTCTCTTTTTGTAGATGTTGATTGTTACATTGGTTATGCTTGTTGAAATAGACTTGATTCTTAAGTTCTGGGAGAAATGGAAATGGGGGTAAAACTTGAGGGAGGCATAAGATAAATGTTATTGGGATTTTACGAGGGAGTTGGGTTGGGATGTTAACCTTTTTGATAAATATGTTTTGTATTTATCTTGTTATTATCTTGAGGGAGGCATAAGAGTGAGGGAGACATAAGAGTGGGTTAATTTCTTGAAGGAGGCATAAGAGTGTTATGTTTATTGTGATGAATGTTTGAGGCTCATAGGTGGACACCCAAGCCCTTGGGAGGCATAAGAAGAACCACCATGTTCCTTTCTCCTCCATGGATTTAGCATAAAGCCTTTGTGTCTTGATATTTGTTGATTGGTTGTAAAGAAATTGGTATTGTGTTATTTCCTTGTTGTCTTGATTGAATGTGTGTAGAAGACATTTTTGAGTTTCTATGGTTATCTAAATAGCCCTGATTGCTTCCTTGTTGGGGATCAGGGGCTAATGAGGAAGAAGGCTTCTCTTCCTCATTGGATGTTTTGTTGGGTGGAGAGCATTTCCTACTCCCCCATTTTGTTGGGTGCATGACTTGATGAAGATGGTAAAATCCATGGCTGTAAGGATCTGGTTGGATAAACTCGACGTGGAGTAAGTAACTTGTGCTATTATGATTCTACAACTTATAAATTGTACCAATGGAATATAGGATGAACTTTTAATGAATTTGTTAAACCCTTGTAAGTTGTTTATTTTGACTCATATTACTTCATATGAATTTTTAACTTGTAATCATATTGTAGTGGAAATTACGCTCATCTAAATCAAAACTTGTATTTAGGAGTTACATTGCAAATCTGTCTTTTTTTTTTAAAGGTTAGAGTCCTTTAATGAAAAGGGAATGTTGATCATTTTGGTGTTCTTGGAAACCTTGTTTGAAGGAGATAAATTTAATTTAGGTATGTTTATTATACTCCTATTCAAATGATGTAAAAAAAGTGAAAAAAATAGATATATAAATAAATAAAATGGATGGAATAGTTTCCATAACATAAGTTTCTTCTTATGGAAATAGGATTTGATTTAGTTAAATGAATGAAATACAACTAAAATTACCATTAAGATGGTTATATAATGAGATTGAAAGTGATAAGTTGTTAAATTTTGATAAATACACAATTTGTGCATTACTTGCGCTATTACCAAGGCTCATGCAAATTTGATTCTTACCAATTTATAATTGCAACACTTACCCTCCCACACTAGTTGTCATTCCCTATTGCAATGGGAGACTCAATTAATTAAAGTATATATATTATTAGTGTTTAGTTTATATATATTAATATTTTACTCCCTGATTATTTCCATAATATTTTAATACCATAATATAAATATTTACTAATTGAAAATTAATATAATTCTTATTACAAAAAGTATATATATACCAATATAGATTAATAAGTAAGACTTATATTTATTTCCTCGCGCATTTGAAGGGAGGGAGAAAAATTTATATATAAAATAGAAACAAATAAAAATAAAGTCTTGTTTCTTTTTGTTTGTGGTGGAGTTTCCAGCCAAGTGGCCATGGCCTATCCTTGCATAGGTGTTGGTTTAAGTGGGAATATGGTTGGGAGGGGTGCCGACACCACCCCCACCACATATATAAGTATATGGGGTGGGGGTGGTGTCGCACCCTCCCCCATTAATATAAACCCTCCACCGTAATCTTTTAAAAATCGTTTCAAAAAAAATAAAAAATAAAAATAATACCTAAATGTGGCCATTGTTTTATGCTTTCGGCCTTTATACGACCTGCGCCCTTTTTGCTCTCCCACGGCCATTCTCTCTCTCTCTCTCTCTCTCTCTCTCTCTCTCTCTCTCTCTCTCACACACACACACACACACACACACACAAATATATATAGAAAAAAATGTGGTTGTGTATTTTATACATGTTTTGCGCAGGGGATTCAAGTAAGCTAAAATGAATTAAAAATATATGCAGATCCATATGTATACACATTGAACTTGCAAGTAAAATTATTTTAATAAAAAAATATAAGAGAGGAAACAATACCCACAAAGGGGAAATTAAAATATCCATGTTTTAAGCACGAAGTTTCATCAAGGAGAGCTTCCATGTCTCCAATGGCCTCCATGGTTTTATCTTCTCCTCCCTTCTCCCTTAACCTGCAAGTGAAAACAAGAAAAATGAGAGAATAGGTCTAAGAAAAGAATATATGAGAACCCATAAGGATTTCTAGGGTTTCTTTTGCCAAACCTAAATCTAAGGGTTGAGAAATATTAGATCTAAGGGTGTAGGATGAACCCTACATCACTTAAGTAATGGAGCATTTTAAGTGGGAATGTAATAAATAAAAGTTGTGTGTGTAATGTTAAATGGGGCCTAAGGGGTTAGACAGAATTTTCCTCCTTGCCCCTTTGGGATAATAAATTTATTATATTATGCATGCCTTTAACATTGCAAGATTATTATCCTTCTCTAATTTAATTTAAATTTGTTTTGGGCATTTAAATAAAATCAATTTAAAAGGGATTAACGGAATTAAGTTTTAACAATCTAAACAAGAATTAGTTAAATAAAATATTGGAGTCTAGTAAGAGAAAGAAGTAAATTGTAACATCATTCTGAGATTGGGTCAAAAATATTATTTATTATATTTTTCGTCTATCATGTAATTGTTTAAAATTTTAAAATCAGGATTTAGTTAAAGTCCTAGTGAAGGCCTTGTAACCTTTCAAAAAAATTTATTCAATAATTATTCCATTTTACTATCTCGGTTTATCGCGGGATTGAGTGGGAAAAATGTGGGAGCTATAAACAGTGGGGTTTGGCAGAAAATCTAGGATAAGTAAAAAAATGCTCTTGTGTTAGAGAATTATTATTAGATGTAGGTAAATATGGACATAAGTAGGACCATATGAGGATCCAGAGTGTGAAAAATGGATAATGACCATGCACAAAATATTGGGATTTATATCATATTACTTATCCCTACATGGCCATAGGTTGATTTGATTGTAGATTTCGTGTTAAGACTTCAAGACACATAATTAGGAAATGTTTATATATACTTTTGGATATATATTCTATAAAATGGCACACTACGTTGCTTCTAGGACAACTAATGATGCTTCTAGATTTATAGATTTGTATTTTTCAATAGTTTTAGGTTGCATGGAGTTCTAAGAAAGATCAATTGAGATTCATAGATAATATTTTTATTCACTTTTTTATACTCGTGGAGGAAAATCGAAACACAAATAAATTTTAGTATTGTATATCACCTCCAGACTAATAGATAGACAAAGTATTAAATATGATCTTGGACAATATTATTTAATGCTTAGTTGAAAAAAAGCCCAAAAAATTTATTTATCCTTACTAAAGGATAAGATAGCTTATAATATCTCATTAAATAGGTTGAACATGAGGTATCCTTTCAAATTATCTCTAATAGTAACCATAAGGGAGTTTTAGGTTTGATTATGTTAATAGGATAAGATAAAACCAATGATAATGCAAAAGCATTTACATAACACATGCTACTATCATTGCGAAAAGAAGTGAGGGAGAAGCTACAAGATCTAGTAATGAAAGATATAAAGAAGCTATGGGTGTAAGTAGGAGAGTGAATTCACTTGAAAATTATGATATAGTTTTGGTTCATCTCGGGAAGGAGAGGCTTCCAAATGGGACATAAAATAAACTCAAGTACGAGAATATTCGAACATGTAGGATTATGATGAAAATGAGTGATAATTCCTAAAAGGTGGAGCTACTTGAAAACAATAATATTTATCTAGTTTTAATGTTTATAATTTGTAATTTCTTCTAGGACATGAAAAAAATTCAAGGGGAAAAATATGTAAATTTTGAATAGTAGATGCTAAACAAGAAACATTACATGATAATGTTTTTCTTGGAGTAAAATAGATTAACTACTAGACGTGGGAGCTAAAATAGATATTTGGTACAATGGAAAGGTTTGCAAAAGAAGAAAAACAATTTATTACCGAGTGGGAGTTGAATAATACCGAGATTGGAAATTTTGATGAATTCCATTAATTGCATTTGTAAGATTAAAATTATTTTTAACCAAGGGTGCATGATGCAAGAGCATAAATTTAATAGACCATAACTTTTGATCTAACCATTAGAACATCCTGAAATTTTGTAAGGACTTGGATCTTGATTATTAATATGCCATGAATACATTATTATGAAGGATGTGTGCCATTTTGGAATATGTTTTCGGAAAAATTCCTTCATCTAGTGGTCTAAAATTTTATCATAACATTTTTTTGAATTGTTGATTGGTCATTATGATGTCCAATTATTTAATCAAGCTTTCTATAGTTTATTTATTTTTAACCAAGGTTGTTTCAAAGGAATTATATAGTGAAGGAAATAAATATTGAACTATTTGTAGTGTATTTGGACTTAATGAGATTTTCTTTTTTTTAGTCTTCTTATTTACTAAACTAGTTACCGATAATCAATCAACTCCTAAAACTACATTAAACAAATAGTTATAAATAAAAATAAGATTTTATTCTACTAAAACAAAATCACAAAAATGAAATGATTTGCGAGAATGGAAATTTCTATAAAATAAAATGTGCTAAAATTAAATACATAAGGAAATGGAATACTTTGTATAATGGAAATTCTCTAAAGAATTACTTGATAAATCAATGTTAGTTCAATTTCAAGTCACAAGTTTCAAAAATAATTATTTCAAACAAATTATAGAATACAAGAATGTGAGAAACACATAAATGTAAATACCACATTAACCAAATCCTTGGTTGAGTTGGATCTTACTATCCTTGGAATTATTTTGATGACATAATTTCCTTAAAATAATATACTTTCTATTTACAAAAAAGGAGTTTTTTAAAGACATAAAATAGAAATAATTTGTAACCGCTACTTGTGCTTATCTATCCTATTACATTATAATCACTCCTACATACATACATCTATTTAACCAAATCATGAAAGTTGCTTTATATCTATTTTTTCCCAACACGGGTCGAGGAATCTATGCAAATATATATGACAATATTTTGAAGTTAGTTATAACTCATAAAAGAATTAGAAACTAAGTTCCTTATTTTAAAATCCCATTCACTTCCCTAAAGTGATCTTCATGATATATTAGATCACGTCCAATTCTTTAATGTGACACATTAGATTTCCATTGTCATGAATTTATTAATCTACACAAATCACAATGCATCTTTTCAAAGTAGTTAGTTTTTAAAATACCTTCATCAATAGTCAACATAATTCAACATAGATAAGATGCATCATTCCCCATTTTGGACATATAATCAAACCATCTGATTCATTCATTTATGTTTTCATAAGAATTTAAGTATTATTTATTATTGATTTAATGGGTCAATTTATGGACTCACCATCTCCCCTACACCTTACCTTGTACAATTACTCTTGTAAACTACTTGATGCATTAACATTTTCATAATTTCTTTGGCTCATATTAATTTATTCTTACTGATTTGAATATTTCTTTGAATTTCTACTCTTAAAATCCATATTTTCATTGAATGATTCTTCCCATCCTCTAAATTTTTGTCATGTTGTGGTTTTCTCATTATTTTTGACAATGCTGCCCCATTTACACAGAAATAACACACAATAATATTATATTTCTATATGTCTACACAACATGTTTGGATAATATATAGCCAATATAATAGAATAACTACTTCCTAGAAAATAGGAAGTCAACAAACAACTTACCCGTTTATAATTTTATGGGTACAACAAAACTCTATAATAATATATTGTTGAAACAATATATTATAATAATATGAGTTGTAATACCTACTCAATTACATCACATAATTACAATCTAAGTTTAATAATAATGTGAGCACTAATAATATGAAATCGTAACATTCCCCCCCTTAGTGCGAACATGGGAGAAAAACAATTGCACTTCTTTTACAAAGATGCCGCCCGCAAGTGCTCATGATCTGGATGGTTTTTCAGGATAGCCAACAACCTCAAAATGGATGGTTTTATAGGACAGCCAACAACCTCAACATGGATGGTTTTATAGGACAACCAAAAACCTCAATAGGGATGGTTTTATAGGACAACCAACAACCTCAACAGGGGATGGTTTTACAGAAAACCAACAACCTCAATATCATGATGTTGCTTTTCCTTGTGCCTTCATCTATCCACTATGATTTTCCTTCAAGGAATTATGTAGGAAACATTGCTCACTGATAACAAATATGAAAAGAGAAAATGGAACATTGAGACCATGTTCCCCCCCTCAATGTGAACATTTCACTTATTCAAGCCATAATAGGAACACTGAAAAAGAATCATGTTGCACACAACTGAAATCAACTGCAACTCTGAAATAAAAACAAACTCACACACACACACACACACACACACACACACACACACACACACACACACACACACACACACACACACACACACACACACACACACACACACACACACACACACACTATCACCATAGCTTCATGCAGCCCCATCATTGGTGACTGACGAGAGGTCATTGAATGACCTCCAGCCTCGTGTGCCTCCATCCTCTAGTGGATGCATTCTTTTTAGAAGAGAAATTCTTCTTCACTATCTTGAGCAGTAACTTCTCTATCATGTGAATGGTGGGATCCTACTTCCCAATCACTTTCTTCTTCTCTATTTTCAGAAATGAAAGCTTTATTATTCAATTTACCATCCAGTAGATCCCTAGCTCGTTATTTATAAAACATTATTCCATGTCCATACACATTACAATAGTGATAAAGAAGCCTTTTCTTTAGATCCTGGGAGGTTGAACCTTGCTTGAAAGAATGATTGTATCTCTTTTTAAAATATTTACCATGTGTTCCATATAACACTTTTTCTTTTATTTCAATTTTATTTGTTCTATTTTCGTCCTCTATCAAAGAAGAAATCATGTCTTCCATACTTGGATTGATTTTTCTCAAAGTGAAGACCATATTAGAATAGCTAGAAGGCATAATATTAAGTAACACTACTTTTTCATCATCATCAGGAACATCTACTTTGATTCCAAAGGTGAATTGATTTAATACGAATGAAACTTACTTATATGTTCCACCATGTTGTCACCTTCCTCCATTTTGAGTCCGAACAACTTTTGTTTTAGTGCTACTGTTGCGCTTCCTGCTTGTGATCCAAATAGTTTGTTTAGTGTTGTCTAAATTGTATTTGAGGATTTTTATAAATCTATATGATGCAAATATGCATCAGATAACCCCAATCCAATGATCACTATAGTTTTTCGATCTCTGATGTCCCATATTGCCACTTCATCTCGCATCTCTTGGTTTCTTTGCTTTGCCATCCACAATTTCCCACAAATCTTTGCTGATTAATAATAACTGAGTTTTTACCTGCCATGTATAAAAATATTTTCCTTTGAATTTTTCAATTGATTAAACTTAGCCATGTTAAAAAAATGGACGCTCGGTTTCAATCGAAAATGCATCCTAAGACAATAAGACAAATGCTTTTAAAAAGTAATAAACTGAGATTACTTTTTAAATGAAAATGACTATAACAATAACAATGAGGAATAACTAATGACTCATACAATGAAGGAACCAAAATTCTTACAAATATTAATGTTCATACTCCAACGAAGCGTCTTGAATGCAAAAAAATGCGTGCAAAGGTTTCGTTGAATAAAATTTGTGACGCTCCAGATTGATACGGTGGAGATTTGATAGCCACGTCAATATATAGCAAACTGGTGCATGAGCAGCGAGATCATTATGCATGTATCTGCCATGACCTGCACTTCCTATCCTCCACAAACTTGTATGAAACAATCAATCACGCCAATTCTTTGATAGGATAGAAAAATATTGATAGGCAAGCTTGAATTGAGATCTTGGTCATTTACTTTGGAATATTAAAAACATGGGCCGATCTTTGCCAAGCAAACAATAAGTGAACAAATCTACATACCAAACCTACCAAATCTGATTAATAGATGTCTCAAATGGATACGGCTCTACAATATTAGAATTGATCCACACGATCTGTGTTGAAGGGAATCCACACAGGGTACTTCACAATGGTCGACCAAGAACAATAAATGATAACTTCCAAACGACGGTTAGATAGATCCACCCACAACTTATTTTATGGACGATTGGTTGTGATGACTGATGAGCATGTCGTCAAGAAGTGATCCAATCTCACTTAACACTATGTTGGTCTTACTACACAAAAATATTGTCAATCAAAATGAATCGCATGAACCAAGCACGTCCTTCATTCCTCTTGACCCATCAAAAGAGTAATCTGCAATTAAATGGATGTCCACAAATCCACGATGGATTATTGATCTCATCAAACAGAAGATGTAAAAACTGGTGATGAGTACGGAGCAGGTTATATGATGCAAAGGAATGAAAAAATTATACTGCACTAAGAATTTTAGAAAATAGGCAGTGTTGTTTGTAGTAATCCAACCCATATGAATCAGAGAGTGAAAAAGAATAACAGTCACATGCATGTGTTAGACAATACTCTATATGCTTTGGTAAAGAAGAGACTTGTTGTAGACAGAATTACATACACCTATTCAAACGAAACCACTAGTGGATTTACAAACAACATGCACAAGATTGTTTGATGACCAATGTATAGCCCAAAAAATAAACATCTAGAGAGAAATCGCCATATTGAACGTCACTCGATACCAAATGACAAATTTGCCCTAGATTTACACAGGAAATAACACACAATAATATTATATTTCTATATCTCTGCACAACATGTTTGGCTAATATATAGCCAATATAATAGAAGAACTACTTCCTAGAAAATAGGAAGTCAACAAACAACTTACCCATTTATAATTTTACGGGTACAACAAAACTCTATAATAATATATTGTTGAAACAATATATTATAATAATATGAGTTGTAATACCAACTCAATTACATCACATAATTATAATCTAACTTTAATAATAATGTGAGCACTAATAATATGAAATCCTAACAATCTCATAGGATTTATAACCAAATTTTTTGTGGTTATCATTCCAATCCATTCGTCATTTCTTCATGTCCTAGCTCATGAATGATTTTCTAAATTTCTCTTTGTCTCCTCATGATCCGTGAGAGATTCTTTGTAGAGATTACCTCCATTATTTTTAATGGAATGTTTAATGTTTCCCATCTTGCATTGCACGAAGGTAGATATTCCCCATAATATGTGTTACTATATAAGATTAAAATTTTAATAGAATCCTCTATAATATGTGGCCACATAAGTGGAAACTCGAGATGGAAATATTAATCTCTAATATTTCTCCTCATCTCGGTCTACACTTTCATGTCGAGGCCTTATGAAGAATCTAATGGTCTTTTCCCTATTAATAAAATCATTAGTTTTTTTATTCCATAAAATATGATTATACATAAAAGATTGGAAAGATTTTAACTTAAATTCTCTACATAAAAATTGAGAAGGAAATTTGGTGTATTACGAACAACCATATTACATAAAGAGTTCACATAGTAGATTTTGATTTTTTTGGCACTCATCTTGTAGGAATCTATAAAGCACTATGTCTAGGCAAAAATCATGCAAAGGTGTGGGTAATTATCTACTCGTAGTTGCATACTATGATTTATATGACTCCTCGGAAGAAAATTTATAATTAACTAATGGCTTTTGCCACCTTTCTCTACTTTTTGTTTCCAATTTTGTCTTACACCCTTACTTTCTCGGTTTTTCTTTTTATACTCTCAATTTTATCATTTTGGAAACCATCTCCTAGCCGTGATGTTAACACAAGGAGCCCTCATTCCCTCTCAATTCCCACTTTCCCCTTTGTACTTTACTCTCACTTTTTGGGTCCTTTCTAGTAATTTGAGGATGGTGTTTGTTATTTTCAAGGCTAATTATGAAATTCAAGAAATGGAATCATATAAATATGTAGTTATGTGATCATAATAAAGTACCAAGCACTAAGCATTACCTATCACCACCTACGGTTACATCCATCAAGGCATCTAAGAGATCTATTGCATCCATATAACACCATCATAAGGTAAAAATGGGGTGGTTCTTCCGCATACACTTCAGAGGAGGGAATTTATTGTATTCCATGCACACATCTATTACATTTATTTACATATAGCTATTTTCTCACTATCAAGTACAAAATGCACAATATCCACCTAGGGCATGATTTAACACACCCACAAATAAAACTACATTGGCTCACGAGATGTAGTGCAACACTCATTCGAAGTTCACCATTGTGATAGTTGAGGACATTCTGGCCCCTCATTATGCATCTTTATTTTTTAGGATTTTATTTCTATTTAAGGGTTTTACAATTGAATTATTTATTACAAGATAAATTTGAATTGAGAGTCTATATTGTGAATACAGGTGAAAAAAAAGATAATATTTGTGATACTCTTCCAACCCAATAAAATTTAGATCTTGAAAACCTTACAAGACACTAGAGCCTAAAATCGGGACTGTAGTGGTGGCACGTGTTATTTTACCTTCCATGGGCATCTATGTCCGACCTCATCTAAAAATTTCATAATTTTCTGATCATGAATAATATATTTTATACTTCCATTTTACTAGTTTTCCATCTTGGCATACCCTTGGCAATATTGTGAATCACCTAAGTGTTTTATTCCATTTATTTTACAACTAGGTTTCATGTTTTCTTACGTAGTTTGTGTGATACCCACTAAAAATACCACTCAAGACCCAAGAACAACCTAGGTTTAGATTTAAAAACTATGGAATAATTTGTTTTTAAAAGTGTGACCACTACCAGGGCTTCAAGAATAGATGTCATAAAGAAAGATTTAAATTCAATTATAATTTAATAAATGAAATTTTCCCATTGTAACAAACATTAGATCCATATTACAAAATTAATGAGTATAATTAATCCAAATATAGTTAAATTTCTCTTAGGTGTTAATTTAATAAATAATTAAATTAACACTATAGTTAAATATTCCTTAATTAATTTTAGAGGGTCAAAGGGGCCAAAAGTAATTAAATACCCAAGGTATTTAATTCCACTAGGTCTAAACAATAAACAAGGTTCTCATTTACATGAGGTTAGGAAAACATTCTCTTATTCCATAACGTGACCCCTTAAAAGGTCAACCCATGCTTTAGAGTTAAACATTTAAGTTAAAAAGGGGTAATTTCCCACTTACCCACTCTTAGACTCATCTTTACACTTCAACCTGATTTTTCACATATTTAATGCACTTAAGGTTTCTTGAAAACATTTCCATTAGATAGGAAATTTCTTCCCCTTTCCAATGATATAAAGAAGTCCTCCTAACTCCTCATATTTCTTAAGTTACACCCGATGGGTCTGGGAGGAAATTTTTCCCAAAGGCGGGCTTGTGGCCCCGGGAAGAAATTTTTCCTAGTGGCGGGCCTGCGGGCCTAGGGAAGAAATATTTTCCAAAGCCGTGGGATCAGGGCCTAGGGAAGGATTTTTCCTAGGGAAGGTTTTGGACCGGAGACACTGGGAAGACATTTGGCGCTTTGCATCTTTAGCTAAAGATTGTAATTTTCATTTGCACAACCGTGAGCCCGTGGCAAGGCTTCATGCCAAGGGAAGAAAATATGCCCGAGATCCTCAAAGGACACATTTCCAAGATTTTAAGTCAACATGCGAAGGCGGGTCACTAGAGGTTATTTCGATTTTAACTCTTGTTGTTGAAAGGGTGAAAAGGTTTAAAAACATCCACGCCTCCACCGAAACCTAGTGATACCACATGTCCGGCCCAGAAGCTACAAGCGGGGAAGCGCATCACGTCGCGAGAAAAATTACAAAATGTTGTATTTTGTGTTAAAAATGTGAAGTTTAAAAACAACCTGTGCCTCCACCGACACCTAGTGAAGCCACGTGTCACCCCAATAATTACATGCGGTAAGGTAGGATGGTGGAGAAACTTAGGAATTTTTGCCAGTATTTTCCAAAAGTGATAAGGTCAAAAATAATCCGCACCTCTACTAATGCTTGAATAAGCCACATTTCAAACCCACAAAGGTGACAGAGGGGAAGCAAACCAGTGGGGAGACTTAATATTTTGTGCCAAATTTTCAAAAAGAAAAGTTTGAAGGTGCGGGCCCACAAACCCGCAGAAGTATATTTTTTTTTTCCAAACAAAAAGATCGGGCTTGTGGAACCGTGAGAGAACTTGTGACTTTTTAATTTTTGCAAAAATTTCCCTACATAATTTTCGGGCCCGCGGATCTAATTTATTAAAATTTCCCCTTTTTTCCAGCTTAGTTTTATTTTTGAAACCAATGAAGTAAAAACTTAAGAAAGCCATAACTTTTGACTAGAAGCTTGGATTTGAGAGAATAAGGACTTATTGAAAGGTCTTGAACTTCTCTTTTCATAGGAACTACAAAATCATATTTTCAACAAACTTATATGGGTGAATTTAAGGAAATCATCTTTCTTGCCATAAAAATGTGAACTAGAACTTTTCAACTGCTAGATTTAATTCAATCTGCTAGTATTCCTTCTCCAACACTTAAAACCGACATGGAAAATCATACTTGATATAAATTGGATGGACTTGTAAGGATTAATTAATTATAGTTGGGATTTCAAAATGGATTTATTTCCTTTCTCTTTTCTCTGTAAAGGCATTTTTCCGCCTCTACCTCGATTAATGCAGTTCTAAATAAATTTCAAGTGCAACACAAACTAGTATGAGATGCACTTTTTTTTATATTCTTTAGCTGATATTAATGTTTCAATTTGTCTTTCACTGTTTCAAGGTAATTTGTAGGTTTGAAACAATCTAACAAAGATCTACGTATTTCAAACTGAAAATTTATCTATTTCATTTGCCATACTTTAAACATTTAAGTTTGTTCCATTCCAATTTTACAATGTTAAAATTTCCTTTAATCAATGCATGGAGAGAAAGAATGTAGCTCTATTTTCAAAACGTGCCTTTCAAGTAATACAGAGGAAGGTAATATTTCCTAACACAAACTTTTCTAGCCTTCAAAAAGAGAGTTTGCAAAATTATTTCAATCAACAGATTTCCAAAAGGAGAAACTTCATTTTGTATAAAGAAAATCAAATTCTATTAAATCGAAATAATTTCCTTTACAACTTCTTTTCGTTGACAAAAAAACTTACAAAATAAATCTTTCTCATTCGAATGTAACTTTCACATCCAAAAACATAGCAAATTTTTACCATAATTAAAATTACAATGTCATCCAAAGCTTAAAGTGGTAAATTTCACAATAAGGGAACCTAAGAAGAATTGCAAGATTTGTCTCCATAAACAACTCCAAGAAAAACAACAAGATAGATCCACTAGATTTCATTTGGTCACAACAAAGAAAAGGGGGAGAGGCAACACTCTCCACCCAATGAAGAATTCCGATGAAGAGGAGAAGTTGTCCTCCTCATTGGCCCCGATCCCCAACCAATTTATAATATAAAATGGAATCAAATCATCGCAAAAAGACATGCTTCCACAACACAAAACATATTTCACAATCATATCACAGTCCAAAATAAAATGTATATACAATCACAAGAAGGACAAGAATAAAATATACAGGCCTAATAACACAAAGGCCAAAAGAAGAAGATCTGTGGGGAATATGCTTATACCTCTCAATGGGAATGGGTGACCACCTAAAAACCTGCCAAAATATTCATCTCAAACCCCTACATACTCTTATGCCTCCCCCAAGTACCTCTTATGCCTCCCCAAAAGTAAGAAATGCAAGTTATTTCTTGTCCAAGGTGGAACACCCAACCCAAACTCCCTCCAAAAATAACTCTTATGCCTCCCCACAACTCTTATTCCTCCCCACAAAATATCCCCATAGTCTTCTCCTACACCACACCTAGGAAATCTACCCAACCAACCAACAAACATACCAAACATTCAAAAACATTCACATAAGCACAATACAGAAAGAAAACCTTTTTACAAGAGTCAAGCTCCTACCTCTCCATGATAGAGCTTGATCCAAAAGTTCAACAACAAGCTTCTTCAAATCCAAATAGTCCCAAAGCACCAAAAATTCCAAAAGCATTCAAAATCCTCTAACTCTCTCCAATTTCAAGAGCACCAGACCAACATGAAGTAAACCCCCATGAATTAAACCCCAAAAAAAAAAAAAAAATCGAATAAATAGAAAAGGGAGAGAGGAGGACGAGGTTGCTCCATGTAGGATGACACATCACCCATCATCAACTCCACCCAACAAGGCAACTTCAACTCTAAGGCATAGTTAATAAATGGGTGAATAAATGACATTTTATGTACACACAAAATCTAAGCCCACACCCATTAAGGACAAAAATTAATTTCATGTAAGAAGGTGCAATAAGAACTTACAACTTGTCTTCTCAAAATGCATAATAAGGACTAATTTTGACTTCCCAACCCATAGGTAGGGTTGGTGTAACAATTTAAGAGGTGTGGGACAAGTTTAGCCTCCAAAATCATCACCTAAGGACAAATCTGAATTTCAAAAGGAAAGTGGACTGTTTCACACTCAAATCTACTTACACATTACTTACAACACATAATCCAAGAGCCATCAGCTCTAATAAATGCATTATTTTGACCCATTTTAATTTATTTAACAACATGATTACTCACTAATCTAGACACAAATAAAATAAATAATAAAGGGGAAAATACATCACTAAAATCCACATACTAAAATTTAAACAAAGGAAACTAAATAAAAGAATACACATAACCCCTTGGTCACATTCGAAGGTGATCCCCCATGGGAACCCCTAACAACAATTCAACCACACACACACAACAAATAAACGCGCCATGGTGACCCTTGTTGAATTCATCTAGGATTCTAATGTCATTGAGCTCCAATCCCACAATGTTTGTTGTGACATGTTTACCTACAAAACAAAATACCTCCTTCATCCTTGTGGCCACATAAAATCATCTAAAATAAATATGCAATAAAACTCTAAATTCATCTATATATAAATCAAAACATCATCAATCAAGTAACGACATCATTTACAATTTCATCAATAACCATATGATCATAAAATTAGTTCAATTATCTAGGTCTACTCAATATGACGAAATAACACATGTCCAAAACACACACACACACACACACACACACACACACACACACACACACACACACAGAGAGAGATATATATATATATATATATATATCAATCAACATATATCAACATCAATATAAAATGTCTCCAATAATCCACATGCATCATATATGAATCGAAATCAACAATAGTCCATGATCTCTAACATCTAACATCATGTCATATCAAAAGCTACAATAACATCCATAAGTATAGTCGACAATATCATAATCAATAATAAAAGGTGTCAAAGGGAAGTGTGCACTATAGTTTGCTTGGATCTATATTGTGCTTAGTTGTTTATTATTTTACGCAGCAATAGTAATCATATTAGGCATATAAATTCCCATTTTAATTAATCATTATGCATTACATTCTTCATAGTATATTCCATAAAATAATTTTTTAAGATACCATAAATATACTTTTTCCAAAAGAAACAAACTATATATAGAGGCTTTCCTAGAGCAAGCTAGAATATTTTTATCTATTTCATACATAGTTCAAAGCACGGATTCTAATTTTATTTATGACTCTTTACTAGACTCAAATTTTTCTCTTAACTTATTATTATTATTTAAGAGTCTTTTTTTTATAGACAATTGTTTATTTGTTTTGTGGTTAAATGATCCCCAACTTAGAGTCCAATATTTTTGTATTTTCTTAAACTAGAAATATCTAGTTACAACACAATTTTATTTTATTTTTCTATATTTTCAAGATTTTTTTAGCGAATCTCATTTTTCAAAAAGTTTTACCTTCTTTACATACCATTTAACTTCATATTTAATGCTTCTATCTCCTTTTAGTGTTCTTGGATGATAACTTAAGTTGTTGATATCATAAGTGCTTGCTGAATTTCTCTATGTTATTCTTCTCTTTTTTAAATTTCATCATTAATGAAACAAATGGATGAATATGAATGTGAGAGAAGGATGAGAAAAGAAATATGCCCTACCATAAATGATAAAATGAGAAAAAATAATAAGGACGATAGAAGCACCCATAAGGGACATAAACACTTAAGCGTTAGTGTCTAGATTGGGCACTAGTTTCGTGACACCACAAATGGATATTATGACAAAACAGATAGATAGGGATCCCCTTGACTTGACAAGAAGTGAATGCAGAAATTAGAGGTGTAGAAGAGATACACAAAAGAAATGAATTAAAGAACATAAACGACAAGAAAAATTATCACCAATGTGTACTTTTCTTAAATATGATTCATCCCGATAACAACATACCATTTCATAGTAAAGTGGGGATGCATTCATACTTCTTTTTCTGCATTTGCATGTATGTAGGTAGATTTTGGCCATTTTTAGGCATACATCTCCTTGTATGATTCTTCCCAACTTAGAAAATTGATGCCACATGTGTAAAAATGCTCTTCCTTGGTCTCAGTAAATGCATTTTCAACCATGTTATAAATATTAAACACCACTCACTTATATAGACTATATGAACATGGACAATTCTATTAGAGTTTGGTGTTTTGTTCAAATATTTTTAATTATTTTTAATTTCTTCTACAATATTGCAATACCATAGAATCCTACAAATAATCTATATACAACAAAAATCAAGAAAAAAAAACTTAAAAATAACATCCCAACACCAAAATTATTGTAAAAATAATCTCATGTAAAACTAGTAGAATAAGAACCTCGAAATCTTAATAATTGTGTCCCTTTGATACCATATGAGAGAATAGCATGGATCCCTTGAATAAAAGAGTGTACATGTGAGAAATTTGAGATGTGAATAAAACAATGTAAACACTAAGAAAAAAATACAAATGTACAAGTTATGAAGAACAATGAGATAATATATAAAAAGGAAAGAATGGCTCTTATTTTTGAAATATTTTCATTGATGTCAATAGAGAATGCAAAATGATCAAAAGTAAAATAGAAGTTATCTAATTAAAATTTTAAAGTCATGTAATTAATTTATTTGTTACAAGTAATAGAGATTTTGTCATGGGAAAGTAACATCAATCTATTAATGGGATGGAAACTTTTTGATTTAATGAAATAATCAAGTATTAAAAGGTATTTAAATATCTTATTTGTATAATCAATCCAACCCTCATTTATGGGATGGTTGTGTTTAATGAGAAATAAAATAATAAATAAATGAATGGACATCTATTTTGGTTTATGGATGTCTTTTAGAAAGTTTATATCCTTTGGGAAAACGTATCAAGGGGCTATAAAATATAGATTAGAGGATGGAGGAAAGAAATAAAAGGAAAATGAATTCAATACAATGTTGGAAAATAAGAAGCATGAGTGAAGATAAAATTTTATGAAGGAAACATTTTTAGGGAATATCATTCGGAAGAAGAGAACAATTTTATTAGTTTAAAATAATACTTATATCTTGAGAATAGAACTAGATTTTAAAAAGGAAACAACATCATCCATCATTGATTGAAACAACAACAATATGAAGGTGGTATGGTCATCGGTTGGGATGTTGGTTCCTCATAAAAATAATAAATTAGTCTCTCTTTCATAGTTGGTGCTTAGAAAAAATATATGTGTCTGAATTGCAAATTTGTTGCTTAGAATTGGGGATCACTATATCTATTAGGTTTTTGCCTACAAGAATTGTAAATGTGTTATATGTAAGGAAAGAATTTTTTATGATTTCTTCCTGAAAGGATTTCCATGTAAACATTATGTTCGTCTTGTGTTGCATAATTTTTATATCCTGTGAGATTTTTATTGTTATAAATATTTAAGTTGTTAATTATTAAAATTTTGTCTTATACTGATTCACCTTACCTATTAATATATGAAGGTGTTTAAAAATTTACATTAGATTCAATTCCTTCAGAATAATCTAATCGATGGAAGTTAGATATCATTAGCACACATGGCCGTAATCAAGTACCAAAGGGTTTCTCCACAAACAAGGCTACATTATTCGATAAAACAAATTATTCTTTTTAGAGCATATGACTAATAACCTATCTAATGGATTTAGGGTTTGATATTTGGAAATCGATACTAATGAGATATATAACTCCTCGACTCTACCGATGGATGAAGTGAAAAACTCCTAGTGAAAACATTTTCAAAGCTTTGAATTCAATATTATATGGATTTTCTAAATCAGATATTTTCAAAGTTATGTATTGAAAAATGAAAAATGAGACATGGAAAAGAGTGAAAAATAGTTATGAGGAGACACCAAAATAAAAAATATGAAACTAAAGACCCATATGTTATAGTTTGAAAATTTGAAAATGAAAGATGAAGAAAATATTGTGGCATATATTCTTTGTGTGGATAAGATTGTTAGCACCATCGAGAGGGCATGGTTAAAAATTTAAAGAATTTGAAATCGTTCAAAAGGTTATAAGGTATATACCATGAAGATTTTATGAAAATGTTTCTACTATTGAACATATGAAATACCTAGACTGTTGAAAATGGATGAACTGTACATCTAATTCTCATAGCCAATGAGATGAGGAAAAAAACAAGAGAACCCATCAAAAGGGAAGCAACCTTCAAATATTTAAGGAAATGGAAAGCTAAATAGTCTTAATCAACGGATTAATAAGATGAATAGGAGGGCATAATCATCGAAAATCTTAAAAAGAGATATGGTAGATAAAAAGGTAAGATACCTTTCAAGTCTTTTAGTTGTGGTAAACAAATAATTTTTCTCGCTAAATGTACAAAAAGGGATGATAGCAATGATTAGGAAAATAATAGTGAGGAATATAATATGAAGGAAAGAAAACATCAATATAAGAAAAGATTCAAACAAAATATATAAATTAAAAAAATTATAAGCACAAGAAAATACTCTATTCCAAAAAGGATAGTAGCTTATCCGAGGAAAAAAATGAGACCACATCGATAGTGTCACAAAAGAAACTCAATTCATTACAATAGAAATTAAAAAATGATGCCTCTACAAGTAAATTCATATTGGAAGAGGAAGAAGATGTTTAAGATGAAGGAGAGGTAGATACATTAAGAAGAACTCATGTATGGTATAAGCGAGATAAATGTTCTTAAGAAAAATAATCTGAAATAAAGATTATAGATTCAAAATACGAAGAAAAAAATGTTCTTTGGAAACAAAAATGTCACAAATTCTAGAGGAATAAAAAAATTATTAACCTAAAGATTCAACTTGATAAGGGAAATAAAATAGAGGAAGAGGTGATAATTCCATTAAAGAAGAAGGAAGAATATTATAAGAAGATAGAGTACGAAATTGTTATCTTGAGGAAATAATTGGAGAATACAAGTAGTCAATTGAAAATTAATTTGAAATTTGAAAAAGCACTGGAGTTGTGGATGATATAATCAACCAAGAGAGGTAACCATTCATCAAGAATGGTCTTTTCTATGAGGAAAAACAAGATATTATTAAGATGAACATGGATCCAAAATATAATGAGCTACCAAAGAAATAATATAAGATTCCTTAAAATATCAATCCTCCTAAAGAAGAAGAATAAATTTGAGAATCGGTGGCATGATTTTCTTATAAGAAATCATATAAGATCATTCGTTCAAAAATACTCTCATATGATCAAGAACTAAAGTTCATTTTATGGTTATTTCTTTACTTGCAATGGTTTTAGTCATAAAGAAATGGATAGTAGGATGTGTGTAAGACACATGCAAGAAATAGGTATGCATGGGACAATGACAAAAATATTCTTAAAATGAAATATGGAAATAAAGGGGTTGGAATATCCTCAATGGAAACAAGGGTGGACTTCCTAATGCAGTGTTGCACTACATTCCCGACCCAAATATAGTCTTATGTGAGTGTGTGCAAATCATTCCCTAGGTGTTTTGGTGTCAATTAGACATTGTGAAGTAGTAGGAAATAACTAGATATACAAATATAATAGATGGTTGATGGAATAGAATAAACTTCCATCTTATGCAGTGTGATGAAGATGAACCAACCTTTTCCCTTATAATGGAGGTAGATGAATGCAAATGGAGCCTTAAATGAATTCAACCTTAGGAGGTGATAGTAGTGACAAGTGCTTGGTCCCTCATTATGGTAACATAAATTTTCATTTATATAGTTCTCTTGATCTAATTTTTATAATTAACCCCAAAGAAGTAGACTACCAAAAATATAGAAATCTCAAACAACTAAAAAGTTCCCAAAATATATGTGTAAAGTCAAAAAGGATCGGGGTTCCTCGAATGGGACCAAGGCACCTGGGAACCCCATTATTGACATTGAAACCTTGGTCAAGGGTCAAATAACGCAGAATGAATTAAAACAAACTAGGGAAGTACATTGAGGAGGTCGATAGTGATGAAAGAAAGAAAAGTAAAATGGCAAAAGGACAGGGGTTAGTTATCGCTTTCTTTAGGGTAAGTGCACCAAGTTTGGGGGCTAAGAGGGGGTCTTAAGTGGTCACATTTTTCTAAAACAAAATTCAACCCGTACGAGTTTTTCAAAATAGTTACACTCAAAATTGGAAGATGTTGTAGAAATATGAATCATAGCATTTTGAGTCTAGTTTCTAAGCTACTAAATTATATTGAAAATGGATAAGTTGAAGTGGTTCAAACAATCGAAATACAAAGATGCTCTTGTTTTGTTCAAAAACATAATAGAGTGAATTTCATGACCCCCACTATTTTTTTAGCACCATTTAGTATTTTTGAAAACCCTTTTGTAGAAAGATAGCTAGGAGCATCTAGTTTGGGTTGCATTTTTATATATATATATATTTTTAGAGAATTTTTTATTTATGATTTTTATAGTACATAAATTTTATGTTTTGAAAAATAATGGAGCTCCGACCGTGCCCCCCTTCCCTAAATACCTCAAAAAATATCGAAAATTAGTTTTTTTTTTAATATGTATAGAATTATGCCTAGTTTGGGCTACTATAATTTTATTATAAAAATTCGATCACCCGAAAAAAAGATACACAATGAAAGATATACATATTTCCACTTCAAAAAATAGCTATAAAAATGCATAGTTAGAAAATAAATAATATGGAAACCTTATATTAGTTAGAAAATTTGAAAAATTCTATTTTTAGAAAGAATAAACTCTTCTCTACGTCATGGTATAATTTTTTTAAAATGGATTAATTGTTTTATTTTTATTTATCATAGAGGAAGTGGTATTTTTTACATTTTCTTACAAAAATACGTTATTTGTTGTGTTTGTACAGTCCATGCCTCAGCTTTGAGATTTAAACTAGATCCCAAGCCTTGAGGCATGGGTTGAAAAGAGAAAACAAAAATGCATACCCATTTTTCTTTGTTTTATATATTGTGGCCCCCCAACATCCCTTTCATCTCTTTCATGAGAATTACTCAGAAATATTATGTTTTGTCTGCAATTTTCTCTACGTTCTTACATGATGTTTTAGTAGTTCATTTTGTCCCCTACCCCACTAGTTTATTTTTTCTAATCATGGGAGATAAACGTTGAGCTAAAGACAAGAGGAAATTCAAGAACAAAAACACGAGCAATTATAAGAGAAGAGCATAAACAAATTGAAGAGGATACAAAAACTTTGAGAAGGGAAAGGTACATCCGCTATATCTAATGTATTACAAAATGGGGATGAAATACATAATGAAAATGTAGAGAATAATGATTTTTAATGAATAATGATATTGAATTGAATGATAATGTTGGTATGGATGAAGAAATTGATATGAATCCAAATGTTAACCCCAAAATTTGTATGAAAACATTGAATGAAGAAAGTAACCTTGTAAACTAATCTTCATCTCTAAGAACACCTCCTTCCATTTTACAAAGAAAACCAATTCGCTTAATTGAAATTGATGAAAACATTATAAAACCAATGCCTAACAAAATGTCTGAAAGAAATGCGAGAAGTAAAGCTAGTGAAATTTGGAATAATTACTTTGAGAATTTAAATGACACACAAAGATGTCAATTATTTGTTTCATTGATGGAATTAATTCAGATGAGACCTATAATGAAGACCTTCGTGTTAAGAACATCTAATGTTGTTGATCAAAATGTGTCAATTGTTGAAAACATACATAAAGCATACCAAACCGTAGGTGGCAAAGATGCACCAAATATAGTAATGCTACATGGCGTGCACTTACTAATTGTATAGTATGTGATAAAATAGTTAATAAATGCTTTATTAGAAAAGCAAGTAGTGCTTTGAAGCTAAACAGAGAAAAACATTAATGAAAGAAATAGATAGACGTAAACATCTTGAGTTTGTCAATAACAATCACTATTGGGTTTTCTCTAATAGACTTAAACAAAAAGAAAAGAATACATCTGATATACTAAAATAATTAATCTGTAAAATTTTGGAATGAGAACACAAGGGTGTCATTTGAATAGAAGAGATACATTAAAAATAAGAATAGGTTCTCATAATCGTTAATTGTGTGTAAAACATTATTTAGATATGACTCAAACAATTTGTACTCTAAGTTTAAGAATGAGAATCCACAAATTAACATTAGATAAAGATTCTTTAAAATGATGAAACCCTTTTATGTGAAAATCAATCACTCACGTACCACTTATTACAGGCATCATCTTGAATTTTCAATGCATTATGATGTTTTTCATCAAATACGTCGTGTTTTACATACCGACATCATGTTGCGAGGAGTGGAATAAATTTCCCACAAAAATCTTCAAAGGAATTTATTCTAACAATATTTTGTGAAAAATCAACAAGACAATTTTTATGACAAAGCATGTTTTAATGGAACATGCAATATATGTGGTGGCTTGCCAAATCTGAAAAGTTATATCCCTAGGAGAGTACATATTCAATAGAAAAATAATTGGTTGATTTCATCAAATATAAATCAGTGGCATATCAATTAAAAGATGGAAAAGAATCTAAGACGTGTGAGCTTGTTAGAAAACAATTACTGTATCGAATATATGGTCAAATTCGAGAGGAAAGTTTTTATGAGTATGCAAGGAATGCACATAGATCTCGATGGTTGGATGAAAAATCAAGTTAAGAAGGGACACATTCCCACTTGGTACTATTATTTCAATAGTTGACTTCATGACAATTACACATTACAGCACAAATGGAGGTTATGTCTCAATATTATATCTCAATGCAAGTTTCTATTTTCATGCATATAACATTCATGCACTCTCCTGAAAGAACTTAACAAGATTGAAAAATATTAAGAGAGTATCATTTATACATCGGTGATGATCGACACATTGTATAGAATATGCACAATGGTGTTTCCAGTGTTTTATGCGAACTTAAATGAGAGGAACATTAGTTTCGATCAACATTACATTTGGTTAGACAACTGCGCAAATCACAATTCAAGAATGCACGGATGTTGTATTGGCTAAGCAAGATGCAAAAAGAAATAAATGTACAACATATCTGGAGTTTTACTAAGGTAGAGCATGGAAAAGGAGAGCATGATGGTGTAGGAGCATGTGTGAAAAGAGCACTTGCAATAGTAGAGTTAAAGTTCAAGGATGGTGCTAAATATATAGATGCAAAAAAATATTGTTGATTCTTTGTGTTAAGAATATGGGCCATGAATCTCAAGAGATATCAATGGTTCATAGATATTTTTGGTTGATAGAGGAACAACATCTAGCAATATTTGAATATTGTATGATAAATGCAAGCTCAAGTGATATGCACTCATTTCGTAGTTTAGATGCAAACGCTTGACTATTTATACTAGGTGCATGACATGTTTTTATATATCATGTATTGATTTTGTGAATGAATCGAGTCATAGCAGTGGGTGGATGAATGGACTTGTAGACCTTTAATTCCACTCAACACACATCAAGTTCTATGAGCATTACAACTTGCAAGGTCTTCGATCAAATGAAAACATCACCCGACTTTGACCAAGTCTCGATTTAGTGTAAAAGGTACATACATATATATACATGCCATGTTTTAGATTTATAAATTATTAAATTGTCAACTCTTACTATATGTATAAATTGATGAAACAGCTTTATTTTGTGATACAGAGACATGTTTTTGCAATTATTGCAACATACTTTAACGAAGATTGAACATACTACTTCTTGTCTTGTTATGTAGAGGGGGAAAAATTGACTACCACAGGTCATTGATGGTGAAGACCTTGAGTATCCCACTAGATCAATGGTAGTTACTAGAACTTGGCTTCGATGATATCCTATCAAAAAATCAAACATTTGGTTGTTTGAAGACTATGAAGTACATCGGAAGATACTTCACTATTCACATTTGGTCCTTGGAAAAAATATTAAATTGTTTAAAGATCAAGGTTAGCCATCAAACAAAAATCTTTAGAAGGTTCGTGAATCATATCATGAAGTAATTATTGCTACTTTATCAAGAATAGAGTTGATGTTTGTGGTTCATTGGATTAAATTTACAAAGGTATGTTATTCATGAATTTAATTAGAATATTTACTTAAATGACTTTGTTTAAATTTTGTATGATTTAAAATTCTATTTAATTGCTTACTAACATGTTTATGTAGGTTAGTGGTTCCAAAAAAGCTTCCACGTTCACGTGATTGGAACTGTAAGTAGAGAATTTATTATTCTCAAATCCAAGTGAATCTAAGAGAAAATAAATATTAGAAAGGAACAAAAAATATAAATTCTCATTTCACCACCTATATTGTAAAAATATCTTATTAAAATTCTCATTTCACCACCTATATTGTTTGAAGCACCTATATTATTCAAGTGATTGGAAATGGAAAACCTTACAATGACTTAGTCTGAATGGATATAACCGTAAGAGGATTTCATAAGGGCCTCAAAGTTGAGGTCTCGGATCTGATGATACGTCTCTAGGTGCTATGGAGTCTGAGAAATCACCCATCGAAGATATGGCGTGTTTGGGTCTCAGGGCTCTTAACCGACTATGCCTGGATGAGGTAGCACAAAAGCACAGGGAGCATACGGAACCAAAAAAATCCTCCACTTGTGTTCACCTAGCCACCCTGATGTGTTGGCATAGTTGGTTTTGTTCCACGAGCTTCTTTTTGCAAACTACAAGATCTAACATCCCTACACCGACATACATGACAACAATATTTCATGTGTTTTCAAACAATATCACAAGAGAACCAGATGGAGATGGATAAAGCCAAAAGAGGATTTTGTAGAGGGCCCTAACATGGAATTCTCATATCTAACAACACGTCTCTAGGTGCCACGAGTCTAAGAAATCACCCATTGAATATATGATGTCTTTGGGCCTCAGGGATCTTAAGCGACTATGTCCGAATGAGGTAGCCCGAAAGCTAGGGTAGCATAGGGAACAAAAAAATCCTCCACTAGCATTCAATAGGCCACCCTAATGTTTTGGCATAGTTGGTTCGGTTCCATAAGCTTTTTTAACAAACTACAATGTCCTGACCCTCTACACTAACTCAGACTGCACTATTTCACGCGTTTCCAAACAATAGTGCAACAACAAAACCATATGGAGATGGAGAAAACTATGAGAGGATTTTGTAGAGGGAACCAACATGGAGGTCTTGGATCTAATGAGACATATCTAGGTGCTTTGAGAGTCTCGAGAAATCACCCGTCGAAGATATGGCATCTTTGGGCCTAAGGGCTCTTAAGCGACTATGCCCAGACGATGTAGCCCAAAAGCATAGGGAGCATAGGGAACCAACATGAATCATCCAATAGAATTCACTAGGCCATTCCAATGTGTTAGTATAGTCGGTTTGGTTCTATGATATTTTCTTTACAAACTACAATGTCCGACAACCATACACTAACTCAGATCGCACTATTTCACGTATTTACAAACACTAGAAAAATGAGATAACTGGATGGAGTTGGAGAAAACTCGTGAGAGGATTTCATATAGGGCCAAAACATGGAGGTCTTGGATCTGATGAGATGTCTCTAGGTGCCACGGATTCCAAGAAATCATCTGTTGAAGATATGGCATGTTTGGGCCTCAAGTCTCTTAAGCGACTACACTTGGACGAGGTAGCCTAAAAGGATGGGGAGTGTAGGGAACAAAAAGAAGCCTCTAATAGTGCTCACCTAGCCACCCTGACATGTTCACATAGTTGGTTTGGTCACACGATATTTTATTTTTTAAATATAGCATCTCGGCAAATTTCCTACACTAACTTAGACTACACTATTTCGCGTGTTTGCAAACAATAGAACAACAAGAGAACTTGATGGAGATGTAGAAACCCACGAGAGGCTTTCATATAGGGCTTCAACATGGAGGTCTTAGATCTGATGAGACGCGTCTCTAGGTGCCATGGAGTCTAAGAAATCACACGTCGCGAGATATAGCGTGTTTTGGCCTCGGGGCTCTCAAGGGACTATGCTCGGACAAGGTAGCCTGAAAGCACAAGGAGCATAGGGAACAAAAATAATCCTCCACTAGATTTCACTAGGACACCATGACGTGTTAGCGTAGTTGGTTCAGTCCCATGTGATTTTTTTACAAACTAGAGTGTCTGAAAGGTGTATACTTACTCGGACTATACTATTTCACGCATTTGTAAACAATAGCACAACAGGAGAACCGGATGGAGATGGAGAAAACCACAATAGGATTTTTAGAGGATTTAACATGGAGGTCTCGGATATGAAGAGTTGTCTATAGGTGCCAAAGAGTCCAAGAAATCACCTATCAAAGATATGGTGTGTTTGGGCCTCAGGGATCTTAAGGGACTACACCCGGGCAAGGTAACCCAAAACCATGGGGATCGTAGGGAACCAAAAAAAATACTCCACTAGCATTCACCATGCCATCCTAATGTTTTTTCATAGTTGGTTTGGTTCCACGAGCTTCGTTTGCAAACTATAATGTCTAGTAGCCCTACATTGACTCAAAATGCACATGGACATGGAAAAACTAGATGGACATGGACAAAACCAAGAGAGGACTTCATATAGGGATTCAACATGGAGCACATGGATCTGACAAGACATCTCTATGTGCCACGGAGTTCAAGAAATCACCCGTCGAAGATATGACATGTTTGGGCCTCAAGGCTCATAAGGGACTACACCCGGACAAGATAACCTGAAAGAACGGGGACTTTAGGGAAGCAAAATAAAGTATATAATAGTGTTCACTAGGCCACCCCGACATGTTCGCGTAGTTAGTTTGGTCCCACGAGCTTCTGTTTTCAAACTACGACCTCTCTGCGATCAAGTGCACATCGACTCGACTCAGCATGTAGTATTTCACGCATTTGCAAAAAATAGCACGGTGAGAAACCATATGGAGATGGAGAAAACGAAGCAAGGATTTATTAGAGAGCCCCAATGTGGAGGTCTTGGGTTTGGCGAGACATCTCTAGGTTTCACATAGTCTGAGAAATCGTCCATCGAAGATATAGTGTGTTTTGGCCTCAGGGATCTTAAGGGACTACTCCCATATGAGGTAGCCCAAAAGCACATGGGGCATAGAGAACAAGAAAAAGCCTTCAATAGCATTCACCAGTCCACACCGATATGTTAGCATACTTGTTTTGGTCAACGAGCTTCTGTTTACAAACTACAACCTCCTGGCAGCCCTACACGTTGACGTGGAGGTGTTCTTAGACACGAAGATTCATTAACAAGGTTACTTTCTTCATTTATACGAACCTAGAGATGTATCATAAAATATGAAACCTCCATGGTGAATCCCTCTATGAAATCCTCTCACGGTTTTCTCCATCTCCATCGATTCTCTCATTGTCCTATTGTTTGTAAACGCGCGAAATAGTGCAGTCTAAGTCAGTGTAGGGTTGTCAGATGTTGTAGTTTGAAAACAAGCTCATGGGACCAAACCAACTATGCAAAAATGTTGAGGTGGCAAGGTGAATGCTAGTGGAGGATTTTTTTTGGTTCCCTATGCTCTTCGTGCTTTTGGGCTACCTCGTCCGGGTATAGTCCCTTAAGAGCCCTAAGGCCCAAACACACCATATGTTCGACGGTGATTTCTCAAACTTCGTGGCACCTAGAGATATCTCATCAAATCTAAGACCTCCATGTTTGGGCCCTCTACAAAATCCTCTCGCAGTTTTCTCCATCTCCATCCAGTTCTCTCGCTATGCTATTGTTTGAAAATGCACGAAATAGTGCAGTCTGAGTTAGTTTAGAGCTGCTAGAGGCTTTAGTTTGCAAACAGAACCTTGTGGGACCAAAAAAACTCTGAAAACATGTCAAGATGGAAATTTTAATGCTAGTGGAGGATTTTTTTGGTTCCCTATGCTCCTCGTTCTTTCGGGTTACCTCGTCCGGCGTAGTCACTTAAGAGCCCTGAGACCCAAACACGCCATATCTTCGATGGGTAATTTCTCAGACTCTGTGGCACCTAGAGATGTCTCTTTAGATCCAAGACCTCCATGTTGGGGCCCTCTACGAAAACCTCTCATGTTTTTCTCCATCTCCATCCGGTTCTCTTGCTGTACTATTTTTTCTAAATGCACGAAATAGTGCGATCTGAGTCGATGTAGGGTTGTTAGAGGTCATAGTTTGCAAACTAAAGCTCATTGGACCAAACCAACTATGCCAACACATTGGAATGGCCTGGTGAATGCTATTGGAGGCTTCATTTTAGTTCCCTATGCTCCCCGTGCTTTCAGGCTACCTCATCTGAGCGTAGTCCCTTAAGAGTCGTGAGGCCACATGTCATATGTTTGACAGGTGATTTCTTGGAATCAGAGCACCTAGAGACATCTCGTCAGATCTGAGACCTCTATGTTGAACCCCTCTATGAAATCCTCTTGCGATTTTCTCCATATCCATCCAATTCTCTCATTCTTTTATTGTTTGCAAACACACAAAATAGTGCGATGAGTCGGTGTAGGGTTTCCAGATCTTGTAGTTTACAAACGAAGCTCATGGGACCGAACCAACTACGCCAAAACATTGGGGTGGCTAGGTGAATACTAGTGGAGGATTTATTTTTGTTCCCTATGATCCTCGTGCTTTCGAGCTACCTCGTCTGGTCATACTTGCTAAGAGCCCTAAAGCCCAAACATGCTATAGAAGAATGTAGTAAGTGCATGATAAGATAGGAACCATAGAAGACTATGAAGAATAGAACAATGTAGTAAGTGCATGATAAGATAGAACTAGTACAAAGATAAAATGAGCAATAAGAAGCACAAGTAAGGTAAATACACATATACACATTGATAAATTGAATGAATAATTACTCATATTAGGTAACTCTCTATATACATACATTATATAATCATTGATTTCCAAAGTTTGATGCATATTATACATTGAAATTGCAAGTACATGTACATCACCAATAAATGAAAAAATAATCCATAATGTCTTAAATATTGTCAAGTGCACATCATATTAGTTTCATGTGAAAATAATCTCAGAAATGTAAGGTCTCATACAAAATTATCAAGTTCCAAATAGTATTTTAATGTGCATAATAAATACAAAAATGCCCAAATAGGTCATATACCATCAAGTTCAAATGCCATATAGGTGTACATACAATGCCATGCACATAGGCATACAAAAACAATGTCATGTAAGACATATATATTTCCTACTCATCAAAATCTATCCCTCTCTTGGCCTTTCTCGAAGAAGGCCCTCCCTTAGATGAAGATGGAGATCCATGAGATGACTTTGGATCATCTGAGCCCATGCTTTGAGTCCTCTTCCTCTGAATACTCACATGCGAGATCAACTTGTAAATGCAAACAATGTTTTTTTTTTGTCAAAAATTAATTTATATATGTTTTCAACATGTATTTAAGACCATGCTAGAATGAAATTATTTACATAAGTACACAAACATATCGAAATTTTTTGATCATGCAAAATTTGCATCTCACACTCATATGAGTCATCGAGAGCTCCTGCATTTAAGCGGGGTGCGAAGATGATGAGATGGAGGAGTCCATGCCCTCGAAGTCATAATGGAGGGGGTTGAATTTCCCTACATACACATAAGATCATAAAATCTAACATAAAAATTAGTGAAAATAGAACTAAGTACATGTATGTACATAATGACAATACTTTAACTAATTTTATCAATATAGAACTATTTTTTTACCACACCATGCCCGTGAATCAAATGAACAGGTTATTACTGTCGAAGGTAACTCCTACATATACATAATGAAGGACATTATTAACATAATTCAATAATTATACAATGAAAGACATTACTAACATATAATTTAAGATAATATGAATTACACAATAAATTTAACAAAATTTACGTGTTGTTTGAATACTTGAAAGATTTGTTTCATAGATGAAATTGCAGCAGCAACACCTTTATCTACTAGTCGTAGAGATGGTGGGGTGTCTAGTGAAGTCAACATCTTTATAGAATATGTATATCACGTGAGTTAGATGGACATACAAGAACATACATATATTTTATTTCAAAACTAATATATATATATATATATATATATATATATATATATATATATATATACATGTATATATAAACATTTATGTGAAAATTTTACGTAATTAACATTCTAAATTACCTTTTTGAATGTATGTGTATGCATGGTGCTCGCTGCTGTGGTCAAGATGAAGATGTGCCTCTCGCACACTATAATATCAATGCATATACATTTACAAATACAATTATTTCAACAATTTAAAATATATAAGTAAATCAAATACTCCAATCTTTTTTTAAGACACATAAAATAACATTAAAAATTTACGTGCAAATGTAATCCAAATGTCACACTCAAAAGGACATTTGACATAGTGACATTATCATGTTCACCCCTAGCACAAGGCGCACCAAAATCAGTATTAATGAAAGTATCATCCTCCTCGGGCCCCAAAGATATGCTACCACATGACAAGTAGAGATGTGGCCTCATGCTAGTTTTCCCTATTGGAATACTCTGTGTACCTCCGCAAGCATCTAGCTAAGAAATATCCCTCGTATGTCAAACAAGGGTCACAAATATCCCATGAAGTGTGTGGAGTGTATCAAACCCTACTGTCTCCTTCACTTTGCTTGAGGGAAAATCTCGGGGTGAGGGGGCTTCAGGCAAGGAATCTACCCTCTTGAATAGGTGCATGTTGTGCACCTGATCGATCCTGCGTGTAGATCCTTTTTCTTAGTCCCGGAAATATCGAAAATCAAATTAATTTGGTATCTCGTTGAGGATAAACTTGCAATAGATTTTCCTTATAAAGTATAGTGGCACCTCGTTGTTATTACAAGGAGTAAAATCAAACATCATCCACCATCGGTCCCAAAAATTATTTTTAATCAAATTATTATTGCACCAATGGATGGGAAATCATTTACATGACAACGGAACAGGAAAATTAGTGCGGGGTCCGTGAATAAGGCACATATGAGGTATTTTGAAATTTATTTTTTCTTTACATCCACATATGACAATTTGTTGGAATAATAAACCCTACAACCCTCTTTGTAAGTTGTCCAATGATCAATTTTCCCCGTTGTCATGTTAATTTGAACAAGTAATGCCTCTAATGTGTTTGCAAGAGAGGCGTGGTGGGGGTTTGTAGATTGTGAATCCCTCATTGTTTTGATTAAATCCTCAATTTCAATTTTGTTTTCAACTATGTGGGTTGTTAAATCTTCTTGACTACTTGAGGGATGTTGAGTAATTGTGGGAGTGTCGGGAGGGATGACAAGAATAATAGGGTTTGGTTGTGGTTGATTCCCTCGACCTCTAACTGTAACAATAAAAATATGTATTCAATTCAAATTTTAATCTATAATTATCATATTTCAATGCAATTTTGAGAAAATAATTGTGTTTACCTCTTCTTCATGGCACCATCATCGATTCAGATCTTCCTAGCGATCCAAAAATGATCCTTTGAGCTTGAGATCCATCTTAATGAAAAAACACGAGGGCACGGTTAAGCTCTGAAAATCACGTTTGAGGGAGATAAAATGATAGAGGCTCAAGCATATTTTTTTATTTTATAGTAGGCATAACATGTACACGTTATAACATGTACGCGTTATGCTTTGGTAGATCCCAAACCTGACAATTGAAAACGCGATCGCGTTATAATAGAACACATACGCATTTTATTTTTTTGGATTCTTGTCTACTTTTTGGCCCCCCAACTTTGTGCACTTACCCTTCACTCAAAAAAAAAATAATGAATAGTAGTATGAGACCAAGACTAAATAATACCCAAAGTGCATGATTTTGAGTCTACATTTTCTCCCACTTTATGTTTGGTGAATGTAGCACTCGGTAACATAATGTAGATAGAGATGTGTACCTAATGTCCATGTAGAGTGATGTAGAAGGCATGTCGAAGGACTAGACAAAGAGTGAAGTGAAAAAAATATGAAGTGTGGATAGTAAAAATGTGAAAGAGAAAAAAAGTGATGAGAGTGAACCAAGTAAAGAAATGCTTGTGTATCTACCGAGGTGTGTGATGTGCCTGTATGTTAGTATGAGGTTTGTGCTACCACCAAATGTTTTTTTGTTGTCGTTTGATGTTTTTACTACTTACTTCCCATATAGACAGACACTGCAAAAGGAGACGATGATCAAGTAGTCAAATATGCATGTGTGTGTGTGTGTGTATATATATATATATATATGTGTGTGTGTGTGTAAAAGTGCATGTATATAGCAATGAAAATACTAAAATGGATGGATGAAAAATGTAAAAGGAACATGTACACCTGATCCGTGATGAGAGAAAGGGTGTGGAAGACGATATCATATAACTGTAAAGTTTTGGGGTGATCTCACACCACCATGGCCAAAGATGTGTAGAGAGAAAGTTACATTATTATCTAACATGTAATTGCTTCCCTATGAATGTACAAAGAGCTCTTTGTACTACATAGTTTATTGGGTGATCTGACACCACTAGATGAAAAATTTAGGGATGAAATCCATTTTATCCTACAACCTATAACATCTCCCCATAATACTAAGGACTACATGTCCCGTAACAACCATTATGTACAAGTTTCGTAGACTAGTTTGAACCCACTTAATGTATAACACGTAATGTCAATGATGGAAAATGAATCGAACCTTATTGATAGAGAATGTTTTTACTTTGGAAAACTCTAAATGATGCCCAATATTTGGAGGTGCATACAACATCATGGATAGGAGGATGCAGCCCCAAAAGAGGAATGATCACATAAACCGTGCCCTATAGGGGAAGGAAATCCGATCAATAGAAACCCAGATGCATGCAAACAAGTGGCTAGAAAATAGTTTTAGTAGAAATAAGCATACATGTATAAATGAATTATAAGCTATCAAACAATGTAGAAGCTAGAAAGAAAGTAATCATGCAAGAAAGCAATATAGACCACTAAAGATGGGACATCACTCATGATCTCGTAATACTTTCAAGGCCGTAATGGCCATATACAAATGAACAAGTGTGCACAACAAACAAATGGAAAGGTAAACATCCAATAGAAAAAAAAAAAAAGAAAAGCAAGTAAAAATAACAAATAGCCATGGTAGCAAGTAATCTTGTTAAACAAATTTTGCACATGAAGCACTGTTAGCATGTTAGAAAGATAACCCATATGTCAAAAACATGTATAACTAAGTAATATAGAGTGATAAGTACGAAATGAAATAATAACACCTATATGAGATGAATGTCGATGCCCCCAACAACCATAATGACATACAAGAGATCTATCTAGCATAAGTAATAAGATGAACATGGACAAGAAAATGTAAATAAGAGTAAATGAGACCAAGAAATGAAATATTATGTAGATGGATGGAATGGAATGCAATATGGATTATAGGAATAGCATGCCCCTCGAGTGATGGAACTGTATGGAATGAGATTCATGTGGTTTCCCCCATGAGCAATCAACAATGAACCATAAACGATATTGTGTCATCGGGAAATGATCGAATAGTGTTTTTTTATAACACAATGTGATGAGTGCGTAAATATAGTGATAATATGTAACCTAGAGATGATGTATGTGTGACCCTATAGATGAAACATATATCATGACAAGATGATTGAAAGAGTGATGATGTATCCTAAAATGCATACCACTACAAGATGAAGGAATAGGTGGTCATTTAGCATGTAACGTATGTCACTAACCTAGTAATGTCACAAGATGAAAAATATTGAATGATTGAATGTGAAAAGGTGATGAGGTCTATTTGTATTATATACCCTCAAAGGCATTCGAGTATGGATGGAGGAACTAGAGTGCATCATAGGGTAGTGAGTTCGGTGCATAGAAGAAGATGTAGGATGTTTGATGATGATAAATGACCATGTGATGTGTAGAATGTGTAATGTACCATGTATAACATTAAATGAAATACATGTAGATAGATTAAAATTGTTATGTAGCATGTAAGATGAGGATTATATAATTATAAACTCGTAGACAATAGAAGTGCGATATATGCGTGATGAAGACTAGTATGGTGTATGATGTGTAAAGTATGTATGGTGTGTAGATGCACAATGGTTGAAATGATGTAGACTAAATATATAATGTAGGACGTATGGTGTGTGAGGTGTGAATAAACAAAGTGTGTTGTACCTATTCTACAATGCGTGGGTTCATGTGTAGTAGGCCCTCAATATTCAAGTGTGAATTGAAGCACAAGAATGTTTCATTAGGAAAAGATGATGCTATAATGTGTTATGAGTATGCCTATGTTAGGAGATTGATTTATAAATATGAAAAAATTAGTGATACACTAATGCTAATATGAGGGGGTTGTGTGAATGGTATGCCCTTAAGCATGGAAGAGAAATGAACTATCTAATAATAGTGAAGGACAAAGGTCCTCCATCCGATACATATGGTGATGAAATCATATGACCATGCTCTAATAGTCATGGTATAGTAGATAAACATTATTCTAGTGAATGAATTCTATGTGCATGTGATGGATAAATATATGATGAATTCCATTACATGGAAAAATGTGTCGAGGTGGAGATTTACATGATGCCAGCCAGAAGGTGATGGACACCCTCGCAAAATAAAGTGAGGTGGTGACATATGTCGAGATGAAGTAACCGTGCTTAGGAATGGGCCTATACCTATATGTAGGACTAGTTAAGGGGTGATGTCATGAAGATAATGTGCGAGTAGGTGAACTAAGAGCATATTACAATTTGATTAACATAGAGTGTGTTGCACTAGAGTAAGTATATGATGTTTTAACTAATTTGTAATAAGATGATGATAGTCGGATAGATGGAGGGATACCATCAATAGAAATAACCTAATTTTTATGCATGAATTTAAGTCGTAAATGATTCTTTGAGATGATATATTGGGACTTACGAATGTAATTGAGATAGAGAAGCATGTCACACTTGTCAATTTCATTTCCAATGAGGAAAGTCACAAGCATAGTAAGAGGACCAACCATAACATGTAGTTTGACGACACCATATGGTTTATTCATAGGGTATTCAATGTGTGATAGAGGGAAACCAATAGCATTGAGAAGTGGAATGGAACATGTGCTAATGGGCCAAGATGGGTCAACCTTAGTATTATTGATGGAAACTGAACCAATAGATGCATTGATATGTAAGTCATTATATGTGGAAATTGTATTGTAATCATGGTAAGAGAAGGAGATAATCGGTGGTGAAGCATCAGTATGTGCCACTAAGAAATCATGAGCCCCGATGCGGGAGGAGGTACTTGTGTGAGCTATGTATGATTGGTGGAATAATTAGATGCTTTATTATCACATCGTTGGTTATTAAATAATTTGAATTTACCCATTTCATTGACTAGTGTGGATTATGTATGTTCTTAAAACTCGGGCTTGTTATTATCAATAAGATCTCAAACAATTGTGTGGAGCTTGAAACATAGATTCATAGAATTCCCCACACATCTATGATAGTCACATTATAATCTTTCAGTGTAATTCCTACCCTTTGGTCATGATGGGTCTAATTCTAGTTGTGGAGGAAGCGTGATAAAAATTCTCTCAAGAAGTTGTTGGAATATTAGAAGTGGAGCCATAGGAAAGTTAGTAAATGCACACCTAGGTGGTGGTAATCAATATTTTTAGTAGGATTGACCACATTGATAATTCTTTTGGTGTTGGTTGGATTAGATGAATATGATTTGAACGGTTTCTTATTTTGCAAATGAGTCACGGATGATGATTTCTCTTAATACTTAGGTTTTCCTATGGATAGGAGTTTTGTTTCACGAAGCTTGAGAGTAAGAAAAATTTGGTCAAATGAATGAGATGTATCAAAGAGAACACTCTCTGAAGCGGTGGTAAAATACTTTGGATTAACAAATCCTGAAGCTCGTAGTCTACAATCAAATTTAACATCTTAGCTAGATTATTTTTTTATTTCAAAACTGTTATCCATTTTTACCCCTTGGTAAAAATGGATGACTGGAGAAAACTAAACTTGGGTAGTTGATAGAGCTTCATGGTTGAGTCTGGGGTTTTCAGGTAAGTTTTCATAATTTTGGAGCACTTGCAATAATTTTGGGGACTTGGGGTCATTTCGTGCATTTCCCTTCTTCTAGAGGCAAAGGAGTTCATTTCTTAGCCAAATTTGAGAAAAATGAGTAAAATTGGGAAAATGTGGCTTTGGGGCACTCTACTTCATTTTTTCTAACTCCCCAATCTAAGAAAATTCTAAGGAGTTAGCAAAAAAATCTTGAACAAATTCCATGAAAAAATCACGAAAAAACCGCATAACAAAGCCATGGAAAAATCCGCGAACAAAGCCGTAGAAAAATCCGCATAACAAAGCCATAGAAAAGCCACGAAATAGCCGCAGAAAAGATATAGAACAAAGTCTACAAAAAAAGATGTAAAAAATATGTGGATCAAATTTTGTGAAAAATCGTAAAAAAGCTGCGAGAAGAAAGTGGCAAAGAAAGCCGCATAAAAATCCATAAACAAAGTTGTGGAGAAAGCGAGAGAAATCCACGAAAAGGTTGCAAAACAAATTCTGTTAAAACAGCATGTAGAACAAAGCCATAGAGAAATCCATTGAAAAGGTCACAGAAAAAAGTCCGCAAAAAAGCCACAAAACAAAGCTTTGGAAAGCCACAAATAACCTAATCCGCATGAATGTTGTAGAAAACTAGAAAATCCAACTTCGGATGGGCATAACTTTTGATCTAGTTCTTAAAATTTGGAAAACTTTATGTCATTGGAAAGGTCTCAATGTCCTCTATGCAATGGGAATCATATTTCTCAATTTTAATGAGGGTAGATGGGTGAAAATAAAAGGAACATCTCCAGCTCTAAGGAATTAAATACTCAGTCCGTAAAATGTAAGAAATCTCTGCAAACCCAAAATAGCTGCTCACACTCAAAAGATCATAATTTTTGCAATTCTCAATAGATTTTTACAAAATTGGTCTCGTTGGAATCATGATTCTGATCCTACAAATATAAATCAACAAATTCATAAATTTATAAATAATTGATGCTTATTTTTCTGAGAATGTGGCCATGATCGAACAATGTTTTAATTGGTAGTTGGGAGTGCAATTAAGAGGCATGGTCATCATTATTTCTTTGCTGCAGCACATGGGACAACATAGGAGAATTTTCTAATGAAAATAGCATCAATTGCACTCATTTATGGCATCTTACAAGTGGTGGGAAGCCAAATTTCGGGATTGAAATTTTCCCTCTCTTTCTCATTCTATAAATTGTAATCTTGGGCTCATTTGTAAAGGAGTTGGTCATTTTTCTCTCATGCCCCCTCTCTCTTTCTTCTCTAGGGTTGAATGTGGAGTTTAAGCCTCCTCTCTTTACTTTGTAATGTCATTTTATTGCCTCTTCCCAACTAATGATGTATCGTGTGAACTCATGGAGCAATAAAATATATTTTGTGATACATTTTGTCCATCCTTTACGTATTTTCTTGTCTCTTCTTGCCTCTCACCATTACAGGATATATTGTGCATATATCTGATGTCTATTAAAGGTTTTAGAAGTTGTGTTTAATGGGTTTTAAATTTTGTTATGTCTAAATTCATCTCTAGTCTATGGTGCATCTTGTCCACCCTCTCCACTGCTCACCTCTCTCCATTTCAAGCAAATTGGAATTGTTATCAAGAAACCTCCGTTTCTAGTGTATCACCACTTTAGTGTAGGATTTTTTTCATGCACTCTCTCTCCCTGGTCCCTTGGAAAGTAAAATTAGGATTAGATAGTTTGTGTGCATTAGAGTAGATTGTGGTAGGTAGTTTAGGAGTAAGAAGCACCTTTCTCTGAGAATCATCTCAAGCTCACAAGTCCAACAACTTGAGAGACATTCCAATGTTACCCAAAAGCATCGGTTGCTCATTCACACTAGCATGAAAAATAGGAGGGTGTTGTTTTTGGTGACAAAAAAACATATTTGGATACCTATTAATTTGATCCCTATTCTAATTATGCTAATTGAGCATTAGAGATCTTGGATCCAATATTGAAAGAAAATGAGTAAGAAAAACATTAGCTAGATGTGTGAATGAAGTTACCGAATGAACAGTAGGTAATAAAGCCACCACATCACATAATGATGGAGACTACAATGAAATATTTTAGCCAAAATAATATGATCAAAAGAAAAATCAAGGCAAGCTACATGCAATGCTTTAAGATGCTCCTGGGGTCTCATTATCCAATTTTTCCTCGAGAAAAGTTTGATCAAACACAACCTTCCACACCAAAGAAATGAAGAGGTCGTTTCATTCATGTGAGCTCACATTTCAAATCTAACAATCAATTTACAAGTAGACTTGGCAATGTCAATGGAAGGTGGGGAAATGAATGGCCAACGTAAATGCTTTGAAGAAGATGAAATCTCAAGTGAAAAAAATGGAGAAAGGATCGAAGTTTTCAGACTTCACATTTTGGGGATCTCGGGAAATGGATGGTTGAAAAAAATGAAGAAAGCTAACTTGGTAAGTCAAAATCGAGCCCAAAGCGAGTCGACTCAAGTAAAGTAACAGAGCCAATGATATCCTCCACGTGCCTCATTAGCACAACTTCAAATGTAAATTCCAAAGGTGGGTTCCCAAATGAGTGCACGCTCTCCACGTTAGTCGAGCCCAAGAAATTTGCACCAACCATTGAAAATTCATAGCATGGGAAGAGCTAGCGGAAGCCTCCATGTGCCTCATCAACATAACTTCAAAGGTAAAATACAAAGGCGGGTCACCAAAAGTGTGCAAGCTCTCCATGTGGTCATATCCCGAGAAAGTTGAACCGACCATTGAAAATTCTAAGCATGGGAAGAGCTAGCGGAAGCCTCCATGTGCCTCATCAGCGCAACTTCAAAGGTAAAATCCAAAGGTAGGTCCCCAAACGTGCGCTGCCCTCCACATGTCTAGGGTCTAACATAGTTTCTCCTAAATAGAAGGGACTTAGCCAAAACACAAAGAAAGTAAAGAAAGCTCGCGGATGATGCCAAGTGTCCAACCATCACAACTTCAAGAGTGAAAGGAGAGGGTAAAGTCTTGGAATCCCGGAGGGTATCCACATGGAGATAACTATAAAGGTCCAACCTAAAAAGGGGTTTAGACATTATATATAGTGGGGGACTTTACTTACCCAAAGGAATGAAGCAAAGATGTCACATTATTAGGACCCTAAAAGGTAGCAAAAATCTTAAGAATGTGTGGGGCTTCCACGTGGATCTTGCATGGATAGACTCCAAACCCAAAGTAGTTTGGAAAAGATTGGCGAAAGGTCAATTCAATGAAAGATGAATCATGAAGCCCACCAAGAATTTTAAATGCTTAGATCTTTTAAGATATTGTGAGATCCCACATGGAATGCCTAACCCTGACCTTTAGATGATCATAAATTTTGACTAGAAGCTCGGATTTGAGAAAGAGAGGAATTTTTGGAAATATCTCGATGTCTTCTACTCAACTACAAATGGATATATTTAAATTAGTGGGACTAAGTTCTTAAAAATGAATATATAGTCCTCCATTTTTTAGGTTGTCAGGCTTCTCACCTACCACCATAATGAATTATGGGCTTCCTTTCTTGCCCAACAAGGAACAACACATGGAGGCATAGGTTTTGCAGTGGAACCCATCATTTTTGTAGGAAAATTCAATGCATTTTCTTAGGTGGTTGGAGTAGGATTTTAAAATTCTTCTCATCTCCTTCTCTAATTCTTCCTATATATTGTAAGGAGGGGAATTTTTTCTAGGATTTGGTCATTTTTCTCTCCTTCCCCTCTCTCCTTCTTCCCTAGGGTTGAATGTGGAGCTTAAGCCTCCTCTCTTTGCTTTATAATGGAATTTTCTTTCCTCTTTCCCACTAATGATTTACTATGTGAACTCATGGAGCAATAAAATTTGTTTCGTGATGCATTTTTCCATCCTTTTCTTATTTTATTGTCTCTTCTTTCCTCTCATCATTGCATGGTATACTGTGCATATATTTGATGCCTATCGCGGGTTTTGAGAGTTGTGTTTAATGGTTTTGATGTGGTGTTCTGTGAACTTTATCTTTGGTCCGTGATGTATCTTGTCTATCCTCTCCATTTCTCACCTCTCTCCATTTCAAGCAATTGGATTTTTTATTAGCACCCTCCTTTTCTGGTGTATCACCACTTTAGTGTAGGTTTTGTTTTTATGCACTTTCTCTCCCTGATCCCTTGGAAAGTTAGATTAGGATTAGATAGTTTTCTGCATTAGAATAGATTGTGGCATGTAGTTTACGAGCAAGAACTAGCTTTCTCTGGAGGATCATCTCAATCCTGCAAGTCCCACAACTTGATAAAAGATCCAATGTTACACAAATTACACCGAATGCCCAACTCACGTCTAAGGCTATTCAAGGGTGCTGTAATTTTATATCAATAGGGTCACCATGCCCATTGAAAATGGGAAGCTTAGGGGGAAAAAACTAGGAGGAAGTTGATATGTGGAGATGGCGGGTGCGAATGGAATATGTAATAGCAAGGTGGAGTCTAAATATAGAGATGCATTAAAAGTATCTTGTTGTAACTTATGAATTTTTTTCCTAAAGGTCCTAATAAAAATAATCTTCTTAAATGAATGATGTAAATGAAGGGGTCGACTCTCCTTAATGGTCACAATAGTGGACTTACTAACTAAGTAATGTACTATATTTCAAATCCAAATGTAATTCTAGGGTAGTGTGTAGAAATTATGCCCTAGGTGCTCTTGTTCCACTCACACTTTGTGAAGTAGTGAGTAATAACTAGATGTAGAGATGTAATAGATGGTGGATGGAATAGAATAAACATCCCTCTCATGTAGTTTGATGCGAGAAAAACCAACCTTATTCCTTGTGATGGAGCTTAATGGATGCAAATGGAGCCTTGGATGGATACAACCGTATGTGGTAATAGTAGTGACTAGTGTTTGGTCCCTTATTATGATCTAATATCGTAAAGAAACCCTAAAGAGGATGACCACAAAAATATAGAAATCAAAACAAAGAAATTTCCCTAAATACATGTGTGTAAAGTATAGAATGAATCATGGTGTTTGTGAATGGGACTAGTACACCACAGGCATCCCAATACTAGCCCTGGGCACCCTAGTTAGGGGTAGAATAATGCAAAATGAGAAAGATAAACCGGAAATTACATGCAAGAGGTCAAAGCAGTGATGACAGAAAGAAAAGTTAAATGGCCAAAGTACGAGTTTAGTTAGTACTTTTTCACTCAAAATCCATATGAATATTAGTATGAGACCAAGACTAAATCATTCCCAAAGTGCGTGACTTTGTGTGTACAAGTACTTATGAAGTATTAAGTAGAAACCATAACTCATTTTCCCTATTCTCAAATTACAAAGTGTGAACTTGCGAATGTGTGAACTAGAAAATTTGTGTTTAGGAGGTTTTACATTCAACTATTATCTTGCAATGTAAATAAGTTTTCATCCATGATTAAAATAAAACTTTTTTTTCTAGTTTAACAATTTCTATTTTTATATTCCAGTGCAACATGTTTCTATTTCCTAATTCTCTTTCAACTTTAGTAGTTTTTGCATAAACATTGATCTTATATAATTTCCTTCAATTGTAGTTTAACAATTTCTACATTTACATTTGAGTGGCACATTTTTTTATTTCATAATTCTCTTTCAAATTTACTAGATTCAGCCTATATATCTACATTATGTGATTTCCTTCCACCTTAGTAGGTTCATCTTATGGATTCTTTGTGCAACCTTCCAAGATGAAACTACTAAAGTTGAAAATATTGGGCGTTTAAGTCAAACAACTTAAAAAAACTAGGAGAACCTCCATGGAGTACCAACATTAGATGAGAATGGAAACAACGCGGGCGTATAAATAATATCTAATATAGAGATTCCAATACATTATGGATATTACATCATTTGCAGTGTTTACAGTAAACCTTAAATCATATTTACAAAATATTACAGAACTTTGAAGGCGATAGGAATTAGACGATATGTACCAAAATGAAGTGTGTGTGAAAACAAACCTCATTTGTAACTATTTATTTCAATCATGCAACTTAGAACGACCACCGACACCTTCTTAATGAACCAACATTGGCCTCGCTTGGCTCTAGCGTCATCACCTCCTCCTCTATCGATATAGAAACCGGAACTAACTAGTATCATGTAAGAATGAAGTAAGAGTAGGTGCCAAGAATTAGGAAAAATGACATTGAAATGGTATAATATGTTGTTTGAGTCATGGATATCGGTGGTAGAATGTGGGTGGGTAGCAAAATAAAATGTATTAAATGCAATGCATGCAAAATAATCATTCTTAAATGTTATTGATAATCTATGTGTATGTGTGTATAAAGATTTTAATTTAAAATGCATAGTGAAAATAGTCCAAAAATATTATAATAATAATAATAATGGTGGAAAAATGATTGATAGGGATACATATTGTTTAATAAGTCACAAATGAATCTTTTTGGCTTGATAACTTGACAAACTATGGGACCATGATTTTTGGAGAAAAATATATTTTAAATGGCACGAATGTCCATGCCCCTAAAGTTAACGGTGTCAACTATCTGTCACGACCAACTCAATCATACCCAAACTTTTACAACTAAATAAACATGACCAAGTCATTCAAAATGCATGAGATTGAACAGAAAAGGATCGTAGGCAAAATACTTATACCGTCGATATCTTTGCTTATGGTGTTAAAATTGGGTAACATTATTATTTACGGGGTGCGACAGTGAAAAATGTCTGGTTGTAGGATTTGTTTTTCATTGTTACCAGCAGGACCTCATAAGAAAATGTCACTCCCGTAAATATTCAATTGTTACACGCGGAAAAATGTTGGTAAAAAAATTTCCTTTATGTGAAACAAAATGTGAAGCAAACTTGTAAAAATCTCATGTTCCAGAATTGTTTGTAAAATAGTGAATAACAGAAAATGTTTTCTTGTATTATTGGAAAAATATCGGATATAGGTAGTATAGAAAAAGCTATGAAAATTAAAAATGATTAGATAAAGAGAGGAACCTCTCATCATTAGATATGAGATACGAAAGATTATGAGATATCTTGGTATGAAATTATTTCATATATCTTAAAAATTACTAAAACTCTCGAGATAATGAGTTGTTTGAATTTTTTATTTATTAAATTGTTATTTTTTTAATCAGATGTGGGATTGGCTCTTTCAAAAATTTAAAGAAAAACATGGATCTTTTAGAAATCAAGTTCTTGTTATTAATTTTTTTGTTGTTTAAATCATCAAGAAAATTTCCCTCGTACTCTTGTTTATTATTCTTACTAATGGATACGTTCTGCGCATTGTTATCTCCAATTGACTTCAAAATGTTGTAAAAGTGTTGTTAGCTAAATTGGATGATAGTGAAGGCATGGCCGTAGCATATTGGTCCCTTTTATTCCACCAAAGCACGAAGGCAGATTAGGTATCATTGATAATTGGAAGCAAAATAAATGCCTAATATCAATGTGAATTGTTGCACAATAATGAATCTTTGAAGAGCCTTCTAAGAATAAAGTGCTGCTTGCTTCAGCTTTAACTGAGTGGGATAAAATTTGTACGAAACAATATGGAATGCCAACTTCTCGTAAATTTAGAGAGTCTAGAATGTGTGGTAAGAGATAAATTGTTAACTGGTAAGGATTAATCACTTAGAAATGGAGTAAGAGTTTCCAACTCTTCAATATGGTAGAATTGTGTGTTAAGTCTCGGTAACCTCTCCCTTTCTTTATAAAATATCTTAAGTGGAGCTAAGTTATTCACTAAAGGAATTTCTACATTTATCAAGCTTTCGAACTCACTGTTACAGAAGAGTCTCCTTGACATGCCATCAAAAACTCCTTTAATATTTTGCAAAGTTATAAACACGTCACTGAATTCATTATTTATAGATGGTTGATGAGATTTTGGTTCTAAAATTTATTCTTGTATTCTATGCAACTTAATATAATATCAAAGCCAAGATATGGTCAAATGAAGCAACATTATATGATCCCTATTAAAGGAATGTTTCTGAACTTCCATCCTGAAGTGCCAATTAGTAAAATGTTGTAATGCCCCACTTGCTCCCCCTCCAATAATGACGGTTTGTAATTCAATCGTTTGTAGACAAATAAAACTTGAAAATTAAAATAACTGTTTTTTTCTTTATTAGGGAAGGGAAGTGCAGTCTCTCTACAGCCTGTTTAAACATGTTTTCTACTTATGCCAAGGGTGGGCAGACCTGTTGGATGCTGGTTGGTTACTTTTAGTGAAGTGGTTTATTTGTGTTGAAACACTCCAATTAGAACGTGACAGGGAACTGTGCTAAATGCATCTCGCTAATACCCATGTAAAAATCAGTACCATTATTGGTAAAATCAGCCCTGCACACTGAGATAAATATTTAACTGTAATATCTCCTCATTTTACTATATACAAATTGATTGATTTGGATTTGTATTTGTATCTAAAGTGGGTTCAATTGCCGCTGTGAGGAAAGAAAAAACAATTGTAGAAAATCTGCAGTCTTATACAACAAACAACATAAAAGAAATAAACAGAATACTTAAATAACTTGCATAAACAGATGAATATTCGAACCAGCACTGCTGTGCATAATCTCCATTAATAAAAGCTTCATCATACTCAGAGCTTCAGCTCTTTACAATCAAGTTGTGCGTGCAGCTGTGTGCTTTCAATGCACATCCTTCCTTGCTTGTGCAGATTTCACACCTTTGTGTGTGCATACAAAGCAATTACAATTGCTGTTATTTAAATAGAATAACTCACCCACTAACAACTCTTCAACTGAGCATTCTAAATCTAAACTCATGCTTTAAAATAGTTGCATGCTATGCATGATTTAAAATAGATTTATTTGAATTAAATCTAATGATAAAAATAAGATAAAGCTAACTTAACTAAAGCAAACTAAAACAAGACTAAAGCTAAAATTAGCTTTCCCAAAAAGCTGCGGTTGGAATTAAATATGCAACACATGCATATTTCCAACACTCCCCCTTAATTTCAAACTGTAGCTTTCACTCTTCTAGAGCTGTGTTTGCTTTTTCAGATCTGCCATGTGCAGGATCACAAACTCCCAAACAATCTCTCAAATATTCAAAAACTTCTTTTGCTAAAGCCTTTGTAAAAATGTCTGCAAACTGATCTTCGGATCTACAAAATTCAAGATGAATTTCCTTGTTGTTTACCAGCTCCCTGATGAAATGATACCTCGTATCAATATGCTTGCTCCTCTTATGAAAAACATGATTTTTGGACAACGCTATGGCTGAGTTGTTGTCACAAAAAATTTGTGTAGCTTCCTCTTGTTTCTGTTGTAAATCTGTCAACACTCTTCTCATCCAAACAACTTGACATGCTGCTCCTGTTGCTGCTACATACTCTGCTTCTGCTGAAGATAACGTGACAATGGGCTGCTTCTTTGATGCCCATGAAACCACTCCTGTTCCAAAGTGAAAAGTATAGCCGGATGTGCTTTTCTTATCATCTATACTTCCAGCATTGTCACTATCTATAACCAATGAGTTTGAACTCATCTGAACTTGAATAAAGAATTCCATGATTTCTTGTTCCACGTACATACCTCAAAATTCTTTTTCCAGCTTGCCAATGTGAATCTTTTGGAGATTCCATGAACCTTGATATGAGGCTCACACCATACATGATATCAGGCCTTGTGGCCATCAAATACATAAGACTTCCAACCAACTTTTTAAACAATGTTGGATCCACAAACGATCCTTCATCCTCTTTGCTCAACTTCAAACCTACTGCAACTGGTGTTGGTGTTGGCTTACAATTCAACATGTTAAACCTTTTCAAAACGTCACTTGCATACTTTGCTTGTGAGATAAAAACTTCACCTTCTGATTGTTGAACTTCAATACCCAAAAAGTAATGCATAAGACCAAGATCTGTCATCTCAAACTCCTTCTTCATGGCTGATTTGAATGACTCTGTAGATAGATTTCCAGTAATGATCAAATCATCTACATATAAACAAACAATTAAAATTTTACCTTGTTCATTTATCTTGGTGTATAAGGTAGGCTCACTGCTGCTCCTACTAAAACCATTCTCAATCAAATAAGAATTTATTCTGTTGTACCAAGCTCTAGGTGCTTGCTTGAGACCATAGAGCGCTTTCTTCAATCTGTATACTTTTCCTTCATGACCTTCAATCTCATAACCTTCTAGCTGATTTACATAAACTTCCTCTTCAAGGAATCCATTTAAGAATGCTGATTTAACATCCATCTGATAAATAGGCCATTTGTTTTGAGCTGCAATTGCTAAAACCATTCTTACCATATCCAAACGTGCTACTGGTGCAAATGTTTCATTGTAGTCAACTCCATATTGCTGCGTAAAACCTCTTGTAACCAGCCTTGCTTTGTGCTTTTGTACTTTTCCATCAGCATTGTATTTTGTCTTGTAGACCCACTTGACTCCTATCACGTCCTTTCCTTTTGGAAGATCCATTAGCTCCCATGTCTGATTCTTCTCTATAGCATCAATCTCATCATCCATGGCTTTTTCCCAAACTTCATTCTTTATAGCCTCTTCGTAATATACTAGATCGGCAGCTTGAGAAAATAATGCAAAAACTGAAAATGAATTAGTTGTATCAACATTATAAATCTCACTTAGACTTCTTGTTTTCCATTGCGTAGGAGCATTTGATGCAGGACTACTTTTTGGTGATGGAGTAGCTTCTGGTGTTCCCTGTGGTGTCTCTTGCATGGCTGAAGATGGCTGAAATCTTGGTGACCTCCTGACTGTAGATGGCGGTGTAGCTTGTGCTACAACTTGTGGTGCATGTCCAAGATTTGTAGATACAGTAGCTTGTTGCTCTAAAGTTTCATCTGTCATATCATCATGCGGAATAGATGTTGCTATACTCACTGTTTTCTCTATACTTCCATCCCATGCTTCATTCTCAATAAACTGTACATCCCTGCTGATCACAACCTTTCCAGTGACTGGATTGTACAACTTGTATGCTTTTGTATTCTCTGAATACCCAACAAAAATACACTTTTCTCCTTTGTTATCTAACTTCTTCCTTATCTCATCAGGTACATGTGCATACGCTACACAACCAAAAACTCTGAAATGTGAAACACTGTGTTTCCTATTAGTCCATGCTTGTTGAGGAACCATGTTCCTAACAAGTTTCGTTGGACACCTGTTCAAAATATAAACAGAAGTTGCTACTGCTTCTGCCCAATACTCATTTGGAAGATGTTTTGCCTTCAACATGCTTCTCGCCATCTCCATGATGGTTCTATTTTTCCTCTCTGCCACACCATTCTGTTGTGGTGTATACCTGGTAGTAAATTGCTTGTGTATACCATGATATCTACAAAAATTCATAAACTCATTAGAAACATACTCACCTCCTCTTTCCGTTCAGAGAAATTTGATGTAGTATCCACTTTGTTTCTCCACTAATGCCTTGAACTACTGAAATGTATCAAAGGCATTTGATTTATTTCTCAGAAAATAAACCCATGTCTTCCTTGTGTAATCATCAATGAATGTCATAAAATAAATACAACCTCCAATAGAAGTTGTCTGCATAGGTCCACATAAATCTGAATGTACAATCTCAAGTGGTGCACTTGCTCTTGCTGTTTTGCCAACTGGGAATGAATCTCTGTGTTGCTTTCCCAAAATACAACCTTCACATACCCTTTCCGGTTTCTGAATCAATGGCAAACCTTTAACCATATTTTTTCTATGTAATAAATTCAAACCTCCAAAATTCAAATGTCCATACCTTAGATGCCAAAGCCATGTTTCATCCTTCATGACTGAATGAAAAGCTGATTGTGTTCCTTCAGCGTAGGACTCAACTATATTTACGTAGGAATCAGCGCAGGACTCACTTACTGTAGCGCAGACCTGATTTTCATTGGCGCAGGACTCATCTGTTTGAGCGCAGGACTCAACAAAAGACTGATTTGGCTTAACGCATGACTTTGCTGCAAACAGATCTGATTTCTTCTTCTTTCCAGGTTTCAAAATCAATGGAAACATCCTATTGCTGCTCATCTTCACTTTTGCAATCAACTGAGTGCTAGGAGCTTTGTCCACAATCACGCACTCATTGTCTTCCATATAGACTCGGTATCCTTTTTGTACCAATTGTCCAATACTCATAAGGTTATGTTTCAAACTTGCAACATAGTAAACATCTTGCATACTTTTTTGCTCCCCTGTCTTGTTAGAATACTAACCGTGCCTTTTCCTTTCACAGACACAATATTGTTATTTCCAAGAGTTACATCACTCTTAACTGAATCATCCAAACTAGAAAACAAATCTAGATTACTTGTCATGTGATTACTGTAACTGAATCCAAATACCATACATCACATGGAATCTCTTTTGACAAATTACATTCAATAGGGGATAAAGAAGGTATTGCTTCGGCAATCCTTGTGCATGCAATAAACATAGGTTTAGAAATAGAACTTCCAACCTGATTTTGATTTTGTCTCTCTTGATCATATTGCTTTTTCTTGCAATCATAAGCATAGTGCCCATACTTCTTGCAATAATGACACTGAACATGAGACTTATCTTGTCTCTGACCATAACTCTATTCTTGATTTTGTCCTCTTCCACTTGAGTTTGATGAACTACTGCCACGTCCTCTAGATGGACTTCTTCCTCTGCCTCTTGGGCTGAAACTTCCTCTTCTTTTGCCACGACTACCTGCTGTCTGAGATGCAAAACCCTGATCTACACTTGCATGTGATCTATTCATCCTCTGTTCATGATTGATTAGTGATGCATGCAACTCATCAATAGAAAATTGACTCAGATCCTTAGTTTCTTCAATAGCAACAACTAAAGGATCAAATTTCGTAGGCAAACTTCTAAGCAATTTTTCAATAATCCTTCTGTCCTCAAGAGTCTCACCATGGGATTTGATTTGATTGACTAAGCCAACTACATATGTAAAAAATGATTCTACAGAATCTGAATCTTTCATTGCTAAATTCTCAAAATCTCTACGAAGTAACTGTAGCTTGGCGGTTTTTACTTTCTCCTTACCTTGATATGCAACTTGTAAAGTATCCCATGCAGTCTTTGCTTGACTAGTTGTTGCCACTCTTGGAAGAATGCTTTCATGCATTGCCTGATGAATATAGAAAAGAGTTTTTCCGTCCTTCTTTCGTAACTCCTTCAAAGTATCTTTCTCTGCTTGAGAAAGTGCAATATATGTTGTTGCATTTGCGGGCTTTGTGTACCCATCTTCAACGATCTCCCACACGTCTTGAGATCTGAATAGCGCCTTCATGGTCAACGACCAATATTCGTAATTCTTTCCATTAAATTGCGGTGTCTGCATACCGGATGTAGAAGCCATAGCTTGCTACCAATTTAATAAGTTGTTGGAACAACCTTGCTCTGATACCAATTTGTAGAAAATCTGCAGTCTTATACAACAAACAACATAAAAGAAATAAACAGAATACTTATATAACTTGCATAAACAGATGAATATTCGAACCAGCACTGCTGTGCATAATCTCCATTAATAAAAGCTTCATCATACTCAGAGCTTCAGCTCTTTACAATCAAGTTGTGCGTGCAGTTGTGTGCTTTCAATGCACATCCTTCCTTGCTTGTGCAGATTTCACACCTTTGTGTGTGCATACAAAGCAATTACAATTGTTGTTATTTAAATAGAATAACTCACCCACTAACAGCTCTTCAACTGAGCATTCTAAATCTAAACTCATGCTTTAAAATAGTTGCATGCTATGCATGATTTAAAACATATTTATTTGAATTAAATCTAATGATAAAAATAAGATAAAGCTAACTTAACTAAAGCAAACTAAAACAAGACTAAAGCTAAAATTAGCTTTCCCAAAAAGCTGCGGTTGGAATTAAATATGCAACACATGCATATTTCCAACAACAATGCCTTCCACTGTTTTGTTTGTTGTATGTAGAAGAGAAGAAGAATATTTAGGATTATGAGGCTCATAATGTCTAGCTTTATTGATTTTTCTTCTTTTACGAGAACCCGTGCTAGTGCATTGTAACCTTTGTAGCACCATTCTCGTTCATACTTATTGGTTGTGCCCAAAATAGATGCCTAGGGACAAGGAAGGCCTCGTCCGGATGTCATCTTATGGAACGCCCTACCAGGGATCAAATTTGAAGGGTTGGTCTGAATTTTATTTTGAAGGGAAAGTATTGGACCAGCACTTCGATGATGAAAAGTAGCACAAATATTTTACACTTCATATGACAAGAATAAATCAAATACACATGTCATAAAAATTAAGAATATTTTTTTAACGATATATTTTTTCTTTTCAAAATCACCAGTTGATTGGCATCTTAAATAAAAAAAGAAAATTCAGTAATCCAAACACAATGACCCCTCTATCATAATGATGTAAATTAAGCCGCATTTAAACTGGTAAAATAATCAAATTTTGATGTAAAGAAAGCCCAAATTTGTAATATTATAATTTCCTAAAAATCATCATAACTAAAATAAACATTAAATAAAATTAATAAATAAATCAAACAATTGAAATGAGATAAGAAGACACATAAATCACTAAACACATAAATACAATCAAACTACACTAGGATCTCTTATCAAAATCATTAAGAAAACTTGTAAATAGTAAAATAAATAACTTTAACTTCTACTTGGAGTTTAGTCCTAAAAAAAAAACCAATTTGGATTCTTACCCCTTCAATAAAAAAACCATTCATATTTTAACCACTAAAATAACACACATGTAAATTTTAACTAGTAAAATGCATTGACTTAAATATATCTTCTAAATAAATTAAAGAAAATGTGCATCTATACATTGAAACACCCACACTAACTATGTCACCAACTTACTAACAAGTTACTAGCAAATTTTTGATGTTGTTTATCTTCTAAATAAATTACAAAGTTACGACTTATCTAACGTATCTATGAGTCATGCGCAGAGCTTGGAAAGCTGGAGGTGACTGTTGACATAATAATTTCACACAAATTTTGACAGACATTTTTTCACCATAGCCCTTCTTTTGACAGTTTTAAAAGTAACTTGCCCTTCTGTACAATGAAATGATTTTTACATTTTGATTTTTTTTTGACATGCAATTTTTACTTGCCCTTTTCTGACGGGTTTGAGGCCTTGGGAAAGGCTGTGACGGGCTCAATTGTGAACCCTGCGCCCTACCTGCAGGATCTACAAAAAAATGAGTTTGTTTAAAAAATATTGCAACGGAAATATCGGTATTTCGTGTGTTGTAGCTGCAAACGCACTGGTAGGTACATACCCTGACCGTGGAATCTTCATTTTTTCTGTTTTACTTGGGCAGATCTCTATGCAAGCCTGTGAAGGATGAGACCTGCAAATACTCTAAGGGCGTGATAGATCTTTAAATCAGGTTAAAATAATTATATATAAAAAGCACCGAATTTGTTGGTCGTGCCGCTTGCTTGAGGAACCTCCAAGTTTTTATTTTTCTACAGACTGCCAGTTAAACCAGGGTAGCTGTGTGGTTTTGTTAACTTGGTGCAGAAATAACACAAAATAAAATGGGACCTGGGAATAGTCATCTAGCTGCGTGATTTTTGTGTGTGAATGTGTAATTTAATGTGGCCATTTTGTATTTATTTGCATTGGCCATCTATTTCGTGAGTTGGTCATTCCACCTTAATATTCGGGGCTTGGTAGTTAAAATGTGTTAGTATTTGGAATACCGAGTTGATATCCTTGGTGTTAAGGGTGGAATGTCTCATAGTATTGATTGTTGACTTGGAATGAAAGTGTGGCCATGAGCAAGATACTCTTAAACCCTATCAAGTATGAAACAACACCAAATGGGCTTGGTGTAAAAGGCCTTTGAACACTTCCATTTAAAGGAAATTGGCTCGTAACCGTGATCAACCTATCTATCACGCAAGTTCGCACTCAATGCGAACCTGCCCAAAATTTTGACCGATGCGGTCTTTCCTTGCACCCAACTAACCTCGAATCTGCAATCCCCGCGCTCTATTTCCCATTCTTTACCATCCTGTTGCGCACTCACATTTGAAACAATACAACACCATTTCCTTTTAAAAAATCGCAAACGAAAATTTGTGAAATAGGTAACACCGTAGTACGTTTTTACCTATTCCATTAAAACTAAGAGCGACACAAAAACTAATGACAACATGATAGAAAATACTTTTTCCCTATGGTGCGAACTTACGTGAGAGATAGGCCTACTCATGACTTCCATTGGCTTGACTTGACATTGACATTGACTAAGTTCGTTGCTTCCATTGACTCGTTTTAATATTGGGAGCTTGGCTCTCTTGTAACTTCACTCGATGTGTCACTTAACTCGCCTGGTTGTAGCTCGGTCGGGGTTTCTTTTTCCTTTCTCACGGCAACCCAACCATGTAATATGTTGAGATCTCTCATGTTTGAGCTCGTGGGTTTTTCAACCAACTCGGGACGCATTGCTTTCTTGACGTCTCGGTTGTTTTTGCCTAGGATTTTTGCTGTTCTCTATTTTTAGTTGTTTAGTTCAGTTCGGTTAATAACTCATCATTTCACTCTGTCAAGTTATGCATTGTTTCTTTAGCGACTCGTCGTACTTTCTTTTTGCTATCTCAGTTGTATTCATTCAAGAGCTTTCATAGTCCTGACTCAGATTTCAGAATACCTTGGATTTTCAAACATAGCTCATTACATTTCTTTTTCAAAGCTCCGACCATTTGTTTGCACAAAAATGAGCTCATGAATTTCTCGTTATGCACTATCTATTTCCTTTAGTGGTGCTTGAACTAGATCGAGTTGCTTCATTGGTGCTTTAAGTTGGAGCTCGTTGTGAGTTCTCACGAGGTTCTGCATTTGGTTAACAAGCATTACTTTTTCTGAATCAAGATAGGTGTGCATTGTGCTCGATTTCCTCTCTTTTCTTGGTGTTTATTCTTCTAGACAGCTCGACCCATGCTTTGATCTGGAAGATTGTATTCCTAGAGTTTGAAAACTGCTCATCTCAATTGATTGGTTCTGAGAGATCTCGGTGATTTGCAAGGTAAGCACACTTCAGTCTAACTCTATTTTTCTATACATTGTTGCAACTCCATACTACCACTTCAGGACTGCAAAACTCGCAGGATATATGGCTGGAAATTTGGGCTTTATTATATGCAAACTTGATGAAGACCTTGTTAGTTTATTACCTGGAAAGTGCACCTTGTAAAATGGAAAGCTACTACTTTTGAATCATATCTTTGTATTATTTCTTTTGAGCCATGCTACTCTATGTGCTTGTACCCGTAACTGTGACATGCATTTGCATGATGTAGTTTAATCCATTCTGTGCTGAGCTAACACCATTTTCAGATCTAGGGGTTTCATCACTAAACTTTCTTTCTCTTTCTTATGGATGGTTGTAGATTAAAATATGAACCCTATGGAAACCTGTAGCTTGTGTTAAGGTTCAGTTTTGCACTTTTTTTTTTTTTTAAATGACTTTTGGTCTCCTTAAATGCTCTCAAGGGTTCTTGGTTCCTAAGAACATATGACCCAAAATGTTGATTTGATGGTTGTTGATGATAATTATATGATCTGAAACCATTTTGCATATCGAAAATTTGCCTTCCGTTATTCAGTTTTCTAAGATCTATGGTTGTCACCTCGGGATTTTTTTAGTGGCAAATATTCGTAATATGGCGAATATTCCATTTTAGAAAAAATTGAAAAGGCAAATTTTCTAGCGCGGGTCATTGACATGTTCACCTAAAAATTACAGTTTAATTTTTTTTAGGGGTCGAATTAACCTACCTCTTTAAAATATCCCCTATATAATCCTATATTATTCGCCAGGTAGAACACTACTTGCTAACTCATACCACCTAGGGGCATATCTATTATCAAGTACATAAAACTTGCGAAGAAATAGAGGCCAGTACACAAAGTACGTTTTTCGATAAAAATGTTCAACTAACGCGACAAAAAGACTTTGTTCATACGCGACAAGAATAACCTTCTAACGCATGACAAGAAGTATTTATTGAGGTGTGAAAAGAACTATCACCGACGCGTGACAATAAATATTTGTTGATGCGTGATAAGAAATCTCTGTTGATGCATGAAAAGAACTCTCTGTTGACGCATGACAAGAATTCTCTATTGACACGTGACAAGAAATATTTGTTGACGCGTGACAAGAACTCTTTGTTGACGTGCAAAAACAATTATCTGTTGACGCGTGACATGGCGATCCGTTAACGCGCGATAAGTTTCTATAGGCGCGAGATAGGAAGCGTGTTTGATGCACGACAAGGTGTTTTGGTTGACACACTACAATTTTTGTTCTTGACGCGTGCGTGATGAGGATTTGTTTTTATGCATGACAAGGTGTCGGTGTTGATAGATGACCATGAGCTTATTTGACAAGAATTTATCATGCTCGAACAATAGAAGTAGCTAGTGCTCGTAACATCCAACAAGTTACAAAAAAAGAACTCAAAAGTCTCTGTTCAAGTATTTTGGAAACTCGTTGGTTTAGATCTGCAACCACCAAAGACCCATAGAGCTCCCACCGAAATAAATTAGAGCACGGACTAGGTGGAAGGTGTTATTAAATTGGACATGGATTCTGCCGCTCAAGATCGCCTGGATGACACCTATAATGATAACATGCCAAGGCTTAAACATATTCCAGGTTGAGATGGTAGAGGTTGAAGATATTCCTATTGATGTGCAAAACCGAGTGCAAAATGCAACATAAAATTCAAATGCAAAAAGTGGTTCATAGAAAAGGAAACCCGATGATCTTGGTATTCCTAAAATATTTTCATGTAAAATTAAAAGCTGTGAAAATGACCAAGAATATGTGGACACTTGGGAGGACATACAAGTTTGATCACTACAAAATTTCCATTTTTAGAACCTATACAAACTAGGTAATTAAGAAGAAATTTCATTGGAATGTACATGTACAATATGTACGTGGAAACCGGGAAGGTAGCAAAAATACAACTGAAGTTGGACATAATTGAAAAATACTTTGGAAAACAATATTTGACTATAATAGGGAAGATGGCCAGAAAATCAAAGCACACAGATTGAAAACTAAAAATAATGTAAGCACAGGGTAGAATATGAGGAAGATCGGAAAAGACATAGATTTCTCATAGAAAATGGCAAAACAATCACATCGCAAATTGGTAAGATGAAAAATCAAATTTACATTCTAAACTCATATGGTTTTCTACTTTATTCCACATCCTTATGAAAGGAAGACCGATTTTAGATTTCATCGATTTCAAAGTTTTGTATCAATATAAATGGAATGCAGAATTTTCCCGAGTCTCATTGGTCAGACAACAGTGCATGGGAAATAGCTAAATGTCTTGCTATGATTGAGAAGGAAGATTTAAAAGAGTGTGTAAAAATGCAAAGTTTATCTCTTTGTCAATTGATGAAGTGACAACTATTTACAACACAAAGCATGGGTATGTATCCATTTTTATACTTTAGAAAATCATATGAGGACTCCACAACTGTTGTTGGGTGTTTAGAAAATGGTTGAAAGTTGCAATACAAAAAACCTATATAAACTTGTTATTTCTCTTTTGAAATAAATCAATGGTATGATTGCTAATGAAATTGCTATGAAGTCAGTGTGCATTGGAGCATATTGTGCATCAGTCATGCAGAGTCATAGAAATGGGTTGTGTGTTCGATTGCAAACACCAAAGGTGGCCCCTTATATGCTAGTAATTCACTATATGGCTCACAAAATCAATTTAGCATATAAAATCGTTAGCATTATGAAAATATTACAAAAGTAGAAGAACTAATAAGATAATCAGTATGCCTATATGGCAAGCAGCCCCAAAGTGATTTCTTGATTTTTATAAATTTTCCATAGGTATTACAAATTGTAGTTCCCACTTCCCTTCTACGCTTTAGATATTGATCATGATCTGCTCACTATATTATGGACATTATTATAGTTTTTATTTAGTATGGTTTTAGATGTCGATTATGGATTATTGTTGACTCGATTCATATATGATGCATGATAATTATTAGAGACATTTTATATAGATGTTGACATGTTGTTGGACATGGTTATATATATATATATTTATTTATTTATTTATATATATATATATATATATATATATATTTATGGATGTTAGGACATGTGATATTTCGATATATTGAGTAGATTGAGAAAATTGAATTTAAAATTGATGATTATATAGTTGTTGATGAAATTGTAAGTGATATTGTTGATTGTTTGGATATTGTTGTGATATATATATATATATGATGATTTTGAAATTATATTATATTCATTTGGATGTTCGATATGGCCACGAGGCCGAAGGGTCTTTGTATTGTGCGGGTTAAAAATATCACAACAAACATCGAGGGATTGAAGACCAACCACATTGGAATTTTATATGAATTCAACAAGGTCACCATGACAACTTTTTTTGTGTGTATGTGTTTGTTAGTGTTAGGGATTCCCATGGGGGAATCACCTTTAAATGTGACCAAGGGATTTTATGTTTTTCTTTTTTTTTTGGTCCCTTTTGTTTAATTTTTGCATGTGTTTATTTTGTGGTGCACTTACCCCTTTCATTATTTATTTAATGGTGTGTAAATATTGTGAGTAATCATATTGTTTAGTTAATTAATTAAAATATGTCATAAGAATGTAATTAATAGAGTTGTTGGCCATGTTTTAAAGTAATATGTAAGTGATGTGTAAGTTAACTTTTGAGTGTGAAACACTCCACCTTCTTAGAAATTCAGAAATTTGTCCTTGGAGGCTGATTTCGGAGGCTTGTGGGACAGAGTTAAACTTGTCTCATACCTCTTAAATTTACATACCAACCTTGCCTAGGGTTAGAGGGTTAAATTTAGACCTTTTGTGTATTTTTACAAGTGAAGTTGAATGTTGTAATTGCACTTTTCTTACATAATTTAATTTTAGTCCTTATGGGGTATGGACTTGTTTGAGTGTGTAAGTAAATCTGTCATATTATTCACCCACCTATTTATTATGCATTGGAGAATGAAGTTGACTTTTCGTTGGGGTTGAGGATGTGTGATGTGGCATCCTACATGGATCCATCTCTTCCTCTTCCCTTCCCTCTTCTATAAAATTTGAAATTTTTGCCTTGTTTTGGGTTGCTTCACTTTTGGGAGACTTCATTTTGGGTGAATTTTCTTTTGTTTTGGGAGCTCTTGCTTGGAGAAGTTTTGGAATATTGTTGCATGCTTCTATTGGGTCAATTTTGGATTTCTTGCATTGGAAGGAGCTTGCTTTGCTTTGAACTAGGATCAACTCCATCATGGAGAGGTAAGAGCTTGGCTCTTGAAATTCTCTTCTTTTATTTATGTGAATGTTATTGTGTGAATGTTTTGGTATATATTGTGGGTTGTTGGGTAGATGGCCTAGGAATGGTGTAGGAGAAGAATATGGGGTTATTTTGTGGGAGGCACAACTTTTTTAGGGAGGTATAAAGGTGGAGGGAGTTGGAAATTTGGGTTCCACCTTATAAAGAAATAGCTTGCATTTCTTTACTCGTTATGGGGTGTCATAAGAGGTTGGGGAGATATAAGAAAATGTGAGGAATAAAGGGTACTTGGGGAGGCATAAGAGTATGACAGGGTTTGAAATGATATTCATATATATTTGGTGAGTTGTACTCGGTGGTGATACCCATTTTTTCCCTTGGGAGGCATAAGTAGAATACCCCATAGCTTCTTACTCCTTTGGCTTGCTTGATGAAGCCTTAGTTTTCTTTTCATGTGTTAATTTATTTGTAAAACTACATTCTGTTTTGACCGTGTTTTATTGTGAAAATGTTGTGTTTATGTTTTGTGGAAGCCTATTGTTGCCATGAGTTGAAATACATCTTTTATTGCATTTTGGTTCGGGTCGAGGCAAATAAAGAAGGATGGCTTCTCCTCTTCATTGGATGTCTTGGTTGGGTGGAGAGCATTGCCTTTCCCCTACTCCTATTGTGATCAAATTGGAGGAATGAGAAGAATGCATGTTGGTGTTCTAGAGTTGAGAAAGACAGTTTGATAGTCCCTTGTGAAATGAAATATCATTGTAACCTTCCCACTTGAAGTGGATGATCTTGTAACTGTTTGTAATGGAAATATGTTGTACAGTTTGCAAGTGAAATTTGAAATGTAAAATAGTTATACTATGTATTCTATTTTGGAAAGAATGTGAAAGAATGATACTATTTTGTATACGTATTTTGTAATCAAATGGAAAGGAAGTTGTAAGAGTTAACTTGAATTAATGAAAATGGTTTTTTCTTGTCCATATGATGTTATTCTATTGGAAATATATGTTTAGCATACACTATGAAATCGTTGTTTGAAAAGTGGTAAAGTGGAACACGTGAAAAGAAAATGTATTATGCACTTACTCGTATACAATAAATGATTTTTGGAAGAAATGAAAGAAGGAAGTTGTAAGATTTATTTTGGAATCAATGAATGAATGTAATAATTTTCTCAAATTACATTCTTGTATTGAATCTGATTGTTTCAATGCATTGGAATCTCTACTTGAAAGAAGTAAATGCATATGAAGGAAAGTGCGAAACTCTTGTCTTCAAAATGTGCAAAAATTGAAATCAAAATTGCGTTTTGATTTTGAATAGTTTGATTTGAATCAACTAAAAGGTGTTATATTGAATTTAGAATGTATTCTAAATACTTGGAATAAGAAATGACAATTTAAACCATCAAAATTTTATCCTTGTTATTTGAAATTTCAAACTGCAATTATCTCAATCAAAATGCACATTTGAGCCTACAACAATAAAATAACAATTTAAATGATTAAATTGAAGTAGTAGGCCCTAAGCGAGTTCAAATAGACAAAAACACTTAAGAAAATATCTCAAAACTTAGCAAAATCGGGCTCAAACCATTTTGCAGGTTGTTTTCTGTCAAGAAACGAAAATGCTCAAATTGCAATTCAATCGGACAAATTATACCTTGAATCCTTTAAATCCATTTAGAACAATCCTCCATGTCTTTTTGACATGTTGAGAGAGGAGGAAGATAAAATTGGATAAAATTCACAAGTTAAAATTTACCACCATTCACACTATAAAAACCTGCAGTCATTTTCTTAAAATTGACCCCCTAAACTTTATCAAAACCTAAAATTAATGATCTATGTGCAAAGATAACATCGAGATATTTCAGGAAAGTCCTTGTTTTAAAATTATAGCCTTCTGAAGTTTTCTTCACTTGGCGTTAAAATTTTGGGAAAATTTTCCTTAGCGGGCCTTCGGCTAGTATTTTCCCTTAGGCACTTAGGAAAAATTTTGGAAAAATGTTCTAAATTTTTCTCACTTTGCCCTGCCGACCCACACCAATCAGAGGCTACCATGTGGCACCATGAGGTGTCATCGAGAGGATGGATCCTTTTTTTTACTTAGCGCTTTTGGAAAATTTTGGAAAATTTTCTAACATTTCCCCACCAGCCCGCAACCAATCAGGTGATGCCACATGGCGTCACAAGGCATTGACAGAGGAACAGGGTCCCTTCTATATTTCGTGTCTCAAATTTTTTTGGAAAATTTTCCAAGTTTTCCCCATTATTCTGTCAGCCCATGACCAATCGGGGGCTGCCACATGGCATCGCGAGGTGCAAAGAGGCATGGGTCTCTGTACCCTCTTATCCTTTGGGGCATTAAGCCAATTTTCTCCCTGTCACCCCGCCTTCCCGCATTGTCTTAGGAGATGCCATGTATCCTTTATGGACTCATGGGAGATTGGGCACAAATTTGACAATTCACCTCACACGAAAAATTTGTAAATGTCTCACGTCACCCCGCCTTTCCCTGCTTTCTCTTGCTTACCTTAGGGAGAGCCATGTGTCCTGTGTAATTGTGGACCCCAGAGCACGGGCGCAAATGTGATTTTTTCTACACATGGGAAAAAGATTTCAAGGTCTCCCCACAACCCATCAACCCACCCTTTGGGAAAAAAATTTCACCCCTAGGCCCGCAGGCCCGCTCTTGGGGAAATTTTTCACCCCAAGACCCGTCGGCCCATAACTTGAGAAATATGAGAAGTTAGGAGGAATTCTTTATATCAATGGAAAGGTGAGGAAATTTACTATCCAATTGGAATGATTTGGGAAAATTTTGAATGTGTTAAATTATACAAAAATCAAGTTGAAACTTTAAGCTTTGTTAGAGGGTGGGTATGGTGAGGAATTTCCCTCTCGAACCTAATTGAAACTTATAACCCTAACTTTTGGACCTTGTGACCTATAATAATTGTTAATAAAAGAAAAGTATGTTCTAGTAGATTAGAATTGTTCTAAAGCCTGTTAGTGACAACTATTGTCTTGTAACATGGTTTTAGATTCTTTTAATCAAAAAAATATTCCATAATTTTCCTAACTATTCCTAGGTTGTTCATGGGTCTCAAGAGGGTTGTTTTAATGGGTGTTTCACAAATGGCAAAAAACATATGAAGGATGTTGAGACTAGGTGGATTTCTTTGTATGATCCTGCATGCAGAGTGTGTGAGGAGTATCCTTCATTTGTGGTTGCATGCACAAATATCGTCATGAAATTGATAGGGTGAAGGACTTTTTGTTACTTCTAATCTGTTTTGGAGACATTGCTTACATTGGTGGGAAATATTCCAATGTTGCAGGGGATCAATTCATTGATGAAGTATGCATAGGGGAGATTAATATATATTATTTATTTTATACGAATGAGAAAAATGGTATGTATGAGTCTTGATGCCTTGTACACTTCCTTGGATAATTTTGATACACTGTTTTGTATAACTAGAAATTTTTATTGGATCTTAACCACCCCAATAAATTTATGATATTTAATATCCATGATCACATTTGTATCCATGTTAGTGGGATCACCTCTGTATCCATGTTAGCGGGACAGAGATACCACCGCACATTCTGCAAAAACTAAAGATGTTACATCAACATAAAAAGAAGTTCTGTGACACGAAATCTGTTCGATTCTGTAGTAGTTGAAACAAGAATAAAACTTAGAAAATTACATAATTCTTAGCATAATAAATTAGATAACATTTAAGAAAAGAAAAAAATCTTGAAGCCATGGGTGTGATGAATCCAAATTTTTAGAATACTAAAGGTGGTCGTGATGATTTTGTAAGTAATATTTTGCATAAATACATGAGTACCATATTGGATCATTTCAGCAAGACATCAAAGTTCAAGGGTATTGAAATAAAAGGTACACTAAATGTTGATTTAATAAAGACTCAATCAACTAATTTTACGACAATGAGGTCACAATATAAAATCTTTGACAAACCTTCGAGAGTGGTGCTATTACAAGGTTCGTGGAAAATATACCAAAGTAGTGTGTTACAGAAGACATTAGTTAATTTTTTTCGGTTTTATGAGTTATTGCAAACAATGATTTTGGGATTTGTGGAGGATGAAATATTTTTAGTGATTTATTATTTATTAAATCAAAACTAAGAAACAAATTGGATACAAATCTCAAAAGTTACATAAGGTGCTATGTTTCCCTACTCTTTGGAAACCTTTCCTTTTGATTCCCTTTCCTTTTGGAAAGCTCTCCTAACTTGAAGGGGTGTGATGGTAGGGTCTGATATGATAGCTACTCAGAGACTCCAATCAATGTCTATTCAACCGAGATTCTATTGATTGGTTGCGGAATATGTGGAAAGTAACCTACAGGTGCCTCATATGGGTTTCTAGACAAGGAGAGATATTGCGCATTAGAATTCCCTTGCCAAAAGATGAGGTGTAAATAATACTGCTACAAGTCCAAGTAATCTTAATGATGAGACTAAAATTGGTGCATTTTCGAACTCTGCAGATGCAAATATATGAATATGAAAAAGCTATTGAAAATGTATTGTTTCATCTTTAAATAGGTATCACGTCGACATTACACTTTATTTTTCTCGTTTCATTTAATTTTCTTAGGTTAGATCTAGATTCTGCATTTTAATTTCTATTCATTTCATTTATGTTTATGAAAACGCATTAGGTTGACATCTATCCAAGGAAGCTCTCGCTTCTAACATTATCAGAAACTCACCCATTTTTATTCTAATCCTTATCCATTTTTCATGTTGAATTTTCGAGAATCAAAGGTCGTCTATCTTTCTCAAGAACACAAGAATTAGATTAAACCCTATCTTAGTAATAGTTTTAAAAGTGAAGAAGATTTTACCGTATTAAGATAAGCTGTGTCATACCACATTCTTTTTCATTTGAACTTTGTCATTTCAATTCAATATGAAGGTTTGAAAATAAATGTGAAGAAACGATATATATATTAAAGAGTTCAAAATTTAAAATAGAGAGAAGAAAATTTTACTGTATTAAGATGTATCTATCACACCACATTCTTAATTTTCTTAAAACAATTATCCATTATCATCATCTAGTGACATACAATTCATCATCATCCATATCTAATCTAATTTCATTATTGAGAAATCCACATCTAATGTCCAAATAACACCACATTCTAAATGAATAAATGGATGATCCATTCTAATGTCATCAAACGTATTCCATATCATCATCCACATGTAATGAAAAATGTAATCATTACCATCATTTCAAGTAGAGATAATATTGCGTAAAGTTTAAATCCACGAGTCATGATTATCCATCAAACATAAGCACCATATACAATATAGAAGTTCTATATAAAAATATAATAGCATACAATTCATCTAGTCACGTACAATTCATCATCATCCATATCTATTCTAATTTCATTCTCTAGACATCCACACCTAATGTCCACATAGCACCACATTCTAAATGAATAAATGAATATCAACTATAACCACATCTAACTCTAATTTCATTATCCATACATCCACATCTAATAATAAATGTAACTATGACCATCATTGCAGAAGATAACTATGATAAATCCAAACTTTAAATTAAACAAATATTTAAGTATCAACTTTCATTCTTCTATGTATAAAATATTTAAAGTTTCAATTTTTAGTTTCCCCAATCCTCAAGCCTCAAGTATTAACATTTTCACCAGACCCTCTGTATTCCTTTCCTCAATAATCATAGAACTAATAATATCCTCATAGTCATGTCTAGGTTCTTGACGATTGCTTCTTCTTCCTTTGTAGCATCTCCATGGGATGTCAAAGAAGGATCTGCTATTTCCTTTTCTTTGAATAAAATCTCAGGGTCATAGCCATTCTCTTTAATTATCTGCTTAAGTGTATTGTTTTGTTTTTTAACCAAAACAATATTTTCTTTCATCTTAATTGCTGCGGATAAATTGTTCTTTTCCATTTCCAAGTGAACTTAGAACACCTTAGCTTGAATCTTTAAATTTTCATATTTCAGCTGTAAAAAAAGAGTGACGTTAATTAAACATATTAAAAAACTATTTTTTATTGAAATTAATAAAAACTCTTTTTCAAATTGATTATACTTATGAAAGCTCTATCTCTTTCATCATTTGCAATCACCACCATATCCTTGTCCTTAGACCATTTGTTAAAATAATCCTGGACCTCAATACCGATATTTTCCGGTTAGTTTAATACTTTATCTAAAATATTTTTGTTATAGGTGTTCTTATATGTGATAGTACCACTTTTAGCCTTTATGAATAATGCATCCATCTTACTTGTATTAAGATGTATCTGTCACACCACATTCTTAATTTTCTTAAAACAATTATCCATTATCATCATCTAGTCACATACAATTCATCATCATCCATATCTAATCTAATTTCTTTATTGAGAAATCCACATCTAATATCCAAATAACACCACATTCTAAATGAATAAATGGATGATCCATTCTAATGTCATCAAATGTATTCCATATCATCATCCACATGTAATGAAAAATGTAATCATTACCATCATTGCAAGTAGAGATAATATTGCGTAAAGTTTAAATCCACGAGTCATGATTATCCATCAAACATAAGCACCATATACAATATAGAAGTTCTATATAAAAATATAATAGCATACAATTCATCTAGTCACGTACAATTCATTATCATCCATATCTACTCTAATTTCATTCTCTAGACATCCACACCTAATGTCCACATAGCACCACATTCTAAATGAATAAATGAATATCAACTATAACCACATCTAACTCTAATTTCATTATCCATACATCCACATCTAATAATAAATGTAACTATGACCATCATTGCAAGATAACTATGATAAATCCAAACTTTAAATTAAACAAATATTTAAGTATCAACTTTCATTCTTCTATATATAAAATATTTAAAGTTTCAATTTTTAGTCTCCCCAATCCTCAAGCCTCAAGTATTAACATTTTCACCAGACCCTATTGTATTCCTTCCTCAATAATCCTAGAACTAATAATATCCTCGTAGTCATGTCTAGGTTCTTGACGATTGCTTTCTTCTTCCTTTGTAGCATCTCCATGGGATGTCAAAGAAGGATCTGCTATTTCCTTTTCTTTGAATAAAATCTCAAGGTCATAGGCATTCTCTTTAATTATCTCGCTTAAGTGTATTGTTTTGTTTTTAACCAAAACAATATTTTCTTTCATCTTAATTGTTACGGATAAATTGTTCTTTTCCATTTCCAAGTGAACTTAGAACACCTTAGCTTGAATCTTTAAATTTTCATATTTCAGTGTAAAAAAAGAGTGACGTTAATTAAACATATTAAAAAACTATTTTTATTGAAATTAATAAAAACTCTTTTCAAATTGATTATACTTATGAAATCTCTATCTCTTTCATCATTTGCAATCACCACCATATCCTTGTCCTTAGACCATTTGTTAAAATAATCTCGGACCTCAATACTTGATATTTTCCAGTTAGTTTAATACTTTATCTAAAATATTTTTGTTATAGGTGTTCTTATATGCGATAGTACCACTTTTAGCCTTGATGAATAATGCATCCATCTTCACAGGTTGATTTTGGACTGTAGAAAATAATTTCTCTTGTCCAATGGTTATCATAACGACTTATTATCTCAGATATTAATACTTTTTCCCTTCACTCCCATTGAATGAGCTCACTAATTTGAGGTGTGATAAATTCATTCAAGTGGGATTGACAATCATAGACAATCAAGTTATCCAAAGGAAATGTTGGCAATTAATCACTATATATATTAGAAGTGGATGATTTTGAAGGAGAAGTATGGCAGATTTGAGGTTGAGAAATGTCTGTTGCATCATTTTTAGTTTGGGATCCATGATCCTAATAGCAATAATAGAAATTAATATTAAAATTGAAATTGAAATGTTGAAAATTTAAATAAATTTAAACGTACATTAAGATGGAAATATGATTGCTAGCCTTAAATCATTTCACGTGTGTTGAAAAAACCAGTTGGGTCACTACTATCAATGCCCAAATAATCTTCATCTAAAGTTATTTGATTCAAAATGGATTGCCCTATTGTAGTGGGACAACCAGCAGAAGAGAGGTTTAGAATAGTGAATGATGAGAGAATGTTTAGTATCCCGCTAGGGCGAGAATCAACGGTATGCATTTACCAATGGTCTTTTGTTCAACCTCTGGTCGCCATTTTGAATTGTAATTGTGGGGTTGATTGAGTACAAGACAAAGGATTTTTATCAACTTTGAACAGCAGAAACAAAATCATTAGCAATTACTAAATAATATGTAAAAGTATTAAAAATTTCACAAAATAAATGAAGTCATACTTTGTTGAGCGGGATTTTTTTGTTATGCAATTGAATCGATTGTGTAACAAGGTGTGTTATGATAGAGTTTGAATTGTTTGAGTTGGAGATGATGGTGGTAATTGCTATTGAGATTTGAAAATTGCATGAGATTGTACCGAGTGAGTTGGTGATGCTTTATTTGAAGCACGTGTGTAGTCCAAAGTCCTCGCAAGTGCAAGAACTACATGTAAATTCAATATGGTAAATCGTTAAATGGTAAAATCAATATGTAAACAACCTTACTTTGAATGTTAATGGTATTACATCTCTGTCATTTCGGTAATGCAAATACTTGGGAATCGAATGATGAGCGAACATTGATTTCAAATTGTGATTATCTCGAGGCCTCAACATGTTGTTGGCTTCTTCCTCTCGATGTAGATTTTTTCCATGGTAGTGACTCCATAAATATTTTCTCGCATATAGAAAAGATTCAATTAGAATTACATTATATTAGTGAACAAATATTCGATCGTAATGAGTAAAACATTAAAAATACAACCCTTGGTAATGATGGAATATGAACTATTTACATGTTGTTCTTCAAGTGGAATTGACAAATTATTCATTGTATTGTTTTTGCAAGTTGGAGTTGGTTCGTCTTTAAAATTATATTAAGCCTCATAATAAAGAGCTAGGAGATAGTTTGTGAAATGAGTAACTCTTTTTCTCGAATGTGATGCATTGGTAATGTCATCCTTTATCTTGTTAGATAGAAATGTGCACCATTCAAATTTTTGATTTCGATTGTTGCGAATAATGTATGCAACAACCTAATTTAGAATGTCGGTTTTTGACCTGCGTAATAGTAATTGCTTGAAATAAAGAAATCATGGAACCAAGAAAGTGGTGTGCAACATCTTACGTATCCACTCCTCATCTTGATTTTCTGACATGAGCTGCAAAAGTCATCAAAATTAATATCAATTTGAATTAATATAAAAATATTTCGAATGAGAAAAAATTACACTTAAAATCAACATTGAAAGCATAACAAGATTTGAGGAAAATCTTATCATTTTCAAAGTGAGGGTTTCTTTGGTTGTTATTATTTTTTTAAAATGGAGGCCTATCAATCGATGGATATCAACAAGTTCGACACCAAAGGAGAATGTACGCCGATCTTCCAATGTAATAGTAAAAGTATTATTTTATGTATTATAGGATGAAAGTAGGTAGTTAAGAATCTAATGGTCAACCTAAAACTAGGGCATGCTAACAAGCCCTTGAACTCAGATGCTACTATTGAATCCTTGTATTCTGTATTCATTTCCATAACTACATATATGTGGGGGCACATAGTGCTTATGTATTGAATCTTTCCCTTGGAGGCTCTAGGTGTTGGATCCTGAGGTTCACCTTGGCCACAATAAGTCATGACTTTGATTGTGGTGACATGGAGAATTCGATTGACATCGATGTATGGTACCTGTAGCAAGTAGGGCTCGGAGAAGGAAAAAAATTGGTATCCAGGAAAGGAGAATGTGAAAATGAGGGGTTGTGTTGGTATTTATAGGGAAAATTAGGGTTTTATGACTATTGACGTGTGTCAACATCACCTTGTTGTCACATGATAGTAAGGTGTTATTGACACACGTCAACAGCATTTTTTGTCACGCGACGAGAGGTGTTGTTGATACACGTGAAAAACACATTTTCTCTTGCAACAACAAAATGTTGTTGACATGCGTCAACAACACCTTGTTATCATGTGATAGAAATGTGTTGTTGACACATGTCAACAACACATTGTTGTCGTGTTTCAACAAAAAAATTTGACGGAAATCACCAAGACCTTGTTGTCGCGTGACTTTCACACTTGCTCTCTTAAAACTTCCAAGTGAATATTTCATGCAGAAACCTATGAAAATTTTCTTTTGTGGTGAATATGACCAAAGGAATATTCACAAGGGATTTTCCACCTCCTTTTTTCTAGAGGCTTCTTAAAGTGAACCCTTTGTCACCTTCAATATACCTTGTAATGATTATTTTTGCTAAATGTAAGGTCATGACTTATCATTATTGATCTCTAAAATGGATTTTCAATCCATCCTTGTTTGAATGATTTATGAGGAACTTGGAATACACTTCTATATTTATAATAAATAGTTGTAAAACCCTTGTCAATCAATTTTCACATCTTAAAGTATTTATGAAAGCTCTAAAATATGTATAACTCAAAGTCTAAAATTTGATGAATTATGTAAACTGGAACTTACTTTTCCCGAGGAGTTTGTAATCAAAGTGTAATTTTTTGTTATAATTCATGAGAACCTTAGATGGTTGTAGCTTAAAATATGAACCTTGATTCTTTTATGAAAATTTATATTTTCCACAAAATGTGACTAACACTAAGTTTTTGAGTATTTGTATCTCTGTGAGATGATTTTCATTCTTGTAGCCATCAATTATAGAAATTATAGCTCTATTTCACTCTAAAATTCCTTTGCAAACCTTGCAAATTCATTACTAATTTTCTTCATGGTTACGGATATGTCTTGAAAGCTTGATGAATATTGCAAATTCATTACTTGTTTATATCTTTTTCTAAAAACATGTCCATCTAATTTTCTCTTGAATATTTCCTTTTCGGTTCCATGAATTTTTACATCCTTTCATTCCTACAATTAAGAATGCATGTACTTTTGAAGTTTAAAATATAACGAGGCAAAGAATAACCTCAATCTCTAACCTTTTTGTAGTCATTTTTACTCCTATCACAAAAGTAAGAACCCCGTGCACACCACCTATCACCCAGTGAGGCTAAGTGCTCACCCGAGGCATATGTAGGTGCCGAGTCTCTATTTTATGTGAGTATAGTGGGAAGCATTATCTATGATTAGTGTAAGAGTATTTAGGAAGAATTTTATACATACAAGAACCATAGGGCTCGAACGGCATCCGGATCCTTGCAATCACTTCACTGAGTGTTTTAACATATTCCAGAACATATACTATAACAAAAAGAAAGATACAACCATTCATTCATATCATGAAGGGAAAGAGAACTCATATGAATGAAATATACATTAAACCCATTGATATTCATATCTATTTATAACAAGTAACCTCAACATATTCATTGATTCATTACAAAGTGTCACAGAGTGTAGACCGCAGTCATGCGCATCACTAGATGTATGTAGCTAAGCTAACAGAAAAGAAAAATACAACTCCATGCTTAGTACATCCTTTCCTAAACCAGAATATCCACTTAGAGTAATTGTGCAGAGCTTCGCTCACTCTCTAACCCGCTATATCCCATGTATATCTCTCTTTGTCTATGTATATGTATATGTGTCTCTTTTCCCGTAGCAAGAACTTGTATTTATCACTTTCCCAGGCTACCAACTCGCCTTTCCATGCCCTCAGATCCATCGCCAAGTGTCAAATGTGGTCCTCCATGTGAGCATGTTCCTTCAAGCTTGAGCTCTCCATTCCATCTCATGATGATCTTCTAGAAGATTCCATCTAGGCATGCTCTTTCTTAGGCCAACCTGTTGCCAGGACTAGCATCTTATCCACGTGCAACCGATCATGCTTTTCACATGTTCTACCTTGGGCGCTCAAATTGGCTAAGTCCTGAACCTCCTTTCACACATCGCGCGTTCTATTTACTTCCTTAAGCCTTTCTCTTATGCGATTTTGCCTTGTATGCCATTCTATAACTGGGGTCCCACGCGCCTAAGTGCCTTCATACTTGGTCAATATTCTAGGGGCCCAACATCACCCCACACTATGCCTGTTCTCTATCCTTGAAACATCTTACTTGACCAAGATGCAAGATATTTTATGGAACCCAAAAGTATATTTATACATTACAAAATGAATAAGGAATGAAAGAATAGGGGAAAGAATGAAGAATGGGGGGGAACATCAATTCAAAAGGCTAGGAAAGTCCTTTCGTAGATCTACCTCCAGCTTGTTCCATACTTCGACCTCGCCCTTCACCTTCTAGCATAGGTCACCCACTAGGGTGCTCACTTCATCAAAGCTTAGGCCAATTCCCTGGGCACCCAAAGTGTCCACAGTCTACTCCAAGTCCTTACCCAGGTCTGCGAGTTTATCCATTCTTCTGGTAATTTGGGGGTATAGTTCCTTCATCGGGCCTTAATTGAGCTCCTTAAATCCTCAATTGCCTCTAGATTTATTTTCTACCTCAGCCGAACCTTGTCCCTCTCTACCATGTTCCCTTTGTTCTTTTCCTGAACTCTTTCAGCTCTGCTTCAAGTGTGGCGACCAAGGAGCTCGCCACCTTATCTCTAGCCACGCATGTTTCATATGTGGCTTCTGCAGACTAGGGAGTGACCTTAATCTCTATGAGTACTTGGTCACTTAGCAACAGCAGGCTTGCTACTATCTTCAATTGATCTTCCTCTTTCAAGCGTATGACCACTTCTTCTACAAATTTCAGTGCAAGGGTCGCCTCTCCATAGTGAGTACGCACGTTAAGTCTTCTAAGCATTACAAGGTTGATGTGTACCTCTGAGGGATTGGAGTTAGGTCAGGGTGCTTTAATATGATGGCACTCTTGATCGAATCCACCTTTTTGTAGACCTCCTGCACCTTTAATTTTTCCTCCTTTAACTTGTACCTTAACTGTGTGTTGATTAATTCCTCTTGTTTTAAACTCTTGGCTTTCTCCACCAGTTCTTCCTCCTTCTTTCCTAACTTCACCTCCAATGCTCTAATTATGTCATTTCACGTGAACAACCTAGCCTCGGTCTCAACCATGACTTTTTCAGAGCATTGCATACTTGTTTGTCTGAAAGTTCCTAAGCATTTACTAAGGGGTTGTCTCCCTTAGATTCTGGCAACAAGATGAGTGCTTTCTAGCAGACTTCAAAGTCTGGCTCATCAACGTGTGACTTGAATGCCCAAGAAAGCATCTTCTTGGTCCTGGGGTACATGCCATCCTTCTTAAAATACCCCATGGCTATAAGCCTTTCAGTGGGTATAGTTCTCTGGAACCGTGCATGTAACACCTTCCTTGTGTAACCCACATAGCCCATTATATGTCTCTATTCTATATCAAGAGTTCTCCTGCTCGAGCATGCACCTTTGGGGAAGCTAACTATTAGAGTGGGGCCTCCTAGGCTATCATGCTCCTTTTCAATGCTCTCCTCCTTCCCTTCCTTAAGCACTATGTCCGCGCTGCACTCTAACTCTTGGTCTACAAGGACTTCGAGCATCTTTTTCACTTCTCACTCTGCTAACTCAATAATCTGATCTTTCATGAGGCTTATGCCTCCTACTCCTTAACATCCTTCTCATTTGCCTTTGTGTCTTTGGTGCCTTCCTCATCTTGTCGCCCTTGCACTGTGCAAATAAAAACTCTTGCTTCTCCTCTCCACTCTCTTCCTCCGATTCATAGACACTAAACACATGTGGCTCTTTGTCCTTTTCAGGATCTTCTTCCTCATCGCCACCTTCTTCACTCTCATCTTCTCCTTCTCCCAAGTACTTCTCCAAGTTTTCGGTTGCCTCCGAGTTAGCTTCTTCATCCACCCTCTACTTCTTCTTGAGAGGTGGTTTCTGATCAAGAGATTCGGCCTTCTCTTCTTCCTTTGATGATTCTTCCATGGTGGTGGGTTGCTCAGGTGCCTCTACTTCTAGCATCTTCTCTTTCACTGGAGACTTCTTTCTCTGTATGTAGGTGCTTGGCTTGGTGCTTGTAGATGGCATGCTCACTGTTTGAGTAGTTGGCACACTTGGTGCTCCTTCCTCTCCTCTGCCTCTCTTCTTAGACACTGCTTCTTCTTCCCCAAGGGGTCTTCAGGTATGGAGATTTCGTTCTCCAAGTACGCACCCTTTTCAAACTTCGGCCTTATTTGCATGTACACACACGTTGTGGATCCTCCAAAGATGGGAAGTGTTATTGGTCTAGTTATTTGGATCTTGTGTGATACGTACTTCTCTATGTACACGTGCTTACCGCTAGGTAATTCAAATTCTTCCTCATCTCACCGTGTTTCCGATCCAGCCTACCTAGTTCCAAATTTTAGCTTCTTTGATTCTTTAAAAAATTTTACTCCCTTGGAAGTATTTGGCAGTGAACGCAAAAGGAAGCTTGCACCAAGGGCTCCATGATTCCTCAAAAAGATTGAATCTTCCCAAGAAATAGTGCTGGTACATCGCAAACTTAGCTTCACCCTCGGTGGCTACTGGGAGTTATTCAGGGATCCTCCATTCTACCTTGAATGCATTCCTCAAGCACGTATACCACTTTTCTAGCCACACTTTGTGGGAGTCATCATTGATCACATGCATACTTTTCGTACCTCTTTGAGCGAAGGTTCTTTAGCTTGGTACTACGAACTTGTCCGAGGCATCTGGTACTCCAATTTCTGTGAACACTATGGTGAGTAAGACATTACCAAAGAGGATCTTGTCCCCTTCCTTTATGCACTTAACAATATCCTCCATGATATGCGTAGATAATTTGTATATTGTCCCACCTGTAATCTTCCCGCAGATGTAAAAAGGTTTTTGACTGTGTCCATCTTTCTTGGCCATTCATCTTACTTACCATATGTGTGGCCATCTTTATTACAGGTCCTTGATATCTGAAATATCATAGTATCATGCGACCATTTCTTACATGCATACTCGGTGAAAATATCTTGAATAGCCTCCTTTCGTTAAGGTAATCTTCTAGGCTATGTCCCTCACATATGAGGCCTATAAATTGTGAAATCAATTGGGAGTCATGCGCATCTTGCACCCAAAGAAATTGGAAATAGTATTCATGCACCCGAGACATCAACCACCTTTATTACAAGCAATCTAGCTTCCCAAAATAAGGCAACTCATAGAGTTGCAACATCCCCGCCGCCAACTTAACCTTAACATCATTATCATATATGGGAAAACCTTTAGGTGTTCACTTGTTGCTTGGTGCATACCAATTCCAACACCATTTCTTTCTCTATGGTGTTTATGTGGTGATTATAGTCACTAACAGTGTATGATTCTCAAGTAGGATTCCCATTCCTTTCCCATCACCACCCCATCCAAGTATTACATCTCTGCATACCACTCTTCATTTGCGTTTACTTCGGGTTTTGGTTGTTTCACCTTAGCTTTGCTCTTTCCTTTCTTGGTTGACATGGTTGAGGTATTTTTATCACTCCTACCCTCTCTTTGTTACTATGTCCTTCTCTCAACCTTCGATCTCATACTTGTGATATAACTCTTTTGAACCCATGCCCTAGTCTATCAAACTTTAACTTGGATAAACTCTTCACAAGACAACACCTTTTCAACTCCTTCCACACCCATGTAATTCCTTCTGGTTTATAATCTCAAACTAGATCTTCACATTTTAATCACATAGATCTTCCACTCGATTGAATCTAAAAACCCTAGCTCATAACACTCGCTTATATCTCCAACTCTTCATTTTCGTAAAGTAAAAATGAGAGTGCCCCAACCCTTTATTTATAGTTTTTCCTTTTTCTGATCATTAAATGCTACTTTACCTAACCCCGTACTTTGTTCATTTAATGTGGCTTTTTTAAACAAAGTCTATCTTCATCACCTTTACTCACGCACTCTTCCTGCGTGAAAAATCCTCCAACCTTCTCGTGCACAACCCAACCAACCTAACAGGAGACTCTTGCACGTGTCTAACTTGCGCCAAAGGCACTTCTTCTCTCTAGATTCTTTCTTTCACCTACCTCTTGTTGCTTTAACTGCGCTTACTTTTCCTTTGTATGTGGGATCTACCAATAGCTTTATCCTGGAACCAACCATTCTATCATTCTCTTCATCTACCTCTTTCAACCGAGCTACACAACAAGGCTCTTCAACATAACTTCCTTGGTACTTTAATCATGCACTTCTTCACTTTTCTCCACCCCACACTTAAATGATGTGCGGTCCTCTGTCGCACTCACAAATTCTCCAAAAATAGCAATAAGGTTACCAGCACCCAAGGTGCAAAACCAAAACAACAACGTAAAAGGGAAACACAAGAAAGGGAAAATGCATAAAGGAAACTTCTAAACTAACTAGAAAAATTGCCTTATTTACAAACACCAAGAAGACTTATTTATAGTAGGGCTTCAACCTACTACCATTGAAGTGTCTAGGAAACTTCATCCCATCCAACGCTTATAACTGGCACGCACTTAATCAAGGATGTACGAAATTGTGTAGGGACCCAACCAATGGACTTTCAACTTTCCAGGATGGCGTAGAAACTTGGAATCATATAGTAACACCATCTACCCAACCTAAAAATTCTTGTTTCTAATATGGCGATCATGCCAAGCCTTTTGTTTTGACTTTTTCATTGTTTGGCTCCATCGAGCAAGTGATCATCTCTCATCTAGTTTCATTAGCTCATCAATGCTTTCTTTCAACGCTTGTTCATCGGCTAAACTTCCTACTCATGCTATTCACAGAGAAGGTAACATAAATTCAACTGGAAAAATGGCTTCCATGTGAAACACAAATTTAAAAGGTGTGGCTTTATTTAGTCTTTTAGACATAGTCCTATAAGCTCATAACACTACCGATACTTTTTCATCCCAATATTGTCTTCCAACATCACAGATTTTGGTCAAGGTATGACTCAGTATTTTGTTGAATGCTTCCACGGTTCCATTTTCTTTTGGGTGATAGGGCATAGTCTTGTGATGATCCACCATGAACTTTGATAACATGATCCTCATGGTCTCATTCAGAAAATGTGTACCCCTATCACTGGTCAAACTCAACGAGACATCCATACCTCGTGATAATGTTCTCCCATAAGAACCTTACTATTGTTGTTGTCGTCCAATATTTAGTTGGGGTTTCCTCTACCCACCTTATGAGATAATCCATGCAAGTGATGACATAACGTGACCCATTCCTACGCGCTACTAGTGCAATAGGTCCCACAAAATCTATCGCCCATTTTTCAAAAGGCTCCGCACTAGGGATAGGATGCAAAGGCATTTCATCTCTCCTTCCTAGTTTGCCAATGCGCTGACAGTGGTCACATGCTTTACAATAATCTCTACAATCCCTATACAAGGTTTCCCACCATAATCTTGCCATTAATATCTTGCATGCGGTGGCATCACCTGCGTAATGCCCACCCGCACTTCCTCCATGTGCTTCTTCCATGATGGCCAAGCACTCATGCTCTAATACACACCTACACAAAACTTCATCTCATCCCAACTTGTATAAGTCTCCACTAATCAACATGTAGGGCATGACACGTATGGCCAATTGCTTCTTTTCTAATGCCTTCATTCCATCTAAATACGCCACACCTTTTAAAAATACTGCAATCTCCTCCAAATCTGAGGGCATGCACCACAATCTAAATAGTTGGGCATCTAGCATTGCTTCCTCAATACTTTGTGTGTCCTCTCCTGAATCAATCCTTGACAGATGATCAAGCTCATAGTTTCTTTTCCGTGCTTTATAACAACGTTGAATTCAAACTCTTGAAATAACAACACCCATCGACATATGCACCCTTGAAGAATGGGCTTGTTCACCAAATAATTTAATGTCATGTGGTTGGTGTAGAATACAAAGGGTGTTGCCGGAGATATTGTCTAAACTTGAAGAGCACATAGATCATTAACGGTGCCTCACGCCGGTAGTGATATAACTCTACTCTGCTGGTGTTAACTTCCCGCTCTCAAAAAAGAGAGGATGATCAATAATCCCCTCACCTGGTTGTGCAAGCACTTCTTCAATGGCGGTTCCTGAGGCATCTAAATGGACATGGAAGGGCTTGTCCCAAGAGGGAAAACGTAAAATAGGCACGGTAATAAGCCTATATTTTAATGTATCAAACACCCTCTGCTGCACCTCATCCTAATGGAAGGTACTTTTGTGTCTAAGAAACTCCTCTAAAGGCACGATGATCTTGGCATATCCCTTAATGAATTTCCTGTAATAGCCCTAATGCCCAAGGAATCCGCATAGCACTGGATAGTAGGTTCCCTTAACCCTACAATAACTGCAACCTTAGCGGGATCTACCAACAAGCCCTCCTTACATATGATATGCCCCAATAGAGTCCCAAAGGGAGTAGCAAACACACATTTCTTAATGTTGAGGGATATCCTCAACTACCTACACCTTTCAAACATTAATCTCAAGTTGTCACAATGGTCCTTAACTAGACCATATACCATCCAATCATCCAAATAGACCTGAAGAAATTTATGGATGAAGTACTGGATTGCTTACACCACTATGTGTGAAAATACAACAGCACATTCTTTAATCCGAAGGGCATGACCATTTATGCAAAACTTCCCCACGCGGTGGTGAACATTGTCTTCTCCTGGTCCTCCTTTACAATATGGACTTGGTGGTATCTTAAAAATCCATCTGTAAATGAATAGATTTCACACCCAATGACTCCGTCTAAAATTTCTTCAGTGAAGGGGGTGGAAATGAATCAATGAAACAAACCACATTCAATTCCCTATAGTCCACACAAATCTTAATCCACCCATCCTTCTTAATGCTAATTACCATCGACTTATCCATTCTAAATCTTCCACCGCCTTAATGATCTTAGAAGCTATCATCCTATCTATCTCCTCCTTAACCCTCACGAAAAATTGGGATTCATTCGGTAGGGCCTTTTTCTAACTCGGGCGTGTACTATCCTTTAATTTTATCTTCATGTCCCCAAGGAATGGTGAACGTCTTTAAGCTCATGGTACCCGTGTGGGAATAAATCCTCAAATTCACGCAATAGATCAATGATTTTTGATACTTCCTTCTCTATCCAGTAATCCCTAATAATAGCTTCCTTAGGTTCTTCTTCTGAACCGATGTTAACTTTCTTCATCTTTAAAGGCTCATGGTAGGCATGCGCGTGAATGTCTCCAGCACGGCCCACTACCTCGTGCGTTCCTATAGAATGGATAACATCTAAGCTTTCTGATTCCTCTCCATCAATCACATATACTAACTTTCCCTTCTCTTTTTCCAAACACGCATGCTCAAACTGTAACCCTTCTATTTCCTCAACTTCTTCAAAGCATGCCTCCAATCCTGTTCACCTAGTAATTCCAATGTACCTATCTTCCATTCTAGAAATATCCCCATGGTAAGGTGTTTGATATCCTATAAGGCCTTATCAATCGATAGCTTGGTACTCGATACTCAAAGGTTTGTATAAGGTCACTTGTGACCTCTTGTAAATTCCTTGTCTAGCAAAGATGTCTCTCGAATGAATGTACCATGTGCGTGCACAACCCTGCAGTGTAGAATACAACTTGTGCACCCAAAGGGATAGTGGTAAATCCTTTGCACCTTCTCTCTAGAACCGTTCACACTCCTAGATATGGAAAGAGGTGGGCTGCTTCCCATAGTACTCCTTGATGATGGTGGGTACATTACTTCTAGAAAATCTAACAGAGAGAAATCCTTACCTCATGCCACTCTAAAAGGCCGTCCTGATGTGTGGCCCACTAATGAGCTGTTGTTCCAAGAAAGACATAACTTAACATCTCCCTCCATTCCTTCTCATTCTTCCACTGAGCTTATACCTCCTGCAGAAAGATCTTAGGGAAGGCTCCTCCTTAATACTTGGGAAACTCTTTTCCTCCAAGGTGCCTAACAGTGCACACCTTTATTACCTTGGTCACGGATCCTCTCAACCGCCATCCCATTAGTTCATAATTTCCATGTTCCAAATTGTCACACGCTAGGCTGGTGGTATCACTTACTAAATGAGCATCTTCAAACACGATAACTCATTAGTAGGGGTGTACCATCTCGTGGTCTCGATTGATAGCACATAATTTTTTTCCGTAACTTCTTCTCCCAATGGTTCATTAAAGGGTGTCAAATTCCCATCAACCAAGGGTATAATGACACGTTCCTCTTTGTTCTCAAAGATGACGTACCCTTTGTTGAACCGAATGTCCGCATTATTTTTGTAACACCAAGGGTGCCCAAGTAGTCTTTGGGAAATTATCTCGCTTTCAACAAGTGCCAAGAATTCAAAGTCCCCAAAAAACTTGGCTCTCGAATAGTAATAGCTTCATCCTTCAAGACACCGATGGGCATTGCCTTAGTTTTGTTCTCCATATATATCACATTCAAAGATGGTTGTAATGCAGTCTCCCCATCCGATGCCATTCATCCAAACTTAGAACATTAACCTATACACCAATGTCAATGAGTATATTGCTTTGAGGAGCCATCCATCTACAATCGCATTCAAAATAATCTCCTTGTCATAGTCGAGGTTGTGAGAGGGAAGGTTTGCATATAGGACCTGTCTCTCGCACTCTTCTCTAGTGCGTGGTACCCTCTCTCTCAACTAGGACCCTAGCAAAGGAATGATTTTCTCTTACCTTAGCATTTTAAACACCTCCTGACCTCATCTAGGTCATCCTTCTGTGCCTTGACTCTCCTTCCTTATTCCTCCTTTCTAGGATTGCTCCTTTAGACACTAGATCTCCCCTTGTAAGCTTCAAATAACATCCATGGTGTCCTGATATATCTCCTTCTGATGCGCGGGGTCTGGATACTTTCCATGAATGACCTCCTCCCTCATAACTAGGGTCTTCTGTCTTGGTACCTCTCTTGCACACGTGGCTTCTGCCCTTATTGTTACCAAGACAGGCTCCAAACCTTCATCCTGTGTTACCTAGGCATCCACTGTATGTCTACCTTCTTGATGTTGACCATCACAATGCCTTTTTCCTTCCAGTTCTACTGATTCATATGCTCAATTAATTATGGGCACTCCTCATACTTATGCTTCTTTCCACACCATGAGCACTACAACAGTCCGGGCACTCATGTTTATAATGTTCTATAGATCCATAGTTGAAACATGTTCTTCATGAGAACTCACTTCTTCCTCTGCGATTACCTCGTCCATGGAATCCTCCTCGAAAACCTCTTCCACGTGTGCCTCCATCTGTGCACTCCTCATAACAATGATCATCATTTTTAGAACCACTAGAAATGCTAGTTTGGCATACCCCATGATCAATGGCCTCATGGATTTGATCAATGAGCCTACAGTCCTTTGTATCATGGGTTATGGAGGTACAAATTTTGCAATAACAAGATACATTCTTCCTGATTGCGTGCTGTAACAAGGGACATCTACTTGCATCATGGTCCCCATGAAAAATCTCACAATCTACTATCACAACATGTACCGTCCTCTGGGGGAAATTATCCTTAATGTTCCCCTCTATTTCACAATTTGTGCACCACAAACCACTGCAAGTCTCATGGACTGAGTTTGTAGATAATTTTTCCAACTGTTTGGCTATAGCAGCAATCTGGGCCTCTAGGAACTAGCTAACACCAGTATCAATACTACCAACAACCTCGGCATGTAAGGCAGCTTCCAATGCTTCACACGGATCTGTAAAGTTTTATGAGACAAGGCCCTTCTAAAAGGGGTGACCAATCCTCCAACAAACCACTGTGCATGCTGAGAAGGATGGATATCATATGATAACTTAGAAAAAGAGTTTTAAAACACTCATCATACTCCTGCACACTCTCTACCATTCCTTGATGGATCTCCTTCAAAGCACTAATGCTCTTCTAATTGAACTTTGGAATGTGGAACTCGCCAAGAATACATTCTTTAAAGTAATGTAGTCCACCACTAGTTGATGAGGGTCATACTTTTCATACCAACTACGCATGCAACCTTGAAGTGTGGTTACAAATTTACTAGCCTTTGATTATGGGGTTGTGATACTCTTCACGCGCCATAGCAGCTTCACATTTGTGAACATGTTCCATAAGATCCTCAATGCCCCCGTAACTGGAAAATGCAGAGAAATTTCAAAGAATACTTGAGGTGGTGGATGAGGTCCTTTTCTTGAACCAGATCCTTGGTTCCCTCTGGTGTTTCTCCCACTACTCCGATCTACCAGTCCACTAGGTCTTGTACCTCCAGAGCCACTAGATCCACCATAACCACCGGTTCTAATAGGATCTGTAGGAGTTGTGTCAAGTGCTCCCACGCCCCAAAGTGAATTATGCACCGGTGGTCTATGATAGAACCCAACTAACACTACTTTGTCCCATGCCACTCCCCTGATGTGAACCTAAAAATTTTTACACTTGCCCCTTATCCAAAAACTCCTCTAAATACTAGGATGTGTGTAGAGATAGAAGAAGGGAGTGTAAAATTGTATCTCCTAGGTGAGGATCTATCTCTTCCACTAGTTTCAATCGATCAATACTTTTTCTTGGTTCAGAAAACAATGCACTGAGCTCGGCCACCGGGTGGGTTAAGATATACGCCAACAAATCTCCTTTCTCCATGCGATGAGATCTCACCACAAGCCGAAGGTGTCTCCCTTACATGCTTGCCAAAATGGGGTAAAGCACAGATCGCTCAGTTCCACATCCTTCACGTGAACCTCAACTCCTTCCCACAACGTCTGTCTCCATAGATACATCACACTAGTATCCTTGCATCATCTAGCAATCTCCATTTCACGCTCTTCGCTATACTTGAGCCATCTTTCTTCCCTCTCCTTCTCTTTTGTATCATCTGCCATCTTCCTCCACCCAAGCTTCCTTACCCAGCACTCAGAACGGTTTAGCTAGCCATTGGGAGTGCCTCTAAACTCATGGTAACCATCAATATCTTCATAGCTAGAGGAATAGCACATAGAAATGTTCCTCTAGGTTCTCACAGAAATTCAAACTCAGCAACCTCTGGGCAAGAATACATAGAAATGGCATATTCCAGAGTGTAGCTAGCTAGTACTCCTCTCCACCAATGATCTACAACACAGTTCCACGTCAGATCTGCATCCTACGCAACCTCTGGTAGTCTTCTTTGGTCCATATCCATGATCCATAATGCCAACTTGATCTAGATGCATAGGCTGAAAGCCATCCATATAACTCTACTAGGAAGCAGCAGAAGAATGTCTCATATAGATCATGGTAGAGGTTCTCTTCTACCCATCTACGTGTATTAAACTTAGGTCCAGTGCTAAATCTCTAAGAAAATTCATCCTCCATGCTCTTGAACCACGATTCAACATTTTCCAATGTTAACCGATCTTTCATTACCCTTTACATAGATCATGATGCATGTTATATCCCACTACAACTTCAAAAAGAGGTCTCGCAACAAAACAAAGATGTCATAATTTTTACTCCTATCACAAAAGGAAGAACCCTTGCACTGCACCAAATTATCACCCAACAAGCTAGCGCTCACCCGAGGCATACGTGGGTTTCGAGTCTCTCTTTATGTGAGTCTAGTGGGAAGCATTATATATGATTAGTGTAAGAATATTTGGGAAGGAATTTGGGACATACAAGAACCATAGGGCTCGAATAGCCTCCAGATCCTTGCAGTCACTTTAGCCTCGAGTGTTTTAACACATTACAGAACATATACTATAATAGAAAGAAAGATACAACCATTCATTCATATTATGAAGGGAAAGAGAACTCATATGAATGAAATATACATTAAACACATTGATATTCATATCTATTTATAATAGGTAACCTCAACATATTCATTGATTCATTATAGAGTGTCACAGAATGCAGATCATAGTCATGCACATCACTGGATGTATGTAGCTAAGCTAACAAAAAAGAAAAATACAACTCCATGCTTAGTACATCCTTTTCTGAACAAGAATATCCACTCGCAGCAATTCTGCAGAGCTTCACTCACTCTCTAACCGGCTATATCCCATGTATATCTCTCTCTCTATGTATATGTATCTGTGTCTCTTTTCCCACGGTAGGCACTTGTATTTATCACTTTCCCAGGCTGCCAACTCGCCTTTCCGTGCCCTCGGATCTGTCACCAAGTGTCGAATGTGGTCCTCTATGTGAGCATGTTCCTTCAGGCCTGAGCTCTCCATTCCATATCATGATGATCTTCTAGAATATTCCATCCAGGAATTATTTTTCCTAGGCCATCCTGTTGTTAGGATGCCATCTTATCCATGCACAACCGATCACAGCTTTTCACGTGTTTTACCTTGGGTGCTCAAATTAGCTAAGTCCCGAACCTCCTTTCACGCATCACGCACGCTATTTACTTTCTTAATCCTTTCTCTTGCGTGATTTTTCCTTGCGCACCATTATATAACTGGGGTCCTGTGCACCTAAGTGCCTTCATACTTGGTCAATATTTCAGTGGCCTAATACTTTGTCATTTTCCTTCTTTCAATTATAGTAAAACAACTTGATGAAGACAACAAGGGCAGAAACCTAAAAGATAAAGGGTTCGTCCACACATGTAATGACGGGTTTTCCTCCCATCTTTACATTTGCATGCATTCTTTATTTTCATCCATATCACACAACTTATATGGTATCTTTATACACTTTCCTTATGAATATATGCATTTTCCTTATGTAATGAATTGTATGGTGTTTCCTTTGCATTTCTTTTTAGTTACATAATCTTAAATGAACCTCTGTAACTCAATACAATAAGACAACTTCATATAATATTAAGGAATTAAAATGGATTGATTGTATCTTTATTTTATCATTAAGAACACAAGTAATAACAAATGATGCAATTGTACTTTTCTTTGACATCTCAAATATGAAACTTTACTTGTTGTTCCATTATGCATTTTCTAATGTGTATTTCCATTCCCATCTCCACCTAGGCCCCACAATAGTCTTTCATGGCTGATGCATGGTATTGGTGAAGATGAAATCTTGGAATAACATCATATGTGTTGAATTTCATCCTGAAACCAAATTCAAGCTATTGATTTCTTGTATTTTATCCCTTCATCCATCAAGAACTGATTAATGAGAAAAAAATTTGTACCCCTTTCTAATGATGACCAAAAATGGTCAACATCTTTGGTGACTTTTCTGAAATGATTGCCTACTAATCAGCCGAACCCCTTGATATGATCTTTTCTAGCCATGAAAGAAACAAAACATTAACTCGAGTTTGATAAAGCATGCCAAAGGCTAAGAAGCACTGATAAAGACTAAAAATCCTCCACAAAAACTAAAAAACATCAACTAAAACTTGTGTAAAACTACACTTGGAGGAAAGATAAACTCCTACAAGGCTAGCCAACTAAGATGGTAACCACTATTGAAAAATAAATACTAAAAGATGTGTTTTAAAACACTTAGAGGTTAGCATGGGAAACTAATTTACAATGTCAACTTATCTTTTAAAAACAATGCTTTAAATGGATCTCATTTGACCTTGATCGAAAGCTCTTCTCCATCCATTCTTGCAAGATGAAAGGCATTATGAGGCTTGTAGTTGATAATCATATAAGTCCCACTCCACAAGGAATCAAAATTTGTGTGAGCACCTGGTTTTTCTCTATCCTCATCCCATTTTAGCACTAAATATCCTTCATTGAAAATTGTTTTTATGATTTTCTTGTCAAAATTTCTTTTACCTATGCTTGATTTGGCTCCATAGACTTCATTTCTTGATTTCCAACCTATTCAATTTCTATGAGATGAGCATATCTTACTTCCATTTTTTTATTCTCCATCAATTCCACTTGTTGCATCAACTTGAAGGTTGGAATCTAAAGTGAAATAGGAAGCTTGGCTTCAAGACCATAAAAAATCTTGAATGGTGAGTTAGAAATGGACCTTTTATGAGTGATCCTATCAGCCCATAGGGATATCTTTTGTTTAAATTTGAGGATTGTCATAAATATGGATTTAATCAACTTACATATTACATAATGTTACGATAAATATTTAAATAAAGATTACATCATAACATAAGTAAATAAAGAAATACTTACATGAAATAAATAACACAGTGACAAAATATTTATAGTGGAAACACCCCCAATAGGTAAAAACCACTTTGAAAATAACCTTTTACTTCAGAGAAATTATTTTACATCTAGTAAATCACCTCCTCCTTTGAAACCCTATTTACCAAGGGTAATAAAAATCACTTGATTTGTACACTTTTGATATATTTCTGAAATATATCAAATAAGGAGCTAAAGTCATTTTTATATAAGGTGATCGGGTATGGCTCTTGACCCACCTTTTCAACCTAAAATGGTTGACACATACACCTAGGTTTATAGTATTTAATATTAGAAATTTAATCATTTTATGATATTAAATATTTAACCTAAAGTATATACCTAGGTTAGCATATTTAATAATAGAAATATAAATATTTCATATTATTAAATATTAATCTATATTAGTGATGGACGATATACATTAAGGGTTTGTCAAACCACTTAATCATTATGTTCCAACACTCCCCTTAATGTTAAGTGGGATAATATAACATATGTCAATAGATTACCTTCCCGAGGTACACTACATCGCAGGATTTACAATACTTAACCAATAAATGTTTTAGGCTAGCATATCAGTTGAAGGAATTATAACACCTTCATCATACTCAATTTACCTTTTGGTACAAAAGGATTTGGAATCTCAAAGATCATCCCATGATCAGTGGCTAAGTATGATTTGTGAGTTTTACAGGTTCTCATAAAAGGTTATTGAACCCAAGCATATATGAGCCTTTTTCAACCCGGACCTCCTTAACAATATGATTATTTTAGATGTTTACCAGTAAACTCAATAGCACGAAAGAGTTTACTGAATACCACCTTAAAGATATTTCTACACTTCTTTCTAAAAAAGAAGTCGAGGAGGTATACATGCCCGAAGGTCTTTTTACACTTGCCCGAAGGTCTTTTTTACACTTGCCTCGATGGTATTTTACAAAGACCAAGTTCCATTAGTATGTGACATTTTCATGCACACTCCCCTCAATGGAAACTCCAACAATCAAATATTTTCACAAAACTAACAAAACTTTGTAGTACTCAGGGACTTTGTGAAGATGTCACAGCCTACTCTTCAGTCATCATGAACTTTAGATTTATTTAATCACATTGCACCTTCTCACGGGTGAAGCATATATGTATATCAATGTTCTTCATCCTTTTATGTTGAATTACATTATTAATCAAGAGTAATACATCTCGGACCACCACATACAAGAGAAATACTTCCTTTAGCTTCCATTTGTATCTCTACCAACAAAATCGTTGCAGCCACATGAATTTTTACTTCTTCCATTGTACTTCTTTTTAGTAGAAGAAATGGAGACTTTTGACTATATTTTTGTTCCAAGTAATGGTTCTTACACCAAAAACTTGAACACATATCTAGTATATTTTATAACATAACATCGGATGGTTAGTGTAATGCCCACATTTTACACACACAAATACAACAGTAAAATACTAGGATAATTTTTTTTGACTTACATTGCTCACTACACAACGCCACAAAGGCTCCAAGTAAGGAAAACTCCATAACACATACGACACTTACATAAGCCATCGACCCACATAGACACATGAAAACACCATATACATGTCGATGCCACACCTTCCCCAATGAATGAATGCTAGCAATAACCCAACCACAAGAAAAGGGACTCAAGGATTGGCAATCCCACAACACATCATTTCCATGGTTTCATCTTAGCTATGAATAACATTCCAGAAAAATTTTATACAAAGATAATTTTATCCATTTTCCAAACATAGATAAAATTATTCAACCATTTAAGTTTTCTCTTTATCCATTATGAAAATTTGCATAAACTTATATAATTAAACTCCATATTTGTAATTACCTATAAAGTTCCTAATTCTCTCGTTCTTATGCTAAAGGTTTGTTTTCCCAAAAAAAATTAGTTGACATTTTATTTTACCCTCATTATGCAAGGGGACCAATAAGAATTTGTTGAGGGAAAATAATACACATCAAAGGAGGTAAAGGTTCAAGTTTCTCTTTCCTATAAACTTCCTCCATTCGAAGCACTTTTGTTTTCGTACTATGGTTGTTTTAGTATAACTTTTATTTTTATTCATTTAAGCATTTACAAGACATTATTTTATTTTATCTTATTTTTAGTGGACTCTAAACTGGCTCAAAGGCCTAGTCCAACCAAGAATCAATTTGTATCCATTATTAACAAAATTTCAATTCCTAAATCATCCATAAGGACTTCAAGTGAAATTTTGTTCCTAAAAAATTATCACACATACTATTGTTTCTAATTTCATTTACAATGTTTGCTATGTCTTTTTTTGTGTGTCACTTCATAACATAGAGAGTTATGAAAGTACTTATTTACCATTTTGAATAAGTATATGATTGGAATATTATAGCTACACACAAATCCCAAGTTAACCTCCTAATCAGTTGAGGTTTGGTTTAATTCCAACTTCACCTAATGATCTACACCTCAACTATAAATGATTTTAAGGCAAGAGGACATATTTATGCTAAACCACCTTCAAGAAAAGATGAAGGTGATATGTTGATCGAAACCAAGGTAAAAAAATTTAACTGAGAGGAACTAAGGAGTTCGTTAACAAGAGTTCAAGACCTAGAACAAGTATTTTAGGATCTCCATTTATGTCATCTGGATCTAACAGGGACTTCATTTGCTAATGAAATTAATTTCTAGATCTAATCTCGTAAGACCTGGAAATCCAAAAGGATACTAAGGTAGTATTAGCTCTACTTACCCCATAGATGGTAAGGTTACACTTCATAGTCATTGCTTCGAAAAATGACTCATAAGGGTCACCTAGGCGGTCTTGACCACTCAACACGGTGTCGGGCGTGAAGAGAGGACATTCTCCTCGTAGTTACCCAACTAGAAGGAAACCACATACTCCGGATAAATTTGGACCATGTCATTCCTAAAAGATGGGTTCACAAAAATGTCACTAAACATAATGACTATGATGGTAAACTCCAACTAGGGGTTTTATTTACCTAACCTAGGAGGTGCCATCGAGTACAAGGTTTAATTTTATTCTATGGTTTCAATTTTTTCTATGCTACAAAGGATCACACACATTAAGACAAGTTATGCACAAATCTTATACTAGGGTTGAGTGTTTCGATTAAATCTCTTTATTACATTTACAAGGTAAGAATACAACACAATAAATAATTAATCATTTATTGAACACTGAAAAATTCCCCACAATGTATTAACTTCAAATTCATTTACTATATATATATCAAACCCTTTTACCATACGCAACTATGAATCAAATTGAACCTGTGATTAAATGCACATTTCCTAAGATATCCCTAAAACTAGAATCCCATACATATTAGCAAATTTCAAATATAACATTTCTATAGCATGAGACTACATTATACATATATTTATTTTATAATGGCCTATAAAAATTACAATAATAAATAATGAATTACACATTGCCTTTTCATAATCATTCTCGCATCCCGCAAAACCATGTGTGCATGAAATTGGCAATAAGTCTCTAAGCATGGAATCCACCCTAATATAACATAATTAATGTCTTTATTTTCCCATTTACATATAATAATTATTATAATTTACATTTGAAAGAAAAGGTTTAGAAACATGTATTCATTTCATTTCATTTCACTTCATTTCGTAACCAATGAGAGAGAAAGAGAAAGGAAGAGAGAAACACCATTTTGTCAAAATTTCTATTTCACACAAGTTACAAAATATTCGAGTTTCAAATAGTTATTTACATGTGTTAAAAGTTTCCACGGTGGTTTTCCAACTTGGCTGGGGTCCTAATACTTTGTTTTACATTTTCCCTTCTAGTTGCAAAAATGTTCAATTTAGGCTCGGAGGCTAAGAAAGTGCGTTCAAAATATGTATTTCGATTGGAAAACTCATGACGGGTGGATTCTCACGTGTCCATTTATATACTAAAATTTTATAAGAACTCACATAATTCTTAAATAGCGAACGGTTTATTATTGGCAGCCAGTTTTTTGAGGCCATCGATCGTAATTGGCCTAGTTATAAATGATCAAAAGTTAGCTAGAGGGCTCATAAAACCACGTCCAAAACTAACGTTCGATGGATGAACGCACAACGATAAGTTTCCTAATATTTACCCTATATATGGAGAATTCACTAGAGTCAACGGGACTAAGAACTGATAAACTAGTTTCAAATGGTGACATGTTTTCCAGAGCCATTGGTCAAAATTGGTCCAATTTGACCTAGTCAAACTGCGACTAGAGGCCTAAAAATGCCTTTGCCAAACTATCAAGAAGAGTGTTTTTCCCCAAACTCATGGTTCCAGAAATTTTCTAGTAAAATTACTAGAGGTTTGTGAAGGTGGATAAGTGTTTCCTCACTTAGGGTCCAAATGGTGAGCCAAAACAAAACCCAACTTTTTACTTTTAACAGACTTCCCATAATTGTAAAACGGTGAAACATGGCTCCTGAAGGGCGAGGAAGTGAACGCAACTAGTAAAACGAAGTTGAGATGATGTTTAATGTGGATCTCTACATAACAGGGAACACATACGACGTTTGACATCTCTTTTATGGGGTTCACAGTGTTGTTTTGCAAGTCTCTTGAATTAGTGTTTTACTAACTTTGCAGTGAAGATAAAATGGTTGTTTTAGTTAACTCATCTAGCTCTAGCCAACACCAATATACATGCGTACCAAGTTTTGACACCCTTGGTCCAACAATGCATGATGTTTTTTTCGCAACACAGTTGAGGGTCAAATTGTAAGTCGGTAGAAAAACATGAGGCGTTGTTTTATTGATTACACTAGCTGTCTAGCTAAAATGTCCAATTTTTGAGTATCTAAAAGTTTAATTATTTTACTTTATTGCAAATGAATAGCCAAATTATACAAAAATTATGAGATATAAAGTTAAGGAAACTATTATCCAAAATTCACCCCCAGGGTAATTTTGATAACATGCATCAGATTATTCAGTCCCGAGCAAGTAAGATTGATTCGAGGCCCAAAATCATGTTTTTTGGGGTCCCCTCGGCCTTTTTCTAACTCCCCAACCAAGAAGAAATCCCAACAAGTTGAGAAAATGGAAGAAATGCAAAAAAAAAGGTTGCAGGACTGTTTTAAAGCATTTCGAGTCATACTGAGGTTCGTCATACCAAGCTTGGGGCCAAAAAAATGAAGAAAATCGGCTAAGTCCTAGTCCAGGTGGTCTGCGGGACAGTTGGGACGTCGGGATGCATGGGACGTGAAAAGCCAAATCGGCCGAAAGAGGGAAAAATTGCCTAAGTCTTTTATTTCGCGTGGTTTGGGACAGATGGGACAAAGGTACGTGCGAGACACGGATCGGCGGTTTGGCGCAAGTCGGTCCATTTTGGGTGGTTCAGAGATATTTGTCCTAGGTAGTCCGGGACAGTTGGGACAAAGGTATGCGTGGGGCGCGAATCGGCCGGTTTGCCGCAAGAAGGTCCATTTCAGGCGGTTCGGAGGTTTTCGTCCAAGACAGCCAGGACAAAGAGTACGTGTGGGACATGCAGGATGTGAAAGGCAAAAATGGCCGAAAAGAGACAAGGAGGCCCATGGATGAATCAGAACGTGCCACGTGTCAGAAGGTTGAAAAGTTGCTAAGTGTTTGGTGCGAGGTAAAAATGCGCCTCTCAGGCCCGAACCAATAAAATAATGCCACGTGTCCAAGTTTAAGGGCCTGAAAGGAATTTTTAGAAGATGAACCCATGGATGAATCAGATCCTGACACGTGTCATCCAAGTGGCAGAGCGTGGAAAAAATTCAAATATTTTCCCGCCGATCCGTTTTGTCCTGTTTTTTCCCTAAATCTTCAGATCGCCATAACTTTCGATCCAGAGCTCGATTTTTGCGTTCTTTATATCAATGGAAAGTTGGTGAAATTATCTACACGATTCTCGGGGTCAATCTTGCATTTTGGTTCAGTTTGGAGAGATAAAATCAAGAAACATCTCTGGCATGTGGTAATGGCCAGAACTGACGTTTCAACAACCAGTTTTAATGCAGAATGGGTCGCATTCTTCTTCAGCACGGTTAAAAATGTCAAGGCATGGGTTTGTAAGGATGCCCATGCTATTTTAATGCATCTGCATTCAATGAGGAATGGCTCCCATGTTTTTCCCATTTTCTCTCTCCTGGGCTCGACCCATGCATTGTAAATAGCCAGATTTGGCTCACAACCAAATGGGGAACATTTCTTTGGATAGCAAGCTTCTTCTTTTACCTTCACAGGTGATTTTTGCAAGTATCAGACCTCTTCTAAAATTGTAACAGGTTTTCTACCTCTTTGATGTTGTAATGAAGGGATTTTGACAATGGAAATGACAATGCAGGCTCTGTGACCAGTTTTCAGTCCTCTGTTTGTGTTGCTTGTTTCATTTCAGACCTCTGATTACATCTTATCAGCCTGTGCATGATGTTTTATGTTGCATTTTATGATCTGTGTCTATCTAGCAGAACAAGAAGTGTTCACCACTCCTCCTTTGGTGTATCACCTATTAGTTTAGTTTCATTTTTGCACTTTCTATCTCTGTCTCCTTGGATTTTAGAGTAGGATTAGGTTTCAAACCTCTGCAATAGTGCAAATAATAGATCTGATCAGAGGAGTTTGAGGAACCAGCCTCTAATCTGAGATTCCTCTCTCATTTTTCAAGTCCCACACTTGGAGAGAGGTTTCAATGTTGTGTAATTGCACTGGATGCCTGAAACATCAACCTAGAAGCCTGATGTGCATCCAGGGGTTCTGCAGATTTGCACTAATAGTTTTGGCACGCCCGGTGGGACCTTAGAGGTCTTTCACTTTATCTTTGATAGGTTGGTGTGTTCCTGTTAAAGATTCAACCTTTTGGAGGCACTTTCAAAAGCACATCTGGCGACTCCATCTAGTAAATAACTCATTCTCTGAGTTGCAGACCACTTTTTCATCCATTTCCATCCATCCTTCTTTCCATCTCTTTCATCCTTTTCCATTCCATGAAGTTGTGTAATCATGACTTCATTTCCATCATGGAATTCACATTTACAACAGCAGTATATCACACCTCCAACATGTTTTACAAATCCTCCAAATCAGCATTTTGATCAAATTCAAAATCAGCATATCTACCCATATGAGCAGCAGTGCCAAAGTTAGTTTGGTTGTGAAGCACATCAAGAGCAAGGGTATGCATGCAATGAAGACAATCAAATGGAAGATGCAGATTTTGTGGAAAAAATCCAAAAGATGGAGGCAAAGATGGTGCAATCAAGAGCAACAGCTCAAATGAAGGCTTTCAGAATTGGTTTCCGGACTCCTTGTCCATGGGGAGGCCCTTTTCCAAGACACTTCAGCCCTCAGGAGAAGCTGGACTTTATGATGAAGATGCTGCCCCAACTTGCACAATGGATAGCAGAAATAGAGGCCTATACACTTGGTGTTGAACAACCTTGTCAATGGGTAAGTTCTACACCATCATCTGGTTTTTCTCTTCCCATTACTCAAGCAACATCATCTCATTTGGAATTTCAAATTCTAAATCCAGTCAATGCTGCCCCAGGAGTTAATTCCATTTCTCCATTCCCTAGTCTTCCACCACATCTCGATTCTTCTGTCCTTTTCCCTTCCAAACAGCCATTCCCTCCAAAGAAACAAGAGTTTCTACCTCCTCCACCACCACGAAAAATTTCCAAATCAATTGAGTTACAATCCACTTCTCCTCTTGCATTCCCAAATCCATGTTGGGAGGATAAAAATTAGAATGCCAGTCAAGGAAAACAGCAGCAGAAAGAAGAGCCAAACAAAGATAAAGAAATTCAAAGTCTGAAGAGTTGGGCTCTTAAATTTGGGATGACAAAGATCCCCTTGATGGTTAAGCCTTCAGAAGAGGTTGGAGTTGGAAAACAAGTGGTGGTTAGGACTGAATTTGTTGCAGCAGGAGAAGAGAAAAAAGAAGAAGCAGATCAGCGATCAGTTTGCTCAGAAAGTAGCGTCCATGTTGGCACTCTATTTGAAGGGAATTCTGATTCAATTCAAGTTGCACAATCAGCCATAGAGGAAGAAAGCTCTGAAGAAAATCCTACAGTCCCAACTTGTCCTCTAGAGCAGCAGATCAAAGAGTTTGACTTAACAAACTTCGTGCTAGAGGAAGAGTTCTATCAAGAGCAAGATTGTCTTCAAGTAGTAGAAGAGGGAGAAGTTGCTCCAAATCCAAAAGAAGAGGAGCACATTCTAGTTGTGTAGGAGAAAATTACAGATCCAAGGTCTTTGAGCACAAAGCAGGCTACAGGAGAACCTTCAGTTCTTCTTTCTACTTCATCTCTCTCAAGTTCTAGTGCTAAAGAAGAGTTTGACCTCTCAAACTAAGTGTTAGAGGATGAAAGAAACCATGATGATCAAGTTACAGATCAAGAGGACACCATGGAGGAAGTTGACCATTTGCAGTAGGACAACAATAAGGTAGTTTATCTGTCATCGATTTAGAGGACTGTTTTGATGAAGAAGAACCAATTGAGTTTCCACCATTCTCTCTTTCATCATCCACGTTCCAAACACCTGAGCCTACTATCATGAAGGAGAGCACCCATTTGCAGCAGCCTGCATCTTATAGCAGCTCTTTGGAACCAAGATTGGAAGATTTTAATCTTTCATGTCCTTCATTGGAGGAAGAGAAAGGGCACAAAGATTCTACCACTTCACATCACCCACCCAAGAAGGTCTACGAGAAGACTCCATTTTTGGAGTTGAAAATCAGAGCTATGGGCATATCAAACGGATCATACCTTGCCCAATAAGGTATTTGACTTCATTGGAGTCAAAGGAGAAGTCACAACCAGTCATGCTTGCTTCTAAGCATGAGGATGAGTTACAAAGAACCAAGGATCAGCTGTCATACCTCTTCAATCCAAATGCAGAGCAACTAAAAGAGGTATTGAATTTTCCTTTAGCCGATACCTTGACGATTTGGGTGGAAGACCGAGTCCTTGTTAATTTTCCATTCATCTAATCAGCCATGTTCAATGCCAAATCAATTGCATGGATGCCAATTTTGAAGAAAGGAAGCTATTTTACACAACTAGTTGCAGGGTTTGTTTAGCCCACTTTTGCTTCCAGTTAGAATAGAGTAGGTAGTTTTGCTTTCAGTAAAATAAGTGCTTGTGTACACTCTGCATGTTCCATTTGGAGCATGTATGATTTTCAGTTTTGTACATAGTTTTTGTGGTGCTTTGGTATTGCTCTTGCACGGTCCATTTCAATGGTTTCCAAGTGGCTCAGAGAGGAGGTTTTCAAAGTTCAGATCAGTTTGCAGGCTACAACTCATGACTCCATGCCCAATGGATGCTTCAGGCAACTGGTAACTTCATCTAGCAGGCAGATGACCCCGCTGAGTCACCAAATTGTTATCCAAAATTCACCCCCAGGGTAATTTTGATAACATGCATCAGATTATTCAGTCCCGAGCAAGTAAGATTGATTCGAGGCCCAAAATCATGTTTTTTGGGGTCCCCTCGGCCTTTTTCTAACTCCCCCACCCAAGAAGAAATCCCAACAGGTTGAGAAAATGGAAGAAATGCAAAAAATAAGGTTGCAGGACTGTGTTAAGGCATTTTGGGTCATACTGAGGTTCGTTGTACCAAGCTTGGGGCCGAAAAAATGAAGAAAATCAGCTAAGTCCTAGTCCAGGCGGTCTCATGGGACAGTTGGGATGTCGGGACACGTGGGACGCGAAAATCCGAATCGGCCGAAAGAGGGAAAAATTGCCTAAGTCTTTTGTTTCAGCGCAGCTTTCGGACAAAAGAGGACAAAGGTACGCCGGGACACGGATCGGCCGTTTGGTGCAATTCGGTCCATTTTGGGTAGTTTGGAGATATTTTTCCCGTAGTCCGGGACAATTGGGACAAAGGTACGCGAGGTACGCATGGGGTGCGAATGGCTGGTTTTCCGCAAGAAGGTTCCGCTTGGGCGGTTCGGAGGTTTTTGTCCGGGATAGCCGAGCAAAGAGTACACGGGATGCGTAGGACATGAAAGGGTGAAATGGCTGAAAAGAGATAAGAGGCCCGTGGATGAACCAGAACGTGCCACGTGTCAGAAGGTTGAAAAGTTGCTAAGTGTTTGGCGTAAGGTAAAAATGTGCCCCTCAGGCCCGAACCAATAAAATAGTGCCATGTGTCCAAGTTTAAGGGCCCAAAAGAAATTTTCAGAGGATGAACCCGTGGATGAATCAGAGCCTGACACGTGTCATCCAAGTGGTAGAGTGCGGAAAAAATTCAAATATTTTCCCGCCGATCTGTTTTGGCCTGTTTTTGCCCTAAATCTTCATATCGCCATAACTTTCGATCCAGAGCTCGGATTTTCATGTTCTTTATATCAATGGAAAGATGGTGAAATTATATACATGATTTTGGGATCAATATTGCATTTTGGTTTAGTTTGGAGAGAGAAAATCAAGAAACATTTCTGGCACGTGGTTATGGCCAAAACTGACATTTTAATAACCAGTTTTAATGCAGAATGGGTCGCATTCTTCTTCAGCACGGTTAAAAATGTCAAGGCATGGGTCTGTAAGGACACCCATGCTATTTTAATGCATCTGCATTCAATGAGGAATGGCTCCCACATTTTTTCACATTTTCTCTCTCCTGGGCTCGTCCCATGCATTGTAAATAGCCAAATTTGGTTCACAACCAAATGGGGAACATTTCTTTGGATAGCAAGCTTCTTCTTTTACCTTCACAGGTGATTTTTGCAAGTATCAGACCTCTTCTAAAATTGTAATAGGTTTTCTGCCTCTTTGATGTTGTAATGAAGGGATTTTGACAATGGAAATGACAATGCAGGCTCTGTGACCATTTTTCAGTCCTCTGTTTGTGTTGCTTGTTTCATTTCAGACCTCTGATTACATCTTATCAGCCTATCCATGATGTTTTATGTTGAATTTTTTGATCTGTTTTTATCTGCAGAACAAGAAGTGTTCACCACTCCTCCTTTGGTGTATCACCTGTTAGTTTAGTTTCATTTTTGCACTTTCTATCTCTGTCTCCTTGGATTTTAGAGTAGGATTAGGTTTCAAACCTCTACAATAGTGCAAATAATAGATGTGATCAGAGGAGTTTGAGGAACCAACATCTAATCTGGATATTCCTCTCTCATTTTGCAAGTCCCACACTTGGAGAGAGGTTTCAATGTTGTGCAATCACACTGGATGCCTGAAACATCAACCTAGAAGCCTGATGTGCATCCAGGGGGTGCTGCAGATTTGCACTAATAGAAACCATGCCTGGTACAAGGAAACTCCAATAGCATGCGGCATTATGCACAAGGATCTTCCATGCTCTAACCTTGTCTTTGAGGAAATGAAAGGATTTTGTGAAATAACATATCTCTGATAAATATTCCAATGTGGTTGAACACAATCCAAAAGACTTGTTCCCATCTTCTTTGAATGCAATACCATTTCTATGCCTTTTATTTTTCTTTCTTTTTTTCGTATTCTCCACATTGTTGAATTAAGTTTAAAAAAAACCCACCATGCACAATGACCTCCACAAAAATAGAATTTTTTTCATATAATCAACAAATCCAACTCACATGCCAACAGAGCCCACAAATCTCTAAGAACTAAATATATGTTAAGAAAATGATTCGATAATATTTCTGATCACTTTATATACAATTTGTTTTGTCAGATTATTAATGGGAAAACCAAAGACTTACTTGGTCAGGTATCATGCAAAATAATAATCAGATTAAGATCCTTGGTAAATTCCCCACTCTGAACATAGCCTGCAATCATTTGTATTCCATGAAATCACAATGCCCATCAAGGTAAAAAATATGCATAGCCTATTCTAAAGATCCCATTTAGGAAGATGTTAGAAAGTTTGTGTAATTTGGATTTACAACTACCAATTGCATTTTCTTGAAAGTTTCTAATCCTTTTCAACAAACCCATTTTGTGCATATCATGCATCCATTGTAGACCACAAGGCCGCATTTATTTTAGGAATTTAGTTGAACAGTTCACATGTCAAGTGCATGTTTCCACACTTGCATACATATCTACCGGAGCACTTGCAACCACAAAATCTGAAAATATTCATCTATCCTACATACCCTGTATTCTCAAGAACATGGTTTCACAGGGAAATATAGTCCACTCTTTCATCTCTCATAGTTGATTAAATGACATTTTCTCGCCCACAAAATTATTAAAGCATATAGAAGACATTTGTATCCTCATAAGGAAGTCACATTGTTTCACCATATGCAACAAACAAGTCTCAACTTGATCAATTTATAACATTATACTCCCAACTTGTATAAATCACCTCCTTGATTTGTAATCATCTTCTTCTTCTACTTACAACAAACCAACAATTCTGAGTTGAAATTTCTTCAAATATAGATACAAATGTAGATGCAAATCAATCAATTTGTAAATAGCAAACAAAGGGGTGGCATGTTGAAGGTTCATTCAAGAACTGGAAAACTTATTCGAGCAATAGTAAATCCATGTCAAATAATTTGTATATGATAAAAGAGGAGACATTTGGGTTCATATTTATCTTTGCGTGTTGGATTGATCTGACCCATAATGGTATTGATTAAAGGATGGCTATGAATTGGGGATGGCTAATATTAATAGCTATGATTGGAAAAGTTCCCCATAACATCATGCTTATTTAATTTTTACTTTGTATAACTCCACTCTTCCGCACTCTCTAATTGCTTCTAACCCGCAACATAGATCTAGTTTCTTAGCATGGTTCTTTCCTTGTAGAAAAAAGTAAGGTGTTTGTCTTATTTAGCAAGGAAAACTTTACAAGATGGATATATCCTTTGGGTCGGCCATGCCCTAATAGGCCACTACCACACTCCACCGCCCACTCGTGCCACCATTAAAGATCTAACCTCTCCCACTCAACTTCCCAATGCTTTCCCTCCTTTACTTATTATTTTTCATCTTTTTTTCTTCCTTTCTTATATTAAATTTTTAATTTAAAAAAATGTTGAGCACTAAATTTACCTCCCCTTATAATATCATCATCGTCGATGTGACATAACATCAAGATATTAAAATTAATAAGCAATGAAGGAAGCTAATGATGATAAGTTCCGTCTAGGGATAAGATCTTTGTCGTTAGAACATGACCACAATGAGGTCAATAAAGTTTAACAAGTTCTTAAAATTTTAATATTCTGTGAAGATTGGTAGTTCTCTTTTACTCTATCAATTAGTTAGTCTTTTCCTTTACTTTATTCCTTATTCTCAAGCTCTTAATATTTCATTGTTTCAAGATTTCACTTTATTTATTTTCGTGGGTGCCCAATAGTAATTGGCCTCAAGATGTCACACAAAACTTAACACAACACAAACAACCCATGATAAACCTTGCTACTTACTTTCATGATTGTATCACATCACAAGAACTCAACCAAACCATGGAAGGAACATACACAATCCACACAACATAGTACTTATTGCACATGCCCCGACACAATAGTACTTGTAACATAAGCAGACTACAACAACATGGAATTCCTAACATGTACACATATGAAGGTTCCACAAAACTCCAGACCATTTTTATAGCTACAAAGTGTCAAGATGGAAGCAACATCACAAGACATAGCCCAAACTCACAAATGTACACATAACTCACTATACCAACTCCACACCTCACAAGACATCACAAAATAATCTCCATATATCTCCCAAAGCATCACTAAACAAATACATATACCTCCCAAGAATCACAGAACAACTCCATATACTTCCCAAAGCATCAATCACACCCACACAAATCTCTTATGCCTCCCTCAAGTGTCTCTTATGCCTCCCTCAAGTCTCTTATGCATCCCTCAAGTGTCTCTTATGCCTTCCTCAAGTCTCTTATGCCTCCCTCAAGTGTCTCTTATGCCTCCCATAAGAAAATAAGACAAAGATAAATTTTTGTTTTTGCTCCAAAAAGGAGGTCGGTCACCTTATGGACCTGCGCACATAAGGTCCAAACACCTCTAACATAAGTGACATAATAACTCATGGTTCGACAACCCGCTAGTTATCTATAACTCCTTGGGGTGTACCCCCATACAATGAAGTGGGTCCATAGGTTTCACCACTCCATGGTGAATCCCATGACCCTATTCCAACACATTACGACATTAGAACTAGCATAACAATCTATTTCAAATGCCAAGTGGCAACAATCCTAAGCCTTTGGCTAGGCTATAAAAATTTTAAACTTTAAAAGGAAAATTTAAATCTAAGCAAAACAAATGGCTAAATGGCCATAGTTAGTGCAAAAATCTGCATGTTAGTGCAACAACCAAATAAATGCCCAAAATATAAGAACATGTCAATCAAGAAAATTACTGGTTCTAGCAAGAAAAGGAAAGTGTTCAATTTATGAATAAAATATGTGTAAGGAATCAATGCATCACAATAACTATGTGGTCCTTTACGGCCACCAAAGGGGTACTCAACGAGTTGCTGAGAAATCGACATTGAACCTCAACTCATAAAATAACATATCAGATAATACAACTGTCATCATATCCATCTCAACCATCCCGCCGCCACTTCGATAAGGTTCAACATAGTAAAAATCACATAGGTTGAATCCATATGATAACCATATTAGGAGAGATAAAAGAGTACAAGTCACCATCTACTAAGCCTAAGGTGTTCACAAACACAATATGCATGGCACCCGTTGAACAAGTGCCACATATACCAAAAAAACAAAATTGGGTTTTCACCTATGTAAGGCTCTACTTCCTATCTCGTACTTGGCTCACGTGACTAGTCAATGGTACATATTTCCTTACTCCAAACATGTACACCTTTTACAAATTTCCCTTAGGGTTGGCTAGTGTGGGTTCCACAACATAACACATAACTACATCACTAACACAATGACGATTCACACAAATTAACCATAGCATCTTACGCATGGTATATATATAGGGTATAATACAATCATTACTTTCATGGATTAAAATACATCACATTACCACATTATGCACCCTAAGTGCAATCACTGTACATTAGGGATCATACACCCACCATATGCCCCTAAATCATGACATGAACCATCACATTTTTCATGAATTATACGTATGAGGAACACAATGTATAACCTTACAACATATAGTCAATTCCAATTACAACATGGTGATACACATGATTTATCACAACATGGTGATGACATCACGATAAAATCCAATTCACTTTACAACAATTTTTTCATGCAATACCTCAATACACCTTCATATCACATAATGCCCAAAATGCTCCAATACTCCGCAATCCACAATAACATGTTTTTTCACACACAATAAGGTGGTACATCACACATGGACTCTTCATAGAAGCTATGAAAAGGAGAGAGAATAATCTCATCTCCAACACATCAACACAACAACAATTATGCACTAAGTGACATGCACAACATGTGCATTCATAATATCACAATTACAACATCGTTCACATCACACTTATATAACATTACTCTTCCAATATCCACCACCACCATACAACACCATCACAACTCCAATCTGCCCCAAAGGTTTGAGATCATGAACCTTTGCTCTGACACCAAGTGTAAAGACCACATTTTACACACACAAATACAACAGTAAAATACCAGGACAATTTTTTTTTTTTTATTACATTTCTCACTACACAACGCCACAAAGTCTCCAAGTAAGGAAAAATCCATAACACATATGACACTTACATAAGCCATCAACCCACATAGACACATGAAAACACCATATACATGTCGATGCCACACCTTCCCCAATGAATGAATGCTAGCAATAACCCAACCACAAGAAAAGGGACTCAAGGATTGGAAATCCCACAACACATCATTTCCATGATTACATCTTAGTTATGATTAACATTCCAGGAACATTTTTATACAAGGATGATTTTATCCATTTTCCACATATAGATTCTGTAATTCATTTCACATTCAACTTATTGTTCAACCATTTAAGTTTTCTCTTTATCCCTTATGACAATCTCCATAACTTACATAATTAAATTCCATATTTCCAATTACCTACAAAGTTCCTAATTCTCTCATTCTTATGCTAAAGGTTTGTTTTCTCAAAATATGTTTAGTTGACATTTAATTTTACCCTCATTATGCAAGGGGACCAACCAGAAGTTGTCGAGGGAAAATAATACACATCAAAGGAGGTGAAGGTTCAAGTTTCTCTTTCCTATAAACTTCCTTCCATTCGAAGCACATTTGTTTTCGTACTATGGTTGTTTTAGTATCAATTTTAGTTTGATTCAGTTAAGCATTTACAAGACATAATTTTATTTTATCTTATTTTTAGTGGACTCTAAACTGGCTCAAAGGCCTAGTCCCACCAAGAATCAATTTGTATCCATTATTAACAAAACTTCAATGCCTAAATCATCCATAAGGACTTTAATTGATTATTTTCCTAAAATATTATCACACATACTATTTTTTCTAATTCATTTACAATTTTGTTAGGTCTCTTTTTTGTGTCACTTTATAACATAAACAGTTATGAAAGTAATTATTTACCATTTTGAATAAGTATATGATTGGAAGCATTATAACTACACATGAATCCCAAGTTAACCTCCTAATCAATTGAGGATGGGTTCAATTCCAACTACACCTAATGATCTACACCTCAACTATATATGATTTTAAGGTAAGAGGACATATTTATGCTAAACCACCTTCAAGAAAAGACGAAGGTGATATGTTGATAGAAACCAAGGTAACACATTTAACTGGGAGGAACTAAGGAGTTCATTAACAAGAGTTCAAGACCTAGAACAAGTATTTCATGATCTCCATTTATGTCGTATGGATCCAACAAGGAATTCATTCGTTGATGAAATTAATTTCTAGATCTAATCTCCTAAGACTTGGCAATCCAAAAGGATACTAAGGGAGTATTAGCTCTACTTACCCCACAAATGGTAAGGTTACACTACATAGTCATTGCTTTGAACAAGGACTCATAAGGTGACTTCCAAGGTGGTCTTGACCACTCAACATAGTGTCGGGTCTGAAGAGAGGAAATTCTCCTCGTAGTTACCCAACTAGAAGAAAACCACATACTCCGGATAAAGTTGGACCATGTCATTCCTAAAATATGGGTTCACAACAATGTCGCTAAACATAACAACTATGACGGTAAAATTCAACTAGGGGTTTTATTTACCTAACCTAGGAGGTGCCATCGAGTACAAGGTTTAAGTTTATTCTATGGTTTCAATTTTTATTCTATGCTACAAAGGATCACACACATTAAGACAAGTTATGCACATATCTTATACTAGGGTTGAGTGTTTTGATTAAATCTCTTTATTACATTTACAAGGTAAGAATACAACACAATAAATAATTAATCATTTATTGAACACTGAAAATGCCCCACAATGTATTAACTTCAAATTCATTTACTATATATATATCAAACCCTTTTACCATACGCAACTATGAATCAAATTGAACCTGTGATTAAATGCACATTTCCTAAGATATCCCTAAAACTAGCATCCCATACATATTAGCAAATTTCAAATATAAATTTTTGTAGCATGAGACTACATTATACATATATTCATTTTATAATGACCTATAAAAATTACAATAATAAATAATGAATTACACATCGCCTTTTCGTCATCATTCTTGCATCCTGTAAAACCATGTGAGCATGAAATCAACGATAAATCATTGGAATGGAATCCACCCTAATCTAACATAATTAATGTCTTTAGTTTCCCATTTACATATAATAATTATTATAATTTTTATTTGAAAGAAAAAAATTTAAAACATGTATTCATTTCATTTCATTTCACTTCATTTCGTAACCAAGGAGAGAGAAAGAGAAAGGAAGAGAGAGAAACACCATTTTGTCAAAATTTCTATTTCACACAACAAGTTACACTATGGAGTTTCAAACAATTATTTACATGTGTCAAAATTTTCCATGGTGGTTTGGCAACTTGGCTGGGGTCCTACAACTTTGTTTTACATTTTCCCTTCTAGTTGCAAAATGTTCAATTTAGCTCTAGAGGGTATGAAAGTGCATTCAAAATATGTCGTCCGATTAGAAAAATCATGACGGGTGGATTCTCACATGTCCACCTATATACTAAGATTTCATAGGAACTCACATAATTCTGAACTAGTGAATGGTTTATGATTAGCGACCAGTTTTCTAAGGCCATCAATTGTCAAATTGCCTAGTTATAAATGATCAAAAGTTAGCTAGAGGGCTCATAAAACCACGTCCAAAACTAATGTTCGATGGACGAACATGTAACAAGAAGTTTCCTACTATTTCCCCTATATATGGAGAATTCACTAGAGTCGATGGGACTAAGAACTGGGAAACTAGTTTCAAATGACAACATGTTTTCCAGAGCCACTGGTCGAAATTGGTCCAGTTTGACCTAGTCAAACTCATGACTGAGGCCTAAAAAATGCCTTTTCCAAACTATCAAGAAGAGTGTTTTTCCCCAAAACTCATGGTTCCAGGAAATTTTCTAGTAAAATTACTAGAGGTTTGCGAAGGTGGATAAGCATTTCCTCACTCAGGGTCCAAACGACGAGCCGAAACGAAACCCAACTTTTCACTTTTAGTAGCTTCCTATAATTGCAAAACAAGTGTAACATGGCTCCTAGAAGGGTGACAAAGAGAACACAACTGGTAAAATGAGGTTGAGCTAATGTTTAATGTGACTCTCTACATAAAAGGGAACACATACGATGTTTGACATCTCTTTTACGGGGTTCACAGTGTTGTTTTGCAAGTCTCTTGAAATAGTGTTTTTCTAACTTTGCAATGAAGATAAAATGGTTGTTTTAGTTAACTCATCTAGCTCTCGCCAACACCAATATACACGAGTACCAAGTTTTGACACCCTGGGTCTAGCAATGCATGATGTTGTGGTCAACACGGTTGAGGGTCAAATTGTAAGTCAGTAGAAAAAAAAACACAAGGTGTTGTTTTATTGATTACACTAGCTGTCTAGTTAAAATGTCCAATTTTTTAGTATCTAATAGTTTAATTATTTTACTTTATTGCAAATGAATAACCAAATTATATAAAAATTATGAGAGATAAAGGTAAGGAAACCATGCCTAGTACAAGGAAACTCCAATTGCATGCGGCGGTGTGCACAAGGATCTTCCATGCTCTAACCTTGTCTTTGAGGAAATGAAAGGATTTTGTGAAATAACATATCTCTGATAAATATTTCGATGTGGTTGAACACGATCCAAAAGACTTGTTCCCATCTTCCTTGAATGCAACACCATTTCTATGCCTTTTATTTTTCTTTCTTTTCATATTCTCCACATTATCAAATTAAGTTAAAAAAATCCCACCATGCACAATGACCTCCACAAAAATGGAAAAAATTTCATATAATCAACAAATCCAATTCGCATGCCAAAAAAGACTTCAAATCTCTGAGAACTAAATATATGGTAAGAAAACAATTTAGACAATATTTCTGATCACTTTATAGACAAAGTTTTCTGTCGATTATTAATGGGAAAGCCAAGGACTTACCTGGTATCATGCGAAATAATAATCAGATTTAGATCATTGTTAAATTCCCCACTCTAAACATAGCCTACAATCGTTTATATTCCATGAAAGCACAATGCCCATCAAGACAAAATATATGCATATCCTATTCCAAATATCCCATTTTGACAAAGGCTGGGAGGATGCTAGAAAGGTTACGGAATTTGGATTTAAAACTGCCAATTGCATTTGCTTGAAAAATTCTAAGCCTTTTCAAGAAACCCATTTTGTGCATATCTTGCATTCATTGCAAACCACAAGGTCGCATTTCTTTTACGCATTTAGTCGAACAGTTCACATTCCAAGTGCATGATTCCACACTTGAATACATATCTACCAGAGCACTTACAACCACAACATATGACAATATTAATTTATCCTCCATACCTTGTATTCTCAAGAACATGGTTTCACAGGGAAAGATAGTCCACTCTTTCATCGCTCATAGCTGATTAAATGGCATTTTCTACCCACAAAATTATTGCAGCATACAAAAGACATTGGTATCCTCACGAGGCAATCACATTGTTTCACCATATGCAACAAAAAGGTCTCCACTTGATCAGTTTATAATATTATACTCCCAACTTGTCTAAAGTGCCTCCTTGGTCCTCAATCCTCTTCTTCTTCTACTTACAACAAACCAATAGTTGCAGGTTGAACTTTCTTCAAATACAGATACAAATGTAGACCCAAATCAATCAATTTGTAAATAGCAAACAAAAGAGTGGCATGTTGCAGGTTCATTGGGGAAATGGAAAACTGATTCAGAGTAGTAGCAAATCCATGTCAAACAATTTGTATACGGTAAAAGAGGAGACATTTGGGTTCAAATTTACCTTTTTGTGTTGGATTGATCTGAATGATAATGGTACTGATTAAAGGATGGCTAAAAATTGGGGATGGGTAATAGTAAGAGATACAAGTGGCACAATTCCCCATAACATCATGCTTATTTAATTTTGAGTGTAGAACTCCACTCTTACTGCACTCTCCAATTACTGCTAACTTGCAACGTAGACCTTGTTTCTGAGCATGGTTCTTGCCTTGTAGAAATAATAAGGTGTTTTTATTATTTAGCAAGGAAAACTTGACAAGATGGATATATCCTTTCGGTCAACCATGCCATGCCCATAGGCCATTGCCACACTCCACCACCCACTCATGCCACCATTAAAGATATAACCTCTCCCACTCAAATTCCCAATGCTTTCCCTCCTTTCCTTATTATTTTTCATCTTTTTTTCATTAAATTTTTAATTTAAAAAAAAGCTTTGGGCAATCGCAGCTTAGAATCAAAAATCCATATAAGATAGCATTTTCGTTCTTATTATATGCAACCCATAATTGATTGTTCCTTTCAAATATCTAAAAAATATTTTTGCAACATTCCAATGATCTCTAAAAATGGTTCCCGCATAAACCTTGAAGTAATTCCTACCGTATAGGAAATATTTGATCTCGTTAAATAGTTAAATAAATCAAACTATCAACTAATATTGTATATAAAATAGGATCAACCTTTTTCATGTGCGATTTAGGGTAAATATTTATTCAACTTCCATTAAAGTATAAAATGGTTTACAATCAATCATAAGAAACATTTTTTCAATTTAATGGTTGCATATTGTCTTTTACAAAAATAGAATGAAATACAATCATACAAAGAACATGATGTGAGAGACCTAACTCATTCATTTCAAAGTACTCGTCTTCAATTTCTCTTTAATCCTATGAATTAAATCAAATTGTCACCATTTATAATAAAATCATCAAAATATATACATGTAATGATAATATGCGAGTCTTATTTCTTAATGAATATATCAATGTTAGAAGAACAATTAGCAAAACCTAACAATTTAAAGAAAGAAACAATTTTTGAATATCAAGCTCTAAGATCTTGTTTTAAACTATATAAGGATTTCTCAACTTACAAACATAGTTTTCTTTACCATTTTATTCAAATCCTTTAGGTTGAAAAATGTAAAGTTTTTCTTTTAAATTGTAATTCAAAAAGTATTTTTCTTATCCATTTGATGGATTTCCCACCCAAATTAAGTGACAATTACAAATAAGGCCCTAACAGTACTCATTTTAGCTATAGGAAATGTCTCAACATAATCAATACCATATTTCAAGTGAAACCTCTAGCAACAAGTCTAGTTTTATGTTTGTTAATACTACCATCAACATTATATTTTACTTTGTATATCCACCTAGACCCTATAATACTTCATGACTCAAGTTCATACAAGGTAATTAATGCATGATACATATGATGGCTTCTGGTCATTTTCCTAAGGTTAATAGGATTTGAAATTTCTAACATAGATTGAACCCAATTTAATTTCTTATCTAGGAAGATAAGAGTTTCAGAAACATCTATAGTATCAAAACATCATCATGACCATTTACTAAATCATAATCAAAACCATCATTTAGAAGCATTTAATGAAGTAACTTCAAGAGAAGAAGACAACACATGTAAACCTTTTACTAGATTATATCTATACATTTCATATAAGCTTTGATAATTAACATGTCCTAACCTTTCATGCCATAGTTTTGAATTATTCAAACTTTGAGATATAAAACAAGATGTTTGAAGCAATATCATAAAAAATATACAAACTATTTCTTTGAATTCCTTCAAATATTGTACTCCCATTACTATCCTTGATATACCAAGTATCCTTCATGCATGAATTCTAGTTATGTCCATACCTCTTTCGGATGTTCAATATTACAAATGTGTAAAATGAACTCATCGCTCACATTGCGTAAAATCATAGAAAGAGTCTATTGCATTCATTGCAAGAATGTATTCATGTTATCTATAGTTGCTTGACAACCGGTGGGAGCAATCTCGCAGATCCGAAACAATTGTTCGAGTTTCCTCGTCATAAATTTTGTTTTGACCCACATGTTGTAGTTGGTTTCATTCAGGATATGGGTTTTTTCAAGACAGAAATAGCTAGATGCCATTTTTTTCTAAACTTGTAAAACACACCTCATTATAATATACAATGTACCAAAAAGTTAAATACATATTTATCGATAATAAAAACAACATTTTTTATTGAATCATATCTAAATTTTATAGATTTAAAGAAACTATTTGATCATAACTAATTATGTCATTACAATGCATAATAATTAACCTCCCATGATCAAAATAATAACCCACAATATAAAGGGCTCTGCATTATACCCCATATTTATATAAAAAAAATATTTTTGACGATATAGAAGTGAAGAAGAGACCCCAAAGAATGCATAACAACAAATTTTTGAAAACAATAAACATAGAAAAATATTGATCCACTTAAATTTGAAGTCGAAATGACCATCATATTGTCTTATGTTTTGTCTACTATGATGGTCATTTGACCATATATATTTAACGAAGCCAAAATTGATGTGTATTTCAAGAATGTGTAATTCTAGAATTTCTTCTTCTATATAATATTAGGAGGTTATATTTTAATACATTGTAATAACCTATTATCATTTATAATGTAAAAATATATACATTTAAAAAAAAGTATATAGTTTATAGAATGCAAATAAAAAACAATATATATTTCATAAAAATTATAAACTATAGTATAGTTTTTATATTAAAAACACATAACCCTTATAAAAGGGGTTTAAAAACATAGACTAGGTTAAAAAAATTACACCGTGCAAGTATATTTAGGAGAGTATAGATTAACCTACATATTTACAGGGTAGAGGGGACAAGTAATTTCACCCGACTAATGAAATAAAATGAAATCCTATTTTCATGAATCTTGTCTCCTCCTTTCATTTACTCTTAATTTTACCCGCAGACATTTAAAACTATGGAAAGATTGCAAAATATTTATATTCTTTCGCCACCTAAAACTTATAAACTTTATGTGGCTATAATTACCAATGTTTTAATACATATTCACCACACTTCACGTGGGCCACCAATAAACTAGTCCTTTTTTAATTCTCCATTTATACTTGAGACTTCCATATTTATACCTTAGATATTATCTCATTTTATTCTCGACTCCCACCGTTATATAAAAGAAAACTTGTAAATAGGTTAATTTATATAGTTTTTTATAAACTATAAGATATAAATGAATGGGGCCACCCCCTTGCATGGATAATATAAATTTTTAGGGACACATGTTAGGTTTTATTTAATAAGTATTAAGATTTAAAAGTATTCCCTTCATGGCCAAATAATAAACATGGGCCCTCTTACTAAAACAGAGTAAGCACTTAGGTTTTTTTTTTAAACATATATAAACCAAATATAATAAAATTTATATTTTAAGCGGTTTAAACTAACCATATATATAAAATATAATTCAAACTTAGGTTTGTTTCTTTTTTAAAGCTATATATGCCTAGATTTATAAGTTAAGCTTAAATATGATTTAAACTTCAGCTTAGAATATGGTCTCATGACTCTTCGCTCAATCCCATGTAATTTTAATCTTAATATGGTTTAATGCTTTTAATATATAATTTATTTTTTCAAAAATATATAAATTTTAATATGATGTTTATATAAGTTATTATCTAAACCTTATTTATATATATATATATATATATATATATATATATATATATATATATATATATATAATATATATATGTATATATATATATATATATATATATATATGTATATATATATATATATATATATATATATGTATATATATATATATATATATATAATTTAAAAATAATAATATAGTTTTCAAATTATATAGGATATAGTTATAGATTAACTATAAACTATAGTTTTTCAAATCGAATCCTTTTAGAGGGGACCAAAGAACATGGGTATGAATTTACCTTCCGAAATATTTAACCTGCAAACATTTGAAATTATAGAAAATATGAAAATTATTTCATATAGTAATAAATCCTTTCTTTTTCTGTATGTGATTTTCATGCAAGTAAATATTTGAAGCCCCTTTCACCTGTGCACACATCAATCTCTAAACAAATATTAATTTCATATAATTTATAAAATGTAAATGAAAGTAAGAATCATATCATATTACATCTCCCCCAAAAAAATTAGGGATTTAAAATTAAAAAATCCTAAAAATTTTACCGAGATTTTAATTACACAAATGTAATGCCGTAATACACTCGGGAAAAAGAAGGAGACAGATACTTTTAAATACCCTTTCGGGTTGGTTGAAAAAACCCATACAAATTAAATAAATAAAATACAAAATATTTGATCTTAATTTATTTAATTTACCTCACTCTGTTACCATGTTAGAATTTGAGGATTCTAATAAATATGGATTTAATCAACTTACATATTATATAATGTTATGATAAATATTTAAATAAAGATTACATCATAACATAAGTAAATAAAGAAATACTTACATGAAATAAATAACACATGTGACACAATATTTATAGTGGAAAACCCCAATAGGGTAAAAAACACTTTGAAAATAACCTTTTACTTCAAAGAACTTATTTTACATCTAGTAAGATCACCTCCTCCTTTGAAACCCTATTTACCAAGGGTAAAAACAAATCACTTGATTTGCACACCTTTGATATATTCCCTAAATATATCAAATAAGGACCTAAAGTCCTTTTTATATAAGGTGATCGTATGTCTCCCGACCCACCTTTTCAACCTAAAATGGTTGACACATACACCTAGGTTTATAATATTTAATATTAGAAATATAATCATTTCATGATATTAAATATTTAACCTAAAGTATATACCTAGGTTAACATATTTAATAATAGAAATATAAATATAAATATTTTTAAATATTAACCTATATATTTGTGATGGACCCATATACATTAAGGGTTGGCTAGACCACTTAATCATTATGTTCCAACACCTTCAATTTTGTATTTCAAGTTTTTTTATTCTCATCGAGTCGTAATTATTCTCAAAAGATTCAACAAGACAATTACCTCAGGATAATAATTTGAAGAATTACTTAGATAAATATCATTTCAAAAATCCCATTTAGTAATCTTTCCACCAAAAAAATATTTTGCATTATCTTAAATGATGGTTAAAGGAAGACCAAACCTTGTTAATATACCTTCATACAACTCTAAGATGCTTGTTTCATTTTCTTCCTTTAAACCCACCGCTTCATGCCAACATGAAAAATAATCAATTGTGGTGAGAATCCGTTTATGCCCCAAGTCAAGGTGGGTTTATAAGTCCTATGAAGTCTAAACCCATTAGGAAAAAGGGTTGGTCCATTGAAATTGGCTACAAATGTAAGGCGGTAAGCCTCTCTTTACCTTCTTACCCAAATATGGTATTCCTTGAAAATATTTTGTAAATAATATCCTCCTTTCATGATCTTGAGGGTTGTAGTTTTTGCAGAATAATGTCCTCCACCTTGTCCATCATGGAATTATTCAAGTATCCTTTCAACTTGGTTTGGTTTAACACATCTCAACAATACACCATTAATGTCTTTTTGAATAAAACACCATTAACCAACAAGAAAGGGATTGATTGCAATCTAATATATATTATTTTTTTGAGCTATTTAAGTTTGGTGGATACGTAACATGTTGAAGGTATATTTTCATATCTGAAAGAAAACTTGAAGGCTACTATTTTTTCTCATTCGGGATCATTTTACAATAATAAAACAACTTATTTTCTCTCTTACAATACTTTTGCTAAGTGTTCACATAATCCTTTTCCTCTAATCAACTTGGTGACCTTGATATTGATGTCATACTCCATGACTCACGTGATCCAACATGATCTCTTTTCACTTATGTCCTTGTTCAACAACTCTTTGATGCTTGGGTGAGAAACCATTAAGTGAATTCTATTGTTAGAGAGTAAATGTCTGAACTTATTGAGATATATAACAATAGAAACGAAATATTTCTCAACAAATGAATACCTTGTCTCATACTCGATCAAGATTTGGCTTTAAAATGTTATTGGCAGCTCCAAACCTTCTTTATTCTTCTATGTTAACATTCCTAATATTGTATCAATGTTAGCATACGTGATACGTAATGATTTTTTTGTAAAATCAAGATTTATGAGTGTAGGATCTGAGGTAATATCTTGCTTCATGGCTTCAAAATCATTCCCTCCTTTTTTCCATGTGAAATTATAGTTTTTCTTAAGCATGTTGGTTAATGGCCTTCATAATGAAGTAAAATCAACAATCTACCTCCTTATGAAATTAATTTTTCCAAGAAAACTTTGCAATGCTTTCTTATTTTTGGGAAATTATAATTCAAGAATGGAACTTACTCTTTCTAGATCAATTCTCATACCATGTTTTGAAATGACACGATTAAGAATCTTACACTAATAAATAGAAAAGACACGCTTTTTTTAGATAAAGTGACACTCGATATTCTCTACATCTTTCAAACACTTATTTCAAATGAGTTAAGTGATCAATTTCAAGATTTGAAAAATATATATACCATCCAAATATACAAGCACATAATATACCTTAAGATGCCATGTCCATAGCTCTCTAAAATGTTTCACTTTCATTGAATAATATAAATGAAAAAAAATTAAATGCATAGGTGCCCCACTTAGTTGTGAACATTGTTTTGAACTGGTCTTCTTCCTTGACAAGTATTTTGGTTGTAACCACTATACCCATCAAGCAAATAATACCTTTATAAACTAGTAACTAGCTGAAGGTACTTGTTTCATGGATGGTAAAGGATAGTGATCCTTGAGTGAAGCCTTGTTCAAATCATAAAAATCAACACATAATTTGATTTCACCATTCTTTTTCTTACCAAGTACAAGGTTAGCTACCCAAGTGGAATGCTTGATGGGAAAGATAATGGATGACTCAATCAGTTTTTCAATCTCTTTCCTCATCAATGGTTCCAATTTTGGGTTAATTGGCCTTTGTTTTTATCTTACCAACATCATCTTCTAATTCAATGGTGTGTTGAGCTAATGAGGGATAAAAACCCCTTAAATCATTGTATTTTCATGCAAACACATCAACATATTCTCTACATAACTCAATGAATGCATTTTTTCATATTTTGAACATACCTTTCCAAGATTGAGGTTCTTGCCATCAAGAATGGTAACACTTTCATGTTGATATGTACTTGTGGTAAGAACAACTCTTTCTTGTTTCATTTCATCATTCTCTCCAAATATGTTTTCAAAAGTTACAAGGCCTTTTGTGATATTTTTGCCTTAAGTTTCATAGTATTATCCTCATACCTATTTTGATTTTCCCCGATTTTGTGAAGAAAAATCAGCCTCTTTCTATAAACACTTGACTATGTGAGCATAATTATCAAAAAAATCCTAAATGAGTTGTTATCCGAATAGATGGCCTTATTATAACCTTGATATGAAGCTACAATTTATCATTTATGATATCTATGGGTATGTCAAACTGAGATCCATCGAATGCAAGTCTATCAAAGATTTTTGTTATCTCTAGGAATAGTTTTGATCTTGAAATCAAGAAAATCCTAAATCATATCCCATACTTGTATGTCTTTAAGTCCTCATTAGTAGATTTTGAAAGCATTAGAACTTATTATCTAATGTATAACAAGATCTTTGTCACCATAAACCTCCAATATCTTAATTCCCTTCTTTCATTCCCACTCCAGTGCCATGAATAAGTGCCTCATATTCTGATACATTGTTAGAACAAAAACTAAAACTTAACAACTGAAAATTACCTCTATTTGGTGGGTGAAATCAGCATCAAACCAGCTCTTGAACCATGTTGATTTTTGGAGCCATCAAAAAATAATTTCCATAAACCATGATCTTACTTATTCCTCTTTTCCATGTATGGAATTTCAAAGTTATTTACATGAATACAAAGAAATTCCAAGGCCTTGTTCTTTGATAACTCTATAAGGATCATGATCATAAACTTCATTATTCATTTCATCCTTAAACAAAACTTGGATTCCTTTTAATCCATGAAGATTTTCATATCAACCTTGCCTATAGTTGTTCATCATTGATAACATAATTTGCATTTATCGTGCTAGGTGTATGAGGCTCAATGTGAAAATTTGAAAAAGGTTCAAAATTAATTATCACTTTAGTTCCATACCTAGTTCTAATAATAAGATAAGACCAATCAGCTAAAAGGTAATCTCCAATTTTGGATGTGAAGTCTCTTGAAAGACACATTGCAAAATAAGGTGGAAAATCCACCATCATCAATCCTGTAAAATTGTTACACTTGGACAAGCATGCAAAGTAAGTTTCAGATTTTCAATTATGCCTAATGTCTTAGTTGGTTAACCATCTAGATGTAAAACACCTTTGGCATTTGGTTCGTACTTCAGCCCCAAACTTTTAGTAACCAATTCATGCATAATATTGTTTCTTTCTCCACTATCCACATGCAATAATGAACCAAAGAGTCTCCAATAATAAATGAAAGATAGAAAGGACATGGTTTTACTATTTTTACCTCACTAAAACTTTTTCTTCCTTAGATGCTTGTTTTTTTGAATTGTTTACTTATTGGTTTACATTTTTCATGACCGCGTTGGTTGTACCTTCTTTAGTTTTGATGACAATTTTATATCTCAAAGTTATTTGAAAAGAAAATATTTTTGTCCTTGAGTGGATAATGTGTCCCACATACTCATAATAACATGTGATTTCTTCATATGATCAACAATATTAAATGGGAAAACTCCTACCTTAAATTGAACTTGTGAAACAAGAGAACTCATACCAGCAGGAGTATTATAATTTTATTGAGTGGTAAAATAGTTTGATCAGTTGTATTTGCATCCATAGCTCTCTTTCTTAACGTCATAACAGGTGCAACAAACTCATCTCTCTCCTTAGTGCCAGCTTATTTATTTAGAGCAACATAATCACTAACTTCAAATTTCACCATATTTGTATTTTCTACCCCCGAATAAAATTTGGATCTCTTTATGATTTAAGAAAAGACTTTACTAAACTTGATAATATGCTTCTTCTTTAGTCATTTATGGCATGGGAAACCTTGTGGCACCATTTCCAAGGTTGCATTTGGCTCACTAGGATGAAAATTAGGATTCAATGTCATGTTGTTTTGGGGGTGAACTAGAACTAAGGCTCTAGAAGTTGAAGGGGCATTTGGATCAACAAATGCAAGCGGTTTTATTGTTGTAATAACTTCATGTGCTTGATATGGAGGTTTATAACCTTGAGCAAGAGGTTTGAAATTATTATAAAGCTGAAACGGTGGTTTATATGGTCTATTTGCTTGAAATTGATTCCTTTGACATGGTCCGAATGACCCCTTTTAATTCATATATATAATCGGTTGAATTGTGGGAGGTCATGGTGGTTTTGCAACTAGTGGAAAAGCAAATGATATCAAGAAATAGGATTAGAAGGTCTAGGGGAAACTTTTCTAGCTTATATAAGGTTGTTTTCTTCTCTTATTGCTATCTCAAAGGCAACAGGATGTGTGGTACCACCCATATACTGAATCATAATAACAATATCACTATTTAGTGCACATAAATAATAAAATAATGTATGTTCATCTAAACTCTTAACTTCTTGTGGTATCCTTTCCCAAGTTCTTATGAATCTCAAATTCAATTATTTCATGAATTCTTGGGGTGATTTTTTAATGGTTGTAATTTTTTCAATAAGGGATAGATGGTTTGATTTGTCTTCAAAATATTTACACAAGGATACCCCCAAAATGTTCCATGTAGTAAATAATCCTAATATCAAACATTTATACCATTGGAGGCATTGCTCTGTAAAATATGCAAAATGTAATCACAAGGAAACATCATCTTGATTAAGATTATGGATAGAACATAGGGAAAAAACATCTCTAATATGTTTAGTAGGAGTCGTTTGGTCTTCGCCAAAGTGAAATAGGGGAAAAAATTCATGGCAGCAACTAGAAGGTCATGATAAAAATATATTTACAAAGGACTACCATTTGTGAAGGTTATAAAACATTGATTTCTAGCCATTGGAAAGATTGGAATTGGAATAAAAAGTTTTGATTTGGAGGAATGGAAGTATTATGCCTGTTATAAGGTGTAGTATTCCCAAACCTTCTTCTTCTAATGAAATTAAGAGGTAATTGAGAAACTTCAAAAGGAATTGTTGATGCAAAATCACAAAGCACTCCGAATGGCCCGAGTTTGAAATGGGGCATTTGGTGTGATTTCACAACATGTGACCATCTCTCAAGCCGTGGGACTTGCAGACTCTAGATGGCCCTCCGGAGAAAGGTAACTTCTTCTTCCTAAACTACCTACCACAAGATACTCTACTACAGGAAAAACCTATCTATCCTAATCTAACCATTCCAACATCACAGGAGAGAGATAAATACATGAAAATAGAGCCTACACTAACCCGTGATAGACCAGAAAAGGAAGTGGTTGATCACAAATCCAACTACTTGGAGAGAGGTAAGAAATGGAGAGGATGTAGACGAAGCATCACGGACCAGGAAATAATTCACATAGAACACCACTTCAAAACCCATTAAACTCAGCTCCCAAAACTTGCAATAGACATCAAAATTATGCATAGTATACCCTACAATGACGAGGGCCTAGAAGAGACGATAAAAGAAGCAAAGGATGGACAAAATTCATCACAAAACATATTTTATTTATCCAAGAGTTCACATAGTACATCATAAGTGGGAAAGAGGAAAGAAAACTCCGTTACAGGGCCAAGAGAGGAGGCTTAGACTCCACATTCTACCCTAAGGAAGAAAGAGAGAGGGGTGAGGAGAGAAAACAATGACTAGCCTTTTGACATATGCCCCTCCATTACAATATATAGAAGAATAAGAGAAAGAGAGAGGGAAAATTTGAACCCCGCTCCAACCACCCCGAAAGAGCATTGAATCCACCTACTCAAACCACCCCTAGAAAGCATAGAAATCCTCTTGATACAATGATGGGCTTTACTCAAAGACCCATGCCTCCATGTGATGTTCCTTGTTGGGAAAGAAGGAGGCCTATTCTTCATCATGGTGGTAGTTGGGACACTTGACAGCCTTAAAAGTGGAAGACTGAATCATAATGGTGGTAGGTGAGAAGCCAACGCCGAGAGCTTTCCAAAACCTCCTCTCTCGCTAAAAACCAAGCTCCCTATTGAAAGATATTGATGTTTGAAGATTAGGGTCGTAGGCTCACAATATTTAAAAGAGCCCATCCGTGCAAGACCAACATGGTAGCCTCTCACATCATGAAGATTTATCCCCTCTTCTCACTCATGAATTTGTGCCAGACTAACATGTGACAGATTCCGCGGGCTCCTTGGTTTGGGGACTTCCTTTTGGGCCGCGCCTTTGAAATTGTGCCAAAGAGACACGTGGCACCTTCCGTGGCTCTATTCTATTTAGTTGTGTTTTTCTAAGTCCCTTTTGTTTGGTGGGGGCCATATGTATGAACCTTGACACGCAGAGGCTCAATGCTTTTTGTGGACCCGCTCAAATTTTACTTCTCAAATTGCATTGTGTTGACAAAGGGCTTCTTCCACAGCCCTGTCTCTATTTAGACTTTTCAATGGTCGATTCTGTCTCTTTTTCAAACCTGAGACATGTGGAGGTTTGGTGCTTGTTTGATTCTCTTCCTTTGGCTTCAACCCTTGAAGGTGCATTATTGAGACATGTGGAGGCTTCCACCAGTCATTTTTATACTTAACCGATTTAGGCCCGCTCTGTCCCCTTTTTTCAATTCGACTATGTAGTGAGCCTGTACTTGTTTGGAGTCTCTATTTTGGCTTCTATCCTTACAGTTGCACCAATGAGGTACGTGACACCCTCCGAAGGTATGTGACTTTTCAATGGCCGATGATAGCCCCCTTTAGACATGGGACACATGGAATCTCTGTGCTCATTTAGGGACTGTCCCTTTGATCTCACTTCCTAAGTTGCACCAATGAGACATGTGGTACCTTTTGCAACTTTGCAACTTTACATTTGGCAAAAATACTTCTCCAGCCCCACAGCTTCGTGACTTTTCACTTGGCCAAAAAACCTCTACGGGCTCGCAGGCCCACAACTACAAACTACACTTTTTGAGAAAGTGACAAATTTTCCAAAGTTTCCCCAATGGCCCGCTTCCTTGCAGTTGACAAAATCCTGACACGTGGATTCTTTGTGCATCGGCATAGGTACGGATTACTTTTATAGTTTACGCCTTTTCAAAACAAAAGCAAAAAATTCAAACTGCCACCGGCGACCCACTTTCCCACTCTGACTTGAAACATGGCCATGTGTCCCTTTACAGGCCTTAGGCATTCTTTTTTTTTATTTCTTTGTGGGCTCACATGCCCATAATTGTAAACTAATTTTTTTGCAAAAATCACAAAGTGCTGAGATATCTTCCCAACCCCGTCAGTCCACAATCTTCCCATTGGCAAAAATACCTTCCCCAGGCCCGCCGATCCGCCATTTGCAAAATATGAGGAGTTAGAAGGACTTCTTTATATTTTGGAAAGGGGAAGAAATTTCCTATCTGATGGAAATGCTTTTAGGGGACCTTAAGTGCTTAAAATATATAAAATTTTATAGAAGCACAAAAAGTGGGAAAATGGTGTTAATTGACAAAAAAAAGTGTGAGCTTATTTTGGTCAACAATTTGGCAACTCATGGGGATCACCTTCCTGCTAGGTGAAATGATCAGTTTCCTTGAAGCATCCATTGGGCATGGAGTCTTCCTGAGTAAACAAAAATTTGATCTGAACTTTGAAAATCTGATCCCTGAGCCACTTGGAAACTACTGGAACTAGAGCTAAACTCACCAAATGCCATGTTCAATGCACTGTGCACAAGAAAAAAAACACCACAACACACAATGTATAGAACTTGAAATCATACACACCCCAAGTGGGATATGAAGAGTGTGCACAAGCACTTGTTACTGCTGAAAACAAACCTACTCCTACTACACTAACCCTAATAAAGAAAAGCTAAACAAAGCGTACTACAAGTGAGGGAGAAATAGCTTCCTTTCTCGAAAAAATGTGGCCATGTATATGATTTGGCATTAAACATGGCTCTTATAATTAGTTTAAAATCGACAAGAGGTGGATCTTCCACCCAAATCATTAAGTTATCAACGTCAATTAAAAATACCTCCTCAAGTTGATTGCCACTAGATAGCCAATTTTGAATGCTTTCATCTGAGATGTGGCCCTTGATTTTTCCATGCGTTCCTCCATCCCTTGAATATTCTCCATCATATAAGAATTTTCCATGTAGTTGTTATCATTATATGCATACCCTTGTTCTTGATAAGCTCCATAGCCAAACTAGTTTTGCACTTTGCTCATATGGGTAAGCATGATTATTCTAGATCTAATCATAATGTTGATCTAGAGGAGTTGAGAAATACATTGGAGGTGGACTACACTGCTACTACTACAAGTGTGAATTCCAAGATGGAAATGAAGTCATGATTACACAACTTCATGGAATGGAAGGAAATGAAAGATGTGGAAAGAATAATGGGTGGAAATGGATGGAAGGAAATTCTGCAACTCAGAGAATGGGTTGTTGACCAGATGGAGTCACCAGATGTGCTTTGCATGTGCCTCAAAAGGTTGAATCTCACCAAGAACACATCAACTTGATGAAATTAAGTGGTAAGGTGCTTCATACCTATCCCACCGGGGTGCCAAAACTATTGAGTGGTCGTAGGGTGGCTTATGATTTGTTTTTTGATAATGAGACACCTCTAAAAGATGGAACTCAAACTTTTTGATGTCCCACTAGGCGTGCCAAAATTGTTGATGTAAAATCAAAGCACCCCCAAATGGATTTAGTTTGAAATGGGGCATTTAGTGTGATTACACAACATGGGACCATATCTCAAGATGTGGGACTTGCGAACTTGAGATGGCCCTCCGGAGAAAGCCAACTTCTTCTTCCTAAACTACTTGCCATAAGCTACTCTAGTGCAGGAAAAACCTTTCTATCCTAATCTAACCATTTGAAGGAGACACGGAGAGAGATAAATACATGAAAACAAAACCTACACTAAGTGATGATACACCATAAAAGGAAGTGGTTGATCACAAATCCAACTGTATGAAGTGGAGAGAGGTGAGCAATAGAGAGGATGGACAGAAGCATCACGGACTGTGGATAAAATTCACATAGAACACCACTTCAAAACCCATTAAACACAGCTCCCAAAACCTACAACAGACATCAAAAGTATGCATAGTATAACATGTAATAATGAGGGGCTAGAAGAGATAATAGAACAAGCAAATGATGGAAAAAATGCATCAAAAACATGTTTTATTGCTCCAAGAGTTCACACAAGACATCATCAAAGTGGAAAAGAGGAAATAAAATGTAATTACAAAGCCAATAGAGGAGGGTTAGACTCACATTTTACTCTAAGGAAGAAAGAGAGGGTAGGGGTAGGAGAGAAAACAATGACCAACCTTTTGACATATGCCCCTCCATTACAATATATAAAAGAATAAGAGAAAGAGAAAGGGAAAATTCAAACCTGCTCCAACCACCCATGGAAGAGAATTGAATCCACCTACTCGAACCACCCCTAGAAAGCATTGAAATCCACCTTATACAATGATGGGCTTTACAAAGAAAAACCCATGCCTCCATGTGTTGTTCTTTCTTGGGAAAGAAGGAGGCCCATTCTTCATCATGGTGGAAGGTGGGAGACTTGATAGCCTTGAAAATGGTGGAGTGAATCATAATGGTTCAAGTGAGAATCGATGCCGGGAGCTTTTCAAAATGTCCTCTCCCACTCAAAACCAAGCTCCCGTTGAAAGATATGGTTGTCTAAAGATCAGGGTTATAGGCTCACAATATTTAAAAGATTCCATCCATGCAAGACCCACGTGGTAGCCTCCCACATTGTGAAGATTTAGCCCCCTCTTCTCTCTCATGAAGTTAGACCGGACTGACATGTGGCAGCTTCCGTGGGCTCCTCAATTTCCTCTATATTCTTCTTGAGTCCTTCTCGTTGGCAGAGACACTGTTCCTGACCCTAGAAACATGGAGGCTTCGCGCTCATTTGGAAACTACCCCCAGATTTTGCTTTTGAAGTTGCACGGATAAGACATGTGGAGGCCTCCACAAGCTTTTGGAATTTTGAATGGTCAAACTTACCTTTTCGGACTATGACCACGTGGCGGGTCAGGTGCTCATTTGGGACCGCCTTTCGGGCCGTAACTTTGAAATTGTGCCAAAGAGACATGTGGCACCTTCCACGGCTCTATTCTATTTCTTTGCATTTTAGCTAAGTCTTTTTGTTTGGCAGGGGCCATATGTCTAACCTTGAACATGTGGAGGCTCAAAGACTTGTTTTTGGATGAGATGTGGCTCCTTCCATCGGGCTCGCCTCTATTTAGACTTTTCAACAGCCGATTCTGTCTCTTTTTCAGACCTGGGACATGTGGAGGCTTGGCACTTGTTTGAGTCACCGCCTTTGGCTTCAACCCTTGAAGGTGCGCCATTGAGACACATGGAGGATTTTGTTGGTCCTTTTTATACTTAACCGATTTGGGTCCGCTCTGTCTCATTTTTGAATTCGAATATGTGGTGAGCCTGCGCTTGTTTGAGGTCTTCGTTTTGGATTCTATCCTTGGAGTTATGTCGATGAGGCATGTGGAACCCTCCATGATTCTGTGACTTTTTAACAGCCGACAAGACACACCTTTAGACACTGGGACATGTGGAAGCTTCACGCTCATTTAGGGACTATCCCTTGGGTCTCACTTCTAAAGTTGTGCCGATGAGACACGTAGCACCTTCAAAGTGGCTTTGTAACTTTACATTTGGTGAAAATAATTCTCCAACCCCATGGATTCGTGAATTTTCACTTTCTAAAAACCTTTGTGCACTCACATGCCCGCAATCGCAAATTGCACTTTTTGAGAAAGTGACAAAATTTCCAAAGTTTTCCCGACGACCCACTTCCTTACAACTAAAAAGGCCTGACACGTGGCTTCTCTGGGTGTCGATGGAGGTGTGGCTTACTTTTATACTTTACACCTTTTCAAAACAAAAGCTAAAAATTCAAACTGCCTTCGGCGACCCGCTTTCTCGCTTTGACTTGAAACATGGCCACATGTCCCTTTGCGGGCCTTAGGCATTCTTTTTATTTCTCCATGGGATCACGGGCCTATAATTGTAAAGTGTGCTTTTTGCAAAAGTGAAAATTGCCAAGATATCTCCCACACCCCTTCGCAGTCCACAAATTTCCCATTGGCAAAAATATTCCCAGCTCACATCCGCCATTTGCAAAATATGAGGAGTTAGAAGAATTTATTTATATTTTTGGAAAGGGGAAGAAATTTACTATCTGATGGAAATGCTTTCATATTATCTTAAGTGCTTAAAATATATAAAAATTTAGATTGAATCACAAAAAGGGGGAAATGGTGTTAGTTGATAAAAAAATAAGTGTGAGCTGAGTTTGGTCGACAGAATAGCTCTTGTTGATGAAATTGTGTTCACTTTAGGAATAGAACATCAAGAAATCTAAAATTAATTCATCCCATTAGTAGCCAATATTTTTGTAATAACGATGACCTATCAAAATCTTTTTAAAATTGTCTCTGCAACTAGGAGTTGAAATTGGTTGAGTGGTTCTTGATTGATTGTTACTTTTAAAATTACGGTTATGTCTTCCTGAGTGTTGATAACCACTACAAAAAATAGATTATGTTACTGATTTGGAGCAACTGAAATTTTAGGAACAGCCATGAGAACACACTATCTTCATCTACATGTTTATAATAAAGTGAAAATCTAGTCAATGTCACACCTAGTGTGCCAAAAACTATTATTGGTCTGAAGTGCACCATGGATGAGGAAGTGCATGTTACTCCCCACTTCAGTCGATACAATGGGAACTCCTATGAGCTATGGGTGACTTGGGTTGAGATGAACATCTCAAACGGGTGGGTTCCCCGGGATAGATCACCTAAACTAATTCTCTAGCGGGTTTGAGGGAGAGAAATAAACAAAAACTTAACAAAAGCATGTAAAATAGGTGATACACTAATGTTTTGAGACCTATTACTGCACAAAATAAACTGGTTTGGGCTGTTAAAAGACTCATACAATTCATGTCAATTGTTGTTTTATGGGATCTTACACTCATAAAAGACACTAACATATACTTAAATGACTTGCAAAACTTACAAAACAACTTAATGGAGGTGCTTGGAAATTATGAGCATGCAAAGGAAAGAGATAATTCACTAAATCATACAATAATGCACTGTAATACACTTCACAAAGTTACAATTGGAGGAAAAACAATCTTTATATTGCTTCGACAAGGTGAAAAAGTACATAATTCTACATAGGATAAGTATCACAAAACGAATAATCCCCTTCTAGCTTGAACAAGCCAAGTACATATAGTAAAAATACAAGAGACACTAACTCCACTTTACTCCAAAAATAACACTCCTAGCCTAATTTTGATCGGTTGGCGATTGGAGACAAATCCAATATTAGTCACTCTTGTAAAATTTAACTCCTTTTTGCTATTAAATACAATTTTCAATAATAAGAAGGTTATGCAAAATCCAAAAATAGGAGGTGCATGGCTTCTAAAGGCTAAAAATGGGCTGCATGGTTTATCCTTCACCTTGGTCAAGCTATTGTTGATTGAGTCAAACCCGATTTTTATAAATATTAATATATGGTATGGACCTTCTTAGGAGATTTTAAGGTTTTTTTGGTATTATTTTGTAAAAAAAAAAGGTGAAAGGCTATTTTTGGCACATGTGCATGGTAATTATGTGATTGGCTTTTACTTACTAAGGCTTAATTTACCAATATCCCCTTACATGTAAAGGGTGTAATCATTGGCTCCTTTTCCTTATTTGGCTAGGCATATGCAAAAGTTGTAATTTAAAAGCTTATAAAGAGTCCCACCTCGTGGCATTGGAAAGGAATAATGGAAAAGGACAAAAATAACATAACTTAACCATAGTCTAAGTGACCATGGTTAGATAAGGTCATCGACCCCCTTTGATGAATTAGGGTGAAAACCCCAAAATCCATTTGCACTTAGATTTTTCGAAAGGCTTCTATTGGAGGGGGAAACTATGAAAGAATTTTCTTCACCATCGCTGTCATTTTGTGCTTTTGGGTTCTGGTTTTTTCTTGTTTTTAGCTCCCATTTAGTGGTTTATGTTTCTCGGATAGATATTTTCATCCATTTTGGGTTTTCATCACATTTTTCCTTACATTTTATCTCAATTCTCATTTCTTCTAGGTTTCTCTAATTTGTATTAGAGATCTATTTCAATTGGTTCTGCGAGTTGGGAATGCATTGTTGGGGTCTTTGCTAAAGATAGCTATCATTTTTTCTTTTGGGGCCTTTGAGTTAGAAGTTTCTGAGTTTGTACAAATATTTTGTGGCCATCAATACATTGAACCCAGATATTTGTTTGTTTACTTGAGTTGTCACTAGTTCAGATCATGGGTTTTGCATTGTTAACAACCTGGCTCCGTTTCTTTACCTTCGGGAAGTCGAGCTTAACTCCTGTAGCTCGGTATTATTTTCTTGGCTACGGTTTCATGAGCTCGCCACTTCTTCATTGGGTTTGTCTCGTTCACAACTCGGTGGGTTTTTTCATTGCTGGATTATTCTAGGCGAATCCAATTCTGTTACTTGAGTTATATTTCATATCACCAATGATATTATCTTCAAGCACAATGGCGGGCTCGGCCCTGTTGGCATCGACCAAGTTCGCTAATTTCATTAACTCATTTTATTATTATGAGCTCATCTCTTGATGTGTCACTTAACTCGCTTAGACGTAGCTCGTTTGGGGTTTCATTTTACTTTCTCATGGCGACCCAACCGTGTAATATGTTGAGCTCTCTCTTGTTCGAGCTCATGGGTTTTTCAGCCATCTCGGCACGCATTTCTTTATTGATGGGTCGATTGTTTTTTCCTTGAATTCATTGCTATTGTGCTCTATTTTTTGTTGTATAGTTCAATTCAGTCGATAATTCATCGTTTCATTGTGTCAAGTTGTGCAATATTTCTGTAGAATAGCTTGTCATATTATGTTTTTGCTAGCTCGGTTGTATTCCTTCAACAGATTTCCTAGTATTGACACAGATCTCAGAATGGCTCATTTGTTCAAACATAGCTCGTTACATTTCTTTTGAAAAGCTCAGACCATTTGTTTAGACAACAATGAGCTCGTGACTTTCTTGTTATGCTCTGGTCATTTACTTCAGTGATGCTCGAACTTGGCCGAGTTGCCTCATTGGTGCTTCACCTTAACGAGCTTCCGCATTGAGTTAACGTGCTTTATTTATTCTGAAGTGAGCTAGGTGTGCAATATGCTCCATTTTCTCTCTTTGCTTAGTGTTTAGCCTTCTAGACATCTCGAGCCATGCTTTGATCTGGGCGGTTGTATTCCTAGAGTTCGAATACTACTCAACTCGATTGATTTCTTCTGACTGATCTCAGTGATTTGTAAGGTAAGCATGCTTCAGTATGACTCTATTTTTTAATATATTGTTTCAACTCCATAATACCACTTAAAGACTACAAAACTGGCAGAATATATGGCTAGAACATTTTTTTATTCTGTGTAAACTTGATAGTTTGTTACATGTAAAGTGCACCTTCTAAAATGGAAAGCTTCTACTTTTTGAATTAGATCTCTGTATTATTTATTTCGAGCCATGTTACACTATGTTCTTGTAACCATAATCGTGACTTGCATTTCTATGATGTACTTGAATCCATTTTACGCTGAGCTAACACCATTTTAAGATGTGAGGGTTTTATCACTAAACTATGTTTTTCTTTCTTATGGGTGACTGTAGATTAAAATATGAACCCTATGGAAACCTGTAGTTTTTGGTGAGGTTTAATTTTGCACTTTGTTAATACTTAAGAATATCTTGCGGGCTCCTTAAATGATCTTGAGTGTTCTTGGTTCCTAAGAACATATGGCCCAATATGTTTATTTGATGGTTATTATATGATCTAAAACCATTTTGTAGATCAGATATTTGCATTTTATTATTCAATTTTCTAATATCTATGGTTGTCAACTTCAATATACCTTGTAACAAAGTTATTTTTGTTGAATGCATGGTTGTAGCTTGCCTTTATTGATCTCTTAAATGTATTTTTAAGCCATCCTTGTTTGAATGATTGATGAGGAACTTGTAATATAATTCCAGATTTATAACACATAGATGTATAACCCTTCTCAATCACTTTGCACATCTTTAAATATTCATGAAAGCTCTAAAATCTGTATAACTCCAAGTCTGAAATTTGATGAATGTTGTAAACTAGAACTTACTTTTCCTGAGAAGTTTGTATTCAAATTGTACTTTTTGTTGTAATTTTATGATAACCTCGGATGGCTATAGCTTAAAATCTAATCCTTGAGTCTTTTATGAAAGATTGTATTTTTACAAAATGTGATTAGCACTCATTTTTGAGTATATGTATCTTCATGACATGATTTCCATTCTTGTAGCCTTCAATTGCAGAACTTATAGTTCTATTTCACTTTGAAACTCATTTGCAAATGCATAGCTGATTTGCTTCATGGCTGTGGATATATCTTGAAATTCTTTTGAATGTTGCAAATTCATAACTGTTTAGATCTTTTTCTGAAAAACATGTCCATTTTTATTTGCTCTTAGAATCTTTCCTTTTAGTTCCATGAATTTTGACATCTTTTAATTGCCGCAATTAAGAATGCATGTATTTATGAATTAGAAAATATATTAAGGCAAATCACAACCCCATGTTCTAACCTTTTTCCTTTTCCTTCTTTCAGGTATAATGAAACAACTTGATGAAGACAACTAGGGCAGCAACTTGAAAGGAAGAGGGTTCATCCACACATGAAATGACGGGTTTTTCTTTCCCTCTTCACATTTCCATCATTAAAATTACATGCATTCTTTATTTCTCATCCATATCTCACGGCTTGTGTGAGATCTTTGTACACTTTCCTTACAAATATATGCAATTACGTTATGTAATGAGTTGTATGGTGTTTCCTTTGCATTTATTTTTAGTTACATAATCTTAAATGAACCTCTGTAACTCAATGCAATAAGACAACTTCATATAATCTTTAGTAATTAAAATGTTTTGATTGTATCTTTATTTGATAATCAAGAACACAAATAATAACACTTGATACAACTATAATTTTTTGTGACACCTCAAATATGTAAATTAACTCATTGTTCGAGTATGCACTTTCTAATGTGTGATGCCATTCCCATCTCCACCCTGGCCCCGCAACAATATTTCATGGTTGATGCATGGTCTTGGTGAAGATGACATCCTATAATTGCATCATATTTTTAGAATTGCTTCCTAAAATTGCAATTCAAGTTGTTGATTTTCTGTATTCTATCCCTTCATCCATCAAAAACTAAGTGACCAAAAAATAATTGTTACCCCTCTCCAATATTGACAAAAAATGGTCAACACTAAATTGTCAAAATAAATAGCAGTGTTCATATTGAGTGTACCAACTAGGTTTGTAAATGGTTGTGGATCATATGATTGTCTTGATATATATGTTGGAGTGCTTCGATCATGGATTGTCAATGTTGAGGTGAGTTTTTCACAAGCTCATTAAGGGATATTTTTACTAGATCTTGATGAAGTGTTTTGATAATGGTAGTTTATAAAACAATGGTGGATTGCATATGTGGAGTGACAAGGATGGATACCTTAGCCTTGATAAGGGGTGTTACATTGGATGACTCAGGACCGAGTTGGATAGAAATTTTGGACTTATTTTTATCAACGGTATTAGGGTCATTGGTACACATTCTAGTGGTGATACATACTACATCAATTTGATGAAGAGGGGATTTGTTGGAAGAGTCCCCACTTTTGGTGGATGTGAATGTAGGTAATGGTTTGGATGTAGTAGTATTAGATGTTTAATGGGTTTTCTTTGATGGTTCTAGATTTGTAGGGAGAAGGAATTTGTTAGTAAGGCTTTTGAAAACAAAGTGTGAAGGTCTTTACAAAGACTGTAGAATCTCCGGTGTAAGTTGGGAATCACATAATGCTTCAAAATTATACCGAGAGGGCTTCCATACTCGAGATCGAGAAGGATTAAGAGAAATTAAAGTGATGATAGACTATTGGATGAGCCTTTCAAGGGTCAATGCATAATGTCCTTTTGAGGAGGAGGTCAAGGAAAGTGGTAATTCCATTTGATGTACTTGGTGTCGAAGGGGCCATTTTTGTGCGATATGTTTATATTCCTACTGGAGAATTATTTTTGATTGTGTAATAGTTACTGGTGATAAGGTCAAAATATGCCTCATCAATGTGCAATAAATGATCTCATTTTACTCTCCTTTTAATTAAATTTGACTGCATTTTGTGGCTTTTGTTTGATATATTATAAGTTAGTATGTAATTTTCCATATTTTATTTGATTTAGTTCTAACATCTATAAACTTTGTAATTCCTAACAAAGTGTGTGGAAATTTAGTTTTTGAAGAAAACAGGTCACATTCGGTCAGATAAGCAAAGTATGAAGCAACTAGTACCTTTTTGGGAACATTGGCTTTAATGTGTCTTAGCTCCGAACCTTTAGGATTAGTTCTAGAACTCCATCACTCGGTAAGGAACTCTATCGCTTATTTTTGGAACCTTCATAATTAGTTTTGGAACCTTGACTTCATTCTTTGAACTACAAAGCAATTGATTCTAGAACTCCTGCAGCTTATCTCCTAGGAACTTTCACAATTAGTTCTGGAATGTTTCCCTTTGGTTCCGAAACTTCTCCAAAGTTCCAAAATCAATGGGAATTTGTTTATTTTGACAAAATATGGTGATAGAGAAATTAATGGGCCCTCAATCAGAAACAAATCAACATATTGCTGATTCTTCACACTCTAGAAATACTTATGTGAGATCAAATAGTTGTATGTCCAACAAGGTTTCTAAATTCCACATCTACTTTGAGCACTATTTTGTTTCACTAGAACCTATAGATGGATGGACAAATATTGAGCACTTATGGTTGTAAATGCATCTTCGGATGATGAAATATATATAAATACCTAAAGATAGATATGATAAAGAGATATGATATAGATATACAGTGAAGTTTTGTAAGACAAAACATTTCAAGTAATAAGATAGCCATTTCATTTTGAGAGTATCATAATTTTTCAACTCCTGATTCAAGGTGGAGTAAGGGCCCACTCCTCCAAGAAACATGATCCTTATTTTATTGGTATTTATATTTTTAAGTAATTCGTGTAAATTTGTTAAGTATTAATTTTGTAAGTATTTTTATTCTTCATTTGAAATCCATTACGTAATTGTTCCTGTAGGTGTTGTAGATTAAACTCTTATTTCTTTGCAAACATTTTCAAAATAATTTTCAAACACGTGTTTATTTCCAAGATTTTTTTTCATTATGCAAAAGTGTGTTTATTTCAAGAAATTTGTTTCATTTTGCAAAAGATTTTTTATTTCCAAAAGTACGTTCAATTCTGAAAGATTTATTTATTTCAACAATGTGTGTTTATTTTAGAAATTTTCTTATAGTTTATATTTAATAAGGATTTGGCCAGGAAATCTTAAAGACACTTTAAAACCCCCTAAAATAAAAATAATAAATACCTTCAATCAATTTCTAGATCACTAAGATTCTTTTTATTGCATATAGCTTCATAAAAACCCCTGTTTGAATATGACATCAACCAAGAGTTGATTAAATGAAGGAAATAACAACACCCATCATTTTTGGTGCCATTTTCAGGGACCCACTAGTTATAATTGTCTAATTAGGTGTCAACAAGAGCAATAATCATACATCTAGTAATTGAAAAATCTTCCCTACGTTATCATAAAATTTATGAGTAGACCAAGAGACTCAAAGGGTAGATTTATCCCAAAAATATCTCAACAAGAATTATCAGCATCCTCTAGTACAAATAAGGAAGTTGAGTAAGAATTAGAAGCACCATTTTCCCTTGTTAGACAAGAAGCAAAACTTCCACCTTTGGAATTTTTGGATCAATCACCAGAAGGAAGTGGAACTTTTAGGAGAAGGATTATATCCCAAGACCCACTTAGAGAAATTTTTGATTCTCAATTGAGTAGTCAACCTCCTACTCCTGAATTTTCACCTTCACCAAAGTGGATCACATACCACATTGATTGGGAAAATATCTAGAAGATACTATAGAAATGGCATGAGAAGCTAAAAGAGAACCTGATAGGACCTTTACCTATCCAATTTAGTTGGAGGATGATGATACACCTATGAAGAATATTTCACCTGCACACTTGCCTACATTTAGAGGGATTTCATCTGAGGACCCTAACCAATTTTGTTTGAATTTAAAGTATTGTGTTAGACCTATGACTACAAAACAAAGAAAATACAAAAACTCAAGTTGTTCCCATCTACTCTGAAAGATGTAGCAATGAGGTGGTTTATGGGATTAACATCCAATTCTATTACCACTTGGGGGCAAATGGAAACTTCCTTCCTAGACAAATATCAGGACTACTATAGAGGGAGAAATAGGAAGGAAGATTTTTTAGGATCAAACAGAAGAGGATGAAAATATGGAAGATTATTTAGATAGATTCCTCTTTGTAAGTAAAAGGTGTGGATTTGTACTTCAAGAAGAGCTAAGAAAAACCATTTTTCTTAAAGGTATGGATGATGAATCTAGGAAAGCCCTTAATTTAATGGATGGTGGAAACATCAATCAATTGAGAATGAATGATATTAAAGACCTTTGTAGAAATTATTCAAGAACAAGGGGTGGACCTAGGAAAGGAAAAAATGTGAAAAGTGCAAATCAAGACATGAACAAACTTATGGATGAACTAGAAAACTTTAAAATAGATATCGTAGTTCAATTCACTTCCACCATGGATGGATTATAAGCTAAAGAGAATGTTAATATTGAACCATGATCTATGTATTGTCCTCGATGCAAAAAGACACATGCAATAAGAGATTGTCCTTTGGATAAAATAGAAATGTGTATTATTTGTGAATCTAGGGAACATGAAGTTAATGTTTGTTCTCTTCTTCCATTCATAAAAAATCAGCTTAAACAAACCAACACTTCATCCACTACAGAAGAAGTAAACTTTGTCCAGAGACAACCTAGCCAGGGGCAGTTCATACCAAGATATATTCCTAATCCCTAGATGATGCCATGGGTGGCTTAGACAGTAACACAAAATTAGGAAAACCACCTTGGACCCCTCAACCAACATGGAATCCCTAGGATTGGGTAAGACAAGATTGGTATGCTCAAGGAAACCAACAACCATGGTCTGGTCAAAGTAACCCTTATACTTGGTCACAACCTAGGTGGAACCCTAATAACTACGCTCAAGGAAAACATATCCCAACCAACATCAATAGGCCATAATGGGTTCTCCAACACAAGGTTCACAAACTGAAAATGTGGTTCAAACACAAATACCAGCACAAACAATGGCTAATCCCAAAAACAAACAAACAACCCATGTCTACGGAGTAAAGAAAGAAAAACCAGTTGATCTTAATGTCATGGACTATAAGGATATTCAAACTAGATCTGGAAAAATAATTAATAGCCCACTTGTTATAATTAATAAGATGACAGAAGAAAATGAAACTCCTAGTTCGATTATTCCCGAGGATCAAATAGAAAAGAGAGAAGCAACCAGATAACAACTTTACTAAAACTCCATTTCCAAAAATATTTAAGGAATTTATTGAGACCAAGGAATCTGAACTAGTGTAGGAATTAAGGAAACTAAATATTGAAATACCATTATTGCAAGCAATCAAGGACATTCCTGAATTAAACAAATTAATCAAAATGTTATGTTTGAAAAGACCTGGAAGGAAGAAGCAATACCCTAGGACTATTAAGGTAGATGGGAAACTTGTTGATTTATTGGCAGGAAAACTCTTACTTCCCAAATATGGGGATCCTAGAAGCCTTGTTATTTCTATCTCTATAGGAAATAAACATATACATAATGTTTTTGTTGATTTGGGAGCAGCTATAAATGTGATGATAGTAGACACTTTGAAAACATTACCATTGATAGGTATATAACCTACTAGCACCATATTACAGATGGCAGATTAGTCGGTAGAAAAACCAGAAGGGATCATTGAAGATGTGGCAGTTATGGTGGAGTCATGGGAGTATCCAGTGGACTTCCTTATATTACGGCCAAAAGGTAAAACACTTGGTTATCCCATTATTTTGGGTAGACCATGGTTAGCTACAGTTATTTCCTTAATTGATTACAGATCATATGATATGACTATCTCAAATGGTAAGAATTCTAAGTTAATTTCCTTATATCCTTCTCGCATTTACTTTTAATTGATAATCAAGAACAATTATGGGTTGATGATCATGATACTAATAACAAAATTATCTTCTTTGGCTATGATAACATTGCAGGATCACATACAAGAGGTGGATAATATGATTAATCATCCATTGAATGATCATCAATTGTCTCTAGAACAATCAAGGATAGTTCTGGAACCCTTGGACTTAGTTCGAAAACCTTCATATTTAGTTCTGGAACATTCATACTTATCTTTGGAACCACACTAATTCCATGCAGATGTACATAATTTTTTGCTGAAATAGCTATGGAATATGTAGCTTTAGTCTCAAATATATCAGGGAACAGTGATGAATGTTTGCAAAATAGCAATGATGAGGAGTTTGACCAATGAAAAGATAAGTATCATAACTCTACCTATTGTCCTTTGTCCAATATTCTTTCTCAAGGGAACTTTAGAGACATTGTTGCATATCATATGTTGTTACCACATTCATGTCCACTAAACACCCTAATGGAACCTTTTCAACAAATTATTTCATCACATACTGGAACCAAACAAATTGAGATTTAACCAAGAAAATTTTATAACATTAACAATTGGTTGGAAAATGATCAAGAAGCTAAATTTTTTATTTTTTGAAAGGTCGTATTAGAGATTTTTCTTGGGACTATAAATACATGAAAGGAATCCATCTGAGTATTTTTACCCATCATATTTATAATGAAAATTTTAAACCAGCTAGGCAATCTCAAAGAAGTATCAACCCATCCTTAAGGGACATAGTCAAGCAGGAAATTGAAAAGTTATTACAAGTAGGATTTATCTACCCTATCTCAAATAGTTAGTGGGTGTCTCCTCTTGTGATTGTGCCTAAAAAGAATGGAAAATGGAGAATTTTTTTTGATTATAGGGAATTGAACAAAGCTACACTTAGAGATTATTTTCCCTTACCATTCATAGATCAAGTTTTAGACAACCTTTTAGGTAAACAGTACTTTTCCTTCCTAGATGGCTTTAGTGGATATAATCAAATCAGGGTGGCTACTGAGGATCAGGAAAAACTACCTTTACTTGTCCATGGGGTACCTTTTCCTATAGGGTATTTCCATTTGGACTATGTAATGCTCTAACAACCTTCCAAAGGGTTGTACTAGCAATTTTGTAGATCTAACCAATGATTGTGTGGAAGTATACATGGATGATTTTACTTGTGTATGGAGAAACATTTGATGATGCCTTGAAAATTTTGGACAAAATATTAACAAGATGTGAGAAACACCATTTGTCTCTTAGTCATGAGAAATGTTTGATGATGGTTGATGAGGGAATTGTACTAGGACACCACATTTCAAAAAGAGGAATTCAAGTTGACCAAAACAAAATCAGGATTATTTCAGACTTACATGTTCCTCAAACCCCATGGATATCAAGTCATTCTTAGGACATGTTGGATACTATAGGAATTTTATTAAATATTTTAGTAAAAAAATTTGCCCCCATGTTTGGTTTACTTACCAAGGATTGTGAATTTCATTGGGATGAAAAGTGTCAACATGCTTTTGAAGAGATTAAAGAAAAATTAATCACTACCCCAATATTAAGAGGACCTAATTGGGAGAAACATTTTCACATCCAAACAGATGCCTCAAATAACTTAATTGGTGTAGTTTTGGGACAGAAAGATGAACAAGGGAAAATGTATGCTATTTACTACCTTAGTAAAAATATTAATCTCACTGAAAGAAATTACACCACCATTGAAAAATAATTTCTTTTTGTGATTTATGCAATTAATAAGTTCAGACATTATATTACATGGTACAAAATATTTGTACATACAGATCATTCAATTAGATACTTAATGAAAAAACAAAGTGGTTAGAGGTAGGACAATTAGATCGTTATTACGTTTAAAATAATTTGATATTACCATTGTAGATAATCCAAGAAAATATAATGTGGTAGTTGATTTCTTGTCAAGATTAACCACTATAGGGGAGAAAGATCTAGTTAAGGAAAACTTTCCAGATGAACAATTATTTGTTATTTCAGCTTTGATACACCATGGTTTACTGATATGGAAAATTATCTTGCAACAAGGAAGTTTCCCCCTTCTTTTACTAAGAAACAAATGAAAATATTAATCAAAACTAGTGCACAATTTAAATGGTTAAATGGAATGTTATTTAAATGTGGTCCTAATTTGGTTTTACGTAGGTGTGTGAGAGAAGATGAAATATTTGACATACTTAGGGCATGTCATGATGAACCAAGTGGAGGAAAATTTTTAGTGAAAATAATAGCCCACAAAATACTTGGCACTAACTATTATTGGCCATCTTTGTATAAAGATGTGAAGAAATACATCAAGCAGTGTGATCCCTGTCAAAGGATGAGACAACCAACTTTCACTAGTGAAATGCCTTTGCAACCTTAAGTAGTGGTTGAACCATTTGAAAGGTGGGGGTTGTATTTTTTGGCCCTTTTAGTCCTCCTTCACAAGGAAAAGAGCACATTCTTGTATGTATTGATTATGTGACAAAGTGGGTAGAGGTGCAGGCTTTAACAAATGCTAATGAAGATGTAGTTGCTGATTTTATTTGGCACAAAATTATGATGAAGTTTGGTGCACCAAGAAGTATAGTTTTAGACAAAGGTCCACATTTCATGTCCAATATGATCCAAGGATTCACAATTTACTATCATATAAATCATAGTAAGTCATCTCCCTATCACCCATAATAAAATGGGCAAGCAAAAGTTACAAACAAGGAATTGGAAAACATTCTCACCAAAACAATTGAAGCAGGTAGAAGAGATTGGGTGAAGAGGCTACCTGAGGTTGTATGGTCTTATAACATAACTTGAAGACTACAACAGGGTTCTCACCATATGATTTATTCTATGGGAAAAATCCCTTGTTACCCATTGAATTTGAACTACAAACATTGAGGACAATAGCTAAATTGGGTATTGAATTGGATGCAACACAAAAGGAAAGAATTCTACAACTCAATGAATTGGATGAGCTGAGATTAGAAGCACTTCAACAAAAAGAGATAATCCAAGACCAAAATAAGTAGTGGCATGATAAATATATCAAGGAAAGGAAATTCAAGGTAGGAGATTGGGCATTATTGTTTAATTCCAAGTACCAGCAATTCAAAGGAAAGCTGAGAAATAGGTGGTTAGGACCTTATCAGATTGAGAAGATATGTGAAAATGGATCTATTCAGCTACTTCCCATTGATGATAGTAGAAGGACACTTCTAGTCAATAGACACACAAAGCTAAAACTCTATAGGAAGCCTCCTACCAAGGATGAGTTCTTGGAGAAAATTGAAACAAATATGGAATTTGATCATATAAAAGAACCTAGTTCTTCCAAACTAATCAAGTAATCGATGCAAGGATCTAAAATAAAGGTAAGGTAATGAAAACCAGCAAATGGTGTTCTCTTCCACAAAAATTCAAAAAAACATAAAATAAAATGAAAAAAAAATAAAAAAACAAAAGGGAAGGGAATAAAACCAAAATGGTGTTATCTTCTAAATAAAATTCTCTCAAAGACCAATTGAAAACCAGAAATGGTGGTTGGTCTCCTCAATAAATGGTTAATTCAAATAAAAGGAACTTCTTTGGAATTCCAACTGTCTTTTCTAACCGTTTTTATTTTTCAATTTTTTAGGAATGATGAGTCATCAAGGTGGATGGATTACATCAACAAGGATGGTAATTATGTCTTGATCTTATTAAAGTTTAAATTAAAAGTCTACATGTGTGATTAGACTTGATTTAAGTAGGTGGTATAATGATTCATTCATTGTACATTATGATTAAAAGCAAGTAATCATGAGGGTGATGTTGACTAAATAAGTAAAAGTGGTGGTGTATTAATAATGAACTATCATTTGGGTAGAATAAACGAAAATTGAGCGTAGTTGTAGAAAAATTTAAGGAAGAAACAATAGAATCATATTTGAAATTCCGCAGATGAAATTCAGCAGTTCCATAACCAAATCTAATAGTTCCGCAACCAAATCTAGTAGTTCTGTAACTATTTCCTAACAGAGTAAGGATTTGAAATAAGAAATAATTTGAATCATCCTCTTTTCATGGGTATCAAAAAGAAGTTAGATCCAGAAGATGATACTTAACTTCTTGTAGATGGGGAATTAGTAGCCATTTTTGAACAAGTAGGTTTACTGGAGTTTTCTTAGGAAATTATCAAAATACAATGACAAACTGGTAAGAGAAATTTTTGTAAATTTAGAGCAGTCCAGAACTAATGTTAAGAGCAATGTAAATCCCTTTACTATTAATACTATAAGCAATGTATCCGGGTACCAATTGTACATGTTCGAACTCTGTAAAGGGAACCCTAAAAGAACTGGTGGAAATTTTAAGACAAGAGGGTGAATCTAAACCCCGGTATATTTATAATACTAATAAGATCATCAAGGCAGATCAAAAGAGCTAGTCTGCCCAAACCTTTCAATAGAGTAGCATTTTGGTTGTTAAGTACCTAACTTGCATGATGGCCAATATGGGACTATGGGAAGGGAGGTCCTTAAGATGCATATATATCTTAGGTATGGGGCTATAAAACAAGAGTATATAGTAAACCTTCATGGTTTCCTCTTTGAATCCATCTAGATAATGGCTCAGAAGTATTCTTGGGAGTTGGGAAGATTAAACACCATGGATTAGTCCATCGGTTTTGTCGGATCATTTTCTCTTAAAGAAAAATGGAGAAGAAGAATGGGAAAAATTTCTTAATAATTTTAGGAAAAGCCTAATATTATTATAAGGGGAATACCAACCCATTTCTCCTCTAAAATTAACTTGGATATTGATCCCCCTGAATAGAAAAATAAGGAAACAAGTGGGGTTAAAGTGACAAAGAGGAGGAGATCTGAAAGGATGATCAAAGCTATAAAACCTGTCATGTCTTCAAAAGAAACTCCTTCCTCTGTAGCAATACCAAAAGAATTAATACCTATCTCTGATAGTGATAGTTCTCCCAAGTTGGACCATGAAGTAAAAATCAGAAGAAGTTCAAGGAGAAATCCCACTTCAGGACATGTTGAAGCTCCTCAAAGAAAAAGAGTTCATAAGAAGTCTAGGGAAACTCTAGTGGATATTGAAGAACAAGAGGATTTGGAGAAAGAAGCTGTTGATATTCTAGGCAAAGCATGGTAATGTCTCCTCCTCTACCAAGTCAAATTGAGGAATTGGAGAAAGAAGATGAAATATTTGAAGAGCAGGCTTTTCAGAGATGGGTGACTCAACAATGTTGTCACATGAGGAAGAGGAATTGGCATCTTGGAAACAAAAAGGGAAATCCCCTTTGGTGGAAGATAAATGCTCATTCCCTAAGGAACTTTCAGAAAAAGAGGAGAAACAAAAAGTTAGGAAGGCTCTATTTTTGTCTAGAGAAGAACTTATCATTAGGGAGAAGGATGAGGAATTAAACTTCCTCAAAAATAAATTGGAGAATATGAAAATGATCATTGAACAACTAATAACTCAACTCATAGATAGGAATGAAGAATTGGCATTGGTTAAACAGCAAATGGTGAAAAAAAGATAAAGAATGTCATTTGGCTAGTAAACAAAGTGCTATGACAAAGATATCTTCAATGGATCAAATTGTACAAACTAAGTTAACTTACTGGCCACTCAGGAAGTTATGGGATGATACATGCAAAAAGCTTAATGAGTTCAAAATATCAAATCAAGAACTAAGAAGCAATATGGAAGAGGAAAAGAAGGAAAGGAAAGAGTGGGAAGAAAAGTTTTACAAAATGGAGGAAGAAAAATTTAAATGTCTGGAAAAGATACAAATGGTCTATATAATGAGTGAAATATTACTCACATGTAGAAGACCTCCTGTATACATTGTCTTTCTGGAAGAGAAATTTATTCACTGGAAACTATCAAGGATTGCATGTGGCCTTCCACATGAAATAAAATATGAATAAGAATTCATGACAACATATTCCTCAGCCAGTACAGAGCAGAAAAATCTTCTCTACAAATTCTATCTCTGTAACTTTATGCTGGAAAAGAATATGGGCTTCATGATCAACCTATATGTAGGGGAAAGCCAGCTGAATGCATTTGTTTCTATACTCCAAAATTAGATAGCTTGGAAAGAGAGGGATATTAAACACTTATTAAAGGCTATTTCATATGGCATCTACATGAGAGCTCACTATTGAAAACCTTCATCCTTTTCTATACATTTCGATCCCATGCTTTTGACATCCAATTCAAGGCACATTATATTACTAACTGCAAAAATTATTGATGCCTTCACCTCTTATGACGAGAAAAAAATTGAATATATTTATGATGGATGCTTGAAGAGATCTAAGTTTCTCACTGTTTGCATTAAGAAGAAGATAAGTGATATGTCTCACAAACTTAATATGTATTCTGGAAGAGCTAGAGCTTTGTGTACACTAATCCCTCAAGTTAGTAAAAAATGTAGGGGCATGTGGATGGGGATGAGAAAAAGGCATCCTCTCCTTCTCACTACAATATCTCCATGGAAAAATAGAGAGCCTCAAGATCCCACTCACTTTGAGGAGTGGCAAAAAAATATAGAGGAGGGATCATGATACAACACTTCTGAACTGAAGCACTGGGATATTCAGTTTCAAATATTTGACCTTAGCAGTCAATTGGAATGTAGAATTCACAATCCCGTTTTTACGAATAGAGTTTGTAAGAGGACTTACAAAAAGTAAGTTTGGGGGAGATGATAAGACCAAAATATGCATCATCAATGTGCATAAATGATCTTATTTTACTCTCCTTTGAATCAAGTTTGACTTCATTTTCTAGATTTTGTTTGATCTAGTATAAGTTAGGATGTAATTTTACATCTTTTGTTTGATTTAGATCTAACGTCTAAAAACTTTATAATTCGTAACAAAGTGTGTGGAAATTCAGTTTTTGGAATAAAACAGGTCACATTTGATTAGATAAGCAAAGTATGAAGCAACTCGCACCTTTTTGGTAACGTTGGCTTCAATGCGGCTTAGCTTAGGAACCTTCAGGCTTAGTTTTGAAATCCATCAATCAGGTAAGTAACTCTATCACTTAGTTCCCGAACCTTCAGACTTAGTTCTAGAACTCCAACACTTAGTTATGGAACTCCTGTGCTTAGCTCTGGAACTTCACGCTTAGTTACTGAAATGTTTCCCTTTGGTTCTAGAACTTCTCCAAAGTTCTAGAATTAATGGGAATCTATTTATTTTGACAAAATACGGTGATAGAGAAATTAATGGGCCCTCCAATTAGGAATGCAGAAAATAGATTGTTGATTCTCTACACTCTAGAAATACTTATGTGAGATAAAATAGTTGTATGTCCAATAAGGGTTCTAAATTCCACATCTACTTTGAGCACTATTTTGTTTCACTAGAACCTATAGATGGATGGACAGCTATTGAGCACTTATGGTTGTAAATGCATCTTTGGATGATGAAATATATATAAAGACCTGAAGAGAGAGATGATATAGATATGCAAAGAATTTTTGTAAGACAGAACATTTCAAGTAATAATATAACCATTTCATTTTGAGAGTTTCATACTCAACTCCTCCGATTCAAGGTGGAGAAAGGGCCTGCTCCTCCAAGAAATAGGATCCTTATTTTATTTGTATTTATACTTTTAAGCAATTCATGTAAATTTGATAAGTATTAATTTTGTAAGATCTTTTGATTCTTCAGTTGAAATCTTTATGTAATTGTTCTCCTGCAGTGTTGTAGATTAAAATCTTATTTCTTTGCAAGCATTTTTAACAACATTTTTAAACGTGTTTTTATTTCTAGTAATTTATTTCATTCTAAAAAAGTGTGTTTATTTCCAGCAATTTATTCCATTCTGCAAAAAGTTTTTATTTCCAACAGTACGTTTAATTCTAAAAGATTTATTTATTTCAGCAATGTGTGTTTATTTCAGCAAGTTTCTTATAGTTTAGCTTTAATAAGGCTTTGGCCTAGGAAATCTTAAAGACACTTTAAAACCCCCTAGAAAATAAAAATAATAAATACCTACAATCAATTACTAGATCACTAAGATTCTTCTTGTTGCATATAGCTTTAGACACACCCCGGTTTGAATATGACATCAACCAAGAGTTGATTAAATGAAGGGAATAACAACACCCATCAATTGGTAATTTTGAAGAGGGGTGTGGTCCTAGGATAAAAGGCATAGAGTTCGGATATTTTGTTGAGTAATTTGAATGGTCACGTAATATGATGGTCAATTTTTAGACAAATGGTTACGTGGTGGTGTAACGGATTTGTTAAGGTTGCGTATATAATTTTGAGTGACATGGTCATCATAAGATATTTTCACACATTGTAAGATAGGTTTCTTTTCTAGGACTTGTGAAGAGATTTTGAATGGGCTTTAAGAGGATGAAATAGATTTGGATGAATTCCTTTTTATGGAAGGATTAGGATTCATTCTTGATTCTATGGGAACAAAGGGCATAATAAATTATTCATTTGTTGTTTTTGTGATAGAATTGTTTTTGGATGTCGTTGATGGTGCCTCTATGTCAAAAACACTAGATGTTGAGAGTGTAGGTTATTGATCTTGGATTTTTTTGATGGTGTGATGAGAGTGGATGAAATTATATTATGGTTGAATGGTAGATGGGATGGTTTGGAAAGTGTTGTTTAAAAACATCCAAATTTTTATTTGGAGGCACATTTTGGGTTATCCAATTGTAACTCACCTTTGTCGATAAGATCCTGAAGGTTGTTTCTGAACAAACAACACCTTTCGATGTCATGGCCTTTGACCCTATGGTATTTACAATAATAATTTTATCGATACCATGAGGTTTATTTAAACAGATCCATCACTAGGATGGATGGGAGGAAGGGTGATCATATTCGTAGCCAAGAGTCTCAAAAATTTATCTCTAAAATTCACCAATAGGTGTGTAATTGTGTTGAGTATGGGTGCCTTCAAAGGTCAAACATTCCTTAGAAGCCTATTTTATAATGACTTAATTTGTTCATTTCTTAGATTTGGTATGACTAGAGGATGGTTTGAACAATGATTCAGGTTTAGGCTTCTTTGATCTAAGTTTAACTCTACCATCCTTGAGAGTTCAAAGATCGAGCTTGCGAGCTATAGTGAAGGATTTTGAAATGTTCAAAAGGACTGAATTTATATTGTGGACAATATGTGTTCCTCATAGGAGCGAAAAAATAACTCAATTAACTTGGTCTATGGGAGGGAAAAGGATAATTGATTGATAATTTCCCTCCAATGAGAAACAAAATTAGTGTTAGATTCTTCCTCAAATTTTATTATGGCATACGAGATATGTGATATTTATTTTACGCGTAATGTTAATCAAGAAATGTTATAAGAAAATATGCATAAAGATGTGAAAATAAGAAGAGTGGGTACTAAGGAATATTTTTTAGCAATCTAGGGCAAGTCCAACTAAGGACATGGGGAATGTTCTTAGCATAAGGTCTTGGTCATGGACTATGACGTAACAAGAATTTTAGAAGGCCCAATGTACTATTGAGGTTCTTGTTTTTGTAAAATTTTAGGAAATTAGGGAGTTCCAAATGTGGAGGACATACTTTGTATTGTACATATGGGTGGATGGGTTTGTTGCATATTTGTTCATAAGATAGTGTGTTTTGGGACCCATAGAGGAATCTTCAAAGCTATAAATCATGTTCATTAATTCCCGTAGAGGATATTTTTTTGGTTTTTGGTGCTAGGGATTAAATGATGAATGATTGGGTTGATTGTATGTAGATGGATTTGATCACTAATATGGCTGGTAAAAAAATTAATCTTATATTGGAGAGGGGTACTCATAAGAGCATTATATGTGTGTTATGAGACTATGGGTTGTGAAGATTGAATATATTGATATTGGATGGGCATGGATGTGTTTAAGAGAGGTTGAAATTATTAGGATATATGTTGGAAAGGGATTGAAGTGTGGATCGAGGTTGAAATTATTAAGGTATGTGCTAAGATAAAAAAAGTTTTATGATTATTGTGAAGAGGGGTGAATAGTAGAGATAGAACTCGTATTAATGAGTGGCATTGATGTTGGGATAGACATGAATACATTTTGAATAGATGATGTGAGTTTTTGAGATGAGATAGGTTGGGATATTCTTAATGGGATGGTTGTTTAACTTATAGGAGGTGTTTGAATTGTGGAGGAGACTAAAGGAATCAAGGTGGAAAAGGATGTGTTATCACCAAATCATAAAGACCCTCTAGTTTTCAAAAGTGTGTTTGCTTGAGCTCACAGTGTGACTAGATAACATGCGTACTATCTCCAAGTTGTGGTACTTTTTACTTGAGGTAGAAATCCAAATAAAGTTGGTTATTACTCTTAAACTACTCCGCCACAATCTACTCTAATGTAGGAAAAAATATCTTGTCTAATCTAACTTTCCAAGGAGGGGACCGGGGAGAGAGTGCATGAAAAAAAGACTACACTAAAGAGGTGATACACCGAGAAAAGGAGGATGTGAGAATACTTTTCCAATGTGTGAAAAGTAGAAGCAAAGTGCATACTAGAAGGGGTGATAACAGTTCACATAGTCTAGAAAATACATTCACATCAATATTCTATGCATACACAATTATAATGAATCCTCGCAAGATCATGAAATGAAAAATATACAGAAATGAGATTGAAAGGGAAAGAATAATGCAAAAAAACACAATAGGGGAAGAGATATCCACAAACTTGTATCTATTGTTTTCATTGATATGCATAGATCAATCTATTACAAAATAAGGGCATGTGTTGGTGTTGTTGGTATCCAAATTGATTCTCCTTGAAGTTGAGAAGCATCACAGATTTAAAAGGATACTTAGAGATGAATGAATCATAAGTCGCTTTGTATCCGAGGAAGGGATTAAACTCGGCTCTTTGTCACTCAAGTGGTGGAGAAATAGAAAGCACCATATAAGAGGATTTTATCTATCCTCATTTCTTTAGGTCGTGCCTTTTGACCAAGGTGAGAGGACCCATTTTGTAACCTCTATCGGTGAAGGATATGAAGAGATCCTTCTTTGCACAATTTGTAGGGGAACCTTGATAAAATATGATCAATATGCCACAATTTAAGTCTCACGAGTTTTCACTTGTAAAGAATGGGGATATTTTCTGAGAAAGGTTTGGGTCACTAAAGACACTTAAAACCCGCTTATACGTATATTTTGGCACTAGAATTCACTCATTTGTGAATACACAACACAAACAGGGGTACTTCGGGTAGGATTGATGGTTATTTGAAAATTTTGGTGGGGATTAAGCAAGATGAAGTTGATTTCACTAGATCTTTGAGAACCTTTACAATAATTGGAAGACTAATAGACAGAATGCTTCAGAATAGCCAAAATATTCCTTTAACCAGAAGGTGTGCATCAATGGAGCCCCAAATCTGCACAGTTTCACACGATCTTTGAGAATTCAACACAAAGGCTCGAGCTAAATACTTATTTAAACATTAAATGCCTTTGGTTCCTCATGCCTAAGATGCACTCAAAGGCTTACGAGATAATCTTTATCAACAAAATGACAATAAATTGATTTTAAACTATTTATTTCATTACAGGATGAAGGATCTTCTCATAATGAAATTGTAAATACGACTAAACTATCATAGGACGAGATCTTCTTTTATTCGTAGGATTTTAACACAATATTGCAATGGGAACACCAAAACCATTTGAAAACATTATGAAATAAAAGAAAACACAATTTTTCCCGAGCTCAACACAGATTAATTTGAGATCTATTAGATTTATCAATAGGGGAAATTTTCTTGAACAGTCTCAAAGCTTGTCAATGGTTGTACACTCAAACCATCTTGACGCAATCAAATCTAAAACACAAGAGATTAACAAGTTTATTGGATGGTCTCTTAGGAAGATGGGATTTCTCAAATTTTCTTGTAATAATTAAACCCCCGACCTTTTGCATGACTAACTCATGCCCTTTATAGCACTCATTTACATTAAATATTCCCCCTAATTAAAGAATATTCGAGGAACCTTTGTTTGTTACATATTTGATCATGATTTCTAGAAAGTGATGTTTAATAGATTTACAAAAAAATTTGTCAGGTGTTTCAAAAGGTGAATCATTTTAAATATTTCCATCATTGTTTTAACTGGGGCATCTAGTCATCTCCTCTGGCAACATGTTTTTCATCCTTTGCACCTATAGCTTCCTTCTCCTCATTCTTTCCTCTATAATTTTCTCTGTTGGATCTGGAAATTAATTTTTTGCAGTGCCCGAGTAACTTTGTTTCAAAATATCAACTCTTGCACTTCCTCATATTCAAAAATTCAAGCTCCACAACACTTCAATTGCACTTTGCTGATAGAAATGACAAGAAATCATTTAGATTCACCATGAAAAATGATGTGTATTTGCATCCCTAAAGTCATGGAACGTTAATGGCGGAAAAACTAGATGCATCGCGCCATAACCATTGATTCTTCCCTTTCACAACTTTAAATTAGAGCCATCCACGTGGAAGATTAGAGCCGAAATGGGCCTAGGGGTGCCTTTTGCATTTTATGACTTTTGGAGAAAATGCACAATTTTCACATTTTTCCCCACCCTCCGCCTTTGAAATACGGGCTCGACACGTGGCTTAATCAGGGCTTTGATGGAGTCATGAATGATTTCTTTAATTTTACACTTTTTTAATAAAAAGGCAAAATTTTCAATTTTCCCCCAGTGACCCGCTTCCCTGTGTTTGACTTTTCAATGCAAACTTCATTTGTTTCCTGGCAGGGCCATGCTTCACTTTAATACTTTATACCTTTTTCATAATAAATAAAAAAGTTCTAAATTTCTCCCGACACTCCGCCTCCCGATTTGACTTTTCAAATGTTGACTCAAACATGTGACATCACTCGTCCCTTGTGGGGTTGTGGATCAATTTATAAATTTGCTCCTTTTTCACAAAAAGGAAAAAATCTTCAAAATACCATGGCGACCTACCTCTCACTTCTAACTTTTGATGTGGGCCCTAGCGGAGTTGTGGGTTATTTCATAACTTTTCTCCTTCGTACAAAGAGTTAAAAAAATTCAAAATGTTCGCTTCCCGCTTGTGACATGAAAAAATGCCACGTGTCCTTCTTTAGGGTCAAAGTAAGAATTTTTCCCTACCACTTTATATTTTTTGATTAACCAATTAGATGCTTTATCGGGACCGCGGCACTAACTTGGTATTTTTTACAAATGAGACAAAAGTGGCAAATTTCACCAAAAAGACTCACGAGCCACATCCAATCTAAAAGGACCACATTTTCACAGACGTTAGAGAAAAAAATTTGAAAGGGAAAACACACCCATGAAATAGTAAGATGCAGGGGAACTTCACCATTTGCGCCAAGAATTGAATCTTTCTTCAAGGACAAAGAATTTACAAATAATTCATGGCTTGACAACAATCCACGATGATAGAGAAGGATTTACAATAACACCCTAGTAAAGATAAAAATCATATGCATCCATTCAAGGAGATAGAGGAAACTTCAAACCATGCAGGTGAGACATTTTTTGAACGAACAGGGTGAGATTAAAATGAGAACCAACATCGGCTCGAATCGGGGATGGGAACTCTAGGTGTGAGTGCCACAAGAACAAAAGACCATGTGCCAAAAATTCATTGGGCGGTGGAGTCAAGAATAAGCTTGCAGAGCGAAACAACAATAACCAATTCCCCAAGGACTAAGTGAGAAACCAACAAAATTGGCCACCAGGGACTAGGAAAAACCAAAATAGAAAAACACGAAAGTAGAAAGAAACCAAAAGACTATACACTTTACAATGGCGTGCACCCTGATTCAAAGAAAACAATAAAGGAAAATTTTCAAGTGCCTTCGATTTTGGATATGACCATGCTAAGTATTTTAGATACATCTTTAACTACTTGTATGATTATTTCTCTTTTCCATCCAAGTTTCTATCTAAAAACATTTTTTTAGGATTATCCTTTGTGCCTAGGTAAAGTTTTTTAGAATCTCTCAAGGCTGCATCGAACATCAAAGTCCTAGGAAAATAAATTTGCTCAGATATCTGCCTTGATCAAGTTCATACTCCTCGAAAACAACATAGCTCAAAGAGTTATCAACATCAAATCTGTGAGCAATACTTCATAAGAAGCATTGTTGGAGTCCTCAATGAGATATAAAATTTTATTTTCACCGTGTAACTTCAAAAGGCTGCCCTCAATTGGTATGGTGATAGAAGACATGTCCATTTGCACACTTCCACCCACTAGCTGCCCACTTTTTGGATAATAACATTCCCCACTTAGCAGAAAATCCACAATTACTACATTCAAAGTTAAGTACTTTCTGGATAACTTGTCAATTGCTCTACTAAACCCTTGACACATCCAACTACCGCACCTCTCTTGAATCCATTAAAGTAAATTTCCCATAAGTTGTTTTTACTTTGAGATTCAACTCATTCATGACCTCAAGAGGCATTACATTACATGAGGCTCCCGAATCAAACATGCAACTATGTAATAGTTTATCCTTAATAATCAAACTAGTAAAAATGGATCCACATTCATCCGAGACTCAACCAGAGTAGTTCCCAAATAAACCTCGGTGGTTCACCTAATTCCTCTAATGCTTGTGGTTTTTCTAATTCTACAATGGAAGAAGGAACCTCTACATTGTTTACCTTTTACCCTAGATGACCTTTTCTTCCTTAATCCCCAAATACTCAAACACCCTCTTCTTATGCTCAGGGATTCTAAACAATTCAAAAATAGGAATAGTAATCTTGATCTGACTCAAGATTTGGGCTATGTCATAAGGAACATATTTGGGTAAGGCAGTGTTAGGAGGAAGGTTTACAAATTCATCTGATGGCACGAGGATTTTTCATAGTCTGAGCATGGGGAGGAACACAACTTTTATTTGGGGTGATAAAGCTTTTGCCATATGCATATTTATTAGGGGTTTCCTTAGGGAGCCTGGTAAGCACTAGAATTTTTGGTTTGGCTTGAGGCCCTACCCTTTGACAACCTTACTCCTGGTATTGTATTCCTTTTCATGGGAAATTTTTGCATTCATTAACAACTGGTTGTCCTCTTCTAAAGGAATTCCTCCATCATAATTTTTAATCATTAATGCCCTTAAGTACTCAAAATCATTATTAGGCAACGCAAAATCTTGTACCATATCAATCTCAAAATCATTAATGGGAGGAAGAGGCAATACCCAGTGAATGCAATCCCATAATTTTCAATAGTTCTGGCACTCATCATATCAATTGAGGTTGCTCCCTACTATGAACTTGTAGAGAAATCCATCATGCATGCATCATCATCTGTCTCATCATCATCAGCTTCTTCTTCAAATCCTTTTAAACATCACATAGAGAATGTGGCAAGAAACAACTATCACACCACTCAATTTCATGAGTTTCTTCAAATGTAGCAACTCTGGCAACTAAAGGATCAGGCACCAATCTATTTTCTTGGGGTTGGGGTTGTCTATTTCCTGATCCCATGGGCCCTTTACCCCTGTCATCTTATCTATGATCACCTTTGGGATGATTTGCAAATCTTTCTTGGCCTTGTGGCTTGTGTTGACCTTGGGAACTTTATCCAATCCCCTTCTTTTCTCTGGCTAGTTTATAGGATATTTCCTTAACAACTCTAATCAATTTTTTTACATCCTCCTCCAAATCCACAGATTTATTTAATCGAGGATTATCTCGATTGATCAGCTTGATACCTTCCCTCTTAGGAGGCTTACCAACTAATTTGATGTTATTTTCAATGCAAAGCCATGGTGAAGGCCTCGCCTCAAATTTCCGGGTTTTTGTCCCTTAAATAATAGTTAGCCTTTTAGTCAAAAGCATCGAATACTTTATCAAACAAGAAACATCACTTGGCCTCGAGATTACAGGTAGCCTATTCAGGTATTATTGAACTAAGTATTGAAGTCATGAATAGATTCATTAGGATTCTTATTAATATTTTCAAATTCGACAAAATAAACCTCGGATCTGTCTTATCCCCATACTACAATCTAAAATCATTTTTCATTTCTGCCCATGATTCTATTAAGTTATCTAGTAAAGATTTATATATTTCACGTGCATCCTCCTCAAGAGTATGAATAAACAGCTTACATACACATCCTCAAATTCAATCTCAAATTCTTCCATCATATTGACAAAAAGTTTCAAATGTTTGATCCTCGGTGATAACATTATTCCCTTGAAATTTAGGCGATCTATTTCTAACATCTTGTGGCACTACATTTGGATATCTAGCCATACCTCTAAAATCTATAGGTCCAAAAGTTTTGACAAAAATGGAGGTATAAGTGGAGGTTGGGCCATATTTTCTTGAGGGGGTGATCTTATAAGAGAAATAGAATGATGAGGGACAAGGGGTCTTTGGAATACAGGAGTATAATTTTCAAAATGAATGTCATCTAAAGAAACATTAAACTTGTAACTTTATACTATTCTTACAAATATCAACATAGGATGACGTTTAAACAATGTATTTTCCCTTAGATCATGTAAGAAACATTACCAGGGTCAAATATAAGAATTCCTTTTTAGATCCCCGTGAACGGAACCAAAAAGGGTGTTGTTTCCACACAAATAGGTCCCAAAGTTCAAATAATCCCCGACAGTGGTGCCAAATGGTGTTGGTATCCAAATTGATTCTCCCTTGGAATCTGAGAAACATCACAAATTTAACAAGATACTCGGAGAAAAAAAAGAATCATAAGTTGTTTTGTAGCCACGGAAGGGATTCTATCTCTTTTCACTCGGGTAAAGAGAAATGGATAAAGCACCATATAAGAGGATTTGATCTATCCTCACTACTTTAGGTTGTGCCTTTTGACCAGTGGTGAGAGGACATGTTTCATAACCTATGTCGGTGATGGACATAAAGAGATCCTTCTTTGTAGAATTTATAGAGGAACCTTGAGAAAATATGATCAATACAAAGACAATTTAACTCTTACGAGTTGTCACTTCTAAAGAATGGGGATATTTTCTCGAGAAGTGTTTGAGTTACTAAAGACACTTAAAACCTACTTTCTTAGATATTTTTGGTAGTAGAATTTCCTCATTTGTTGATACACAATACAAACAGGGGTACTTCGTAGGATTTATGGTTATTTGAAAATTTTGGTGGGGATTAAGCAAGATGAAGTTGATTTCACCATATCTTTGAGAACCCGTACAACAATTGGAAGAATAATAGATAGAATGCTTTAGAATAGCTAAAATATTCCTTTAACTGTAATATGTGCATCAATGGAGCCCTAGATCTACACAGTTTCACACAATATTTGAGAATTCAACATGAAGGCTTGAGCTAAAGACTCAATTAAACATTAAAGACCCCTGGTTCCTCATGCCTAAGATACACTCAAAGGCTTACAGACAATATTTATCAAAAAATGACAGTAAAGTGATTTTAAACTATTTATTTCATTACAGGATGAAGGCTCTTCTCATAATGAAATTGCAAATGCCACCAAACTATCACAAGGATGAGATCCTGTGTGATTCGGAGGCATTTTAACACAAGATTTCAATGGGAACATCAAAACCATTTTAAAACATTCTGAAATAAAAGTAGACACAAATTTTCCTGAGATCAACACCGATTAATTTGAGATCTATTAGATTTATCAGCAGGGGATAGTTTCTTGAACAGTATCAGAGCTTGTCAATGGTTGTACACTCGCAACCATCTTGGCACGATCAAATCTAAAACACAAGAGATTAACAGGTTTCTCGGATGGTCTCTCAAGAATATGGGATTTCTCAAATTGTCTCGTAAGAATTAAACCCTTGACCTTTTACATGACTAACTCATGCCCTTTATAGCACTCATTTACATTAAAGCTTCCCCCTAAACAAAGAATATTTGAAGAACCTTTTTTTGGTACGTATTTGATCATGATTTCCAGAAAGTGATTTTTAATAGATTTACAACAAAAAAATTCTAGGTGTTTTAAAAGGTGAATCATTTCAAATATTTCCATCATTGTTTTAACTGGGGCATCCAGTCATCTCCTCTGGCAACACATTTTTCATCCTTTGCACCTATAGCTTCCTTCTCCTCATTCTTTCCTCTACAATTTTCTCTCTGATCTGGCAATTCATTTTTTGCAGGTTCCCGAGTAACTCTATTTCAAAATATCAACTCTTGCACTTCCTTAGATTCACAAATTTGAGCTCCACAACACTTCAATTGCACTTTGCTAATAGAAACGACAAGAAATCATTCAGATTCACCATGAAAAATGATGCGTATTTGCATCCCCTGAAGTCATGGAATGTTAATGGCCAAAAACACGATGCATCGCACCATAATCATCAATTTTGGACTTTTACAACTTTAAGATATAGCCATCCATGTGGAAGATTAGAGCCGAAATGGGCCTGGGGTGCCTTTTGCATTTTATGACTTTTGGAGAAAATGCGCAATTTTCACATTTTTCCTCGCCTCCGCCTTTGAAATATGGGCTCAACATGTGGCTTAATTTGGGCCTTTGATGGAGTCATGGATCATTTCTGTAATTTTACCCTTTTTAACAAAAAGGCAAAATTTCCAATTTTCCTCCGGTGACCGCTTCCCCGCTTTGAATTTTCAATGCAGACTTCATTTGTTTCCTAGTGGGGCCGCACTTCACTTTTATACTTTATCCCTTTTTCATAATAAAGAAAAAAATTTCCAAATTTCTCCTAGTGCTCCACCCTCTCGATTTGACTTTTCAAATGTTGACTCAAACATGTGACATCACTCTGTCCCCTGCGGGGTTGTGGATCAATTTATAACTTTGGTCCTTTTTAAGAAAAAGGAAAAAATCTTCAAAACACCTCGGCAACTCTCCTCTCCGCTTCTAACTTTTGATGTGGGCCCTAGCAGAGTTGCGGGTTATTTCATAACTTTTATCCTTCATACAAAGAATCAAAAACTTCAAAATGTTCCGTCGACCCACTTCCCCACTTGTAACATGAAAAACTACCACGTGTCCTTCTTCAAGGTCAAAGTAACAATTTTTCCCTGCCACTTTATATTTATTGATTAACTAATTAGATGCTATCTGGGCCACAAGGCCAATTTTCTATTTTTTACAAATGAGACAAAAGTGGAAAATTTCACCAAAAAGACCTACTTGGCTACATCCAATCATAAAGGACCACGCTTTACGCAGACGTTAGAGTTAAATTTTGACAGGAAAACACACCCGCCGAACAAAGTAAGATGTAGCGGAACTTCACCATATACACCTGCACTGAATCTTTCTTCAAAGATTTTAAAATAATTCATCGCTCAATGTCAATCCACGACCATAGATAAAGATTAACAATAACACCCTAGTAAAGATAAAACTTGTACTCATCCATTCAAGGAGATAGAAAAACTTCAAACTATGTGGATCGAGACATTTTTGAATGAACATGGCGAGATTAAAATAAGCACCAATAGGTGCTCGATTTAATCTCTCCTGCTCATTCAAAATGTCTCACCACATGGTTTGAAAGTTTTCTGTCTCCCGTATGGATTCGTGAAATATTTTTCTTTGATTTGGTTTCCATGATCACCCTTTCCTTTTCTCAAGAATCACATTGAGTCCAGATATTTTTTCCATTCCTCTATCCATGAGAAAGAATTTGTAGTTTGGGTGTAAATTAGGTTTTTCCCCTTCTGTTTTTCCACAAATATGTTTTCTCACAATATTTGTCCCAACATCTCTGTGGAAACATGGTCCTTTTTATTGGATGTGGCCGGTGGGTCGTTTTCGTGAAATTTTCACTTTTGTCACATCTATAAAAATACCAAATTGGCCCTACGACCCCGATAGCATCTAATTGGTTATTCAGAAATATGAGGTGGTAGGGAAAAAGTCTTACTTTGACCCCAAGATGGACACCTAGCAGCTTTTACAAGTTACAAATGGGAAGGCAGTCACTGAACATTTTGAATTTTTTCCTCTTTATACGAGGGAGAAAAGTTATGAAATAACTGCAACTCTCTTGGGCCCACATCAAAAGTTAGAAGCAGAGAGAGTGGGTTGTCGAGGAATTTTAAAACTCTAAGGCCCACTTCAACTCAAAGCTTGTCCACGTGGAGGGCCAGTGCTCATTTGAAATTTACCTCTGGGTCCTACCTTAGAAGTTACACCAAGGAGACACGTGGAGGCTTTTGCTAGCTCCTCTCTATACTTAAACTTTTCAAGAAATTTTCTAAGGCCTGGGACACATGGAGGGCTCATGCGCTTGTTTGGGAACTTTCCCCGTACTTTACTTTTGAAGAAGCGCTGAAGGGACACTTGGAGGTTTCCATTGGATCCTGCCCATACTTAAAATTTTCAACGTCTAAAGAAACTTTCTCAGACCCTAGGCATGTGGGGCCCTCCGCTAGTCCTTAAACTTTTTACACAAATGTTTCAGGCTGAAACGTGTGTTGAGGCCGTGCTTCTTTAGGCTCTCCACTTTTGGACACCATATCAAAAGTGTGCCAAAGAGACATATGGAGACTTCCGCTGGTTCCTCTTTACAATTGGCCAAATTAGACTTACAAAGACAGTAATGTCGGATAATCTATGCATGGACACTCATTTCTAAGAGGCACGAATGCAGGCATCCATGTGAGGGCACTCATTTCTCAAAGTGTATTCTCGAGGGTGAAGAGGATTTCTTGTCGACCTAGCTATACAGAGCCACCTGAAAATGATTGAAAAGGGGATTTCTTGCATGACAAAATAAAAGAATGATTAGAAGAACTATAAAAAAGTTGGGGCATGGCATCCTAGTCATGGTTGAGGGTCTGAGAAATGTGATCAGTTCATGATTTTTCCACCTAGTAGCTTCGGGTGTAAATTTTTTAAACATCACTTTCTAAGACAAATTGGTAACAAGAAAAGGATTCCTTGAATATTCTTCTTTTTGGGGGGAAATTTGGGATGAATGAGTGAGTGAATTGTATAAATGCAATGAGGATACTCTTGTAAAGGGTCGGGGTTTAATTCTTACGAGAAAATTTGAGAAATCCCATCTTCCTGAGAGACCATATGAGAAACATGTTAATGTCTTGTGTTTTATATTTGATCGCGTCAAGATGATTGCAAGTTTAAAGCCATTGACAAGCTCACGAGACTAGATCTAGAATTAATTTGTGTTGATCTTGGGAAAAAATGTGTCTACTTTTATTTGAGAATGTATTCAAATGGTTTTTATGTTTCTTTCACGATCTTATGTTAAAATCCTCTAAATCACATAGTATCTTGTCTCTATGATAGTATAGTGACATTTGCAATTTCATTACAAGAAGAGCCTTCATCCTGTAGTGAGATAAAAAATTTAAAATCACTTTACTTGTTATTTTGTTGATAAATATTGTCTGTAAGCCTTTGAGTGTATCTTAGGCATGAGGAACCAGGGGTCTTTAATGTTTAATTGAGTCCTTAGCTCGAGGCTTTGTGTTGAATTATCAAATATTGTTTGAAACCGTGTAGTGTCAGTGGGGCTCCATTTATGCACACCTTCTCGTTGAAGGAATATTTTGGCTTTTCTGAAGCATTTGGTCTCATTAGTCTTCTAATTGTTGTAAAGGTTCTCAAATATCTATTGAAATCAACTTCGTCTTTCTTAATCCCCACCAAAATTTGCAAATAACCATAAATCCTACCTGAAGTACCCATGTTTGTGTTTTTTATCCACAAATGAACCAATTCTACTACCAAAATATACATAAGCAAGCAGGTTTTAAGTGTCTTTAGTAACCTAAACCTTGCTAAAAAATAATCCCCATTCTTTAGAAGTGACAACTCGTGAGAGTTAAATTTTTGCACATTGATCATATTTTCTCAAGGTTCCCCTAAAAATTGTGCAAAGAAGGATCTCGGCATGTCCTTCACCAACAGAGGTTACAAAACGGGTACTCTCACCCTAGTTGAAAGGCATGGCCTAAAGTAGTGAGGATAGATCAAATCCTTTTATATGGTGTTATCCATTTCTCCAACACCTAAGTGATAAAGATCCAGTTGAATCCCTTCCCCGACTACAAAATGACTTATGATTTGTCTGTCTCTAAGTATCTTGTTAAATCTATGATGTTGCTTGGATTCCAAGGGAGAATTAATTTGGATACCAACACCATTTTGGCAGCATTTCTGGGGATCTTCAAAGGCATTCTTATATTTGGCCCTAGTAATGTTTCTTACATGCTCTAAGTGAAAATACATTATTCAAATGTCATCATGTTTTGAGATTTGTAAGAATTTTGCGAAGTAATAAGTTCTGTGTGCAATATTTCCAATTTCTAGTGGTTATTGCACTAAATTTATATCATCAGTGATAAATACTGGTAAAGGAAGGTCATATCTGCTAAGCTTTGTAGGAATTAGGTGTTGATAGATATTTGACAAGTCATTTATAGTGCATTTGCACAACTAAGGTGAAAATCCTTAGTGGTGACTCCGTGTTGTTTTAAATTTTGATAAATACCAGTGCCTTAACCTATTTTAAGTGACTCTTTCACTAATATTTACAAATCTAGAAGGAAGAAGATCTTTCTTTACTAAATACCATACCGTGAAAGTTGTTTCCAAAATCGGGAAAGATGAATTCGTAAGGAAAACGAGTCTGAAAATAGTTGGAGATCAGGAATCAAGAAAAGAGTTATCCATTTTGAAAATTGATCAACCTTTGGTTGAGGATTACCATTCTTCTTCAAGTGATTCTAAATCAGGTAATCTTTATATAGAATTGAATTCTCCAACTGGAGAGGGGCCTTCATTTGTGTTTGATAAGTGTGCTTCTCAGTCTATCCTTGTATTTTCTAAAGTTGATAAGGTTTTCCATGAAACAGAGTCTTTAGAGGACATTCATTTTGAAAATTATACTCATGTGTTCCAAAGACCCCTTGTCCCTCATCATTTTGTTTCTCCTGTAAGATCACCCCCTCAAGGCAATATGGCCCAACCTCCACCTAGACCTCCATTTGTTGTCAACACTTTTGGACCTATAGATTTTAGAGGTATGGCTAGATATCCAAATGTAGTGCCACAAGATGTTAGAAATAGACTAGCCTAAATTTCAAGGAAATAATGCTATTACTAGTGATCAACATTTAAAACATTTTGTCAATATGATGGAATAATTTGAGATTGAATTTGAGGATTTGTCTATAAAACTATTTATTCATAATCTTGAGGAGGATGCATGTGACTAGTATAAGTCTTTACTAGATAACTCAGTAGATTCATGGATAGAAATGAAAAATGGTTTTACATTGCAATATGGGGATAAGACAGATATGAGGTTTCTTTTATCTCGAATTTGAAAATATTAAGAATAACCCTAATGAATATTTTCATGACTTTAATACAAGGTTCAACAAGACCGTAAATAGGCTACCTGTAATCCCAAGGCCAAGCGATGTTTCCTTTCTAATAAAATACTTTGATTCTTTTGACAAAAAGGTTGCCTATTATTTAAGGGACAAAACCAAAGAACTTTGAGGTAGGCCTTCACCATGGCTTTGTAGATTGAAAACAATATCAAAGTAGTTGGTAAGCCTCCTAAGATGGAAGGTATCAAGCTGATCAATCCAGAGAATCCTTAGCCATGTAAGTCTATGGATCTAGAAGAGGTTGTAAAAACATTGGCCAGAGTTGTTAAGGAAATGTCCTATAAACTGGCCAGAGCAGAGAAGGGGATTGGACAAGGTTCCCAAGGTCAACACAAGCCATAAGGTCAAGAAAGATTTACAAATCATCCCAGATGTTATCATAGATCAAATGACAAGAGTAAAGGGTTCGTGGGATCAGGAAATACACAACCCCAACCCCGGGAAAATAGATTGGTGCATGATTCTTTAGATGCCAGAGTTGCTACTATGAAAGAGGTCCATGATATAGAGTGGTGTAATATATGTTTCCTTCCTCATTCCCCATTTGATGAAGACAAAGAAGTTGATGAAGCTGATGATGATGAGACAGATGATGATGCATGCATGATGGATTTCTCTACAAGTTCATAGCAGGGAAACCTCAATTGAGATGATAAGTGCTAGAATTGTTGATGACTTCTGGGATTGCATTCACAAGGTATTACCTCTTCCTCCAACTCATACTTTTGAAATTGATATGGTACAATCTTTGAGTTGCCTAATCATGATTTTGAGTACTTAAGGGCATTAATAATTAAAAATTATGATGGAGGAATTCCTTCGAAGAAGAGGACAGAGGCGAGCTTGTTAATGAATGCAAAGCGATTTCCAAAGAAAATGATTACAATACCAAGAGTAAGGTTGCCAAAGGGTAGGGCCTCGTGGACAAACCAAATATTCTAGTGCTTACCAATATGTCTAAGGAAACCCCTAAGAAGGATGCATCTAGTAAATTATTTGTCACCCCAAATAAAACTTGTGTTCCTCCTCATGCTCATACTTTGAAAAATTCGATGTCATTAGATGAATTTGTAAACCTTCCTTCTAATACTACCTTACCCAAATATGTTCCTTGTGAAATATCCCAAATCTTGAGTTAGATCAAGATTACTTTTCCTATTGTTGAATTTCTTATAATCCCTGAGCATAAAAAGAGGGGATTTGAGTATTTGGGCTTAAGGAAGAAAAGGTCACCCAGGGTAAAAATGTAAACAATGTAGAGGTTCCTCCTGCCATTGCAGAATTAGAAAAACCACAAGCATTGGAGGAATTTGTTGAACCACCTAAGGTTCATTTGGGAACTTCTTTGCTTGAGTCTTAGCTAAATGTGGATGCATTTTTTACTACTCTGATTATTAAAGATAGGTTGTTACATAACTGCATGTTTGACTTAGGAGCTTTATGTAATGTAATGCCTCTTGAGGTCATGAATGAGTTAAATATCAAAGTAATAGAACCTTATGGGAAATTTACTGCCATGGATTCAAGAGAGGTGCTAGTATTTGGATGTGTAAAAGGCTTAGTAGTGCACGGTTGGAAACGTATCCAAGCAAGTACTTAACCTTGAATGTAGTAATTGTGGATTGTCCTCGCTAAGTGGGGAATGTTATTATCTAGAAAATGGGTAGATAGTGTGGGTATAAGTGTTAAAATGGACATGTCTTTTGCCACCATACCAATTGAGGGAAGCTTTGTGAAGTTATATGGTGATAAGAAAATGTTACATCTCACCGAGGACCCTAAATATTCTTCTTATGAAGTATTGTACATAGATGTCGATGTCTAGTAACTTCATGGGCTATGTTGATTATAAGGAGCATAAAATTCATGAGTGCAAGTCTCCTAAGCAGGTTGGTTCTCCTTGGACCCTAATGTTTGATGGGGCTTGTTCTAGATCTGGTAATGGTGCTGGTATTGTCTTGATATCTCCAAGCCAAGAGGAGTTTAATTTTTTTAAACTCAATTTTGAGTGCACAAACAATATTGTTGAGTATGAAGCACTGCTCTTGGGTCTAAGGATTGCATGGAAATATGGTATTAGAGACATTGTTGTTAAAGGAGATTTAGAGTTGATAGTCAAACAAGTCAGAAAGTTGTATGCTATAAAGAATCAAAGAATGAGACAGTTGTTAGTGCGAATTCACAAAGCACCCCTGGATGCAAATCAGGTTTCTAAGTTGATGTTTCAAGCATCCAGTGTGATTGCACAACATTGAATCCTTTCTCCAAGTGTGGGACTTGCAAAATGAGAAAGGAATCTCCAGAGAAGGCTGGTTCCTATTCCTCCTGCTCGATGCACACGAAGAAAAAATGCGAGGGTTTACTCAAAATCTAATCTAACTTGCCAAGGAGACAAGGTAAGAAGATGCATAAAAATAAACCTAAACTAACAAAGGTCATGCACCAAGGAATGAAGAACACCTATCTTTCCAATAAACAAAACCATTAAAATGTGATGTAAGATCATGCACATATAAAAAAATTTGCAAAGTGAAAGATCGGGAGGATGCAAATGAACACAGAGAGGGTTGAGAATCATCCACAGACATGCATTACTTACTCCAAAGATTGATACAATACACTACAAAATTCCAAGAGGCAAATTTGCATTACAGTTTTAAATGGGAGGTTTGAACTCCACAATTTCACCTGCCAAAGAGAAGAAGGGAGGGGCAAAACAAGAATGTCCAACGCTTAGAAAGGAGCCCCTCACAATTTATAGGAAGAATGAGAGAGGGAAGAGAGAGGAAATCCAAATCTACCCCAACCACCTTTAGGTTGCATTTAATTCATCTCATTATGGTGGTAGGTGAGAACCCTAGCAAAGTGGTGAACTGTATTTTGCATTAAAACTGGTTGTTGAAATGTCATTTCTGGCCATTACCACGTGCCAGAGATGTTTCTTGATTTTATCTATCCAAACTGAATCAAAATACAATATTGACCCCAAAATCATGTAGATAACTTCACCATCTTTTCATTGATATATAGAACATGAAAATCTGAGCTCTGGATCGAAAGTTATGGCCATTTGAAGATTTAGGGCAAAAACAGGCCCAAAACGGATCGGAGGGAAAATATTTTGAATTTTACCTCTTTTTTGCATTTTGGAATTTTTTTAAAAATTTCCCCACGCTCCGCCACTTGGATGACACGTGTCAGGCTCTGATTCATCCACGGGCTCATCCTTTGAAAATTTCTTTCGGGCCATTCCTTTAAATTTTTACCACTTGGACACGTGGCACTATTTTATTGGCTCGGGCCTGAGGGGCGCACTTTGTCCTTCGAAAATTTGGCATTTTTCACTTTGGGAAAATTTCCCATTCCCCCATGCTCCACCACTTGGATGATACGTGTCAAGATTCCATTCGATGGCGGGCAATGGGGCCAAAAATTTTACCTTTGAAAAATTCGACTAAACTTGGAAAATTTTCTAAGTCCTTCTCTTTTCTCTTCCACCACCCCGGACACATTCTCCCACATCGGCTGATTTAGGCTTTCTTGTTCCCTGCTTTTGCGATCTTTTCACCTTTCACATCCCTCACATACTTTTGGCCCAACTTTCCCGACTTCCTGGGACAAATATCTCCAAACCGCCCAAAATGGACTGGTCTTTCTAAGAACTCGGCGATTCGTGTCCCACGCGTACTTTTGGCTCAAATGTCCCAAACCATGTGAAACAAGACTAAAGTGATTTTCTCTACTTTCAGCTGATTCGCCTTTTCGCATTCCTCGCGTCCCGATGTCCCAACTATCTCCGCAGACTACCCAGGGACAAAATATCCGACTTAGCCGATTTTCTTACTTTTTCGGCCCCAAGCTTGGTACAACGAACCTCAGTATGACCCTAACTGGTTTAAAACAGTCCTGCAACCTTATTTTTTGCATTTTTTCCATTTTTTCTAACTCGTTGGGATTTCTTCTTAGATGGGGAGTTAGAAAAGGCCGAGGGACCCCAAAAACATAATTTTGGGCCTCGAATCAATCTTACTTGCTCGGGACTGAATAATTTGATGCATGTTATCAAAATTACGTTGAGGGTGAATTTTGGATAACAATTTTGGTGACTCAGCGGGGTCATCTTCCTGTTGGATGAAGTTACCAGTTTCCTAAAGCATCCATTGGGCATGGAGTCATGAGTTGTCTATTCGGAACCCCAACTAACTTAGAATGTTGCAAGGAGGAAGATGGAATATCACCTGATGGAGCAAGGCCTACAAACACATTCCCAGGAACAGCAAGCCTGTGCCAAAGCACTTAGGGAAAGCAAAACAACTTACAGCAAAACAATGTGCACAAGCACTTGAAGGAATGAAAACCTAAGCTAATATTTACAAGGTGGAGAATTTCCCTTTAGTAGCAATGCTTTAGATAGATTCCATTGACTGGAATCTGCAGTTCTTCACCATCCAATGAAGACAATTGGAAGGCATTGCTATCCTTACACTTTGTGACCATGTATGGGCCACTCCAAATGGCATCAAATTTTGAATGCCTTCCTGGTTTTTCTCTATCTGCATCCCATTTTAACACTAGATCTCCAACTTGGAAAGATCTACTCTTGGCCTTCCTATCAAAGGTCTTCTTCATCAAAGCTTGATCCTTCTCCATTGCTTGGGATGCCTGATCTCTGATCTCTTGGAGCTCCATCAACTCTGCATATCTCACCTCCATGGGCCCAAACTCTAGCAACTCTAACTGCTTCATGAGTTCCAATGTTGGCAACTCAAGTGACATGGGCAAGATTGCCTCTCTTCCATAAACAAGCCTGAATGGAGAGTTACTTGTGGATCTCTTGGGAGTTATCCTATCAGCCCATAAGGCTGATTTCAGTTTGGTATGCCAAGACCTCTGATTCTCATCAAGAGTCCTCCTAATGATCCTCAACAAGTTCTTGTTTGTAGATTCAGCCAGCCATTACCCTGAGGGTAGTAGTTTGATGAAGTACTTAGGTAGATCCCATTCTTGACAGCCCACTCAGTCACCTTGGATCCAATGAATGCTAATGCATTATCTAAGATTATTGTAGCAGGTATGCCAAATCTGGTTACTATCCCCTCATAGAAGTCTAAGATGCTAGACTCATTTGCTTCCTTGAGTGCTACTGCTTCAGTCCATTTGGTGAAGTAGTCTGTGGCTATCAAAATCCACTTATGCCCTTGGCTTGAATTGGGATTAATGACTCCAATGAAGTCTAAACCCCATTACATGAATGGCTGGTCAACTGAAATTGGATGCAATGGGAGGGCAGCAAGCCTCTCTTTACCTGTGAAGAATGCACAATTCTTGCACCTTTTGATCCACGCGAAGCAATCACTGAAAATCTTGGGCCAATAATAACCAGCCCTCATGATTTTTAGGGCTGTCACTCTTGGTGTAAAATGACCACCAGCTGGTCCACCATGGAACTCTTCCAACACCCTATGAATCTGATTTGTACCAATGCATCTAAGTAGTACTCCATTCACATCTCTCTTGAACAAAACACCATCTACTATGGCATATGGGACAACCTGCAATCTGAAGTGTCTTCTTTGGTTCTTTTTCATCTCTAGAGGGAATAGGCCCATGCTTAAGAAGTGCATTATACCTTGGGTCCATGAAGGAGTGGGGACAAAGATTATCCTCTTCTTGAGTGCTACCTTGCACATGGTTGTCTTGAACTGTCAAAACAGTCTCTTTCTCATTGCATACTCCTTTTTGCTTGCCCCGAGAATCAAATGTTCACACAATCTTTTTCCTCTTACCAGCTTGGTGACCTTGATCTCTATGTCATACTCCATGACACGAGTGATCCAACCCGCTCTTTTCTCATTCAAATCCTTGTTGAGGAGGAATTCCTTTACTCCCGCATGAGAGACCAACAACTGAACTTTGTTGTTTAAGACTAGATGCTTGAATTTCTTCAAGCTTCTGATTGCTGCAAGTACATGCTTCTCAATAAAAGAATATATCACCTCATAGTCCTCCACGATTTGGCTGAAGAAAGCAATTGGCTTCTCATCATTGTCTTTTGTTATCTTTGCACCAAAATGGCGAAATAGTATCATTACCTCCAAATGCATAGAAGATGAAATCCTTGGAGAAATCCGGGTTGATAAGAGTTGGTGCTTGGGAGATGGCTTCTTTGATTGCTTCAAAACCCTCCTTACCTTCATTTGTCCACTTGAAATCCATGCTTTTCTTCAACATTTTGGTGATAGGTTTGAAAAGGGCTGCAAAATCGGGGACAAACCTCCGAACAAAGTTTATTCTCCCCAAGAAACTCTGAAGGGCCTTCTTGTGGTTTAGCAATGGTAGTGCTCTTATGGCTTCAACCCTCTCTGGATCAATTGCTAATCCTTCTTTGGAGACAATATGGCCAAGGAGCTTTCCTTCATGTGCTAGGAAGATACACTTCTTAGGATTCAAAGACACTCCAAATCTCCTGCATCTTTGGAAGACTTATCTCAAATGAGAGAGGTGGTCTGCTGCATTCTTTGAAAAAACGGTGATATCATCAAGGTATATCAGCACCACGTTGTTAATCAAACCTTTGAATGCCATGTCCATTGCTCTTTAGAAGGTAGCTCCAAAGCTGTTGTATGACAGCCCAAATGGAATTTTCCTGTATGCATAAGTTCCCCATTTGGTTGTGAAGGTTGTCTTGAACTGATCTTCTTCCTTCACCATAATCTGATTGTACCCTGAGTAGCCATCAAACAATGAAAACCTTTCAGATCCAGCAACAACTTGTAAAATCTACTCCATGGAAGGAAGTGGGTAATGGTCCTTGAGAGATGCTCTATTCAAATCTCTGAAATCAACACACAATCTGATTTCCCCACTCTTCTTCTAATCGGGACCAAGTTGGCAACCCAACTAGAGTGCTTGATTTGTAATATGATTCTTGACTCAATCAACTTGTTCAATTCCTTTCTCATGAGAGGTTCCATGTGTGGATTGACTGGCCTTTGTTTCTGCCTGATGGGCTTAGTATTTGGATCCAACTCAATGGTGTGTTGAGCTAACTCGGGATTGAAACCTTTCAAGTCTTTATAGCTCCAAGCAAACACATCAGGGAACTCTTGACACAGCTGATATGAACTCATACCTTTCTTGTTTAGTTGTCATCTTTCCAATTTGCAATGGTTTGTTCTCTTCCACCAAGATGGATACTAAATCTTCTCTCTTGACCTGAATGTTTGCTTTCTCTTTCCTAAACTGATCATTGGGATTGAAAATGGACTCCAAAGTGATAAGTCCCTTGGGCAGCTTGTTAGTTCTCAGCTGTACCACTTGGTCACCATACTGCTGCTCTAACTTTTCCTGATTTTTGGCTGAGAATTCAGCCTCTTCTTGCAAGAAATGGATGATTTGCTGATCATTTTCAAACACTTGCCAACTTACATTGTTATCTGGCACTGAAGGCCTCACAATCACATGGATGTTTGGTTGTACCTTGTCTTTTTGAATGCTTTTTACAATATCAAAGGCTGCCCCATCTCTGCTGCAATCTGTCGCCAGACTTAGTTCTCTTTCCTAGGCTGATTTGATGCCAAAGCCCTCAAAATCTTCAATGAGGTCCCACACCCTGTTCTTGTAGCACTTGAGTAGATCATTCTTGGCAAAGCATGCTTGCCCTTTGACTGATTTACAATCAATTCACTGTCACCAAATACTTGCAAGTTCTTTGTTCCTCTCTTTCTTGCCCAATGCATCCCTTGCACCAAGGCTTCATATTCAGCAGTGTTATTGGAGCATGCAAACTGAAATCTAAAAGCTGAATAGTACTTTACTCCTTGAGGTGAAACCAACATGGCTCCCCCTCCCACATCTTGTCTACTCCTTGATCCATCAAAAAACTAGCTGCCATACCTCATTGTCATCCTTGTGGTCTAGCTTGGTGATGCTTAGGAATGGTTTGATATTCTTCATGTATGCAATAGACTCCTAGCTCAAATTCTTCTACTTCTTGATAAGGATCAAAAGCATGCACCTTGTTTGCCCATTCATCAAGAGTTAGATCTGAGATGCTTCCAACCTTGGTGTCAACTTCATCAGTGCTTGGGTGATCTTCTTGATCAAATGCTTTGAATAGTTGGCATTGATCGACTTGGAGTGTAGGGCTCAATGTGAGAAGTTTGTAATAGGTTCGGACACTGATTGTAGCTTTGGTTCCATAACTCGTTCTAAATAGCATGTGTGACCAATCAGCAGACAAATATCCTCTAATCTTGGCCATGAAATCTCTTGACAAACATAGGGCAAAGAGTGGTGGAAGGTCTATAACGATACATATTGTAAAACAACAACATTTGGACATGTATGCAAGGTAAGACTCAAGTTTCTAATCACCCCAACCTATTCATGTTATTCTTGTTGTCCCATCCAACTACACTACCCCTTTGGATATGGTTTCATATTGAAGTCCTAGGCCGATCAGCTATTTTCTTGGGCATCACTGAGCTACTTACTTGCCCTGGAATCAATCATGCAATTGTGCACCAATTGGTTTCCAATGATTAATGAGACATAAAAAGGAGGGGGCTTCAACATTTTACCTTCTTTATCCTCCATGATTCCCTTCAGTTGGGCAGCATTTGTGAGCACCTTCTCTTTCATTTGGACTTAATTGATTTGAAGTTAGCCAATCCTTCATGGTAGCTTGTAGCAAATATCTCTGTCTGGGATAGATAGGGATTCCCACATTGATATATTTACATTTTTCTTCTTCATCTGATTAATGATACTAAATGGTGATGAAGGATCTTGTTGCTATCCCTTGGTTTGCATATTCATCCCTTGCATGTGGGCAGCAACAGCTGGCATGTGAGTTGGTTTAGGAGCTGGTTTGGGTGCTCCTTGCATGTTTGGGACTACATTTTGTTTGCCAAAAGCTTGTGGAGTGGTAGAAGGTTGTGGATTACTTGGAGCCAATGGTTGTCCTTCACCCAAATTTCTCCTTTTTGACCTTGTGTTGGCTGCAACACTTTGAGAGGGTATTTGATTCATACCACATAAATCTTCAGCCTGCCAATTGACAAGAGTAGTTTCGTTTGGAGATGTTCCTTGCTGAGGTGCTTCTTGTTGCTGATCCTCTTCATGGCTGGACTCTTGCGACCCACCAATGGTTTGCACCATAAGAGCCTAATTTAATGTACCATTAAAGCACATTGATTGGTTATGTGGCTGACCGCATGGGAAACACCAATCATATTCTTGGGCCATGTTATTTTGCACCGGTACCAAATCTTTAGAAGCAGATACAACATTGGGGTTATAGGGCTGAAATGGTCTATTGGCAGGAGGCCTTGCTTGATTCGATTTGCGGCTAGATTGGGTGGTCTTTGATCCCGATATGGCTGCTGTTAGGTTGAGCTTGAGGCTGGAAGGAAGGTCTAAAACCTTGAGCTTTCTACCTTTTGAGTGTAACCATCTTATTACCTAGATTTTACAATTGCTTCATGACTTCTTGAAGTTCGTTTGAGGCACTAGAAGATGAAGTAGAAGCTTCACTTGAATTCTGATTTCTAGGAGTGGGAATAGGAGCTAAGACAGGCACTTGACTAGTACTTGGGCTCTCTAAACTTGGATATAATGGCATTGGAGGCCTAGGAGCTAGCTTTCCAGCTTGGATCAAACAATTTTCAGCCCTAATGGCAATGCTATAAGCCATAGGGATAGTTATGCCTCCCATGGACTGAATCAACATAGAAATATCAGAATTTAGAGCTTTAAGGTAATAAAGAAAAGCACCTTCTGCTGCTGGCCTTACTGCCACTGGAATCCTCTCCCAAGTCCTTTGAAATCTGAAGTTGAAGTCGGTCAGCTGCTCATTGGGAGCTCTCTTGATGGTTGTCAGTTGTTCCAAAAGGGACAAGTTATCTCCCTTTTCCCCAAACTACTCATGGAGGGCTATACATAGCTGATTCCAATTTGTGATAGAACCTGAGGCAAGACTCCTGAACCATTGCAAAGCCTTCCCTTTGAATGAAGATGCCAGTAATTTGACAGTAACTTGCATCTCATTAATCTCATGGATTGCACAAATATTAGCAATGTCCTTGACATGATCGCCAGGAGTGGTCTGATTTTCTCCAGTAAAGTATGGAATGTTCTTCAATGCTGCAACTGGGATTGGATGTTGTGCATTGAGAGCAAGTGGGTTGCTGCCAGTGAAATTGACATACAGGTTCGGTGGTTGCACCATTCTGATTGGCCTGAGAACCCTTGTTGATTGGATGAAAGGCCTACTAGGTGGAGGTGTTGACAAGGTTCTATTAGGTGGAGATGGAGATCTTTGAGCTCTTCTTCCCCTTCTTTCTCTTCTTGGAGATAGGTGTAGATGAACAAACAATCCTTCCTCCCTAGTTCTTGACCTAGTCTGTATTCTTCTCATAAATTTTCCAGGCTTGGACTACTAAAACCAGTGGATTATGCTTCTTTTGGAGTCGCTAGATGTGTGATTTTAAGCTCCTTCAAAGCTAGAACTTACAACAAGTGCACATCGATCTTGTTGCAATAAAAGTGAAGACCTCTAAGGTCCCACCGGGCGTGCCAAAACTGTTAGTGCAAATTCACAACACCCCCTGGATGCAAATCAGGTTTCTAAGTTGATGTTTCAGGCATCCAGTGTGATTGCACAACATTGAATCCTTTCTCCAAGTGTGGGACTTGCAAAAATGAGAAAGGAATCTCCAGAGAAGGTTGGTTCCTATTCCTCTGTTCAGATGCACACGAAGAAAAAATGCAGAGGGTTTACTCAAAATCTAATCTAACTTGCCAAGGAGACAAGGTAAGAAGATGCATAAAAATAAACCTAAACTAACAAAGGTGATGCACCAAGGAATGAAGAACACCTATCTTTCCAATAAACAGAAACCATTAAAATGTGATGCAAGATCATGCACAGATAACAAAATTTACAGTGAAAGATCAGGAGGATGCAAATGAACACAGAGAGGGTTGAGAATCATCCACAGACATGCATTACTTGCTCCAAATATTGATACAATACACTACAAAATGCCAAGAGGCAAATTTTCATTACATTTTTAAATGGGAGGTTTGAACTCCACGATTTCACTGCGAAAAGAGAAGAAGGGAGGGGAAAAAAAGAATGTTCAATGCTTAGAAAGGATCCCCTCCTTACAATTTATAGGAAGAATGAGAGAGGGAAGAGAGAGGAAATCCAAATCTATCCCAACCACCTCTAGGTTGCATTTAATTCATCTCATTATGGTGGTAGGTGAGAACCCTAACAAAGTGGTGAACTATATTTTGCATTAAAAGCTGGTTGTTGAAATGTCATTTCTGGCCATTACCACGTGCCAGAGACATTTCTTGATTTTCTCTCTCCAAACTAAATCAAAATGCAAGATTGACCTCGAATCATGTAGAGAATTTCACCAGCTTTCCATTGATATAAAGAACGTGAAAATCTGAGCTCTGGATCGAAAGTTATGGCCATTTGAAGATTTAGGGCAAAAACAGGCCCAAAACGGATCGGTGGGAAAATATTTTGAATTTTACCTCTTTTTTGCATTTTGGAAAAAATTTAAAAAATTTCCCGTGCTCCACCACTTGGACGACACGTGTCAAGCTCGGTTTGTCTACGGGCTCATCCTTTGAAAATTTCTTTTGGGCGTTCCTTTAAATTTTTGCCACTTGGACACGTGGCACTATTTTATTGGCTTGGGCTTGAGGGGTGCACTTTGTCCTTCGAAAATTTGGCATTTTCACTTTGGAAAAATTTCCCATTTCCCCGTGCTCTGTCACTTGGATGACACGTGTCAAGATTCCATTCAATGGCGGAGGCAGCGAGCCAAAACTTTTACCTTTGAAAACTTCGACCGAAACTTGGAAAATTTTCTAAGTCCTCTTTTCTCTCGCCACCTCCTGGGACACATTCTCCCACATCGGCCGATTCGGGCTTCCTTGTTCCTGTTTGCGGCCTTTTCACCTTTTCACGTCCCACGTGTCCCTTGCGTACTTTTGTCCCAACTGTCCCGGACTGCCTGGGACAAATATCTCCGAACCGCCCGAAATGGACTATCTTTCGGCAAACCGGCCGATTCGCGTCCACACGTACTTTTGGCCCAGATGTCCCAAACCGTGTGAAACAAGACTTAGGTGATTTTTCTCTGCTTTTGGTCGATTCAGATTTTCACGTCCTTCGCATCCTGACATCCCAACTGTCCTGCGGACCTCCTAGGACAAAATGTCTGACTTAGCCGATTTTCTTGTTTTTTCGGCCCCAAGCTTGGTATGACGAACCTCAGTACGACCCGAACTGGTTTAAAATAGTCCTGCAACCTTATTTTTGCATTTTTTCCATTTTTTCTAACTCATTGGGATTTCTTCTTGGATGGGGAGTTAGAAAAAGGCCGAGGGGCCCCAAAAACATGATTTTGGGCCTCGAATCAATCTTACTTGCTCGGGACTAAATAATTTGATGCATGTTATCAAAATTACCTTGAGGGTGAATTTTGTATAACAATAGTATAGGCATGCGGTTTGGGAATTCATAGAAATGTTTGACTCTTTCAATATAATACATCATGATAGGAGCTATAATATTGTAGCAAACAAATTGGTAGTATTAGGATCAAAGTTTGAAAATTATACAATGTCTCCCTATTGTGAATATGATGTTAAAATATTGACCAGGCCACTTGTCCCTAAAAATATCAAGCACTAGCGGTATTTGAGGATCATGCTCGAGTCCAAAGGATTTTACAAAATAAAGGAGAATTTACAAATCAAAGTGTAGACTAGGAACCAATGGTTTGTGCAACTAAAGGAAAGGAGACTTTATTTGGTAAGGACATTATTCAATTGAAGACTAAGACTATTCCCGAGAGGGTTGGTTGCACTAGAATCAAATTTTGATAATGTTGATTTGCATTGTCAATAGACACATGTCACCTTGAGAGATGTTGAATAATATGACCTAGGCACAAAGGATAAACCTATGAGAATATGGCTAGGCAGCAATTTGAGCAGAGAGAAAATCAGTCATATGTCCAATTGCTAAAAATGTACGAGGACTACTTGGATTGGTCATATTCGGAACTAAAAGCATACAAAGTGAGGACATTTTTCAACATGAAATACCCTTGGAAGCTAATGCCAAGCCATTCAAGCAAATAAAAATACCAATTAATCCCCTCCATTCCTCAAAAATGCAATAAGAATTGAAAAAGTTAAAGGATGGAGGGATTATATAGCCTACAAAGTACTCCTCATGGGTAGAAAAACTAGTACCTATTAGAAAGAAGAATCGGGACATAAGGTTGTGTGTGGACTTTATAAAACTAAAAAAGGCATCAATCAAGGATAACTATCCCTTGCCAAATATGGATAACATGTTGCTTTGTTAGTTCTTGGATCAGGAATTGTTATCTACTTTGGATGTTTTTTGGGTATAACTAGGTAGTTGTGAAGCAATTAGAAAGAATCAATAATACTTTCACTACCCCATGGGGTAATTATGTGTATGTAAGGATGTTGTTTAGCATGATGAATGTTAGAGATAATTTTCATAGAGCAATGGATGGATAGCATTCTTAGGATATATAAATGACTTCGTTGTTGCGTATCGAGGATTATTTAACAGATTTTCCCAAGGAAGAGAAGTTGCCACCTATAACATTTAGAAAATATGTTGATAAGATGTAGGAATATGGTATCTAACTTAACCCTAAGAAATATCACTTTGGGGTTAAAAAGGAAAATTTGCTTGGACACATTGTGTCAAAAGGAGTCATGATCGATCTGAAAGAGTGGAAGCCATTAGCAAAGTTCCTATTCCAAGAACCAAAAGGAGAATTCAATATTTTTTTGGGTAGATAAATTTTATTAGGAGGTTTATCTCCAACTTTTCTGAATTGACTATCCCTGTCACTAATATGTTGAAGAAGGATTAGAATATAAAATGGGAAGAAGCATTATTATTGTTAGTGCAAAATCACAGCACCCCTGGATGTTGATCAGATTTCTAGTTTGATCATGCTAGCACCCAGTGTGATTACATAACATGGAATCCTTTCTCCAAGTGTGGGACTTGTAAAAATGAGAAAGGAATCTCCAGAGAAGGCTGGTTCCTACTCCTAAACTACCTTACAAGCTATTCCAGTGCGAAATGCTAATCTAATCCTAATCTAACCACCAAGGAGACAGGAGAGAGAGAGAGAAGAAAAAGAACAAAAGCCTACACTAAAACGGTGATACACCGAGAGAAGGAGAATGTTGAACATCTATCAAAACGCCATGGAACAAGGAGAGGTGAGCAATGGGAAGGATGGACAGATGCATCACGAGCCCAAGGATAGATTTCACACGAAAAATGTCCCAAAACTCCATGAACACAGCTCCAAACTTGTAATGAGCATTCAAACATGCACAAATACCTGCAATGAAGAGAGGCGAGAAGAAAACAAGCGAAAAAAAAGCAAGGATGGACGGATGCATCACGAAACATGTTTTGTTGCTTCAGAAGTTTGCACAGAACATAATTTTAATGGCGAAGGGGAAAAAACACCATTACAAAGTAGGGGAGGAGGTTCGAACTCCATTTTCAACCCTGAGAAGAAAAGAAGGGAGGGCAGAGTTGAAAAGATGAACCACCCTTTAGAAAGAAGCCCCTCCTTACAATTTATAGGAAGAATGAGAGAGGGAAGAGAGAGGAAATCTGAATCTACCCCAACCACCTCATTTAATTCATCTCATCATGGCGGTAGGTGAGAACCCTAGCAAAAGCGGCGAACTGTATTTGCATTAAAGTTGGTTGTTGAAATGTCAGTTCTGGCCATTACCACGTGCTAGAGACGTTTCTTGATTTTCTCTCTCTAAAATGAACCAAAATGTAAGATTGACCCTAAAATCGTGTAGAGAATTTTACCATCTTTCCATTGATATAAAGAACGTGAAAATCCGAGCTCTGGATCGAAAGTTATGGCGATCTGAAGATTTAGGGCAAAAACAGGCCAAAATGGATCGGCGGGAAAATATTTGAATTTTTCCGCGCTCTATGCCACTTGGATGACACGTGTCGGGCTCTGATTCATTCGCGGGTTCATCCTCTGAAAATTCCTTTCGGGCCTTCCTTAATTTCTTGCCACTTGGACACGTGGCACTATTTTATTGGCTCGGGCCTGAGGGGCGCACTTTGTCCTTCGAAAATTTGGTATTTTTCACTTTGGGAAAATTTTCCCATTTCTCCCCACGCTCCACCACTCAAGTGCCACATGGCACGATTTCATTGGACACGGGCCCTTCCTAACCATTTCCCTTTTGTTTTTTGCCTTTGGAAAACTTTTCAAAATTTTCTCACTTTCCGATGAGGTGAAGACACGTGGCGAGATTTGATTCATTGGCGGCTCTTTCGGCTTTTCACATCCCACGCGTCCCTCGCGTACCTTTGTCTGGCTGTCCCAAACTACCTGGGACAAATATCTCCAAACCACCCAATTCGGGCTTCCTTGTCCCTCTTTGCGGTGAAGACACGTGGCGAGATTCCATTCAATCTCGGCTCTTTCGGCTTTTCGCGTCCTCCGCGTACTTCCCGGATGTCCCAAACTGTCTGGGACAAATATCTCCGAACTGCCCGAAATGGACCGTTCTTGCGCCCAAACGCCGATCTGCGTCCCACGCGCGTACCTTTGGCCCGGATGTCCCAGGCATGCGTGAAACAAGACTTAGGCAATTTTTTCCCTCTTTTAGCATTTGTTCGCCTTTTCGCGTCCCTCGCATCCCCGACGATGTTCCGACTATCCCAACTCACATGCGGACCACCCGCGCGCTTTTCGACCGATTCGCGCCCCGCGTCCAACCTGTCCCAACTTTGTGCAGAGACTAGGACTTAGCCAATTTTCTTCATTTTTTCGGCACCAAGCTTGGCTTTTGCAATTTTTTCACATTTTTAAAACTTGCTGGGTTTTCTTCTTGGACAGGAGAGTTAGAAAGAAGCCGAGGGGACCCCAGAAACATGATTTTGGGCCTTGAATCAATCTACTTGCTCGGGATTGAATAATCTGATGCATGTTATCAAAATTACCCTGGGGGTGAATTTTGGATAACAATTTGGCAACTCAGTGGGGTCATCTACCTGCTGGATGAAGTTACCAGTTGCCTAAAGCATCCATTGGGCATGGAGTCATGAGTTGTAGCCTGCAAACTGATCTAAACTTTGAAAACCTCCTCTCTGAGCCACTTGGAAACCCACTGAAATGGAGTCGTTCTCACCAAAATGCCACTGAAATGGACTGTGCAAGAGCAAAACCAGCACCACAAAAACTATGTACAGAACTGAAAATCATACATGCTCCAAATGGAACATGCAGAGTGTGCACAAGCACTTCTTCTACTAAAAGCAAACCTACCTACTCTACTCTAACTAGAAGCAAAGGCAAGCTAAACAAACCCTACAATTGGTTGTGAGAAATAGCTTCCCTTTCTCAAAAGTGGCAGCCATGCAATTGATTTGGCATTGAACATGGCTGATTGGATGAATGGAAAATCAACAAGAAGTTGGTCTTCCACCCAAATCATCAAGGTATCAGCTGAAGGCAAATTCAATACCTCTTTTAGTTGCTCTGCATTTGGATTGAAGAGGTATGACAGCTGATCCTTGGTACTTTGTAGCTCACCCTCATGCTCAGAAGCAAGCATGACTAGTTGTGACTTCTCCTTTGGCTCCAATAAAGCCAAATACCTAATTGGGCAAGGTATGGTCCATTTGATATGCCCATAGCTCTGATTTTCAACTCCAAAAATGGAGTCTTCTTGTAGACCCTCTTGAATGGATGGTGTGGAAGAAATGGTGAAATTCCTCTGTCCTTTCTCTTCCTCCAATGAAGAACATGAAATATTTAAATCTTCCAATCTTGATTCCAAAGAGCTGCTATAAGATGCAGGCTGCTGCAAATGAATGTTCTCCTTCATGACAGCAGACTCAAGTGTTTGGAATGTGGATGATGAAAGAGAGAATGGTGGAAACTCAACCAGCTCTTCTTCATCAAAACAGTCCTCCAAATCTGACAGATAAACTACCTCATGATTGTTCTCACTGCAAATGCTCCACTTCCTCCATGGTGTCTTCTTGATCCAGTAACTTGACCACCATGGTTTCTTTCACCCTCCAACATTGAGTTTGAGAGATCAAACTCTTCTTGATCTAGAACTTGAGAGAGGTGAAGTAGAAATAAGAACTGAAGGTTCTCCTATAGCCTGCTTTGTGCTCAAAGCCCTTGGATCTGTAATTTTCTCCTCCACAACTAGAATGTGCTCCTCTTCTTTTGGATCTGGAGCAGCTTCTCCTTTCTCTACTACTTGAAGACAATCTTGCTCTTGGTATAACTCTTCCTCTAGCACGAATTTTGTCAAGTCAAACTCTTCAATCTGCTGCTCTAGAGGACAAGTTGGGACTGCAAGATCTTCTTCTGAGCTTTCTTCCTTTATGGCTGATTGTGTAACTTGAATTGAATCAGCATTCCCTTCAAATAGAGTGCCAACATGGACACTACTTTCTGAGAAAACTGACTGCTGATCTGCTTCTTCTTTTTGCTCTTCTTCTGCTGCCACAAAATCAGTCTTAACCACCATTTGTTCAACCTTAGCCTCTTCTATAGGTTTAACCATCAAGGGGATCTTTGTCATCCCAAATTTGGCAGCCCAAACCCTCAAGTTGTCTGTCATTTCTTTTCTGTTGGGCTCCTCTTCTTGTTGTCCTTCATGGCCAATTTTTGCAATTTCTTCTTCCCCACATGGAATTGGGAATGCAAGAGGAGGGATGGGTTGTAACTCAATTGATTTGGCAATTTTTTGTGGTGGTAGAGGAGGTGAAACCTCTTGTTTCTTTGGGGAGAGCGTATTTCTTTTAGCTCTTGTGGAGGGGATGACTGTTTGGAAGGAAAAAGGAAAGAAGAATTGAGGTGTGGTGGAAGACTAGAGGTGGAGACATGGGATCAACATTTGGGACAGCAGATGGGGAGTTTAGAATTTGCAATTCCAAATGAGATGATGTTGCTTGAGTAATGGGAAGAGAAAAACCAAATGATGGTGTAGAACTTACCCATTGACAAGGTTGTTCAACAACAAGTGTATAGGCCTCTATTTCGTTGTCCATCGTGCAAGTTGGGGCAGCATCTTCATCATGAAGTCCAACTTCTCCCCGAGGGCTGAAGTGTCTTGGAAAAGGGCCTCCCCATGGACAAGGAGTCCTGCAACCAATTCTGAAAGCTCTCATTTGAGCTATTGCTCTAGACTGCACCATCTTTACCTCCATCTTTTGGATTTTTTCCAACAGACCAGCATCTTGCATCTGATTGTCTTCATTATATGCATACTCTTGCTCTTGAAAGCTCCATATCAAAACTGATTTTGGCATTACTGCTCATATGGGTATACATGCTGATTTTGAATTTGTTCAAAATGCTGATTTGGAGGATTTAAAAACATGTTGGAGGTGGGAAACATTGCTTCATTGTTGTTGAAAATGTGAATTCCATGATGGAAATGAAGTCATGATTGCACAACTTCATGAAATGGAAAATAATGAAAGAGATGGAAAGAAAGATGGATGGGAATGGATGGAAAATGGGTCTGCAACTTCATAAATGGGTTGCTGATCAAATGGAGTCGCCAGATGTGTTTGCAAGTGCCTCCAAAGGCTGAAATCTTCATAGGAACACACCAACCTACAAAAGATGAAGTGGAAGACCTCTAAGGTCCCACCGGTGTGCCAAAACTATTAGTGCAAAATCACAGCACCCCTGGATGTTGATCAGATTTCTAGTTTGATCATTCTAGCATCCAGTGTGATTGCATAACATGGAATCCTTTCTCCAAGTGTGGGACTTGTAAAAATGAGAAAGGAATCTCCAGAGAAGGCTGTTCCTACTCCTAAACTACACTGCCACAAGCTATTCCAAAGTGCGGGCAAGCTAATCTAGTCCTAATCTAACCACCAAGGAGACACGGAGAGAGAGAGAAGAGAAAAAGAACAAAAAGCCTACACTAAAACGGTGATACACCGAGAGAAGGAGAATGTTGAACATCTATCAAAACTCGCCAAAGAACAAAGAGAGGTGAGCAATGGGAAGGATGGAAAGATGCATCACAGCCCAAGGATAGATTTCACACGTAAAATGTCCCAAAACTCCATGAACACATCTCCAAACCTGTAATGAGCATTCAAATGTGCACAAATACACCGTAATGAAGAGAAGCAAGAAGAAAACAAGTGAAAAATGAGCAAGGATGGACAGATGCATCACAAAACACATTTTTGTTGCTTGAGAAGTTTGCACAAAACATCATTTTAATGGTAAAAGGAAAAACGCCATTACGAGAGTAGGGAGGAGGTTCAAACTCCATTTTCAACCTCCTGAGAAGAAAAGAAGGGAGGGCAGAGCTGAAAAGATGAACCACCCTTTAGAAAGAAGCCCCTCCTTACAATTTATAGGAAGAATGAGAGAGGGAAGAGAGAGGAAATCTGAATCTACCCCAACCACCTCATTTAATTCATCTCATCATGGCGGTAGGTGAGAACCCTAGCAAAAGCGGCGAACTGTATTTGCATTAAAGCTGGTTGTTGAAACGTCAGTTCTGGCCATTACCATGCGCTAGAGATGTTTCTTGATTTTCTCTCTCCAAACTGAACCAAAATGAAAGATTGACCCTAGAATCGTGTAGAGAATTTTACCATCTTTCCATTGATATAAAGAACGTGAAAATCTGAGCTCTAGATCGAAAGTTATGGTGATCTGAAGATTTAGGGCAAAAACAGGCCAAAACGGATCGGTGGGAGAATATTTGAATTTTTCCCGTGCTCTACCACTTGGATGACACGTGCCAGGCTCTGATTCATTTGTAGGTTCATCCTCTAAAAATTCCTTTTGGGCCCTTCCTTAATTTCTTACCACTTGGACACGTGGCACTATTTTATTGGCTCGGGCCTGAGGGGCGCACTTTGTCCTTCGAAAATTTGGTATTTTTCACTTTGGGAAAATTTTCCCATTTCTCCCCCGCGCTCCACCACTCAAGTGCCACATGGCACGATTTCATTGGGCGAGCCCTTCTTGACCATTTCCTTTTTATTTTTTTCCTTGGAAAACTTTTCAAAAATTTCCTCGTTGGGCCTATGAGGTGAAGACACGTGGCGAGATTTGATTCATTGGCGGCTCTTTCAGCTTTTCGTCCCTCGCATCCCTTGCACAGTACCTTTGGCCCGGCCATTGTCCCAACCGCACAGGACAAATATCTCCAAACCACCTAATTCAGGCTTCCTTGTCCCTCTTTGCGGTGAAGACACGTGGCGAGATTCCATTCACTCTCAGCTCTTTCAGCTTTTCACGTCCTCCACGTACTTTTGGCCCAAATGTCCCAGACCGTTTGTCTCTTGTTTCAGCCGAATCGGCCGGTTCGCGTCCTCCACGTACTTCCAGCCCGGATGTCCCAAACTGCCTGGGACAAATATCTCCGAACCGCCCGAAATGGACCGTTCTTGCGCCAAACCGGCCGATCCGCATCCCGTGTGTACCTTTGGCCTCGGATGTCCCGGACTACGCTAAACAAGACTTAGGCAATTTTTTCCCTCTTTTTACTGGTTCGCCTTTTTCGTCCCTCGCGTCCCGACATTCCGATCTGTCCCAATCGCTGTGGACCGCCTTTGGCGGCTTTTCACCGATTCGCGCCCAACGTTCCAACTGTCCCAACTTTGTGCATTTGACTAGGACTTAGCCAATTTTCTTCATTTTTTCGGCACCAAGCTTGGCTTTTGCAATTTTTTCACATTTTTAAAACTTGTTGGGTTTTCTTCTTGGATAGGAGAGTTAGAAAGAAGCCGAGGGGACCCCAGAAACATGATTTCAGGCCTTGAATCAATCTACTTGCTCGGGATTGAATAATCTGATGCATGTTATCAAAATTACCCTAGCGGGTGAATTCTGGATAACAGTTATTCAAGCCTTTACTAGGATTAAGGAATCATTGAAGAATTCCCCTGTTTTAGCAGCTCTTGATTATAATAAGGCTTTCCAAATGTTTTCCTTTGCTTCAGAGAATATCATTGCATCTTTCATGTTACAAAAGGATGATGAAGGAGCTGAAAGGCCAATTGCTTTCTTTAGTAAAGCACTACAAGGGGTAGAACTGAAGTATACTATCATGGAGAAACAAGCTTTTACATTAGTCAAAGCCACAAAAATCTTCAGGCCCTATTTTGAGTTCTAAAGTCATTGGTTATGTTCCCCATACCATGGTTAAGGATATCCTATCAAAGATGGAAATTTCAAGCAAAAGATGCCAATGGGTAAATAAGTTGAAAGAATATGACAAGGATATCAAGACTACAAAATTGGTTAGAGGTCCGGGCACGAAAAAGCTTATGGCGAGAGCAACCTAAAAATAGTTGAGGTAAATGTAGTTGAAGAAGAAAGGTTGAATATCCTTGAAAATTTGATAAATTCTAAATGGTACAAGGATATTATTTTTATCTCAAACATCTACAATTAGGCCTTGAGTATTTAAGTAAGAATAAAAAAGAGCATTTAAGTTACCCTCCAAGAAATACATCATCATTTATTATGGGTTAGCTTGGAAGAACCATGAGGGAGTTATTTTGAGATGTATCACTGAAGATGAAGCCCCAAAATAATTGATGATTTCCATGGAGGTGTTTTTGGGGGAATTTTGCAAGAAGAGTCACATCTCGTAAAATCTTAAGGGCTTATTACGGTGGCAAACTCTTTTTAAAGACAAAACTATGTTGGGAAGAAAGTGTGAAAGTTGTCAACGTTTTTTCAGAAGATTAAAAGCTTCAAGCTCTCTCCTTTGCAGTCTATATCAATTGAAGCCCCATTTAAGCAATGGGGAATGGACTTCATTGGTGAGATTTTATATTCTTCAAGTGTAGGCCACAAGTGGATATTAGTAGCTCTTTGTTTACTTCACCAAGTGGGTGGAGGCAATTCCCATCAAGAAAGAAACTCACTAGATTTTCATGGACTTCATTTTAAATCATATAATCTGTAGGTTTGGAGTACCTGCTAAGATAGTTGTTGACCATGTTATGAGCTTTTGAGCTAAACCTTTGGTAGACATGTGTCATGAGTATGGGATCAATTTAGCATATGCTTCTAGTTACAATCCCTAAGGAAATGGACAAGTAGAATCAAGTAATAAGAATCTTTGAAGATAATCAAGAGAACCTTGGAGTTAAAAAAATGAAAGGGGGTGAGAAATTGAAATTTTTGTTTGGGCTGATAGAATCATTGTTAAAAGGGCTCTGGAAAAATCCCATTTGAATTTGTATATAGAACTCAAGCCCTACTTCCCCTGCATCTGCAATTATCTTCTTACCAATTTTTCCAACAATTAGAGGACCAGGAGGTCAATTCTTATGATGCTCGTATAAATCAAATTGTGGAGTTGGATGAGAAGAGAAGAGAGTCCCACAAAAGACATGTGAAGTTTAGGGAGAAAATGAAGAAGCTATTTGATAAAAAGGTGAATCCGAGATCTTTCAGTGTGGGAGCTTTAGTGCTACTATGGGATAGAAAACATGAGGATAAGGGAAAGCATGGAAATTTTGATACATTATGGATGGGCCCTTATTCTATTGACCTTTGGATTGAGAGCACACCTTTTCCTAAAATATTTAGATGGGGAATTGCTTGAGTTTCATGTTAATGGAATGAACTTGAAACATTTCCTTGACTAATTTCTCGATCAAGACACACACCATCAGACGGTGTATAGTCTTTTGGTTTCGTTCTACTTTCTTGTTTTTTTGTTTTGGTTTTTCCCGGTCCCCGTGACAAGTTTTGTTGGTTTATCGGTTCATCTTAGGGAGTTGTTTATTGTCTTTCATCTCTGCAAGCTTGTTCTTTGATTCTTGTGGCACCGGTCCTGAAGGTCATTGACTTCCACTCCACTCGCATTGCTTTATGGTCAGCTATTTCACCATTTCATGTCCCGTGCGTGCTGCTTACAATGTCCCAACTATCCCTTGGATCATGTGGGACAAAAACTTCTACATTTTCTGACTCCTTTCACCTGCGGTGATTTCAGCTATGCAGTTTGGGTTGTCCTTTTTCTCTCACGGACCACCAAGGACAACATTTTCTGACTTAACCAATTCCTTTGCAAATCGGCCATTTCACCTTTTCTGAGCCCGGTGTCTCGATTGAACTGTGCGGCACTGGGAAAAAATTTTCTAAAAAACCCGCAACACACTGAATGAAGCCCTTTTTTCAAATTTTTGGAATTTTTTCTAACTTTTTGGATTTTTACCTTGGATAGGGAAGTTAGAGAAGAGCCAAAGGGACCTCCAAAATCTAATTTTTATCCTTTCACCATTTTTGCCCATCCAAATCAGCAGAATTTTTCTAGGTTATCAAAATTACCTTGAGGGGTAAATTTTTGTTAACAGGATGTGTTGGTGTTTTGTTGAGATGAGGGAGATCCGGATGAAACACTAGTGTTGTTAGTTGGTTTTGTTTTATGAGGAAACAACATTAAGGTTGAAAGTAATGATGGGGGATGAAGACGTGGGATTAGATGTTTTAGATTTAATAACGACAGGATTAGGATGGACTTGTTGGATGACTAAATCAAGGTTAGGATAAACGAGCTGTAAAAATTCATATGTAGTTATGAGGGAAGGGATTCGTTGTTCAGGTGTGTATTGTTGAAGAAGGACACCTCGGGAAGATAGTTAAGTGTTGAGGGTGATGGGGTTTGAATCTAAGATCTCTATAAGACTCAATCCCCATTATTCAATAAATGATTCCTTGATGGATCAAGAATTTTTGATGTGCCAGATTAACTGCTAGGAGAGTGTGGGGGTTCTTAATCATGTGTTGGAGGTGATAAAGATACTCAATGTTGACAATTAGACACATGGCATAGTCAATGGTTTGAATATTTTCTAAAGATTGTTGGAAATGTTCCACCATGTTTTTTAGATTTTTTTTATGCAAATTTTTTTGGGTTAGTACCATGAAAATAAACAATCACTAGAATGAAAAATAAATCTAGAGAATTGATTACAATGAGATAATCAAGCCACACAATAGAACTATTATTATTTTGATTAGATTAGAAAGAATGAAATGTGAAAATTAGTGTTATGATCTCCTATGAAATGGCAATCTCTTTTTGGTTTTAGGTAATTTTAAAGGTTGGAGTTCTTGATATACCTAAAGGTAGGTGAGGCCTAAGTTTGTGTTGGTATTAATATGAGGAATGGTATTGAGGCATATCCTCTCACTTCACGGTCACACAATGATAAGGGTGTCGGGTGCTTACCCAATACACCACCCACGAGCCTATTTATACTCATCCAGAACCCCGAGTTGGCTTATCCTCTTGGTGATAAAATCCAAGTAGGTCCACTGGATAGGATTGTTTTGATACATAGATTGTGTTACATGTGGTTTGGAACTCGTATTAATATTTGTGTGAGGGAAATTAAGTGAATGTAATCTGTTAACTTCCTAATTATATTATATGACTAGAAAAAGATGAAGGGTTCGTTTTAAGTCCCGAAAATAAATATTAACTTGATGATTATATCAGACAAGTGTGATGTGAAGAAAGGAAAATAACCAAGAGAAGATACCTGTAATTACTTTTGATTTTTTATTTTCCTAAAAAAATTACATTTGATTTTGCAAAAACAGGTGCTCCAGAGGGGGAAAAACCTACAATAGTTAGATGAAAACAAGGAACAAAAGAGAAAACACAATCCTAAAGGTAAATTGATTGAGTAACCAAAAACAAACCACATAGATTGTCGGTGATTTGAAGGAACCATGGGTGATTCACCAAAATCGCTGGAGATTCTATAGAATTGTTAATGATTATAGAGAAAACAACCCCAAAAATATTATGAGTTAATTTTAATGGAAAAATAAGGGGATTAGGATCCCACTGGGCATGTCAGGAATGTATTATGTAGATTTCAAGTCTATCTTATGAAATAGAGAAAGTGGCTAAAACTCAAAATATGGAAGGGTTTAGTGAAATATGGAAGGTTTTAGTAATACTTGTGCCAACAATCACAATGTTGGGATGATGAAATGTAAACAGTGGATAAGTGTTCCTCAGTTCACCAAGTGAAGAGACTTGCAATAAAAAAAACAACTAAACAAGAAATATTAGAAAAAATGGGATGATGAGTTGCTCAATAAAGGTTGATTCTAGGAATCTAAAGGGACTTCATTGGACCATGTCAACTCATTTTGATAAAATTAAGTGATTTGATAATAATGATAAGATAAAAATGATTTTTTAAAAAAGTATGGAAGTTAAAACTCAAGGTGAAAAATTAGATCATATTTCGCTTTGTAGTTTTCCCAGGATAAGGTGGTGGCAATCTAGACAGATTCAAACTAATCATACCAGTAGTCCTCGGTTGCTTGTTGGATTTTGTTGAGGAACTCAAGTTGATTCTCAATGTCCTCGATGTACGGAGTGAATTTGATAGTGCACAAAGTGAGCTCGTGGAGAATGTCAAATTATTCCCACACAAATGGTTGTTGAATGATCAGGAGATCATAGATGTTTGTGATCAAATGTGATTGACCTAGAATAGTCATCTATAACAGAGACATGCTTGTAATAGACAAGTTAAATCTAGGAATATAGATGAAAATTGAATCTATGATTTGATTAAAAAAATCTAATGGAAAAAAATTGTAGGTGATTCAAAGGAATCTTTGGTGATTTAGGATAATTGTGGGTGATTCACATGAATAGTGGGTGATTCATGGGAATCATTGGCAATCCCTATGAAAAAACTAATTTTCTTGAAAAAAAAATTAAAGTGGTGTAAACAGAGATCTAAATTGATTATTTTGTGAATGTTATGAGATAAGGACAATGATAAATTAAGTGAAGATTACCTTGTAGTGAAAAACAAGTTGTGGGATGTCTGTAAAGGATGGTTGAATTGATGATGTTGATTGATGGTTACCTAGAGAGATTATTGAAGAATTTGATGCACAAATTGATGTGTTACAGCTCCTTGAGGAGATCTAATGTTGTATTTGGGCTTGGATATTTCTCGAGTGGAAGAGATTCATTATTTGGCTTGAGGGAAAAAATTCACATACATTCAAAAGCTTTGAGAAGATCCCCAAAATAGGAATTTGAACTCATGTTTAAAATCATTGACAATTTGTTAGAATCATTAGTGATCCAGGAAGTTTAGGGAGGGTATTTGGAAGTGGTTTAAACCACCTTCAAAATGGAATTTTCAGGTACTAGGGACGAGGTAAAATGGTAAGGGAATACATTAGGTAAGTTTGGGAGGTTAGGATGTTAGCATGATATAGGTTAGGAATGGTTAGGGATGCTTGGGTAGTTTTGGGTAAGTAAATATTATATACGCGGGGGGTAAAAATAGATTTTATGGGGTGAGGAAGATGATTTGAATAATATTTATAGTGATAGGTTTTGATATCTTGTAACATGTGTATGTAGGGAGTAGGTAGATGATAAAAACCTAGCATGTACAGATACATCTTCGTGAGCCACACCCATAACTCCATAAGCTACAAAAAATGCGGCTATGTGTTTATCAAGATGTTTCTTTCCGTCACCATTGAACTTTAGGAAATTCTTACACAAACCATGTGGAAAGTCATGCAGCGGTTGGGCCAATGTAAGAGGACCAATACGTGGGCCCTAAGGGACCAGAGGTTGTGGTGCATTCATCCTTCAAAAATATTTAATTATGGGAATCGAGTGTCACTCAAAAATAGTTTTCTATAGGTAGTTTGCATGTCTTGCTCTTATACAACACAATTCCTATGCACGGGTGACGAACTACTTGCACATTCATAGGAATGTCTTTCCGGTGGGATATTTAAGTTTTGTTGCTACAAAAAGTCAAAAATAGGATCCACTTCTCCTCTAGCTCGACTAGTGCGAGTAAACACCCTTCTTACTAGCTTTAATCTGGGAAGAAATCAATAGAAAAAAATAAAATATGGAGTCTCCAATAGTATAATAAGGTTAGTCTTACTTTTTTATATCCCCAATAGAGTCATGAAGAAATTTTGGTTGGATTTTTTTCAAAGACAAAATATGAGGTTTAACCACATTACAGGGACAAATTCCCTCCTTGAATAAATGGGAGGTGTCCTATTTATTACTAATCTAACCACACCAAAGAATATTTACAATATTTACACTAATCTAACCATCAGGGGTTTAGATCTCATCCCATTAGATTTATTCTTTATAGAAAGGAAGGTGAATTAAAATGGAAGAGAGGGAATGACTATATAAAATTAGAAGTGTGAGAAGAGAATGGGTAGAAATGTGCTTAATATTAGGAAAATGCATATCCAAATATATTAACATGAGATTAAATAGTAATAATGTGTTAAAGATATAATAAAAATATAGTATAATTTAAATAAACATTTAACACATTGAACATAAGAACAATACCTTAAATCAAGAAGATAACAACACAACACATAGTTTGTAATATACACATCTTATATTCCTTAACAACTAGATTAAAAATACAAAGTTTTTCTCTATTTCAACTCCAAGATATATACTATTGTTACAAAAATATCCAACCCTTTACAATTCCATAGAATTTTACATTTATAGGGAGGGGGAGGAGAGAAAAGGGGTAACAGATTTGGATTGTATGCTAAAAATAGAAAATAGACATTAATAGTTCATTTGACTAGTTCTCAAAAAATGACCCAATCAATATGCAAATCCAAAATATGTTCCAACATCCCAAAAATTAACATGTATAATGCAAAAAGGAAATGACGTGACCAAGTAGTAAATCAAATTTACCTTTTTCTTCTTCAAGCTTAGGTTGTTTCTGTGAAATTCCTAGAATTTTTGAATCATATCTTGTGTTTCTTTTTCATCAGGTCCGCACGAATATCGATTCAACACATCACATGTTTTAAACATGTTACACATCTTCCCAGTAAGAGTTTTATCATTTTTGATGAATTTGGAAAATTTATTCATAAAATTTTCACATAAGATTAACTTTTTAATGGCTCACAATCCAAAATATTCATCAATTGAAGACTCTTTTTCAACCAAGTCCTTGAACTTTGTCAAGATATCATCAGCATGTAGAATATTCAATCCATCATCCAAAACATTTTTTATGAGCTTGGAAAATTCATCATCAATGTTGTTGGTGGAATCAACTGCTTCCTCCTTGGACTATTGAAGCTTTTCACAAGCTTCCGAAGGGTTCTTGACTCAAAATTCGATGGCTTTACAAAAACCAAAATAATTGTCCCTATCATCCAAAAATCCTTTGAGAAAGATATCAGAACTAACTTTCTTAAGCTTTCTTAGAGCTTCCAATGTCAATTTCCAATTACCACTCTCTTCCATGAGTTCATTCTTCAACTTATCCACATCCAACCTTTATTTCTTAATGTCATTATCGGTATCCATAACATATTTGATTATATTTTTTCCTTGAGTAAGGAGATGTTGTATCCAGCTGTCTACCGCCCTACCTTATTAACCAATTTTTCCATTTTGGGAACAAAGGAAAAATAAAAAATAATTGGAGTAGGAGAAGGGATATGGATCTGAGTGGTCTTTGAGAGTTTAATTAGAATGGTTGTCAATTTTTTACTTTCTTTCATATCATATTTTAAATATTTAGTTTCCTTGAGCTTTTTATTGATATTTTCCATTGTTGTTTGCACATCTTGTTGTGTACCTTTAGTAGTAACCTTTCCAAGTTCTACCTTAGTGATTTGATGGTTAAAAGTTGTGATGTCTTCCTAGTTTCATAAGAAGCGAGCACAACAATCTCAATGAACCTTTGACAAGATGTATTAATGATGATGTGAGAGATGGTATAGTCTCTATTTACCTTGTATTTCCCAATCAACCGCAAGCATGCTAGAACATCATCCGGACTCGTGGAAGCTCACCCGAGGTGCGTGCGGGAACCAAACCCCTCGTTTATGTGAGATTTTTGAGAATGTTCTTCCTTAATAATGGGGTGTTTTATAAACAAAGAATGACACACCCATTCTTGACACCCAAATGTAAGCACTAACTCCTAATATACTACACCAGAACATAAGATAGCATGATCATATTACAATGGAAGTAGAAGTAAATCACAATTATCATCAAGAAAACTAGTACTACACCCATGAATGAAAATAAATAAATGTATATATCAAGATCCATCACATAAGTGCTTCAGAATCACTTCATTATATTCATTAGCCAAAGTACAATAGCCAAGATTACATCAAAATATTTCCATGTATGAAGATATTTATAGTAGCAGAGCTTTGACACATTACAAAGCTCGCCATCACACATTACATATTTTTACTAACTATCTTCCTCTCTTGCTTCCAAACTCTCCTTGACACCTCTCTCATATAACCATACATATCGAAACTCTCAAGGAATATCCTCTTAACCACTCATCATTACATGAGAAATCCTGAAGGAATTTTTCATGATTGCTCTACCAATACTAAAGAACATGCCAAATTTCATCATGTGTTTCCCTAATCGAGTGTCCTTAGCATGCATGTGCTAGCTAATCCATAACAAAATTGGCTCTTTATCCTTTCATGATAATTGTATTGATGCCCTGGAATATCCTTTCCTTGAGCTACAAGTCTCCATAGCTTATCCATATCTGTATCTGGTTGCTTTTTCATTCGTTCCCTAAATGTGTCCTTTCCTATTGTCCAAAACTCACTAAGTCTTGAATTCATCTTGCCTAGGTGCGATCCTTTGTGCATCTCCAAGAAATAATTCTGTGAGTTCCTTTACACCATGCTTGCACACACCACCAAGTTTCACGCCTTAGGTACTTAGTTAATTTATGGGTTTAACATCACCCCACACTAATATGAATCACACCCCATCATCCTTCGTGCTTCCTGAACAAAGTATTGACGAACAACATCTGTTAAGGCAATAATTTTGTTCCTTCAAAGAATAAAGAATAGTGGAATTGAAAGAATCTGAATAAAGAATTAAGACTGGAAGAATATGTTATGTGACCAATTGGAGGAGTTCAGGGAACTCTGCATCTATCTCGTCCTTCAATTTCTCCTAGACCTTCAATTTTGATAAGGCCTTCCCTGGCACTTATCCCACGGCATTGGCACTTTATCTAGGGTAACTTCCTCCACCTTCCCCTTTAGTGTAGTTATAGCTACCCCCAACTCCAATTAGACACCTTTGAACTTGTCCATCCGCTTAGTGATCAAATCCCGGAGTTCACTAATCCTTAAGTCCATCTTCTCGCGCTTCATTTTGATTTAATCCTTTTAATTTGTAGTGTTAACAACCAACTACACACATTCAGCCTTATTGGTGGGGATGGTTTCTTGTAAAGCCTTGAGGGAAGCCTCCTCTTCTACCACCTGGGCATTAATGATTGGCTCTACAGCTATTGAATCCCCTATCTATCAAGTATATTTAGTTACTTGAGTTAGGTGAGAAAGTCCTCCAACTCACTAATTTGGGATTCAAAAGAAACCATGTTTTCCTCTTTCTCCTTTGCGAGCTCTACAATTATGGGCATGCCATCCTTGATTTTTTTGAGCAACATCCCCACAAGGTCTTCAAGATATTCCATTTTATCTCCATATTCTCTCCTGTCCTATCTCACCAATGTCGGACATTGTCCCAAAATGTTGTTCACGAGGGTACCATCTTGGTCATATGTTTCCTTAGTTTGCACTTGTTAACCCCTTAATCCCTATCGAAATATTTTTATCTCCTTTTCCTTATTTTTCTTCTCCACGACTAGGATCTGAACGGTGACTCCTACATCCAAGATGAGTCAGATCACATCTCGAAGACATCTTTTAAAGTGCATTGCATGCTTGCTCATTTGTTAGGTGGTTAGGATCCACCACCTTATATATTTCTCCTCCTTTCTTCATAGACGGTCTCGATCACATGATCTTTGACCTCAAACTCAGGCTCTTCGGAATGGAAATGCATGTTCCAGCTAAGCATCTTCTTAGTTCTGGGCACACCCCCTTCTTGATCCATCAAATCCCATCCATGTAGATTTTTCGGTGGGAAGAGTATCCTGGAACCATGCATGTTATACCTTCGTGGGGTCTTCCACAAAGTCCATATGTGGGGACATGGGTTTCCACTTCTTCCTCATAGCTTTGCACTTCATCCTCTGCTTCTTTTCTCCATGGGTGAATCCTTTATCCTCCTTTATAGTAAAGGAGTCCCCTTATCTATCCTTAGGCTAGTGTTCTACATCGGGAGGCCTTGCACTCTAAGCTCTTCTCAGGTCCTACTGAGTGTTCCTTTCCTTCCTTGCACACCTCACCTACATCTCGTGGCTTTAGCCTCGCCTTCATGTTCTTCTAGATCTACCACTAACTCTTCCTTAATCTAGTGGGGTCTTCTTCTTCACCTTCCTTTGAGCCTGTTGTGGGGCTCGATGCATCATGTGTATTTTTCTTCTTTTCTTTAGGATCTTCCTTCTCTTTCTTGTGCCTCGGTAATGAGGCCTTGGCGCCACCTTGTAGTGAAGTGTTGGTGCCCTTACTACCATTGCGGTGTGTGTAGTACCTCCTCTTCTCGAGAAGTATCTAACTTACCTTCACTCTATTCTTCTTCCTCTTCTTCAACCTGTACCACTTTCATGGGTGGGATTGGTGCCTCTCGCGGATTTGGAAAGGGGATTCTATAACCTCCACTTCAATCCCCTATTTTTTAGGGTGCAATACATGAACACCCGATGGGTGTACCCTTTGATAATAACACTGACTTGAGGGTGTAAGTCTAGAAATTCTGGCTCCAAAACTTCGACATAAGTAGGTTGAGTACCATACTTGTATGTCACATGCAATGTATGGACATCAACATCCACTTTTTCTACATCAAAGACCAAATTCTATGCATCCTTTATTCATTTGATGGCACACTTCATGTACTTAGCAATAAACATAAAGGGGATCTTGCACCATGTCCCCATCTCTCCCTTAGCCATCATAAACTTTTCTAGGAAAAAATGTTGAGTAACTATGAGTTTTACTTGATCCCCAAAAACTGTGGAAATTCATGGGGGATGTGCCACTCATTCTCAAATGCTTCACATAACCATTCAAACCACATGTTCATCTGAGCCTTGTAGGTTCTTGAGATGGTTCCATCACAAGTGAACTTCGTAAATGGGTGCATCGATGGGTGAACCCATATGTTCCCATCTGGCCCATATGGGACACCAATATCCCAAAATATGATCAATAGAAGTATGGAGCCCCATGTGATTTTTGCTCCTTCCTCGTTTTGTACTCGTGCCTCTTCAACAATGTTGTTTGCAATAAACTATACAAAATTATAATGTGCCATTTTTTATACTATGTAGACCACATAATAGAACCTATTATTGATTTATGTCCACCTCTCTAATGTGTGCCCAATTTGTAACTAATGAGACAAGAGGTGACTCTCAATGTTGGGTCTAGGAGATCCATAATCACTTGTGCCCTTCCTCCCTTCTCATAGCTCAATCTCTTTGCTAGCTCCTCAATATTTGTAGTGGCACATAAATCAAGTGTCATGTCCTCACCGGTATTCCACAGGCCTGTAACTGTCATAATCAAGTGGCCTATAATCCTCATCCTTCTTCCTATAAAGTAGAAGAAGTCCTCATGCACCAAAAAAATAACCATATGAATAGAAGGAAGGTTTAAGAAAGAAAGGAAGCTCCCATAGCTGCAAAACTCCAATATTTTGTAGTTCTTGTTGCACCAAGTCATCAACCTTCGGGTTTCTGAGCTCGTCCACCATTGGAGTGTTTGAAACTAAGTCCGTTTGCATCATCTTTTCATTGTCACTTGTTCTTGTGGTTGTATTCACTGATCTTGCACTTGTATAACTTTGAACTCTACTTTTCTTCCTTGATAACCCCCACAGCAGTCTTGCATTTCCAAAAAAATCTCCACAGGATCCTCCTTCTCCACCACCAGTCTCTTTGTTCGATCTTTCTTGGGTGTCATCTTCTTTCTTCTTTCTTCTCATGCCTCTCTCCTTTTCCTACCTGGACTCGATGAATTCTCTACTTCTCTTTCACGTAACCCCTTTCCTACTTTGTTGTCTTCCTTCCTCCTTGCAACGTCCCAAGACTACACTACATCTTACATAATTCCTCTAGTTCGTGACAAGTACCTCGCTTCACTCTTCTTCGCAAAACCCTCATCGCACTTCGAGCTTGGGAGCACAAAATAAATTTTCTAAGGAAAAGTAGTCGAAATGACTACTCTTACCTCCTATTTATACTTTTTCAATGCCTTAGAGTTCCTCCGACCACATGTCTTAACATTTCTTTTTAATAGAGCACTTTATTTCACTTAAATCAACTTCCGCACTTCCCCTCACGCATCATAGCTATAACCTTCTGGTACTCTAACACTACTTCACTATCACATACATCCTTCACGCACGTCACTATACTAAAGTACATAACCTCTGTGTTGTCCACTAAGTAGTTCCCTAAGGTGTTGGATACCTTATGTTATACTGTGTGATATTTCCTTCTTCTTGGTCTTTAAAATTTTCTCAACACACCTTCATAACCACATGAATTCAAACACCTTAACCATCATTCCACTCATTCTTCTACCTTTGCTAATCATTCCCATCAATCCATTCTCGAAATAATTTTTCAATTATATTCAACATATATGCTACTTCTCTCCACAAAAATGTATGTGTGGTCCTCTGTGCATATAATCTCTTACAATATAATTATTTACTTGGTGTACTAATGCGTAATGTAAAACCTAAAAAAATGATTGCAAAGGAAACAAATAAAAGGGAAAATAACTAAAGGAAACCTAATCTAATTTCCAATCTTTGTCTTATCTATAGACATAGAGAAGCCTTATTTATAGTAGGGCTTCATCCTACTCCCAGTTAAATATCCTGACAACCTTGTCCCATCCAATTCTTGTAATTGGCATGCGCATGACTTAAGGATGTAAGCTATAATATACGGCCCTAACCAATGGAATTTGAGTTTCCCAAGATGGTGCATAAACTTAGATTCTTAAAGTAAAACCATCTTCCCAACTTCAAATTGTTTATTTTTAATGTGATGATCGTGTCATGATTTTTGTCTCACCTTCTCAGTCTTTTGAATCCATCTAACAAGTAATCATATGTCATCTAATTATATTAACTTATCCATCCACTCTTGTAATGCTTATTCACCGGCTAATCCTCCTTCCCGCACAATACGTAGAGATGGCAACATAAACTCTACTAGTAAAATAGCTTCTGCACCAAACACCAATTGAAACAGTGTGGCCTTGTTCAATCTCTTATAGGTTGTCCAATACACCCGTAGTATGGTTGAGACTTTATAATCCTAGTCTTTTCACCTAACATCACAAATATTGGTCAATGTGTGACTTAGTATCTTGTTAAATTCCTCAGCGGTTCCATTAGCTTGAGGGTGATAAGGGGTAGTCTTTTGATGAGCCACCATGAACTCTGCCAACAAAATCCTAACTATCTCATTCAAAAAATGTGTACCCCTATCACTAATCAAGCTCAACAAACACCCATACTTGCTGATTATATTGTTCGACAGGAATCTCACCACTTTGGTTGTTGTGCAAACCTTTGTAGGTACTACCTTCACCCACCGTATTAAGTAATCCATATAAGTGATGATATAGCATGAACCAATCCTTCACAAAGTAGGTGACATAGGTCCTACAAAATCAATCGCCCACTTCTCAAATGGTTCAACACTAGCTATTGGCCTCAAGGACATTTCATCTCTTCTTCCTAGCTTTCCAAGGCACTGGAAATGATCACATGCCTTAAACAACTCAATACAATCCTAGTAAATGCTATCCCACAAGATACCTACTAGTAAAATTTTCCAAGCGGTGGAAATTCCTACATAGTGTCCTCTTGCAATTCCACCATGTGCTTCCTCTATGATTGTAGCATGCTCATGCTCTAACATGCATCGACGCAAGATCTCATCACGACCTAACTTGTATAAGTCTCCACTAATTAACATGTAGGGTGTGGTGCATATAGCTAACTATTTTCTCTCTAAAGTCTTCATTCCTTCCGATGCCATACCTATTTTGAGAAACATAACAATATCCTCTAACTCGAGAGGGCATGTGCTGCAATATAAATCATTATAAATCTAACATTGTATCTTCAATGCTCTGTATGTCCTCCCCTGAGTCAATCCTTGATAAATGGTTAGGTCCCAGGTTACTTTTACCCGGTTTTACAACAACCGTAAACTCAAACTCTTAAAATAATAGGACCCACCTACATATGCACCCTTATAAAATGGGCTTATTTACCAAGTACTTAAATTCCATGTGGTCTCATGTAGAATATAAATGTTGTTTCCAATAGATCTTGCTAAATTTTTCATCGCGTACATAATCAACAATTCCTCGCACTTAATATTAGTATAGTTCTTTTTACTAATGTTAACTTCCTACTTGCAAAACAAAGAGGGTGATCAACAGTCCCCTCACTAGGTTGTGCTAGCACTACTCCAATTTCCATCCTTAAGGCATCAACATGTACATGGAATTGTTTATTCCAGGAAGGAAATTGTAATGTGGGCGCAGTGATAAGTCTATCATTCAATGTATCAAATATCATTTGTTATACTTCTCCCCAATGAAATGTACTTCTTTGATTTAGAAATCCCTCCAATGGTGTGGTGATCTTGGCATATCCCTTGATAAATTTTCAGTAGTACCCTGTCTTCCCAAGGAATCCATGCACCATGTTGTGGCTAGCAGTTCCACCAATCCCACAATAATGGTAACTTTGAAAGGATCCACCAAAGAAGCCTTCATTATATATGATATATCCCAACAGGGGTTCCAAAAGGAATAACAAAAACACATTTCTTAATGTTGAGATATATACTCAACTGTCAACATCTCTCAAACATCAACCACATATTGTCACAATGGTATTTTACTAGTCCATAAATTTTCCAATCATCAAGGTATACTTGAAGAAACTTATGGATGAAGTCCTGAAACACCTAAACCACAATGCGTCAAAACACAGTAGGTGCATTTTTCAATCAAAATACATGACCGTGTAGGCAAAAACTCCCCATTTAGTAGAAAAATTTGTCTTTTCTTATTCCTCCTTTGACATTCTAACTTGATGGTATCTTGAGAATCCATCTATTAAATAATAGATCTTGCACTGAGATACTCCTTTGAGGATCTCCTCAGTGAAGGGGTTGGAAAAGGGGCAATAACAAATACCGCATTCAAATCCCTATAATTAACACAAATCCCTATCCTCACATCTTTCTTAATGTTGATGACCATTGAACTTATCTATTTTGATTCTTCAACAACCTCAATGATTCTAATGCGGTCGCTTGTCAATATCCTCCTTGACCACGATGCACAAATTCGATTCATTCGGTATGGTCACTTTTGAATTAGGTGGGCACCCTCCAATTTCATCTACATCTCTCCTAAAGAGTGGTGAACTCCCTTAAGATCATGGTACCAGCATATAGAAACACATCCTAAAATTCACACAACAAATCGACGATCTTTGAAACCTCCCTTTCTCGACTAGTAATCTCCAATAGTAGTTTTCTTAGGTTCCACCTCCGAACCAATGTTAACCTTATTTACTTGTAGGGCTTCACAAAGAGGTGCACACTTTCTCATCATCATTATCCATTACCTCACGCATAGCCACAAAGATGGTTAACATCTGATTTCTTCACTTCTTCACCCTTGATCACATAGACCAACTTCCCTTTCTCTTTTTCCATGTGGGTGTGCTCCATTGTATTTCCGTTGGCTCTTCCTCATCAAAGCGCACTTCCAAGTTAGGTTCTCCTAAAAATTTAGTATTCTATCCTCCACCATGGCACTATCTCCCATTTCAAACACCTATAATTTAACCCAAGCCATTTAAATACTTATTGTGTTAATTATCCTCTTTCCCACAAATTGATGACATATCATCAATATGGCACACTTTCTCTTCTATCATCATTAATTAACTACATTATGCTAATTAATTAACCCTTCTATCCGAAAAAACCCCAATTAATGACCTTCCATTAATACTCCCCTCTATCTAGACTAGTTAATTATTATTAATTAATTAGCTTCCCCTTTCATTAAATCAATAAATCATTATTTATTTGATTTAATTCCTCCTATGGTCTAAATCATGCTAATTATTCCTCTAAAAAGCTTCTATAAGATTGCACACCTATTAATTAATCATTTTAGTTAATTAATAAACCCCCTCAATCCCCATGGGTCATTAAACGACAAAATAAACTCTCCTAATGTTAACTCAACCCTTTCTAAACCTCCCTTATCCACAACTAACCCAACCTCTCTATTATCCCATATGTAAAGGGATGTAGAGATTATTTTATCTATTAGGATATATAAAGAGCCCTTTGATAAGAAATTTTCATATAATAAATGAATAATCTATAGAAGATAATGCAACACAAGAGATATGGGGGCCAAGATGCCTAAATATCCAATATATGCATAATAATACTCTTAAGGTGGGGCAACACCATACAATTCTCCTTAAGGAAGGAGTAATTCCACAATCTCCCAAGATGGGAATCCACTTCAAGGGGGACACCTCCAATATACCTCTACCAAGTAGAAGAATAAACTCATACATCCATGACTTATCTCATAATGATACTCACATCCTTTAAATAGGATGGGTAACACCTAATCCCAATGTAGGTCGACTCATTACCTAATATAATCAATTCCTATGTGAGCCCATATAACTAACTAAGGGGATGTGTGCCACATTTTGCATCTCCATCAACCCATATACATTATAATATTATATCCCATGTGAACCCATACATATAACTAATGGTATGTATGCCACATGTCGGCATCTCCATCAACCCATATATATTATATTATCATATCCCAAGGTACATAGTATTGCCTCCCTCTTTGACATGTTTCATCCCCGAAACATAAGAAGAATCCATATAATGAGTGTGCTTTAAATTATTGCACACTTGTCACCATGCTCGATCATCCAACCACCCATATGAAATCCTAGTGGGTGATGTTGCTCCAAACCTGATTCCATATTCCATTGTGCTCATCTGATTCCATCCTGGTCCATATGTGTTCCTCCTCGGCATCCATGTGTATCCATAATAATTATTCCTATGATTCCATTTCATATAATTGTTTCTCCATTGATTCTGTTTATAGCCTTGATAATTTCTCCTCCAATTCTCTGTATATCTATATAGATTGCTGCCCTTATGTGCCCTAACATGATAAGAACTTGTATAGCCAAAATTATTACTCCTCCAATTCCCTGTATATCCATATAGATTGTTGCCCTTGTGTGTCCTAGCATGTCTCCATGATTTTTTCCTCTCATGATGATGTGGGTGTCTATATGGTACAACCTTAGTATGCTCAACCTTATCAATCTTTTCCTCCACTTTCTTTTCTTCTTCCAACATGTTTGATGTTTCTTATTTCTCTTGAGTAGAGAAACTAATTTTTACTTTTTCATCATGTTCTTCATCCTCTCCTTCTAATTCATCCTTATTCCCTTCTTCACCATCTTCAAATTCATCTTCATGATCCAATTTTACATTACTTTTTTCCTTCTAAGTGTGATATCTTGGAATGTAATTTTCTTTCTCTTGTACCATAATTTCATGAATTTCTTTTGCATAGTAATATTAATTTTTCCCAATGTCTCTAACCAAGGATATCCGAGAACAATATTCATACCATCCATATCTAAAGCATAAAAATCTGAATGTAAAACATATTTATCCATAGAAAGCTTTAAATCGTCAAAAACTTGAATCTTCTTACCATCCATTTGAGATTCCTTGATATGATTTGTTTGCACATGTAGATTGTGAGCTACATCTATATTGATGAAGTTATATTTTTGCTAGGGTTTATGGAAACAATTACCTTTTTTCCTTCAAACTAAAATATTGAAGCTTCCTTCCTTGAGATGCACTATCATGTGTAGCAGCTTCATCGTCAACATTTTCTTCTTCTTCATCATGAACATTTTATTCTTCTTCTTCTTCTTCTTCTTGATATTTCCTCTTCATCAAATTATTATCATTAAATTCTTCTACTTCCTCTTTCTTCTTCTTCTTTTGATAAGAACTTTGCATATAATAAATGAATAATCTATAGAAGATAATGCAACACAAGAGATATGGGGGGCCAAGATTCCCAAATATTCAATATATGCAGAATAATACCCTTAAGGTAGGGCAACACCATACAATGCTCCTTAAGGAAGGAGTAACTCCATAATCTCCCAAGATGGGAATCAACTTCGAGGGGCCACATCCAATATACCTCTACCAAGTAGAAGAATCAACTCATACATCCATGACCTCCTCATAATGATACTCACATCCTTTAAATAGGATGGGTAACACCTAATCCCAATGTAGGCCGACTCATTACCCAATATAACTAATTCCTATGTGAGCCCATATAACTAACTAAGGGGATGTGTGCCACATGTCAGCATCTCCATCAACCCATATACATTATAATATTATATCCCATGTGAACCCATACATATAACTAAGGGGATGTGTGCCACATGTTGGCATCTCCATCAACCCATATATATTATAATATCATATCCCAAGGTACATAGCATTATCCCAACCTCCCTTATCCACAACTAACTCAACCTCTCTATTATCCCACATGTAAAGGGATGTAGAGATTCTTTTATCCATTGGGATATATAAAGAGCCCTCCTCCTACCTATCTCCTTACACGTTACATGTTTATAGCTAATCTATAGGCATTTCATCTTAGAGCATCTTTCATTTGAGCTAATAGCCTCATTCTTGCATTTCATCCATCCAATATTTTGGGTCATATGGAGATAATCAAAATGGTCTTGTAGCCATACTTTGATGAGCCTCCATTCTCAAACCCTTGAAGATCAAACAATCAAATTTTATTTCCATGGATCTATCTAGGTTCATTTAGTATTTTTGGTGATCTAAAGAGTAGAGATTCAAATTCTTAGCATATTAGTTTGATTTCTATTTCAAATTTTAATGCATAATGTTGGTATTTAGTCTTGTTTAGCTCTTAGCATGATGATCTTTGTGTAGTTAGTTCATGTTTTGAAGCTACTAAGGTTTTAGTTTTGATTCCCTTTACATAGCTAACTAGTACATTGATATATATGGCACGCTTGATGGGACGGATCCTTTGTCCCTTATTATTCTATTTCAAATTTTATTGTTATTTCAACTTTTGGATAACCCTTTCTATACACATATGTGAAGTGATTTTTATGATTTTTGGTAATCTTACATGTGTAGAGTCTCATTTAGAGATTTAATTTTGATGGTTTATTGTCAATTTTGAGCTAACATGTTAAAATTTGGAGCATTTTGAACTTGTTTGTGTCATTTGGCCATATTTTGACATCATGACCAGGTACAATTTTTACAGGAGAGCGCATGTACATAAAACCACACACAAGCACACTAAACTATGTGCAAGAATGCATCCTAACATGCATACATACTAATATCGTCATCGTACATTTGTTGATGTCGAAACTTGTCAAGCTAGCACAAGCTCCTAACCTCAACAAGACGCACCATTATGCTAGCGCACACATTCTCTATCTGTATCTATGGTGTAGGAACCCTTATCCATTAATATACATCTCTCGTCCATCACACATGTCCTTTCATAGTTTGTGTATCTTTTATTTTGTTTTTTGAGAGAACACATCTATACCCTAGCACAGATGCATATATCCTAGTGCAGGAATCTATCAAGTAGAGCAGGCACACTGGAGACCTAGATTTACACAGAGGGGCATAGGTTCTCTAACCTCGTATGTAAGTACTTCGCTCGAGATGGCATATTAATTCCATGTTTCTAAAGGTTTGTGTCCTAAAGTGCTAACATCATTGCAGGTTTAATCTGGTTAATTTTATTTTTTGGGGTATGTTTACATGCTTTTGTTAGACTAGACATTGGATAAACCTTGCATGCTTAATTATAAGAGTAAGGTCATGTATTCTCTTCCCTCATGTCCTTTGGGGTGATCTTGGGAATCAGAAATGATTCTTATATCTTTTATTGCTTTGAAAAATGTGTAGAATGTCCAAATTGAGTCAAGATGAATATATTTTGCATTTGAATTAAGTGTTTTCCATTTATTGATTTCTTGATTGGATTTTTCATTGTGTATGCTCTTCTCTTGTGTCCTAGGATGATCTTGAGAATCAAAAATTGTGTTTATCCTTTTTATGGATAATTACTAATCCTTTGTGCAGAACTAAAAATGTTTGTCAAAGATTGGTGGAGTCGAAACAAAATTAAAATACTAATAGAATTTTCGTGCAGGTTGCCAAAAGGTGTTCAAGAAAACCACATCAAATTAAACAAGATAAAAACACACCACAATCATCACACTATATTTGTAGGTTCAAATAAGGGTACGCCCCATCCGCTTAAAACTAGGACATAACCCCTTTGGCATAAGCCTTAAGCTACAACAATGGGGGTGGTCCTAGGAACCCCAAAGTAGTCCATGCAAGAGGGAACCTTGTGGACAAAATGGGAATTTCTCTGCATAACCTACTTGACTATTATTACCGTTTGTGAAATTCAGTGTTAAAGTTCACGATCCCAGTGAGCATACACAATGGATGGAATTATTGCCCACTATCTTGAAGGGGGTAAAGTAAAGTTGAGATACTCCAAGAATTAGTCAGTGTGAATTTTCTTGGTAAATCGAGCTCGCTCTTAGATAACTTGTGACACCTAGTTGAGTGAACCACCTAGGAAGATATCTTTGACCAGGATCCAACTTGGACCATATCAAAACCAATTTGAGTTGAGATTCATTGTTCATCACAAAATGTGTGAAGCATTACTTTTTCTTAGTTTTTCACTTTCCCTAAGGTGAGGCGAAACTCTACCAAAGTAAGGCCAACATTTTTCACCCCAATTGATCTACTTCCTTCACTTTCTTTTGACACTTTGTTGATCAAGAGAGAAGTGACTACCCTTGTGTTTCTAATTGATTGTATTCGCCACTTTTATGTCCAATAACGCTCATCTACGTTTGTGGATGATTTGTTAAACATCTAAAGTGCATGGATAGGTTTTCATATCATTAGTATCCTTTTCTATCTTAATACCCAAGTCAAGATCATCATTGTAGTTAGGTTTGGTTCATCACCTTGACTCTCCTTTGAATGGTTATCTTGTTTATATCGTGTCACTACAATTTTGGTATTTACATCTTGTTTCTTGTAAAATTGACCTAAATATCTATATTGTGAGGTTACATTATATACACTTTAATGATTCATAGGTATAATCTATCTTTAGTTTGATTCCAATTATTACCTCGATTTTGAAAAGTGTTGAGTGTTACCACTTGTGCGTGTTATATCAATATCATCTTGATATCAATACCTTACTTTCTCACAAATTTTGGTTAACATATCTTGGTGAAATTTTTGTGTCACTCACAATCGTAACTGACTCTTTTTGGGATATAGGCCTTGATTGAATTTGGGCTTGTTTCTAGTATACTTTATTTGGAGGTAACGTTAATTTCTTGTTATTAATTATGCCTTCTTTATTTCTTTGAACTCGACATAAGTAGGGATAGTTTTTTAATCATCTTACAACACCAAATACCTTTTAGAAAACAAATTTAAGAATTACATCATTTGATTAATTGTTTTAAAACTAAACATTATAGGATTGTGTCTTGTTTATCACTATTAACTTACTCATTTAGAGCAATCACTTTATCACATTGGTACTTTGAAGTTCATTGTAATTCTTGAATTCTTAACATTCTTTTTACATTTCACTTAGGTTCGATAAATATCTTTGAACACATTCAAAACACCTTAGTGAAACTATCATATGTCATGGCCCTTAAAACAATATTAGGACTCAAAACTTTGGATTTGGAAACAAGAAAAATGCAATCTTGGGAAACCTCAAACGAACAATGGTTAAATCCATTTATTGGCGATGATCATGGACCTTTATTCTCTGTAAAGAAATAAGTAGAGGAAATGATATATCATAGTGGTGATGAGTTAGAATCACTATACATGGAATTTGATTTCAACCCCACCTTGTTAGATGAATTCCTTTATAGAAACAAAGATCGGTGCTAGCACGAGTGGTGGAGTTAGGAGCTAGAATGCCTATAGAACAAGAGATAATCCCACCAACAAATGATGCTAATGAAGAGGAGAAACCTCTCATTAACATGGAAGATATCTTAACACATGGACACACTTCTACCTCTAACGTAGGAAATGATAATGTGGTGGGTTATAGAATGCCTTTCATCAAAGTACCATGTAACACTAGAATAGAACACAAAAATGTAGAACAACCTCCACATCATTAGGAATAAAAAGAACCTATTGAAGAAGAATTCAATATTCAACAACAACTCCAAATCATTAGTCAATAATTAGCTTTGTTAACATCTTATGTACAGAGAGAAACAAGTAAAAATGTACATAAAAAGAAGCCTAAGGTCAAAATTAGTGAACTTCACAGGGAAAACCAAGAAGGAGAAGATATGGAATACAATCATGTATATATCCCTACTTCTCCTACTAAATATCAGTTACTTACACAAGAAATGAAATCCATTAAAGCAATACTTACAAGCCTTCAAAAGAGTAATTTGGGGAATAGCAGTAAATATCAATACTAAGAGCTATGTCCCCATCCATTTGATAAAGCTATGATGCTTCAACCCTTACCTAAGAAGTTTGGCATGCCAAAATTTAAAAAATATTGAGGGAAAGGTGACCCATGAGATCATGTGAAATATTTTCACATGGCATGCCAAAAAGTTTCCTATAGCAACAATTACCTCATACGAATCTTCCCAAAGTGTCTTGGGGAAAGCCTTAGAATGGTTCACTCGATTACCTCATGGGTCTATCTTCACATGGCCTGAACTAGCAGAAAATTTTGTTCAACATTTCTCGTACAACATAGAAAGTGACATAACCATGGTAGACTTGTGTAGTACTAAACAATGCCCCAATGAAACATTCACCGCTTTCTTGCAAAAATGGAGAGGGATAGCCATTCGCTTCCCTTGCACATTTCTTGAAAAAAAGCTTGTGATTATATTCATGCCCAATCTAAATCTAGACATCACTTTTCATCTAAAAATTCATTATGTTTGCACCTTTGAAGAGGTCATTGAAAAGCACATACAAATATAAAATCCCCTTATTGCAAAAGTAACCATCAAATCATCTTCTAAAGATAACCAAAATGCCAAACCCACGGAAAATCTGAAAATATTTAACAAAAACAAGAATGGGGTGCGAGACAGATCACAAATTCCAAACATGTACAAACAGTTCAAGTTGGTCAACCTTTTAAACTGACCAAAGGACCTATTCAACCACCACCTAAACATAGAACATTCACTCCTCTCAATGAAAAATTGTCTGAAATATTAAAGCAATTGGATGCAGCTCACATGGTGACTTATCACATGACACAACCTTTTGATGATAATGCTCCAAATCCATCATGGTAAAAATAGTATGACTATTGTGATTTACATTGTGTCAAGGGACACAGAACAGAAAAGTGCCTAAGACTTCGTCACTACATCCAAGATCTCATTGAAAATTGGGAGAGAGAAGTTGACACCCCAAAGAAAACTCATACACCAAATGAAAATATGGGAATATTCAAAGAACCATTCTGTAAACATGGTAAGTCGATGAGAAAAGGATGGATCAAGTAAAATCATCCCAAAGTTACTAAGTGGCAAACTATCTATATACCAAAGGTGAAAATAATCATTATGATTCACTCATTGGATATATCCACTCTTCTAATGAACATGTGAATACCATTCAAATCAAAGGAAAGGATTGTGATGTGGTAACAAGGCACACCCGTCTCATGATCCCTAAGCCCTCTTCGTCAACTCCACAAGATGGTAGGTACAACCTATCGAATAACTTGAGAAGACATCTTCCAAGATTTCAATCTTAGATCTTCTTAAAATATCAAATGTACATAAGGACATATTGTACAAAACTCTTCGAGGGTGGGAGTTCCAATGAAAATAGACCCTTCGCATCTTCAATTTGTGGTGGAAAACATTATGCCAATTGAATGCATCTCCTTTAATCATAAGGATATCCCTAATGAGGATCACACACATAATCTCCCCATGTATATAGAAGTATTTGTTACCTGCCGTAAGATAAAACGGGTGTTTTTAGACAATGGGTCGTTTGAATATAATCACTTTGAAACTAATTAAACAATTAGGACATACGTAAGAGGATATAGAGTCCCACATTATTACTATAACCACTTACAAAAACAAGGAGAGGGAATTAGCTGGAACACTCACATTGCCGGTGGAGGTTGGACCTACTTTTCACCTTGCCTAAAAATACTTAGTTAATCCACCTATCCTCATGCCTCCAACTCTCGATGAAGCACTCTTGTTGCATATTTTTTTACTCAATTTACTATTGGCACATTGCTTGCCCAATATGACCTCAGCCAAAAAGAAAAATCCATGTACTATCTTAGTCGTACCCTAATTTATTATGATCTCAACTACCCTTAGATCGAAAAATCTTGTTTGGTTGTAGTTTTTACCTTCCAAAAACTTTTCCATTACCTATTGAATATAAAAACAAGCATATATCCAAATTTGACCCACACAAATATATGTTTCAAAAACCCGCCCTTACAGGAAGAATGGCTAATTGGATCATTTTATTGAGCGAATTTGACATTGAGTATGTACACCAAAATTTGGTTAAAGGATAAGTGCTTGTCGATCAGTTAGCAGAAGCACCATTCCTAGAATGTAGAGCTTATGAGTTTGGATCTACCGATAATTCATTAATGTATATTGAGGAATTTGTCATGTGGCAAATGCACTTTGATGGATATTTTACTTTCCATGGTTCAAGGGAAGGTATGATATTAATTACTCCTTCAGGAGACCCCATACCTCAATCTTTTCACCTTGGTTTTCCTTGTACAAATAATATTGCAGAATATGAGAAGCTCATCACTAGGATGAAGCTAGCAATCAAATGGGATATCCATCATGTTAAGATCATTGTTGACTAATAATTTATCATCAAACAAGTGTTGGCGAGAAAAATTTTGGGGACAAATTGGTGGTTATCTTGCCAATGCTCTGGGAGTCTAAGTCCCTCTACTTAACTAGTGCAGCTACCATACGTGCATGTGCAAGTAAATTGTGAGTTTTATCCTAGTGGCCTTTTGGTCAAGGATCCAACAGGGGCACTCCACTAACCCTATGGAAAATGCTTGCAGGTATTTACAAGGGAAAAATTTTATACGAAGGAGAGAAAGGGGAGTGAGAATATTTATAAAGGAGAAACTAATGTTGCAAGTAGAAAATCAAAGACTTGCACACACTATCCAGAAGTTTCATTACATGCACTTGTATTTTAGGAGAAAACAAATCTGCAAAACAGCAACAAGACCAAATAGATCTTAATGAATAGAAAGGACTAATAAACTCTTCAATCAAAGAGGCTAAAATTATTTCTTACTTTATTGAAGCTCGAGGAGAATTTGTACATAGTGTGGGAAGTAGAAGACATTTTTTAGTGGGATAAAGGGAAGAAATTTTCTATCTCTTTCTCTCTTCACATGGATATCTCTCTCGTGAACTCAAAAAAACATCTCCAACATCTAAATAATTTTTAAAAGATAAAATTTAGAAGAATCCAAAATGAGGAGCTTGCTACAATTTATTAAAGAAGAGCCAACTCTTCATCTTCCCGATGACTTTTCAAATACCTTAATATGACTTAAGACTATTTATATTCCACTTTAAATATTTAATTCCCTTTATAATAACAAGGTGACTTAAAGTTACATTATATTTCTAAAGTCACTTAAGTCATATTAAAAATTTCAACCCTCAACACAAAAATATAACATTGAGGAGAGACACTGTTGTATGAGAAGAGAAGAGAGAGAAAGATGACAAAGAAGAAGAAGAATTATGTTAAAGGATGAGCTGCTGCGATGGACTTGGTTTTGTTCTTTGACTACTCTCCACACTGTGATCCTAATAAGGCTTCGTATTTCCAAGCTCTTGTTTGAAATGAGCTACTTCCGTTCTACTTTTTTGTCATGAGGTATACGAATGCAGCTCAAGGTTTTAGTCTATCCATTGGTCACACTGTTGATGTCCTTGCACTTCCCGAACCATGATGAATTCTTTTCTGCGATAAGTGCAATGGAGGCTTATATCTCTGAGAAGAATTTGAGAGTATCCTTAGTGAAGGACAATGGGTTACCCACCCTTTTCTTGACATATTCTTCAAAAGGGTTGATCAACTCATCAACAGTTGTAAGTTCTCTCATTACAAGTACTCCAAGTTTTTTAGCTTTTTGATTTATACTATCTTACAACTTGTATGCTTCTTCTTCTTTCTCATCTAGCTTTGTGAAGGCCCGGTTGATTGCTTAAAATCTGATTGCCAAGGCCCTTTCCCTTACCTGTGTCAAGTAATCTGTAGGAGTTTCAAATACCTTTTTATCGATCAACTCTTGGCAATGGGTGTTTCTCATCTCAGTCACTACTGGTCTCAGAGGTTCCAAGTAATCTCTTTCTTTCCCCACATCCTCTTTGATTGCTCGAGTTTTGTTGGTCGTGGTACACATTTACACAAAGAGGTTGACTTCCTCTTAGAGCATTGGCTTCCCTTTTAAGGAGATTGAGTGGATCCATTCATTATTCACTTGACCTTACATCATGATTTCCCGTGTGTTCTTCGATGGATTCTAGATCGGAAATCGATAGGCACCACTTTCTAGATAGGAAGTGTTGTAGTGCTTGGTTCCACTAGGTGTTGCACATAAGCTAAAAGATTTTGTACTTATTCCTCGAATACCTCAATTTTCTCTTTATATTTTATTCTCCTTGCCACCATGTGAGTAGAAGATTATTGATATATGTGTAAGTCTCCCTCATAAGTAGCTAGTCCCAATTGGATCGTGCTCATCTCGTAGTCAGCTGGTGGCATCTCATCCAAAGGGCTTGATTAGTCTTTGCCGAGTTACTTCGATGTACGATGACACTCTCCCACTATAGAATCGTGATGTTGTATGTGTAATATTTCTTGACCTTTTTCCTTTAGCCAATGAGACAATCGTTAATAGATCAGGGGCTGCTACTTATTACACAGTGTGATTTTTGGGGATGACCATTTCCCGCATCCATGGAAACATCTCATCAGATTCAGGCTTGATGATGGGTACACCAACCATTATTTGTTCTGAAGGAGGGGAAAGTCTTGAATGAGAGGGGTGTTGGTGTCAACAAGAGGTGAGACCTCTTGCAATGGTTCAAAGACTAGATCATGAACCATGTATTCATCGTTCACCTGTGCATTTTCTACTAGATTTTTGTTTGCATCATTGAGATCACATCTTCCTCCTGTGGTGATGCCAATGAACCTTCTCCTTCCCTGACTTTCTTGGGTGTCTTCTTGCAGGAGAAGCTTCCCGATTTAATTACCTTACTTTTGAGCTCACTCTAGAGTCTTTAGAGCTAGAAGTCACCTCTACTACTTCTAAAGATAAATGATGTGAAGCTTGCCATACCTTGGAAAAATTCCTCGTGATCGAATGATCATATTCCTCTTCTTATGAAACTAGTTCCTCATTCTCCTCACCACCTTTTCAGTCTACTCCAATATATCTCCTAATTCACAAACATGTCAGTTGATTTGGGGCATTGGGGACATCTTGACTATTGCATACTCAAGATCATACATCTCTATCCCATCATCATGCAAGATGTCTTCGTACCAAGAGAACTTGAATTTCCTCATCTCACCGATTTTCATCCTCATGTGGTCCTTTTCATGTACTTCGAACTCATCAATATAGTTTGCCCAGTAGTCCTCAACTTGTGGCTCATGTTGTAATTTTGGGACATAGAACGAGTCGGGCTCTTCTCAAATGTCAAAGTTGGTCTTGGTGATGTAGGAATGCAAAGTCAGGTGTGCGAAAGCGGCCTCCAGGTGAGATGCGTCATTTGATATTTTACACATGAACTCCCCTAGAGATATAGGGAATGAAATCAATTTCTTTCTCCTACTTTTGAGCTTTTTATTTACCTGAGTGATCTGCCTACAGAGTTCAAAGAATATAATTTGGTCACTGAGGTACTTAGGTAGTTTTAGTGGAGCTTGGTTGAAGCCAGCGACTCGTATGTAGGAGAATGTTGAGAATTGTATGAATGAAGAGCCATATTCCTTAATTAGGGATGCCATTTTTGGTGACATCCTAGCTTCAAGATCCCCTTCTAAGCTTCATACCACATACATAGTGAACACATTGTTCATGTGAGTGAAATGCATGTTGCTCTCCTCCATTACCAACTGTGGAAGTTTCTCAATGCATGTACCTTAGAAGTAATGTTCTATGTGAGATCCAATCCCTTGAATGATCTCGAGCTTGTAAGGAGATAAAATAGGTAAGAAGTCATGTGGAACTTCTTTTTCATGGGCACTTGGAGTAGTTACAGATGGAGATTATCACTGATGATATGCCCCCAGTCAATTCTTTGCTTCCCTTCTATCAATGTTAGGATGAAAAGGCCCATCCAGTCCTAGAAATATCTTGTGCTTGCTTCTCCCATAACTCTATTGAGGAGAGTGATGACATCAGAATACCCTTCTTGGAACTCACACCTTGGTAGATTCTTGGGCATCTTGGAAGGATTTCTTCCCATTTTCAACCATGATTCGAGTGCTACTCCTTGGACATATGAATCCATTGTTTCCCAATCATGCATGACTCTTTCCTTTGAGATGACAACCATGTTGGGGATGTCGGTATCTGTAGAGAGATTGAAATGGTCCTAGGGCTGATGACCACCATTTTTGTACCATTTTCAGCTCATATGGTTCGTGTCTCGGGCTTGTAGTGGAAAGAGCAGGCTAGGACTAGCTCGAGACTCTATACAGACACTAGGTGTCCTGTAGTGGCAAACAAACCACTTTTGAGTATCTAGTCTTCAATCCTCCTTCAGTCCTTAGAGGCCATGCAAGTCTTAAGGTCTTCCATGTCCATATATAAGACATCTTTGTCTTCCACATCATACTCACATCCGAAGGGTTGTGTTGGCTTCTAACCCGTCCACTTCAATTTCATGTCTCCCTTAGAAAAAGTAACTTACTATTTTTAGTAATTGTTAAAAATCAATTCCCGAACTTCTACCGAGTGTTGTGACCTTGATTCCTATTTCTTCCTACGTTCCTCATTCCTTTCAAAAAACTTTCTACTTTTAGAAGGTATTCGTCGCCCACTTTATATTTTTAGTAAGTGCCAAAATTCTCATTCTGGTGAATTCTTAGTTGTAGTGCACCCCCAATGTCTTCACCTCCTTCGCAGGTCCTTCTGTCGATGGCTTTCCCAAAATAGCAGTCCCTATGTAGTAGACCTACTATTTTTAGAAAGTTATATTTTGGAGGTCGGATTTACATGCAACAAAGTTTTTGATATGGGTTTTTCCCAATATCGCCACACTAAAATTTCAGGCCTACCCACTTAATAGTCCAGGATATTTTAAAGTTTCAATTTTCAGACCTGGCAATGCTCTAGGATGTGGTAGCCATTAATTGACCTCAAAATTATAGGTCTATTTTTCTCCTCCATTTGAAGAAAATTATATTTTTGATGTGGATTTTTTCTTCTGGTGATCTTACTTCAATCCACCAACAGGTTTGACAGGAAATCTCACTTCCTTCTTCATTGAGCTGGAAAGGAGATTTATTCATTATGGATGCTCTATCACATGAGAGGAGAGTTTGAGGTTATATTTGTGATGGTCTTGGATAGAGGAACAAATAGAAATAAATGGTTTGTTAATTTGTGCACTGGTTTGTAAGCTTTGTTCATATTTCTATTTTTTGGCTATGGAGATTGTATTGTTTTCTTCTTCGTTGTTCTTTGTTTCTCCTTCTTAGCTTGATGAGAATTCCTTTTGAGACATGCATATCACCATGGGAAAGGTATTTCAGTTCCTTTGTTGATGTGTTCTAAGTTTTTTGCAATGGCGAGTGATGGAAGCAAGTTGTAGAGGAAGGATGAAGTTTGTCTGTGCACAGGAGTGGAAGCAATTGGAAGCACTAAGAAGCACTGAGCGGCAGTTAGATTTTTTGAATTTTTGAAATTATGAGAGGAGAAGCTTGGGAGAATTTTTCCACTATTGATTTTCTTGAGCTCATGGATGTGAGGTACTTCAAATTCCATGGTGGTCAAGAGGACTACATGTGGAGGCGATCGTGACGACAGGGGAATGAAGGTACAAAACACTTGCTTTAAAGCACTAGGAGCTGAAAGTAGGTCACACGGATGTCCAAAAGGCTCCCCATAGAAGGATGGGAGAATTTTCAATTTTTGATGTCTCTCAGCTCTGGGACATAAGAAACATCATTTTCCACGGTGGTCTTGGAGCCCGGCACGTGGCGTTTGATCCAACGGTAGCGAGTGGATGCTTCAAAATACACCTAGCGGTGAAAGTCAGTCACATGGATGTCCAAATGGCTCCTCATAGGTGTTTGGGAAAAATTTCAATGTCTTATGTCCCTCACCTTACTTACATCAGGTACATTAGTTTCTACGCTTCTCCTGGAGCCGACACGTGACGCCTTTAATCCGATGGCAAGGAAAGGATGATCTAAAAATACACCTGGGGGCTGAACTGTCAAGTCTGGAGATCACATGAGGGTTCAAGTGGTCACATGGGGGATGGGATCATTTTTCAATGGTTTGTGTACCTGACCTCAGGGATGTTAGGGACATGAAATCCCTCCAGGATCCTGGTGGTGACACGTGTCCTCCCGAAAAATGACTAAGTCTTAAACTGCCTTTCAGAGGGTAACTTGGAATGATGATTACTTGAGCTCCCGGTGGAATTTATTGGTGAAATTTTATATGATCCTGAATGGAAATGTAATTTTAAATCTGATGGTGGGGGTCTCATATCTTGATGCATTCATGTGATCTCTAGAAATTCAGATTTGTGATTTGTGACTCCACTTGTGCCTGATAAAAACTGCCTACAAATCCTATGCGCCAAGGTGTTGTGAAAAATATTATTTCACCATAATGTATTTATTGTAATCCTCTTTCTGTATATGTTTTTTATACTTATAATTCCATTTGGATCTCTCGGAATCTTCTTCGAAGCTCGACAGCTATTTTAGGCCCATGTACTGCCTAAGCTTGTGAACCCTATTTTTACTCTGACTGCCCCAAGTCTTTCAAAACTTCCCCAAACCTTCCAAAATGGTTTCCATGATTTATTAAGGTATTATATTCACTTCCATGTTTAATTTTTCCCTTCCATTCTGCTATAGGGTGGTTGGTCTAGTCCTGGGAAGGCTAGTGATAGCCCTTCCCAATACTGCCAAAAGATAACATCTTTTAGAACTCCATTAAATCACTCAGGGGGAATGAATAGACTTTCTTAAATCACCTAGGGGACCAATTTGAATTCAAATAAGGGGTGACCAAACTGATAGACTTGACTTGAGGTGCCTAGGAATGATAAAACATGAAAAATTCAGCATAGGGTATAGTTTTCGTGCTTGGAAACTTCCAATTTCCCTGTTGCACATTTGCACGAAAACAAATGGCTCTAGCTTGGGGACATGACATGGAATGAGTGCAGTGAAGACATGACATGGGAATCCAGAATCTCAATCTTAGACCATATAATTCATTGACTAGTGCCTTATCCATTGGGCCTTACAGAGTCATGTACAACCTCTAGAAAGAAATATTGGAAGAAGGAAACACACACACACACAAAAAGGGAAAAACACACCTTGGAATCACCTATGGTAAAAGATGGGGACAACCCACTTTCACTGATGATACAATTTTAGGTATTGCCCAATGTGAGGCAATTTTGGCAATTCCATCCAAATATGAGAGTAGAAAAGCATTCTTACCGCAAGCTTCATGAATCTGGAATGGGTCAAGCCATAATGAATCAAAATTTTCATGGCTGCCTTTTGGTTCCCTTCTCTTGTCCCATAGTAGGAAGAAGTCTCCAAATTTGAATTCTCTTGCTTTGGCCTTTTTATCAAAGATTTTCTTTACTTTCAACTGGTGTTCTTTGATACGGTCCACCACTCAAAGTCTATTTTCTTCTAGCTTCTCAAGAAAGAGGATTCTCTTTTCAATGGAATCCTTGTACTTCCCATCTTCTATTCCCTATAGTAACTTGAGAGCTAGCATCTTGATCGTGAGGGGGATTTCTGCTTTGACTCCATACAACAGTTGGAATGGTGACATACATATTGCCTTCTTAGGAGTGATCTTGTCTACCCACAATGCATCGTATAAATTTTTGTGCCAATTCCTTTGGTTCTCATCTACAAGCTTGAGAAAATGGTCATGATGTTCTTGTTTCTTGATTCATCCTATCCATTTCCTTGTGGATAGTAGTCAAAAGAATGAGATAGAGAGATTTTGTAGCCATAACAAAACGTGTTTAACTCCCTTGAAGAGAAATAGGTAGCGTTATTTGCTATGATCTTCTGTGGTACTCTGAAACGTCTATGATATTCTTCTTGATGAAGTTGTATATTATTTCGGTATTGGCTTGTTTTGTCAGGATGCCTTCCACCCACTTGGTGAAGTAATCTATCACCATGAGCACATAGGTGTTCCCCGTGCTCTAGTGTGGATTCATAACACCAAGAAAATCTAGCCCCACTACTGAAATGGTTCTTCAATAACAACTAGCCTGAGTGGTAGTGCAGCAAGTTGTGGTCTCCCAATGAATTTTTGGCATGCTTCACATTTAGAAACCCAATCTTGAGTGTCTAAAAATATGGTGGGCCAATAATACCTTCCTTGGAGGATCTTGTGTGTAGTGACCATCACTGAAAAATGTCCACCACATGCTTGGTTGTGGTATGCTTTAAGAAATTTTTCTTGTTTCTCTTTATCTACGCACCTGAGGAAGCATCCATCCAGACCTCTCTTGTAAAGTGCGTGATTCCAGATTACAAACTTTGTTTCCTTCAGCTTGAGTTTTCTCCTTTGTTTGTAATCAAGATGGGGAGGACATTCTCCATAAGTTAAGTAATAGGAAATATCAGTATACCACTCATCAGTAGTGGTTACAAAGAGAACTTGTGGATTGTTTTGGGACAAGTTGAGCAAGCAAAATTTTCTTCACCGTGTTGAGCTTTGAGTGTTTCATCCTCAAAGCAATCAACCTACACAAACCATTCCCCCTTACCAGATTGGAGGGTTGAATCTCCAAGTCATATTATTAAGTCTTTACAATCCAATTTCCTCTTTTCACTCCTGGATCTTGCTTTGTGTTAAGATGGACTTGATTGCACTGTCAGGGACCATCACCACTTGTATGAGATTTGAGGATGTAAAACCCGAAAAATTTACAGAATTAAGCACTCCATAGGCATTCTTCTCTAATTGGTTGTAGTTTAGTTCAATATTTTTCAATAGACAACTCATGAAATCAATAGTTTCTTCCATGCCTACATCAGTTTTACGAACAAGAATAGTGGAGAGTGTATGTTCTAATGGATAACAATACAGGATGAACTCTTTATTAAAATCTGGAGACACAAGATTCAGATCCTTAGCAATGGATTTTTTTATCTCTTCAAATGTTTCCTTCCCTTCATTGCTCCATTTTAAGTTTTCCTGGGGTTTCATCATAGGGGTGATGTGCTTTGTCAATTCAGAAAACTCAGGAACAAAGCGACGAAGAAAATTCACCTTTATGAAGAATGAATGAAATCCTTTCTTGCGTGTGGGAAGGGATAGTGCTTGAATGGCTCATACTCTCTTAGGATCAATGTGTGCTCCATGTTTGTTCACAATGTGCCCCAGTAACTTGCCTTTTGTGACTCCAAAAATGCATTTTTTTGGATTTAGTGATATGCCATGTTTTCTACACTCTAGAAGTACTGCTTCCAAATGATGGATATGATCTCCCTCTTCCTTGAAAACACCATGAGATCATCAAGATATATTACAATGTAATGTTTTAAATCCTTAAATACCAAATCCATCGCCATTTGAAACATATAGATCCCACATTGATTAGGCCAAAAGGCATTCTACTATAGGAAAAAGTGCCCCAAGGTGTTGTGAAGGTTGTCTTGGTGTGATCCTCCTCCGCTAATTTGATTTGAATATATCCTGAGAATCCATCAAGAAATGAAAGCATTTCAGATCCAGTGACTGCTTGTATAATGTGATCCATGATAGGGAGAGGATAATTGTCTTTCAATGATGCTTGGTTTAGGTTACGGAAATCTACACATATTCTTATTTCTCCATTCTTCTTCCACACTGGCACAATGTTGGCCACCCATGTTGAATGGTGGATGGGAAAGATGATTATTCCATTAAGCATTTTCATTATGTTCTCCTTAATGGTATCATAAATCTTTAGGTTATACAGCCTTTTCTTCTTCCTGAATTGATTAGCATCCTACTTTAAAGGAATTGAATGATGCATTTCCTTTAGTTGGAAGGATTTGAGTTCATCATAAGAGTAGGCCAAAACATCTGAATATTTCTTAAGTAATGAAACAAACCTTCTCTTCTCCTCGGTCGAGAGAAAATTTCTGATATTGACCATCCTTAGCTCTTCTAGGGTGCCAATTTTTTCCTTATCAAAATCAGTTGGGCACCGTGAAGATCATTTTTATTTCTCTTATATGAATCTTTCATGTTTGTTAAAGAGGTCTTCTACTAAAGAAACTAGGTATTTGGGAATCTTGTTCCCTTTCAAATTTATCACTCCATCATCTATACCTTAAATTCCTTATTTGTCTTCTTCGGCTACTGCTTCTTTGTGTGGATTCTTACTTCCTTCAAAGAAGAGATTATTAAAATTATCCCTTTATTCCAAAAATGCTAGAATCTGTTATCATCATTAAAGACTTGCCAATGATTTGTATTATCTGGTACACTAGGCCTGAATACCATTTCTATGGTCACCTTGTCTTTACCAAAATAAGGATGAGGTGTCACTAGGGAAGCCAATAATAGAATAGAATCAGCCTTTTTTTGTTATTTTCCCTTGGGATAGGTTCAATGGAAAATGTATCAAAAGATTTAATGCAGTCCCATACTCTATTTCTATAATGCCGAAGTCTTGGATTTTTAAATTGATATTGTTGTCATACTTTCTTTACTATCAATTCCTCATCACCTCATAATTTCATCTTCTTGATTCCCATGTCTTCATCCATGCCCATGCCTAAGAGGAGAGCTTCATACTCTGTCATGTTATTCGTATTATCAAATTGCAGCTTGTAGGAAAATGGGTACAATTCACCAGAAGGAGAGTACAACACTACACCTGCTCCTAAACTAGTGTTGGAATGACTACCATAAAATTCCATCGTCTAAACTTGATCTTCTTCCTCTTCCATAATAAGTGGAAATTTATCATATTTTTACAATGTGAGGAAGTAGTTTCCTAGCCCGCTATCTTGAAAAAGGATGTTTTCAGATCAACAGACTTGCGTACTTTGTGAACTTCATCTTTCTCACTAGAAGAAAATTATTCATCTCGCCTTTCACTAGAATAGTTGTAGATGACCAATCCATTTTTATTTCTCCACCCAAGTCTCTACAAAATCTTCGACTCAATAGCATGCCAAAGGAGGCTAGGATGTCTGCCACCTGGGATGGTTAGAAGCACCTTCTTATCTAGAAAATCAGCTAATGCTACCTGTGCATATTTGATTCTTCCTACCAATGGCACTTGTTTGGATTCCATTGAATAGTAGGTGCCATTTTCCCAGGTCAAGGTGAGGCCAAGAGCATTTGTAACTTTGACGGAATCACATTATCCAAGGCTCCAGAATCTATGATACAATTATTTAGCTCAAATCCTTTAATGAGAAGTGACATGTAGAAAGGTTCAACCTTGTTGGTTTTGGAGGCACTGAGGGCTAGCATGTTTTGAGAAGGTGGTGTGGATGGTGTGGGGAGTAATCCTTTGGAACTTGGACATGAGGTTATAGGATTACTACCACAAACTACATCAATGAACCTATCAAATTGGGCAGATGAGTTTATAGGTATTCTATTTCTGAGAGTTGGACTTTATTTTTCTTGTGTGTTCACAAAGTCAAATGGGGTTATGGTGGGTAAGGAAGAGGTTCTGGGAATGATGGAAGATTTACATGGTGAAGGTTTTGCTATTTTTGGTGTTGAATTATCCTTCAAGGGTGTAGTAACTGACTTGGAAGGGGATGGGGATGTAGGTTTTGATGGCACCTTAGATGTTTTTGCAGGAACAACATTCGAAGGAGAATTATTCTTAGTAACCTTTGAGTTGGGAGAAGGATTAGATGACTTACTTGGTATGGCAGCATGATCCTTGCTAGCCAGTGGGTCTACTTTTATTGATTTATGGCCTCTGTCATTTTCTCCTTCCCCGTGTTGAGCTTGGTCAATCTTTGTTGCTATTTTTAGTTAGCTCCTGGGTCAAGTATCATGTATGGGTCCATGGTTTACTCCTTTTTTCTTTGTTCCTCTGGAAAGAGTCTGTAATTTGGGTCTCCTATTCTCTGTTCATCAAAAACTTCGGGTTCCCCCATGTTTTTTGTTCTCCATGGTTAGGATTTGTCTTCCTTATCATTTTACTCAAGTACTTGAAGAAAATGAATGGATGTATCCTTGAAGAACGTATTTGAGCCCTGTAACATTTCTAAACTTTTTGTCCTTGAAGAAAATTTCATTCCAAGCTCAAATGGTCATTTTTCTATTTTTTACGGTTTGACGGGCATTTCTCCCGATCAAATTTACATCCTTGTATTTACAGGGGACGTGGCACCTTTTGGTTGGACGCGGCTCAACTGGGTAGGTACTTAGAAAAATTCATGGAAATCCTTAACTCAAAATGTGTCCACGTGGAGGCAATGACACTCATTTGAAGATCTACTTTTGGGTTTTGCCTTGGAGTAGCGCCGGGAGGACACGTGGAGGCTTCATTTGAGGCCTTCGACTTAGACAAATTTTATGCTTATTGGAGTATTTTGGCAAAAGCACAAAAGCTTGACTCATTTAGGGTCTCGAGCATGGCACCATCTTGAAAAGTTGCCTTCACGTGGAGCTTCCTCTCATTTCGCAATTTTCTGGAATTTTCCAAAAGACATGGAGATGACACGCTGGCCTTTTCGAACAGGACGTGCTTGTATAGACTTTTCAATGGCCAAAAAAGATCAAGGTATCAAAATTTTGGGACCACTTCAAGGTGCGCCATGGTGACATGTGGCGGTTTTTGAAAATTCAAAGAGGTGGGGAGGTGGGCCATCGGAGGCAACTTGGATTTTTTTCCCCTTAAGGATTAAAATTTCAAAATGGCCCATAAGCCCGATGAGGGAAAAGGTCAATGTTTTCCTTTGATCAAAAGGCGAGGTGCGGGCTCTCGAGGGAAATTTGGAAAAAATTTCCTTTTGAGAAAAAAGTCAAAAGTAAAAAGGAAGTGCAGGTTCCCTCAAATCACATTTGGACACGTTTCAAGCTCAGTTCCCAAGGGCGGAGCTATGGGGAAAATTTGGAAAATTTTCCCTTTTCCAAAAAGAGTAAAATGGTAGAATTTGAGTGTGGTTCCACTCCAATCACATTTGGACATGTGTCAAGCTCGTTTCTTGAGGGCGAGGTGCGGAGAAAAATGGAATTTTTTCCATTTTTCCAAAAAGTTGTAAAAAGTCAAGGGAAGCCCCAGTTTTCTAAAGTTTGAATCTGCCACGTGGATGACCCAAATTCAAAGTAAAGATCAATGGTTGTTGTGAGTCTAAATCTGATTTTCCCCCATTTCTCTGAAACACATCTAGAAGTGTGAGTCTCCATGATTTCTTGGTCTTTTCTACATGCCAAGCAGAGAAGGAAGTTAATGTTGATATCTGAAGTTTGGTGGGAAGATCTGGAGGACATCTTTCACCATTAAAATGGTCTGACTTTCATGTGCCCGATCATATTTTCTATTTTTCTTCTCTAAGCATGCAAGGGCTAGATTTGATAGATTAGGGGTGGAAGTGGTTGGAAAATTGAAGAAAGAGTGATCTACTAGAGGAAAGGAGTTGAATGCGGGAGATATTCGATGAAATCTTCCCCCTCGAGCACCTAGAGACTTCTTGCAGATTTGATTCTGAGAATCACGAAAGAATCATGGCGAACACTGGTGCATTAAACATTTTTTTCTTTTAGGAGGAAGAGGCTTTGTTGTAAATGCTATAAATGGCACAAATTTTTCATGCAAATGGTTGGAAGTTTGGAAGTTGAGGTCAGAGTGCTAGAGGTCGAAGAAAATTCCCAAGAGGAAAATTTGACTAAGCCTCATCTTTTGAGAATCCATCTGAGAAACTAGGTTATCTCTTTTTGTATTAAGATTTATTGTGTCAAGGTGGTTGCAAGTGTACAACCATTGACAAGCTCTAAGATTGTTCTAGAAACTTTCCCTACTAATAGATTTAATCAAATTTGAGTTTTTTGTGTTGTCTTGAGCAAAATGTGTTGGTTTTATTTTTGAATGTATGCAAGTAGTTTTTCTTGTTTCTTGTTGCAATCTTGTATTAAAATTTGATTCAATCACACATAGCCTCAATCCTTGTGATAGTTTAGTGGCATCTGCAATTTCCATTTCTCAAAAGAGCTTTCATTTGGGATTGGAATAAATGATTTAAAATCACTTTTCTCTCATCTGTTGATAGAGATTGTCTATAAGCCTTTGGGTGTACCTTAGGCATGATTTGGCTTAGATCTTGATGCTTTGTTGGGTTTTCTAACTCAAGCCTTCATGATAGAATCTCAAATAGATTGTGTGAAAGAGTGCTAATCTGGGCCTCCATTGAAGCACATATTCTAGTTGAAGAAACATTTTAGCTATTTTGTGGCATTTTGTGGTTTGACTTTCCATTTTGTAAGGTTCCTCAAGGATCTGGTGAATCTAGTTTCACCCTACCCCACCTCCCACCAAAAATTCATTTAACAACAACCAATCCTACCCATACTACCCCTATTTTTCATGTGTGTATGCCAATGCACAATCCTCATCACCAAAACATGCAGAAGCAATCAGGGTCTCAAATGTCTTTAGTAACCTTTGCCTTGTTGTGAAAGTATCTCCATGATCTGGAAGTGACAACTCGTGAGAGTCAGATCTGGTGTGTTGATCATATTTTCCCAAGGTCTTCTCTATAAAATTTATGCAAAAGAAAGGTACATATATCTCCTTTCATATAACAGAGGTTACAAAATAGGTTCTCTTACCTTGGTTGAAAGGCACAACCTAAAATAGTTAGGATCAGATCACATCCTTTTTAATGTGCTACCCACTCCCTTCAAAAGCTTGAGTGCCAACAAGTCAGATAGATTTCTTCCCTAGCTACAAAATGACATACATGATTGTCTATCTACCTCTAAGTGTCTTTGTCTCCTAATCCATGATGTTGCTCGGTCTTTGAAGGAGGTTAAATTTGGGTACCAACATAAGTGGCACCATTTTTAATCTAGGAGATTCTCATTTCATCATTTGACCCCATAGTAAAACACTTCTTGTATGCTCCAAGTGTTGTGTGTTTTCAAACCTTAAAACACTTCTTGTATGCTCCAAGTGCTATGTGTAGTTCCTTTCAGTTTTCACACACCTAGTGCACTAGCTTTTATTTGATAAATCTTGGTAAAGAAAGGTCAAAATCTTTCCATTTCTAGTTTCTAGCATTGATAGACATTTGATAGATCATATTTAGTGCATTTGCACAACTAAGGTGGAAATCCTTAGTGGTGACTCCTTGTTGATCTAATTTTTAATAAGTACCAGTGTCTTAAAACTCTGTCAAAATCAGATTTTTTACTAATATTTGCAAAGATGGAAGGAAGAAGATCTTTCTTTGCTAGGGATCCTACTAGGACATTGTTTCCAGAGCTAGGAAAAGCAAAATCAGAAGGAAGAAAATCTTGGAGAGTTGTTGGAGATCAGCAGACAAGAAGAGGGATCTCCATTGATGAAAGTGATCGGCCTATCATTGAAGACTGCCATTCAAGTGACTCTAAATCAGGTAGCCTCTTTGTGGAATTGAACTCTCCAGCTGGAGAGGGGCCTTCATTTGATTTTGAAAGGTTTGCTTCACACTCTACTCCTGTCTTTTCTGAGGTTGATAGAGATTTCCAAGAAACAAGGCCTTTGGGGGTATCCATTTTGAAAATTATACTCCTGTGTTCCAAGAACCCTCTGCCCCCATCAATTTGTCACCCCTCTAGGGTCACCTCCTGAATCAATATGGCTCAACCCAAGCCTCCATTTTTGTAAACACCTTTGGACCTATAAATTTTGTGGGAATGGTGGTTACCCAAATGCAGTGCCTCAAGATGTAAGGAACAAAATGCCAAAGTTCCAGGAAATAATGCTATTACTTGGAGATCAACATCTAAATTTTTATCAATATGATGGAAGATTTTGAGATTGAACATGAAGATGTATATATCAAGATATTTATCCATACCTTGGAAGAGGATGCTAGGGACTGGTATAAAGCATTTCCAGATAACTCTATTGATTCTTGGACTGAGATGAGCAATGCATTCAGATTGCAGTATGGTGATAGAACTGACCCTAGGTTTCTTTTGACAAAATTTGAAAACATCAAGAAGAACCCTAATGAGTCAGTACATGATTTCAACACAAGGTTTAATAAGACCTTGAGAAGATTTCCTGTTAGAATAAGGCCTTGTGATGAGTCATGTTTGATCAAATATACTGATGCATTTGATAAAAAGGCTGCATATTATTTAAGAGACAAAAACCCCACAAATTTGAGGTAGGCCTTCACCATGGCTTTGAAAATAGAGAACAATATCAAGGAAATTGGAAAGCCTCCAAAAGGGAAGGTGTAAAGCTGGTTAACCTAGAAAAACCCCAAACAAGCAAGGTTGCTGATTTGGAAGAAGTTGTGAAGACTTTGGCAGGGGTTGTCAAAGAAATTTCCTACAAGCTAGCCCGATGAGAAAGGGAATTGGGTAGAGCTCACAAGGTCAACACAAAGCAAAAGGCCAAGATAGGTTCACAAATCACCAAATATCTGATGATAGAGGCAAGGGACCTATTGGATTTGGAAATAGATAGTCCCAAGCTAGGGATAATAGAATGGTACCTGATCCTTTGGCTACCAGAGTTGTTGTGGTGGAGGAGACAAATGTCATTGATTGGTGTGACAAATGTTTCATGCCTCATGCTCCTTGTGAAGAAGATCAGAAAGAAGAAGAAAGAAGAAATAAGATAATGATGATGATGTTTGCATGATGGGTTGCTCCACCAGCTCACAACAAGGGGCAACCTCAACTGAGGTGATAAGTGCTAGAACTACTTTGCCACCTTTTGGGACTGCATTCATAGGGTACCTATTCTTCCTCTCTCTCATACTTTAGAAGTAGATAATGTACAAGATTTTGAATTTCCCAATAATGACTTTGAATATTTAAGGGCTTTAATGATAAAAAGTATGATGGAGGAATCCCATCTGAGGAAGATAGATAGCAATTGTTGATGAATGTTGTTGTTGCTCAAGAGAGGGAATATAACACAAGAAGTAAGGTTGTCAAAGGGGCAGGGCCTCAAGCCAAGCCTAAATCTCCCTTACTTTCAAACATTCCTAAAGAGGCTCTAGAAAAAGATGCATCTTGCAAAAAGCCCTACAGTTCCAAAAAAAAATCATACCCCTCCTCATGCCCAAGTTGTCAAAAATCCTATACCACCTAATGAGTGTGTTGGCTTTCCTTCCAATACTGCCTTGCCAAAAAATGTCCCATATGATATTTCCCAAGTGTTGAGTCAAATCAAAGTCTCTGTTCCCAATTGTTGAGTTGCTTAGGATTCCTGAGCACAAAAAGAGAGCATTTGAATACTTGGGGTTGAAAGAAGAGAAGACTACCCTAGGTAGAAATGTAAATATTGTGGAGACTCCTCCAATCATTGAAGAACCAGAAGCACCACCAGCATCAGAAGAGCTAGATGAACCACCTGAGGTCTATTTGGGGACATCCTTGGTGGACTCTCAAATGAATGTGGATCCATTCTTCACCACTTTGATCATAAAGGATAGACTATTTGCACATAACTTGCATGTTTGACTCAGGGGCATCATGCAATGTCATGCCTTTGGAAGTCATGAATGAGCTAAACATCAAAGTGATAGCAACATATGGGAAGTGCACTACCATGGACTCTAGAGAAGTGCTAGTAGTGGGATGTGTGAAGGGTTTGGTGGTGCAGCTTGCAGCTTACCCAGGTAAAAAACTTAAAACTTGATGTTGTCATTGTTGACTACCCAACCAAGTGGGGCATGCTACTATCAAGAAAATGGGCTGCAAGTGTTGGTGGGAGTGTCCAAATGGATATGTCTTATGCTACCATTCCAATTGAGGGCAGCCTTGTCAGGTTGTATGGGAAAAAAATGTTGCATCTTATTGAGGATCCCAACAATGCATCCTATGAGGTATTGTACACAAATGTTGATGCAGAAAACTTTGTGGGATTTGCTGATGGAAAGGAGCACAAGATTGAAGAATGCAAATGCCTTGAACAAATGGGCTCTCCCTGGACTCTTTTGTTTGATGGAGCTTGCTCCAAATTTGGGAATGGTGCTGGTATTGTTCTACTTTCTCTAGTCAGAAAAAATTTTTTTTCCTTCAAACTCAACTTTGAATGCACCAACAACATTGCTGAGTATGAGGCACTATTGTTGGGTTTATAATTTCTTGGAAATATGGTGTCAAGGACATCATTGTCAAAGGAGACTCAAATTAATTGTGAAAACAAGTCAGAAAACTGTATATGCCACAAAGAATCAATGAATGAAACAATATAAGCATGCAGTTTGGGACTTCATTGAGATGTTTGATTCATTTAACATAGTGCATCATGATAGGAAGTTCAATGACTTGGTAAAAAAGCTTGCAGTGTTGGGGTCTCGGTTTGACAATTGTACAATGTCCCCATATTGTGAATATGAGGTTGAGGTATTGACAAGACCTTCTGTCCCTGACAACATTAAACATTGGCAGGTTTTTGATGATGATGCTCTAGATCAGAAGATTCTTGCAAAACAAGGGAGAATTTTTTGATCAAAGTATTGATTGGGAGCCAATGGTTTATACAACAGAAAGGAAAAGAAACCTTGTTTGGCAAGGGTATCATCCAGCTAAAACCAATACCATTCCTAGAGGGTTGGTTGCTCTTGAGTCCAATTTTGATAATGTTGATCACATTATTAATAGATGCATGGTAGCCTCAAGGGATATTGAGGAGCATGATCTTGGTACAAAGGAGAAGCCAAGGAAAATTTGGTTAGGTAAGTAATCTCAACAAGGAGGAGAAGCAGTCATACATCCAGCTGTTGAAAAAATACCAAGATTGTATGGCTTGGACCTATTCTGAACTAAAAGCATACGAGAGGACCTTGTTTCAACATGAGATCCCCTTGGTGTCTAATGCAAAGCCATTTAGGAAAAAAGAGGCCCATCAATCCACTCTTATCCCTCAAAATGCAAGAAGAACTGAAGAAGCTAAGAGATGGAGGGATTATCCAGCCCACAAGGTATTCCTCTTGGGTTGCAAACCTAGTGCCAGTGAGAAAGAAAAATGGTGACATCAGGTTGTGTGTGGATTTTAGGAATCTAAATAGAGCATCAATGAAGGATAATTATCCTTTACCAAATATGGAGAACATGTTGCTGTAGTTAGTGACTAGTTCTAAGTTGCTTTCCACCTTGGATGGTTTCTCTGGTTATAACCAAGTTGTGGTGAAGGAATCAAAAAGGATCAAGACAACCTTCACTACTCCTTGGGGACCTATGTTTATGTCAGGATGCCCTTTGGTTTGATGAATGTTGGAGCCACCTTTCAAAGAGCAATGGATGTTGCTTTTTGCTGGTTACATCAATGAGTTTATTGCATCTATCATCAAGATGATGTAACTATATTTTCTAGAAAGAGAAGTGACCACTTGCTGCACTTGGAGAAGATGTTGATAAGATGTAGAGAATATGGCATCTCACTCAATCCAAAGAAATGCCATTTTGGAGTGCAGAAGGAAAATTTTCTTGGTCACATTGTGTCACAAGGAGGAGTGATGATTGATCCAAAAAGAGTAGAGGCCATCAACAAGGTCCCAATCCCAAAGACTAAGAAAGGAATTCAGTCCTTCTTTGGGAAAATAAACTTCATTAGAAGATTCATATCAAACTTTGTTGAGCTGACCATTCCAATCACTTCCATGTTGAAGAAAGACCAGGTCATCAATGGGAGGAGGTTGCCATCCAAGCTTTCAATGGGATTAAAGAGGCACTCAAGCATGCACCTATTTTGGCAGCTCCAGATTATAAGAAGCCTTTCAACTATTCTCTTTTGCTTCAGAGAACACTATTGCTTTTGTCTTGCTGTAGAAAGGATGATGAAGGGGCTGAGAGGCCAATTGCCTTTTTTCAGTAAGGCCTTGTAGGGGTTGAACTAAAGTACACTATCATGGAAAAGTAGGCATTTTCCTTGTAAAAGCAAAAAAGGTTTTTAGACCTTATATTCTAAGTTCAAAGGTTGTTGCTTATGTTCCCCATACCATGGTGAAGGACATCTTGTCAGAGATGGAAGTCTCAAGCAAAAGATGTAGATGGGTGAAAAAATTGCAAGAATATGATATGGACATCCAAACCACAAAGTTGGTGAGAGGTTTGGGCTTGGCTAAGCTTATGGCTGAGAAACTTGCAAACTATTGAGGTAAATGAGGTAGAAGAAGAAAGGGTAGGTGTATTTGAAAGGTTGATGAATTCTGAGTGGTATAAAGATGTAATCTTTTATCTCAGACATCTGAGCTACCTGAGCACTTAAGTAAGAACCAGAAGAGAGCCCTTAAGTTGGCTTCCCAAAAATATGTCATCACTGATTATGGGTTAGCTTGGAAGAACCCAGAGGGAGTCCTCTTAAGGTGCATTACTGAAGAAGAAGCCCCCAAGATAATTGTTGATCTCCATGGAGGAGTTTGTGGGGGCACTTTGCTGCAAGAGTCACAACACATAAGATCCTAAGGGCTGGTTATTGGTGGCCAACTCTTTTCAAGGATACAACCTTGTTGGTTAGAAGATGTGAAAGTTGCCAATGCTTCTCTAGAAGACTGAAAGCTTCAGGCTCCCTTCCTTTGCATCTGTATCAATCAATTGAAGCTCCATTCAAGCAATGGGGAATGGATTTCATTGGTGAGATTTTAGACCCTTCAAGTGTTGGCCACAAATGGATTCTTGTAGCAACTGATTATTTTACTAAATGGGTGGAGGAAATCCCCACCAAGAAGGCAACACACCAAGTTGTCATGGATTTTGTGCTAAACAACATCATCTACAGGTTTGGGGTACCAGTCAAGATTATAGCTTGATAATGCCATGAGCTTTAGAGCTAAACCTTTGGTGGCAATGTGCAAAGAGTATGGGATCAACTTGACATATGCCTCCAATTACAATCCCAAGGAAATGGACAAGCTGAGTCCAGTAATAAAAATTTTTTTGAAGATCATCAGAAGAACATTGGAGTAGAACAAGAGAAAGTGGGGTGAATAGTTGAAGTTTGTTGTTTGGGTAGATAGGATCACTGTCAAGAGGGTCACTGGAAAGAGTCCATTTGAGTTGGTATATGGGACTCAGGCCCTGCTTGCCTCTTCATATGCAACTATCTTCATATCAATTTTATGCAACAGCTAGAAGATCAAGAGGTAGGTCCTTATGATGCTCGCATTAACTAGATTGTTGAGCTTGATGAAGAGAGGAGGGCATCCCACCAGAGGCATGTAAAATTTAGAGATAAATTGAAGAAGTTATTTGACAAGAAGGTCACTCCCAGAGCTTTCAATGTTGGAGATCTTGTGCTACTATGGGATAGCAGACATGAGGATAAGGGCAAAGCATGGCAAAATTTTGACTCATTATGGATGGGCCCTTACTCTATTGACATCAGAATTGGGGAGCATACCTTCTTCCTCAAGGACTTAGATGGTGAACTACTTGAGTTTCTTATCAATGGTAGGCATTTGAAGCATTTCTTGGATTGATTCCCTGAATCAAGGCATAAATCTTGTGTATAGTGTATAGTTTGTTGTTTGTTTCTGTCCTTTTATGTTTTTTGCTCATTCTGGTCCTCGGTGACCTATTTTTGCTTGTTTCTCTATCTATTTTTTAAGATGGCTCTATTTCTCTGCTCTGTAAGATGACTCCATTTCCCAATGGATATTTTGGCACTTGGTCTACTTTTTTCTTGTGGCACTCACAGGGAGTGCCCATCCCCGAGTCGGAGCCTATGTTGGTGCTCAAAATAGTCTCGCCCCATTTGCCTTTGAAAACTTATTGATTTATGGCCTCTGTCATTTTCTCCTTCCCCATGTTGTGCTTGGTTAATCTTTGTGGCCATTTTTAATTGTTCTGGGTTGTAAATCACTTAAGGGTCCATGGTTTTCTCCTTGTTTCTTTGTTCCTCTGGAAAGGGTCTATAATTTGGGTCTCCCATTCTCTGTTCATCAAAAACTCAGGTTCCCCCATGTTTTCTGTTCTCCACAGTCGGGATTTGTCTTCCTTATCATTTCTATCCCTAATACTTGAAGAAAATGAATGGATGTATCCTGAAGAATGTATTTGAGCCCTATAACATTTCTAAACTTTTTCCTTGAAGAAAATTTCATTCCCAGCTCAAATGGTCATTTTTCTATATTTTACGGTTTGACGGGCATTTCTCTCTCAAATTTACATCCTTGTATCTACAGGGGACGTGGCACCTTTTGGTTGGATGCGGCTCAGTTGGGTACTTAGAAAAATTCATGGAAATCCTTAACTCAAAATGTGTCCACGTGGAGGCATGATGCTCATTTGAAGATCTACTTTTGGGTTTGGCCTTGGAGTAGCGCCGGGAGGACACGTGGAGGCTTCCGCTACTTGGCCTAGACTTAGACAAATTTTTATGCAGTTGGAGCAGTTTGGTGGAACAGGACACGTGGTGAGCTCATGCTCATTTAGGTCTCCACTTTGGGCACCATCTTGAAGTTGCACCATGGAGACACGTGGAGGAACATGCGTGTTCGGGGACCGACCCTTGAGTTTCATTTTAAAGAAGCACTAGGATGACACGTGGAGGCCTCCACTCACTTTGCATTTTACTTAGACTTTTCAATGACCAAAAGGAGATTTCCTCGAGCATGACACGTGGTGCACCTTCCATTGAGCTTCAAGCATTTAGATAAACCTTTTCGGAATAGGACACGTGGTGAGCCCATGCGCTCTGTTCAAGGTATCAAATTTTTGGGACCACCTCAAGGTGCGCCATGGTGACACATGGCAGTTTGAAAAGTCAAAGAGGTGGGGAGGTGGACCATCGGAGGCAAACTTTTTTTTTTCCTTAAGGATTAAAATTTCAAAATGGCCCACAAGCCCGATGAGGGAAAAGTCAATGTTTTTCCTCGGTCAATGGTGGAGGTGCGGGCTCTCGGGGAAATTTGGAAAAATTTCCTTTTGAGAAAAAAGAGTCAAAAGTAAAAAAGGAAGTGCGGCCCCACTCCAATCACATTTGGACACGTGTCAGGATCATTTCTTGAGGGGGAGCTACGGGGGGAAAATTTGGAAAATTTTCCCTTTTCCAAAAAGAGTAAAATGGTAGAATTTGGCGTGGTTCCACTCCAATCACATTTGGACATGTCGTCGGCTCATTTCCCGAGGGTGGAGGTGTGGAGAAAAAATGGAAATTTTTCCATTTTTCCAAAAAGTTGTAAAGTCAAAGGAAGCCCCGGTCTATTCTAAAGTTTGAATCTACCACGTGGATGGCCCAAATTCAAAGTAAAGATCAACGGCATTGTGAGTCTAAATCTGATTTTCCCCCATTTCTCTTGAAACACATCTAGAAGTGTGAGTCTCCATGATTTCTTGGTCTTTTCTACATGCCAAGCAGAGAAGGAAGTTAATGTTGATATCTAAAGTTTGGTGGGAAGATCTAGAGGACATCTTTCACCATTAAAATGGTCTGACTTTCATGCCCGATCAGATTTTCCATTTTTTCTTCTCCCAAGCATGCAAGGGCCAGATTTGATAGATTAGGGGTGGAAGTGGTTGGAAAATTGAAGAAAGAGTGATCTACCAGAGAGAAAGAGTTGAATGCGGGAGATATTCGATGAAATCTTCCCCCTCGAGCACCTGGAGAGACTTTTGCAGATTTGATTATGTGAATCACGAAAAATCATGGCGAACATTGGTGCATTAAACATTTTTTTTTAGGAGGAAGAGGCTCTGTTGTAAATGTTATAAATGGCACAAATTTTTTGTGCAAAAGGGTTGGAAGTTGAGGTTGGAGTGTTAGAGGTCGAAGAAAATTCCCAAGAGGAAAATTTGACTAAGCCTATCTTTTGAGAATCCATCTGAGAAACTAGGTTATCTCTTTTTGTATTAAGTTTTATTGTGTCAAGGTGGTTGCAAGTGTACAACCATTGACAAGCTCTGGAATATTGTTTCTAGAAACTTTCCCTACTAATAGACTTAATCAAATTTGAGTTATTTTGTGTTTTCTTGAGAAAAATGTGTTGGTTTTATTTCTGAATGTATGCAAGTAGTTTTTCTTGTTTTTGTTACAATCTTGTATTAAAATTTGATTCAATCACATAGGCCTCAATCCTTGTGATAGTTTAGTGGCATCTGCAATTTCATTTCTCAGAAGATCTTTCATTTGGGATTGGAATAAACAATTTAAAATCACTTTTCTCTCATCTTTTGACAGAGATTGTCTATAAGCCTTTGGGTGTACCTTAGGTGATTTGGCTTAGATCTTGATGCTTTGTTGGGTTTTCTAACTCGAGCCTTCATGATAGAATCTCAAATATTGTGTGAAAGAGTGCTAATATGGGCCTCCATTGAAGCACATATTCTAGTTGAAGAAACATTTTAGCTATTTTGTGGCATTTTGTTGGTTTGACTTTCCATTTTGTAAGGTTCCTCAAGGATCTAGTGAATCTAGTTTCACCCTACCCCACCTCCCACCAAAAATTCATTTAACAACAACCAATCCTACCCATACTACCCCTGTTTGTCATGTGTGTATGCCAATGCACAATCCTCATCACCTAAACATGCAAAAGCAATCAGGGTCTCAAATGTCTTTAGTAACCTTTGCCTTGTTGTGAAAGTATCTCCATGATCTGGAAGTGACAACTCGTGAGAGTCAGATCTGTGTGTTGATCATATTTTCCCAAGGTCTTCTCTATAAAATTTTAAAGAAAGGTACATGCAAAAGAAAGGTACATTTTTAATATCTCCTTTCATATTAACAAGAGTTTACAAAATAGTTCTTCTCTTACCTTGGTTGAAAGGCAAACCTAAAATAGTTAGGATCATGATCTTGACAATCTTTCGTCATCTTGAACTGTGTTCAAAAGCATTTCTTATATCTTCCCAACAGTGACAAACCTCAAGGGTGGCATGTAGAACCATTCGGAAGCCTTTTCTTGAAGTGACTCCACAAAAACCAAACTAAAACATCTTCATCCTCAACACCCAATAAACCGCAAGTAGTGATAAATTTTTCTACATGTTCTTCGGGAGTTGAGAACCATCCCTTTTATATTTTGGAATTTTTTTATTGAGCCCCTGGTAGCTCATGGAGTGGTTAAGAAAGGGAAATTGGACCGGTGTTTCCTCCCATGGTAGATTACGCCTACAGGCATCGTGATCACGATCATGCTCATGATCCTCCATTCTATTTATTTTTCTAGCTTCCAACCTTGCTAAGGTTGTGGCTTCCATTGTTTCTTTTCATCCGCCTCGGCTTGAAGTCTTTCAATTTCTTCAAGTTGAGCTCTTATTTCCTCTTCTGCTCTTGCTTCTCTTTCTCTAGCTTCTTCTTCGGTCTCTACATTAGTGAAATCTTTAAGGTTCTCATTGATGTATGGAAATTCACTATCCAAAGGATTGGCAACACTCAGGTTCCCAACATGACCAGTTGCTTGATAAAAAGGAGACCTCGAATTCTAAGCAGCTCTTGTCTTCTTTGAAGCTCTTCAAAAATAGGGTCGATTTGTCCTCCTTTTCTCTGTTGTCGGGTGTATCTTCTATCCACTAGCTTGGAAATCTATGCTCTTCTTTTTGGTGTTATAATTTGTCTTTGCCTCTCCAATTCAACAGTTTGTTCTTCAAGGTCAAGAATTCTCATGGCAATGAAGTAGTGGTTTACACTTTTCCTATTATGCCAAATAGCTTCTCTCAAATCTAAAGCAATATCCTCTTGAATGTGGAAGATAAATTCAGGTCTTTCAATAGGAGGATTTCCTGGAATAGCCATGGTTTGTAGACATGTGGCTCATATAGCTATTCAAATTCCAGAATTTTTCTTTTTTTTAAATTTTGAATTTTCTTAATTTTTTTGGTATTTTTAGACCTTGTGGTCGTATTCAGGTGTAGATGCTGCTAAATCTACCCCACAGTGGGTGCCAAAACTATTGGTGAGAAAAAAATTTAGGGAAAATTTGGTGGTTATCTTGCCAACACTCTAGGAGTCTAAGTCCCTCAAATTAACCGGTGCAGCTACCATACATGCATGCACGACTAAATTGTGATTTTTATCCTGGTGGCCTTTTCGTGTCGGGGATCCAATAGAGGCACTCCACTGACCCTACGGAAAATTTTGTGTAGGTATCTGCAAGGGAAGAATTTTCTATGAAGGAGAGAAAGGGGAGTGAGAATATTTAGAAAGGAGAAACTAATGTTACTATTAGAATAGGTATTTGCCTTAGCTCATGTTCACCTAGGTACTTTATTTACCTTTATTGTATTTATCCTCACCCACTTATGTGTGTGGATATTTCTTTATCTTATTTAGATATTAGGAGATATTATCTAGTTGTTAGGGCATAGTTCTTTCCTTGATCTATGGTATTGACTAGATCCTTGATGTCTAGTTCTCTCCTAAATCTATGGTCTTGACTAGTTCTTTGATGACTAGTTATTTCCTTGATTTATGGCTTGATCTACAACCTTGACTAGTTCTTAGATTATTATTCCTTTCCTATTTAAGCAAGGCCCATTCTCAATGTATTGCATTGAGTTCCATAATAATATATGATATTGCTTCTCATTTTTTTGCAAAGGTTTATGTAAAGTTATTCAAAGCGAATTGATTTCATCTTAGTGATCATGATGTTTGATTAGAATCTGTGTTCTTGGCTTGGTACGATTTGGTTATCGTTCCTTTTAGTTGCAAGTAGAAAACTAGAGACTTGCACACACTAGCCAAAAGTTTCATTACATGTACTTGTATTATAGGAGAAAAAAATCTACAACATAGTAACGAAACCTAATAGAGATTAATGAACACAAAGTACCAATAAACTCTTTAATCGAAGAGGATATAATTCTTTCTTCCTTTATTGAATCTCAAGAAAAATTTGTATATAGTGTGGGAGTAGAAGACATTTTTAGTGGGAGAAATGGAAGAAACTTGTTATCTCTTTCTCTCTTCACAAGGATATCTCTCTCATGAATTCACAAAAAATAGCTCCAACATCTAAGAATTTTTAGAAGACAAAATTTAGAAGAAGTTCAAATGAGGAGATTGCTACAATTTATAGAAGAAGAGGAAACTCTTCATCTTCCCTGGTGAATTTTCGAATACCTTAATATGACTTAAATATTGTTCATATTTCACTTTAAATATTTAAGTCCCTTTTATAATAGCAAGGTGACTTAAAGTTACATTATATTTCTAAAGTCACTTAATTCATATTAAAAAGTGCAACCCTCAACATAAAAATATAACATTGAGGAGAGAGAGTGTTGTATGAGAAGAGAAGAGAGAGAGAAAGAAGAGGAAGAAGAAGAAGAAGAATTATGTTGAAGGATGAGTTGTTACGGTGGACTTGGCTCCACTCTCTGACTACTCTCCACTTTGTGATCTTGAGAAGGATTCTATCTTTCCAAGCTCTTGTTTGAAACAAGCTACTGCTGGTTCTACTTTTTCGGCATGAGGGATGTGAATGCAGCTCAAGGTTTCATTCCATCCATTAGTCACACTATTGATGTCCTTGCACTTCCCAAACCATGATGAATGCTTTTTTGTGATAAGTGTAATGGAGGCTCGGATCTCTGAGAAGAAGTCGAGAGTATCCTTAGTGAAGGACAATGGGTTTCCCACCCCTTTCTTGACATATTCTTCGAAAGGGATGATCAACTCATCAGCAGTTGTATGTTCGCTCATTGTAGGTACTCCAAGTTTATGAACTTTTTGATTTATACTATCCTGCAGCTTTTATGCTTGTTCTTCTTTCTCCTCTAGCTCTATGAAGGCCCGATTGATTGCTTCAAATATGATTATTAGTGTAGAATCACAAAGACCCCGAATGGCATGATTGTGAGTGGAGGCATTTGGTGTGATTGCACAACATGGGACCATCTCTCAAGTTGTGGGACTTGCAAAACATGAGATGGACCTCCGGAGAAGGACAGTTCCTACTTCCTAATCTACCTACCACAATCTACTCCAGTGTGGAAGAATCTAACTAATCCTAATCTAACCATTCCAAGGGGAGAGGGAGAGAGAGAGAGAGAGAGAGAGTGAAAGATCCTACACTAAGCTGTGATACACCGTAGAAAGGAAGTGGCGAGATAGTTTTTTGAGGGAGGATGAAATAGGGAAAATGGAACTGAGGGAGGTTAGACAGAAGTGACATAGACCCAGACCCAAATCCACCATCAAAACTCCACGAAGCATGACATCTTACACCTAAAAATGTGATATACATACACAAGGAGAAAACACAAGACAGAGAGGCACGGGAAATAACAATATGGTGCCAAGGGTTGAAAGATTCCACGAAACAAGATTTTATTGCTTTATAAGGTGCACATACTATTACATGTGGTGCTCAAAGGCACAAATATGCTCTCTAGACATAGAAGAAGGCTTGCAGCTCAAATGGAGTTGGGAAACAACTTTAACAGAGTTTCCCCACATCCCGAATGTCTTCCCTCTCAAATGAGAAGTGTTACAATATATAGATGATGAAAATCAGAAAGAGAAAGGAGAAATTTGACTCTGATCTAAAAATCCAACTACCAACCATTAATGCCCACCATGGATCTTCCCACTATCTATCAATTCTGGTTCCCTATGTCTATTCGGTAGCGCGTTGAAGAAGGAAGAACAAGAGATCGAATCAAATCATATTTGGTAGTTGAAGCAATCAAATTCTACATTAATGTCTGAAAGATGTTTTCCATTTTTAACCCACCTAACCTCATTAAAATTAAATTTTCAGGCTCCCATGGCATAGACAAGGTCGAGACCTTTCTAACGGTGCCAAATTTGTTGAATTTAGAGCATTGCATCGAAAGATATGTTCATTTGAATATTTGGGTTGGGTCCGTACAAAATGACGAAAACTAGTTAGCGTAAAACGGGTCCGCTGGGCATGAAATTTACTTTTGTGCCTTTTGGCACCAAAAATACAAAATGAAAAAAATTCCCCATAGCACCGCAATTCATTTTTCCAAAAATCATCTTTGGGCCTGTCGGTCCACATTTTCCATTTGGGTGAAAAATCCTTCCCAGTGCGCACTAGCCCGCATGCAATTTATCTCCTTGGGCATCGGCGGAGGTGCGGCTCATTTTTATACTTTACACCTTTCGAGCCAAAAAGTTTGAATTGCCTCTGATGACCCACCTTCCCGCTTTGACTTTTCAACATGGCCACGTGACAATCTGGCATGTGTTTAGGGACCGCCTCTAGATTTACCTTTTGAAGATGCACTGAAGAGACACGTGGCACCTTCCGTGGCTTGCTCTATTCCTTTATATTTGGCTAAGTCCTTTTTTTTTGCGGGGCCATATAGTCTAACCCTAGACATGTGGAGGCTTGGTGCTTGTTTGAAAGCCCACTTTGAATTTTACTTTTGAAGTAGTGTCGTGCTGACACTTGGCTCCTTCCACTGGCTTGCCTCTACTTTGACTATTCAACCCCGACTCTATCCCTTTTTGAACTTGGGACACGTGGAAGTCCCGCGCTTATTTGAAAACCTGCTCAGGATTTTACCTTTGAAGGAGCATCATGTCAACACATGGCTTCTTCCACCGACACCTTTACACTTAGTCATTTTGGGACCGCTCTTTTTGTCCCTAGACACATGGAAGCCCCACGCTTGTTTGAGTCTCCATTTTGGATTCAATCTTTGAAGGTGTGCCATTTAGACACTTGGTAGCTTCTGTTGTCTCCTCCATACTTAGCAAATTTAAGCCCGCTCTAAATTATTTGCCTTTGAGCCTTTCCCAATCTTCCTCCTTTGAGCCTCTAGCTTCTTTGACACTGTTGTCCTCCTTAGCCGACCCTGCTTCTCCATTTTTGAGCCCTTCTACAACCTGATCATTAGATTTGAAATGTGGGCTTGTGTGACAGAAGCAACCCTTATATTTCTTTTGTGCGGGGTCATTTGATCCTTTGCAGACCTACTGAACTTGGATTCAGGATTGATTGTCGAATTTGAAATGTGGCTCGCATGTGTAGTCGTCCCTTATATTTTATGCAAGGTCATGTTTGATCAATTTTTCCAGGGAAAATTTGAGATAACTGACGATTTCAAAGTCCCTCACCCATACAAATGTCAAGTCATCTCGTAGGAGTTTCAAATACCTTTTTGTTGATCAACTCCTAGAAATGGGTGTTGTTCATCTCACTCCCTCTGGCCTAGAGGTTCCCAGTAATCTCTTTCTTTCCCCACATCCTCTTTGAGTTATCATGTTCTTTTGGCCATGGTGCACATGTATGCAAAGATCTTGATTGCCTCTTGGAGTGTTGGCTTCCCTTTTTCATAGATTGAGTCGATCCATTCATTATTCACTCGCCCACTGCATAGTGAGTTCTTGTGTTCTTATAATGGATTTCGATCGAAGCTACTAATGGGTGTCACTTTCTTGATAGGAAGTATTGTAGTGCTTGGTTCCACTAGGTGTTGTACATAAGCTGAAATATTTTGTACTTATTCCTCTAGTACCTCAATATTCTCTTTATATTCTTTATTCCTTGCCACCATGCGAGTAGAAGATTGTTGATATATGTGCAAGTCTCCCTCATGAGTAGTTGGTCCTAATTGGATCGTGCTCATCTCGTAGTTGGTTGGTGTCATCTCATCCAGTGGCTTGATTACTTTTGGATGAGATACTTTGATGTATTGATTACCAATCTCCCCACTGTAGAATCGTGATGTTGTATGTGTAATCTTTCTTGACCTTTTTCCTTTAGCTAATGAGACAATCGCTAATAGATCACGGGCCGCTACTTGTTGCACAGTGCAAGTGTCAAGGTGACCATTTCCCACATCCACGAAAAAATCTCATCGGATTTAGGTTTGATGATGGGTACACCAACCATTCTTTGTTCTAAAGGAGGGGAGAGTCTTGAATGAGAGGGGTGTTGGTGTCAACAAGAGGCGAGACCTCTTGTAATGGTTCGAATACTAGATCATGAACCATGTATTCATCGTTCACCTGTGCATTTTCTACTGGATTTTCTGTTTGCATCACTGAGATCACATCTTCCTCCTGTGGTGATGCCAATGAACCTTCTCCTTCCCTAAATTTCTTGGGTGTCTTCTTGTGGGGAGAAGCTTCTGATTCCATGACCTTCCTTTTTGAGCTCGCTCCAGAGTGTTTAGAGCTAGAAGTCACCTCTACTACTTTTGAAGACAAATGATGTGAAGCTTGCTTCTGGCTTGGAGAAATTCCTCATGACTGAATGATCATAGTCCTCTTCTTCTGAAACCAATTCCTCATTCTCCTCGCCACCTTTTCAGTTTTCTCCAATATATATCCTGATTCACGAACATGCTAGTTTATTTGGGGCATTGGGGACATCTTGACTATTGTGTACTTAGGATCATACATCTCAGGTCCCATCATCATGCAATATGTCTTCGTACCAAGAGAACTTGAATTCCTCACTCCATCATAACCTGAATAATCATAGGCCTATTCTTCTGAAACCAATTCCTCATTCTCCTCACCACCTTTTCAGTTTGCTCCAATATATCTCCTAATTCATGAACATGCCAATTGATTTGGGGCATTGGGGACATCTTGAATGTTGCGTACTCAGGATCATACATCTCTGTCCCATCATCCTGCAATATGTCTTCATACCAAGAGAACTTGAATTTCCTCATCTCACTGATTTTCATCCTCATGTGGTCCTTTTCATGTACTTTGAACTCATCAATACAGTTTTCCCAGTAGTCCTCAACTTGTGGCTCTTGTTGTAATTTTGGGACATAGAAAGAGTCGAGCTCTTTTCGATGTCAAAGTTGGTCCCGGCGATGTAGGAATGCAAAGGCAAGTGTGTGAAATCAGCCTCCAGTGAGATGCATCATTTAATATTTTCATGTTAAATCTCATAGAGATATCGGAAATGCAATCGCTTCTTTCTCCTACTTCGAGATTTTTATTTACCCGAGTGATCTGCCTATAGAGATAGAACAATACAATCTATTCATTGAAGTACTTACACAGCTTTCAGCAGAGCTTGGTCGAGGCCAAAGAACTCATATGTAGGAGAATGTTCAAAATTGTATGAAGTGCGAGCCAGTATTCCTTAATCGGGATGCCACTTTTGGTAACATCTTAGCTTCAAGATCCCCTTCTAAGCTTTGAACCATGTACATGGTGAATGCATCATTCATGCAGGTGAAATTCTTGTTTCTCTCCTCCATTACCAACTATGGAATTTTCTCAAATACAAGTACCTTAGAAGCAATGTTTTGTGTGAGAGAAAATCCCTTGAATGATCTTAAGATTATAAGGAGATGAAATAGGTAAGAAGTCATGTGGAACTTATTTTTATGGGCACTTAGAGCAGTTGCAAATGGAGATTTTCATTGACGATCTTCCTCAATTCAATTATTTGCTTCCCTTTTGTCAATGTTAGGATGAAAATTCCCATCCATCTAGAAATCTCTTGTGATTTCTTCACCCATAACTCTATTGAGGAGAGTGATGACATCAGAGTACCCTTCTCGGAACTCACACCTTGGTAGATTCTTGGGCATCCTGGAAGGCTTTCTTCCAATTTTCAACCATGATCTGAACGCTACTCCTTGGACATATGAATCCATTTTTTTCCCAATCATGCACAGCTCTTTCCTTTGAGATGACGACCATGTTGGGGATGTCAGTATCTGTAGAGACATTGAAATGGTCCTAAGGCTGATGACCACCATTTTTGTATTGTTTTCAGCTCAAATGGTTCGTGTCTTGGGCTCGTAGTGGAAAGAGAAGGCTAGGAATAACTCGAGACTCTATACGGACATTAGGTCTCTGCGGCAGCCGTGAACAAACCACTTGTGAATATCTAGTCTTCAATCCTCCTTCTGGTCCTTGGAGGCCATGTAAGTCTTAAGGTCATTCGTGTCCATGTATAATACATCATTATCTTCCACATCATACTCATAGGTGAAGGGTTGTGTTGGCTTCTGACCCGTCCACTTTGGCTTCATGTCTCCCTTAGAAAAAGCAACTTACTATTTTTAGTAAGTGTGAAAAATCAAGTCCCTGGAACTTCTACTGAGTGTTATGACCATGATTCTTCTTTCTCCCTACGTTCCTTGTTCCTTCTAGATCAAATTTTTATTTTTAGAAGGTTCTGGTGGGCCCACTTTCTATTTTTAGTAATTACCTAAAATTACCGATTTGGTGAATTGTCAGCTGTAGTGAACACCCAATTTCTTCACCTCCTTCGCAAGTCCTTCTGTCGATGGCTTTCCCAAAATAGCAGTCCCTATGTAGTAGACCTACTATTTATAGAAATTTGTCTTCTGGAGTTTGGATTGACATGCAACGAAGTTTTTGATATGGTTTTTTCCAAATATCACCCCTCTAAAATTTTCGGCATGCCCGCTTAATAGTCCAGGAGATTTTAAAGTTTCAATTTTCGTACACTGCACTTGCTTTTGGATGCGCGGAGCTATTAATGCACCTCAAAATTATAGGTATGTTATTCTCCTCTATTTTCAAATAAAATTATATTTTTGATGTGGGTTTTTTCTTTTGGTGCTTCACGTGCAATCTTACTTCAATCAGTAACTGGTTTGACAAGAAATCCCACTTCTTTCTTCGTTGAGATGGAAAGGAGATTTCTTCATTGTGGATGCTCTGTTGCATGAGAGGAAAGTTTGAGGTTATGTTTTTGATGGTCTTGGATAGAGGAAAAAACAGCAAAAAATGGTTCATTTATTCATGCACTGGTTTGCAAGCTTTGTTCAAATTTCCATTTTTTGGCTATGGAGATTGTATTGTTTTCTTCTTCGTTGTTCTTCGTTTCTCCTTCTTAGCTCGATGATAATTCCTTCTGAGACCTGCATATCACCATGAGAAAGTTATTTCAGTTCCTTGGTTGATGTGTTCTAAGTTTTTTGCAATGGCGGAGTGATGGAAGCAAGTTGTAGAGGAAGGATGAAGTTTTTCTGTGCACATGCATGGAAGCAGTTGGAAGCACTAAGAAGCAATGAGCGGCAGTTAGATTTTTTGAATTTTTGAAATTATGAGAGGAGAAGCTTGGGTGAATTTTTCCATGCTTGATGTCCCTAACCTCAGGGACATGAGGGACATCAAATTCCATAGTGGTCAAGAGGATGACACATGGTGGCGATCCGACGGTAGGGAATGAAGGTGAAAAAGCTGCTTTAAAGCACTAGGAGCTGAAAGTAGGTCACATGGATGTCCAAAAGGATCCTCATATAAGGATGGGAGAATTTTTCAATTTCTGATGTAACTCACCTTAGGGAAATAAGGGACATCAGTTTCCACGATGGTCTTGGAGCTAACACGTGGCGTTTGATCCGACGCAATGATGGAGTGGATGCTCCAAAATACACTGAGGAGCTGAAAGTCAGTCACATGGATGTCCAAAATGCTCCCCATAAAGGTCTGGGCACATTTTTAAAGGTCTGATGTCCCTCACCTCAAGGACATAAGGGACATCAGTTTCCATGGTTTTCCTAGAGCTAACACGTGGCGATTGATCCGACCGGTGGGAATGGATGCTCCAAAATGCACACAGGGTGGAACTGTCAAGTTGTGAGGTCACATGAGAGTCCAAGAGGTCACATGGGGACTGGGAAAAATTTTCAATGGTTGGTGTACCTGACCTTAGGGACATCAAGGACATGAAATCCCTTCAGGCTCCTGGTGCTGACACGTGTCCTCCCGAAAAATGACTAAGTCCTGAACTACCTTTGAGAGGGTAACTTGGAATGATGATTACTTGATCTCCCATTGGAATTTATTGGTGAAATTTTATATGATCCTGACTATAAATGTAATTTTAAATCCAATGGTATGAGTCTTATATTTTTTTTCATCCATCTAATCCCTGAAAAAGCGTATTTGTGATTTGAGAATCCACTTGTGCCTGATAAAAACTACCTGCAAATCCTATACGCTAAGGTGTTGTGAAAAATATTATTTCACTATTATGTGGGTTTAATAATCCTCTTTCTAGGTATGTTTTGTTTTACTTCTTATTCAACTGAGCTTGTAGAATATTCTTCTAAAGTTTGGCAACTATTTTAGGCATGTGTACTGCCTAGGCTTGTGAAACTTGTTTTTACTCAAACTGCCCCAAGTCTTTCAAAACTTCCCCAAACCTTAAAAATTATTTCCATGATGTTATAAGGTCTTCAATTCACCTTAATATTGAATTTGGCCCTTCCGTTCTACTCCAAGGTGGTTGGTCCAGTCCTGGGAAGGCTAGTGATAGCCCTTCCCAATACTGCCAAAAGATAACATCTTTTCAGAACTCCCTAAAATCACCTAGGGGAATGAATAGACTTTCCTAAATCACCTAGGGGACCAATTTGACATCAAATAAGGGGTGAACAGACTAACGTACTTGACCTGAGGTGCCTAGGAATGATAAAACATGAAAATTTCGACACAGGGGTATAGTTTTTGTGCTTGGAAACTTCCAATTACCCTGTTGCGCATTTACACGAGAACAACAGTCAACAATGAATAAAAATCAAGGATGAAAATATCATCCCATACAAGAAAGTGGTGTAAACTTTGAAAGAATATTTTTTTCATATTACATTCAAACTGATTCTAAGAGTACAAAACTGATCCGTAGACTCTATGGTTACCATAGGTTATATGCTACAAATTCCACTAGAGAGCAATGATATGCCATTATTTGTTAAGAATTTACACCAACCTGCGTATGACATGTCGGAATCCTGCTTGGCTTGTGAAGTTTTTGGTCCCTATTCCCCATGGTATGCACACATCTATGCCTATCTTAAACACAATACCTTCCCTCCTGACATCTCCCGCTCTAAAAAACAAAGCCTTATCCACTAGATAGCCCATTACACCCTCTTAGGAGGTATGCTCTATCATCATGGATACGATGGGAATTTGTTGCATTGTCTAGATGTAATAGAGTCAGTCTAAGAAATCAAAGAGGTACATGAAGGGGTGTGTGGCACCCATACAAATGGAATGGTTTTAGCAAAGAAATTGTTAAGGGTAGGATACTATTGGCCTACTATGGAAACAAATTGCTGCAACTATGTGAGGAAATGCGTGCTATGTCAAAAATATGGAAATTTCATCCATGCACCATCACAATCATTGTAACCTATCACAACCCCATGGCCATTTTCCAAATGGGGACTTGATTTAATAGGGAATCTTACCCCTACTTCATCTGATGGCCACACCCACATCATTACAGCTATAGAATATTTCACCAAGTGGGTGGAGGCCGTTCCTTTGACTTATGTTACGGGTGCTCATATTTCCAAGTTTATCATGAACCACCTTATTTTCTGGTATGGCATTCTTGTGGCCATATTTACTGACAACGGAAAATCATTCAAGAACAAGATAGTGAAATATCTTTGTCATTGGTTTAAAATCAAATTAAATTGGTCTACACCATATTACCATCAAGGAAATGGACATGTCAAAGCTACTAAAAAAAAATTTGCTTTAATCATGGAAAATATGGTAAGTAAGACAAGTCACAACTGGCATTTGCAAATTCACCCAGCCCTCTAGGCTTATAGGACCTCCATTCGCACTCCTACTAGTGCGACACCCTATTCCCTAGTGTTTGCGAATGGAATCTATCATCTCATTGGAAATAGAGCTTACTTCCCGAGAATATCTCTTAGGGATTATCTGACAAGGATGAGGATTACAGAGTGGCCAGGTTAGTAGAGTTGGAACTCCTAGATGAAAAGAGCATCTTCACCCTTAACCATCTTAAGGTGTATGAAAATAGAGTCTCCCAAAATTATAACAAAAGGATTGTACCTCATCGGTTTCGGGTTGAAGATTTGGTAATGAAATAAAATCAGTTCAACATAATGGCGAGAAAGAGAGAGAAGAAAGGAAAGTTTGAACAACATTTGTTATGACCTTATGTTATTGTGGAAAAGTATGGTACATGACCATACAAACTTTTTCATCCCAATGGTGATGAGCTCCATGGCCCTATGAATGCCATGCACCTTAAGTGGTCCTATGCTTAAATATGGCACAAAAATCAGAAAAGAAAAGAAAAAGTAAAAAATGATCAAAATACAAAAACATTTAAATAAGACAAAAAGAAAAATAGAAAGAAGGTCATCCATATGAGAAAAACACACAATTTTGGCACTTTGGATAGGTCCCTTTGTGAAAACCAGTTTCCGGTGCCTTGGGAGGATCCGTTGTTCACAAGCATCTTACATCTGGAGGGTACTTTTACTTAGCCTAGGACTAGTTTTGCACCTACATCCGGATTCCCTGTGAACCTATCATGTCAAGTCCTTGATCCGACTTTTTCTCCTCTTGTAAATCGGTGAAGGGATGGCCTTTGTATATTCCCCATCTAACACTGGGGGAATTTCTGTGACTTCGCCTTCCTATTTATAAATGTGTGGCGCATGCCCTTGTATATTCTCCATCTAATGTTGTGGGCATCCATGTTTCTTGGTTACCTGTGCATAGCTTCGGAAAACCTTAGAAAATCACAAACACATTCAAATATGTTAGAAAATCACACAAAACAATAGAAAATTGTTTCACAAAAACACAAAACAATAGAAAATTGTTTCACAAAAACACAAAACAATAGAAAATCATTTCACAACAACACAAAAACAATACAAACTTGTTTCACAAAAATAATAGAAAATTGTTTCACAAATTACACAAAAACAATAGAAAATTGTTTCACAAAAACACAAAAACAATAGAAAATTATTTCACAAAAAAACATAAAACAATAGAAAATTGTTGCACAAAACATAAAACAATACAAAATTGTTTCACAAAAACATAAAACAATAGAAAATTGTTTCACAAAAAAAATAGAAAGTTTTTTCACAAAAATTTAAAAAAATAAAAATTGTTTCACAAAAACACAAAAATAATAGAAAATTGTTTCACAAAACAAAAAAATAGAAAATTGTTTCACAAAAACATAGCTTTAGTTTAATTACTTTATCTTGTTTCTTGATTTGTTTGTGTACACTATTTGCTTGTATAGTTTTTGTTTGTTTGTAAATTTGTATAGTTTGTTGCTTAGACATATTTTGATAAGATTCGTCTTTTCTTTCTTAGATTAGATTCATTCTTACTTGTACATATGATGTGTGTTTTTCATGCTTATAAATAATTGTACATGGTTGTGTTAATTCATGTTGTTTAGCATTTTATGTTGGTTAGGTTTGTTTACATTTGCTTATGTTTGTTTATCGTATGTATATAATTTTTTATAACATCATCATATCTCCATCAATATCATCACATCTAACAAAGATCTATACATCATATGTAAATAAACAGCTAAGTATACATTATACATGAATGCTAAGCTAATCATCACATATCGTATCATCAAATGTGGGCAAGAGGGATCACAAATATCAAAATCTATCCCCCCTGCACCAATATCATCATGTCATCCTGTTCACTAATCTAGAACATCATATAAAAATGAAACACATGGGATACATAAATGTCTATCATCATGACACATAAAAAAGTGAGAAATCAAACCATATAACATCATGATACATCCATAATCAATATTTCCAACATCAAAATAAATTACATCACTACATGACAAATGTGCCACATCAAAAATGTCCATATAGATACATGTGTAAAATGTATGTCTCAAAGAGGATATACATCATTGATACAAAATGGGCCATCAAGGGCACAACTCATAAATTCCTTCATCAGAGGCATACATCAAAAAATGCTATACATCGATCAAAAATACTAAATCCTTCATCAGAGGTGAACATCCAAGAAAAGAGACATTGTATACATCTCGTTAAAAATGATAAAGCCTTCATAAGAGGAAAGTGTATCATAATATAAGTACACTCATTAAATACATGGGAGTCAAAGGCTGACTTGAACCCTTTAATGGATTGGATGGTCTCGCGAGATGGGTGAGGACCCATGACCTATGTACCCCACTTCCCTCATGGATGCTCAACCGATACCTACGCCCTCTCGATTTCATCGATCCACTCAAATTTTGACTATAGGATGGCACTTCACTGACCACATTGAACAACCTCGTAGTATAGATAATGATAATAGGAGTCTCTACCTCTATCCTCACCAAATCCTGTGATTATACATTTTCACCACTATCCCATTTGTGTTTCGAAGAAAGTTACCTCTGTAGACAACCACACAACCTCGGCCGACCTACTACTTTCTCAACACGAAGCTAGTCTCTCTCGGCTATCACTAGTTATACCTGCATCTGGGACTGTTTTAATAAGCTCATCACCTAAGCCATATAGGTGGCCATCTATCATATCTGGTGCAAGTGTATAGTGACATCTCCTCCCTAGCCTCCCTGGGCTCTAGCTTAGTCCCACTCTATTGTCATAACTCGGATATGATCTCTGGTCTAGTCCCGCTCTGTTGTCATAACCTAAATATGAGCTTGGGCCTGATCTCTCTTTGCCACCACCTATTGTAGTTATTTTCGTAAGGTAACTAGTTGTCCCCCATCATCTCCCCCTGAGCTTAGGGAAACCTCTGAGGTAATCTGTAAGAACCTATCCCTACTCCTATAATATAGGCCTAGGGCCCTAAACACATCCCTACTCCTATAATATAGGCCTAGGGCCCTGAACCTTTCCCTACTCATGTACTTTGGGCCTAGGGCCCCAAACTTCCCTACTCCTATCTAGGATGTTGTGCTCAACCCCGATGATCATCCCCACCATCATGCCTTTTTCCATCAATCGGATCATTGACACCACCTACTCCTACATCACCACCCTCATCACTATTATAGGTTATCTCTGGTGGTGTTCGGATACCTGCTACCTATGCCCCATCAGGTATAGTCAATCGTCATGGAAAGACAATGGCATACCATGCTAAATAATCAAGTGTGGTGCCTTGATCTCTAACCTATCGGGTAGGAGCAAAACCTATGGTACCACCTCAGTAAGAAACTAGCCCTATCTCGGGAAACTTGAATATGTGGCCCCATGGTCCATCTCTCAACATCACGAAAAGTAAACCACATATCGAGTTGAGGGATGCCTAAATCACACCTAGTTTACGTTGGCATCATTCTACTCTATATATCTAAATAATTTAGTTGTAGGTGATAAGGAGGAAATTATCTACCAAATAGACACCATGCTCTGCTCCATCTTCTATCCATCAGTATGTGCCTATAGGGCCTCTAAATAACATCTCTCTCCTACAACTCATCAAACTCTCACAATAATAGTAGATACTTCACAGGATGCCCTCATACATCATCTTGATAGAGACCCATCCCATAAATGTCAGCTCCTCTAGAACTCGGGTGTGCAATGCACCTATGGGGCACCCGATCACTATATGGTCCCATGACCAAATCTGTAATAAAGAGGCCAGCCCCACCATCTTCTAATAGTGGTAAGTGATCAAATGAAGATCCCAGTATAGATGTGCTAGTATGCACTGGCCCCAATAATATCTCTCACCATTGAATAATCCATGGACTACTATGATCAATCCCAATGGAAATGATGTCCATGTCTTATTAGTGAGTAAGAACCCACTGATAAGAGCCATCAAGTATAGCGGTCATTTGGTGAATGGTAGGATCTGATATACACCAATGTAATGACATTGTCATACCCTCATGGGGTATCTCATCACGAAAAATATATCACTAATTTCCGCAGTGATCCGACCGAAATCACTCATGTGCTCAATCAATGAGCCAACAATTAGGATGTGCAATATCCGCCACATGTCCTTAGACATGCAATATCCACCACATGTCCTCGAATGTAACATTCATCTCTTCTATAGGGAGCTAGAAACATTGACTCTCATTGTGTCATTGCTCAATCAAAGAAGTGAGTAGGCCATGATCCATGGTGATTGATGGCATCCACACCACATGGCCTAAGCCAACCACCTCTAGTAGTATCTCCATCTCACGACAATCTTGCGATGCATGCTATTCTCCATCTTTGTTATGCAAGTATGTCTCTCTCACGTCTACAGCGCTCACAACCATCTCTGCGTAAAACACAACATGTATTAGACACTAACATTTCTTCTAGGTTCTTCTTTTGTTATTCTATCCTAAGCTAATTTTCCTCTCTTTTAGTGTCAATTTTTTGCATTTTTCCTTCTTCTTCATCTCGTGGGAATTTTAACCCTTTTGGTGCCTACATGCACTTTTGGGAATGTGCATGCATATTTTCATATGTGTGTCCTTTTTGGCATGCATACATGGATGCATGAACCTAAGGGTGTTTGTGCTACGTTTTCCTTTCCTGCGTGTGTGCATGGATGCTTAGCATGTGTGCGTTAGGGTTTTTGTTTTTGCACATTTTTGCATGTGCATTCTATATGTGCATGGGTGTGCATATGCTTTAGGGACGTATGCATGTGTGCACACACGTTTTCTAGGTACTTGTGCGTGTGCACACATGCTTATGGGGTATATGCGCCATGTTAAGGACACCTATGCCCCGCGCGCATGCACTTATTCATATGTCACAAATAGTAATTAATGCATTAATTACAACATTAAATGTGTAATTGACAAAGTAGGTCAAGATACTCATAAAGGAGCCATCGTCTGTGTGTTAGGAGTACTCCCAAACTCGGTCGTCATGTCTCATGTGAGCTTGTCCTCTCACCATCGTTCTTGTCATTATCGGGGTCTCGCAGGTATATTTTGGCAATGGTCGGTAACAAATCAATTACTCGTAATTATTTACCCCACCCTGTGTGGGGCATATTAAACCATTCTTGTTGTCCATGATTCCTGGAAAATCTGTTTTGACCACCGTTGTCACTCTAACTCTTCTTCTACTCACCGTGAATAGTTATTTTATTTAAATAATTATTTTCTTTAATTTTTCACCGTGTTGGGGCATTATTTGCCACCTGGTACTCATTTCTTCTCACTAGGGAAATTTTATTGCTCCTAGGCGATATCACTTCTTCTGCACACTCTGTCAAATAATTATTTGTTATTAAATAATTATTCTGGTAATTTTTTTGTGTTGGGGCATTATTTACCGTCTTCTTCTTCTTTCTTCTCCTGGAGCATTTATATTACATTTGGGACACTCTTTATGATTATTTTACCTTTTTCTATGTATCCAAACCATAAAAAATAAAAATAAAAATCCATCCAAAATCCAACAAATTTCAAAAATTCTTAAAAAGTCCTAAAAATTGTAAAATTTACAAAAAATGGGTAAACCATATCATAGCGGCTAAAACTCGTGTCTTGCACATGGTATTATTTGCATATTTTTCACAAATTTTCATGTGTTCGCAGATCAAATGACTTGTGAATCATCATATTTATAACCATTTACAAAGATATCCTGCTTGCTTCGTCGATACTCTGGGGCACATCTAGTTGTCTGATACTGTTTTGCTACGCACAATTCTTTATCATTAGACCCGGCATCCTTCATCATCTTCCCTTGCATGTATCCTTTCTAGGGGCATCATTTTTAACCCTTTTCATTAATCATGAACATTTGGGGATCTTCATCTTGATAACAAAACATTTTTACAACCATCTTGACCGTTGTTGGTTGGAATATGTGTGTTTGTACTTGTTTTCCCGTTAAATGAGCTTGTTTCCTTCTCATATTGCATTTTTTCATATGTTGCATTTAGTTGGTGTTTTCAGCAATGGACAATTGTTCATAGTATGGATTTTCATGTCATTCTATGTTTTTCGTATGCTTATATTTTTAATAAGGACCGATGATGTAGATCTTTGGTAATATGATTAAACTAAGGTTATTTTCATACACTGGTTGAAAGCTTGCTCTTTTCTCTCTCCGTCTTCTACATCACTCCCCTATCAACCCTATTCTTCTAATTCACTTGGGTCATCCCACCCCTACCAATTCTTCTATCCATTTCTCTCACCTTTTTCGATCGTCGGTCACCTTCCTTCATCACCCCATCGACACTCGAGGGGGTATCTCTCACTTCAACTAATTTCTCTTCCACCTCTTCAAAATTTTATCTTTCTACTATATTTGAAGTGGCATTACTTATGCCACCCTAAAGAGGGGAAAATGTAGACACCTATAATTTAACACGAGCAATTTAAATACTTAAATTGCGCTAATTATCCTCTTTCCCGCAAATTGACGACATATCGTCAATATGGCACACTTTCTCTTCTATCATTGTTAATTAACTACATTACGCTAATTAATTAACCCTTCTATCCAAAAAAATACCCCAATTAACGACCTTCTGTTAATTAATCCTCCCTTCTATCTAGACTAGTTAATTATTATTAATTAATTAGCTTCCCCTTTCATTAAATCAATAAATCATTATTTATTTGATTTAATTCCTCCCATGGTCTACATCATGCTAATTATTCCTCTAAAAATATTCTATAAGCTTGCTAGTAATTAATCACTTTGCACACCCCTCAATCCCCATGTAATTAATCACTTTGGTTAACAATCCCTTAATAAACCTCCCCTCAATCCCCATGTAAAGGGATGTATGGGATCACTAAAGGACAAAATTAACTCTCCTAGATAATCTAAGGTTAATCTTTAAGCATCTTTCATTTGAGATTCTAAACCTCCCTTATCCACTACTAACCCAACCTCTCTATTATCCCACATGTAAAGGGATGTAGAGATTATTGTATCCATTAGGCTATATAAAGAGCCCTCCTCCTACCTTTCTTCTTACACCTTACATGTTTCTAGATAATCTATAGGCATTTCATCTTTAAGCATCTTTCATTTGAGATAATAGCATCATTCTTGCATTTCATCCATCCAAGATTTTAGATCATATGGAGATAATCAAAAGGGTATTGTAGCCATACTTTGATGAGCCTCCATTCCCAAACCCTTGAAGATCAAACAATCAACTTTGATTGTTATGGATCAATATAGGTTCATTTAGTATTTTTTGTGATCTAAAGAGTAGAGATTCAAATTCTTAGCATATTAAGTTTGATTTCTATTTCAATTTTTACTGCATAATGTTAATATTTAGTCTTTTTTATCTCTTAGCATGATGATATTTTTGTATTTAGTTCATGTTTTGAAGCTACTAAGGTGTTAGTTTCAATTCCATTTACATAACTAACTAATACGGTGATACACCCATAGTTAGGAACTTAACAACCTGTAGCGCCTCATTCACCGATGGTTTAGTACTCTGATACTCAAAAGCTTGAAGGATATCAGTCATCACTCCTTACGGTTCATGTCATGGCACACGACTGAGTGAATGTACCATACGCGCGTAAAACCTTGTAAGGTGGAGTAAAGCTTATGCACCCATAAATATGGCATCGAGGATTTCAGGCCTTCTCACATGCCTGGATGTGAAATGAGGTGGGTTCCTTCACATGATAGTCTTGTATAATAGTAGGTGCATTACTTTAGAGAAACCTAACACAGAACATGATTCTCACCTCGCACCACTCTAGAAGGTTATCGTGATGGTCCACCCACTAACATGTTGCGGTCCCAAAAAAGTATAGCTAAGCATCCTTCTCCTTTCTATATAAAATTTCCACTTTGGGTAACCATTTCTTGTAGGAAAACATCGGGGTTGGCTCCCCCAGTGTAACTTGGCAATTCTTTCCTCCCGGGCATCGACTAAGCGTGCCTTTGTTACTCTCATCACAGAGCCTCTTAACTTCCTTCTGACTAACTCATATGTCTCGTGCACCCATTTTTCACATGCCACACTAGTTGTATCACTTAAAAATTGAGTGTCTTCCCATTGAATAACACATTCTTTTGTTAGGTGCACAACCTCGGGGTTCTGATAGTGTGCACATATATTATTTCTAAGTTTTCATCTCCCAAGGGTTCAATATAGGGCGTTGACTTTCTCTCTATCGGAGGATGATTATGAATTCCTCCTTATTCTTAAAACTTATATACCCCTTATTGAAACATAAATCAACATTATTTTTATAACACCATGGGTGCCAAATTAATGTTAGAAAGTTGTCTTCCTTAAGAAGCGCCAATACTTCAAAGTCCCTGATGAATTTTACCCCTTGGATAGTGATAACAACATATTTTTAAACACTAATGGGAATTACCTTTGTCTTATTAGCCATATACAACACATTTGAGGATGGTCATAATGGGGCCCTTTTCATTTGATTCCATGCATCTAAAGTGAGAAAATTAACTTCCACACCCGTGTCAATCAGAATATTTCTAAGGATCCATCCATCAACTACTGCATTCAAGGTAATCTCCTTATCATAGTCAATTATGTGAGGAGGAATTTTACCATGCAATACATGTCACTCGTGCTCTCCTCCAGTGCATAGTACCTTCTCTGGTAGCCATTCTTTTAGCAAAGGGATGGTATTCTCTTGCCTTAGCATTTTGCATACCTCCCTAGCTTCATTTATATCCTTCCGGCAGAGCCTTGGCACTTTTCTATTACTTTAACTTCGTGATTTATCCTTTAGGCATTAGATTCCTCCTTGTAATATTCGAATCATGTCCATGGTTTCTTGATAGACCTCTTTTTGATGAGCAAGTTTTGGTTACTTTCCATGCACCACCTCTTCCCTAGTAACCAACATTTTCTAATTTGGTATCTCTTTGGGACGCGAAGCCTCATCTCACATTATTACTAGTGCAAGTTAAAAATCTTACTCATGGGCTACCCATGGCATCCACTATGAGTCATCTCTCTTCACACTTACCATCCTAGTGCCTTTATCCTTTCGTTGTTGCTAGCTCATGTGTTTAAATAATTCCAGGCACTCCTCATACTTGTGTTTTTTCCACACTAAGAGCATTTTAATAGATCAAGGAATTCATTCTCATAGTGTTCTCGTAGACCTAAAATTGTAACAAGTTCCATGCAGGAACTCACTTCATTTACCTTCGTCATTTCTACAACCTTTAAATTCTCTCGTGAAATCCTCTTCTACAACTCCCCTTTTTCCATGTGCCCTTCATAATGATATCCCTCATCCTCGGAACTACTTGAAATAATAGTCTATTGCACACCCGAAGTAAGAATGGCATCATGTATTTTGTCAATCAATCTACAATCCTTGGTGTCATGAGTAATAGAGGTACAAATTTTACAATGGAAAGACATATTCTTATGGATCGTGCACTCGCAATACAGACACCTACTTGCATCATGATCTCCATGGAAAATCTCACAGTCTACCATCATCACGTGTACCAATCTTTGAGGACAACTATCCTTCGTATGCCCTTCTACCTCACAATCCGTACACCATAACCCATTGCGAGTCTCATGAGTCGAGTTCACAAACAATTTCTCCAATATTTTTACCATTGCAAAAATTTGGGCTTCTAGGAATAGACTAACTCTTGTATCAATACTTCCTACTACCTCAGTGTGTAAGGCAGCCTCCAAAGCCTCATGTAGATATGTGAAAGTATTCTATGAAAGTGCCCTCTTGAACGGTGTGATCAGTCCTCTGATGAACCAATGAGCATCTTGTGAAGGGTGAATGTCATAAGATAACTTGGATAGAAGAGTCTTAAAATATGTGTCATACTCCCGCACACTCTCTGCCATTCCTTGTTAAATCTCCTTCAATGTGCTGATGTTTTTCTTTTCAAACTTGAGTATGTGTAACTCCAGCAAAAAGGCATTATACAGCGAAGTGTAATCCACCACTGTTTGGTGTGGGTCATACCTCCTATACCATCTATGTGTGCATCCTTACAACGTGGTTGTAAACTAATTTTCCTTCCACTCCGAGGTAGTGATTCCCTTCACTGTCATGGTAACGTGCACTTGTGTACATGTTCGCAACATCCTCAATGCCCTTGTAATTAGGTAAGTGGGGTGATATATCATAAAACACATGTTGATGGTGTTGTGGACTTTTTCTTCTAGATCTAGGACCTTGATTCTTTCTAATATTACCTCCATCACCAAACCCACTAGTTCAAACTCCTCCAGATCCACCAAATACTCCCCTATCATAGGTAAGGGGCCTAACACATTTGCACCCTGTGGACCCACCATCGCACTAAACTGTGCATTGTGCCGACAGTCTGTGATACCGAACCACTCCCATATGTGTTTCTGCACCACTCCCATACATGATACTCAAACCTTGTGATCCCACACCTTGTGTAAATGTTTCTCTAGAAAAATAAACCCAAACACACAAAATGATTGTGCAGCCATAGATGTACCAAATGAAAATTTATACCTCCTAGGTGTCACTCAACTATGAATACCAATACCAACTGGATTATCAAAACTTATCTCGTGAACTGAAAACTAAGCACAAGGTTTTTGTGTCCATCTCAGGTTAAGATGTGTGCCTACGACTCTTCTCCTTTCATCATATGATGAGCTCTTTTCGAAGATGAGGGGTTTTCTCTTCCATGCTTTCCAAGATTGGATAGCTCGATCGCCTGCTCTGAGCTCCATGTCCTCTGCGTGAACCTCAAATCCTTCCCGCAACATCTTCCTCCATAAATCCATCACTACTACAGATTTTTGTTATCTTACCAACTCCCTCTCCTGAGCTTCATTATACTTTAGCCACCTCTTCTCTCTCTCCATTTCTGTTGTAAGGCTACCATCCTACTACGTCGGCTTTCTCACTTGGCGTCTAGCAGAGTTTAACCAGCCATGGGAAAGGATTCCAAACTCAAAGTAGTGACCGTGGGGGTCTTCATTGCCAATGGAATAACATGTAAGAACAATCCTCTAAGATACCTCAATAACTCAAACTCAACAATCTCCATGTAAGAACACATAGAAATAGCATATTCCAGGGTATAACTAGTCAACACTCTACTCCATTAGTGATCGACGGCATGGGTCCGGATCGGTCGAATCATTCAACTATTGATATTCCTCCTGGTTCCAAACATGAGGTCTATAATACCAACTTTTCCTTGATGCATATGCTAATATCCATTCATACAAATCTACTAGGAAACAACATAAGAATGTCTCATAGATTTCATGATATAGGTTCTCCTCCACCCATTTTCGTGCATCAAACTCAGATCTAGTACTGAACCTTTGAGAAAACTCATCCTCCATGCTTTTAAGTCAGGTCTCAATGCTATCCAAGGTTGAATGCTCCTTCATCGCACATCATTCTCACAATAGCTTCAAAAGAGGTCCCGAGAATAAAACCAAAATGTAGTCTCTATTTACCTCTTGTTTCACCAATCAACCCCAAATGTGTCGACACATTATCTAGACTTGTATGGAAGCTCACCCAAGGCGCACGCAGGTTCCGAGCCATTCCTTTATGTGAGCTTCATGAGAATTTTATTCCTTAATAAGGGGGTTTTGTACAAACAGAGAATGACACACCCATTCTTGACAACTAGATGTAAGCACTAACTCCTAATCTAGTGCACTAGAACATAGGATAACATGATCATATTACAATGGAAGTAGAACTAAATCATGATTATCATCAAGAAAACTAGTAATACACCCATGAACATAAAAAGGGAAATGTACAGATCAAGATCCATCACATAAGTGCTTCAAAATCACTTCATTATATTCATTAGCCAAAGTATAGTAGCCAATATTACATCAAAAGAGTTCCATGTATGAAGATATTTATAGTATCAAAGCTTCGACACATTACAAAGCTTTCCATCACACATTACATATTTATACTAACTATCTTCATCTCTTTCTTCCATACTCTCCCTCACACCTATCTCTTAAAACCATACATATCAGAACTCTCAAGGAATCTCCTCTTAACCGCTCATCATTACATGAGAAATCCTAAAGGAATATTTCATGATTTCCCTACCATTACCCAAGAACATGCCAAATTTCATCATGTTTTTCCCCTAATTGAGTGTCCTTAGCATGCATGTGTCAGCTAATCCATAACAAAATTGGCTCCTTATCCTATCATGATAACCATATTGATGCCCTTGAATATCCTTTCCTTGAGCTGCAAGTCTCAATAGCTTATCCATATCCTTATCTCGGTGAGTTTTCATTCATTCCCTAAACGTGTCTTTTCCTATTGTCCAAAACTCACTATGTCCCTCATCCATCATTGTTTGGCATGAGCCTTCATTCATCTCCAATAACTACTTCCATGCATGCCTTCATGCCTTTCTTCCACACACCACCAAGTTTCGCGCCATAGGTATTTAGTTAATTTAGGGGTCCAATAGATGGTATTTGATTTCTTGGATGTGCGTGAAGGTGTAGGTTTCAAAGATATGAAATCAAATGCCTAGGGAGGAATGATTGTCTTCCTTTTCCTTGTGTTTCAGCTCATTATCCATGAGGAAACATATGAAGAGGGTGCCTATGTGGGAGGTGTAGTAATCATTAAAGTGGTACTTTATGGAGTGAGAAATTTTCTTACTAAGGACAAAGGATTGAAAATAATAATGGTGACCATGTTAGAGGAAGTGGGGGGAAGAAGGCATGAAAAATGGAGCAGAAAAACAAGGTGGAAGTTAGGTCATGTGGGGAGATCCCAAAGTCATATCTATTCCTATTGAAAGAGGATAAAGGGATCAAAATACACTTGTCATGAATGATATGAAAGGGGATGATGGTGATGAAGGAGAAGAGGGAGAACGAATGCGGACGATGGGATCTACAAGGAAGAAGATGATGGAGGATAGAAAATGTGGAAAGGAGTGAAAATTTCTCCTAAGGATGAATGGTAATAGTGGGAACCACGTGAGTGCGAGGAGGGAAGATGGAACAGGTTGGGTAACCACAATGCCACTTCATGCCTTCTACGTATGTTGAGGAGAAGGGGAATCAATCACAACAATAGATGTCATGGGAATAGTAGATAAAGGAGGAGGAACTTTGGTCCCACTTTCTTGTATAAATATTTAACTTCAACTTATCTCACATGCTTCACCTTTATCTTTTTCTTCCTTGGAGGATCTATCTCTGACAGTAAAATTGATTAGAAATCGGGGGTGGGGATCCCGAGGATGAATATTCCATGAATATAACCAATGTTGGTTCTAAGAAGGATCCGAGCATTTGTATCCTAAATGAATGTATATTCTTTAACAGACTAGTCAATTAGAGGAAACCCATATTATCGAGCATCCATTTACTCATATCTGAATTCTAGGATTTTTCCATTATCAATCGCTCCTTGATAACATCAACGAGATTGAAATTTATAACCTCTTCTAAGGTTAATTTATTTTTATATTTTCTTACGGTGGCTAATTTTTCCCCGTAATCAACCCAAATGTCCTCAAAGTCTCAGTAACATGGAATTATAGTGTCCCATAGTCCTTTCTAGTGGAAAGATAGTCAAAGCCCTACCTAGGAGGCATTATCTTCTCGATTTCTTCTTACATCTCGATGATGACATTATTGGCCTTGACAACAGAGGTGCATGTATATATTCCAATGGAAATGGGGAAATGGATCCCTACATTGAATTTTTTTGTTTGAACTTGTAAAGATCCAACAATTATTTGAATAACTCCATGAGGATCCATTTTTCTCTTGGAAATCTAGGAAGACAATTTAGGGAACCTTGGAATGCTCCAACTTGAAGATAGGTGAATTTTTAGAATTGAAAGAATATGCAATCTAATGAGATACTACATTCCACATAGTGTTGGTAACCCTTTTCTTGGAGATTGGATTCCAATATAGAGATTCCATTGTAGAAGAAAGCGTCGTTAACCCTCTGGAAACGAGTCTCACTTACCATTAGGGACAATTGAGGGTAATAATTGTAAACATAATCTTAACTCCTGACCCCACCATTGTCAATCCTAGGTACACCCTCATCTCGAATGAAACATAAACAACATATGACATCATATAAAATTTCCCTGTGGTCAATACTTCTCTTATTTGGCTATCTATTGTGTCACTGATGAATGCACTATACGATGGAAAAGTGATAAGTGAGCTTGGGAATCTACAATTAACTCTTCCTCACACCCGACCTCCCGAGGTCATGCCGAGATAGCTGGTGGGGATGGAATATGTGTGGGATACAGACAAACTAGTTAGGCAATCTAATATCTTCTACACCAACTAGCGGAAATTGTGAATCTAAGGCAAAGAAGGCCCTCCTAACCCGGTGTGTGATAGATCGATCGAGAAAGATGACTTCTCGAAGGCTCCAATCAATATCGAGCTCGGCATGATTCATTCTATAGTTTGTGGAATACGTGGAAAATGACCTGGGATAGTTTCGTGTATGTCTCCGATAAGGTCATAGGGTGGATGGTAAGTATAATTGACTCTATGGGTGATTCTCTAGCCTAGTCCAGAATTCCTTAGCTTCATTAGCTCTTTGTATCTAGAAGGATAAATATTCGATGATGATAGGTGGAAGTGGAGTGGATCGAATACTAGTGTACGTAGGCCGAGTCTATGTCTGATTCACTGTGGATTCGTTGGGCATGGGATTTGTGGGTCACAACCGTATGTATATTCGTGGTTATTCTGATCCTGCTATGGTCATGTATGGAATCGAGTCCCATCCCCGGTATCCAGTAATCATATGCTTTCTCAAACTTCTCTATTTAGAATTAATAATCATGGAATCTTCTCTAAATATCTTACAGTTGTTCGTGCAACCTGAATTCTTAGGCTGGTATCTATATCTATGAGGGTGTCTCCTGCGTCCAATCTATGGGACCAAAGGATCACAACCAAACGTTTGCTCTCTTTCAAACCCCTCCACAGTCATGCGGGCATGTATCTAGGGTAATATGTAGTTTGGTTGACTTGACCAAAATATGTGTGCTTGGTCATCTTCTATGTTTAACCCGTGCGTTAGAAAACTGGTTTGTTGCAAGTTCACCATTGTTTGGAAGACTTGGATCCTAAGATTTTGATCTATATCAGTTATTGCTGTAATGATATTGGGTTGAGACATGATTGGCTCAAATACATATTCTCTAGGCTCCCTAGGTCCCGTGATTGTCATATAGAAGCAACAATATAAATTAACTACAGCAAAGTGAAATTTAACTACTTTGAATATATCTATAGCATATATGATTTCTCTATTTTTGTATTTTCTAATGAACTATTTGAATGAATCTAAAAGAGTAACTGTTTAACATATCTAGAATTGACAGCTAAAAATAAGAAATTAAAACAAACAAGATAACTGAGTATAGCTATTTGTCTATGCAACTGTGAGCCTATTCTGAATAATGAAATAATTGATCTAATCTATTTGCAAGATTGTTGATCCTACCTCGAAGTGAGGAATGAATCATAGTTTCTCGAAACTATTAAACCCCCACAACTTCCCTATGATATCGAAAGTAAAATTAATTGAAATAAAGCAATTAACTACTCTATTTGATACGATTCTAATTTAGAACTTTGAAAGCTAGAACCTGGATTCCGTAGAATAGTGGCGAATCCGATGGTGTGTGTGATCTTGTCCCCTCAGTGTGATCTCCTCATTCCTTCATGTTCACGTGGATCCAGAAAAGCGTGTAATGCTAGCATCAGCAAGTAGATATTGGGACAAAGGCAGCTCGGATACAGATCGAATACAATGCGAGTAGGAGAGGGATAGTGCAAGAGTACAAAGCTTTGCTTATGCAATTCCTAGCGGGATTTATTACGAGTCATGTAACATGAAATGTCCAAAACACGAAAACATCATGTTTGAAGAACAAAACCTATAACTTTAATGGCTTCCTATTGAAAACAAACTATTCTACTCCAATGGATTGGATAAAATGATAACAAGAACCTACACAAGATGGATATGTGGCTTCCTAACAAAGCAAAACAACACTAACTAGGCATGCAATGAAAGAAACTAAGAATCTAAAAAAAGAGACTAATATATTACAATGAGAAATTCAGAGGCAAATTTGAGGGGCCATTTGCTTGAGCACAAGCCATCTATTTATAACATTTGCATTTACCCAAGGTAAAAACCAAATAGAACTCTTAAACTATAAACAATGGAAAAACACTATTCCAGGGAACCAGAATCATAAATGCAAGCTTATGGCGGTGAAAGAAAGCTGGTAAAACATTGAAATTACATGAGTCATGTTAAAAGAGCTTTCTAGAAAATGTGTAAAGGACCGCCGCCCAGGCAGGTGGCGGTTTCGTCACTGAAGAGCAAAAGGCCAAGAAAAGAGGGGAAAAGGGAAAAACAAAGCACGTGGGGGCTAAGCGGGGCATGCGGGATGTTAACACACACTTGGAGATCTTTTCCGGATCCCAAACACCTTGCGAGGAGACCTGTATCATCATTAGGGCACGTGTTATGTTGTTCCAACAAGTACCCTACAATTCTAGGTACGTACATATTTCCCTCTCGGAGAAGCGTTTTAGCCATGAAGAGGCACAAAACGGTGGGTCCGAGTATGGCGGTCCCGAAATGGGAAGTTAGAAGTTATACTTGATACGTTCGTGTGTTGAAATGATGCCATCCAAATTTCCCATTACCTACACAACGAAAAGCGAACTCAAGTGTAGATAGACACAATAACTTGGAAAATAAACACTAAAATAATAGGAAATGAGGACGTACCATTTGTGTGAGGATAAAAACTTACCTCCGTCGGTGCTCCAAACCTACGAAAAAGACATTTAAACCAGTCAGGTTGCTATATATATGAAAGTGGGCCCATATTCCTATTCATTTGCACGCGTTGATTTGATTGATTCTGAGCTCTGGGACCCACGGTGATGGTTTCTTGCGTGAGTAGAGTCAAAACGTCCATGACGAGATAGTGATCACGCCTCCGCAAGTAGAACATCGACCCACGAGATCACAGGTTGGTTTTCTTCAATTTACCACTTTTTCCCCCTCAATTTTAAAATGCTAAAATCTTTGTCATGGGGGGATAGTTTTTGAAAATGTTAGGTTCAAAAGGTCTATCTAGGGGGGGCGCCTACTGGGTAGGCTTTGTTTTTAGCTAAAATGGTTGTTTTTTAGTGTTTTTAGGATTTTTAAATTACAAAACCCACGTGGGTTTTCGGGCCACGACCACCGCCCTGGGCAGGGCAGCGGTTACATGACCGCCGCCCCATTCAAGGCGGCGGTTACAAGACCGCCGCCCTTAAGGCGGCGGTTCTGGCTGCTCGCCCCTGCTTGGGTAGGCCTGGCAGGTTCTTCACATAATGTCAAAAGAGTACTTGTTTGAAGTTGTTTTTGCATTTTTAGCATTTCTACGTGTTTTCATGATTTTTCTAGTATCACTTGGATGCTAACTTGCTCTATTTTGTGTGTTTTTGGGTGTATGCAGGCGAGAGAGGAGTATATCAGGTGGAGCCAAGAGAGGGAGTGTGGCTCGGCTCCCGGAGTACTAGATCCCTTTCACAGGGATGAGGAGGACACTCTTCGAGGAGGGCCAGATACTATGTATCTCGTGCATTCCACATGTTGCACCATCTAGTCACATTCTTTGTGACTATTCTCATATATGGATGTTGATCGGAACACCTTCCGATTACTGTGGGGTTCCGTGGTGAGTGGACCATCACTTTGGAGGATGTTTATCGCATTACTGGGTGTCCCAATCATTGGGAGACGTCTGACCCTTGAGACAACAGGCTCACGGGCCCAGATAGCACAGTGGACCACATACATGGGAGATGCAGTCATCTCCACGGGTTTGAAGAAGGGGGTCGAGTTTGATCCATTCCTAGTTTTCCCATCCCCTTACTTCGCCAGGCATATTATGGGGATCCTTGCCTCGAGACTGATCGGGGACAAGGGAGGAGACACATTGTTATATTGCTGGATAGAGGGACATGGCCGGATATATGCCTAGGGAGTAGACATACTTGGGACCACCTACCATGATTTATACAGGGTAGTCCATTTACAGGGGCAGTCCTTGAGCCACCCGACCCTAGTCATGAGTTGGGTCTATGAGCACTTCATCCCCTATGGCAGAGGTGTAGAGGTGACAGATCCCGGAGCTATGAGGGCAGCTAGTGCTCGCGCACCTCATCGCCCGGTTGCTTCTCTGACCACTGCTAACATGGAGGCCACACCATATCAGACTATGGTAGGTATATGGGGCGAGGAGGCTCTTACTTTGATCTCCTGCTCCACCACAGGGTAGCTTATTGATAGAGTGGGGCGAGTGGAGATACACCCCTTTGGCCGAGTTCCTTAGTAGTTTGGCCTACCTTACATGGGCATGCTTCCCCGGTAGCGCTAGTATACAGGTCAGTCAGAGAGGCCAGAGGGGGTCCTAGAGGCCGGGGTTGGACAGTGGTTACTCCTGGTGTTCCTATTGCAGCCAAGAGGGTAGTACGTGCCAGAGGGAGAGCTAGTGCGCCTCAGGCACCCTTGCTTCAGATTGTCGTGGGTCCTGCCCATAGCAGCGATGACCCCATTGACATAAACTCTGAGTCTGAGGAGTTTACAGGGTGAGAGACAGAGGAGGACAAAGGTGACTCGAGTGGCATGACACTCACGATATTATGCGGTGAGTAGCGGGCCGAGCGAGTGCAGAGAGAGTTACTCGGTTTCAGAGGAGCCACTCTCCCATGGCCATGGTGGGGAGGATGAGTCTGTTGCGGGGTGCTACGTTTCTCTAGTCATAGGAGCAGCCCCTCAGTCAACGGCGGCATCCGTGGCAGGTGTTGACCCTAGCAATCCATCCTAGAGGCCTGGTGATCTGAGTAAGTTACCCTCCCTCCTTTTAATGTTTGTTGTTAATTTAGGATTGCTTTAGTTACTATCTCTCCTCTTGTTTACTCTTTTGTTTTATCTCTTTCTTATTTCTAATTTGTTTTCTCCTTTGTTTGCAGAGACCGCCGATGAGTGGCGAGACTTGATTTGCAGGGTATGCACCGATACCCTGATGATCCCCATGGAGAGGACCCGCAGAGTTGTCTATGGATGCTGGGGAGCCCTCGTGCAGCTGGTAGACATACTGACGTCTTTTCCCCAGTCTGGCATGTGGCCAGGATGGTATCGACTCTTCACACGGAGCTAGCGGGGTATAGGACGGCCAAGCGCTTGATGAGGAGTCATTCTCATGGCGAGACTGTGGCTGCCCCTCGGGATCCTGAGCCCTCCGTGCACTCAGAGCACCGGCGTAGCCGAGTCCTAGGCATGGGCGTGCACCTTCAGAGGGGTCTCATAGGGATTGAGAAGCCACTTGGCTCTCCTAGATTTTGTATGATACATTCTTTTGTATATCCCGGGCTCTTTGAGCGTTTTGACCATGCTTAGTGCATGATGGCATTGTATAGAAACTTTGATCATTCATGTATATATATTCTCTTTTGGATCAAAACCCTTGGTATCTATGGCTTACTTTCCATTTCCAGTTTCCTCATGTAGATTATGATGTATGTATGTATGCTCTTTAGAATGTATGCAATGGAGAACAAATGATGCAAGTGTTTATTTTCCTTTTGTATTTCATGATGCTGATATATGATAATGTAGATACAATGTGATTTTGAATCTTAGTTTTTCTTAAGCAATTTTGGATACTTCATATTTGTTTTGGCAAAGTGGTGAAGATAAACTAATATGATGAGTAGATAGACTTGCCCCTCTCCTAACTCCACACAACTAGTAAGATGTGAGGGCTCATCACCGAGAGCTAGAAAGGGCACAAGTTGTGAAATGTGTTGAAATGGTAGTGATGAGAGATAGACAAAGCTCTAGTGGAACCAAATTAGGATGCTACAAGCTTACTCCACTCGAGTGACTTCATAGTTTTGGGATGTAACTTGCTTTGCGGTTTATCTAGACTTAGATCCTTAGATGGCCACATGGTAGAAAAATATGGGTTTTTAGGATTTTGAACTCTTTTGGAATTTTGGACATCTGATTCATTTGTTTTTTACTCAAAGACTTCGAGATTTGAATTGTTTGTGTATGACCTTTTGCATTTGTTTGTCAAGAGGACCCCCTACACTTTGCCCCATGCTACTAGTAAGAAGCGTGGGTTTATCACCGTGGGCAAAGCATAGGCGAGTAAGGGCATTTCCATCCTTTCCCAACCCTACGTCACTAGTAAGAGACGCAAGCTCATCACTAAAGGTTGGTGTGGTAAGGAAATGTGTAAAATTAAAATTTTCTGTTTGATCAATATTTGACTTGTTTACTTGAGTAAAATGTCAGTGTGTGCTTATTTCCAAAGAGATATACATGTGGGATAGATGTGACACCATAAAGCTTCTAGAACAAACCATAGGCAAGACACATATCCTAGAAGAAACCAAAAGTGAGAATAAACCTACAGATCTTGGCATGGTTACCGTTAAGACTTTGTCATATCTAGCTTTATTTGATAAAATGATTCCGAGATAATTTGATGCTATCATGGAAATGGAGAAGTATGATTAGAGTGTTTATGCCAACAACATCATGAGTTTGTAATGAATTTCTTTGAGAACAAAATTCCTTGATCACAATTTTTGTACGAAACAAGTGGACAAAATGATCTTAATCTATATGAAGATGCAATGTAGATATAGCTATAAATAGTGCTAGTTGCTTACGCGTAGAACCGCTTGAGGTGTAGGGAATTGACTGTTTCACCAAATTCCTCACCTTCCAGCGTACATAAGAGGTATGCACCATTTCCATAGTCCTTCATGACTCGGTATGGGCCCAACCATTTGGGTCGGAACTTTCTTCCTTCACCGGTCTTTTTGTCGATCCGGCTATCTAGCCTTAGAACTAGATCACCTTCATATATGTCGCGTTCATAGAATTTCTTGTTATACTGCCGGCACATCCGGTCAGCATAGACTCTGTGCCATTGTTCAGCATCTAACCTAGCTTCATCTAGGCTTTCTAGTTGGGAAAGACGTGCTTCTCTATAAGCGTCTTCATCCAGGATCCCTTGTAATGAAATGCGGAGACTGGGTATTTCAACCTCAAGCGGGAGAACTGCTTCTGCCCCGAATACTAGCGAGAAAGGAGTCACTCCTGTTGGTGTTCTTATTGAGGTTTGGTGGGCCCATAAGGCCGGATATAACTTCAAGTGCCAATCTCGTTTGTTTTCTTTCACCGTTTTAAGGAGAATGGCTTTTAATGTTTTGTTTGTCACCTCAGCCTGTCCATTGGCTTGAGGGTAATATAATGAAGCCGTATGATGGCTTATTTTAAATTTATTGCACAATTCACGAACTTCGTCATTCTTAAAAGAAGTTCCATTATCTGAGATAATGATTTGCGGGATACCATACCTGCAAATGATTTGGTTCAAAATGAACTTGGCGATTACAGAACCCGGTACAGTAGTAAGAGGCATAGCCTCTACCCACTTGGTAAAATATTCGGTGGCCGTGATTATAAAATTATGGCCATCTGTAGATGAGGGAGAGAATTTCCCTATTAAATCTAGGCCCCACGTAGAAAAGGGCCATGGAGTCGCAATTGGTTGTAGAGCTTGTGCCGGCATGTGGATCTCATGGGAGAACTCTTGGCACTTATGACACCTACATACAAACTCTATTGCGTCGTGTTCTAGAGTGGGCCAGAAATAGCCCATTCGATGTATTTTACGAGCGGTGGCATGGCCACCAAAGTGGCCTCCACACATTCCACTGTGAGATTCATGGAGAATCTTCTTGGATTCTTCTGTGTCGACACATCTTAGAAGCATTCCATCGAACCTTTCGATAGAGCACTTGTTCTATGGTGATGTATTTAGCTATGATAATGCGTAATCACCTTCTTTGTTGCGGTGTAGCCCCTTCTGGATACGTATGGTCCACGATATAATTAATGATATCAGTGTACCAAAAACACTCAGAGATAGAAGGTCGGGTTTCGATGTAGTATACGCACTCATCTGGAAAGTCCAGATCTACTAGATAGCCTCCGTCTAATGGGTTATCAGCTAACCAATCCACGATGATTTGTCCTTTAACCGACTTCTGATTTACAAATGTTAATTCAAATTCTCCCATTAAGGTTATAAAACATCCAACCTTTTTAGACAAGGACCCTTGCGTGAGAAAAGTTTGTAAATGGTCTATTTTTACCATGACCCTTGTTTCTTGATTTAGCATATAATGTCTTAAGCATTTGGTTGCAAAGACTATGGCGAGGCATTCTCGTTCTGCTTGTGTATAATGTGTTTCATAGTCGAGCAATGTTTGGCTAATGAAATAAATCACTCGTTCTCTCTTGTCATCATCTTCTTGAGCCAGCATATAGGCTAGTGAGACATTGGTAGCTCGCGAATATAAAATTAACGGAGCGATCTAGCTTAGGTGGCATTAGCGTAGGTGGTGATAACAAGAAACGCTTAACTGCGTCGAAAGATTCATTGCAATCTTCAGTCCAATCAATGCTATAATCTTTCTTGAGTAGATTGTTGATTGGATGAATGGAAAAACTTAAGTCTGGGATGAATCTCTGGATTGCACCAAGATTTCCGAGAAAATATCTAATTCCAGATTCATCCGAAGGTGGGACCATTTTAAGGACAGCTGAATTTTGGTTGGGTCAACATCTATCCCTCGTGACGATATGATGTAACCTAGGAGCTTCCCTCTTGTTACACCAAAGACACATTTTTCTGGATTTAGCGTGACTCCGTATTCTATCAGACATCAATTTTGTGGGAGAAGCTCCATCATGGGATTCCCATAATAGGAAGATGAATGTGGGATTAAGGACAAATCTACCACGTGATGGGAGAGATGTAACACTGCATAAGCATTTAAGTAATCAAGAGTGGTTGTATCACTATCAATGTGGTCTAAGATAGTATATTTGTTTTCACTTCCGTTTAAAAGAGGTTTTGACATTGTTTTTACCAATGGTTTGTCACGAAGGGATACCACGAAATGGGTATCCTCTAACTTACTAGTTTGGAGTAAAGCATGACGCTGATGTTGCTATTGAATCAGTGAGGAGATTTTTTTCTCGTGGGATTGCTTCGATCGATATGAAGTCAAATTCCTTGCTTAAATTCAATACAGTTGTTTTGTAAAGCTGTAAGTGCTCGGCTTTGGTTTCATATATCTCAGAGACTTGGTTTGCTACCAATTGTGAGTCTCCTAAGACTCTGATGTTATCAACACCGATTCTCTTAGCTAAGATGAGGCCAAGGAGGAGGGCTTCGTACTCAGTGCCATTGTTTGTGCATTCAAAATTTAGTTTAAAGGCAAATGGTAGGACTTTTCCCCTTGGGAGAAGTAAGGATTATACCTGCCCCAGCTCCATAACGACATCTAGCCCCATCAAAATGGAGAGTCCAATATTTAGCTGGGAGTATAGATGTTGGGATATTTGTTGTGTTAACATCTTCTACCTCTACCATGTAGAGATCTACCACTGGGAGAGAACCGACACCCAGGGAATATCCCACGCCTACAGAATCAAATGGTAGGAACATTGGTAGATCTGTTTCTAATAATTCAACAATTTTTGTAGTAGTTCCTAATGATACTGTTTCTACAGTGTTAGCCTCATCTTTGGGGGCTGGGGTTGCCTTGGCTAGGCTCATAGCTTCAAGATTTGTCGTAGGTACCAAATTTTCTTCTGGTTTTGCGTTGGTAGGTTTATTAAGTTGGTTTGTTGGGAGTTCAAACTCCGAGTGCACACCTGGTCTTTTCTTTAAGTCAGCTAGGTGTACATCGAATGGTTTTGGATCACCTTTGGCTACAAATATCTTTCCTAAGTGTAAAAACCTTACTTCTTGAAATAGCGTAGAAGGGATTGCCTTCATGCGGTGTATCCATGGTCGGCCGAGGATCATATTATAGTTAGTTTCTGATCTATAATATAAAACTCAGTCAAGATGGTTTTGGGTCCTAAGGTGACCGGTAATATTATAGTTCCAATCGAGGTGGCTTTAAGGCTATCATAGCCCCTTAGTGTGTTTTGAGTTGTGGAACAATTGGTTTCTCCATACCCTAGCTTTTGAAGGAAAGAGAAGGGGACTATGTTGACCGCTGCCCCATCGTCTATCATTGCACGCTTTACATAGTTGTTATAAACCCATACTTGCAAATGTAAGGCTGGATCACCTCGGCGTGCGATCTCAGCATCTGTCGGCATTTTGTTTATCTCGAATATGAATTCGACATCCCTATCTGCCTGCCCCGAGGATGAACATCAAAGTCTATATGATTTACCTGTGTTTCAGGAGGTGGAGTGATGTTAATTAAATGACCTAAACCTAATGCTTCTAAAAGAGCAGCCCTGTGGGTAGGAGAGTTCTTTAGTAAGTCTAAAAATGAAATGTGCGAGAAGGTTTTTGTTAGGTCATTAATTAAATCATAGGCACCCATAGGTTTGCTACTATTTGTTGGAAGTTATCTATCCCTGGCAGGTGGCTTGGACTTGGCTGAGAGAAATACTCTCGCGTCCTTGTTACAGCTTTGATGGGTAGTTCGGCGTCTAACTCTACTAAACCGACTATCTTAGGTCATGGCTGACTTCCTAGTTGTGGCACAACTAATGGATTTAGCAAAGTTGAAGCTTCATGATCATTGTTTCCTATCATTACGCTCTTGTTTGTCCCAGTTAGATTTAGCCTGTTGTTATCATGATTTGGGAGTGGATCATTAAAGATCTTCAGGGGTGCATTTTGAGGGAAGCGCCTTCAAAAAAGTATTTGATCTTTGGTGACGTAGGATCTGCCAAGAACATATCCATGAAAATTTGTCTTTGTTCATCTGGCAAGCGTTGCATGAATTTATTGTAGTCATGGCACATTCTAGTGTCATGGCCCCGAATTTTGTGGAAACCACAATACGAATTAGGATTGTAATTCCTAGTTTTTTGGTTTGGTGCGTATTGTGGCCCAAAATTTTGATCAAACCGTTGCCTATTAGGATTAAAATTTTGCGTTTGTTGTCTTTGGTTTGAATTCTGGTTTTGGTACCTAGTTGAATTTTGGCTTGGACCCTGTGTGGGATTTTTCCATTGTTGTTGTTGTTGTGGATGATTAAAATCCACTGTATTGATTGTCGGGGTAAAGTTGTTGTTTTGTTGGTTGTTTATTTGTGATGGAGTATTGAAAACATTTACCTTCTTAGGTTGGTCGGTTACTCCATCTGTTGTTACACCCCGATTTTTATTAAGGATTTTAGGTCCTTGATTGATGTTCATGGTAGTAGGATAAGTTGTAGTGTTCTGGTTGGAGGTGATTAACCTCCCATTTGCTCCATATGTTTTGTGACCACTATCAATTACCACTTGATCTATTCAAGAGCACTCTCAAGTACTTCATCGTAAGTTCTTAATGGGAACTTTTGGACTTCTTCCTTCACCTCTCTGCTAAGAGAATGAAGGAATAAATCACATAGTTCCATTTGATCCATGTTTGGAGCACTTTCCGAAGAATAAAGAACTGTACGCCACCTTTGGATGAAATGGGCGACAGATTCATTGTGTTCTTGCTTGATGTGTAAGAATTCCCTGATTCATGTCCTTAATAATTTGTTCATGTCAAAGGCCTTGATGAATTCTGACATGAGTTACTTGAACGAATGGATGGAAGCCTCAGGTATTCTATAATACCAATCGAGAGCGATGCCTTCCAAGGTTTTTGGGAATATCTTAGCAACAACCCCATCCCATGGGAGTAGTTCTCGAATGGTTGTAGCGTAAGCTTTGATATGTGCATTCGGATCTCCCTCACCTTTGTATTTGGGAAAGTCATGGGAAGAGGTCTTGGAAGCATGATGCTTCGTATGGTGAAATCTAAGGGCTCTTTCAAATATTCTGAGTAGGTCCCTATCGCATAGGTTTCGACCATTGATGGTGCTGTTGAGGGAGCGGTGGTGGAATGGGTTGTTGACATGGCATAGCGTACATGTTAGTGGGGGTGTAAGGAAACCCCTGTGTTTGAGGAACCATCTTTGGGAGAGGAGAACATATTCCCTTGTGGTGATTTGGAGTACATGTTTAAGTATGCGGGGTATTGTCCAAAAATGGATTACTTTATATTAGACCGGGAGGAGCGGTGTTAGAAATGGCAGCTCTTGTTGGGGTTTGTTGTGCATATTGAGGAGTCATGCCTAACATGCCTACTCCGGTGAGGAGGTCTACTTGGCTAGGATGGTGTGGAGGATTGGAACTTCCTGCCTACATAAATTGTGAATTTTGGCTTGCTTGGGTAAGTTCTAACTCCCTAACCTTTTCTACTAGAGCTGAAATGACTTCATTTGGTGAAGTCACAATACTTTGCCTTGACGGCATTTGTTGTATATCATGGTGTTATTTAGGCATGTGATATCCTGCTATGAACTGATCGCTACCCTGCCAAGTTTCCCCGAGGGCATTTCCTATATGACGTGGTATGGAGGTATTTTCTTGGAAAGAGATTTCAGGTTGTGTTTGTAAACCTCCTATAGGTGGGTACATACTTCGAGAACATTGGTCGTTCCTGGCATAACGTACAAATGTTCATCATCTAAACCCAGGTATGAGTCTGATTGTCTACTAATTTGTGGTCTAAGTAGTACCTGAGGAGACAAACTTGATTCTCCTGTGAGCGTCATATTGTTCAAGCCTGAAGGCCTTGTTTGTTGTGTTTGAGTGAGCTGATCTAACTCCTCAGTTTGAAAAGATGAGTTATATCTGATCCTTGGAGTTTGTGTTGACAACTAGTTAGTTGAGTAGTTGTCACCCCATACTAAGAGTGAGGGTGATGATTGTCTATTTTGTTGGGCGTAGTATGCCTCAAGACCCAAGAGGGGTCTGCCATATGCATCGAATCCCGACATATTTGGGGGTATATGAATACCCGCAGAATAATGGGAAGGAGTGAAGGTGATGGTAAAAGCTAATGAGGTAATAAAGATGAAAGAGTCATTTAGTTTGAAAGAACTAGTAGAAATATGACTCTGAACCAAAAGGTTGGAAGTTCACGTCGGGTTCACCAATTTTGTACGATGGAAGAGTGACAAGCGAGCATGGGAATCTACAAGTAACTCTTCCTCACACCCGACCTCCCGAGGTCGTGCCGAGACAGCTGGTGGGGATGGAATATGTGTGGGATACAAACAAACTAGTTAGGTAATCTAATATCTTTTACACGCACTAGCGAAAATTATGAATCTAAGGCAAAGAAGGCCCTCCTAACCTAAACTGGTGTGATAGATCGATCAGCAAGGATGAATACTCAAAGGCTCCAATCAATATCGAGCTCTGGCGTGATTCGATCTATAGGTTGTGGAATACATGGAAAATGACCTGGGATAGTTTCGTGTATGTCTCTAGATAAGGTCATAGAGTGGATGGTAAATATAATTGACTCTATGGGTGATTCTCTGGCCTAGTCCAGAATTCCTTAGCTTTGTTAGCTGTTGTGTCTAGCAAGGATAACTGTTCGATGATGATAGGTGGAAGTGGAGTGGATCTGAATACTAGTGTACGTAGGCTAGTATCTATGTCTGATTCACTCGTGGATTCGTTGGGCTGTGGGATTTGTGGGTCACAACCGTATATTCGTAGTTGTTGTAGTCTTGCTATGGTCATGTATGGAATCAGTCCCTAATCCCTAGTATCCAATAATCATATGCTTTATTAGCTTCTATATTTAGAATTAATAACTGTGTAATCTTCTCCGAATATCTTATAGTTGTTCGTGCAACCTAAATTCTTACGCTGGTATCTATATCTATAATGGTGTCTCATGCGTCTGGCTGTGGGACCAAACGATCACAACCATACGTTTTCTCTCTTTCAAACCCCTCCAAAGTCATGCGGGCATGTATCTAGGGTAATCTATAGTTTGGTTGACTTGACCAAAATATGTATGCTTGGTCATCTTCTATGTTTAACCCGTGCAGTTGGAAACTGATTTGTTGCAAGTTCACCATTGTTCGGAAGACTTGGATCCTGAGATTTTGATATATATCAGTTATTGCTATAATGAGATTGGGTTGAGACATGATTGGCTCGAATACGTAATCTCTAGGCTCCCTAGGTCCCGTGATTGTCATACAGAAGCAACAATATAAATTAACTACAACAAAGTGAAATTTAACTACTTTGAATATATCTATAGCATATATGATTTCTCTATTTTTTTATTTTACGATTAACTATTCGAATGAATCTAAAAGAGTAATTTTTAACATATCTAGAATTGACGGCTAAAAATAAGAAATTAAAACAAACAAGATAACCGAGTATAGTTATTTGTCTTTCTGCAATGTGAGCCTATTACGAATAATGAAATAATCGATCTAATATATTTTAAAGACTGTCGATCCACCTCGAAGTGAGGAATGAATCATAGTTTCTCAGAAACTATCAATCCCCACAACTTCCCTGGAAATATCGAAAGTAAAATTAACTGAAATAAAGCAATTAACTACTCTATTTGATATGATTCTAATTTAGAACTTTGAAAGCTAGAACCTGGATTCCGCAGAACAGTGGTGAATCCGATGGTGTGTGTGATCTTGTCCCCTCAGTGTGATCTCCTCGTTCCTTCGTGTTCACGTGGATCTAGAAAAGTGTGTAATGCTAGCATCAACAGAAGTAGATATTGGGACAAAGGCAGCTCAAGATACAGACTGAATACAATGCGAGTAGGAGAGGGATAGCGCAAGAGTACAGAGCTTGGCTTATGCAATTCCTAGCGGGATTTATTGCGAGTCATGCAACATGAAACATCCAGAACCTGAAACTATCATGTTTGAAGAACAAAACCTGCAACTTTAATGGCTTCCTATTGAAAACAAACTATTCTACTCCAATGGATTGGATAAAATGATAACAACACCTGCACAAGATGGATATGTGGCTTCCTAACAACAAAACAACACTAACTAGGCATGCAATGAAAGAAACTAAAAATCTAAAAAGAGAGAGACTAATCTATTGCAATGATAAATTCAGAGGCAAATTTGAGGGGCCATTTTCTTGAGCACAAGCCAACTATTTATAGCATTTGCATTTACCCAAGGTAAAAACCAAATAGAACTCTTAAACTATAAACAATGGCAAAACACTATTCCAGGGAACCAAAATCATAAATGCAAGCTTATGGTAGTGAAAGAAAGCTGGTAAAATGTTGAAATTACGTGAGTCATGTTAAAAGAGCTTTCTGGAAAACATGTAAAGGACCGCCACCCTGAGCAGGGCGGCGGTTACAGGACCGCCGCCCTGTTCGGGCGAAGGTCACGAGACCACCACCTGGCAGGGCGGCGGTTTCGTCACTGAAGAGCAAAAGGCCAAGAAAAGAGGGGAAAAGGGAAAAACAAAGCACATGCGGGGCTAAGCGGGGCATGTGGGATGTTAACACACACTTGGATATCTTTTTCGGATCCCGAACACCTTACAATTTCAGGTACGTACATGCACCCCAATCAAAAAATTTCCCATTAGTTCTTATGATGGTGATAAATTGGTACATCCATACTTGGAATTATCTAGCCTTAAGGATTCTATCCACTCTACTCAAAAGTGTGAAGATGTATTTGATTTTAAGGATGAAGTTATGCTAGGGCACTATCTTATGAACCCAGGACATAGAAGTTTTAAACTTCACTAGATAATTCTTGTTGACATGCTTGATGAAGTTAGCCATGTTTTCATCCCACACTTTTTCATCTTAGCTAGCATATTTTTTTACGTATGTTGTGAAATTAGGAAGCTTAATAAGATCATCAAAGAAATAAGTATCCAAATGGATGACCACATTTCTAGTTTGATCGAGAACAAACATGGTCTCGATATCATAGTGCCTAACAACAAAAGAATGAGTTTGGAGAAGTGAGCGGAGAGATGGAAAGGCAACATGCGAGGGCAACTTGTTGTTACAAATACACTTCATCCATGCAGTCTACGAGGAACTTTGCACACCTGTTCTAAAATTATACAATGTCAATATTTCCTAACTCCATGTGTCTAATATTGATATTGGAATCAATATTAGAGTAAGGCATGACCCCCGATACTTATACTTCATTTCCTCATAGTTTTCTCCCTTACCATTCCCCTTTCTTGAATCGGACATGAAGGATCATATTGAAGAAATTTATCTGAAAATATCCTCAAATATCCTGAGAAATTTGGGTTTTAACCCTTGCAAAACACCTTAGACCAGTCGATACACTAGTGGAAAACAAACCCTTTCGACAACTTGAAAACCCGATCCACTTGTCGAGGTTTGGACCATGTTCTACAACCTAGGAATCTTGATACACTATCAGGTTTTTGGCCTTGATTTTCACCTCCCAAAACCCGAAACACCAGCAGAGGAAATTTCGTGTTTGAAAACTAGAGATTTCTAGCACACTTGTTGGGAAAAACACACCGCTTTAGCAAGGAAAAACTCGAGAATTCTATTTTGAGTTAAAAATCATCAAGTGTTTCTTAACTTATTTCTTCATAAATTCTTACCATAATAAGTAGGTTAAAAACTTAACAAGTTCATGTGGACATACTTATCAAGGTAAAACAAAAATCACAATAAGGGGGAAATAAAAGTTAGGAGTGAAATAATTTGAAAAATTAAGCAAGAATTAACACTTGAAACTCCCCGATCAAAGAAAACCAAGATGAAAACCCCCAAAATGTAAAATAAAATCAACAAGAAGAATTAACACTTACCAAAAGATGAAACATAACTTAAAATCCAAGCAAATGATCGAAAACACCAAGAAATCACAAATTGGGTTTATGCAATGCAAAAGAAGGAGGGAAATCCAAATTGTATACAAAGCACAAGGTAAAAATGACATGGAAATATCACCTAATTATAAGTGAAATTGTATTAATTACATGTAAGATGAAATGTGTGGACCACCAACTTCACCCCGTCATATATTGCATTGACTCGAGGGAATAAGTTTCACCGCATGAGAGATATCATGTAAATGTGTAATCAGTCCCCAAAAATATGATTCAAAGAAGATGGAAAATGAGTCGGGAATAGGGTTTAGAATAAAGGAAACATAAAAATGTAAATTTCTCACTATGTCCCGATGTCCAAAAACCAAATTTCGATACATTGCAATGTTTTGGATTTTGAGTTTAGAAAACACATGACATGATGCATGTGTTTTCGGAGTGAGATTTTTGATGCAATTGGTACACAAAGCCCAAAAGTTTGTAATGTGCCTGGTTCAAACTTAATCTCCTTCACAACTCAAGCAACATCATGGATCTCACAAGACACTCAAGGGTAGATAAATGATTTGTGTGTCGTTTGTAGCCGGGGAGCACATCTATCTAACTTGTTAGCACTCAAGATTTGAAGGAGTGGGTAGCACCTCAAAAGGATTTTGATCTAATCCTCACTATTCTAGGTTGTGCCTTTCAACCAAGGTAAGAGAACCTATATTGCAGCCTTTGTTTGATGAAGGAGGTGGAGATATCCTCATGCTTTGTACATTGTATAGAGATGGCCTTGGGAAAACATGATCAATTATCCATTATTCAAACTCAAAATAGTTGTCACTACTAAATGATGGAAATGCTTTCAAGACAAGGCTAAGGCTGCTAGAGACATGATAAAATCCTGATATGCTTTGTGCATTTTTGTGAATGGATTGTATTCTTTTGTTGACACATAATGCAATGCAGGGGTAGTATGGGTAGGATGAGTTAGTTTGAATGAAATTTTGTTGGGAGATGTTTAGACAAGACTAGCTAGGAATTACCAACTTCTTTGAGAACCTTTGCAAGAAATTTGTAACACTTACACAACAAGAATGCTTCAAGAGGTTTAAAATGCTCCTTCAACCAAGATATGTGCACAAATGGAGGCCTAGATATCTCACTCTTCCACACAATCTTTGACAACCTGATACAAAATCTTGAATCAAATATATCAATAAAGTATCCAAAAATCCCTATTTGATCATGACCTAAGGTACCCCCAAAGGTTTACAAATAATCTCAAGATTCAAGGACAAGTAAAATGATTTTAAATTTGTTTATCTTCTATCAAATGAAGGATCTTCTAGATATAAGATTGCAGATGCCATCAAACCATCAACAAGAAATGAAACCATGTATGATCAAAGAGATCCTAAACACAAGATTACGCAACATGAGAAAGAAACAAATTGAAATCATTCTGAAACACAAGCATATACAAATTTTGCCAAGAGATAACACCAAATAATCCAAAAATTGATCAAATACATCAGCAGGGGAATGTTATTGAAGAACAATCTCAGCTTGTTGATGGATTTACAACTGAAACCAACTCAACATGATGAAATATGATGCAATATGGAATTGAAAATGGCTCTCAAGTGGTTTTCTCCAGAGAAATGGATTTCTTCCTTTTTCCTTGAAAAATTCTACGTCCTTTTTCTCTCCTTTTTGTTCACACTCAAAAATTACATTTTATATCTCATGCCAGCTTGGAGTCTTGCTTCCCAAGAAAATCATATGCTTGAGGGATCAAATTTTTACAACAACTCTCCATGATTCCATGAAAATGACATCAAATTGGAAAACCATTCGCAGGTTGCCAGGGATGCATAAAAATTTTAAATATTACAAAATTCGATCCTTATCCATCCCAGGGTCATGTTTTTGTCATTCAGGCATGCCAACATGCTTTAGAAATCATTTTTCACCTTTTACCTTTTCAATTTTTACCTCTACAACCTTTGATTTTCACTTTTCACATTTTTTATCGGGCAAAAGGCAAAAATTATATCAAATCCATCATAAACATCAAATTAGGTCATGAAAATAGTGCCATTGCACACTTAGAAGGCCGAGAGGATGCAAAATCATATAAAATTTGATGTGATTTGGTGAAGAAACGATGAATCCAAGTTTCCTGGAGCTCCCATGGTGGCCAAAATGAACAAATGCATAGTATCCATCGATTTTGATCAACTTTTAATATCAGCCCTCCACGTGGACAATGTCATTTTAGAAAAAAACCTCGAGATACCTTTTAACCTTTGAATGGGGCAGGACACATGTCAAAACATAATTGGATCGGGCTCCCATCCTTTAAAATGCATTTGCGACCTTTTTAAATTTGGAAAAAAATTCACAAAGTCCCCACTGCAGGGCCCAAAAGCCCGATTCATCGTGTCCACGTGGCATTCTCCAATTGGCCACAGGGTCAAGTCTCCATTCCTTCCTTTTGACCCTTTTAAACATTCACAAAATTCAATTTTCTAACCCACGCACCCTTTGACATTGTAAAAAAATGTGCCATGTGTCTTCATCCGATAGGTCAGAAGCCAATTTTTCATTTTCACTTTTCAGAGAACACAGGTCAAAAGTTAAAAAATTCTCCTCAGCCCCTCCCTCCACCTTTTACAAATGTGGACATGCGCCTCTCCTTATTCGATGCGGGCCTTTGGGCCAAACCTTGATTTTTTACCATTTGAAGCTAAAATTTCAAAATCATCACAAAACCCGCCGACCCATCTTCCTTCTTGGACACGTGTTGCTTCATGATTCATTGCGGAGCTTTGGTTCAAATTTTAACTTTAAAATTTTGAAGTTAAAAAACTTCAAATGCACAAAAATCTCTGCCCCCTCATATTGATTTCTCTGGACATGTGTCCACTTGTGACTGGACACGGGCCTTCGGGTCAAAACTTTCCCTTGACACCTTGAGCCCAAAAACATCAAATTTTTCCAAATGCCTCCGCTACCTGCATGCCCTCCTTGCCACATGTCCTCTTCCTATTCATTGTGAGCCTTTGGAAAAAATTGACTTTGAGAATTTTGCAAAATGAAAGCAAAATTCCTAAGGAACCTCCGCCACCCGCCAATCCTTCGGCCAATCAGCACGTGCCACGTAGACACCTTATTGCAAAAAGGCGGAGCCATGGGTCAAAATTTTCCCTTAGCCAAAAATTTCAAAAACAACAAGTTAGAAATAATTCCCACCACCCCCGAATAGGAGCCCACCACACTGCAATAATATTGTGATGATGAATTTGATGGTAGAATACGCCCGTATGACTGTCAAAACGTCAAAAATCACCGATGCCCTAGAAATCAAAATTTTCGACAAGGAAGGTGGATTTTTATAATTTTAAATCAATTGAACCATTTTTGACATTACTTTCGAGCCTGGGATTGGGGAAACACTTACACAAAAATGGGATTCGATCAATTTCGAGTTTTTTCATGATTTGACAAAGGAGAAATGACACAACCCATAAAAATGAAGAAATTAGGGCACGAATGGGGGCAAACTTGGAAATTTGTTTTAGATGAGGGAAAAACAACAACATTATGAGCATTTTGAAAGCATTCAATCAACTAAAAATACCGAATTGCAGACCACCAACTCAAAAAATAAAACCATTTTTGAGCAAAAAATTGGACATGGAAAATTAGGGAAAAAAATGCAAGTTTAGAATTTGCACTAACATTGGCTCTTGCTTGGGGATGGGCACTCCCAGTGAGTGCCACAAGAAAAAATGTAGACCAAGTGCCAAAAACCATTGGGAAAGGATTCAAAACACAAAGGCAGCCCAAAAACCAGAATTACCATCAAAAATGGACCAAGAAAACCACCCACAAAAGGTTGCCAAGGACAAAAGGGAAAACCACACACCAACCAACAACAAAAACAAAGCAAGAACAAAGACTATACAAATATACAACTTGTGCATACCTCACTTGGGGATTTAATCCAAGAAATGTTTTAAATGTCTGCCATTAACAGGCAGCTCCAACAAATCCCCATCTAGATCCTTGAGAAAAAGGTGTGCTCACCAATTCTAATGTCAATGGCATAAGGGCCCATCCATAATGCATCAAACTTTCCATGCTTTCCCTTGTCTTCATGCCTACTATCCCATAGCAAAACCAGATCTCCCACATTGAAGGCTCTAGGAGTGACCTTCTTATCAAACAACCTCTTCAATTTCTCTCTAAATCTGATATGCCTTTGATGAGAGGCTCTTCTTTCTTCATCCAACTCAATGATCTGATTGATTCTTGATTCATATGGGCCATGTTCTTGATCTTCTAACTATTGAGCAAACTAAATGAGGATAATTATAGATGTAAGGGCAGCAATGCTTGAGTTCCATACACCAATTCAAATGGGCTTTTACCAGTTGCTCTTTTAGGAGTTATTCTATCAGCCCAAACTACAAATTTCAATTGCTCTCCCCACTTCTTCTTGTTGATTTCCAAGGTCCTTCTAATGATCTTGAGCAAGTTCTTGTTACTTGACTCAGCTTGTCCATTCCCTTGTGGATTGTAGTTTGAAGAATAAGTTAGATTGATTCCATATTCATTGCACATTGCCATTAAAGGTTTGGCTCTAAAGCACATGGCATTATCAGATACAATCTTAACTGAACTCCAAATCTGCATATGATATGATTCAACAAGAAATCCATTACCACTTGGTGTGTTTCCTTTCTAGATGGAATTGCTTCAACCCACTTTGTAAAATAATCAATTGCTACAAGGATCCATTTATGACCAGCACTAGAAGGATCTGAAATCTCACCAATGAAGTCCATTCCCCATTGTTTGAAAGGGGCTTCAATTGATACAGAGCTATAAAAAGGAAGGGAGCCTGAAGCTTTTAGTCTTCTAGAGAAACATTGGCAACTATCACACTTTCTAACTAGCTGGGTTGCATCTTTAAAAAGAGTAGGCCACCAATAACCAGCTCTTAAAATCTTATGTGTTGTCACTCTCCCAGAAAAATTTCCTCCACAAACTCCCCATGGAAATCAGCAATCAACTTGGGAGCTTCATCTTTAATTATGCATTTCAAGAGGACACCTTCAGGGTTCTTCCAAGCCAACCCAAGGTCTATTATGATATATTTTTGAGAAGCTATCTTGAGGGCTCTTTTCTATTTTTATTTAAATGACTAGGATAGCATAGGTGTCTAAGGTAGAAGATCACATCCTTGTACCATTCATAACTCATCAATCTATCAAGAAGATCTGCCCTTTCTTCCTCTAGCTGATTCACTTCTACATTTTGCAAATTGCTCTCAGCCATGAGCTTGGCAAGACCCAAACCTCTTACTAGCTTTGTTGTTTGGATATCCATATCATATTCTTGTAATTTGTTGACCCATCTACATCTCTTTCTTGATATCTCCATGTCTGATAAGATGTCTTTAACCATGGTGTGGGGAACATAGGCAACAACTTTTGAACTCAATATATAAGGCCTAAAATCTTTGTTGCTTTCACCAAGGAAAACGCTTGTTTTTCCATGATTGTATACTTCAACTCAGCTACTTGTAAAGCCTTTCTAAAGAAGGAAATAGGCCTCTCAGCTCCATTCTCATCCTTTTGTAACAAAACTAAAGCAATAGTAAATTCAGAGGCAAAAGAAAAGATTTGGAAAGGCCTCTTATAGTTTGGAGCTGCCAAAATAGGTGCATGCTTAAGTGCATCCTTTATTCCTTCAAAATCTTGAATGGCAGCCTTCTCCCACCTGATAACTTGATCCTTTTTAACATGCTTGTGATTGGAAGAGTTCAGCTCAAAAAATTGGAAACAAACCTTCTAATAAAATTGATTTGGCCAAAGAAAGATTAGATACCTTTCTTGGTTCTTGGGATAGGTACTTTGTTGATTGCCTCCACTCTTTCAGGGTCTATCATGACACCATCCTTAGATACAATATGTCCAAAAACTTGGCCTTTTGCATGCCAAAATGACACTTCTTTGGATTAAGAGAAATTTCATACTCCCTACATCTTATCAGCATCTTCTCCAAGTGTTGCAAATGGTCACCTCACTGCCTTGAAAACACAGTCACATCATCTTGGTAAACTGCAATGAACTCATTGATGTAACCAGCAAAAGCAACATCCATTTCCCTTTGAAAAGTGGCTCTAGCATTCATCAATCCAAATGGCATCCTAACAAAAACATATGTCCCCCAAGGAGTAGTGAATGTTGTCTTAAGTCTTTCTGATTCTTTGACAACTACTTGATTGTATCCGGAGAAACCATCCAAAGTGAGAGCAATTCTGATCCTGTCACAAGCTGCAACATATTTTCCATGTTTGGCAAGGGATAGTTGTCCTTCATGGATGCTTTATTTAGATTCCTAAAATCCACACAAAGTCTGATGTCTCCGTTCTTCTTTCTAACTGGCACAAGGTTTGCAACCCAAGATGAATATCTAGTGGGTTGAATAATACCTCCATCTCTCAATTTCTTTAATTCCTCTTGCATTTTCATGGAGAGAAGTGGATTAATTGGCCTTTTCCTCTATCTGAATGGTTTGGCATTTGCTTCAAGAGGGATCTCATGCTGAAATAAATCTTCTCTATATGCTTTCAGCTCTGAATAGGACCAAGCAAGGCAGTCTTGATATTTTTTCAAGAGTTGGGCATAGGACTGTTTTTCTTCCTTACTTAAATTTCTGCCCAACCAAACCTTCCTTGGTTTTTCCTTTGTTCCCAAGTCATGCTCTTCCACATCCCTTGAAGTATACATCTTTCTATTTATGATGCAATCAACATTGTTAAAATTTTCCTCAAGTGCCACAAGACCTCTAGGAATGGTGTTTGTTTTCAATTGGATGATATCTTTTCCAAAAAAAGTTTCTCTTCCTTCAGTCATACACACCATTGGTTCCCAATCAATATTCTGATTTGCAAACTCACCATGGCTTTGCAAGAACCTTAGCACTTGAGCATCATCATCAAACACTTGCCAATGTTTCACATTATCAGGGACAACTGGCCTAGTCAGCACTTCAATGTTATATTCACAATAAGGTGAAATGGTGAAATTTTCAAATCTAGAACCTAACACTACCAACTTATCAGTAGAGCATTATTAAGACCTCTATCATGGTAAACAATGTTAAAGGAATCAAACATTTCAATTAGATCCCAAACTACATGCTTATATTGTTTCATACGCTGATTTTTTGTATATAAGCTTCTTATTTGTTTAACTACTAGCTCTCGAGTCTCCTTTGCAACAATATCTCTTTACCCATACTTCCATGCAATTCTTAACCCTAACAACAATGCCTCATACTCAATAACATTGTTAGTGCATTCAAAATTAAGTTTGAAGGAAAAAGGAAACTCTTCTAAACTAGGAGAAAGCAAAACTATACCAGCACCATTTCCAAATTTGGAGCAAGCTCCATCAAATAGCAAGGTCCAAGGAGAACCTACCATATCAAGGCACTTTGATTTGTCCATCCTATGTTCTTTTCCATCAGCAAAGCCAATGAAATTGTCAACATCTACATCAACAAATAACACTTCATAAGAAGCATTGTTGGGATCTTCAATCAAGTGCAACATCTTCTTTTCACCATAGAGTTTGACAAGGCTGCCCTCAATGGGAATGGTGGAAAAGGACATGTCCATTTGAACACTACCACCAACACTTGTAACCCATTTTCTTGATAAAATCATACCCCATTTGGTAGGGCAATCAACAATTACAACATCCAGTTTCAAATTCTTACCCAATAGGCTATAAGTTGTACTACTAAACCCTTCACACAACCAACCACTGGCACTTCCATTGAATTCATGGCATTAACATTTCCCATAGGCTATCACCTTGATATCCAACTCATTCATGACTTCTAGAGGCATGACATTACATGATGCACCGAATCAAACATAAAATTGTGAAGCAGTTTATCTTTTATGAGCAACATTGTAAAAAATGGATCAACATTCAATTAGGAATCAACCAAGGATGTCCCCAAATATACTTCAAGTGCCTCTCCAAGATCTTCCACTTGCTGGTGGTGTTTCAAGGCTAGCAATGATTTGAAGAGGAGTCTCAACAACATTTACATTTTTGCTTGGGGTAATCTTCTCTTCTTTCAATCCCAAGTACTCAAATGCTCTCTTCTTATGCTCAAGAATTCTAAGAAACTCAATAATTGGAACACTCACTTTAATTTGGCTCAATACTTGGGCAATATCATATGGAACATTCTTTGGTAAGACAACATTGGAAGGGAAACAAGAAGGTTCATCAGATGGAGAAGTATTCCCAGCAGCTGGCATGAAGAGGACTGATATTTTTGCATGGGACAATAGGGTTCTTGGCAAGTGTTTCTTTCCTAGGATTATCTTTTGGAATTCTTGTGAGCAAGGGTGTCTTTGTCTTGGCTTAAGGACCAGTTCCTCTAACAACTTTACTTCTAGTATTATACTCTTTCTCTTGACCAACCACAACATTCATCAACAATTGTCTATCTTCCTCCGAGGGATACCACCATCATACTTCTTGATCATTAAAGCCCTTAGATATTCAAAGTCATTATTAGGAATTTCAAAAGCTTGAACAACATCTACCTCATGAGTTTGAGAGGAGGAAAGAATTGGTACCCTCTTTATGCAATCCCAAAAGGTTGCAGCAGTCCTTACACTTATCACATCTGTTGATGTTGCTTTGCTTGTTGTGAGCTTGAAGAGCTGACCCATCATACAAATGTCATCATCCATTTCATCTTCATTATCATCTTCAACAAATTTCTGGTCCATTTCACATGGAGGATGAGGAAGAAAACATCTATCACACCAATCCATATCAGCAATTTCTTGAATAGGAGCAACTCTTGCAGTTAGAGGGTTAGGCACCACTCTATTTTCACGTGCTTGGGGTTGTCTATTTCCCCACCAACAAGCCCTTTACCTCTATCATCTTGTCTTTGATCACCCCTAGGATGATTTCCAAATCTATCATGGTTTTGAGTTCTTTTTGTCCTTGTGAACTTTGCCCAATTCCTTTCTCAACCTGGGCTAAGTTGTAAGAACTTTCTTTGACAACCCCTACCAAAGTCTTGACAACATCTTCTAAATCAGCACCCTTGCTAGCTTGAGGCTTCTCATGGTTTATCAGCTTCACACCATCCCTCTTAAGTGGTTTACCAATAGCTTTAATATTATTTTCAATTTGAAGTGCCATGGTGAAAGCTTGCCTCAAGTTTGTAGGATTTTTGTCTCTCAAGTAATAGGCTACCTTTTTATCAAATGCATCTACATATTTGATCAAACAAGATTCATCACAAGGCCTCAAAATGATAGGCAACCTTCTCAATGTTTTGTTAAATCTTGTATTGAAGTCATGGACTGTTTCATTTGGGTTCTTCTTGATATTCTCAAATTCAGAAAAAAGAAATCTAGGATCAGTCCTGTCACCATATTACAACCTAAATGCATTTTTCATTTTAGTCCATGAATCAATAGAATTATCAGGTAGAGCCTTGTACCAATCCCTAGCATCTTCTTCTATTGTATGAATAAACAAATTAATATACACATCCTCAAACTCTATCTCAAAATATTCCATCATATTATCAAAAAGTTTGAGATGTTGATCACTAGTGATGGCATTGTTACCTTGGAATTTTGGCAACCTATTTCTGACATCTTGTGGGACAAAATTTGGGTAACCATCCATTCCTCTAAAATTTATAGGACCAAAGGTGTTAACAATAAATGGAGGTCTAGGCTAAGCCATATTGTTTGGTGGGGGTGATCTTGGAGGTGAAACAAGCTGGTGAGGAGTACAATATCCTTGGGGCTCAAGAATGTGATTCACAAGACTGGTATCCTCTAAGTGCTGATTTTCTTGGAAAGTTTGATTTGAATTAAAACACAGAGGTGTAGATTGGAGAAGGAACTTACTAGGTACAATAGAAGGACCTTCACTAGCTGAGGCAAACAAGTTTATGAGAGGATTGCTTGAATTAGAATCACTTGAAGAAGAGTGATAGTCCTCTACCAAAGGTTAATCTCTCTCACTAATGACTATATCCTTTGCCTTGATGTCTGACCTTTAACCACCTTCCAAACTCTTCTCCCTTCCAACTTTGATTTTTTAAATCTGAGAACAATTTCTTAGCACATTCTTTAAGGAAGAGAGATCTTCTTCCCTCCATTTTGTAGAGATCAACAAACAAAAAAATGACAAAAAGCTTAAGACACTCGGTATTTCTAAAATCAAATCAGCATGGAGTCACCATTAAGTAATTTCACCTCAGTTGTGTAAGAATGCACTAAAATAATCTGTCAAATGCTGCTAATACTGATAAATTTGCAAGGTTTTATAAACCAGACCTTCTTCTTCTTAAATCAGCCAAACAAAATGCAACAAAAGTGTCTAAACTGCTGAGAAATGGAAAAGGGTTGGCTGACCTTAAAACCCTTGCTTTAAAACTTGCAAATCTGAAAGATAGGGTGATCTCTTGACAATACAGTAGCTCAAAAACTTGAATACACTAATGCTCGAACCCTTCAAATACTTCAAAACCACCAAGAAATTTCAAGAAGTCCCCAAAAATGGTGCCACTCCGTGTTGGTACCCAAACTTAATCTCCTTCACAACTCAAGCAACATCATGGATCTCACAAGACACTCAAGGGTAGATAAATGATTTGTGTGTCATTTGTAGCTAGGGAACACATCTATCTAACTTGTTAGCACTCAAGATTTGAAGGAGTGGGTAGCACCTCAAAAGGATTTTGATCTAATCCTCACTATTCTAGGTTGTGCCTTTCAACCAAGGTAAGAGAACCTATATTGCAGCCTTTGTTTGATGAAGGAGGTGGAGATATCCTTATGATTTGCACATTGTATGGAGATGGCCTTGGGAAAACATGATCAATTATCCATTATTCAAACTCAAAAGAGTTGTCACTACTAAATGATGGAAATACTTTCAAGACAAGGCTAAGGTTGTTAGAGACATGATAAAATCCTAATATGCTTTGTGAATTTTTGTGAATGGATTGTATTCTTTTGTTGACACACAATGCAATGCAAGGGGGTAGTATGGGTAGGATGAGTTAGTTTGAATGAAATTTTGTTGGGAGATGTTTAGACAAGACTAGCTAGGAATTACCAACTTCTTTGAGAACCTTTGTAAGAAATTTGTAACACTCACACAACAAGAATGCTTCAAGAGGTTTAAAATACTCCTTCAACCAAGATATGTGCACAAATGGAGGCCCAGATCTACACTCTTCCACACAATATTTGACAACCTGCTACAAAATCTTGAAGCAAATATATCAACAAAGTATCCAGAAATCCCTATTTGATCATGACCTAAGGTACCCCCAAAGGTTTACAAATAATCTCAAGATTCAAGGACAGTAAAATGATTTTAAATCTGTTTATCTTCTATCAGATGAAGGCTCTTCTGGATATAAGATTACAGATGCCATCAAACCATCAACAAGAAATGAAACCATATATGATCAAAGAGATCCTAAACACAAGATTGCAACATGAGCAAATAAACACAAATTGAAATCATTCTGAAAACATAAGCATATACAAATTTTGCCAAGAGATAACACCAAATAATCCAAAAATTGATTAAATGCATCATATGGAGAATGTTATTGATACAATCTCAGAGCTTTTTGATGGATTTACAATTGAAACCAACTCAACATGATGAAATATGATGCAATATGGAATTGAAAATGGCTCTCAGGTGGTTTTCTCCAGAGAAATGGGTTTCTTCCAGTTTTTTGCTTGGAAAAATTCTACGTCCTTTTTTCTCTTTTTTTGTTCACACTCAAAAATTACATTTTATATCTCATGCCAGCTTGGAGTCTTGCTTCCCAAGAAAAGCATATGCTTGAGGGATCAAATTTTTTACAACTCTCCATGATTCCATGAAAATGACATCAAACTAGAAAACCATTCGCAGGTTGCCAGGATGCATAAAAAAATTTAAAATATTACACAAATTCAGATCCTTATCCATCCCAGGGTCATGTTTTTGTCATTCAAGCATGCCAACATGCTTTTAGCAATCATTTTTCACCTTTTACCTTTTCATTTTACCTCTACAACCTTTGATTTTCACTTTTCACGTTTTTTATCGGGCAAAGGCAAAAATTATATCAAATCCATCATAGACCATCAAATTAGGTCATGAAAATAGTGCTACTACACTCAAAAGGCCAAGAGGATGAAAAATCATATAAAATTTGATATGATTTGGTGAAGAAACAACGAATCCAAGTTTCATGGAGCTCCCATGGTGGCCAAAACAAACAAATGCACAATATCCATCGATTTTGATCAACTTTTAATATCAGCCCTCCACGTGGACAATGTCATTTTAAAACAAAAAAGCTCAGAGATACCTTTTTGACCTTTGAATGGGGCGGGACACATGTCAAAACGCAATTGGATCGGGCTCCCATCCTTTAGGAATGCATTTGCGACCTTTTTAAATTTTGGAAAAAAATTCACAAAATCCCCCACAGGCCCAAAAGCCCGATTCATCCCTACCACGTGGCATTCTCCAATTAGCTGCATGGGTCCAAGTCTCCATTCCTACCTTTTGACCCTTTTAAACATTCACAAAATTCAATGTTGACCCGCACCACCCTTTGACATTGTAAAATGTGCCACGTGTCTTCATCCGATAGGCCGCGGAGCCAATTTTTCATTTTCACCTTTCAGAGAACAAAGGTCAAAAGTTAAAAAATTCTCCTCGGCCCCTCCCTCCACCTTTTGCAAATGTGGACATGCGTCCTCTCCTTATTCGATGCGGGCCTTCGGGCCAAACCTTGATTTTTTACCATTTGAAGCTAAAATTTCAAAATCATCACAAAACCCACCGACCCATCTTCCTTCTTGGACACGTGTTGCTTCATGATTCATTGCGGAGCTTTGGTTCAAATTTTAACTTTAAAATTTTGAAGTTAAAAACTTCAAATGCACAAAAATCTCTGCCCCCTCATATTGATTTCTCTGACACGTGTCCACTTGTGATTGGACACGGGCCTTGGTCAAAACTTTCCCTTGACACCCTGAGCCCAAAATCATCAATTTTTTCCAAATGCCTCCGCTACCTGCATGCTCTCCTTGCCACATGTCCTCTTCCTATTCATTATGGGCCTTCGAGCAAAAAATTGACTTTGAGAATTTTGTAAAATGAAAGCAAAATTCCTAAGGAACCTCCACCACCTACCAATCCTTTGGCCAATCAGCACGTGCCACATAGACACCTTATTGCAAAAGGCAGAGCCATGGGTCAAAATTTTCCCTTAGCCAAAAATTTCAAAAACAACAAGTTAGAAATAATTCTGACCACCCCCAGCCAATAGGAGCCCGCCATGCTACAATAATATTGTGATGATGAATTTGACGGGTAGAATATGCCCGTATGACCGTCAAAATGTCAAAAATCACCGGATGCCCTAGAAATCAAAATTTTCGACAAGGAAGGTGGATTTTTATAATTTTAAATCAATTGAACCATTTTTGACATTGCTTTTGAGCCTGGGATTGGGGAAACACTTGCACAAAAATGGGATTCGATCAATTTCAAGTTTTTTCACGATTTGACAAAGGAGAAATGACACGCCCATAAAAATGAAGAAATTAGGGCACAAAAGGGGGAAACTTGGAAATTTGTTTCAGATGAGGGAAAAACAACAACATTATGAGCATTTTGAAAGCACTCAACTGGAAAAACTGAATTGCAGACCACCACTGAAAAATAAAACCATTTTTGAGCAAAATTAGACATGGAAAATTAGGGCAAAAAGATGCAAGTTCGAATTTACACTAACATAGTATATGTGTGAGACATGTGGATTCCCCCTAGCAATTATATTTTTAAATATGATTTTGTTGATACACACACACACACACATATATACATACATTGGTTTAGATTTGCACTTACTAGTAATTGTTTACTTTTTGATATTCTATATCCATTATTGGAATGGTTGATTTGATATATATTGGTGATTGTTAACATTTTTGATGATGTGGAAAGAATTGCTAAGTGATGGATTAAATAGGAATTGTATGAATAACAATGAAAAGTATAACATCTGGTAAATAGAGATGTATATATACGATGTAATGTGGTAAATAAATATAAATGGTAATGTGCATAGATAATGTATGAGGATAATTATGCTATGATAATTGTATAATGATGTGGAGTGACATAGGTAATTGAGTGTGATGAGGATAAAGGGGAGAAGAATAATTTCCCCCTAGTGTGAGAGTGAGGTTCATTTAAGTAATAATTCCCTTAACATTCATCTATGAACATTTAGAACATGAGTGTGTCATCGGGTAATGAGATGGAGATGAGGATCATCTACCATAGGTGAAGAAGCATGTGATGCTCATTAATATTATGTGGAACATTGACGACATGTGTATAGGTTTCAAATTTAATATTAGAGGATATGGTGCCAACAATGGGAGGTGTGACAGTGGGAAATGCGGAAGTTGGTCACTTAAGAAGACAATGAGATGTAGTAGCAATGTGGGTAGGGTGAGAGGATGTGGCAAGAGGCGGGACAACTGGAGGAGGTGGATGAATGATGACCTTAGGAGGTGGATGGATAATAACCTTAGGAGGAGGTGAATGAGATAAGGTGACGTGTGTAGAGGCTCACTTACATGGAGGAGGAGAGATATATTAATCATGAGGGAAGGTGCGGAAGGAAATGACACCCTTATCTTCTAATTGTTGAAGTCTAGATCATGAAGAACATAGAAATCATTGTCACGGTGGCCATTGATGTAGTGAAAATTGTAAAAAGGTATTCATGATGGTGGTGCAACGGATGAGAGGGATGATGTTGGTTGGAAGCTAAATGGATCAGCCACTTATCAAGTAATATATGTAAGACATCATGTGGTTTTATAACATGTGAAAAGTGTAATGGGTTATGGGTGGGATGTGGAAAAGGCTTAGGTGAATGTTGATGTGGTGGTGGAGAAGGATGACACTTATGTGGAGGAGGATATGGCGATCGTGAACAGGATTAATAGATTTGAGAGGAAAAGAATTATTAGGAAATGGAGGAGTAGTAGAAGTAGAAGGAGGTGTTATAAAATGATATGGAATTAAGTATTTTTCTAAATAAATCACCTTATAACAAAGAAGAGTAAAGGAATCACATGTATCATATAATAGATTTTCTTTTAATAGAGGAATTAAGCCACGATAAAAGATAAATTGCATTTCTAAATCAATAGGCTGAAATAGAAAATGATGTATGCAAAAATTAAAGTGTAAAATGTAATCTAAGATTGGTTATTCATTTCCTTGATCCAAAGAAGGAAAGCGTTCATATGTAACTTTTGTTGTATATATTTACCCCCCTCGATAAATATAGACACCCAAAGCAAATCAGGTTTTAGAGGCGGAGAAACACGGGCGAAAACATGTCGAGGCATCCTCCAAACCCGATGCAGATGCAAAGGAGAAACCCGAACCCGACTGGCAGAAGACCCTGACGCGGGAAATATTTAGATCGCCATAACTTTTCACAAGGAGCTCGGATTCACGCAAGGTTGGACTTTTCGGAAAGCTCTCGGTGTCCTCTACCCAACTACGACTAGATATCTTTAATTGGGTGGGAACAAGTTCTTAAAAATGTAAAATACACTTCGCCACTGTTGGGTTGTTGAGATTCTCACCTACCGCCACGATTTGTTGAAGTTAGGTGCAGTCTTGGAGGTAGTTGGGGAGCTCCGAATTCTTCTCTTCTCCCTCAATTTTCTTGTATAAATGGCCGGAGAGGCTCTAAAAAACTTGTTGGGCATTTCTGCTTTGCACCCTCCCTTCTCTCCCCGCTCGCAAGAGAATTTGTGGAGTTTTCAAGCCTCCCATATGGATTGTAATGTTGTTTTTGCCTCTTGGCCATTGCGAATGTATTGAATTGATCCTTGAGCAATATATGTATGTCTCGTGATTGATTTTAAACCCTCTCATATATTCATTGCTTTGTTATTTTGATCTCTCATTGCATTTTGGTTTCTGTGCATGGCATGGTATTACATCTATGTGGTCTGTGTTTAATCTTGCAAAATGGGTGTCCAACATTCCTCGGTGCATCACCTCCGTAGTTTAGGTTTTATTTTTATGCATTCTCTACCCTGTCTCCTTGGCAAGTTAGATTAGGTTTTTTGGTAAATCCTCTGCGTTTATCCATGCATCTCGAAGAGGAATAGGAGCCACCTTCATCCGGAGAGATTTTCCAATTTCACAAGGTCCCACACTTGAAAAAAGCTCCATGTTGTGCAATCACACTAGGTTTCTCAACCTATCGTGTTGCAGAGTCCCAGGGGTGCTGCAATTCGACACCAACAGTTTTGGCACACCCGGTGGGACCAAGAGGTCATTCCATCAAAATTTGAAGGATTTTTCATGAAATTTGCACTAAAAATTGCAGTTTTTTACAAATTTCAGATTTTGCACCTCTAGGCTGAACTCCAAATCATTTTTCAAGGGCTTAACTTGCTCAAAACAGTCAAATTTCAACAGTTGGTAGATCCGAGGTAACCTTCAAAAGGGGTATCTTTGGTTTTTTGATATTTTGATTTTCAAATTTCGGGTTTTTGTGATTTCGGTTTTTCGGGATCCGAGAACATCAAAGCAAAGAATTCGGGTTTTGGGGATGCATTGCGATGGTCCTTTTCCGACAAAGCAGCCCGTGATTTCAGGTTTTGAGGGATGTCGGACATGTTCCAAGTTCCGACACATGGCAATTCGGGTTTTGTGAGTTGCATCGCATGACCTGAGTTCCCCCATGTACTTTTTGGGATCCGCACTACACAAAGAAGGCTGAATTCTGAATTGAAGTTTGTCTCCTCTGGGTCCTTCAATTTTTTAAATTATATTTTTAATATTGTCAATTTTGGTGTGTAACTTGGCAAAATCCAGCCTTTTAGAGGCTTGTTATCTAACACATCTGGCGACTCCGGAGGGATAGAATTCAGCGGTGTAGCAGCACAAGTTGCCCAGGCACATGAGAAGAATTCGAACAAGGTCTAATACTCGAGAAGAGGGGCTATTTTTCCACTTGCAAATATCACCAGGCAGAGGAAGGAGAGGAAGAAGACCACAAAGATCACCATCTCCACCTAACAGGACTTTGTCTACGCCTCCACCTGGTAGACCTTTTCTCGCATCGACTAGGGTTCTTAGGCCAATCATAATGGCGCATCTACCACCGAATCCCTTTGTCAATTTCATGGGCGTAGCCCACTTTCCCTAAATGCTCATAATCAAATTCCAATTGCGGCTAAAGAATATACCCTATTTTACAGAGAAAATCATACTACTCCTATTGATCACATCCAGGATATTGCTAATGTATGCGCAATCCATGAAATAAATGAAATGGATGTTGCAGTCAAGTTATTGGCTTCATCTTTCAAAGGCAAGGCCTTACAATGGTTTAGGAGCCTAACAGCAGGGTCTATTATGAATTGGAACCAACTTTGTTCAGCTCTTTGTAACCAATTTGGAGAGAGGGCGGATAATTTGTCTTTATTGGAACAGCTGACAACAATCAAAAGGGCTCCTAATGAACAAATGACAGATTTCAACTTCAGGTTCCAACGGACATGGGACAGGATTCCAATAGCTGTTAGGCCAACTGCCGAAGGAGCATTCCTTTATTTCTTAAAGGCTATAAATTCAGACATAGCCATGATGATCCAATCAATGGGAGGGACAACACTGCCAGGGGCCTATGACATAGCGATCAGAGCAGAGAACTGTTTGATCCAAGCTGCAAGCTTGCACCAAGGCCACCAATGCCTCTCTATCCAGATATGGGAAATCCTACAACCAGTCAAGCACCAGAGTTGAATCCCATTCCAACTCCTAGAAATCAAAGCAATAATGAGGCATCGACTTCTTCAAATACTTCAAAGGAATTGTAGGAGGTTATGAAACAACTACAGAACCTTGGAAATGAGCTAGTGACTATCAAAAGATAAAGCAAGCTCAAAGTACTGACCAGATCGCCTCAAGCACAGTACAGTGCTAGGCCCCCATACCAACAAAATAGACCACCACCTCAGTGCAAATCAAAACCAAAACCAAGGACAGCCTCAAGCTGCCAGGCCATTTCGGCCGTATGATCGGAATACAGCGACGTCCTCAAGAGCCTTGGTTCCAACACAAAACAACATGGCACAAGAGTACAACTGGTGTTACCCTTGCAATCTACCTCACAATCAGTCAGCATGTTTCAATGGCGCACTAAATCAAGCCTCGATGGTGCAAACCATTGGTGTTCCTCAAGAATCAAGCCAAGAAGGGAACCAGCAGCAAGAAACGCAACAAGAAGGACCTCCAACAGAAACCACATTGGCCAATTGGCAAATGGAAGACTTCTGTGGAGTTAACCAACAGCCTTTCCAAGGCGTGGCTACCAACACACGGTCAAAGAAGAGAAGCATAGAAGAAGTACAACCATCTAATCCAGTTGTTTCTCAACCCACTCTTACACAACAAGGGGTCAGTAGACCAAACGCAGCTCCAAATGTGCAAAATCAGCCTAAGGTACTGTTGTTGTAACACATGCACTGCTCAAGCTTGAAAAAGTTTGCACCAAGTAAGGGACAAAAAAAGGATAATTCATCCCCTTTCAACATCATTGATCAAATGAAGAAGACACATGTGAATATTTCCATGTGGGAATCACTTGCAATCCCGGGCAACGAGATTTATTGCAAGCTGCAAAGGCTAATTGGTCCGCCACAAATGTATCAAACCAGGGGACACGAAAAGTTCTCACTAATGCGGTGCAACATGATGGGGGTCGACAAGAAAAATTTGAAGCCTCCACCATTCTATGTTTCATTGATTGTTGGAAACCACTTGGTACACAACTGCATGATAGATTCAGGGGCAAGTAGTTCAGTGATGCCGAAGCAAATAGTGGATCAACTGGGTTTGAAGTATGAACCAGTGTTGAAAGGAGTAGTGCATTTACATGGAGCACGCGCAAAGGGGAACAATTGGGGTCATTAAGGGGTTAAGCCTAACACTACATTCATGTCCTAATGTTACAGTTCTGCAAGATGTGTCTGTGATTGACCTTTCGCCACTCTTTGCGTTGTGTCTATCAAGGGACTTCACTACAAAAATCGGTGGATATTTATCTGCAGATTGGTCGCACATGATTTTCAGGACAAGGTATGGAGCTAAAGCAACAATCAGATCAGAATCAATTGCCAATTTCCATATTGAGCCTTATGTACTAGGTCCTATCAATGCAAATTGCTCAGTTTTTTATCAGGAGGAGTGTTCAAGTGATCTAGAAGCAGGTACTAAGGTCGAGGGAATTCCCGATTTAACTTTGGATGAATGGGCAAACAAGAGTCATGAATTTGACCCATACAAGGAAATTGAAGAATCTGAATTGGGCGTGTATTGTATACACGAAGAAAATTCACCCATTCCCAATATCATTCAAATTTCAACAAAAGGATGAAGACAAAGTTTGGAAATTATTCTTCGATGGTTCGAGAAGCAGACAAGGTGCTGGAGGTGGTGCAGTGTTGATTTCACCACAAGACATAAAGTATTATTCAGCTTTTCATTTCTAGTTTTCTTGTTCAAACAACACGGCTGAATATGAGGTCTTGATTCATGGACTTCATTGGGCCAAGAAAAAGGGCATAAAGAACTTGCAGTGTTTGGAGATAGCGAGCTAATCGTCAACCAAGTTAGGGGACAACATGCTATAAAGAATGACCTGCTAAAGAGCTACAAGAATAGGGTATGGGACCTCATTGAGGATTTCAAAGCTTTCAAAGATTGTGTCCATACCTTAAAAAAATGAAGCCATGCAGATAGGCTCGCATGAACATTGGAGCAACATTTGATGTGGTTGACAACATCGAAGAGAAAAACGCAGCCACATATTCATGTGGTTGTGAGGCCAATTGACGATTCAGATAATAACACAAGCCGGGCAGTGTTTGAGAATGATCAACGGATCGTCAATTTCTTACAAGAAGAGGCTGAATTCTCGGCTAGGAATCGGAGATGATTAGAGCAGCGATGGGGATCAAGTAGTGCATTGCATGACAAACAAGCTTCCTAAGGGTTTAGTAACATTGGAGTCTATCTTGAACCCTAATGACCCGAGTTTCGTAAGGAAAAGGCTAACATACAGTCGGAGAGAGAGATTTAGAGCCAATTCTAGTTGGGGAAGGCAAAACACTTCAAATTGGTAAAGTGGCCACTGAGCAGGAGAAATCAGATTTCACACAACTTTGCCAAGAATTTCCAGATGTCTTCACTTGGAGCTATGAAGACTTAAGAGGATTCGATCCAAATTTGGCACAACATACCATAGAATTGGATCCAGATGCTAAGCCCATCAGACAGAAGCAGAGACCAGTCAACCCTCACATTGAGCCTCTAATGAAGAAAGAGTTAAATAAGCTAATAGAGGCAAGCATTATATTCCCGATCAAGCACTCAAGTTGGGTTGCAAACTTGGTTCCGGTCAGGAAGAAGAATGGAGAGATCAGGTTGTGCGTGGACTTCCGAGACCTCAACAGGGCATCTCTCAAAGATCATTACCCACTTCCTTCAATGGAACAAATATTGCAAGTAGTATCCGGTTCAGAGAGATTCTCTCTCCTAGATGGCTACTCAAGGTATAATCAGGTGATGGTGAAATAAGATGACCAATTCAAGACGGCTTTCACCACCAAATGGGGCACATATGCCTACAAGAAGATGCCATTTGGCCTATCAAATGTTGGAGCCACCTTCCAAAGGGCAATGGATATGGCATTCAAGGGGTTGATCAATAAAATGGTTCTGATATATCTTGACGACATCACTGTATTCTCAAAAAATGTAGCGGATCACCTCTTTCATTTGAGGCAAGTATTTCAGAGATGTAGAAGATTTGGGGTATCATTGAATCCCAAAAAATGCATATTCTTGGCTCACGAGGGAAAACTTCTAGGCCATATTGTTTCAAAGGAAGGGTTGACGATTGACCCAGAAAGAGTTGAAGCAATTCAAGCATTGCCATTGCCAAGTCATAAGAAGGCTCTTCAAAGCTTCTTAGGAAGGATCAATTTTGTCCGTAGGTTTGTTCCAAACTTTGCAGCTCTCGTAAAGCCAATAACACTAATGTTGAAGAAGAGCATGGCATTTAAGTGGACATCTGAAGGCAAGGAAAGTTTTGAGGCAATAAAAGAGGCTATATCTCAAGCTCCCACTCTCGTCAATCCAGACTTCTCCAAGGACTTCGTGCTATATGCCTTCGGTGGTGGAGACACAATTTCTGCAATCCTGGTCCAACAAAACAAAGGAGGATTAGAACAACCAGTTGCTTTCTTCAGTCAAGGCTTGGAGGAATACGAAACAAGGTACTCTTTCATTGAAAAGCATGTCCTAGCAGTAATCAGGAGCTTAAAGAAATTCAAGCACCTAGTCTCAAACAACAAAATCCAATTGTTGGTCTCCCATGCGGGAGTCAAGGACTTCCTTCTAAACAAGGATCTGAATGAGAAACATGCAGGATGGATAACTCGTGTCATGGAGTATGACATCGAGATCAAGGTCACAAAACTAGTACGTGGAAAGGGACTATGTGAACAGCTAGCCTTGAGTCAACAAGTTGAAGCAGGTGATGAAAAAGAGACTGCCTTGGTACTGCAGGATGGTCAAGAACATGAAAATGATGATGTGCCTACTCCTTGTTGGACTCAGAATATGATACACTTCCTACAGACAGGACTATGCCCTCCAGAAATGAGAAAAGCAAAGAGGAGATACTTTAGATTACAAGCCATTCCATATGTGCTTGTTGATGGTGTTTTGTTCAAAAAGGACATCAATGGAGTTCTATTGAGGTGCATTGGGATAGGTCAAATTGAGAGGGTGTTACGAGATTTTCACGATGGAGATTCTGTAGGACATTTTTCCCCACGAGTAACAGCTCTCAAGATAATGAAGGTAGGGTATTATTGGCCCACAGTGTTCAATGACTAGCTATACATGGATAAGAAAATGTAAGAAATGTGCACTCTTCACGGAAAAGAAAGACTAGCAGCACATCCATTGCACTCCAATTTTGGTTACCAACCATTTATGCAATGGAGATTGGACTTCATCGGGTCATCAACCCAAACTCAAGCCAAGGCCACAAGTGGATTCTCACGGCAGACTATTTCACCAAGTGGATCAAGCAAGAAGCGCTCAAAGAGGCAAACGATTCTAATATACTAGAATTTTATGAAGGAATAGTGACCAGGTTTGGTGTGCCGGCCACTATTATATCAGACAATGCATTGGCATTCGTAGGTTCCAAGATCACGGAATGGGCTGTCAAAAATGGAATCTACTTGAGCACCTCTTCCAATTATTACCCGCAGGGTAATGGTCAAGCAGAGTCCACGAACAAGAATTTGCTAAGGATCATCAGGAGGACTCTGGAGGAAAATCAAAGAACATGGCATACCAGGCTGAAATCAGCATTATGGGCTGATAGAATAACACCAAAGAGGTCTACAGTAATTCCCCTTACAAGTTGGTCTATGGAAAAGAGGCAGTATTGCCTATATCATTAGAACTGCCTGCATTGGAGTTCATGAAGCAGTTGGAGCTGGCTGAGTTCGAACCAATGGAGGCTAGGTATGTAGAGTTGATGGAATTGGAAGAAATTAGAGAACATGCAGTTCAAACGATTGAGAAAGATCAGGCCTTGGTGAAAAGATGGTTTGATAAGAAAGCAAGAGCAAGGACCTTCTCAGAAGGAGACTTAGTTCTGAAATGGGATGCAGATCGGGCAAAACCGGGAAAGCATTCCAAGTTTGATGCCATTTGGAGTGGCCCTTACATGGTCATGAAATGTAAGAATAGCAATACCTTCCAATTTTCTACATTGGATGGAGAAGAACTCCCGATTCCGGTCAACGGAATCTATCTTAAACATTGCTACTGAAGAGAAAAGTTCTACCCTTGTAAATATTAGCCTAGATTTCAATTCCTCTAAGTCCTTATGCACATTGTCTTATTGTAGTTAGTTTTCATTTCCCTAAGTGCTTTGGCACAAGTTTTGTTGCTCCTAGGTTGGTTTTCTGATTCAAAGCATGTTCTTGGAGAAGGAGTTGTGGTATCAGGTTGGTTTCAGGGTTGCTTATGACTCCATGCCCAATGGATCGCTAAAAGGCCATTGATCTTCTACCTAGCAAGCAGGTAACCCCGTAAGTCGCCAAATTGTTGTATATATTTACCCCCCCGGATAAATATAGACACCCAAAGCAAATTGGGTTTCGGAGGTGGAGAAACACGGGGCGAAAACATGTCGAGGCATCCTCTAAACCTGATGCGAGATGTAAAGGAGAAACCCGAACCCGATCGCGTAAGACCCTAATGCGGAAATATTCAGATCGCCATAACTTTTCACAGGGAGCTCGATTCACGCAAGGTTGGACTTTTCGGAAAGCTCTCGGCGTCCTCTATCCAACTACGACTAGATATCTTTAATTGGGTGGGAACAAGTTCTTAAAAATGTAAAATACACTTCACCACTGTTGGGTTGTTGAGATTCTCACCTACCGCCACGATTTGTTGAAGTTAGGTGCAGTCTTGGAGGTAGTTGGGGAGCTCCGAATTCTTCTCTTCTCCCTCAATTTTCTTGTATAAATGGCCGGGAGAGGCTCTAAAAACTTGTTGGGCATTTCTGCTTTGCACCCTCCCTTCTCTCCTGCTTGCAAGAGAATTTGTGGAGTTTTCAAGCCTCCCATATGGATTGTAATGTTGTTTTTTGCCTCTTGGCCATTGCAATGTATTGAATCGATCCTTGAGCAATATATGTATGTCTGTGATTGATTTTAAACCCTCTCATATATTCATTGCTGTTATTTTGATCTCTCATTGCATTTTGGTTACCTGTGCATGGTGTGGTATTACATCTATGTGGTCTGTGTTTAATCTTGCAAAATGGGTGTCCAACATTCCTCGGTGCATCACCTCCGTAGTTTAGGTTTTATTTTTATGCATTCTCTACCCTGTCTCCTTGGCAAGTTAGATTAGGTTTTTGGTAAATCCTCTGCATTTATCCGTGCATCTGAATAGAGGAATAGGAGCCGGCCTTCATCCGAGAGAGATTTTCCGATTTCGCAAGGTCCCACACTTGAGAAAAGCTCCATGTTGTGTACAATCGCACCGGGTTTCTCAACCTATCGTGTTGTAGAGTCCTGGGGTGCTGCAATTTGACACCAACAACTTTAGGTCCATTATTAGAAATAAAATGTCTAAGAAAATCATCCTTCATATCATAATAAGTACTAATAGATCGATCGGAAAATGAGTGGACCATTGGAGATAAATATCAACAAGTCTATGACGAAATTATTTGAGTAACAATCTATCATTGGAATAAGAAGCCATGGATAATCGAAAATATTTGAAATACAAATAGGGATTGTCTATGCCATCGAAACACAAGAAAGTAAGCATGACGAAACCCTTGGGGAAGTAGAATTATGAATCTTCTTTTGAATTGGATTACCGGAAAGGTAGTATGGTCAATAAAGGCATAATACATTTCTTTCTAAGGTAAGGGTGTGGACCTTGTTTTTCAAATCACCTACAACATGCATGAGGGACATGATGTCACATGAAGGAATGGTTTGGGCAAGTGAGAGGAACATTGAGGGGTTAAATCTTTCCATTGTGACTGATCATAAGAAGCTGAGAAGGAGGAGTGGATATGGAAGGAGGGAATAAATGTGGAATCTCTACATATGTACTAGGTGTAGGATCATGAGACATAGTAAGAGGTGAACTAAGAGTATCATTGTTAAAAACATGGTCATCATCAAAAATAACTTCATAAGCGAGAAGACATAGGAGGTGTAGATGCACATTCAACAGGTTTAATAGAAGAAAGATCTCTAGTCACATGCGTATTATCATTAGCATAATCACAAATCACTATCATCCATATTTTCGCAAGCAAGAATGTCATTAAGACTATCATCAACATACAAAGAATCTACAATAGTGCTAACATTGGATGTAACATGGAAATCATTGGAAACAATTTCAGAAGTAGGAAGGGTAGGAGGTATGGATTCACATTCAAAAAGTATAATAGAAGAAAGATCGCCATTCACATGTGCATTATCATTATCATAATCAGAGTCACTATCATCCATATTTTCACAAGAAATAACTTCATGTAAAGAATCTATATTAATGCTAGCATTTTCCATAGTACAAGGAGAAGAGGATGGAGCATCATTCATGGCTACAGGTGAGGGAGAATATTCATCAAGGTTTTGGACATGGGAAACTATGCAAAAATTAGGGCTTTGGAAACAAGTAGGAAGAGATTCTTGGAAGGAAAGGAATTTTGGAGGACTTTTGGATAGTATTTAGGATTTTGCATGAGGTCACAAAATTTAGATTCTACATAGGCATAGGAAATAATTGGTTGAATGCACATATAGGTCATAGGGTGACTTGGGGATGGGTACCTTATTTTATCCATAAGGGATTTGGATCCTAGAACAAGGAGTTTGAATAAAGGTTGGGTTCACCAATTGATTCAATATAAATTGAATTAAATCTTAATTTTAGAGTAAATTTTGTAACTAGTGATATACAAACATTGATAATATATAGTAATATACAAGTGTCAAGTATTGAACAGTGTAAAAATTTTAAGCAAATGAGAGAGATAGATGACTTGTTGATTTATGTATAACATGGAGGTCAAAATCGTGTATCTATTGGATCTGCTAGAAGTGATGTCACAATCACTTGCAAAGAGTTTTGTACTCTTAACTATGTAGTACAAGATCATCTAAAAGATGACATGAGCACTTGGGTGCTAGTGTCCGTTATGGGCACTAGTGTCTCGCGTGAATATTCGGGATCTACTCTTTTTTTTGAGTATGAGGGTCTTCGATCCAATATCTTCTTTATTTCGTGACCTCGTTGTTAACGCTTTCAACTATTCTTGTAACATGAAAAAAACCCTAGCTATCTACACAAGCTCACAAACACATTATATCTAATTAAAATAAGCAATATATGAAGTTCTATCGACCTTGATGTTCACCCAATGAGTGAACTTAGTATCGAGTGTTTCACTACATCTCGAGACTCCATGTAGTTCTATGTGTTTGTGTGTGACATAGTGTCAACAAGTACGTTCCAATGATGCCAAGATAATGAGATATAGCTAGCTTTGATGCAAATATGTGGTATGGAATTCAACACTTCCCCTTCTTATGCGGTGTATGCACCAAAAAAATGCGTCCCTTTAATAATAGTGATAATATATAGATTTGATAGCCATCCCGAATGGCCATTCAAAATAATAGTATAGTGTGTGTGTGTGTATGAGTCTCTTGCTTGAATTTTGACACTAATGACAAAAATGTTTGACTAAGAACACGAGATAAGGATAAGAAAATTAGCAAGACAGAGAACAAAGGTAAAAATGTGTAAAAAGAACAAATAGGAGAGAAGCACCTGAATGGAAACAAGTGATTGGGTGCTAGTGTCCAAAGTGGGCATTAGTGTCCTGAGATAAATAATGACAGATATAAAAATACAGAAAGATAGGGATCCTTGTGACCTGACAAGAATTGGATACAGAACTGAAATGTGTAGAGAGAGTTATAAAAGAAATCAATCAAAGATGTAGATGGAAAAGAGGCGGTGTCACCAGCTTAATACTTTTCTTTCTAAAAATCCATACATATAACATCATACTAACGACCTAGTGCAATAGTGATATGTGCATAATTTTGTGTCTACATTTCCTTATTCAAAAAGACATTATAATTTAACTTTATGACCACACTCCTTTTCCAATTTTAAGGTATTTAGTTTTTAAAACTAGTGTTCAAATTTATTAGTTTTATATTAAAATTAAACCTCCCTATCCTTTGGCCCACCTCTCTAACCTACCCCTAATACCTGATTAAAAATATTAATAAATCAAACCCTTTCACCCCCTCATGTCTACTAGTATATTGAATTTTCTTTTATCAATTTTAATTACCTCAACATGAACGAACGTGCTAGGATATTTCCTAGCTAATGAACACCCTGCTATTTGCAAAGCTCAATTATAGATATAATCTCAATGCATAACCTCAAACATGGATTTTCGACATCAATCGAGTGTGGAATTCCCAGGTTCATACCCAAAATCATGTGTTTTCTTTTGTTTCCTTAATTACCAAGGCCTCCCGCTTGGTGAAAGGTTTAATCTTGGTGTTGTTAATCCCAAAGTTCCTACTTGTGGTATCCTTAAAACCTTCAACCACTTTTTTAGTTTAGCCCCAATGTACAATTTGCCTAGATCTAGATTGATTGAAGCCTAATATTCCTGAGCCTTTCACTTAGAACATGACTTTGTTTGGATACTATTCTTAGTGGCCAACTTAGGTTACTTTTTGTGGCACTTTTGTAGAGCTATCATTATTTTTCAATCATGAAAAGATATAAACATTGTCATCATTAATAATGATATTATTTCTATTCAATTCTAATGTAATGATATAATTAATTTTGATGTTGTTGTTTACCTCCAAATTCAAGTACTGAGCACGAGAATTTGGCTCTTGAGGTCCAACATATTCATGATATATTCACACATTGGGAGAGTGTTGATCCATAGGGATCCATAAAAACACACCACTTCATCAATACCAAGAAGGAGAATTGAAGAAAATGAGATTAACATAGGTTTTAGACAGAACCACCACTTTATGCGGAGCGGCGGTTACAAAGCCACTACCCTATAAGGGCGGTGGTCATGTAACCGCCGCCCATCCAAGGAAGTGGTCTTGAACTACCATCTGCTCAGGCGGCAGTCATGACACTTCAACAGTAAAATAGGAATGGAGCACGAATAGATGTGAATTTAAAGCTCCCAAATGTGTCTCTTCCCTCCCTAACCTTTCCCATTCTCTAATGCATGGGAGGACATGGGAGAAGACTATAAATACAAGGAGGAGAAAGAGAATTGATCATTAGGAGATCCAAATATCAAAGAGAAAAGTTATAATTTTAATGAGAGAAAGTGAGCAAGATCTTCAATGTTGTAGGGGAATTGTAGGAGCAAGGTGTAGAAACAAAGCAAGCAAGCATAGGAAGGGAGACGTTTACATTGTTGTCTCCATTTTCTACTTCTTATAATCTATAATTTTCTATAATTGACCAATAAAAGTGGGAAGAAAGAGCATTTTTCCCTTCTTGACTAGTTTTCCTCCATTGGGGGTTTCTAGGATAAACTTATTGGTGTTAGAGTTTGAATTCTTTCCTATTCCCCACAAATTTATTTTCTATAACACTAGATAATCAATCATTAAAGCTCTAATATTCTATCAATCTGTCACTTTCCAAATTTCAAAGTAGAACAACATAATTATGTGATTTCGTAGAGTTCGAAAGTAAAAGTTTACAAATCATTTTGGTATCGATCTAATTATATATCAAGGAATGTGGAATTTGATTCTATCTTGTGATTTTTATGATAGTGACGAGTTCCAAAGGTGAATAATTTTCACCTTGCATGAGCCGAGATATTTCTATGAAGAAGTGGAAACAGAGAATTCGAGCTCAAATGGAGGAAGAGAACTTGGTCCGTAGAGTCGAGATGCTAGAGACCATGATGGATAGATTGCATAGAAAATAAGAAGAGATTTCAGATCTGTAAAAGATGGCTTCAGTTAAGAAAGATTCCATGGAGTCATTGGTTCAAGCACTAGCCAAAAATTTGGTATCAAAAAGAGCCATAAAGAGGAAGAATGGGAAGAGTGAAGAAGAGACACCAATTGTAAGCGAGAAGGTAAAATCTGCTCATACACCTTTTAAATTTGAAACAAAAGTGGAAATAAAGAATTTTGAAGGAAAAGTAGATGCATAATTACTAGATAAATGGATAAAATAGTTGTAAGTCTGTTTTAGTGTGTATAATGTCACTGAGGCATAAATTATCACCTTTTCACGTCTCAAAATGGAAGGTCATGCTCTGTTTTGGTGGGAAACGCACTTAGCCACTTGTGAAAGGAAGAAACATCTTATTCTCAGTACTTGGAAAGGTTTTACAGAATTAATTAGAGATAACTTCTATCTTATTGGCCATAATACGATATGATGATTAAGTGGCGATTACTTTAGACATGGTAGCGGTCAAAGCGTGCAAGACTACAATATCGAGTTTCGGAGACAAGCCATGTTGCTAATGGAATTGGAGGATGAGGACATTCTCGACCAAGTATTTAGGAGGACTTCACACTCACCTTCGAGGAAGGTAATCTCCAGAATCCCAAGGATCTCAATGAAGCTTGTATACAAGCATACTACATTGATGACGAGAAGAAGCAAGGAGAAACATGGCCAAAGGGAGACTAGTCAACCGATTAGTAGGAAAAAAACAAGGGAATACAAGTAACAAAGGTAAATGAAAAGGTAAACATGTCACTACTTTGCATACTTCTAAAGATCCTAAGATTTCTATAAGACTTATGATATAAATGGACATACTAATGCCACATTTTGGAATTTGCATCCTGAATTGTACTCAAAGCACCAAACCAAGGATTCCAAGAAATCCATGGCTGTTGTGAAGAAAAAAGGAGGAGATTGAGGATGATTTGGATGTAAACGAGAGGTTGGGATGCACGGCCACTAACTAAGCATGCGAAGGTGCGAAGAAGAAGAAGAGATGACTAAGCTTTTTCAAATCGAATCCAAATCAAGAAGACTAAGGTAAATGCTTTAGTAGACTCTAGTTCTTAGTCAAATTTGATTTATGATGTGGTTTTAGAACAAATTATTCTAGAAACTTATGTGCATCCACATCCATATCCATTGGGATGGTTGAAGAGGGGTGTAGAAATACAAATTACAAGAAAGTGTAAGTTTTAGTTAGGGATAAATACCATATATATTCATGTATTAGAGGTTGATATCATTCCACTTGATGCATTTGAAATTGTCTTCTAAGTCCTTACTTGTATGTTAGGGATGTTGTGTTCACAAGGAGTGAGAACCAAAAATAGATGGGTCAAGGATGGAGTCGGTTTCAACTTTCGGGAAAAATAGAGAAAATCAAAGAAGGCTATGATAAGTGCCAACCAAACACCAAGACTTATTCAATAAAATCATCAGCTTTTGTTTAATTTCATTGGAAGAAAAGAAAAATAGACATGAGATTACAGATATTTTTACCAAAGGATGGAGAATTTGGATATCACTTTTTTATTTTTTATAGAAGAAGCCACCACAGAACTCGCTCATTCAAGGACCAAAACAAACTTTTGTTATGCGGTCATCGTATCTACCTACGGATTCAATGGACCTCATAATGGGGCAGCAAGGATAAGAGGAGATACAAGGAATAGTGGTGACTATAACAACAACATAAATGGAGAGGATTCGGTCAATCCATCTTAAGAGACAAATACAAGAAAGAAGGAATAAACCACTTCAAGATGGGACCTTCACCATACTTGAGCAGGAGTTAGAAAGGAAACCTTCGGATAAACTTCATGAAGATGTAAACGATAGTAAGTTGAAAGAGCTCGCACCAACTAAATTCATCTATGCATGAAAAATGAAACATACGAAGCTACCTTTCAAAGAGGATTGTACTCAAGGAAACACGGAGGAGGATGTAGCACTGGAGCAAAGAAACAAGAGATCCATGGGAGTTTTGATCGGTTAGACGAGAGAAGACACAAAGGTAGACCCAATGGTACTTGAAGGATCAAGAGATGATTTGATTCATCTACCACTCCCCACTAAGATTTTTGGGACTAAAACCTCCTAATAAATGAAAGTATGATCCATAGGAATCTAGAAAAACACACCACTTCATCAGTTCCATCGGCACTAAGAAGGAGAATTGAAGAAAATGAGGCAAACAGAGGTTACGGACAAAACCACCACTCTATAAAGAGCGATGGTTGCATAACGATTACCCCCGCAAATGTGATGGTCCCGTAACCACTACCCAACCAGTGGCGGTCTTGAAACTTCGATGCCGCTGCTCATGGTTTTGGTCCCGACACTTATAAATAGAAAATAAGAATGGAGCACAAATGGACACAAATTTGAAACAACCAAGTATGTCTCTTCCCAACTCCGACCTTTCCCATTCTCCACTTTGCACGGAGGACATGGGAGAAGGCTATAAATACAAAGAGGAGAAAGAGAATTGATCATTTGGAGATCCATAGAGATCAAAGATAAAATTTATAAGTTTAATGAGAGAAAGTGAACAATATCTTCAGTGCTGGAGGGGAATTATAGGAGCAAGGTGTAGAAATATAGAAAGCAAGTATAGGAAGGGCGAGGTTTACATTGTTGTCTCCATTTTCTACTTCTTGTAATTTTTCATTTTCTATAATTGACCAATAAAAGTGGGAAGAAAGATCATTTTTCCCTTCCCGACTGGTTTTCCTCCATTAGGGGTTTCTAGGATAAAATTCTTGGTGTTGGAGTTTGAATTCTTTCCTATTCTCCACAAATTTCCTTTCTATAGCACTAGATAATTAATCACTTAAGTTCTAATCTTCAATCACTCTGTCATTTTCCAAAGTTGAAATTAGAACAACATAATTGTGTGATTTCATAGAGTTCCAAAGTAGAAGTTTATAGATCAAGTGTTGTCACACCCACATTTTACACACACAAATACAATAGTAAAAATACAAAGATAAAAAAAATTGACTTACATTTCTCACTACGCAACACCACAAGGTTCCAAGTAGAGAAACTCAACAATGCATAGGACACTTACATAGGTCATCAAGTTACATAGACACATAACAACACCATATACATATCGATGCCACACTTTCCCCAATGAATGAATGATAGTAATGACCCAACAACAAGAAAAAGACTCAAGGATTGAAAACCCCACAACACATCATTACCATGATTACATATTCATTACGATTAACATTCCAATAACATTATTATGTAAGTATAATTTTCTCCTTTTTCCACCTACAGATTCATAAGTTCATTCCACATTCAACTTACAGTTCGACCATTTAATTTTTCTCTTTATCCCTTATGACAATCTCCATAACTTACATAATTATTTTCCATATTTCAAATTGCATACAAAGTTCCTATATGCTAAAGGTTTGTTTCTCAAAATATGTTTAGTTGACATTTAATTTTACCCTCATTATGCAAGGGGACCAACCATAAGTTGTCGAGGGAGAAATAATACGATTCAAAGGAGGTGAAGGTTCAAGTTTCCCTTTCCTATAAACTTCCTTCCATTAGAAGCACATTTTTTCTCATACTATGGTTGTTTTAGTTCCAAATTTAGTTTGATTCAATTAAGCATTTACATGACATAATTTTATTTTATTTTATTTTTAGTGGACTCTATATTGGCTCAAATGCCTAGTCCCACCAAGAACAATTTGTATCCATTCTTAACAAAAAGTCAATGCTTAAATCAACCATAAGGACTTCAAGTGAAAATTTGTTCCTAAACCATTATCACATATACTCTTGTTTCTCATTTCATTTACATTGTTTCTTAGGTCTCTTTTTGGCATCACTTTATAACATAAAGAGTTACGAAAGTACTTGTCTAACATCTTGAAGAAGTATATGATTGGAAGCATTATAACTACACATGAACCCCAAGTTAACCTCCTAATCAACTAAGGTTTAGTTTAATTCCAATTGCACCTAAGGATCTACACCTCAACTATATATGAGTTTAAGGTGAGAGGACATATTTATGCTAAACAACCTTCATGAAAGACCAAGGTGTTATGTTGTTAGTAACCAAGGTAACACATTTAGCTAAGAGGAACTAAAGAGTTCATTAACAAGAGTTTAAGTCATAGTAAAACTATTTCACTATCTCCATTTATGTCATCTGTGGGTCCCACAAGGAATTCATTCGATGACAAGAAAAAAATCTAGATATAATTTCGTAAGACTAGGTAGTCCACTAGGATACTCTTGTCTGCAAACCAAATTTAACTACAGAAAACAAGACGGTGGTTGCTCTTGATAATCTTATTAATACGAAATCAAGCATTACAAACAAATGAGAGAGCTGAAATATTTATAGATATTGGACATCTTCTATCTCATCCACAATATATGGAAAAAATAATCTAATCTAAGAAAATATGTAGGAATAGCATATTTCCCCTAACTACCCCTATAGCCCCTCACGGAAATCATCCAAGAAAACAATATGCCGATAGAACATGATTCCATAAACATAGGGATGAGAACGCTATCACTTAGTTAACTAACAAATAAGGACAACTAATACCTATTGACATAAGTTTAAATTATTTTAATTAAATATTTTAACTTATTACATTTATTTAAATATCAACTAATGATTAATTAAGCTAAGTTTTACTCCTAACATTCCCCCCCTTAATTTAACACGGTCTCAAGTGAACATGAGAGAAATTCTCTAAAACCCTAAAATTTACTTCGATCAAGTGACTTTGTGAAGACATTTCCACATTGCATATTTGTTGGGCAATATTAGAGCTCAATGTTGTTGTTCTAAAAATGTTCATGAATGAAATGTTCTTGCACCTCAATGTGTTTCGTCCGCTCATGAAAAAATGGACTCGAACAAGTTTTACTACTCCTTCGTTATCAACATGTAGGATAGTTGGATCTTTTTGTAGTATTCTCAATCCTTCAATTATACATCGAGCCATATTGCTTCACGAAAGCTCCACCTGCTAGATGATATTATGATTCTGTGGAGGATCTTGAAACACAAGTCTGCTTCTTACTCCCCATCATATCACCAGCTCCCAAAAAGAATACAAATCCTAAAGTTGATTTCCTATCATCTATGTTTCCCGCATGATCGAATCAATATCCTGTCAAAAATAAGTTATTATTCATCTATTATTCTAGGCCATAGTACATATTTCTTCTGATGTACCTCAGTATCTATTTTGATTATTTCCAGTGAGAAACCCTCAGTTCTTGTATGAACTATGAAAGATAGCTAACTACATAACGATATCCAACCTAGTGTAAGTCAAGTAGATGAGACTCCCAATCAACTATCAATAGAGAGTTGCATTTACTTGTGGTGATGGATCTATTTAAGACAGTTGAAACTTCTTGTCTCCATAGGTGTGGAAAATAGCTTACAATCCATCATATTGAATTTCTTGAGCATTTTCTTGGTGTATTTCAATTGTGACACAAAGATATGAATTTCTCTTTGAAAACTTCAAGTCCAAGACAATAATGCGAAGCCTTCGAGATCAATCATTTAGAATGATTATGTTAGATCTTTCTTTGTTAACTCAATCATCCTCACTTTGATCCTCCGGTGATGACTAGATCATCGACATATACTACAACGATCACTATCTCCCCCTTGCTTTTTGAGATAGATATTAGGATCACATGGACTCTTTTTGAATCCATATTGAATGATATGCTCATCGATTTTTATGTACCATGCCTTGGGATACTTTGCTTTATACCATATAGTGATTTTATGAGTTTACATACCTTTTCCTCTTTTACTTGGTATGAAAAAACCTTCTCGGTGGAGTCATGTAAACTTCTTCTTGTAAATCACCATTAAGAAAGGCACTTTTCATATCCATTTGGTGTATTTTCCAACCAAATTGTGCAGCTAGAGCAAATATTAACCTAAATTTTTTTATCTTAGTTGTGGGAGAAAAAGTCTCCTCATAATCAATGCCTTCTTTTTGAGCATATCCCTTAGCAACTAGTCTATCCTTATGTTTATCAATTTTTCCATCTGCTTTGTACTTTGTTTTGAAGATCCATCTACATCCAATCATATTTTTCCCTGGTGGAAGATCTATAAGTTTCCATGTATTATTTTTCATAAGTGACTTATATTTTGCATCCATAACATCTTTCCAAGGTTTAGACTATAGGGCTTCTAAAACTGTGGATGGCTTAGTAGTTTCAACAACTTTACCCATTAATGCCAAATTGACCTCATTTCGAGCCATACTGCGAGTCCTCATTCCAATGGTAGATGTGTTGGGGACACTATCCAATTTTTCATCTCTAATCATACTTGTATACCATTTAGGCATACTTTTTGTGGTTCCTGTGGGAGGTTGAATTTCACCATCTTCCCCATCATCACTTTGTCATCATCAAAGTGATTACCATCCTCTGTTTTCACTGTAGGGATGATTTTTTCATCATGTGAGTGTATGAAGGAACATCTTCTTATTTCTTCTCAAATAACTCAACATCCCGACTAGTGTATACCCTCCTTATTCTTGGATCCATAATTCTATAGCCAAGTGCTTCATCATTATATCCCAAGAAGATAAGTTTTTCTGATTTCAAATCAATCTTAGTTCTTTGTTTCTTAGGAATTTGCATACTCACTATACATCCAAAACCTCTAAGGTGTGAAATAGAGGGCTTATGCCCTGACCATGCTTTGTGAGATGTTACTCCATCAAGAGTTGTAGTGGGAACTTTGTTTAGTAAATAGAATGTCGTTTTAGTTGCTTCATCCCAAAATATTTTTGATAAACCCACATCATCAATCATACATCACACCATATCCATGATAGTACAATTTATCCTTTCAATAACACCATTTTATTGTAGTGTGTGAGGAGGAGCCATTTGATGACGAATGCCATGTGTTTCCAAAAAATCATTGAACTCATTACTAGTGTATTCTCCCCCTTGATCCGAGTGTAGTGTTTTTATTTTCCTACCGAACTGCTTTGACAAGGGACTTGAACTTCTTGAAAGTTTCAAAATATTGTTCTTTTGTAGAAAGAAAATATATCCACATTTTCTTGAAAAATCATAAAAAGAGCATTAAATATTGAAACCCAGATTTGTTAGGTCTCATTGGTCTCGCATGCATCGGCATGCACCAAGTCAATTTTTACCTTAGCCCAAAATGCACTATGTTTGAATGGTGCTCTATTTTTTTCCAACCAAACAATTCTGCCATTTATTAGTACCTCTTTTTAGAGGTGGTAAACCCCTAACCATGTCGTATCGACAAAGTGTGTCAAGATAGAAAAATCTCACATGTCCAAGTCTTTGATGTCATAGTTGAGTTGATGATGTATCCTTGCCTACAAGTTCTTGATCATTTCGTTGAACAAAATCCAAGTGAAACATTCTTCCCACATTCGAAGCTTTTGCAACAATTTTGGAGCTTCGTGACTTATCTCAAATTAGGCAAATACTTTTACCACCTTTACAATCAAAGTCAATTTTGAGATTGTGATCTAATAATTGACTCACAGATAACATATTTTTAGTTAAACCAAAGTGACATAAAGAACATATGTAATTTTACAATTATGATGCCCAAGTGGTAATGAAATGGAACCAATGCCTTCACCACTGTATGATGTATCATCACCCAAAGAGACATGATTTTTGGTGGGTGTTTTACTCATTGTGAAGAACCAATCTTTCTTTCCTATCATGTGTCGAGTTACACCCGATTCGACATATGAAATTTTATTTGTAGAATTGGATACTTCATTTGATTGTGCGAATATATAGAAGTCATTATCATCAAATTGATCTTCTTGTTCGGCTACATTTCCTTGTTGATTTGGTTTCTTCTTCCACTTTTGATAATTTTTTCCCTATTTACTCTGTTGTTGGCCTGATTTTGTTTGTTGGTAATCAATATTTTTACCACTTGACAATCCTTATTGGAATGTGTTGTACCATAATTCTTTAACTCATGTCCTTTTCGACCACAAATAAGACATTTTTTTTTGTTCTTTTGGCCTTTTTGAGTATTACCTTGCTTCTGAGGTTGTTTACTATACTTAGCCTATTTTTTCCTTTTGATTAGAAGCACGTGCTTGCTCTTCGATTTAGAGTTGAGTGAATAGATTCTTCTTGTTGTAACATATTCACTAACTCTTCAAAGTTGTTTTTTGACCAGTTATGCTTAACATGGTCACAAAATCCTATAAGGAGGAAGAGCTCTCAATACTATAGGTACGAGTGATTTATCGATTACGCTTCTTCCAAATCTTGAAGTGATGAACGAAAATTTGTTACTCTTCTCAAAAACATTTCAACTTTCTCAGTTGGTTGCATTTTCAAGTTCAATAGTTGACTCTGAGATGAAGTATTGTGTTCTTATTTTTGGACTCATATATTGTTTTCAACTTGTCCCAAGATTATTTTGTTGTTGTGGTCTCATGAATATGAGGTTTTACCTCATCTAAAACACTAAACAAGATTATTAACTTTTCTTTTTTGATTTGCATGATCAAATGTAGCTTGTTATATAACATTTGTTGCAGATCTTGTTAATGTACTAGAAACAACGGACCATAGATTTTCAAAATCAAGTTGTGCATGAATTTTTTTCCATACTAGATAATTATCAGAATGCAAAAGTTGAGAATCTGACAAAAATAATTTTGGTGCCATAATTGCGACCATTGTGAAAAATGAATAATGAAAGAAGAAGAATTGAATAATTTCCCCCTTTAAATCGTACACACCCTCCCCCAAAATATTTTATTTATTTTGGGCATGCTTTTTTAGCCATTTACAATGAATTTTCAGCACTATTGGCCCTGTTACAAATTTGTCTTTGTGGTCGATTTTCAAAAATAAAATGGCTCTCTTGGTCGATTTGAAAAAAATAAAATTTTAGACTCTTTGGCCTCTTTTCAAATACAAAAATCTAATTTTTGCAATTTTTACAAAATAAATCTTATTAAAAATTGGACCAAGACATAGATCTCACAAAAACACACACTTTCAAAAAAATGGCACCTCAATCCGAGGTACCAGTTGAAAGTTATGTCTTTTTAAATTATGATTTAAATATCTTTCCGGCCCCTTTCTCAAAATGGAAATTTTTTTCCCTTCTAATTTTTTTCACGATGTTTACAAATGAAATTTTTTTTTAGAAGAATTTTAAAAAAAATCAAACATAGATAAAGGCTTACTTGCATGCGTAGTGTGTTTTAGGGCACAATTGCAGTTCAACCGCTTTGCCTAAGTGTTATAATAACCCTTCGCCGCAGTTTTATTTTATTGTTTCTCTTTCTACGCAGGTATTTTTTCTTATAGACAACTTTTTCTTCCTTTTTCCCAACACGCTTTTTTCTTTGCAGATTGAAAATCTTCTCCACGCTCAATTTGTATTCTTTTTGGATGCAGAACGCTTGGAGATCATTGAAATCTTCTATCTTCTTCTCTTCCATGCACTCATAAAAGAAGCTTCCATGTTTGATTGATCTCCTTTTTTCGCTTAAAATTATTTTTGACAGAGCTTAGAAGGAGAAGACAAAGTACAAAGAAGAGGAAGAAGAAGTAATTTGGGGAGCTTGAAAAGCTTGGGTCCCCATAGATCAAAAATATTGTATATATCTTTTTAAAATGCTTGCAATTTTACAAAAAAATGCAAGTACAGGTAATTTGATAGCTACATGTAATTTTTTTAATTTAAATAATACAAATTAACAATGTCACCTAGTTCTCCTACAGAAAAAATCTTTAATTCTCCAGGTGATCTTCAATTGCAAATCAACCGTGATTCGGGGTGTGGAGCCGGGTAGGGGTTGTGAAATGGCTAGGGGCATCTATGGCTCCTCCTAGCTTTGTAATTTCTCTAGATCTCCCTAAACTTCCCTAAAACTTCCTACACTCCTCTCTCGGATCGAATATCGCACCGATACCAAGTCTTGTCTGCAAACTAGGTTTAACTACGTAAACAAGATGATGCTTTTTGCATAATTTCAATAATATGAAATCATGCATTACGAACATATGAGAGAGCTACAATATTTATACACATTGGAAAACTTCTATCTCATCCACAATATATGAAAACAAATCATCTAATATGAGAAAATATGCAGAATAGAATATTTCCCTAAATGCCCCTATTTTTCGCTCATGGCTAAGAATAAAATATGCAAGATAGAACATGATTCCACAAACATAGGGATGAGGACACTATCACTTAGTTAACTAACAACTAAAGACAACTAATACCTATTGACATAAGTTTAAAGTATTTTAATTAAATACTTTAACTTATTACATTTATTCAAATATCAACTAATGATTAATTAAGCTAAGTTTTATTTCTAACATATACTAAGGGAGTGATAGCTCTACTTACTCCATAAATGCTAAGGTTACACCACATAGTCGTTACTTTGAACAAGGACTCTTAAGGTGACTTCCAAGGCGGTCTTCACCACTCAACACGGTGTCGGACTTGAAGAGAAGATAATTCTCCTTACCCCACAAATACACCAAACCTAGAAGGAAGCAACATACTTTGGATAAAGTTAGACCATTTCGTTCCTAAAAGATGGGTTCACGAAAATTATGCTAAACATACCGAATATGACACTAAGCTCAAACTAGGGGTCTTATTTACCTAAACTAGGAGGTGTCATCAAGTACAAGGTTTAAGTTTATTCTATGGTTTCAATTTCTTCTACGCCGAGAAGGATCACACATGAAGACAAGTTATGAACAAATCTTATAGTAGGGGGGTTATATTCCTTTATTACATTTTCAAGGTAAGACACACAACACCAATTATTTAATCATCTCCTACACACTAGAAATGCACTACAAGATATTATATTCAAATTCATATAACACAAATATATATATATATATATATATATATATATATATATATATATATATATATATCTATCTATCTATCTTGTTTATCATACATAACTATGAATCAAAATTGTAGCTATGATTAAATACACATTTCCCAAGGTATCCCTAAAACTAACATCTCATACATATTAGAAAATTTCAAATACAACTTTTCTGTAACATGGGACTACATTATACATATATACATTTTACAATGACCTATATAAATTACAATAATAAACAATGAATTACAACACCTTTTCGTCATCTTTCTTACATCCTGCAAAACCATGTGAGCATGAAATCAATGATAAATCGCTGGCATGACATCCACCCTAATCTAGCATAATTATCATTTTTAGTTTCCCATTTACATAATAACATTAATAATTTTCATTCGAAAGGAGAAGGTTAGAGACATATTTATTTCATTTTAGTTCACTTCATTTCTTAACCAATGAGAGAGAAAGAAATAGGGAAGAGAGAGAAACATTATTTTGCCAAAAGTTCAATTTCACACAAATCACACAGTAGAGTTTCAAGTAGTTATTTACAGTGTCAACAAGTTTCCACGATGGTTTGACCACCCAACAGGGGTCCTACAACTTTCTTTTTTACATTTTCCTACTAGTTGCAAAACGTTCAATTTAGGCTCGAGGTGAAGAAACCACTTTCAAATGTTGTCCTCTGATGAGAAAACACACCACAAGTAAGTTTTTACGTGTCCTCCTATACACCAAGAATTCACAGGAACTAATGGAATTCAAAACCGATGAATGATTTATGTTTAGCGGCTAGTTTTTGGTCATAATTGGCCTAGTTGCAAATGATCAAAAGTTAGCTCGAGGGCTCAGAAACCACATCTAAAACTGACGTTTGATGGATGAACGCACAACAAGAAACTTCCTACAAGTTCCCCTATATATGGAGAATTCACTAGAGTCGATGGGACAGAGAACTAGAAAGCGGTTCTCGAATAGTGACAACTTTTCTAAAGCCACTGGTCATAATTGGTCTAGTTTGACCTAGTCAAACTATGACCAAAGGCCTTAAATGCCATTTCCAAACTATCAAGAAGAGTTTTTCCCAAACTGAAGTTTCCAAGAAATTTTCTAGTAAAAATACTAGAATTTGTGAAGGCAGATAGGCATTTCATTTCTCAAAGTTCACACGGCGAGCCAATATGAAACCCAACTTTTGAAATTTACCAGCTTCTTACAACTGCAAGACGGTGTAACAAGGCTCCTATAAGGGTGTCAAAAATATCACAAATGATCATTCGAGGTTGATTCAAGGATTGAAGTGACTCCTCACATAACAAGGTACACTTAGGAAACTTAACATCTCCTTTTCGGAGTTACGAAGGTTATTTTGCAAGTCTCTGAAAATTGTGATTTATCTATTTTAACAAGAGAGCGGTCAACATATTTATAGGGTGCTCAACTTCAACTTGTCAATAAAAAAGGGGTACTGTAGCAATCTGGTTTCATCAGGAAGTTTGTTAGATCATCTCAAAATGAGGGTTTGAGTTTATGCTTGTCTACCAAGGAATATTTTAATTGCGCAAGCTATGGTATGACGTCTTTTTGTTTTGAAAACAAGTTTATTTAAAACTATCAATTCTATGATAATGCTACATTTTAAAATTTAATTTCGCTGCAAATGAAAAACTAAAGAACAAAAATTATGAAAGATAGGGAGAGATGAACCATGCCTGTGGAGCGAAGTTGACCGAAACTAAGGGATTCGGTTCTGCATCACAATTAAGCATTTCGTGAAATCACAGTTCTTTTCACATTTTGACAAATATATTGTGAGTGGTCTCAATGCTCCCACACTTTGCATACACTACAAGGGAAGAATGAGGTGCTTGTAGGCCTCCACAAAATCGATAAATAAGCAAGTCATTAAAATTTACAACACATGCATGAGGGAATAGATCCTTAAAGACACCACCAAAATACTCTTGTGTCCTGCACACTGGCATTCGACTAAGAAACTTAGGATTTCTGTAAAACTACACCCCCTGATGAATCACAAAAATATTCTCCCATTTCTTCTCCTTTCCCTTCCCCAACCCATTTTCTTTCCTTTTAACACAAATCCATGGGCCATTATCAAAGCATGATTTGCAAGTTTCATAGATGGGAACGTTACAAATGCTTGACCCCTCATTCACCTGCCTACATCAAATTTACACCAAGTCTGGATTTGGCTTCCTCCATACTTCAGCCTCTAAGTCAGTAGCTTTCTCAAAGTTTCCAAGCCTTTTCAACAAAACCATTTCATGCATAACCTACAGTCTATGTTTCCCATAAGACCACGTTTTTGTAAGACATTCTGTCGAAAATTTTATACACCATGTATGCTCCCACATTTTGCACCCATGCCTACTAGGGTATCTACAACCACGTCTACCTAGGCATTCCCGACTACAACATCTGACGAAATTCCTATTCTAAATCCTCCATTTTGGCACAGGCTGGAGGATGTTGGAAAAGGTTGTGAAGCCTATCCTGCATTTCTTGAAAGGTTCTATGGCCTTTTTAACAAACCCATTTTACACATATTTTTCCATCATTGCAATCCATCAAGCCATGTTTCAGGCATTTAGTCAAACAGTTCACATGCCAAGCGCATGATTCCACACTTGCATACATATCTACTAGAGAACTTGCAATTTCAACATTTGAAAAAAACAAACCCCTTTCCATTTTCCTAGAATGGATATTCATGTCCTTCTCAAAGCATTTATTTTAGCACAAGCGAGGAGTGTGCTAAAAAAAAAAAAAACACACATGGGGTTTTCACGTAGAGGAAGACTATGAAAGAGACAAATCTTGCAAAGACAATACATGGGAAGAGCATGAGATGCAATTTCAATGCCTTAATTCTCTACAACATCTACTCAAATAAAATATAAAGAGCAAGAAGGAGAAGTGGTAGTCATTGTCTACCTCGAGGATGGAACTGCAAAAATGGTTAGTGCATGAAGAACATGTTCCCAGATGCAGAAGAAGTAGATCAATATAGAAAGAAAATATGCTTGAATGCAGCGCCTCCCAATCCTCAATCTTCTCCCTTTTTTAGCATACAAAAAAAACAAAACCACGGCGGGGAAAAAAATCTCTTTTGAAAGACAAAATATCTTGTTTCAGACATATACAGATCCATATCAGTCAAATTTGTGAATAGTAATGTGAGGAGATATTCAGGTTTTGCTTTATCAATGTGCAGGACTGATTAAACCCATCATGGTACTCATTGAAGGGTGACTACAGCTAGGAATGCATTTGCACAGTTCCCTTTACATTCTGAATTCACTAAAATAACCAATTACAACTAGATTTACAATATTAACTTGGGTTTTGCCTTTATTCAGGCCTTGGATCCCAAATAAAGTGCTTGCATCATTATCGAAGGAGAATGACATTTATGAAAAGGCGTTTAAGAAGTGATGCCCTTCATAGATGCCCACAAGTCACATCTTCACTTTTAAATTTTAGTCAACCGTGTCACATGAAAATTTAAATGTTTTATTTGTTTGTTTCACCCAAAATATTATCACTAAAATTTGACATCTAACTACGAGAGGTGGCACTACAAGTGCCCTCGCAAAATGAGTCAAGTGCCACTAGATCCACTCAAGCCGGGTTCACCATCGTCGCCACAGGAGCCGCTCACAAAGTCATTGTCCCTCCCTAATCCATGGTTGTTTTGACACCCCGCCACCTCAACGGTAATGAGGATGGAGTTGCAAACATCATGAAGGAAGTTTGTTGGTCCCTCTACAACTACTTCTTCTCGTTGGCCTTCTCTACATGCAAGGGGCAACGCTATGGGCTTCTCTCCTCTTAGTTGAGGGATTATGGTTCAAATTGCTACCCAATACCTCTGCGGATGGCCAAATTGTTCGGGGTCCTCCGCTAATAATGAGAAGTCTACCATTGGAGCCATCATGTCTCAAGATGGTCCTCCTCCTCTCGCCTAGTGTTGCAGACCACCTATGCTGATGTTCTAGTCTTTCACTTCACCTTTTAGTGCTTATTTTTGAACCATGACTCTATCCAACCATCTTTTATCGCAACCTCTTTTATAATAATATGATACTTCCAATCATTTTTTTAATATCTTTGTTAGTGCAAAATCACAAAGATCCCCAATGTCTCGAACTAGATGGGTTGAGACTCTTAGTGTGATAGCATAACATGGAGCATCTCTCAAAGTGTGGGACTTTGAAATCGAGAGAGCTCTCCAGATGAAGGTTGGTTCCTATTCCTTTGTTCAGGTGCACAAAAATAAATTGCAGAGGATCTACTCTAAACCTACTCTATCTTACCAAGGGGACAGGGTTGAGAAGATGCGAAAGAAATAAACCTAAGCTAACAAGGTGATGCACCAAAGGAATGTTAAACACCTATTTTGCAATTTAACATAAACCATAGAAATGCAATACAACCACCATGCACAAATAACCAAACTATGCAATGAGAGATCAGAAGATAACAATGAACACATGAGAGGGTTGAGAATCACCCACAAACATATATTATTGCTCCAGTTTGATACAAAGACATTACAGTTAACCAAGAGACAACACTTTGTATTACAATTTGAATGGGAGGTTTGGACTCCACGAACTTGTCTACAGACCAGAGGAGAAGGGAGGGTGCAAAACAAAAATATCCAACCCTTTACAATGATCCCAACTCCTTCTTTTATAGATGTAGTGAAGAGGGAAGAAGAAAAGAGGCGGGAAACTTGATTTGAATCTCAGCTACCGGCCATCAATGCCGCCAGTAAATCCGCCCATAATCTGTCAAGTTTGTCGCTCTATCTATTCGGTGTGTTGAAGAAGGAAGAATAGAGGATCAATCAAATCGAGATCTGGCAAATTGAAGCAATCGATTATGCATTAATGGCCTGAAAGATGTTTTCCCATTTTTCACCCACCTAACCTTGTCAAAATTAAAGTTTCATGCTTCCATGGTGTAGATGAGGTCGAGACCTTTCCAATGGTGCCAAATTTGTTGGATTTTGGGCAATGGATCGAAAGATATGTCCATTTGAATGTTTCAGTCGGGTTCATACAAAAATGGAGAAACCAAAGCACAGAACGCAGTATGTGGGCCCGAAACTCACTTTTTGCCTTTTGGCACCAAAAATACAAAATGCAAAAATGCTCCGCAGCCCTCGTAATTCATTTTTGTCAAAAACCATCTTTGGGCCCGCCGGTTTGCATTTTCCATTTGCGTGAAAAGTCCTTCCCAATCCCGTCGGCCCGCATGTAATTTACGCTGACAAGTGGCTCCTTGGGCATCAGCGGAGGTGTGGTTCATTTTTATACTTTACGCCTTTCAAGCCAAAAAGTTCGAATTGCCTCCAACGACCCGCCTTCCCACCTTGACTTTTCAACATGGCCACGTGGCGAGCCTGCATGTTTAGGGACCGCGTTTGGATTTTGCTTTTGAAATCGCGCCGAAGAGACACGTGGTGCCTTCCGTGGCTTTGCTCTGTTTCCTTATGTTTTGGCTAAGTCCTTTTATTTGGCGGGGCCATATGTCTAACCCGGAACACGTGGAGACTTAGCGCTTGTTTGGGGAACCCGCTTTAGATTTACCTTTAAAGATGCGCCAAGCCTACATGTGGCGCCTTCCACGAGTCTGCGATACTTAGCTAATTTGGGTCGATGCCATTTTTAACCCTAGACACGTGGAAGCCTCGCGCTCATTTGAGTCTCCGCTTTGGGTCCCGCCTTTAAATGTGCGTCGTTGAGACACTTGGCGCATTCCGCCAACACTCTTACACTTTTCAATGGCTAGTGCAACTTTTGGGGCTCTGACACGTGGAGGCTTAGGCACTTGTTTGAGTCTCCGCTTTTGGATTTACTTTTTGGAGATGCGTCGATGAGGCACGTGGAAGCTTCCGCCGTCTCCTCCATACTTAGCCAATTTGGGCTTGCTCAGAATCATTTGTGAAGCCCGAAGACTTTGAGCCTTTCCCCGTTTCTCTCCTGAGAGCCTCTGGTTTCTTTGACACTATTTTCCTCCTTAGCCGACCCTACTCCTCCATTTTCGAGCCCGTCTCGCAACCTGATCGTTAGATTTGAAACGTGGGCTTGTGCGACTTTGAAGTAACCTTCAAATTTCTCCTTGCGCAGGGTCGTGTTTGCTCAATTTTCCCGTGAGCAAAACCGAGATAACAATCTTCTCTTGAATTTCTTATTGACTAATCCCTCAAACCTACTTTAAAAAATAGAGCTGCTAATACAAAATAAATCCACAAAACACAATTAAGATAAACAAATTTAGCTTTACAACCCGTACAATTGCTTTAGCAAATCTCCCCGAGAGTCCCATACAAAATGTCGGCAAGAGTTCGTCTGGTCCGTAATATTCCCTCCTAAGTACTACGTCGGACAAAGGTCGGCCACGATTTTTGAAGCACGGCGGAGTTTTCCATTATTCCGTTTCAGGCTTGATTGGTATTTAGTACCAAACAATACAAACTTTCAAGGGTTCATGCCTCCAAATACGTCGGCATAATTTGAACCATGTGCTGGGCCTTACAAAATTCAACACGTGCAAACTGATTGCACTGCAAATGATAAACCAGATCAGCACACAGTTTTTATAAAACTACAAACCAGGTAGGTCCCCATAAGAAGTTTTTTTCTTAAAATAATATCCGATTTGAAGTGCAATTGGCGGAGTCAAAAGTTAGAGAAAGTTGGAAGGAGAAGTGTATTAATCCTTATCTAGTGGCTGAGAAAACTTGGGAGAAGTAAAAGTTTTTTTTTGGGTCTGTTTGAAGAAATCTCGATTGTACAAAACTGCAATTGAATTAAGAAGTTGTGAAATATGGAGAACGAGGAGCATAAATGGAAAGATATAAATCTTCCAACGCTAATTGGGAAGAAGCAGGAGCCAGAGCTTGAGAGAGAAACAGGGGAAAGAAGAAGAGGGAGGGATATTCTTGTGGCGGTAGATCATGGGCCTAACAGTAAGCATGCATTCGATTGGGCCATTGCGCACCTCTGCAGGATGGCTGATACACTACATCTTGTTCATGTTGTTTCCAGTTAAGTATTGCATTTCTATCCATCTCCCTTCTTTCAAGCATGGATTTTAAGTATTGCAATTCTATCCATCTCCCTTCTTTTAAGTATTGCTCTTTTTAGATAGATTGTAAGTTTAAGCCTCACTGTGGTTGGATGATTTGCATGTTTGATAGCTCCAAGAAGTTTTAGACACAGACTTCTTCCTCTGTATTTTTGTCACATGGAGTTTTTCTTGCATCAGAATTGCTATATACAGCTCAAAGGGATCTTAACATATCAGAAGTTTCTGTGCTTTCGGCAATCCTATCATCTTAAAGGGATCTTAGGATATCTATAGATTCTAATGCGATTATTTCTATTACTTCCAAAGAGTTTCAGGGAATGGGAAATCTTACCGCTCCAGCTATAGGGCCCTTTCTGGTTCGTGGTGTGCCTTGTTTTATTCTAATTTTTCCATGGAGGGTATTTTGGGCAGTCACTTATGCTGTAAGTTTGCAGATGCTTAATTTTAGCCTTTTAGAGATATGCCCTCCACATCATACATAGACAACACCCAGTTTGGTAGGGCAAGTCCTCTGCAAATCAAATGCATCGTAGAGGGTTTTAACTCTCCTTTATAGGGGCTTGCCACCGAGTCTGGTAGATGATATTATCTATCGTATGGTACACTCGGGTGAAACCATCGGACTTCTACGTAGCCTCCTACAATTACATGTAAGTCTCTGAGTTATCAGGATTGCCTGCCTATGTCAACTGGTGTGTATGGTTTGTAGTGTCTTAATAAGAGTAAGCAAGGGTTTAAGCTCACTGCTAGGTTTTTTTTTACTGCAAGGGTTTGGGACTTACCCTAATAGGGCCATACTCTCTAACTCAGCTGTGGTGAATTTAAGTCAAGATGCAGTCTACTTTAGTTTTCTATGTTGCAATCTAGCTTAGTCTTGACTAGAAAGAAAGAAAGAAAATTATGTTGATTTCCATGAATGATCAAACTAGGTCAATGAGACACAGGTAAAAGTAGCAAACTAGGATGCAAAGAGGGGCTCCCACCGTATCAAAAACTCTCTGGAACTAAAACCCAGAGTGAAATAGAACCTTATAAGAAGGGGCAGAGCTAAGGCACGGCAAGTCAGCATTTACAAAGCCATAGAATACAAAACAATTATGATATGCAGAATGGCCTGGACTAAGAGAACTTGGCTAGAAGCAGGGAACTGCTCCGAGCATTTCTCTTAACGAAAAATGCCCAACAATCCAAGGGTCAGTTCTATGTACACTTGACTCTGTCATTTTTTTCCACACTCGAGTCATTTATTTTTCTTTATTGGAAGTCTTGTTTTTGCACCCTATGCCTTTGTTTAAAGGCTGTCAAAAGAGATGGTAAATCATACAAACATGAGCATCTTTTACATGTGATATAAAATTTATTTGGTGATTAGGGCACAATGTCGTGTCTGAACATGTTTGAGACTAATGTCTTTTCTGCACCTAACATAAATATGTTACTTAGTTCACATGAATGTTATGTAGATATAATAGAAACATAGGATTTTTTCCACATCTAATTACTGATTAGTATTAAATGCCCATGTTCTTAATTAGATGATCACGACTCTTGTCATCTTAAACAGCACTACCAGTGTGCAGGGTATATTTGTATTTACATAGAAACTATGCTATTTTCTAACAATATGTAAATTGACACTGATAGAGGCCAATTTCGATGTGTTATGCGGTTTTCTTCGAAACTCAGATTCAAATAATGAGGACTTGGTTGGCGCTCACACAATCTTTGATGGAAAATTTATCATTAGAGGCATATGATGTGGCTATGGTAAGGTTAATGGTTAATACTCATCGCTGTTAGAATTTCTGTTCTTAGATGTAGCAGAGCCTTGTATTCTTACTTCTTTGCATGTTGCTTGTGGTAACACAAAGGTTCAAACAGAAGCTAGGATTCTGGAGGGTGATGTAGGTAAGGCAATTTGCCGCGAAGCTGTGAGGATCAAGCCTGCTGCCCTTGTGTTGGGTACACGAGGTCGAGGATAGTCCAGAGGTAATATCTGTTCATTTTTAATAGTTTACCCTTTGAGCAAGAAAGTTTGCTTAAAATAGTCTATATCTCTCACAGGATATTTGGATTGTAGTTGCTACTTATCACAGTATATAAATTTGAAAGATTTTTTGAGTGCTGAATTACCATTTATTATGAAGTGTGTTGCAAGGGAGTGTAAGTGAGCACTGCTTCCATCACTGCTGCTGCCCTGTGGTGATTGTTCCTCCCAAAGGTGAAGGGCATGTACATTATTCTATTCTTTTTTTCATTAGCTAACAACCCCTATTGTCATAGTAGTGCTGTTCCTGTATATAGAATCTATTGTTTCCTCATGGGAGATCATACCCATTCTAGCTAGATTATGCTGTTCATTGTGATTTAGGTAAACACCCCAATTTTGAACCGTGCATTTACAAGAAAGAAGAATTTTGGGAAATAACTTTGTTTATAGAGAAACCGCATCAATCTCCCAGATCCCCTTCAAAACCTATTCTCAGAGTGATGACCATGCAGTTTTACGGAGATCCGAGAGGTTGATGTGGTTTCTCTACATATAATGTTATTTCCAAAACTTCATCCTTTTCAAAATATTGACATTGGATCTTAAAATTGTAAAGATGGCATCTATTCATATGTACGTAATATTGAATGTGACAGAGTCTGGCGACCAATCAGTACTATAGCAGCTGGGCTATTTGTTCTTTCCAAAAGGGCGCAAGGGAATTTGGTGTTCTTTTACTGCCATTTTGAGCTAATGATAGTTTGTTCTTTCAGTAGAAATAATTTGGCAATGTGTGTTTGTGGATTGATCTATTTCTGAAGGCGACTTTCCAGTTCCCTGCTTAGCCAGCAGGCGAATTTCCCATAACTCACTTCCTTATGGGAACAGGGGAACATTTTCATTTCACCTGTATATTGATTTATTTTCACAACCCCTATGTTTTGACCTGAGTGTTTGAATTCTTCGTAATCCTTAAATGTGTACTGAATATTAAGGCATCTGAACTGATGGACACAGTCTGTCATACTTTCTAATGAATTATTGAGCTGTGATATTTTGGACCAATGTAGTTAACACATCTGCTTTGATCAAGATTATGATTAGTTTATTTCGTATTATAGTTTGATATTATGTAAGGCTTAAAACATGTCCATGCAGCATATTTTCTTTGACAGAGGAATCTGAGCAAAATCAGTTGGATATGTTTCATGGCCTGGACCATTTATTTCAACTACAGGGAAATTGCAAATGTCAGTGCTCAATTATTTGGAAGATTTATTTCATCAAACCTCGTTGTTTTTGAACAATCTAGTGAAACGTATTGATTGTGGAGAAGAATTTCAATATTTAATTAGTTTGGAATATGGTCTTTCCAGATGCAAAACATTAAATCTAATGAAAGAATATATGTTTATGTTTTCAAACAATTATCTAGAAACCTTTAATAATTTTCTGAAGGGTTGAATGCCCCGTACATACACAGAATGATTTCAGTAATGAAATGGTGACCTCCTTTAATTTCTATCCAAAATTCTTTTACTATTAGAGAGCACAAATAATTGCATAACATTTTTCACCATGGACATGTCTGATTCTATAATGGGGATTTTCATTGCTAACATGCTGTTTTTCATTTATAAAAAAATAACATGCATAGTTAAACAAGTTTACATGAGATTACCAAGGGATAAGTATGATTCCTTGCAATTACAGTTTTGGGTGAAAAGATCAATTGCTTTAAAGTTTCTAACTTCTTGGTAACAATATTTTTACAGTTGAAAATATTTTTAACAGGGGTTCACAGATTTCAAATAGTACCTTTTGTTAAAGATTCAAAAATGGCAACAAAAGATTGAATATGAAACTTTTCACTTGAGGTGCAAAAAATGCCATAGAATAGGGCATTTCACCAGAAAATGTCCCACTTTGGCCAAACACAAGGAAGAAGGGTTACCTCAGGCTAATATGTTGGGCAAAAATAACATTATTAATGTTGGATCTGCAAAGGCACCTGAAATAAGGAAAGAGAATGAGCCTTGGGTTCCAACAGATGGTATTGATAGAGGGGAAAAAGAGCAAAATAAAAAAGAATGGAAGCAATTGTTTTAAATCAGCCAGATCTGAAATACAAGAAGGTCAAAAAGGGGTTCCAAACTCCAATAAAAGAATGAAAGGATTTGAGGAGATCCAGCCTTAACTTCCAGAATAACTAGATCGTATGCTGGAGGGATAGCAAAATTTGGAAGTAGCTCAAAAAAGTAGACCTTCAAAGAAAGAGTTCAGGAAGAAGCAAACAGACAAAGATATTGCAGATGGGACTCAAAGTCAATTGAGCCATCCGGAAAATGCCTCCCCATTCTTTTTAGATGAAGATAATCTCTTGGAATATTAGAGGGCTGAATGGAAGCTCTAAGCAAAGAATACTCAAAGATTTAAGAATTTCAAGTAGACCTAATATTTTGATATTACAGGAAACTAAAATGAAAAAAGTGTCCTAGAGAATTGTAAAAAGAATTTTTGGGTTAACTCGGAATTTGCTGCTGTTGATTTTGAGGGAGTTTAAGGGGGCATGGCTATTTTTGGGATAAAAACTTCTTACTTGTATGGTGATCTTTGACACTAATACTCATTTTGTTAAGTTTCATGTTATTGATAATAATTTTTCATGGATCCTCTCAAATATTTATGCACCTAATACTATAAATGGAAGAAGGAAGATTTAAAGCTCTTTAGAAATCAATGTAAAAATGATAATTGGCTTGTTATGGGAGATTTCAACTCCCCTCTCAATCCTGGAGAAAAGCAAGGTGGTAATTTTGAATACTCCAATGGCATGGATGAATTTGCTGACTTTGTCTCTGATTCTAATCTTGGATGTGAAACTTCATGGTAATCAATTCACCTGGACAAATAGAAGAGTTGGAAGTGACATGATCCAGGTTAGATTAGATAGAGCACTTATATCAGCCAACTGGATTCTACATCAGGATTTTCATTTATCTTCTTTACCCAGAATTGGCTTTGATCATAATCTGATAGTGTTAAATCTTTTCAATTGGGTAAAACCCATGCATAGCTCATTTAAATTTGAAAAGATGTGGATGGATCATGAAGACATTTCAGATCAGATTAAAGAATGGTGGAAATGGGATGGAGGGAAAACACTCAATACAGGGTAATTCGGAAATTAAAAAATGTTAAAAAGTAGGGGAGAACTTGGAATAAAGAAGTGTTATCCATTTTTGCCCCTTAGGAAAAATGGATGGCCACGACCTTGACGCAGACAAAATTGAAGGGGACCATTCGGCCATGGGAGTTCACATTTTGGTTCCGAAAATTAGGTTGCAAAGCGGTCGACAATGGAAATGCAAGGTCGGCAAAGGAATGGCCAAGGGAACGTCAAATGATATTAGAGCTCGAGCAAGAAAGGACTAGATCAACTCGGTCGAGATCAAAAGGATTCTGGTTGGATACCGACATGTAACTTGCTTAGCAAATCGAAGAAAAGAATGTAGGCCCAAGCCCAAAGTTTGGGCATTCGGCATTTCAAAGACAAAGCGGGGTGAAAAGGAAGCAACAAAGTCTAAAACCCCGAAGTTTAAATTTCGGACTTTCGGGTTTCGGAGTTTCAGAGATGGGAAACGATCGATTAGAAGTTAGATTCAAAAGTCTTGAAATCTCGAAAGTCCGAAGTCCAAAAGGGTTCGGATTTTGGAGGTCCCGATTTTGGACTTTCAAAGGCCCTGGTTTCGGTGGTCTTGAATTCGGACTTCGTGAGGTCCCGGTTTTGGTGGTCTCGATTTCAGAGTTTCAGAGGTCCTGGTTTTGAGGCTTGGGTTTCGGAGTTTTGGAACTCTCAAGCCAAAGTAGCAAATGAACAATAACTCAACCTCAAAGGTCGAAATATTCGAAAGTCTGAATTTTGGGATTTCGGAGGTTGCATGCATTTCGAATCGAAAAATTAAGATTAAGAGTTCACAATTAATATAATATGGCACCTTGATCTTCATATGACCATAAATTTTGACTGGGAGCTTGGATTTGCACAAGAAAGGACTTTTTGGAAATCTCACAAGGTCCTCTACACAACTAAAACTGGTTATCTTAATTTAAGTGGGACTAAGTTCTTCAAAATGAAGAAATACGACCCTCCATTTTAGAGGGTGTCATATTTCTCACCTACCACAATGATGGGGTATGGGTTTCCTTTCTTCTCCAACAAGGAAAAGTACAATGAAGTATGGGTTTTGCAATGACATTCATCATTGTTGTAGGAGATTTTAATGCATTTTAAGGTGGTCAAAGCAAGGATTCAAATTCTTCTCTCCCCATTTCTCTCATTCTTCATATATATTGTAAGGAGGGTCATTGTTTTAAGGTTGGACACCTTGTATATGTCCCTCCCTTCTTCTTCTTGTATGTAAGAGATTTTGTGGAGATTCTAAACCTCCCTACTAGACATTGTAATGCAAAATTTGTTCCTTTGGCCCTAAATGTGATGTATTGTATCAACTTTGAGAGTAATAAAATCATATTTGTGGATGTTTCAAACCCTCTTTTGTGTTCTATTGCATCTTTCTTATCTTTCATTACATACAAGGTTATTGTGTATTGTTGTGTTTTCATTACAATTTTTAGTTGTGTTTATCATACAGGTTGTTTAACATCCTTTTGGTGCATCACCTTCCCTTAGAGTAGGTTTTAATTTTATGCATTTTCTCTAACTCTGTCTCCTTGGGAAAGCTTTAGATTAGGGTTAGATTTGCAAATCTTTGCACTTTGGAGTAGTTGGCACTAGGTTAGGATAGGAATCCGGCCTTCTCCGGAGGGTTATCTCGATTGCAAAGTTCCACACTTAGGGATAACTCTATGTTTGCCAAATCACACAGACGGTCTCAATCCTTCAAATTGCAAAAGTTAGGGGTGCTTGTGATTTTGCCATAATAAGAAGTTTTTGGAAATATTTTTGAAAGGAAAAAGAATTTAAAGCAAAAATCGAGGAGCTTGAATCTCAAATTTCTAGAAATGGTATGACATTGGAGGATCAATTTACAGAAAATAAACTTTTATCTGAGTTGCATATGGTTTGTAGTAGGCAAGAAACTTTTTGGAGGCTCAAAGTTGGGGCCATTTGGCCGAAAGAGGGAGATAGAAAAGACCCTAAGGACATAAAGGTTAAAGCTCTTAGATTCTATGAAAAATTGCTTAGAAAATAGAAAATAGTGCGAGATAATGGAGATTCAAAAACATCAAAATCCTCTTTTTTTTTGATAAGGCAGAGGCCATTCAAAAGTTTTGGGAAGATAGTATAGTTGAACAAAGATTCAAAAACATCACCAAATCAATCACTTTGGAGGAGCTTCAAAAGTTGTTTTTTCTCTTGAAGGTGATAAGGCACCAGGTCCGGATGGGTTCTCCATTAATTTATTTCAAAAATTTTGGGAAATATGTTCGGCAAATCTACTCAAAGGCAATAAATGAGTTCTAAATGAGTTCTATATAACAAGATACCTCCTTAAGGAGCTAAATAACACTCACATTTTGCTTTCTCCAAAAAAATGGATGCTAAAGACTTTAAGGACTTCCGCCCTATAAGTCTGGTAAATGTAATTTATAGAATCTTTACAAATATTATTGCCACAAGAATCTAGTCTATTCTTGTTGATATAATCTCAAAGCAACAAAGTGGCTTTATAAAAGGGAGGATAATTCAAGACGGGTGATCATGGTGCATGAAATTATTCATTCAATGGATAAAAATAAAAAAGCTGGTATGGTAATGAAACTTGACATGAACAAGGCTTTTGATAGAGTTTTTTGGAATTTTTTGATAATGTTTTGGATAAATTTAGTTTTCAAAATAAATTCAGAAGGATTATTCAGGCTTGCATTTCTACGGCTAGATTCTCAATAGTGGTCAATGGTGAGCCGGTGGGATTCTTTTCCAATAATAGGGATTAAGACATGGAGATCCTATATCCCCTCTCCTTTTCATTCTAATGGTTGATAGCCTTAGAAAATCCATTACCAAAGTTGTCAATGATGGGATTTTAAAAGGAATCAGACCTACTTCTACAAATCAAACTGCTTCACATCAATAATTTGCTTTGATGATACAATTTTACTTTTGATGGCCTCCATCCTTGAAGCTAAGGCTATTAAGTCTATTCTGAAATTTTATGAGGTTTCCTCAGGGCAAGAGGTTAATTTTGATAAGAGTTCCATCTTCTTTTTTAATACTCCACTAGAAAGGAAAAAAGAATCGCTCATATTCTGGGTTGTAAAATTAGTTCTCTGCCCACAACCTATCTGGGTCTTCCTCTTGGAACTAATAAAGTTTCCACAACAGTCTGGAATGGTTTGCTTGATAGGGTTCAGAAGAAAATGGCTAGATGGAAATGGGCTATTCTCTCAAGTGCTGAAAAATTTCTTCTAATTAAAAACACATTGCAGAATTACCTATTTACATTATGACTCTTTATAACATTCTATGAACATTTATGGAAAAAATTGAAAGGATCGATTTTTTTTTTGTAAGCGTGAAATGAAATAAATATTCAGGTATCATTTGGTGGCATGGGATCAAGTATGTACACCTAAAATAAGAGGTGGGCTAGGGATTAAGGATATCCGAAAAATGAATATGGCTTTAATTGCAAAATTGGGATGGAGAATGCTAACAAAGGAGCAACCCTGGATTGAATTAATTAAGGCCGAATACCTAGCTCAACAAAAAGTGAATTCTTTCTTTTATGATGAGCAGTTACCTCAGGGTTCCATTGTTTGGGATAACTTGATCCAAACGAAGAATTTTATCAAGCAAGGGTGTAAATGGAAAGTGGGAAATGACAGTGATATTCAGTTTTCGAGTGATAACTGGACTAATTTTAGTTTAAATGATAAATTTGGCTCTATCAAAGATATTTTAGTTCAAAAGTATGGAACTAAAGTCAAAGACTACATTGAAATGGAGGGAAATAGAAAAATATGGAATCAGGTTAGTGTGGAGATGAATGAGCCAAATTTCATGATTTCCTCACTCCAAGAGTAGTTAGATATCATCCCACTGAATCAAATTAATGTCAAGGATGAGCTTGTTTGGAATAACTCATTTGATGGAGAATACACTATCAATTAGGATACAATTCTTTTTCGAAAATATTCATTATGATTTAAAATTGAATAGAATTTGGTTGATGAACTAACTCCCAAAGTCAATTTCTTCTTTTGGCTTGTACTCAGAGGAAGAATTCTCACGAATGATAATTTAATCAAGAGATGTTTTATCATGCCAAACATGTGTTGCATATTTAAAAAGGAGGCTGAGGACATCAAACATCTTATGTTACATTGTGATTTTGCTTCAAAGATATGGTGTTTTGCTTTTTCAAGGTTCATATCATTGGACATTTCCAAAGGAAATTTCACAAACTTGGGAACAATGGGACCCTCATACAATCATTGCATAGTTAGGAGATTATGGAAACTGACTTTTCCTCATATAATATGGAGAATTTAGAAAGTAAGGAATGATATAATATTTAGAAACAATAGGAAGATCTGTAAAAAAAAACTTCAATAAGATTGGTAATATAGTTAAAGGTAATATTGAAAGATTTAAACCTCCCAAGATCAAGAAATATCCTAGAAGATGAAGAGGTTATTCTTTCAAATTGGAAGATTGATATTGAAAATGTTTAGAATCAAAGAACTCCAACCATTGATAGGTCTTTAATACAATGGATCCCCCTCCTAATTCTTGGTATAAACTCAACTTTGATGGAGCCTTTAAGGGCAACTCAGGTGCAACTGGTGGTGGAGGAACTATACGGGATCAAGAAGGTTGTTTAATTGCTGTTGATGCAGGTAGAATGGGACACCAAACTAACCATTATGGTGAAGTTTTATCATCTTTATGGGGCCTAAGAATTGTTGTTATCTCTTGAAAGTGCACCCTATAGAGATGACTGCAGGGGTTCTAAGCTTTCTCTGGATATCTCTCTTTCGTAGATACAATGGAAACACCTTAGGTCTGTGGGTATACCTATTATTAAGGTGAGTCTCCGAGTATCAAGGCTAGTTCCTTCTTGATGTATCCTAAACTAATTTTAAGGGGTTTTGAGGGTAAAAAGATGACTGTAAATGAATTGAAAATTAGGGTGATACACCAAACTTGTTGAGGGATTTGACTGAGTACATGCACAAATAATTTGAGAATGGATTCTAGATGCACAAACCAATAGTTTTCAAAGAAAATATTAAGGCAAAACACTTGATGTATTGAGGGAATGATTCACAACAATACTATTAAGATAAACATGCACACTAATATTATGCAGAAATTACTAAATTTGTAGCAAGGTAAGATGATTAATCGGGAATTTGACATTCACAAGAAATAATAAGGTTTACATAAAGACTGCAAATAATTGGAAAGGCATAAATCAATTCTCATTCAAAGGGAAAAATTGGAAAAACTTCTTCAACACTCCTATGTCTAAAAGTCCTCCTCTGTGTGTTACAATTGCACACAATATATAGCAAGTTTATTCATCCCACCCATCCTAAAAATAGGATAAAATTTGTACTCGCCCATGCATCCTATTTTTATCCTTTATCATGAATAAATAAAGGAATAAAATAAAGATGTTAATACAATGAGGCATTAATAGCCTTGGTTACAAAATACATCTCAATCAAACTACAATTGACTATTCTATTTTTAACAAGGTTGGATGAATAACTTGGCTAATAATACAATTTTTTCTTGATGAGTAAGTTTTCTCCAATATATGCAAAATTTGTCTTCTAGTGCTTGATGTGACACTTACAGTTTGATCCACTTACAATTATAAAATTAGCACTTTAATACTGCCCCTTGGGTGCACATGCAAAAATAAATCTCTTTGTGTGTGAGCAAAAATAACTCCTTAACTTGTAATACTTGGAAAAATTATTCACCCATGCATCCATCTTGATGGGGACCACCTATGGTTCTGATGCTGACATCTGTTTTGTTTTCTTGTGGTCACATGAAGAATTGCACTCCTGAGAAAATATAATTTAATAATTTTCAAACTCTCCCATGGTAGGGACCACCCATGATGTGTGCACACTTGTTCTCAAAGGATTACTTAACTCCTTTAGGTCAATCATTACATAATATAAGTCTTTATACTTCCCCTTGGTCGGAAAACATATTTATTTAATGACATAGTTTGATTGCTTTTGATGGAAGACTCATAGCAAATAATATAAGGTTTACCTTTTTCTAGTTGGCACATAGACTATGGTTTTTGTCTTGAATTTAATCATTGGTAAACCCTTTGATTTCATTGTGACTTGGGCATGTATTATTATGTCGGCCCCTTTTAAGATTATCATGGTGTTGGCATTTGATTCTTTTGAGAAGCATTAAGGCTTTGGACCCTTAATCGGTCAATAAAATGATTTATGTTTGATTAATATGGGGTTGGTCCCCTCTTCGCACAATGATTTGACCCTTCTATTTTTGGTGGATGAGACATTGTCCATGATTAATTTTAAAACGTGGTTGAATTTCTTCTTTTGGCGAGGACCGTTGGTCTTATGTGCATGATCACATGTTGTTGATTCTTATGTACCTTTGGTTAGGGTTATGACCTCTGCAATTAAGATGGTCAATGCCTTTTACATCGTTGATTTCACATCATTTGATCTGCACCATTGATCGTGACCCTAGTTAGTTTAGGGTTTTATGGCAAGTTGACATGTTGGTACTTCTCCTACCATGGTCGAGTTTCATTAACTCACTGAGAGTTAAGGTAGAAAAACATCGAGAACCCCATCATTTGTGTATTATCACTTTGAGATCTCTACAAGCTAGCGGAGCTATGTTGAAATTTTTCTATAGCGGCCATTTGAGGTTTTGAAGCTCTGTATTTCTTCCTCATAATCGAGCCATTTATGGGGAATGAAGCTTTTTGCCTTGGTTGTAGTATTTCGAGCTCACTTGGAAGTTGAGTTCTTTGCCTTCACAAGCTCTATTTCTTATTTTGTTTCTTTATACTCATTTGGAAGATCTTAAACGGCTCGGCCATGCATGTTGTCTCAAGCTCTGGTTTTGGCTTTTCCTTGGAGGATTTGCATTGATATTTTCTTGAATCAACATTTCTATCTTTAGTTTTAGCTCAATCTTGGATCGAGCTCCTATCCCTTTTCTGCAACTGAGTTTCCAAGGTAATTTGCGCTTGAGAGCTACAGGTTTTGTCTCCTTTATTTCTTTATGGTTTCTTCAGGTTCTCTTGATGGGTGAGATCTTTGTGTTTCTTACATACTTGTGATTTAATGACACCCTCGAGCTTGAAATGGGTTCTGGGCTTGCTTTAACTCACCATTATTCCCCTGAGCTCAAACGGGTTCTCGGCATGTGATTTTGAGCTCAATTTTTGAGCCATGGAAGATACTTGTGCAACGTCATCTGGTAAGTATATTTCTATTCTCCAATGTATTTACATTATTCTTCTCTATTGGGGTTCAAATTTAATGACTTGATGAACTCCGTTGTTATCATTTTTATATGTTGAGGCCCACATGAGAAAACCCTTGTCTTTCATGGGTATTTGCACATTTTCTTAAAAATGACCGCTTCTTGGTAAAAGGGTTTTCACCATTCCATTGAAAATTGAGCCCTGGTTTTCTGGTGAGTTGTTACTCATTCTTTACGTTGCATAATCTTTCTGATTTTACTTAATTTAGTCACCATTCTTGAGGGTTGTGAGTTATGTATCTTCGCATTTGGTGGCTCGAGCTCATATGGCCTCCCTTTATTAATGCTAGGTTTCAAGAGCTTTGTTTTGTCACCATATTTATATAGATTTGTATGTTTTTTGATGTGCGTATTCTGCATTTTGTGTGATTGTCTCTAGACTTTCAGATTTTCTCAGTCACCAATATTGTGTGAATCAAGGTCATGCTCAAACTAGCGAGTTATGATTTCCTACATAAAACTTTGTTTTGAGTTCGAGACACGGTAAAAGATTAAATGATTCGATTCTTTATTGTTAGATCTTAACTTGAATAGTCATTTTGTTTTATCAATGAATACTCCTGTTTCATTTGTTGTATCCACCATTTGTTGTAGCTTTTGTAGGAAGTGATTACTTCTTTCTTTCTTAATAAAGTTGCTCCTTGTTTTCTACATACCAAACTATGATGGTCCAAGGCTTTCAATTTCTTTTGCTTCAGCTATGCTTGAAAATTAGGGTATATGCCCATATGGCTCCATTATTGTCTTATTTTATTTGCATTCGTTATTACCTTCTATTGTTACTCGTAAGAAAGATAATGACTTGCTTCTTTTGTATTGGTTTACATCATGATAACTTGTTGATGAAGTTGCATAGTAGAATTTCTATTGATCGTAAATTTAACTTGATATGATGTTCTCACTTTCATGATCTATTCTAGATTTTGATGCAAAATTAATATGGATGTTGAAAACTCTCTGAGAATCTACTATTCTTCGATCCCTTGAGGTTTGATGAAGCTTTCTGATTTGTTTTATCATTATATTGTTGTACTTTGGCTCTTAAAATATTCTTAAGATAGTTACTTAATATAACATTCATAACCAAAATGGGTTTGCATTTATGTAACTATGGTGCATTTGTAAGATCAACTTAACTGAAATCACCTCTTGAAGCTTTATATGATTAACTCTTTGCATGGTAGTTTGAATTTTGAGCTTTGCTTGTTAGACCATCATATATCTGAACTGGTTTCTTCTTAGGAAAGCATATTAAATTCATTTTAAAAACTTTTCTTTCTGAATTGGTTCATTTCTCTCTTTTGTAGCTCCATTTCTAAACTATTTCAAATATTGTACTTAATCATTTATTAGTGAAACAATGATGTTGAACAATGATTCTATTATTGATTCCTCAGTAGAACACTTTCTTTGATGTATGCACTCTGTTGATCTTAGCTTCAAAGGTATAATTAATCCATTGTGATGAACCTCCATAAGCTGAAACAAATGGTAGTTTTCCTTTGTCTATACCTGACTTTTGATGAATCCTTACTTGTGCTTTAGGTAGCATTCTACATAGATAAATGCATTACTATTTTGTAGCTTTACTCCATTTCTTCCTAGATGTACCTTCAATCTAAACTAAAATTCTTTCTATCTTTATCATAGACTGTAAATGTGCTTGAATTACTTAAAGTGATCATGTATCAATATTTGTACTCATTCATTCAATAGAATGTGATCACTGTAATTTGAAAACAATGATGGTTCTTTCCATCTCTGCCTTGAATAACAACTTCCTGATCACTTTTATTGGCTGTGATGACTTTGATCTTTTCATTATTTTACTTTCTAGAAATATGAAGTAATGCCTGTTGCAAACTGGTATCTGAAGTGATTTGTTCTTGTACTTCATACTTTGCTTCAACTTGTTATTTCTTGAAAATTTATCCAGATCTCATTATAATCACAACTCCATTAATGCTTGATTGATGCTTATTGCATAATTCATTTTGAGCTTTATCAATCAGATTGTATCTTTATCATTTGTAACTTGCAAACTGTACTTTGATAGATACTTTGCACTTGATTGTAATTTGATCAAACTCTGATATCTTTATCATTTGTAACTTGATCAATATGACATAATTGTAGTTGATCAAAGATAGGATGTATTCTTTGATGTTTTAACTATCTAGAAATTCTTGGCTTCTTCTTCTGCTATCAATTGAACTCACCCCTTATGCATTGTTTTAGTACATTCTCATTACTATGTCCTTAGAATACTCCTTTTGTGTAAATAATTTAGCTTGAGATGATGATATTCTCTTGTAGACAGTAGCTTTGGGGATAGTATGAGACTGCAATCTTATTTTCCATACTGCATAAGTGTACTTTATTTCATCTAAAAATTGTACTTGATGGTTTTGTACTTTGTTTTTGTATCATATTTTGATGATATCTTGGATTTGTATCCTTGACTCTACACTTTGTGTATGCATTCCATTTGTTAGAATCTGCAGCACTAAACTTGCATTTCTTTTATGGATTAGTACATGTATATCTTTTTATATTCAACCTTTAGTCTGAATTGAAATAAATGTACTTTTTGGTTCAAATTGTAGAATGTAATATTTCTGATATGCAAACACAACAATTAATGTTTATTTCCTTCTTCTTACCTATACCGCACATTTAGATAAACTAGTTAGAAAATATTAGGCTTTTTGGCCTCTCTCATGTTCCATAGTTTTCTTCTTTTATCTTTTCTTTTCTGAAATGATTCTAGGAATCATATACACTGATGTAGAATACTGATCTTGTCAATTTTGTATCTGTCTCTGATGTATCTTATTCCTATAACTCATACCTCATGATGTCAGGAGATCCATTTGCATGAAATTAGATAGTACAAGAATATGGATCTAAACCTTGAGCTTGTGACTGATACTATTTCCTTTTTCTGTTCTCGAGTCTGCACAATGCCAATGTGGATAGAGAGGATGAAGATGAAGTAAAGTTGGAGTTGGAAGTGGAGAAACGAAGATGAAATAAACTCAAGGCAATGATGGGTTTTTTCATACTCCTTTACTTTTCTTTCATGCACATGTACCTTCTACTTCAGTAGTTATGAATTGCTTTTGAGTTACATCCCACGGCTTGTGTGGGAAACATTTAAATCCTTTATGAATAAAATATCAAATTTTGGAACTGAGTTGTGTACTTCTTTCTGCATTTCAGTTTTATGTATGGATTGTATAACAAACTAAAAAACTCAATAACATAATTGGATGTATTTAATCATGAAGGAAAGAACCTTAAAATACTTGCAACTTTAGTAATGAAATCTCAACTACATGTAATCTATGCAACTATGTTTTCTATTCCAAAAATAGCATTCCACTTACTCTTTAATTCTAGCCTTCATCAAGCTGATACATCCATCCTTAGGGGATTTTGTGTTCTCTTCTTTGAAGACAAACATGGAATTGTAGGCTATGTGATTTGTTACATTTTGTAATAGCACACATAGCTACAAATTACATGTAATCATTAATTTAATGCAATGAACATATATTAAACTGAATGAACCTCCTAGCTTAGCTCCATTTCAGCAATGCCATCCATTGTAATGAAGTTTCGAGTTTCCCATTTTTGCATAGCTGCAAAAATTGTCAACACTTGCTAAAGAATACAACATTCGAACATTATTGTTGAAGGAGATTCCTTGAATTTAATAAACCATCTAAATCATATTCATCCTCCGGGTTGGACAATTAAGGATTTCATCCAGAATCTATAAATATTTGTCATACCTTCAATAACCTTATAATTGGCCACACCTATAGAGAGGCAATAATGTGGCGATGAGTTTGGATAATTATGGAATTAGTAATAACTTCATCACTTGGTATTATGAGGAAAATACCCTATTGAAGTACAAAAATCTATCACCCAAGATAAATGGGATAGATTACATATCACATAGAATCGCTAATGGGATTTATGTGCTTTATTGGAAATGAAAGTCCGCACATGTGAGAGGAGTACATGCATTTATAATCATCAAATTCTACATGCTCGATGGAACTATAGACGGATGGTTAAAAAGCTATTCAAGAAAGACACAAACAAATTCTTCACAAGTTTTAAGCGGGTTACTTGCAGAGGTAGGAAAATGGGGAAGCTCCTTGCCAATAGAACCCAATGTGATCCCGCATGGAAAGAAAAAAATGAGATATAGAACTACCTGATTGATTGGGGTTGCTAATTTCATTGAGAGAATCCAAGGCCATGACCGAACATCTCTTTGCATTTTTCTGCAGATTGGAAAGAGCGAGAAGGTAAATTATGGTGGGAAAAACGTGTTGATAATAGAGGAGCTTATTGTAGAGGTCACAAGCCTCGCTTTGGATGGAATCAAATTTTTCAGTAAGAGGGTGGATAAAAATGCCTAAGCTAATTTTTTTTGTTGAAACAAGGGAGGAGGTTCAATTTGTAATGGTGGGGATAAATGTTAGTTCCAACCCTAGAACCCTTTGATGAAATTTCTAAGATGATGGTTCACTTTATTTCTCTTGAAGGTGGGTACATCACTATCCCCACAAAACACCTGATTTTTCTTAACCATTTTAAGATAAACCTTTTTTTTACTTCCAAAGACTATCTCGCTTAATTCAATGGAGCGTTCCATTCTTGATTTCCAAAACCACACCTGGGCCATTCCCCTCCAATAGGGTCTTATCTTCCTCCTTCACAAACATTGTCTTGCCTAATACCTTTCCATACCTGTTACCTCTGTCGCCCCACCCATTCCCATTAAACCTATTCCTACTGTCACCCCGATCACCATCTCTAGTAAAAGGAAAGTCAAGACTAAAAATCCTTTCTTCTCCAAATCAAACCCCTCTTCCTCCAATGATTCCTCAGGAGTAGTAAGTTTATTTAAATTGCCCTTGACTTATTGCACATAAGCATTGCAGGAAAAGATAACATCACCGATCACGAGAAGGAGAACCTTCTTCACATGATGGAAATCATGGAAAAAGAGGTGGAGAATCTCAAAAAAGACATGCATCAACTGATTAAGAAAAGGGGTAAAATAAAATTGAATGAGGATGCTTTGACATTGGTGTAAATCAGATAAATGAAATTTACAAGAAATTGAATTCCTTGGACAATAGACTTGGGAACTCTAAGGATCGACATGATCACAACATTGTAATTTTCAGGGCTATATGTGATTTTCTTGAACAATAGGCTAAAGCATTAACTATGCTCAAGTGACATCTCAAAGTAGACATTTGGGGAATTGGAGATGAAAGGAACTAGATCATCTCACAACTAGATGCTAATGACCCTACGCATGTCAATACTCGACATTATTTACCTTACTTTAGAATATTAAATCAAGAATCAACAGGATTCAAAGAAATAATCTTCTTCAAAGTAGCTTGGTTATGAGCAGGATGTTGTTTTGATCTTTGTTAGTTTGTTGTTTAACTGTTGGTTTTTAGCAGTTTTATACTTATTATGCTCCTTCTTAGTAGTTCCTTTTTTGGCTATTGTTTGGCTTATTGTAATATCTAGATTTTGATCCTTTTTTGCTACTTACTCTTGTATATCTGGTTGTTGAGCCTTTTTTTATCAGGGTATAGTCCCTTCAAAACTATTTGCCATTAATAAAAAAAAGATTTTCACAATCCAAAATAATAAGCGAATGACTTATGCTTTGGAATGTGATAAACATGCTTTTCAAATCAACGTTTTGGATCACACCATGTATTCCATTATCACCAAGTGATGGAGTGAAAATTTATGGTGCATTTCGCTCTTGTTTAAGGTTAAGAAAGAAAGAGACTTATCTCAAATTACAAAACAATTGAATGGAACGATGAAAATGCGGTTAGTTTAGACTAGACCAAAGGATTATTCAACACATCATTAAAGAATTATAAAAGAAAATAAAATAGAATTCATTCTCTACAAAATTTGTTATCCTTATCTTAAGGATTAAATTCAATGTTCATCATTCACAATTAGAATCATAAAGCATAAATGACACTATCGATTGAAGCCCACATTTCTCCAAGAACAGTCCTGCGCAATTACCATCTATGTCAATGAATGACTTGAAGAGTCTTGGTGATCATCTAGTTGTCTCCTAGTACTATATCTCCCAATGTATTACTAATATCTTTATAATTTGTGTAATGTTTTGTACAACTTGCATTAAGAAGAGTTCAAAGGAATGAGTAATATCACCCTCAAATCTCATAATAGATAGAATATCAAAAAATTAAGATACTAATTTGTCTCAACATCATGTAGTAATCATAATTTGAAAATGCTTTCACCTGTGGGTATATTTTATATAATCTCAATTTGCAATTGGTGGATGTAATATCTATTTTAATTTTTTTAACATCCTATATGTATTGTAAATAACTATTCTTGTTTTAATTTTTTTCTACCTATCTACTACTATCTCCTTTAAATCTATAAGTAGCACAACCGATGTTTTTGCTAATTAAAAGAATTCTTCTTCTTTTTTTGAAGTTTTTTTATTCCCATCTACTACCGTCTACTCTAATTCTATAAGTTACTCAACTTATATTTTTGCAAATTAAAAAAGTATTCTTCTTTAATTTATTTTTCTTCCCATCTACTATTGTCTCCTCTAAATCAATAAGAGTCTCAACTAATGTTTTTTGGTAAATCAACAATATTCAGGTAGTGAAGATTTCCCCTCATTAATAAAACATAATTTTGATTGCATATGACCCTTATTTAGGTCATCTAACATTGTTAATGACTAGTTTCTTATATTTTATCATTTTCAAGTACTTATATTTAAGACTAGTGATGTGGTGACATGTCCAACCCTATCTTTTAGTTATCTTCTATAGTTTTCGCCCATAAAATGTTACTACTACTTATGACATACAAAGGACGTGATGCACTATGAATGGTCTAACTTTGGAATGTAGTAAAAGGAGAGGCCCTAGATAATGTCAAGGATCAACAAAAAAACCTAGAATACACCTATGTGCATGAAAACAACATCCTTTCACTCTATGTATACATGAAAAATATTTCAGCGATTACTTTTTTAGTTTTTCTTGTTTTTTTTTTTTAGGTTTTTCAACAATGTTGAAAAATACATTTACCTTCACCGCACTTTGCAGAAGCGACCCCGTGACCTACGAGGTTGTCACCGCATAGTGTTACCAATTGAGCTGTTGTTGGCATGCACCGATAGTTTGTCAAAAACTTATATTTATTTATTTATTGTTGTGGTGAGAGCCTTCCCATGAGACCCATCCATGCATGGACATGCATGTACACTATAGGAGCATCTATGCACATCGGTGCATTCTATCGGGAGGATAGCCCCCGCCCCCTATCTTTTAGTTATCTTTTATAGCTTTCACCCTTAAAATGATACTACTACTTATGAAATACAAAGCACATGATGCATTATGAATGGTCTTAACTTAGGAATGTAGTAATAGGTGAGGCCGTAGATAATTTAAGATCAACAACAAAACCTAGAATGCACATATGTGCATGAAAACAACATCCTTTCACGCCATGTATATCTGGAAAATATTTAAACATTATGTTTTTTTTTAGTTGAAAAACATATTTACCTTCATTGTGCTTCGCGAGATTCAACCTTGTGACCTCCGGTTGTCACTACATAGTGTTACCAACTAAGATGTTGTTGTCGACATGCACTAATGATTTTTCTAGAACTTACATTTAAAAAAATACCGTTTTAGGTGGACATTTCCAGTGGAACCTGCCCATGCATGGACATACATATACTCTATAGGGACATTTATGTGCATAGATGAATTCTATCAGAGAATATCCTCCACCACCTATCTTTTAATTATATTCTATAGCTTTCACACATAAAATGATATTACCGCTTATGACATCCAAAGCCCATGATGCACCATGAATGGTCTTAGTTAGGAATGTAATAAAAGGAGAGGGTAGGAACATGGAAGGTTTTGGTGGGAGAAAACTCAACGAAAACCAAGTATTATTCTTGAGACATCTAATGTAGAATATGTAAATATTCATATCACAAAATAATACCTTTTTTCTTTCGCTATTACAACAGTCCCTCTCAAAGTTTCCTAACTAATTTTAATTCCATTGTGTCGAATATTAAGCAATGCCACTTATGCAAAGTAAAAAATTGATTTATCTAAATAAAAAATTTAATGGTAAATTTTTATGAAGTTAAACACATGCTCACGACCATTTCACAACATTATTTCTTCTTGCATAGAGAAACCAATTAGCTACAAAAAGAATAATAATAATTCATAATAGAGGATCCACCATTATTTAATTCAAGATAAAAACCTATGCTAATATTCATTCCATACCATTTCCACAAGACTATGCTACTTAAAATTCATTAAATTAAAATTAACTTAGTGATATAGTAAAAGGAATCACAATATAATAACTAATTTATGACAAGCACACAAAATTGGTAAGCTTCTCCAATAAGAACATAGAATACGAATAATTGTGTGAGATGTAGAGAAGTATATAATAGGGGTTTATCTCCATCTACAAAGCCTTTTGAATCCCTTTCACACCTCTTATCCTATGCAAGAAGGATAGATATGAATTCAATAAGAAGGAAGAATACAATGTAAATACATGTCAACACTACAACTAACTCCACATAGCATATTAACTATGATAGTGAAAAGAATTAATATAATCACATTCCTAGTGTACACAAGGATAGGGAATAAAAATTTTGTACTTGACTTATGAGTTATATGTTGATTATCACTAGAAGACTAGATTTGATGAGTTTGTCTTATTAAGTGTAGACTCTATAATTCGCCGAGTAAAAGCACAAGGATTCTCGCACCTAGCTAGTGCTCACATTTTAAGTTACTCAACCCACCTCACCTACAACTATTTCTCACCAATGATCCTTAGGACATAAAATAGCTATGATGTGTAATGTGTAAGAAACACATCAATTCTTATGAGTATACCATACTACCCATGTGAGCTGATATCTTGTCCACGTTTCAACAAAACTTTACTAGCAATAATTTAATCTTAGATCTTATTGTTGGTAAAATAATTATACAATAACTATGTGGTCACCTTATAAAATAAATGTAAGTTTGTTAAATATCAAGAAATGTTTCTACTCTCAAGTGTTCAAAAGATAATTCAATAGTAATTCATAACAAGCCCAAGTGTGTCTTCAAGTTATGGTTTGAGTATCTAATGATACAATTAGGTGACATTATTGTAGTGTTCAACTCATCAAATGAAACTTAATTTATGAATTACATTTTGAAATTTAACTAACACTATGACATATTAATTTACTACTAGAACTTGCCTTTATATTAATAATACAAAAGAGTTACAACAATGGGATGAACAAAAATTCACATTCCAGAGTCAAAATGCCATGAAGGCACGAGAAATGCCAAAAAGGAAACCAAAAATCATATGACTAAATAACTAGGCACATGGGGCAACAACACTAGATAAAGGAGGAGGATAATATTTTGGAGGGATGAACCCCCTACGATTGGCTCCTAACATCGAAGATCAATAGCCCATCCTTTAGGATCTGACATTTAATATTTAAAGGCACCATGATTCCCCATCCAGGTGGTGGAGAGCCTAAAAAATTCCCCCCCGAGGAGGAGAGTTCCAGTTGGAGGAGCTAGCCACATCCTTACCCCGAGCTGGTAGACTCCAGATCGGTCCATAATTGGATGGAACAAGATGACCATGATGAGGGGAAGGATGTTGGATGCAAGAGCAACTTGTGTGCTACGACACAAGGGAAGGTGGCGAGGCACGAGTATCATTTAGAGGAACTGTTGGATCTCAAAATTACATCTTGGATATGATTGTGAACTACCATGAATTCTGAGGCAACATGGGACTGTCTCTCAGTTGTGGGACCTACGAACTAAGACAGACCTCCAGAGAAGGCCAGCTTCCTCTACCTATTCCTAATGCTAACACTACTCCTAATACTGAAAGCAAATCCTAACCTAAACATGCCAAGGGACCAAGGATAGAAGGAGATGCAAAAAGAGGAAATTCTAAGCTAAGAAGGGTGGTCATAGCACTAGGAAAGGATCCATCAATCTCCACAAAGGAAAAATAAGGAAGGAAAATGCGGGTGAGATGGCGGAACAGATGCACCATAGACAAAAACTACATGGATATGGATTTATTGTACTTGAACAACACATGAAATGGATCCTGCAAGTAAGGAGAACACACACCATGCCAAAAAATATGAATAAGAGAGGAAAAATGCAACAAAAATGAGAAGAGGGAAGAATCAAGTTCCACAAAACTTGATTTTAATGCTTAAGGATGCGCAATCATTTGCATTCATGGTAGGAGGCCGAAAATACATGTAGAGACTAGGTCAAGGTCCGAAGCTTGTGGGAAGTCGGCCATCATTTTGGTATGGTGTCGTTCAACAAAGAGGATCCATCTTAATGAGAAATGCTCGACATTTATGGAAAAAGAAGAGAGAAGAAGAGGAGAAAGAGAGGGAAACTTGAACTCAAATTTCCAACCACCAACAACAATCATTAAATTCTCTAAAAAATTTAGGCACCTCTGATTATCCACTACAACACGTCATTTTCCTTGTTGGATGCCCACATTGGATTAAATGATGGTAGTTGCGCCGCTTTGGAAGTGTATCTTTTGCATGTTGGATAAGTATTCCACATTTACAAATATCTATCCTCACTTAAATTAAGAAATCCAATTTCCATTGCATAGAGGACGTTGAGACCTTTCCATTGATATAAAGTTTGCAAAGATCAGATCATTCGATCAAAATTTATGGTGATTTTAGTATCCCACGGAAAAAATATCATTTTCCTTTGATACACGGCTTTCTCCTCTCAGCTTTGTGTGAATTTTGGATTCTACAATTTTTCCTTATATATTGCGGCCTTTTCTAGACTTCCACGACTTTTACAAATTCCCCGCAACATGTCTTTGTGGTGCGGTTTGTCTCCTTCATGTCGTGGCTTTACATCAACACCCACGGTTCATTTTCATCAATCTGCGACCTTCTATTTTACATTCACGGCCATTTCTTTCTATCCATGGCTATGTTCCGCTGCCCACAACTTTTCTAAAACCTCCACAACTTTATCCTTACTTCGAGGCATTTCATCTTTGGCCACAACATACTCCAACTCTTCGTGGCCTTTGATCCAATTCTACAGTAGTCCAAGTTGTTCTATTATTATAAGGGGTGCAAAATAGACAACAGGAACCTGACTCATAATGTAAGGAGCACTCCCCGAGTGATCGATAAGTTGCTCTAAATGTGTGAACTCTAGTGTCACTTTCTATGCATGGGTCTAGATCTCAGTAGAGTCATAGAAGAGATAATAGCCACTTTTTTATTAATAATTAGCTTTGAAGTAAGCTCATTCTGCTAAAAATAACATTATTTCTATCTTTCCAAAACTGAAAGAGAATACAAGTCCAAAATAAATTCCATATGAAAAAGTAGAGCAAGAAAATTAACAAAGTCACCAAACATGGTAACTTTCCAATCAAAAGTTTAGTATGGAAGGGGAGAAAGAGATATCAGTATCCAATTCAAAGAATATTGAGCACGTAGATAAGTCCGAAGATGTGTTTAAAAGATTCAAGTTGACCAAAAAAGGGCATTTAGAATTAGGAAGGCTAATGCGACTCAAGCATTCTCCCAATGGAAGAGCCTCGATATATGAGGCACCTTAGAAATAAATTGAGCCCGGCTTCACTTTTGGAGTTCCAGTCTTGTTAAGCCTTCGAAGCCAAGTGGCGACTTAAGATTTTAGGCTCAAACAGTATTGAGATTGTTAATAGCATGAGAAAAGGGGAAAATAATATTTTAAATCATGCCGAATAGTAGTTGAAAAATGGGATTTCCATATTCCACCGCCAATCCCACTGCCGCCAATCCCACCACCATGCTATAGGAGGTTGCAGCCAAGCTTATGAAGCATAACATTAGGCATCAACTCCGAATTTTGAGCACAAATGGAAGATCAAAGTTGATCAAATTAAATTTCTATTTTAAATCGTGCCAAGGAAGCCAATCTCTCCGAGAGACAAGGTCTCAGATGGTATTGATGCCTTTGTGAGAAACTCGAAGCACCTTAACACAAGAAACCTCATCCAAAGGGGCATTATCACCGGCGGATAGGAGACCACCATATGTTATGATAATTGAATGAAATTCCAGTGTGAAATCCATCCCCAATAAAGTGAAGAAACAACTTAAAATCTTTGAAATATTTCTAGATACTCTTCATAACAAAGGTACCTGTAATTTTAACCGACACTCTAGTGATGATCAAGGTATGTAACCCAATGTTTTTCAAGTTAATTTTCCATAAGGAGATTTGTAAGTAATGCAATACCATAACATGATTGTCTAGGCTCGGTTTCCATTTATAGATCTATTAACCCATTTAGCACAAAGAGAAATAATATGTCTGTAAACATCTATAACTTCCATTCCACCTTGATCACGAGGAAGGGTACATAGATCTTAAGAAACTTGATTAAATACACCTTGTTGTTTATTAAACCAAAGATAACCATGTACAAGTTTAATAATTTTTTTAAAGGATTCCTATGAAGGGCACTAACAGGAAGCATAATAAACTTGGGTGGTAGCCATAATTTTAGTGTAGACTTGAAGCTTTCTAGCCAATGAGAGAGGCTTACAGACATAGCGATGAAATTTTTGCTCCACCCGATCAATGAAATATTTCCAAAGAGTGGAAAAATCACTATTGAATGTAAAGGGTATCCTTAGGAATTTGAATATTTATCCATGTTTTATCCATCACCAAGGGTAAGTTGCTAGCCAATTAGGCATAGGTCAAGAAATCTGTCGAAAACCAAGAGACTTGCTAATTGAACATTAGAGAAAGAATCTTAACAGAAGGTGTCTAAACAAGAGAAATATTTTTTGATGTTCTGTTCATTCTTAGCCAAAGTGTGGAAACAGTCATCTGCAAAATGCACATTGAAAAGATGAGAAGCATGACTAGGGAGAAAGATTCTTTAGATGCATCCACATTCCATCTAATCTACAAAAAGGTAGCCAAGGGCATCAACCGTAAGAAAAAAAAGAGGAGCGAGAGGGAACCCTTTCCTGATAGACCTAAACAAGCTTATAGTTTGATATTGACGTTAATTGATAGTGAGACAATAAGAAGCATAATTTTTTTTTGAATAATATTGATAAAAATGGTCAAAACCTAAGGTCTTGAAGCATAACAAGAATAAAGGACCATTTAATCCGATCATAAGCCTTCTCAAAATCAATTTTAAGGAAAATAACCTGTTATAATGAAATTCTAGCCTAGTCCACACCTTCCCAGATGGAAATGAGATTATCATTAATGTATCTACCCTCAACAAAACTAGTCTACGATGGGTGAACCACCTTTGGAAGAAGGTTAGCAATACGGAGAGCAAGATCTTTAGCCAAAATCTTGTAAGAGACATTAAGGAGAGTAATAGGCCGCAACTAGTGATGAGCTTAGGATTCCCAGCTTTAGGAATAAACTTGATATTGCACTTGTTAATAACATTGCCAAAAACATGATTCTGTAAGGAACTAATTCCACACATTGTTGCATAGTTTCTTTACTTTCTTTAGAAGGTTGTTGATGCTGGAAAACAAAGGTGTAACGATCAATAAAAGTATTAACAATATACGGAAGGCTCGTGACATGATGATGAGCTCGTTGAATAGATTTTATTTTCTCTTTTTTAAAAATTAACCCAAAGGGATTTGAAGATGATTTTAGAAGCTTTGTCTCCCACTTTTATCTAGTGAATTCTGACATGGAGCACCTATGGCCTTGTTATTTTCAATAAACTTAATTTGATAGAGTTTGGTTTCTCGAAGAGGGTAGAGATGTCGAAAGGACGAGCTTCAAACATAGTAGAGGTTCTCTAAAAATATTGATTCTGAGTGGAATCCACCCTTTTTAGATCTCGATAAACCTGTTTTCCAAAATGGCTGAGAAACTTGGAAGTACGCTTAATGATGGAATTCCACCAATCAACCCAGTAGGAAGCATAGGGAAGAGGTGGTGCCATATTCTAAACTTTGGAAATTAGAGTGATGATACTAACATGAATCAATAAGGAAACATTAAGATAGAATTGATTGTTAGGCACCTTAAAAGGGGTCCCACTCCATTATACTTTGAAATAAATGGGGTTGTGGTTAGACAAAAGAATGCCCAACTAGATGGTGATCGGGGAATGTCTGTTACTGTCCACATAAAAATATTGTTGCTTAGATAGCATGACAAGATCTAGAAAAATATAAGATGAAAGGATGTCAACAAAATTCAAAGATATACCCCTACTCAATGAGAGTAGCAGGCTAGTAAAATTCATATTCGAAATTCTATTTAAAATAAAAATACAATCTCAACTTTATTAATAAATGTGCAGGTTTTAAAAATTATTATCTCGTACAATTCATGAAAAAATTGCAGCTTCTTTTATGCATTTTGAAGGTAAATAAGAGATACAAAACCCAAAAATAGTTGGTTTTAATTATGTTACAGTGAGGAGCCTCAAAGGAGATTCAAACCCAAAACTATAGCTTCATATAATGCATTTGAAGGTAAAGAAGAGCTACGAAAAGTGAAGAAGTTTGTGTATATAAATAGAATTACGTTACTTAAAGAAATGAAGAAAATGACATAAAACCAGCTTCTTCATTCGTATCTCCTTACAACCTTCGATGAGATCGGGAAGCTTGCAATGTAACACCAAGCTTGTTGAATCTCTTGATCAACTATGAGCAAAGTGATTAAATGATTGATTTGATAGTATATTATGTATATGCTATGTACCTTGGGATATGATAATATAATATATATGGGTTAATGGAGATGCTGACATGTGGCACACATCCCCTTAGTTATATGTATGGGTTCACATGGAATATAATATTATAATGTATATGGGTTGATGGAGATGCTGACATGTGGCACACATCCCCTTAGTTAGTTATATGGGCTCACATAGGAATTAATTATATTGGGTAATGGGTCGGCCTACATTGGGATTAGGTGTTACCCATCCTATTTAAAGGATGTGAGTATCATTATGAGGGTGATGGATGTATGAGTTGATTCTTCTACTTGGTAGAGGTATATTGGAGGTGTCCCCCTCGAAGTGGATTCCCATCTTGGGAGATTGTGGAGTTACTCCTTCCTTAAGGAGCATTGTATGGTGTTGCCCTACCTTAAGGGTATTATTATGCATATATTGATATTAGGGCATATTGGCCCCCATATCTCTTGTGTTTTATTATCTTCTGTAATTTATTGATTTATTATATGTAAGGTTCTTATCAAGTGGTATCTCGAGCAATTTGTGGGATGAAACCCCAATGTTTGTGATTCATCTATATCTTGAGATCGACTTGGAATTTTTAATGTAATGAACCGTTACACCAAAACTTAAGGCATTAGTGAAATCCACACATGAGGATCATAACATCCCACCACGCTTCCGTAGAGCCCGACTCGGGCTGGGTTTGCGCCCACACTCCCATACGTATGAGCCCCACTTCACCGATGTTTAGGCACCCCACGGGCCCCGGCTACATGACGTAACCAACCGAGTGGGATTTGAACACGGGTGGTTGCTCTGATACCAAATGTAACGAACCATTACACCAAAACCTTGAGGCATTAGTGAAATCCACACATGAGGATCATAACATCCCTCTAAGGGGATGTGTGCCACATGTTGGCATCTCCATCAACCCATATATATTATATTATAATATCCCAAATTACATAGTAGTATACATATAATATACCACTTTTCATCTTTCATACATGTTACTAACAATTTCTTTGTGTAGATAAGGGTCACTAATTCATCTATTTATTTAGTAGATTCCTTAGGGGCCTATCGGGAATGGGGAATGATTAGTCACGTAATCATGATGGGTTAAAGACAATATGCAAAGAGAGTGTCACTATTTGGTCCCGGCCTTAGTTTTACTTTCATTGGTTATCCTTGTGCCCTTAAGTCTCACACACATTGCACTCTCAACATCTTTCTTGTATATCACCATTTGGAACATTGTTCATCCATGTCCATGATGCATGACACTTATTTTTCACTTTACATGACTTATCACCTCATTTACCATTTTTGGTTGACGCCATCGCTCATGGGCGATGGTGTTGGTGTAATATTTTTCTTGGCCGATACCATCACCAATGGGAAATGGTGTCATATATATATGTTATTGCAAATTCACAGCACCCCCAAATGAGTTATGGATTTACTTTTCTAAGGCAATGTCATTTGGTGTGATTGCACAACATTGAGCTTTCAAAAAGTGTGGGACCTTTGCAAATGGGGAAAGCTCTCTAGAGAAGCCTGGTTCCTCTTCCTAAACTACTTGCCACAAGCTATTCCAGTGCAGGAAAGCTACTCTAACCTAAACTAGCTTCCAGGAGATAAGGAGAGGAAGAAAACAAGGGAAAACAAAGCCTACACTAAAACGGTGATACACCAGAGAAGGAAAATGTTGATTATCTATCAAAACTACCATGGAACAAGAAGAGGTGAGTAATGGAAAGGATGGACAAGTGCATCACAGACCAAAGATGGATTTCACATAGAAAATGTTCCAAAACTCCATGAACATAGCTCTAAAACCTGCAATGAACATCCAAACATGCACAAATACCATGTAATGAAGAGAGGTAAGGAAAACAACAAAGAAAACGAGCCAAGGATGGACAAATGCATCACAAAAACACGTTTTTTATTGCTCAGAATTTACACAGTGCATCATTTCATGGGTAAGAGGAAAAAATGCCATTATAGAGTAGGGGAGGAGGTTCAAACTCCATTTTTGACCCTAGGGAAGAAAAGAAGGGAGAGGCAAAGAAGAAGGATGAACAACCTTGAAAAATGATGCCTCTGTTACATTATATAGCAAAATGTGAGAAGGGAAGGGAAAAAACGTGGGATTTTCTCCAACCACTTTTCAAAATGCATTTTAATTCTTCATTTGTTGATGGGCTTGATGAAAAATCTCATATTTCCATGCATCTACTTCACAGAACAAAAAAATGACCCATACTTCATTAAATCTTGTGGTTTGAACTGGTTTTTTGTCTTTTCCATGCCAAAATCTGTCAAAATTCAAAATTTAGGGGTCCATCATGTAGAGGATTTCAATAGATTTCCAATGACACCAAAATCATGAAAAACCAAGCTCTGGTTCAAAAGATATGGCCCTCTGAAGATTTAGGGAAAAATTGGTAAAAAATAGAGTCAAAATTGGGGTCAGGGGGTCAAACTTTAAATTTTTCCCTTTTGGAAAAATTTCCCAAAAATATCTGTGGCCCTTCAGGTCCGCATGACATGTGGCACCTTCTGGATGATCTCGCAACTTCAAAACAATCATTTTCCCCTTTTCACGAAATTGGAAAATTTTCCAAAAATCCTCTCGCCTCTCGCCTTTGCTTGAGACACATGGCATCTTTTGATTTGCTGCGGAGATGCTGTTCCATTTTTGCATTTTGTGTTTTCACCACTTTGGTAAAATTTCCAAAATCCTCCCGATGCCTCAATCCCTACCGATGAATGGAAATGTGGCATCTTGATTGGTTTCTAGCCTCAAGAACTTATTTTCCTCTGCAGGCTTTCGGGCCAAATTTTTCCTTTGAGTTTTTTTCCCAAAAGGGCTAAGTGGCAAAATTTTCTCCTTGGCCCTGCGAATGCGCTTTGTTCCTCCTTCGGGCATGCGGGATAAAATTTGACTTTGAGAATTTTGACAAAAATGCCTAAGTGCTAAAATTTTCCCATCACTCCGCCAGCCGCCAAATCTCCTTGGCAAAAATTCTTCCTTACCTCCGTGGGCCCGCCTAGGGAAAATTTCCCCTCCAAACTCCATCGAGCCATAACTCAAAAAATACAAGGAGTTAGGAGGACTTATTTACCTTTCTAGAAAGGGGAAGAAAAATCCTATCTGATGAAGCCATTTCTAGAATATTTTGAGTGCTTGAAATGTGTAAAAATTGAAGTTAAAGCACAAGGAAGGAAAGAATGAAGGAAAGTTAGCCAAAATAAGCAGGGGATCATTTTGGATAACAATTTTGGTGACTCAGAGGGGTCATCTACTTGCTAGATGAATGATCAATGGCCTTTTGAAGCATCTATTGGGCATGGAGTCAATCCTGATAACCAACTCTGATCTAAACTATGAAAATCTAACCTCTGAGCCACTTGGAAACCCACTTGAAACTTGGATTTGATCTTCACCAAAAGCCACTAAAATGGACTATGCAAGAGCAATACAACACCAAAAACTATGTACAAACTAAAAATCATACATACTCCAAATGGAACATACAGAGTGTGTAAAATCACTTCTTCTAATGAAAGCAAACCTACCTACACTACTCTAACTGGAAGCAAAGGTAAGGTAAACAAACCCTGCAACTGGTTGTGTAAAATAGCTTCCCTTCTTCAAAATTGGCAGCCATGTAATTGATTTGACACTGAACATGGCTGGTTGGATGAGTGGAAAATAAAAAAGAAGCTAGTCTTCTACCCAAATCATCAAGGTGTCAACTGAAAACAAATCAAATACCTCTTTTAGTTGTTTTGCATTTGGATTGAAGAGGCATTGCAGTTGATTTTTGGCACTTTGATACTCATACTCATGCTCAGAAGCAAACATGACTATTGGAAACTCCTCTTTTGGCTCCAATGAAGCCAAATACCTTATTGGGTAAGGTATGGTCCTTTGATGTGCCCATTGCTTTGAATTGTAACTCTAAAATGAAGTCTTCTTGCGAGCTTCTTGAATGGATGGTGTGGAAGAAATGATGAAGTTCTCCTGCTCTTTCTCTTCTTCCTCCAATGAAGAACATGGAAGATTTAAATCTCCCAAACTTGATTCCAAAGAGCTACTATAAAGTGTAGGCTGCTGCAAATGAATTTTCTCCTTTATGGTAGTAGGTTCTTGTGTTTAGAAGATGGATAATGAAGGAGAAAACAATGGAAACTCAACCGGTTCTTCTCCATCAAAACAGTCCTCCAAATCTGACAGATAAACTGCCTCCTTGTTGTCCTGCTGCAAATGCTCAACCTCTTCCATGGTGTTCTTTTGATCTATAACTTGATCACCATGGTTATCTTCATTCTCAAAGATGAAGTTTGAAAGATCAAACTCCTCCTCAACATTATATATTGAAGGAGATGAAGTGGAAGGAATAATCAAGGTTCTTCTATATAGCCTGTTTTGAGTTCAAAGCTTTTGGACCTACATTTTTCTCCTCCATAGCTAGAATGTACTCTTATTTTGGATTTGGAGCACCTCCTCCTTCCTCTGCTGCTTGAAGACCATCTTGCTCTTGATTGAACTCTTCCTCTAACATGAAGTTTGTCAAATCAAACTCTCCAATCTGTTGTTCTAGAGGACAAGTTGGGGCTGCAAGATCTCTTTTAGAGATTTCCTCCATCATGGATTCATTGACCAAATTAGGCCCTTCAAATGAAAGCAAGAAAATATCAATGATGCCTTCTTCTTCTACTACTATAAACTCTAATTTGGTCTCATCCATTTGCTCCTTTCCAATGGGACTTTGAGCTGATTTTCCTTCTTCTTCCATGGTTGATTGTGCAACTTCAATTGGATCAGCATTCTTTTCAAACAAAGTGCCAACATAGACACTACATTATGAGAAAACTGATTGTTGATCTGCTTCTTCTTTTGCTGCAACAAAATCAGTCCTAACCACCATTGACTCTTCATCTTTGGCCTCCTCTGTAGGATTCACCAACAAATAAATTTTCTCAATCCCATATCTAAGAGCCAAGCTTACTAAGCTCTTAATCATTCCTTCTTTGCTTGGTTCTTCCTCTTGCTATCCTTCATGACTGATTTTCTGATTTTCATTTTCCCAACATGGATTTGGGAACACAAGAGGAGTGATGGGTTGGGATTCAACCAGTTCTGCTATTATTTGTGGTGGAGGGGGAGGTATTGTTTTTGGATCTTGTGGAGGGGACTTGGATCTAGGAGGGAAAAGGGAAAAATAACTAAAATGGGATGGAAGACTAGGGGATGGAGAAATGGAATTAAATTTTGGGACAGTAGATGGGAAACTTGAAAATGTTGAGATAAAACATATTGGGAAAGAGGAAAAGAAAAAGCATGAGATGGTGTGCTTACCCGTTGACAAGTTTGTTGAATACTCCTCTCATACAACTCTATTCCTTCAGTCCACCATGCAAGTTGGGGGGTAGCATCTCAACCATGAAGTCCAACTTCTCTTGAGGGCTGAAGTGTCTTGGAAAAGGGCCAACCCATGGACAAGGTGCCCTGCAACCAATTTTGAAAGCCTTCATTTGAGATGTTGCTCTTGATTGCACCATGCTAATCTCCATTTTTTGGATCTTCTCCAATAGACCAACATCTTGCATTTGATTGTCTTCATTGTTGGCATACCCTTGCTCTTGGAAAGCTCCATAGCCAAACTGATTTTGGCACTACTGCTCATAGGGGTAACCATGTTGATTTTGGATTTTCTCAAAATGTTGATTTGAAGGATTTGTAAAGCTTATTGGAGTTGGAATGTGTTGTTGCTGATGTAGATGTGAATTCCATGAGGGGAATGAAGTCATGATTGTACAACTTCATGGGATGAAAGAAGAATGAAGATATGGAATGAAAAATGGAAGAAAATGAATGGAAAGAAGGTCTGCAACTTCAGAGATGGGTTGTTGATTAGATGGAGTCGCCAGATGTGTTTGCAAGTGCCTCTAAAGGCTGAAATTTTCACAGGAACACATCAACCTGCAAAAATGAAGTGGAAGGCCTCTTGGCTCCCACCGGGTGAGCCAAAACTATTAGTGGTGCACGGTGGTGTTGGATTTGTTGTTTTTTGCATGAGACACTAAGAGAAGATGCAATATCTAACCCCAGTATCCCACCGGCATGCCAAACTATTAGTGAAAATTCAAAACACCCCCAAATGAGTTATGGATATGCTTTTCTAAGGCAATGTCATTTGGTGTGATTACACAACATTGAACTTTGCCAAAGTGTGGGACCTTTGCAAATGGGGAAAGCTCTCTAGAGAAGCTTGGTTCCTCTTCCTAAACTACAAGCCACAAGCTATTCCAGTGCAAGAAATCTACTCTAACCTAATCTAACTTCCAACGAGACAAGGAGAGGAAGAAAACAAGGAAAATAGATCCTACACTAAAACAAAGGATACACTAGAGAAGGAAAATGTTGATTATCTATCAAAATTGGTATGGAACAAGAACAAGTGAGCAATAAAAAGGATGGACAAGTGCATCACGTAACAAAGATGGATTTCACACGAGAAAATGTTCCAAAATCCATGAACACAGCTCCAAAACTCTAGTGAACATCCAAACATGCACAAATACCATGTAGTGAAGAGATGTAAGGAAAACGAGCCAATGATGGACAAATGCATCACAAAAACACGTTTTTTATTACTCAGAATTTACACAGTGCATCATTTCATGGGTAAGAGGAAAAATTCCATTACAGAGTAGGGGAGGAGGTTTAAACTCCATTTTTGACCTTGGGGAAGAAAATAAGGGAGAGGCAGAGAAGAAGGATGAACAACCTTGAAAAATGATGCCTCTATTACATTATATAGAAAAATGCGAGAAGGGAAGGGAAAAAATGTGGATTTTCTCCAACCACTTTTCAAAATGCATTTTAATTCTTCATCTGTTGATGGGCTTGATGCAAAAGCTCATATTTCCATGCATCTACTTCATAGACCAAATAAAATGACCCATACTTCATTAAATCTGGTGGTTGGAACTAGTTTTTTGTCTTTTCCATGCCAAAATGCATTTTACAAAATTTCTCCCATTAAACTCCATCAAAATTCAAAATTGAGGGGTCCATCGTGTAGAGGATTTCAACATATTTCCAATGACACCAAAATTGTGAAAAATTGAGCTCTGGTTTGAAAGATATGGCCCTCTGAAGATTTAGGGAAAAACTGGTAAAAACAGAGTCAAAATTGGGGTCGGCGGGGTCAAACTTTAAATTTTTCCCTTTTGGAAAAATTTCCCAAAAATATCCATGGCCCCTTAGGTCCGCATGACATATGGCACCTTCTGGATGATCCGTGGCTTCAAAACAATCATTTTGCCCCTTTTTGCAAAATTGGAAAATTTTCCAAAAATCCTCTGCGGCCCTACCACTCCGAGACATGTGGCATCTTCTGATTTGTTGCGGAGATGCGGTTCCATTTTTTCCTTTTGTGTTTTCACCACTTTGGAAAAATTTCCAAAATCCTCCCAATGCCCCGATCCCTATTGATGAATGGACACATGGCATCTTGATTGGTTTCTAGCCTCAACAATTTATTTTCCTCTGTGGGCTTTTAGGCCAATTTTTCCTTTGAGATTTTTTTCCCAAAAGGGCTAAGTGGCAAAATTTTCTCCCTGGCCCCACGAATGTGCTTTGTTCCTCCTTCAAGCCTGCGGCTAAAATTTGAATTTGAGCATTTTGACAAAAATGCCTAAGTGCTAAAATTTTCCCATCACTCTGCTAGTCCACCAAATCTCCTTGGCAAAAATTCTTCCTTACCTCCATAGGCCCGCCTAGGAAAATTTTCCCTCCAAACTCCACCGAGCCATAACTCAAAAATACAAGGAGTTAGGAGGACTTCCTTACCTTTCTGGAAAGGGGAAGAAAAATCCTATCTGATGAAGCCATTTCCAAAATCTTTTGAGTGCTTGAAATGTGTGCAAATTGAAGTTGAAGCACAAGGAAGGAAAGAATGAAGGAAAGTTAGCCAAAATAAGCAGGGGCTCATTTTGGATAACAATATACTCACTACATCTTGACATTCATGAAGTAAGGAAAACCAAATATTATTAATTTCCATCTACTTTTCTCTTTTGCACTAGTTTTGCATCTTCTCACTTAGCTCATGGTTCATCTTGCACTTGGCTTGGATTGGATTGGATTGGATAATCTTCTTCTTAGTTGGATTTTGTTGAAATATTGGGCCATATATAGTGATTCTAGGATAGGAATGATGTTCCCCTTATCCACCTAATAATAATTCTCTCTTGGTGTGCTACTTCTCTAGAGATAGATGCATCAGTGACCACCTCGTAGGTACATGTGAGTTCTCTAACTATCTTTGTCCTTTTCACGAGATGATATCATTTCAATTCCCCATTGCTCTATGTTAGCTTATCATTACATATATATTGATGTTATTTAGCATATTTATCTTATTCATGATCAACTCCTTAGCTTCTCTTTACTTTCATTTCAGTCATATTGTGCATGTTTTCCTTATCTATCATTGATCCATACCTCTCCTCACCCAACTACCGATATCTTAGTAGGGTACTCTCCTCTATCTTGACTACGGGCCTTGGAAACCCTAGGTTAACCTAGTGTAGGGATTACTTCCCTATAGATATGGGATCCTAGCACTTGCTTGCTATAGACCCTTTAAATCTATCTAATGTGTGTTCATTAAGGTGTGTCTATTTTTCATTTCCTCAACACTCTTCTAGAACAAAATACTTAGGATTGCAGGTTATTGAGACACATTCTTGGCACCTCGTATACATTTATGGTGAAATCAACATGAATCTTACAAACGTCTTGATTGAGAACATCCCATCAAAAGCACCCATATTCAGTCTTTACCTCATGTAAACATAAATAACCCACCAAACCTCGAGAATCTACATACACGACACCATCACCCAAGGAGATCCTATCTATTTCATTATACTCATTTTTTAACTCCATTGGCCCATGTGTACCTATTTGCACGTTTGATCCCTTATACTTTCCCAAACCTATTTCTAGATTCCATCAGCCCCTATGTACACTTTTCTACACGACTGATTGTGTATGTAGCCTTCATTTTCAAACATATTCGTAGCTAGATCATCACTTCGTGATGGAGTATCTAGGCTTGGGGTTCTCTGACTCTGTTGTGTAGAAATTTCTTGAATCCTATCATCTTGAAGCTGAGTTTACATTTTTCATGGGTCTGTTTCATCATAGGAGCACCTAGAAAGAATCATTCTACCAATTGCAATGGCTCACCTAAGGATGATGAAGAATAAAACTAGAATGATGATAATTTTGGTCATCCTCTTAAGATTCGAGAAAATTGTATCCCAATTTCCCCAATATAAAAATGAATTAGAAGAAATTCTTAGAAATCACCTTCTTGAATTCGTTTTCAAACATATTGAGCATAGATTATAAAAAGGGAAAGGTATACAAGTAGGTTCATATGAAAATTACTCTAATTCTAACCCTACCAATTTTATTCTCCAACTTATTGATATGATTAGCCAAGAGGAATCTTCTACTACAGTTCAATTCCTCCAAATGCAATCCAACATGACTCAATTAGTCAATTTTCATAAAATATGCTCTTAGAGCACCATGCCTAATCCTTTTCCAAATGGGCCTAATGGGGTTCCCATCACAAAAATGCTTATTAAAAAAAAGTCTTGAGATTAGCCCAACAAGATCCTTTAACACCTTATATTGCTATCATCAATATTGGTGGCATTGCTCTTTCTATCTCTTATAATGGGTCTACTGATCCCACCCTTCATATCAAGGCCTTTGGTAATATTTATAAGGAGTGGATTAGAACCAATTCATATGCTGCCAAAAACTCCTAGCTAAAACAATCACTAGAGATGCTTTGGATTGGTACCATACTTTACCTCCTAATTCCATAGTTGAGCTAGAGTCCCTAGTGATAGCCCTAGTGAACAAATTCTAATATCATGATCTACCTAAAAAAATATCAATTCTTTCATCAATTACCAACAATATAAAAATGAATTAGAGATATCTTTCATAAATCACTAGAAGACCCTATCCACATGAAAATAACATAATATGCCTAACGATAACCTCTTCCAACTTTTCTTACAAGATCCTAAACCTCACCTTTAATACAAGGTGAGGTCCTTTTATCCCATTTCCCTAGAAGGAGCCTTTGAGAAAGATAAGAGGAAAGATTTTCTAATGAGGGAATGCGTGAAAGCTCCTCTAAAGAAATAAAATAACAAATAAGTCCAAGTCCTTCAACGTTATAAGAATAAGAACATGACAGATGAAGGAGTCTTTGATACTCTTCCTCTTGTCACTTCTTCAAATATGACTATTTTTAACATTGACCAACAACCTAATAAAACAAAATCCATCCTACCTATCATAAACCATTAAGTAAGGAAGAGTTGAAACGGTGCTTACCTAAGCCTTTTACTACAATCTTGGATCCTTCTCATCCTATTCCTCATTGGCATGATGAATGTAAGTTTTGTTGGTGGCATTCTAATTTGGGTCATTCGTATGAAAATTGTTGTGCACTATGAATGAATGTCAAAAATTATTTGTAGGACCTTAAGCTGACTATGATTCCATCAATCATGAGAATTTGAAGAAATCAATTAAATATCTATTATAAATATCTTCCCCACGGGTAGATATAGAAAAGCAGAAGAATATGGAAATCAAAGAAACTCAGAGCCTGATATTTATTACGTCACCAACAGCCCAAGGCACGGGTAGAAGGCATAGGAAAAGAGTGTCGACATGAAAATTTCACACCAAGGCGCAGTTTAAGGGCGCACGAAAAGGATGTCGACATGTAAAAGGATTCGCCAAGGCGCAGTTAAGGGAGCACAACAAAGGATGTCGACACGAAAAAGGATGCGCCAAGGCGCAAGAAAAGAGTGTCGACATGTAAATGGATGTGCCAAGGCACAGGTTAAGGGCACACAGCAAAGGATGTCAACACGAAAAAGGATGCGCCAAGGCGTAGGCAAAAGATTTTCGACATGTAATTTTCAGCACCTATGGCGCATCTTCGGGAGGTGCAACATTTTGAGTGCTGACAGGAAGCAAACCCTGGCATAGATAATTAGATGGCCATAACTTTTCACAGGGAGCTCGGATTCATGCAAGGTTGGAATTTTCAGAAAGCTTACGAGGTCCTCTAGATATCTTTAATTGGGTGGGAACAAGTTCTTAAAAATGCAAAATATAGTTCGCCATTTTTGGGTTTCTTAAGGTTCTTACCTACCACCATTATGAGATGAATTAAATACAACTCGGAGGTGGTTGGGGTAGATTTGGAGTTCCTCTCTCTTCCCTCTCTCATTCTTCCTATAAATTGTAAGGAGGGGTTTCTTTCTAAAGGTTGGACATCCTTATTTTGCCCCTCCCTTCTTCTCTTTGGCAGGTGAATTTGTGGAGTTCAAACCTCCCATCTAAAACTGTAATGCAACTTTGCCTCTTGGCATTTTGTAGTGTATTGCATCAATCTTTGGAGAAAATAATGCATGTCTGTGGATGATTCTCAACCCTCTTTGTGTTCATTTGCATCCTCCTGATCTTTCATTGTAAATCTGGTTATCTGTGCATGATCTTGCATTACATTTTAATGGTTTGTGTTTATTGGTAAAACAGATGTTTCTTCATTCCTCAGTGCATCACCTTTGTTAGTATAGGTTTATTTTTTATGCATATTCTTACCCTGTCTCCTTGGCAAGTTAGATTAGGTTTTTGAGTAAACCCTCTGCATTTTTATGTGTGCATCTGAACAGAGGAATAGGAACCGGCCTTCATCCGGAGAGATTTTCTGATTTCACAAGGTCCCACACTTGGGAAAAGCTCCATGTTATGCAATCGCACTGAGAGTCTCAACCCATCAAGTTTCGTGCACTCGGGGGTCTTTGTGATTCACCTATCAACAATATCATCATGTGTCTTAGGAAAAGGATCACCATGAATCTATCATCCAAGCCAATGAGTTTCTACAAGCCATCTATAATCCCATGCCTAATCACAATGTCCCAAAAGTTATAAGAAGCAAAAAAATACTACGACCAATGTAGTTGACATTGATTATCCTCCCATTCTCATGAATTTTGCAATCCCATAAATTCAAACTTGAATCATGATAACTAAGTAAAATGTAATTTTTTTTCTCAAAAATCACCCTAAATCCCTCTCCAAATCATTTTTTCTTCAGTATCATGCTCCTCCTAACCTCACAAGACCTTCAAATAGGTTGAAAAATATTTTTCAAGTGTTTGAAATGATGTGATAAGGTCATTCTTTTCATTCAGTAAAATGCTTAGTTCTCTAGTAGGCCTATAATATGTCCGCTTGAGAAATCCTAGAATTTTATAGATGGGATGATATGGTCGACAAGAAATGGGCACTAGATGTCGATATGAATGGTATGTGGGAATATCCCATCGATAGGGTTTCTCCACATTTTCCTTATTATACTCTAATGCCTATAAATGTTCTAATCATTCCTTGAGAGGTTGAAATGTATGTTGCAACCTCTAAAGCTTGTTGTCAAAATAATTGTTAGGAATATAAATTTTCTCATAACCTACATAACCTACATACCCCTATTCCAAAATAGCATAATGAGTATAAGGATACCCATAATGACTAGCAAGATTTGGATCATGGGGATAGTCATTGTGGGCCCATAGGTTTATGGATGCTTATTCGATAAGCCCGTATATTAAATGGGATTTTAAGATGCTAGTTCCTACCTACATCATCTACTATTTTCATGAGAATTTTGTTAAGTTTTTTGTTAAAGGCCTCAACCTGTCCATTTCTTGAGGATAATATGGTGATGAAAAACTAAGTTTGATGTTAAATGTGTCACATAGTTGTTTAACTTCCTTATTTTTAAAGGATTTCCCGTTATCTGTGATAAGCTTGTGTAGGATGCCAAAATGACATATGATATTTTGATATATGAAGTTGATAATAGGTCCAGATTTTGTCGAGGTCAAAGGAATAGCTTCAACCCACTTAGTGAAGTATTCAGTTGTTGTGATTATGGAATGATGTTGTTGAGATGATTTTGGATTGATTGCACCAATGAGGTCCAATCCCCATTGAGAGAAAGGCCATAAGTCCTAGGTAGGTTGTAATGCTTGACTAGGGACATGAATAAGATCTGAATGGAGTTGACATTTGACACACTTTTTATGTATGCACAAAAATATTTAGCGATAGTAGGCCAATAATACCCTAGCCATATGACGCGTTTAGTAATGATATTACCACTGAAGTTCCCTCCATAGATGCCATCATGGACCTATTCGATTTATTTACTTGATTCATGTGATTTGAGACAACACAATAATATACCGTCACAATTGCGTTTGTAAAGGATACCTCCTATGATAATAAAATGGGTGACACATTGAATAAATGATTGCTTGGAAGATTGTGATAGATATGATGGGGTTTTACATTCGGAGAGATATTCATATATCTATATGTACCATAGGTTTGGTGGATTTTTGTCAATGGTATTGATGGAAGACAACTCATTTTGATGTGAAGGATGATCTAAACGTTGAATTACTATGGACATTTTAGTGTTATCTTTCAATTTTTCTACTTCAAAAGGGACAAGGGACCCAAGGGATTCCATGGTGTCTAAAAATATTTTAGAATATTGTGGGATGTCTTGGATGTTGTAATGATCGAATGCGCTAAGGAGAAAGTTGACGATGACTTTATATTTTTGAAGGATTTCATTTTTACATTGATATTATCCCTTGACTTGACTGATGACAAGTTGTGAATCTCTGTATATTTATATGATGTGGAAACCTAAGAGAATGGTAGTATTTAGACCCATGATTAAGGCTTCGTATTCTACCATGTTATTAGTGCACTCAAAGTTAAGTTTAAATGATAGTGGAAGCGGAATGTTCCAGGGTGGTATAATGAAAACTCTTGCTCCACCTCCTTCTTGGCACTTAGCACCATCAAAGAAGATGGTCATTTTAACAAGGATGAAATAAAATTCACCATTATCGACTCATCAATAATTTTGATGGATTTTTCAAGAAAAAGTTCATGAGGTTTTTGATTATCTGGGAGGGGTGCGTTAACAAGTTGATTTGCAATGGCCTGACCTTTAATAGATTTCTGAGATATGATTTCGAGATCAAATTCAGTCATGAGCATAAGCCATCAAGTTATGTGATCATTGTGATAAGGTTTAGCGTGCATGGATTTGAGTGGATTAAAACTGGTGACAACATATGTCTTATGATTAAGGAGGTAATGTTGAAGTTTAGAGGTGGAAAAATATAACACACAACATAGCTTTTCTGCTTTAGTGTAGTGTGTTTCATATTCATGGAGTGTATGACTAATATAATATCAAACTTGTTCGCAACCTTGATTATCATGGCGGGAAAACATTTCTCTTAGATCACGCTTAGAAGTGGATATGTAAAGAAAAAATGGCTCCCCTTCGCAAGGTGGAGTAAGCACAAGAAGTGATAATAGGTATCGCTTGATTTCATCAAAGGCTTTCTGGAAATCAGAATCCCAATAAAATTCTATATCTTTGCAAAGAAGATGGTGAAATGGCTGGAAACGGTTAGAGAGATGTGATATGAATTGTCCAAAGGACTGTAATTTACCTTGAAGGTTGCATAATTGCTTAAGATTGAATGGAGGAGGCATTTCAAGAATTGCTCTAACTTTCACTGGATCAACTTCGATACCTCGGATGGATATGATGAACCCCAAAATATTTCTAGTGAGGACACAATATTTTTTGTGGGATTAAGATGAAGACAAATATGGATGAGACGAGAGAAGATTGATTCAAGGATGTCTAGGTGGTCTTTTCATGATTTGGATTTTCCTAAGAGATCATCAACGTAGTCTTCGATGATTTTGTGGATGAGATCATGGAAAATGTATGTCATGGCTCATTGGTAAGTGGCCCATGTGTTATTAAGATTGAAAGGCATGAGACGGTAACAAAAGGTTCCCCAAGGGGTGATAAACGTAGTCTTATGTTGATCCTCGTAGTGATGATAATTTGGTTATAACCAGAAAATCCATCCATGAGGGAAATAATTTTGTGGCCAGATGTTAGGTTGAAAAGCTGATCTATGTTTGGAAGAGGGAAGTCATCCATTAGAAAAGAAAGATTGAGAACCTTGAAGTCTGTGTAGATGCATATTTTTCCGAGGCTTTGGTTACGGGATGACGTTGGAAACCCATTGTGGATAATCAATGGGTATGATAAAGTTAGTAGATAAAAGGTGTTACAAATATTCCTTAACAAGGAGAGCTATATGAGGATGTATTTTGAATTTTTTTGTTTAACTGGCTTAGCATTAGGGTATGTGACTATGTTGTGTATGACAATGTTAGGGTCAATCCCGAGCATATCACTGTATGACAATGCGAAAGCTTGATGATATTTTGTTAAGAATGTGAAATCCTTTAATTATAGTGGACTCAAAGACTATCTGACCTTAACAACATGAGGATCTTGTGGGGTTCCTAAGTTAACATCGATGGTTGATTCGTTGAGAAGATTTGGTGTATCGGAGGGTAGGTATTTTTGAAGAAAATGATCCTCAACTCCCATGTGAGAAAGAATATCCTGGTCATCCTGACACTAAAGGATATCTATAATGGGTGAATCTTTGTCAACCATATCTAGCCAAACAAGTGGTAGTGATTTGGTGGAGTGACCAGATTGATAAGTGAGTGGTCCTAAAGATACAAAGTATTGATTAAAAAAATTAGGTAGGATGGGTACAATATCATCTATGTCCATGGGATCTTCACTGCTCATTGATGGTAATAGTTTTAGTTCAGAAATAGTTAGGGATGTAGCAAGTTTAAACATAGTGGATTTGCACATGTCGGTGATGAGTCTTTTATAGCCTAGTCCGCTCCTCTCATGAGCTTTAAGGGAATGTTGAATGGGTTGATCGTGAGTTCCTTTTTCATAGCGTCCGAGGTCCAAACCTCTCCATGTGTAGTGATGAAGATACATGAGGGTGAAATTTAGATTATCAAGGGATTCAAATTTTGATGCGAATGGTATTGCATGGTGTGTATTTACGACATGGGATGGAGGATTATCAAATCCCCCATAAATGAGACCTGTTTTGAGATAAATGGGACCATAGGAAATCACATCTCCTACATTTGGGTCATACATGGGTTTCTTATTTGGGAGACCATATGTTTTGTGAGAAGGGATAGAATTGAGCATGAGGAGATGATATTCCCCAAGCATAAGATGCTTTACGGCCTCACCAAGAGAAGAATCATCTAGTAATCTAGAAGAGGGGATAAACATACTGGTAGATGCTTGGTCAGATGATTCGAGTGTAGATGTTAGCACAAGGACGTCATTTGGATGATACTATTGGTGCTCAATTTAATCTCACCCCTATTTGGTTAAGATTTTCCATCGTTGTTTGTTATATTTTTCGCTTTCCTTGTAGGAGTGCGAGTTGGCCTTCTGGTTCTTCTGTATGGTTTAGTCTTTCCTCTTTTTCATTCGAGGATCATGTTTAGATGTGCATTATTTGGCAACTTCTTATGGGGAACCTGTTGTGTTTTAATTTTTAAGGTTGGAGGGATCACCTGTTGTAAATTACTCCTGGGTCTAGTATTTTTATTTTTGTTTTTCTCCCATTGCTTGCTGATACATGGTAGCTCCCAATTTATTGTGGTATGGTGGGTCAAATTTGCAAAATTATAATTTTCTATCACATTCACAAAGTGCAAAATCAGCCCCATTACCCGATAAATATTCTTCGAATATTCACAATCATAAAGTAACGCAAGAAATTTCTCAATTGGTATCCAGGAGTGTACATTTGTCACAACTTGAGTGGATACAAGGAAGTGGTGCATATTTTTAGTTTTTCACATTTAAGAGGAAAAGAATAAAGGTGTAAAAAGGTTCCCAAAATCCGCAAGGGGACACATGGCTCCTTTTATGCAAAAGGCGGGGATGCGACTCATCGGGGCACTCAAACAATCTTGGTTTTGAATTGGAAATGAGATAAAACTGCAGAAAAGGGCCGCAACCTCGCTATTACCCAAATGCGACCCGCTATTACCCATGTTTTGAAAGCCAAAAGTAGATGGGTGGGTCAAGTTAGTCAAAAATGTGTAAGTTCTAAAATGCTACAAAATTACAAAAACCTCGAGCTTTGTGTTAACAAATTTTTTTATTCCACGTGGATGAATAATTTTCAAATCGAGAATAACGGATTGACCAATGCAATGCATTTATTTTTTCTACCATTAATGTTGCTACATAAATCAAGGATGTTTTAAAGCTTTTGAATGCTTTCGCTTTTATTACCAATTTGCTGGATTTTTGTTGCTACCTTTGTGATTTTCATGGAGAATTATCACGTTTTTAAGCTGTGAAACTTGAATTGTGAACCCGAGGAAAAAAATGCCATTTATTTGTATTTAAATCACTCACTCACTTGTGGATGGATTGGTAAGATCTTAGAAACTCCTATGTTTCTCTTTTAGTGATAAGTGGTTTTAAAGTAAAGAAAGATTTTTTGAAGATGAAGACCATGCCATCTTCAAGTATCGATTACGTAAGGGGTCATGAGTGATTTGGACAAGATTACGATACTGAGACTTGATGTGTGCTGATCTAGATGATTTTCTTCGAGAATTAATATCCCCTATAGGAGTGAATCCTAAAGGTAATTCAATATAGCCACATTGATTTAGCGAGTGCTATCCCACCGGTAGTTCATTTCCTAAAGTTGGTGTGGCATTGTGCTATGAATTATGATCATGAAAAGAGGGAAGTATTAGATAGGAGTGGGGATACATTTTTGACATTGATACCTATAGCCATTAGAATAATGTTCAAATTACCCGTAATCACCAACTTGATCATCATTTCTATTAAATTATCCCTACAGGATTATGAAGCAAAGAAAAGGATTATGCCAAGATGATATATCTAAAGTGGCTCATTGCAAAAAGAAAACAAAAAGAATCCCTAAAAAGCTATTTGGGGCATAGTTTTTGAAGAGGTTGAAGATGTCATAATACTCTTAAGTCAAATGATAGGGTTAGAAACTATAAATGAATTTAAGGAATGGATGCTTACTTACATATGGATCATTTTGGAGAGAAAATGGAACATTTTCTGGACAAATTTCATTATAGAATCCCTCCATGGACATATGGTCACCTTAGCAGCAAAAATTGAGATGGGTGACAATTCAGAGCTATAATTCTATATGATGACTTACTTAATCTACAATGTTGTTGGGCATAGACATTTCCCGAGTTTGTCACCATGTGTAGATTTCAAGCAGTGCCAAATGCATGAGATATTCCCCAATTGCAATTGATCAACTAGAGTGGGAATGTAAGGTTAGTTAATGATGCTTTCTTTTCCCCAATCATTTGTCTTTTTAAGCCAAAGTGGGGACAATATAGAATTTATGAATAAACTAGAGAAGTGATTTTCCAAAGATAGATGCTACTTCATTCAATATAAAAATTTCACATACATAAGGGTTAGTGGTTTTGAGGGAAAGCCTTGTAAATTACCTAGGTATGTAGATGATAAATTGATTTTATGTGAACTAGCAAGGAAACTAACACCTGTGCATAAAATAATTTCTAGGAGGCATAAGACAAATATCAAATTTCCTATTCAAATTGGAAGGTATTCATGCCCTTCCATCATAAAGGATAGGTTGATTGAAGAGGAAATGCAAAAATTTGATATGGAAAAGTTTGAGGCAAGGGCCAGTTATGACATCAAATGGGTATTCAACAACATTGCAAATACCTTTGAGCATGATCCTCAGTTTGAAGAATATTCAATGAATTGTAGGGATCAAGAAGAGGTCGATTAAGGGATCTCTCCAAAATGACCCTAATAGATTTCAAAATTATAGTTATCTCGGAAGGAATGTGGATGATCCACATATAGTAAGTAGGTATTATGTTGATCAGAAAGTGGAGACACAACCCATAATCCCTCCAGATTGGAATGAGATAGAATTTGATGATTCTTATATAAGGATAACGATGTAATGAGAAGAAATGTGAATTGGTTAACTTAGAAAGGCATTGACCTATCAATTCAAAATACCAAAATCTTAAATAACTTCAAGAGTTTGGGAAACTTGAACGATGATATTCCACCCCTGAAGGAGGGAGAAGATAGAATGGATCCTCTGGGAGGAAATTCCCCTCAATTTCCCTAAAAAATTCCCACTCTTGAACTCATAGATGAGTGGACCTTAGCTACTAGTGGAACTGGTACTCCTATATTAGTTATTAGGAAAAAGAATAAAAGCATGCTTTTAAAATCTATGGAAAATTCCCCCATTACTTTTAAAATGCCAATCCAAGCAAAGGGGAAGGGATTAACATACCATGTAGTTTTCTCAGGTTTTTCACCAAAGCCTCATATTATTGAGAAATTAATGCGTAGGGCCATAGAAAGTGGTCTTACTCAATCCAAGCCACATAAGGAAGGGCAAAGAGCAGCTCCTGATCTAAAAAAGTTTGAAAGGGCACACAAGAAACATAAGGTTGCTCATGTACTATTCTTGGTGAGAGTAGGTGCCCAAATGCCTAAGAAGCACAAGCATAGAGATGTGGTAATTGATCCTAATGAATTTTAAAGGAGTGATGTTTATTAGGCACAACATGCCCCATCATTACCACAAATGGGACAATTAGAGTCTCCATTCCCACCTCTACCTATGAAGGAAGCAATAATGAAATCCACTCAAGATCAAGCAACCCAGAAAATATTACAGAGTTCATAAACAACAAAAACTTAACTCCAAAAATGAAGACATGAGTATGCCTTCGATTGGAAAATTATATGAATTTGCAAAGGCCCAAGCTGATGTAATTGATGTTGATACTAGTGAGGGATTTTCCATCTTAGATGCAATCAAATTATCTATGAGTGAACCACTGATGACACCAGTAGATGACCTCAGACAAGTAAGGAAATAGAGAGAAATTCTCCTCCTTTAATTAGTAAAGAAAAATCTCAAGCAACATATGTCCCTTCTATAAGATAAGTTGGAGAATTAGATAAATATGAATTAATTAGTGGAGAAGATGTTAATACAGAGGTGTTAACAAAAGAGATTGTTTTTGTTTCTATTGAAGTTACTAAGGCTAAAGAACTTTCTCAAAAGGGAAAATCTGTTTTTGAAGAGAAAGTAGTAGTAAAAACCACAACTATTTGCGAGATAAGAATTGTTGATAACAACATGCAACCTCTAGATGGAAATGTGGAGTTGGATTCAAATGAAAAACCTACTATATCATTACCAGGATCATCATCACAACATGAGGAGGGTAGGATGCAAACTCAACATATTTTGAGGAATGAAGAGCTCACAAGCCAGTTAGTAAATCAAGAAAATGTTGGAGGAAAAGTGGGGTCTAGTATGGCATCCATTGAAGAAATAAGGAATATCCCCTGAATTTTGATACAAATCAAGAGAAGAATGATCAATTTAAGTTTTCAGACCAAGGAGAGGAGCACTTGAAAGAATTATTTACACAAGGTGAGAATAAAAAGATGGTCATCGAAGTAAATAATGAAAAACAGGTAGAATCACTAAGTCAAGATGAGAAAGGGGTTTTCAAATAGTTGATGGTTTTCCCTGAGGAACCTCAACCTTGAATCACAAGAGGCAAAGGATGGAACAAATTTGGAAAAAGGGTGGATCAGTGAGCTAATTTCAAATGAGGAAAAAGAGGTCCTTCCTGTGCAAGCTATTGACCTTACTGCTCTATCTTTTCCAAAGATAGTAAGAGCCTCAAAAAGAGCTAGAACTATCACTAAAACCCACACTAACTCATCAGAGCCAAAACTTTGGAAGTAACAATCCCCTTTGAAGGAAAGACTAGGGATGACATAACAACCAATGATTATAATGTCCAAATTATTCCCTTGGGAAATCCTTCAAGACCAACTAAAGTAAGGGGTATCTAAAGATATAAATGACTTTTACAAAAGGTGGATGAAGATAGAATGACAAAGAAGCAATTAAAAGAGCAAGTTAAAGCCTTGAGCTTGAGTTTGCAGCAATTGATTTGGAAACCTAGTCAGGCTCAAACAAGTACCTCCAAAGACACCCCTGAGGAATGGATAAAATAAACAAGGTTGTCAAGAAGATATAGGAAGTGGAAACATGGATTGAAAAATTAACCAAGAGGGGAAATGAAGCAATTTTAGAGGCTGTGTCAAAGTATAAAGATCTCAAAAATAGACTCGAGAAATTGATGAGATAGTTGAGCAATGTGACAATGATATTTTCTATTTTGAAGCTATTATTCCCAAGTTAGACCGCATTACCCAACTAAGTGATGAGAAAAGGAAGATATTGTGCCATGTGCAGCTTAAAGGAAGCCAACATGATATTGAAGAGTTGTCAAATATCAGAGTAGAAAACTTGAATGGAATCAAGGAAAAGCTCAAAATAAAGAGAAATAAGGTTGATGATACTCTTGATGCCATTGAATTGAAGTTAGAGGAAATGGTAGCTGATAATTTCAATAAGAGCTATGAAGATTTAAAGATTGAATTTTTACTTAATTCCTTTGAAAAAATTATTCAAGAATGATTTATCCTATGAAATAATAAAAATGATCGGAAGGATTGAGAATAGAATTACAAAGTTAAAAGCAAGACCACTGGAATGCAAATATAAAATGGTCCATTTCATTGATGCCATATCTAGGTAGGAACTAATTTTCATGCATCATACAAGACGAGGATGAGGTTAATGAGTTATTCAAGAGGTATGATTTATATGTAGCAAGGTTTCCAAAATAACAAGATACACAAGTGGAAGCTGAAGAAGAAGAAAATGCAAATACAAAAGATGATGAACATGTTTAGGCATTGTTCCTTAAGTTGTACTTTCTTTCCATATTCCTTCTTTTAAACTGATATTTTAAAATAATACTTCTATTACATGGGATGTAATTATTTTGCTAAATTTTATTGTTCCCTTATTTCAATTAAAAAGTGGAAGAATACAGTAATGTCATATTTACTTTGATGAAGTTTAACATACATTTGGATAAGCATGTAAATGATTGATATTTTTGTGCTTCTTGCATTTTGAATAAGGAACAAAATGGGGTTCTATAGGGGCCCTTCCCATGACAAAGAAAGATATACATATGCCAGAAATAGAGACAATGAAAGGAAGAAAACATCTAGACATTTTTCAGCCCTACTTTATAGTTTCCTCCCAGTAGGGGAAGCTTGTTTTCCTCAAAGACAAACTCGCTTGAGCGTTGTCTTTGTCATCTGGATAAGAATGACTAACCTTACAGGTCTTGGGACACTCCCATGTCCATCAATGCTTCCAGAGTCATTCTAGGATGACTCAAGATTTGCTCAAGCTCAAATTTCTTCTATTGTGATGAAACCCAATCCAAAAGATCTAGACTTCCTGTGAAGAACATCATCTTTCCTTTCCCTTTATGAAGGGTCAACATACTAGGAGCGGTTTGAGAGGGGATGCCCGAGGTGATTGGAAGGGAAAGTACTACATGTTGTTGGCTGGAATAATTGTAAGGCCTTGAACTTGACCCAGCTTCCCATTTCTTTCTGAAAGGTGGATTTTCTTTCAAAGAAGGAAATGGTTGAGGCCCCAGAAAATCATGATCTTCCAGAGGAGCATGATGCATCAAGTGGGTGGATGACCAAATTGTAAATCTCCCCATGTTGTCTCGAGTAGAGAGATTTCTTCCCTTGAACAGAGAGTAGACAATGATCATACCTCTTCTCCATTTGAGATAACTATCGGAAGTTGAGGTTGTGGTTCACCTTTCTTTTTCCTTGAAGATGACCATGTTGCTTGGCCAATTACAAAGGCACGATCTCTACTTTATTTTTCTCGATGGAATTTATTCTCTACTCCAACTCATCTATTTTGTGGGAAATAATAGGCACTATGTTGATGGAGGATTTATCATACAACACATATGATTCCTTGGGAATCTATTTTGATACAAATCCTCATCACATAAAAGGGACATTGAAAACTAGTTTTCCCAGAGACTTGAAGGTCTTCTCTCAACCTAGTATCTTTTTAAATCTTTAGGAGATTTCAAGTTCTCCCATCTAAAAATATGGAAATACATAACCTAGAAGGCTGTAAACATAGGATTGATCTTGATTAGCCTTGTAAGAAGTGCTAACTAGACTTGCTTGATATGTTAAGGGTCCTCTGGTGTCACCCGCACATTCTATATCAAACAAAGCCTTGAAAAAAGCTTCATCAGATGCTTAAATTGAAAATATGATTTAAGTCCTCTGAATAAATTTCCTTTAGGCTATGAGCTACGAGTACCTTCATAATTTTTCTAATAAAATTTAATATACTCAAAACAATAAGAGAAATGCATAATGATAATGAAATTGAGCCAGTTTTATAATGAAAAGGAGACATATGTTTTGATTTGATGAAATCTTTCCCATGAAATGAAGGAGATTTTGTTCAGTTCACACAGAAGGGAATTTAAGAATTGGAAAAGGTTAGGAATGAGTAGAGCTGGTAAATCAAGGTGATTTGATAGAAACTATGTGTGGAAATTAAGCCAATGAGACATGAAACAAAGTGTGTGGTGCCAAAGGTAGATTCTAAAAAGTGAATATGGATATATGTCATATCAGAGTCATCTGGAAGTGTTCATAGATTATTTGAAATCATTATCTAATCAGTATCATGAAATAATTATTAAAGTAATTCACTAGAAATGATGATCTGATATCCCAGTCAAGAGTTTATTGAAAATACTTGTGCTTTGTACATTTGGCAGTTTTAAAAGAAAACTTTTAAATGCCATGTTCTAGAACAAATTTTGAAAAGGGAAATATTCCTTGGAATATTCATACTTTTGGGGGAAAATACTTTGAAGGTTAACAAGTGAAGAGGGTGATATAAATTAAAAAATATAATCATGCTAGAGAGGGGTTAATGTTTTTGAGAGTTATTCAAAGAAAAGAGAAGGATATAAAGCCGAGAGAAGCAATTTTCGAGGAACTTATCTGAGAAACTAGTTATTTCCCATGTATCTTTAAAATCAATCACATCAAGATGGTTGCAAGTGTCTAGCCATTGATAAGCTTTGAGATTGTAAATAAACTTTCCCTTACTGATCAATTTGAAGAACCTTGAGTTAATCGTTTTAATCATGAACCTAGTTATGTCTGCTTTCATTTTGAGATATCTTCGAATAGTTTGTTGTGTTCTTGTTACAATCTTATATTAGGAGTTCCTCTAAATCACACAAGATATTTTCCTCATGATAGTATTGTGGCATTTGCAATTACATTATGAAGAGAGTTTTCATTTCATAATGCAATAAACAATTCAAATTCACTTTACTTTCATTTGATGATATAGATTGTTTATCGACCATGAGTGTATCATAGGCGTGGTGAATCATGGAATTATGATGTTTAATTAAGTCTTTAACGTGAGCTTTTGTGTTGGATTCTTGAAGAATGTGTGAAACCATGTGTCTTTGAGCCTTCCTAAATGCACATTCTCTAGTTGAAGGTTCATTCTCGACTATTTAAAGCCTTTTTCCATTTTGCTTTGTAATTTTTCCAACATTTGTTAAAATTTCTCAAGAATTTGGTATAATCAACTTTATCTTGCTTAACTTCCCAACCATAAAATTCACATTCAGTAATATATCATACATGAACCATCATTTCTTGCATTGTATATCCAAAAATGCTGAAGAAGTTCATTGAATTTTCCTATCGTTTACCAAAATATGTAGATGCAATCAGTTTTTATTATTTTATTTTGTGACCTGGACCTTTTCTAGAAAACATCTTCATTCTCTAAGGTGATAGCTCGTGAGAGTTAGGTTATGTTGTATTGACCATGTTTTCTCAAGGTCTCCTTCAAATATTGAAAAGGGAGAGTCAAATACTATTAATCCATTGATATTATTCACTAACATATGTCAAAAAATGGGTCCTCTCATCCTGGTTGAAGGCACAACCTAAAGTAGTGAGGGTAGTGTTGAAAATTTTTGCACTTGTGAAAAAATGGGAAACTCAAAACTTCGTCGTTATGATGAGAAGTCTTGGGTGAAGTATACCTAAGCTAAGGAATTCATTATGTTATTTGTTACTGCTGAATTAGTTACAAGATTAAATGAAATCTGCAGTTATGTGTGCTATCTCAAAATAGAACAGATCACATAGTCTGTAATTTCTTTCCATCTTCAACGCAAAAGAACACAAAGCCCCGAAGGACAACTGTGTTGTCTTGTTGAAGACACCAAATTACAGAGTAGGTGAAGTGTTAAGTTTTGAAGTAACAAATAGAAATGCAGATTACACAAATCAGAGTTCATTACTGAATGTTACAGGCCCTTATTAATGTTCTTTCCTTCATGATTAAGACATTCAATTATGTTACTGAGTTGTTTAGTTCATCATACGATCCATACAGAAAAGCTAGAATGCACAAGAAATACACAACTCATTTTCAGAATTCAATGTTTTATTCACAAGGAGAGTCAAATGTTTCCCACACAAGCCGTGAGATGTGACTGAAAAGGAAAGAACATCTACTGAAGTAAGAAGTACACATGCATGAAATAGAAAGCAAAGGAGTATGAGTGAACCCATCATTGCCTTATATATTCTTTGTTATGTAGAGCATCTCCTTGCTGAGATCCTTTCATCCTCAAGGCATGGTACCAAAGTAAAAAAAAGGAAATCATCAATAAAGAGCTCAGGTTAATCCATATTCCTACACTATCCTAATTCGTGCATATGGATCTCTAAGCAACAGGAGATGTAATTTATTTGAAGATCAGATTGCATAGCTCACTCAGAAGCAAAAATATAGAAAAGAGAATAAGAAACATGGACACAAGAGAGGCCAAAAAGCCTAATTATTTTCTAACTATTTTCCTAAGTGTGTAGGTACAGGTTGTAGCCAAAATAAAAATAGACAAGTCATAAGTGCATGCGAGAAAAGAAGAATGTAACTCAAAGTTCCAATAGCTGTTCTAAAATGGAAGAAGTTTTAGTGCAAAAGAGAGAGTGGAAGATATAAACACTTGTTTTAGTTGCAGCAGAAGAGGAAGAATCAGATTTCAAGAAGCTGAAGCTAAATGGAAAGAAGGGATTATAGCTGAAATAGGATGAGAGAGAAGATTATGGAAAATTTTTCCAGGGCTTCACCATGTAAAATGAACATTTACAACTTTTCATCATGTTGTTTTCAATTGCTACATGCTTTAAAGGAACTATGCAAATCAAATAAGTGATACGAAAGCAGAAAAACATCACATGATCAAAATAAATAGCTAACATGTTTTCAGCTCTCAATTTTCTATATCAGTTCATCAAGAAAGGTGTTACTTTCTGTGTTCTGGATCAGAAAATACAACTACTATTTTGGAAATGCATTAAAAGATTCTAAATATTTTTGACAGGGCTTCACCATGTAAAATGGACATTTACTGAATTTTCCAGCATACATATCAGAGTGTAATGAAAGGAAATACAATATATAATGCAGAAAAGAAATGGACTATACTTTCATTCATCAGATTGAAGTACTTTTAGCATTCTTTATAGCTTAAACAACTGAGAAATGAAATTGCTAGATAATCCTACAAATACAGCCATCCTGAACTATAGTTTTTCAAAATGAAGCAAGTATCAAGTGTTCATCATGCCACAATATGTCTTCGGAGCTCAAAATTAAATACAAGATTCATAATTTTTCAGAACAGAAAGTGCAAGATTGAGCAACCATTTTAGAAAATGACAAACAAAGCTTCAAATACCACGAACTTTCAAAAATAAGCATGTTTCAGGCCTCCTTTATTCAAAAAACAACAGTTCAGGTTCAAATATTAAAGAAAATCAGAACCAGAAAGGATATCAGAAGCCATTACAGGTGAACAAAGGAGCTATCTCATGATGCCATTAAAAGTGAGAAGTAATTCAAGTAACATCTACAGTTATAAAGGGCTTCAGAAAGAGATAATAACCCAGATTTAAGGTATAACTATCTTTTCAGAACAGGTATATCAATTCAGGATCAGAGTAAAGAAGATGGTTATAACTCAGGACTGTAATCAAAGAAGCAACTCTCAGTCAAGAACAGAGTAGTATTCTTAAAGAAGGCACTCTCAAAATAAAAATGTCATATTAATACAACTTGAAGAGCTACGAAAGATCAAGAATACATGTATTCAGAATAGCCTCCAAAGAATATATCAAGGAAAACACGAAGGAAAGCAACACATTTTTCAAGTATCGGAACCCTTGAAAAGGCCAGTAAGTACCAAAATATGCAAAGAAGGAGCTTCAGGAAAATGAAGTAAATACAAAGCCTCTACAGAAATAGACATCAGAGAGAAGTGCAGAACTGGGTCAACAAGTCAACAATTGAATAGCCCACGAATGAGTATTAGTAGATCGGTTTGAATCAAAATGTCAGAGATAGAATGTGTAACTTACCACCTAGGTCAACATTAAAAAAAAAAGCATATTGCCCTAGTCTGAAAAGAGAAATCCAACAGAGTTCAAGTACCCAACAATGGTTTTCATTATTACGACTCGAAAGAAAGGGGAACAATCCCGGTAGAAAAGGAAAACACTCACCCATGGAGTTTTTCTCTTGGCAACATGTCTACACAAATAGCAAAGTCTCCAGAGCTGAGTGATGATTTCAGAAGAATAAATGATACACAAGCCCAAATTTCAAAATCAAAGAAAATACAAATACCTAAACTCAAAAAAATATAGATCCTAGTTCTTCATTGCAGACCCATTAATGGGTATTAAAGGAAAGATCAGGGTAAGAAATAGTGCTTACTATTTAAATCAAATCTGAGAAACCCTCAAGTGGCCATCAAGTTCATCAAAAAGGGACAACCCAACACATTTTCAACTCAAAATGACCAAAGAAATCAAGGTGTCACATGAAAATGCAAAAGAAAACGTTTATCAACACTTTGAAGTAGAAGTGGCAAAGACAAGTAATGGTGGTACTTAGAAGATCAAAACTTACCATTCTCTTCATCAAACAGTGATGCCAGTAACACAGAACCAAGCTCAAAAGAGGCCAAATAGAGCTTGAAACCCACAATAAGGGCAGCCAATTTGAAGAAAACTAACAGAGACCAGAGAATAATATAGTTCCAAGCTCGGAGTTTACAAAAATGCGGTCATGACCACAATGCCTCACATGGAAATCTCGAATGCCAAGATGCTATACCAGACAACCTCGCAACAGAGCTTGGAAGGCCGAGAGTGACACACAGTCAAAACTTCAGGTTCACGGCAGTGGTGGCCAAGTAAAATACCACGTCCACCTCCTTAGAAGAAACACAAAAATGCAAATACAACATAGTTTAGAAGGTTGAGCAAATACAGAAGAACCGAGCTCAAAATCAGTCATCAATGGCATCCAAGAAAATTTTTCCAGGGCTTCACCACTCTCTGCGAGCAAGCCAAAAAATGATCAAAATGAAAGGGTTCGAGCATTTTAATTCATTCACCTCAGCAGAGTTCAACCTAACTCAACCATGATTTGAGATCAACGATCAGGCTTCATCAAGTATGAGGATCAATGGCCGAGAATCAAGCTCAGAGATCAAAGCGATTAACCATAGTCGATTGCCACCAACCACATTAATTGCTGGTTTAAAACCCTAATCACAGTCAAGGATCAACGACATCGGATATAAAAGGTACAGAAATCAAGGGCCCAGGATGATCACCAAATTTCCAACAAACTCAACTCAAGTTACAAATGCCACTGACAAAGCGTATGAGGGGTGAGTCACCGTGGGGAAGGGGCCAGCCCACGTGTCCATAATTTAAATCATTGCATTGACTTTCTAAAGTCTGAAACCATAGTCTATGTAATCAAATAAATAAAAGGAGCTGACCACCATCATACCAATAATGATCACTCAAAAGGTAGGTTTAAACCTTATTCACCAAGTATTATCCAAATTGCAAAGGCCGAAAGTTATACAATACATGTATATAACAAAGGTGGTAGACTATAGTATGGCATGCATAAAGTTCACAAGGTGGTCAAACAAAATGGTCGACCTTTGTATTTGCTAAATCCACAAGGTGGCAAAACCAAGTATAATGCAAAAGTGGTCCCCACTCTAGAGAGGAGCTAGAATTGATTCACAGAGTGTCACTCATGTGACCATTTAGAATGAGATGTCAAATATCAGAGCATGTGCATATGGGCAGGTGGTCCCCACAATGGAGGTTTATACTTTGCAAATATTACATTTATTGTAATTATTTTGTTCTTGCATAGAAGTATTTTTGCATGCCTCCACAACAGGACAAAATAGAGAAGGAGACAGAGTTGCATGATCAATGGAGAGAGACTTGCCTAGCAAGAAATCTTATTTCTAGCAAATTATTCACCCTTGCCTTATTAAAAATAGAACAGTCAACTTCAGTTTGACTACATTGTAAACAAGGCTATTAATGCCTATTTGTAACTGCATGCTCTAGTTTGTATTATTTTATCCTTTTATTTATTATTAAATAAAGGATAAAATTAGGATGCATGGGCGAGTACAAGCCTTAGGCTATTTTTAGGAAGGGGGTGAAATTTATTTTGCTATATATTATGTGCCTTTGCAAAGCACAAGGAGATTCTTGGAGGAATTTTGGATATATGAGTACTGAAGCAAATTTTTCCAGTCTTGCCCTCTGAGTGTGAAGTATTTTCTGCCTTTCCAAGTTATTTTGCAGTCTTGTGTATGTTATATTAATCTTGTGAATGCAAATTCCCTGATCAACCACCTTACCCTACTGCAAAATTTCAGTCCTTTCTACTTAATTTTAATGTGCATGTTAACTTATTAGTACTATTGTGATCCTCCCTCAGTATAATCAAGTGTTTTTCCCTTAGATATTTTGTAGAAAAACTATTGGTTCGTACATCAAGAATCCTTTCCAAATCAGTTGTGCATATACTCAGTTAAAGCCCTCATACAAATTTGGTGTATCACCTTAGTTTTAATCATTTTACAGTCATATTTTACTCTTAAACTCCCGTAAAGTAGTTTAGGATACACCAATGAGGAATCGACCTTGATACCGAGACTCACCTCAAAATAGGTATATCCACAAACCTGAGGTGTTTCCATTTTATCTACGAAAGAGAGAGATCATTTGTGCAAGCTTAGAAAACCCGCATCCATCTCTCTACAAGGTACACTTTCGAAAGATAACAGTAGGTAAAATCCTTAGGATGGTGTTATCTAGTCCTTTCCAAACCAAAGTAATAAAGAGTCATCTAAAATCCATCCTTGGCTACAAAAATATTCCTATTATCATTTGTTTGTCTCTAAGCATCCTGATCAACTTTTGATTTTGCTTGGTTTCAAAGGAAGGATCAATTTGGATACCAACACCGATCTGGCACCATTGTTGGGGACTATTTGTGTAAATGCATATGCACATCAACCTCTGGTAATGATTCTTATGCGAATATGTTATTTAAACGTCATGATTTGCTAATTTGTGAGAATTTCATGTAATCGAGTTTGTTGTGTACTATTTTGTGGTTTTAGTAAATGTTGCACTAGATCATATGGATATTAATAAATATCAACAAAGGATGATCAAATCCATCAAGATTTATAGAAATTGAGTGTTGATAGACAGTTGAAAAATTACTTATAGTGATTTAGCATATCTAAGGTGAAAATTCTAGATGTCTACTCCATGTTAGTTTACAATTCTTGGCAATTACTAGTGTCTTAATCTTTGTCAAGTATGTTTTTTCATTAATATTCACAAAGCTAGAAGGAAGAAGATATTTCTTTACTAGGGATCCTACTAGAAAGTTATTTCCAAATCCTGGAAAGGAAAACGAGTCTGGAGAGTATTGGGAAATCAAGAGTCAAGAGAGAAGGTAGTACCAGTTCTGGAAGGTGATCAACCTATAGTTGAGGATTACCCTACATCTTCAAATAACTCTGAATCAAATAGTCCTCATGTAAAATTAAATTCTCCAACCGGTGAAGGGCCATCATTTGTGTCTGAAAAATGTATCCCTCATTTTTTCCCTTTATCATCCAGGACTGATAGGGTGTTTCACGAAATTGAATCATTAGAGGATATTTACTTGGAAATTTATACTCCTGTGCTCCAAAGGCCCCTGGTCCCCTATCATTTTGATTCTCCTATAGGATCACCTCCTCAAGATAATATGGCTCAGCCTCCACCTAGACCTCCTTTTGTTGTCAATAATTTTGGACCAATAAATTTTAGAGGCATGGTTGGGTATCCTAATGTTGTACCCCAAGATGTGAGAAATAGGTTGCCTAAATTTCAGGGAAATAATGCCATTACTGGGGATCAACATTTGAGACTTTTTGTTAATATGATGGAAGATTTTGAAATTGAGTATGAGGATGTGTATATAAAATTATTCATTCATACTCTCGAAGAGGATGCACGTGATTGGTATAAATATTTACCGACAATTTAATAGACTGATGGAATGAGATGAAAAATTCTTTCAGATTACAATATGGGGATAAGATAGACCCAAGGTTCCTTTTTTCTGAGTTTGAGAATATAAAAAGGAATCCTAATGAGTCTGTCCAAGATTTTAATACCAGATTCAATAAGACTTTGAATAGGTTACCCATAATCCTGAGGATAAGTGATGAGTCTTGTTTAATAAAATATTCGAGATGCCTTTGACAAAAAAGCCACCTATTACTTATGAGATAATAACCCTGGAACATTAAGGAATGCTTTCACTATGGCCTTGTAAATTAAAAATAATATCAACAAAGTTGGAAAACCCCCTAAGAGAGAGGGTTTTAGATTGGTTAATCCTGATAGACCTCAGTTGAACAAAGCAGTTGATATGGAGGAGGTTGTGAAGAGTTTGGTCGGGGTAGTTAAAGAAATATCTTACAAGTTGGCCAGAGCAAAAAAGTGAAAAGGACAGAGCTCTCAAGGTCAGCATAAACAAAAAAACTAGGATAAATTTGGAAGTCATCCTAGGAATGATCACATATTAGATGAAAGAGGAAAGGGGCCCATGGGATCACGTAATAAACAACCACAACTTAGAGAGAATAGATTGGTCCCTAACCCTTTGATTGCCAGGGTTTCTATAGTGGAAGAGTCCCACATTATTGATAGGCGTGATATGTGCTTCCCCCACACTCCCATGTGATTTAATGAAGGAGATTAAAGAGGTAAATGATGATGAAGCTTATGGTGATAAGGGCTATTTCAATTGAGTTGATAAGTTCTAGAAATGTTCAAAGTTTCTGGGATTGCATTCACTGGGTATTACCTCTCCTTCATAATGATGGTGTTGAGATTGATATGGTGGAAGCGTTTGATTTACCTAATCATGATTTTGAATATTTAAGGGATTTAAAGATTAAAAAATATGATGGGAGAATTACTTCTCAGGAAGATATGTAACTATTAATGAATGCAGTAGTTGCTCAAGAAAAGGAATATACTACCAGAAGTAGAGTTATCAAAGGGAGAGGTCCTCAAGCTAAACCAAAAACTCCATTTCTCACTAATATCCCCAAATAACCCCCTAAGAAGGATGCACTTAACAAATGCCTTGTTGTTCCAAATAAAACTTGTACACTAACTCATGCCCAAATTACAAAGACTCTTATACCACTGGAAGGAATCATAAGTCTCCCATCTAACACTGCCTTACCCAAATATGTTCCATGTGATATAGCCCAAATTTTAAGTAAAATCAAATTCATTGTGCCTATTGTTGAGAGTCTCGAATCCTGATCATAGAAAACAGGCATTTGAGTATTTGGTATTTAAAGAGGAGGTAAAAACCAAGGTAATAATGTGAATGGTGTGGATCTTCCTAATGTCATCGTAGAGATGGAAATACCACAGGCCCTAGAATAATTGGGAGAATCACCGAAGTATACTTGGGTACTTCACTTGTGGAGTCTCAACTTGACGTTGATCCTTTTTATACCACTTTAATCATCAAGGATAGGTTGGTGCACAATTGTATGTTTGATTCAGGAGCTTCATGCAATTTTATGCCTCTTGAGGTGATGAATTAATTTAACATAAAATTAACAACCTTTGGAAAGTACACAACAATGGATTCAAAGGAATTTCCTGTGATTGGATATGTTAAAGGGTTGATAGTGCAATTGACAACTTACCCTGAGAAAATCCTTAACTATGAATGTAGTTATTGTGGACTTCGCATCCAAATGGGGAATGTTATTATCAAGGAAATGGGATGCTAGTGTGGGGGGAAGTGTGTAAATGGATATGTCATATGCAACCATACCAGTGTAAGGAAACCTTGTAAAATTGTATGGTGAAAAGAATATGTTACATCTGATTAAAGATCCTAACAATGCTTCTTATAAAGTATTATATACAGATGTAGATGTTGATAATTTTGTTGGTTATGTAGATTTTAAGGAGCATGAAATTGATAAATGAAAATTTCTTGAGCAACTTGGTTCCCTTGGAATTTGATGTTTGATGGAGCTTATTCTAATTTTGGAAATGGTGTAGGTATTGTATTGATATCCCCAGATAAGAAATAATTCAATTTTTTTACACTCAAGTTCGAATGCAAAAACAATATTGGAGAATATGAAGCACTAATTTTGGGTTTAAGGATTGCTTAGAGGTATGGTATTATGGACATTGTTGTTAAAGGAGATTCAGAACTAGTAGTCAAGCAAGTTTGAAAGTTTGTATGTAATAAAGAATCAAAGAATGAAACAATATAAGCATGCGATTGGGATTTCATTGAAATGTGTGATTCCTTTAACATAGTATACCATGAAAGAAAGTAAAATATCAGTATGATGAGTTAGCGATATTGGGGTTTAGGTTTGAAAATTGCATAGTGTCTCCTTATTGTGAATATATTGAATTACTAACAAGACTGTTTGTCCCTGATAATGTCAAACATTGGAAAGTTTTTGAAGATGATGCCTAAATTCATAGGTTTTTACAAAAAGGAGAATTCACAAATCAAAATGTGGATTAGGAGCCAATGGTATGTATTAATGAGGGTAGAGAAACCTTATTTGGTAAAGATATTATTCATTTGAAGAAAAATACTATTCCAAGAGGTTTGGTTGCGCTTGAGTCAAAATTTGATAATGTTGATCACATTGTTAGTAGGCATATGTTAGCTTCGAGAGATGTGGAAGAACACAACCCTGGACAGAGATAATAAACGTAGGAAAATATGGCTAGGTAGTAACTTAAATAAGAAAGAAAAGAAATCATATGTCTAACTATTGAAAAAATACCAAGACTACTTTGCATGGTCCTATTCGAGACTTAAAGGCATATAAGGAGGATCTTTTCCAAAGCATGAGCTACCACTAGAATTTAATGCCAAGACATTCAAGAAAAAGAAAATACCAATCAATCCACTTCTTTCCCTCAAGATGCCATAAGAATTAAAAAATCTAAGGGATGGAGGCATCATACAACCCACAAGGTATTCTTCATGGGTGGAAAATTTAGTGCCGCTTTGAAAAAACATAGAGATATATAGTTGTGTGTGGATTTTAGGAACTTGAATAAGGCATCAATCAAAGATAATTATCCCCTTCATAATATGGATAACATACTATAGTTAGTTATTGGCTCAATTATTGTCTACTCTAGATGGATTCTCAGATATAATCAAGTGGTGGTGAAACAATCAGAAAGAATCAAAACCGCTTTCACCACTCCATGGGGTACTTATGTGTATGTAAGAATGCCATTTGGTCTAATGAATGCTGGAGAAACATTTCAAAGAGCTATAGATGTAGCATTCTCAGGATACATAAATTATTTCATTGTAGTGTACCAGGATGATGTGACATTATTCTAAAAAAGGAGTGATCACTTGCAACATCTAGAGAAAATGTTGTTAAGGAGCAGAGAATATGGCATTTCACTGAATCCTAAAAGTGCCACTTTGGGGTTTAGAAGGAAAAGTTTTCGGGAAACATTGTATCTAAGGAAGGGGTCATGATTGATCCTGAAAGAGTGGAAGCTATTGGAAAAGACCCTATACCAAATACCACAAAAGGAATTCAATTTTTTTTGGACAAATAAATTTCATCAGGAGATTTATTTATAACTTTTCTGAAATGACTATCACCATTATGAATATGCTAAAAAGGATTAGGTTATCAAATGGGAGAAAGAATCTATTTAAGATTTTGCTGGAGTTAAAGAAGCATTAAAGAATGCCCTTGTTTTGGTAGCTTCTAATTACAAGAAAGCTTTTCAAATGTTTTATTTTGCTTCTAAAATACTATTGCTTCTGTACTATTACAAAGGATGATGAAGGAAATGAAAGGCCAATTGCTTTCTTTAGTAAGGCACTTCAAGGAGCATAATTGAAATATACTATCATGGAAAAGTAGGCTTTCTCTTTGGTAAGAGCAACAAAATTTTCAGACCATATATCTTGAGCTCCAAGATCATAGCCTATGTTCCTCATACTATGGTCAAGGATATTTTATCAGAAATGGAAATATCAAGAAAAAGGTGTTGGTGGGTAAAAAAATTACAAGAGTATGACATGGATATTCAAACCACCAAGTTAGTTAGGGGTTTAGGGTTGGAAAAAATAATGGCAGAAAGTAACCTGTAGGTAATGGAAGTAAAGAAAATTGAGGAGGAGATGTGAATGTCCACAAAATATTGATCAAGTTGGTATGGTACAAGGACATTATGTTTTATCTTAAGAATTTGGAATGTCCTGGACATTTGAGTAAAAATCAAAGAGTGCACTCAAATTAGCTTCCTAGAAATATATTATCACTGATTATGGATTGGCATGGAAGAATTCTAAAGGGATTCTCCTAAGGTGCATTATTGAAGATGAAGCCCCTAAACTAGTTGCTGATTTTCATGGAGGAGTTTGTGGGGGAATTTTGCTGGAAGAGTAATTGCTCACAAGATTTTAAGGGATGGTTATTGGTGGCCCACACTTTTTAAATATATAAATCTATTAGTCAGAAAATGTGAGAGTTGCCAACATTTTTCAAGGAAGATTGAAATCTTCAGGAGCTCTCCCTTTACAACTAGTATCAATTTAATCCCTTTTAAGTAGTGGGGTATGGAATTTATTGGATAAATCTCATATCCTTCAAGTGTAGGCAAAAATGAATATTGGTGGCTACTGATTACTTCACTAAATGGGTTGAGGAAATCCCTACGAGAAAGCAAATCACTAGATTGTTATGGATTTTGTTTTAAATCACATAATTTGTAGATTTGGAGTGCCTGCCAAAATAATTGCTGATAATGATATGAGTTTTGAGCTAAACCCTTGGTGGCCATGTGTTAGGAGTATGGAATAAATCTTACATATGCATCTAATTACAATCCCCAAGGTAATGGACAAGTCTGAATCAAGCAATAAAAATTTGTTGAAAATAATCAGGAGGACATTGGAGATAAATAAACAAAGATGGGGTGAACAATTGAAGATTTCTATCTAGGCTGATATAATTACTATTAAGAGAGCTATTGGAAAACTCCCTTTTAATTGATGTATGGAACTGAAGCACTCCTTCCCCTGCACATGAAACTATCTTCCTACCAATTTATTTGACAATTTGAGGATCAAGAAGTTAGTCCATATGATGCAAGGATAAATCAAATTGTTGAATTGGATGAAGAAAGAAGAGAGTCCCATCAGAGACATTTGAAATTTAGGGAAAAGTTGAAAAAATTATTTGATAAAAAGGTGACTCCTTGAGTTTTTAGTGTAGGAGATCTTGATTACTATGGGATAATAGACATGAGGACAAGGGAAAACATGGAAATTTTGATGCATTATGGATGGGTCCTTACTCCATTGACATTAGAATTGGTGAGCATACTTTCTTCTTAAAGGATTTAGATGGATAACTACTTGAGTTTCCTATTAATGGCAGGCACTTGAAGCACTTTCTTGATTGATATCTCAAAATCGAGGTATGCACTATTGTATAGTGTACAGGTTTTTCTTTTTGTTTTTATTCATTTTTAGTTTTTTGTCCTTGTTTGTCCCGGTCCTTGGTGATCGTTTGTTTTGGGTTTCTCGGTGTGTTTTCTAGGGAGTTGGTTGTTATCACTTATTTTTGTATGCTTTTTTTTTGACTCCATGTCTCAATGGATTTTGGAAATGGTCTGATTTTCTTTGCACCATGGTTTTTTGTTGAGGCACTTGTAGGGAGTGCTCATCCTTGAGTCAGATCTGGTGTTGGTGATCGATTTAATCTCGCCCCTATTTGGTTAAGATTTTCCATCGTTTCCTGTTATAGTTTTTTACTTTCTATGTGGGAGTGCGAGTTGGATATTTAATTCTTCTCGTATATGGTTTAGTATTTCCTCTTTTTCGGTCAAGGATCATGTCTGGATGTGCATTATTTGGTATCTTCTTATGGGAACCCATTATGTTTTAAGTTTTGAGGTTGGAGGGATCACCTATTGTAAATTGCTCCTGGTCTTGTCTTTTTATTTGCATTTTCTCTCCCATTACCAGTGATACATGGTAGCTCCCAATTGATTGTGGTATGGTGGGTCAAATTTTCAAACTTATAATTTTCTATCGCATTCACAAAGTGAAAAATCAACCTTGTTACCTGATAAATATTCTCTGAATATTGTCAATCATAAAGTAATGCAAACAATTTCTCAATTGGTATCCGAGAGTGTAGATTTGTCACAAATTGAGTGAATCTTGGGAAGCGAGTACATATTTTTAGTTTTTCACATTTAAGAAGAAAAGAATAAAGGTGTAAAAAGGTTCCCAAAACCCACAGGGGACACGTGGCTTCTTTTATGCAAAAGGCGGGGATGCAGGTCGTCGTGGCACTCAAACAATGTTTGTTTTGACTTGCAAATGAGATAAAACTATAGAAAAGGGATACAACCCCCTATTATAAAAATGAGACCACATGTCGAGCATGTTTTGAAATATGAAAAGTGGATGGGTGGGTCATGTTAGTCAAAAGTGTGTAAATTCTAAAATGCTGCAAAATTACAACACCGAGCTCATGTTAACAAAATTTTTATTCCACATGGACGACTCATTTTCAAAGTTGAGAATGAAAGATTGAATAGTCACGATGCAATGCATTTATTTCTACCGCCATTAATGTTGCTACACAAATCAAGGATGTTTTAAAGCTTATGAATGCTTTGGTATTTTATTACTAATTTGCTGGATTTTTTTGCTACCTTTTTTTATTTTCATGGAGAATTGTCATGTTTTTAAGCTCATGAAACTCAAATTATGAACCTAAGGACTAAAATGGTCGTTGATTTGGATATAAATTACTTAGAACTCACAGTTGGATTGGTAAGAGCTTAGAAATTCATGTGTTTCTCTTTCAGTGGCAAGTTGGTTTAAAGTAAAGTTAGGGTTTTTTGAAGATGAAGACCATGCCATCTTCATTCTTGGTTACGTCAGGGGTCACAAGTGATTTGGACAAGATTATAGACACGGACTTGATGTGTGCTGATCTAGATGATTTTCTTCAGAGACTTAATAGCCCCCATAAGAGTGAATCCCTAAAGGAAATTCAAGATAGCCACATTGCTTTAGTGGGTGCTATCCCACCAGTGGTTCATTGCCCAGAGTTGGTGTGGCATTGTGCTATGAATTATGATCCCAAAAAGAGGGAAGTATTAGACAGAGTGGGGATGCAGTTTTGACATTGACGCCTGCAACCATTAGAATAATGTTAAAATTTCTTGTAATCACCAACCCGATCACCATTTCTATCAAATTATCCCTACAAGATTATGAAGAAAAGAAAAAGGATTATGCCAAGATGATAAATACAAAGTGGCTCATTGCAAAAAAGACAACTAGAATCCCTAAAAATCTAGTTAGGGCATAATTTGTTGAAGAGGTAGAAGATGTCATTTTACTATTAAGTTGAATGACGGGGTTAGAAACTGTAAATGATTTTAAGGAATGGATGGTTACATATAGGTCATTTTGGAGAAAAGAGAGAATTTTTGGGTAACTTTCATTGCAGAAGCCCTCTATGGCCACATGGTTACCTTAGCAGTGAAAATTGAGATGGGTGATAATTCAGAGCTAGAATTCTATATGATGACTTACTTAATCTACAATGTTGATGGGCATAGACATTTCTCGGGTTTGTCACCACGTGAAGATTTCAAGTAGTGCCAAATGCATGAGATATTCCCCTAACACAACCGATAAAATGGAGTGGGAATGTGAGGTTAGTTAATGATTCTTTCTTTTCCCCAATTATTTGTCTTTTCAAGCCGTGAGTGGGGACAATATAGAACTTCGAATAGGCTAGACAAGTGATTTTGGAGTAAAAATGCTACTTCATTCAATATAAAAGTTCACATACATAAGGGTTATTTTTTTCAAGGAAATCCTTATAAGTTTCTTAGGTATGTAGATGATAAATTGGTTTTATGTGAACTAGAAAGACATCTAACACCTGTGCATAAATTGATTACTTGGGAGGCATAAGGAAAATATCAAATTCCCTATTTGAATATGAAGGTATCCATTCCCTTTAATCGAAAGGTTATGTTGATTGAAGATGAAATGCAAAAGTTTGACGTGAAATTTTTTGAGGTAAGGGCTACTTATGACATCGATGGGTATTCAAGAACATTGCGAATAATTTTGAGCATGAGCCTTAGTTTGAATATTATTGGATGAATTTTAGGGATGAAGAAGAGGCCATATTAAGGGATTTCTCTAGAATGACCCTTTCACAAGTAATAGATTTTAAAATTATAGTATATCCTAGAAGGAATTGTGGATGATCCACATAAAGTTTGAAGGTATTATGTTGATTAGAAAGTGGATGCACAACCCATAATCCCTCCAGATTATAATGATCCGTAATATGATGATTCTTATATCGGGATAACTATGTAATGAAAAGAAATGTGAATAGGTTAACTCAAAAGGGCATTGACCTATCAATTCGAATAACAACATCTTAAATAACTTCGTGGATTTTTGGAAACTTGAATGATGATATTCCACCCCGAAGGAGGGATCGATAGAATTATTCCTCTTGGAGGAAAGACCCTCAATTTACCTAAAAAGGCCCACTCTTGAACTCATATATGAGTGGACCTTAACCGCTAGTGGAACCGGTAATTCTATGTCAATTCTTAGGAAAAATACTTTTGAAAGTATGCTTTAAAAATCTATGGAAAATTCCCCATTAATTTTGCAATGCCAATCCAAGAAAAGGAGAAAGGATTGGGATCCAATGTAGTTTGATCGGTGTTTCACTAAAGCCTCATACTACTTTAAAAATTAATGAGTAGAGCCATGAAAAGTGGTGTTACTCAATCCAAGCTGCGCATAAGGAAGGGAAAAGAGCAAATCCCGATCTAAAAAAGTTTGAAAGGGCACACAAGAGCTATAAGGTTGCTCATGTACCAAGATTGGTTAGAGTAGGTTCCCACACACCCAAGAAGCACAAGCACAAAGATGTGGTAATTGATCCTCCTGAATTTGAAAGGAGTGATGTTTATCAGGCACAACATGCCCCATCATTTTGACAAATGAGACAATCAGAGTCTCTATTCCCACCTCTACTTATGGAGGAAGCAACAAAGAAAGGCACTCAATATCAAGCAACCCAGTCAATGTTGCAGATAGTTCATAAGTAACCAAATCTTAACTTCGTGTATGAAGAAATCGAGACCCCGCTTACTAATGATATGAGTATGCCTTTGATTGGAACATTGTATGAATCTGTAAAGGCCCAAGATGATGTAATTGATGTTGATATTGGTGAGGGATTTTCCATGTTAGATGCACTCAAATTATCTATGAGTGAACCTTTGATGACACCGGTAAATGACCTTAAAACAAGTAAGCAAATAGGGCGAAATGTTCCTCCATTAATTAGTAAATAAAAATATCAAGCAAATGTATGTCCCTTCTATAAGACAAGTGGTTGTAAAATCGAGATAAAATGGAATCATTTAGTGGAGAATATGTTAATATAGAGGTGTTAATAGAAGAGATTGTTTCTATTTTTCTATTGAATTTACTAAGGCTAATGAAATTTCTCAAAAGGGAAAATATGTTTTTGAAGAGAAAATAGAAGTAGCACAAACCAAAACTGCTAGTGAAATAAGAATTGCTGATAAGGACATGTAACCTCTAGATGGAAATGTGGATTTGGATTCAAATGAACAACCTACCATATCATTACCATGATCATAATCGAGCACGGGAGGGTAAAATTCCAACTCAACAGATTTTGATGAATGAAGAGCTCACAAGACAATTAGTAACTCAGAAAATGTTGGAGGAAAAGTGGGGTCTAGTATGACATCCATTGAAGAAATAAGGAAGGAATATCCCCGACTCATGTTGATACAAATCAAGAAAATAATGATCAAATTCAATTTTCAGACCAAGAAGAGGAACACCCAAATGAATTCTTTACACATGGTGATAATAACAAGATGGTCATCAAAGTAAATAATGAAAAACAGGAAGAATCACTAAGTCAAGATGAGCAAGAGGTTTTAAAAGTTGATGGTTATCCCTAAGGAACTTTAACTCGAATCATAGGAGGCAAAGGCTGGAAAAAATTTGGTAAAAGGGTGGATCAGTGAGCTAATTTCAAATGAGGAAAAATAGGTCCTCCCTATGTAAGCTATTGACCTTATTGCTCTGTCTTTTCCAAAGTTAGTAAGAGCCTCAAAAAGATATAGAACTATCATTAGAACCCATAGTGACTCATTAGGAGCCAAAACTTTGGAAGTAGTAATCCCCTTTGAAGGAAAGACTAGGGATGACATAACAACCAATGATTATAATGTCCAGATTATTCCCTTGGGAAAGCCTTCAAGAGACCAACTAAAGCAAGGGGTATTTGAAGCTGTCAATGACCTTTTACAAAAGGTGGATGAAGATAGAATGACAAAGAAGTAGTTAAAAGAGAAAGTTAAGGCCCTGATCTTGAGTTTGTAATAATTGATTGGGTAACCTAGGTAGGCTCACAAGTGCCTCCATAGACAGCCTTGAGGGAATGGATAAAATAAACAAGGTTGTCAAGAAGGTATAGGAAGTGGATACATGGATTGAAAAATTAACCAAGAGGGGAAAGGAAGCAATTGCAGAGGCTAGGTCAAAGTATAAAGATCTCAAAAATAGACTTAGTGAAATTGATGAGATAGTTGAGCAACATGACAATGATATTTTCTATTTTGAAGGTATTATTCCTAAGTTAGATCACATTACCTAGCTAAGTGATGAGTTAGTTGAGTAGGAATATATTGTGCCAATAGCAGTTAAAGGAAGCCAACATGGTATTGAAGAGTTGTCAAATATCGAGTAGAAACCTTGAATGGAATTAAGGAAAATCTCAAAATCAAGAGAAACTGGGTTGATGATACTCTCAATGCCATTAACTTAAAGTTAGAGGATATGGTAATTGATAAGTTCAAAAAGAGCTACAAGGATTTAATGATTGAATTTATTCTTAATTCCTTTGAAAAGAATATTATGAAGAATGATTTCTCCTATGAAATCATTAAAACAATGAGAAGGATTGAGAATAGAATTGCAAAGTTAAAAGCAAGACCACTGGAATACATACATAAAAATGGGCCATTGCATTGATGCAATATATAGGCAGGCACTAATTTTCCAACATCATACAGGACCATATGAGGATGAGGTTAATGAGTTATTCAAGAGGTATGATGCATATGTAGCAAGGTTGTTGAAAGAACAAGATACAAAAGTGGAATCTAAAGAAGAAAAAAATGCAGATAGAAAAGGTGATGAACTTGCTTAGGCATTGTTCCTTAAGTTTTACTTTCTTTTCATATTTATTATTTTAAACTGATATTTTAAAATAATACTTCTATTACATGGGATGTAGTTGTTTTGCTTAATTTTATTGTTCCCTTATTTCAATTAAAAAGTGGAAGAATGCAATAGCGTCATATTTACTTTGATGAAGTTTAACATACATTTAGATAAGCATGTAACCGATTATATTGTTGTGCTTATTGCATTTTGAATAAGGAACAAAATGGGGTTCTATATGCCCCCTTTCCCATGACAATAAAATATATACATATGCTAGAAATAGAGACAATGAAAGGAAGGCAACATCTAGAAAATGTTCACCCCTACTTCATAGTTTCCTCCCAGTAGGGGAAGCTTGTTTAAAATCTTGTTTTTCCTCAAAGACAAACTTTCTTGAGCCTTGTGTTGTCTGAACAAAAATTACCAACCTGCTAGGTCCTGGGACATTCCCATGTCCATCAACACTTCCAGAGTCATTCTAGGACGACTCATGATTTTCTCAAGCTCAAATTTTTTCTGTTGTGATGACACCCAATCCAAAAGATCCAGACCTCCTGTGAATAACATCATATTTCCTTTCCCTTTATGAAGGGTTGACATGTTACGAGTGGTTAGAGAGGGGACGCTCGAGGTGATTGGAAGGGAAAGTACTGTATGTTGTTTGTTGGGCTGATTGCAAGGCTTTGAACTTGACCCAACTTCCTATTTCCTTGTGAAAGGTGGATTTTATTTTGAGAAGGAATTGGTTGAGGCCCTAAAAATTCATGCTCTACCTGAGGAGTATGATGCATTAAGTGGGTGGATGACCAAGTTGCAAATCTCCCCTATTGTCCCAAGTGGAGGAGATTGCTGCCCTTGAACGGAGAGCAGACAATGATCATTCCTCTTCTCCATTTGAGATAATGATTAGAGGTTGAGGTTGTGTTTCACCTTTCCTTTTCCCTGAAGATGACCCTGGTGCTGAAATTGGTTGCAAAGGCACGATATCTACTTCTTTGTTTCTCCATGGAATTTATTCTCTACTCCAACTCATCTATTTTGTGGGAAATAATAGGCATAGTGTTGATGGAGGATTTATCATACAACACATATGATTCCTTGGGAATATCTTTTGATACAAATCCTCATCACATAAAAAGGGACATTGAAAACTGGTTTTCCCAGATACCTAAGGTCTTCTCTTGACCCAATATCTCTTTAAATATTTGGGAGATTTCAAGTGCTCCCATCTAAAAAGATGGAAATACATAACCTAGAAGGCTAGAAAACACAAGATTGATCTTGATTAGCCTTGTAAGAAGTGTTAACTGAACTTTTGATATGTTAAGGGTCCTCTGGTGTCACCCACACATTCTATATCAAATAGATCCCTGAAAAAAGCTTCATCAGACCGCTTAAATCGAAAATCTGATTTAAGTCCTCTAAAGAAATATCCTTTAGGTTGTGAGCTACGAGTACCTTTACCATTTTTTTTGAAATTTATTATACTCAAAATAAGAAGGGAAATGCATGATGATAATGAAATTGAGCCAGTTTTATAATGAAAAGGAGACATATGTTTTTTATTTGGTAAAATATTTCCCATGAAATGAAGGAGATTTTGTTCAATTCGCACATAAGGAAATTTAAGAATTGGAAAAGGTTAGGAATGAGCAGAGCTGGTAAATCAAGGTGATTCAACAGAAACTATGTGTGGAAATTAAGCCAATGAGACATGAAACAAAGTGTGTGGCACCCAAGGTAGATTATTGAAAAGTGAGTATGGATATATGTCATATCAAAGTCATCCAAAAGTGTTTAGAGATTGTTTGAAATGATTATCTAATCAATATCAAGAAATAATGATTAAAGTAATTCACCGAAGAGATGACTTGATATCCCAGTCGAGCACAAGTGAAGTTGATTGAAAAGACTTATGCTTTGTACATCTAGTAGTTTTAAAAGAATTTTTTTAAATGCCATGTTCTAGAAAAATTTTTGAAAAGGAAATATTCCTTGGAATATTTGTGCTTTTGGGGGAAAATAATTTGAAGGTTAACAAGTGAAGGGGGTGATATAAAAGGAAAAAGGATAATCATGCCGAGAGGGGGTTAATTTTTATGAGATTTATTTAAATAAAGGAGGAGAGAAAGCCAAGAGAAGCCATTTTCGAGGAACTTATATGAGAAACCAATTATTTCCCATGTATCTTTGAAATCGATCACATCAATATGGTTGCAAGTTTCTAGCCATTGATAAGCTTTGAGATTGTAAATAAACTTTCCCTTGTTGATCAATTTGAAGAACCTTGAGTAAATCGTGTTAATCATGAACCTAGTTGTGTCTGCTTTCATTTTGAGATATCTTCAAATAGTTATTTGTGTTCCTGTTGCAATCTTATATTAGGAGTTCCTTTGAATCACACAAGATCTTGTCCTCATGATAGTATTGTGGCATTTGCAATTACATTATGAAGAGAGTTTTCATTTCATAATGCAATAAATGATTTAAATTCACTTTAATTTCATTTGATGATACAAATTGTTTGTCAGACTATGAGTGTATCATAGGCGTGATGAATAAGGGACTTTTGATGTTTAATTAAGTCTTTAACATGATATTTTGTGTTGAATTCTTGAAGAATGTGTGAAACCGCATGTCTTTGAGCTTTCATAGATGCAAATTCTCTAGTTGAAGGTTCATTCTGACTATTTGAAGCCATTTGTCATTTTTCTTTGTAGATTTTCCAACATTTGTTAAAATTTCTCAAGAATTTGGTATAATCAACTTTATCCTGCTTAACTTCCCAACCATAAATTTCATATTTAGTGATAAATCATACATGAACCATCCTTGCTTGCATTGTATATCCATAAATGCTGAAGAAGATCATTGAATTTGTCTATCCTTTACCAAAATATGCAGATGTAATCAGTTTTTATCATTTTCTTTAGTGACCTAGACCTTATCTAGAAAAAATATTCATTCTCTAAGGTGACAACTCGTGAGAGTTAGGTTATGTTTTATTGACCATGTTTTCTCAAGGTCTCCTTCAAATATTGTAAAGGGAGAGTCAAATATTGTTAATCCGTTGATATTTTCCACTAACATAGGTCAAAAAAATGAGTCCTCTCATCCCGGTTTAAAGCAAAAAAATTTAGTGAGGGTAGGTCAAACCCTTAGCATGGTGCTATCCAGTCCTTTCTTAACTAGTGTAATAAAGAGTCATCTAAAATCCATCCCACTAAAAATTACTCATATTATGATTTGTTTGTCTCTAAGCATCTTGATCAACTTGTGATGCTACTTGGTTCAAAGGAAGGATAAATTTGGATACCAACATATACATCATAGAGTAGTCAACTAATGGATTTGTATCGGTGGGAAAAGTATAGGTTTGTCCTTCATGTTCGTATTTGAGACATCGGTGGAAGGTGGAAGGAAAAAAATGCATGGTATGTATCTAGGGGCGTCCTAATAACATATTATATTGGAATTATCCTTCAATAATGTAGAAGAGTTCTTGTAAGGTTTTGACACCTACTTTGAGCATGAGGATAATAGTGCCTAGTGTGGGTGCAATGGTGTCATTAAAGGATTGTAAAAGAACTGGCGTTTGTGAAACAATGGTGTTGGGAAAATTTAGTTGGTTAAAAGAGAGGGATGATATGTTATTAATTTTCTCTCCACCATCAATCATGAATCTTTTGATGGAGATATCATTGATTTGAGAAGTGATGAAGAGTGGAAAGTCATGGTCTTTGGGTTTGAGAGAAGGAATTTTAGATTGTTTAAATGATATGGAGGTAGATGATTTAAGAGCCCCTATAAATTTTTTAAATGGGATCGGGTCGTTAGATGGTACAATGACATATCCTTTATCATAGCTTGTTTATGACTAGGTGATGTTTGGACAAGCTCATAAAGTGACATTGGGATAGGATATTGATGCAGTTGTTTGACGACCACAATTTCAATTACAGTGGAAGGTGGTTTTTCTGTTTGTATAGAAATTTTATCTTTCGATGACGATGTTTAATTGGATTCTTCAAGAGCTAAGGAAATGGAAACTGTAGGCTTATTAGGTAGAGCCAATAGCTCGGAGGTGGAGGTACATCGATAGAAGCCTTATCTTTCTTAGACTCAGATGATCCTTTGTCATATTCCTACAATTGAGTGGTGATGTGGATGACATCAAATTAGTGAATTAATGTTACAAAGATGGATTCTTCTAGTGATGTCGATGTTGATGTTGAATTCATACTTGACTGAGAAGGAAATAGGAGTGAACTCGCCAATCTTCTATACTTTTTGATGAAAGGATCTGGAATATAATATAGAGTGGCCTCATGTTCTATGGTAATCACAAAAGACATTAAATTCATACTGCATGTGTTTCCATCCATGATGGTACGATGACTTGGGGGTGGTATTTTGATAAGTGACCTTTGTAATATGTTATCCAAGATGGTGGCATAATGCCCTTTAGGCCTTAACATGGATGGTAATAAGGTTGGGATTTCATCCTTCCCAGGAGGAGGTGAGATAGGTTGTTCAACAATAGGTTGTTTATTTGGCCGTGGAGAATTTCTAGCTATTATAAAAACTATGGAGGACGAGGATCCCGTGTTGGTAATGGATGTGGAGAATAGAAGGAATATGTTGGAGATGAAGGGAGAGGGTCTGATGTGGACGCCCTTTGCGGATTGATAGATGTAGAGTTTAAACTCACTATGGGAGCTTGGTAGATGGGTTTTGCCCCTATAATAATAGGGTGATTAACCGGTATGAGAGAGACAGAGGACCGTGTGAGGAATTTTTATCTAGAGGGACATAATAAAGACCCTCCAATTCTTGAATAGTGTCTTGTTTGGATGGTTTCATAGGTCTTGGTCTTGGCATGAAAAGAGGGTATCCAAAAGTGGGGACACCCCTTGTAGGAGGAGGTGGAAAAAAGGTGGAGGACCATGGAAATGATATGTTTCATCATAATAAGGACTTTTAAAGACCTGAATAACACCTTGTTTATTAGGCCCCTTTGAGGTTTTGGATGAACTAGGTGTATTTTTTGAAGTTGATGCTAGTGAAGGAAGAGGATTTTGGATGATGCGATTAATGTAGTCTAAATGATTTACAGGTTTCAGATCGTTTGTTTTTATGGATTGGGATGACTAAAACCTATGGTTGGCTTAGGTGGATGTGGTTGTGCTAAGAATGTTTCAAGAGGTATCATAGTTATATTTGAAAATCCAGATGTAGGTGTAGGTACAATTATACTAGAGGATGCGGGTATATGTTTTGTGGTGGTGTGTGACAAGAGCATAGGGATGGTGATTCAAAAGCTTTTTGTTTATTGGAATCCGGTGTTGATTCTATGGGTGTTGATTCGTTAAGTGAAAAGTATGCAAGAAGGGTTAAAGTGCTAGTTTCAATAGAAGGAGGCTCTCTAGCCATAATTTAAGGCTTATTGGTTACTGGTGTTGATTCTATGGATTTTATTTCATTAGATTTGAAGGTGGACTAAGGAATAGGATCAATTTTTGTTATTTCATTAATGATATGGAAAACATCTTTTTGTGGTTGGTCAAAAGATGAAGGATGGTATCGAAAAGGTTTCTTAAATATGTTGAGGTTTTTTTCGATGGTACACTTGGATTTTCCAAATTAAGCTCACCATTTTTATTAGATATTGGAGCACGTTGCGAGAATGTATGACATATTTGGATGTCATGACCATTGACCTTATTGTACTTACAATAGTCATCATCTTGGTACCAAATGGACATGGAAACTAATATGTCAATAGGTCAAATGGGAGGGAGAGATATCATGTTGAAGCAAACATTTTGTTAAAAATCAAAGTGCTATAAGTCTCTACTATAGTTGTGTAATTACCTTATTGATAAGGACGCTCGATGGAAGGTTTTTCCTTGGGAGCATATCTGACTACGATGGCATTGGCATATGTTTTTGACTTGTCGTTGTTGGATGGTGATTTAGGTGGGAATTTAAATTTTGGTTTCTTAGGACGAAGTTATACCCATCTATCTTCTAGAGCTCCCAGTTCCTATTTACGGGCCATGGTAAAAGTTCATCAAAAGTTTGAAATGATTGGATTTGTAATGTGGATGAGATGTGTTTAGTGCATGAATGACATAAGACCTCGATTAAATCTGATTACGGTAATGTAACCAACATTTGATTGGTGATAGCCCTCCAATGGGTGATGAAATCAGTGATGGAATCATCTTCAAATTTTCTAATGGCATACAAGTCATTGATGGTGAAATTACGGGTTATGTCAATAGAAAATTGGTTTAGGAAAATTTATGCAAGATGTGTGAAGGAAAATAGGGAGTCTTGTGGGATGTTGTTGTACTAGTTTAAGGAGGGACTGGTGAAGGACATGGGGAAGGTCCTCAACAAAAGATATTGATAATGAGATATTAAATAACATGCGTGACGAAAGGCATAAATGTGTTATTAGGGATCTTATTTGCTATAAAATTTGATAAGTTTAGGAAGTTCCCAGTGAGGTGGATACAATTTGAATGGTACTGATGGGTGAATGGGCTCATTGAAAATTTGATCATAAGAGAGCATATTCTTAGATGAGGATGAAGCAACTTCAAGAATGGATATATGGCTTAAAAAGGAATGGAGGGAATCTGATTGTGTTTGTTGCTATGAGGATGGGCCAAGTTGGAAATCGGACAAGTGTGCTTGGTTTTGCTTTGAGGATGTTTTTCTGTTAGAGAGTATTTTGCTTTGATACAAATTATGCTGATATGAGTTGTTCTATTGAGGGATATGGTATTGTGGAATTTTGTTTTTGAGGTGTGTTTTTTTGAGGGACTCCATATTGAGGAATGTTTTGTTGTGATACATTATGTTGATAGGGAACATTTTGTTGAGGGATGTTATGATGATAAGGGATGTTTTGTTGTGGGATGTTTTGATAGGATGAGAAGATTTGTTGGGAAGCTATAGGATGTGAAGTTTGAATATACTAATATTACAATGGCATCATTGTATACGTGAGTGGCTGTGAATATATGGGTGTTTGCTTTGGATTATATAGCGAGAGGCAACAAAGGATGGTTCCTGTTGTGGAATGCTTTGTTTTCCAATATTGTATTGTGGAATTTTTGTTGATGTGTTGATTGTGGCATGGAAATCAATGGTTGTGAAAGTTGTGGTATATATTGTGAAACAAGATGTGTACTAGTAATGGCATTGGTATTGACCAATGGTGTGGTTATGGGAATGGACATAGTGATGTTTTGGATAGGAGAAATAACTTGTTTGGAAGGCATAACTATAGAAGGGACGAAGAAACCCAATGGAGGTGTTTATACTTATGAGGATGTTGGAGGAGTGGACGAGGAAGCAAAAATACTATTTAGAGGAGATGTGGATCCTATAGAAGAAATTGATGAAGATGCGGGTTGTTGAGAAAATTTGTTTTGTGATGAGATCATGTGAAGGTCATAAACGGGAACCAAGGTGACATCGGTGCTTCGGGTTGACTAATGAAATATTGTTCATTTGATGTTTCAAAGGGGTTAGTAGAGCTGGTAGAGATCTAGGGTTGACTATTGTTTGGTGTTTCAGTTGATTTGAAGTGTATGGATATAACTGTTGGACAACAGGGTCTTGGTTTTGATCAATGAGTTTTGCAATGGAAGATGAAGGGTTGTGAGTGTATGGAATATATTGGGGTGTGAATGGTTGTATTTGGACATTTATCACTACCAAATAAGCATCGAGAGGAATGAGATTTGAGTCTAGCATTTCTTCAAAAATAGGGTCTCCCCTATTGTAGAAAGGAGGCTTAGATGCTCTAGGAGAGAATGGATGTTCGATGTGGTGTATGAGGAATCGGCCATAGTAGTTCTATGGAGAATGGAAAGATTGCTGTTCTATTTCATTATTATAGTTGAATCCTAATTCATTCTAAGTTTGTTGAGTGTCATAGAAGGAATTGGATGTGTCTGCTTTGATAATAAGGGATTTATTGCTATATTGGTGTTGAAAGTGTTGTGGTGTAAAATGGGGCATGTTGTTAGAATGTAGGGAGTGGAGTAGACATGTCTTCAAAGGTCTTGTTGTAAAGTTGTTGTCTAGTAAATACCATGATAAGCAAACACACAAACACCTAGAAAATAAAAATTAACTAAATGGTTCAATTTACAAAAAATAAGCATAAACATGCAAAATGTTGTTTTGTATTAATCTTGATTAATTATAGAAAAAGTTAAATGTGTAAGATGGTTAACAAGGGTCCTAGAAATGGTAAGCTATAGATATTTTCAGGTATGTTAAGGGCGAGTCCGTAATATACCCGAAGATAAGTGAGGCATAACTTTGTACTATTATCAACATGGGCATGGTATTGGGGCCTACCCCCTCACTTCATGGTCTGTTGAGATAAGGGATTCGGGTTTTGAGCCAATATATACTGAAAGAAAGGAGATTATACTTGGCTAGAACAACGATTCAGCTTCCCTATTAGGTTATGAAATCCCAATCAGTTTCACCTAGGTGGGAGTTGTTTAATTGCATTTTTATTTTGAAGTGATTTGGTTGTGTGTGAGGGAGGAGAAGTGAAATGCAACAAATTTACTTCCCTAATTAGAATTATATGATCAAAAAGTATGAAAGAGTTCATATTAAAACCCCAAAATGAAGTATTGACTTCAATGAGGACCAATGAATAAGAATGCAAAACAAAAAGTAAAAAATATGGTTTTTTAGAACCTACCATGAGAGAGCTCCTATTAATTTTTTTATTTCAAATTTTAGCAATTTTTCCAAAACGCTTGTTTAGCAATTCCAGAAAGTAAAACTCATAGGAAAAGAAATATGTAATTAGATTAGAAGAAACAAAAAATAGAAAACAAGAAATGACATAATAATTATGAGCTGATAAGAAAAAATAGAGGGGAATCTTTGGCGATTGGGCTAATCGCAGTCAATTGAACCAATCACAGGTGATTGGAAGTAAGAGAAAATAGTAATAATTATAATGACAAAATGAAGCAGTAGAAAGGGATAAGGGTCCTAATGGGCATGCCAAAATGTCGAGAAATGTTTTTACCTCACGTTTTCTTGATTTCTCAAGGGGTAATAACCTAACTCAACCTTAGTATGGCGGGGTTTTTGGGATACCCACAGATGTGGATGGATGTTGTGTGATATTGTGCTTGTGAAGAAAATGAGCAAGGCTTATTCCATGCAAGAAATCCTAAAAATCAAAGTATTTAAACAATATGATGTTAGTAAATTATGTGGGTAGGTTTCTTGGCAAAAGCCAGCCTCAAGAAGCCAAAATAATTCCTTCAAAGGATATCAACTTGCTCAAGAAAAATTAATTTTTTTAGTGATAACAATAAAGTTGTGATACAATATAGTAAAGTGAAAGTATGACCTACTAATGTCTCTTATTTAGGTGGACATATACATAAGAAGATAAATGACAAGCTTAGAACCAAAGATCGGATTGTTGATCCATATACAAATTTTCAAAGAAATTGGACCCTACAGAACTAGCTAGGTCCTCCTCCTTTGTAAAATAAGACTCTAGTTCAAAAAATGAAATCCTCAACAAATAATTTTGACACTTCTTCCCGAGTATCGTAGAGATGTGTAAGTGTGGTGTCAATATCAGGGACATTGATATAACTATTGGTGTCAAACTCTAATATAGTGTGGTAGACCTCTGACATGTCTAAACCATATTTATAGTTGTGTTCATATTGTGCAAGGTCTTTCTAGAGCCTTTGAGCCTCGTAATATGCATCCCAAAATGCCTTAGTTGCTTCTCGGATAAGCTATGTTGGTGCTAAAATGGATTCTATATGATCAAAAGGTGTAAATTGAATTACATAAAGCTCTAGGTCATGAAGCAACTTGTACTACTCCTTATACAAAGGATTATGGATAATGGGAAAAGAGCCGATTAATCGGCAACAAGGTAATTATTACCACACGAGGCCATCCGAAATCACCATTCTGCAAACATGTTAGAAAATTATATAAAACCAATAAGAAATGTTAGAAATATTATGAGAAATAGGAAATAAAATAAATATTGAATAGGAATTTCTGACAATCAAGCAAATTGTTTGGCGATTACTATTAATTTTAACAACCTACAAAACAAAGACCAAAGTTGAATTAATCTATGATTTAAATCAATTCTCGAGAACACATGATATTATAATTATAATATGAACAAATTTACCTATAATTAGTGACCAAAATAAACAAAAATGAAATGATTACCTTGCATGAGTGATCAAATGGATAGCGAGATGAGTAAAACTGATTTGGACAATTAAAGAGGACAATATGATGATCAAATTGATGATTCCAGAGAAAAGCAATGATGAGGCTTGATTGAAGATGAATAGACTCTTAAATTCTTGAAAATGAAAAAAATTACTTGTAACACATGAAAATTCTCTCTCAAAAGAGGTCAAGAAACAATTTTACATAGATCGCGAGTGATCGGGAAAATCAGTGGTGATTTCGGGAAATCTTAGTTAGGTTCCTAAAAGAAGTGATTTTACTTCTATTTCTAATTCAATTTTAGAGGATTTAGAAGTGGTTGAAATAAGAGATGGGAGAGAATTTGAACTTTGGATAAATTAGTTAGGATGAGGATGTGAGTGATTTTAGAACGTTTTTATTTTTAAGTTAGTCCTAACTAGTTAAGTGTGGAGAGGTGGTTAGGGATAAGTTAGGGGTGGTCTAGTTATATTTTTGAAAGGTTAGTAAACTAGTTAATTAGTTGATTGTAGCTAGTGAGGTGTCTAAGTTATCATGGTGAGGTGTGAGGAAATTTATCTAATTAATTTAATTAATTAATTAACTAGACTTAGGGATATGGTGGTACATATTAAATTATTTAATTTGAATGAGACTAATAGGTGTTTTAGTGTTGCAGAGTGTCGTAAATGGGTCATTTCTGATCATAAATGAGCAAGAGACATAGAGTGTAGATTTTTGGTGTCTACGAGAAAATGTTATAAGAAAAATGATATAGTGTGATGAAGCTAGCACTTTGTGCATGATTGTGTAAAAGATGGATTGTTTAAAAATGCAGAGAACTTGAGAGGTTTCATATCATAATACAAAGATCTTCAAAATTATTGGTTGATAAGGTCAAATAATATGTATCTAGATGTCTGAGATGAAAGGTATAATCAAAGAGGAGGATAAAGTTTAGAGGTACAATCAACAATAGAGATAAATATAGTACACTAAAATGACGCATCAGATCTGTATTGAAAAAAATGAGTCATTTTTGTGGTTGAGTGCATGGTGAAAGCTTTAATTCTCATATCTTATGACAAAAAGGATGTAATGGTTCTAGGGGAGCTTGGATTAGTCTAGTATATATCACTAAAGGCTAGTATAGGTGTAAAATCAGTGAATTGGATCATAAAAGGCATTAAGCTCTAGAAAAGATAACGTTGAAGCTCATACATATCTAACATTGATGGAAGGACATTAATGAAGACTGAAATTTCATTGAAGGTTTGAAATGTATTGTACACAACTAAATTTACATGTGCTATAGTGTCGGAATGATTTAAAATTCCCCTATGATGATAACTATCTTTTCTAATGGTGTTAGATCTCCTTCTCTTATTTGCAACTTATATTTATAGCTTAGAATTCTTTACTTAGCCATTTCCTACTTTCCTTTAACTTTCTGCAATGTTTTTCCTTAGTTTTTTTCCATTAATTACATAACATCTAATCTACTTGGGTAGTGGTTACGCAACTACCACTCTACTTGGGCGGTGGTTGCGTAAACATCGATATGCCCTAAGAGACAATTGTGAAACCATGCTGGCGGTTGCGTAATCTCCGTCTTGTGCAGACTAGTGGTCATGTGCATTTTGACCAAGACTTACTAGGCGTGATTTTGACACATGTTAAATTCTTCCAACTCATATTTTGTGCACATTTATTGGTCAATTTGGATGATTTTGAGCTTGATTGATTCATATCAACTTCCTCTTCCTCTTCTAAATTGTTAAATGAGAGTCTACTCCCTCTTCTTATTGTGATGTGGCACCCTATGGCTACCAAATAGATTTGACCATTTACAAACCTATGTTCTATAAAATCTAAGATTCTTCCTAAAGCAATGGTTGGATAATTTTATTATGATTTGCACCGTTATGCTATCATGATCTTTCTAGAAACTACACAACCAAAAACTATTCTCTTGTGTTATTCTTCTTCTACCTGCATTCCTACTAGATTGCCAAACAAACCAGGATTTCTCCAGCACCTTATTCCTTGCTTCTCTACATTCCTAGTGTAACTCCCTAGACTCATGTGAACATTGAAGTTGGAAAATAAACTGAGGGGAAACAAAAGTAACCATAATCAAATTTTCCTCAAAGCACTACAAATTCCAGGTTAAGGATTTACTTAGATTTCCTAAATCTTTCTTGAATATTTTATTTAATCTGTATGCACATTGTTGATTAGAGTAGTAAATCATTTCAATTCAATTCATTGCAATAATTAGATCATTTACTGTAGCTTCCATTTATTTTGTAAATATTCTAGTGATAGATAACTTCCCTTCCTATCCCTATGGGTTTGTAAGGGAAGATTGTCTAGAGGAAAGATTCTGAATTAATTTAGAATCAATTGCAATATCATTTCATTTGTAAATCCTCCATTGAATCGTTCTTTACTTTTGTCAGGGAAGTTTCAAGGAATAAAATCTTCTGAGAATCTTTGATTTCTTCCCATGCATTTGAGGAAGAACATAGGATTCACATCCATAATTACATTTCGGAAAAAAATTTGTTTGATTAGAATAACTTAGATTTGTTTCAGCACAGATAGGTAATCACATCCGGTTATTTATTTGTTTAAAATCTGTTAATTAAATTATAGAAACAATTTCTTCATTTCTTAGTGCTTCCTCTCTGTTATTTTCCGAAAACATAAAATACAAAAATATTCCTTTAAATAAGATTAGAATGTTGTTTATTTTTTTATTTCTTCTCTAATTAAACAAGCAAAAAACATAGATTATATTTACTTTGTTTAATAAGTTTTCTTTCCTACATTAGATTAATTGAAAACATGTCTTGCATGACCATTTCAGCCTCAAAGATCCTAGAGATTACATCTTTGAGCCGATAGTGCCTCAGCCAAATATTATGGTAGAGTTATCATAAATTTACTAAGGTCTTTAGATTCATATCTTCCAGAACCAATCTAGACTTTCCTACTTTCATTGAAATATTGATAGACCTAAACACTTAAGATGATAGAACACACAAGTTTTGGGAAAAATATCCTGGCTATAGGTTTCTTTGACCACTTGTTAATCATTTCCAACCATTATCCATAGTTGTTCGTCCCATATGACCATCCAGGGACCTCAACAACCAATGGAAGAAGTATACGGTCCTAGAGTCCCTCAACTAAACATAACTTATTTTGAGATGAGACAACGATATAGGCCTTGATTATGGTCTTTATATCTTCACCACTCCCACATGTCGTTATTTAACATTGCATGTCCTAAACAAAGAATTTGATAAAGTGTATGACTTTTGGAGGAACTATTTTGGGCGAAATAATGCCCATAAGCCATTTACTTGTCCTATTCACCCGTTTCCTCTAGCATTTCCATGACCTTGTCTGGAAATTTCTACGAGGTAAACAAAGGGAAATTTCCATGAATTACATAAATGATAGAGATATTTTCACACACCGAAATTGATATACTTTTACATGTGTGTATCCTTCTTGACTGTTCCATCACACCCATTTAGGTTAGAGAGGATTTTTTTCTAGATGAGCAGTTTACTTTAGTTTCCATAGAGAACATCATATTAAATTGATAACTTTATTAAACAAATTCACCCATCTTTGAGTATTCCACATATTTTCCTTATTCTTCTACATGTATCCATTTATGCATTCCGCATCGGCTATCCCGACATAACCTTGAGAGGTCGAGTGCACCTAAAGTCACGTGTTGATATTTAGGTGTACATGTAATTGAATAAACCTTCATGGAATATGGCGAAGGTCTTGAAAATAGAAAGGAAGGAATGATTCCAAGGAAATAAGCATCAACTTGTTGATTGAGCATAATGAAGTGAATTGGCATAAATATGGTGTGATAGGTGTATTATCTTCAAAGGAAGATTTCTTGTGTCAAAGAGAAGATTGCAAAGATGGAAAACACAGTCTCAAGGGTATCTTGATTTAGTAAATAATGTATCCTCTCAAAACATGCACATGTTTTGATAACCAAAATCAAGTAAGGCGATAAAGAAAGGAAGCAAAATATGTATTCTTGTTATGAGATATTAATGACTGTAGAGTGTTTCAATTTAAGGATGCAGAGAAAGAAGATAATGGGAAAAGTGGTAAATAATTTGAGGTTGAAAGAAATAGGTTCAAGAGGAACATTGAAGAAAATTTAAAGATATCCACGCATCCAGTCAAGACCCTAGTGACAAGTTAGTGATGCTAATCCGAGGGGAGCTTGTGAAAAAGATATCTAGTTGCTAAACCAAGGAAAAAGGTGTAAAGAATGTCATGCAGTAGCTCATTGATAAAGATAAACATCATCCAAGGGGGATATTATTGAGGTAAGAGTATGATTTATCAAGATTATCCATATATTGACCATGATGTTGAAAATATGTCCCTTTTTCATAAATGTCAAAGGGGGAGAGATTATAGTCAAAAACCAAGTATGAAAGAGATTTTCCCATTAAAGTTTCTATTTTTTTGAGTATGTTTCCATCAATGATAAAGGGGAGTTGTTTGGACCCTAGTCATTGGTGTTGTCATTGATGTCAAGTGGTATTGATGACAAAAGGTGTGAGTGGTGAAGGTTGATTGGTAGATCCTTCTTAGTGCTAGTTGGATCTCACATTGATAGTTACATGGTCAAGAAAGCAATGTGTATGATTAGTCCTCTCAAGGTGGTATGAAGACTTCCCAAAGTTAGATAGGGTCAATCATCATGTGAATTAGGTGTGAATGAGTCTCAGTAACTAATCTTCATGGTCATCTCATGAATTTTTAGGAATCTCTTGGCCTATCTTAGATCTAGTTCAAGAAGGAAGGTGAGATGGTTAAACCAGGGCATGATGATGGAATTGATGGATGATAGGTGTTTTAGTTGTGTACAAAGTGATCTCATGCTAGCTTATTAAAAACTTAGGATGATTCAAGGTCACTGCAAGCTTGGATAGTGAGATAGGGTTCCACTAAAGATATTGAAAAGGTTGGTACACTTGACTGAATTGTTTTATAGGTCTAAAAGTCATATTCATATGTTCTAAGCACTCATAAGCGATCTATGGTAAAAGAAAAATATTTGAATACTTAGAAATTGTTTGAGAAATTTGAGTATATTGAGTTTTTAGTGTATTGTGGACATATGTGGTATAGATGGAACTAGTTCTCCAATAAATAGATATCCCCACAAGGGTCTTGACAACTGCAGGACAAATATTTGAGTGTTTTGTGGGTTGGGTGAGAAAATTGGGCACAAAGGCCCACGACAAATCAAGTTTTTAGTGAGGCAATTTTCTCCACAAGCTCGTATAGGCCAAACATACAAAGAAGTTAGTGATTTACAGGTTGGATGAGTGTTTTAGGAATAATGGATCCAAATGGTGAAGTTCTAAGTGGGACAAAGTTCTCCGCAAGACAAGTTGATCCAAAGTACAAGGGATCTCGTATATTGTGGGTCGGGAAAGAGTTTTAGGCACAAAGGGCCCAAGAGGAACAATTATTTAAGGGAAGGTGTTCTCTATGAGTCAAGTTGTTCTGAAATTAATAGAGTGAGTGGAAGGATGGAGTGTTGTGTGGACTAGGAGAAGGAGGAAGGCTTGATAGGCCCAGAGCTACAAAGATACTCCATGAACTCAAGTTCCTTGTAGCCTATTTTGAATCGAAATATAAAGGAAATAAGGTAAAGTGTGGATATTAATATATGCGAAGAACTAAAGAAAGAAGGCTCGAGTTCTGTTGACAATTTTTTCACTTGCACAAAAATGGGAAAATCTAAACCTCATTACAATGGATTGCATTGATGAAATGGACCTTACTATGGGGATACATTACAACTTTATTATGTTTTCAGTTGTAGCAATTGATTAACTACATGTAATATGCAACTATTTATGCTATTACAAAATGTAACACCTTACATAGACTGCTTTTCCATATTCCTCTTCAGCAAAGAAACACAAAATCCCGTAAGGACCAATGCATTTCCTTGATGAAGGTGGGAGTTACATTTTATGTTAGAGATTAAACTCAATAACGGTAAGCAGAGTTGTAGTTTTCATGTAGCAGATTCATTTTAAGTTACATGTACATTAAATCTCATTATTTATGCATGTTAAATACATTTAATTATGTGATTGAGTTATTTATTTCATTATACAATCAATATCCATGTCATAAAGCCAAAATCGAAAAAAGTATACAACTCAAGTATAGAAATTAAATGTTATTTATTGATGAAGAAGTACAATGTTTCCCACACAAGACGTGGGATGTAACTCATAACTACTGAAGAAATAAGTACATCTACATGAAGTTAAAAGTAAAAGAGTATAGAAGAAACCCATCATTACCTTGGGATTTTATTCTAAGTCTTCTTCACTTTAGCTCCAACTCTATCTTTCATCCAACTCTCCCAAAATCATAGTTTACCTAAAAATGAAAAGAAAAGGCATCATTATTGAGCTTAGGGTTTGATCTGTACTCATGTACTATCTAACTACATGCAGATGGATTTCTAAAAATAGAAGCATAAGGTACATCAGATACAAATACATAATTGATAAGAGTAGTATTCTACAGCAGTACATATGATTCCCAGAATCATTACAAAAGAAGAAAGAGAAAAGAAAAACTATGGAACATAAGAGAGGCCAAAAAGCCTAAATATTTTCTAACTATTTTCTTAAGTGTGTAGGTACAGGTTGCAGTGAAGGAGAAAATAAAAGCATGTCTTACAATCCTCACTATTAGATAAAGATTGCATAAAAACAGAGTTCAATGACTTCCATCCTATGGTACATCAAATTGGAATAACTCACAAGTACATAATGGTATGAAAGAATAATGTAACTCAGAGTTCAGTAGTTATTCTATAAATAAGATTTATAGTGTAGATCAGAAGAGAAACTTGCATGCTTACTTCCATTCAAAGATAACAATACATGTTTCAAATTTTCAAATAAGTGAAGCAGAAGAATCAAAATATAAAGGCTGAGATAGGAAAGCTAAAGAGTGTAGGTTTTAATCAACTCAAGAATAAATATGATAAAAAAGTAATTACCAAAAATGGAATGATACATCAACATTCGGAAAGCCACAACATATTAGTGGTTGACTTATACAAGGAAGGAGTTGTTATTCCTAAATATCTTTCATATAAAAGAAAAGTAAATTCTTCAAAAAGTTACAAGTGCAAGTACAAAAAAGTAAATGAAGAAGTATGCACTCATTAAAAGATACAAGTATTCAAGTGATCATTTTAGGCTACAAGAATTCAAGAATTCAACTTAAGCAATTACTTCCAGTTATATATCCAGTTTTAATACATAGGTAATTGAAGTTTCATATAAGATTTAAGTACATATATTCAAAAGAATGTAATTAACACAGTTTTGAACAAGTATCAACTATCAAGTACATATCAACTTGAAAAGATGGAAATAATAAAATTTTAATGGAGCTCCAAAAAAGAATGAAGTATCAGAGCAACAAATTGTTTTCATAGAGTAAGCAAGGTTAATTCTACAAGGTTTCCAATCAAGGAACAAAAAAATTACATAGACAAATAATTTAGAAAATAACAAGCTTTCAAATGTTGTTATTAATACGAGTTATGAATTTCCTGAAGATACCGAGTTATCTACTCAAAGTACAAGATTAATGATACATCAAAACAAAGTACAATTAAGTATCATGACTGAATGAGATAGCAAAATATTCATGATTGAATGGGATTAGAAAATCCTGAAGATTTTAGAAGATGATTTTTTCTCCATTGCAGTACGAGAAAAATATTGAAACACTTTAATAGAATAAAATACATTGCATCCATAAGGTTATAATTTATTAAATGTAAGGAAAATTTCTATACAAAGAGTGTATCATATGCAGCACTTGTATGATAATCATGGTTAAATGAGTAAGATGCAAAGCAAGTTAGAAAAACACTAAAGAGGAGAACCAGTTTCCAAGATTGGAGAAGTCATGAAGAACAAGTACACAAAATATGAGTAGACATTGTGAAGAAGCCTTTAAAGGTCTGATTTAAAAATTAAATAAAACAAGGAATGCATTTCAGAAAGTATAGATTACAAGTACAATAGGTACAAAAATGATCTAAATACCATAGCTTATCAAGGAAATCACAGATTGAGAGAAAGATGAATTCATAGTCAACCTCAAATCCATTGTTATACAGTATTTTAGAAATAGTTATGCATGTACAAAAAGAGTTCATGTTGCTACAGATATAGTTTCTTAAATGAAATAAAATCATTAAGAAAAACCTCTTATTCATAATAGTCAAGAAACTCAAAACTACTTAGAAGATGACAAAGTGTGCATATAGAATCATAATCTACATGTATTCAAGAAGACAGTTCACAGATCCACATCATCATTGAAGGTAGAAGATACATAATTTAAGAATACAACTTATTCCAGATTAGTTTAAAGTTTTAAATGGCTAAGTATAGTTTTTGAATTTCTGAAAAAGTAACTTATTTAAGTTGCAAAATCATCAAGTATGGAAGTTACAGTGCTTAAGAAGCTATCATTGAAACAGAAAAGGGAAAATGAAAGAAAATAAAAAATATTTGATCAAGTACAGTCAAGAATAAAGTACAATGAGTATCAGAATCTACAGTAAGTCGCAAGAAACATGTATGACACAGAAGCAAGTACAAATGCTCAAATTCAATATTTATCATGATTCATGAGGAAGTAATTCATTAATGTTTTCCTAAGGGCCCAAATACATTAATGTTTAGGAAATAAAGAAGTGATGCAAAGGTTCAGTTATATGCTTACTTGAAATGGGGCACCTCATCAAGTAACAAAGTAGTTTTCATTTCCAAATATCAAACTACAAAAGCCACCACTATGTAAGAATTGAGATGAAGTGCATATTCAAATCATACTTGTATCAAGTGAAGAAATAGTTGCATCTCAAGAAAATATGAAGCACATAATCAAGTTTCAAAGCATGCAATTAATATTGCAAATGATCAAAATAGATACAAGCTAATAGATCAAGAAACAAGTGTATTATCAACAAATAAAACAATTCCCAATTATCAAATATATAGAAAGCACCTATGCAAAGATGGAACCAAGTGACATTCTCAGGGTATAATGACAAAATCAGTAAGTACATGGATCTGTTAAAGCTACAAGAGTTGAATCAAATTTGCAAGAAAGCCTAATCAAATTGCAATGGAATGAGCTTTAGGTAAATAAAAAATAGCAAACCCAAATATATCTATTGGGTAGAAAAATACTGAACCTCATATTTTGAAATATAGCTACAAAATAAAAGAGTGAATAGAGCTTTTAGTAACAAGAGCTAGTGGATTGATGCATCAAATTGTATTGTTCAAAACTTCATCAAATCATGATAGAGCCAATGGAATGTCCCGAAAGCAACGAATAGTACAAATAGATCAACTTTGTTTCACAATATCCAAAGGAATTTTTTAGGAAAATAGAAACAAGATGAAACCAGTCAAGGGAAAGAAAATTCAATCATTGTTTTCATATCATTCAAGGTAGAGAAAACCCGGGGAAGATTTGACGGTGGCTATAGCTGGTCCAAAAAAACCAAAACATCGCATCTTTTCACAAATGCAACCTATCTATACGGAGATTGTATATATAGAGTAGTAGGATTAAACGGTTTCAAATCTATGCTCTATGAGAAAAAATGTTAAATTTAGAAATGAAGGTTTAGTTTTTTGATACAGAGCTAAAGAAAGATAATGACCAAACTTGTAGGTTTACGAAACCATATCACTTCAAGCTAAAAATAGGAAATTCGAGCTCTCGAAGCTCATCAATGGCTCATACAAAAAAGGCCACAAAAGGAGAAACAAATAAATATACGCCCAATATAGGTAAACCCAAATTCATCTCATAAGCACAATTTTAGGAGAAATAAGAAAATACAAAACTTGAACATTAATGAAAGAAACAAAGAACAAATTTAATATTTTCTACAATGATGGCCATGTCATATATGGACTTGGGAAAATATTAGTATGTAGAGAAACTCATTTTCTAGAGAGACCCTCATGATGAAATTTGCATATCTAAAGCAATAATAGATGAAAATATACACACCTTCAAGGCCAAGACAGAGAGGAATGTCCGAGTTACAAGTTGAGCCAAAAACAGGTTCAAAGCTTCCAAAATGAGAACGAAGTGTAAAACAAATATTTCATAAAATTTGAACCATGCTTGTGTATAGAAGGAACAACCACACCAGATGACCAAAGAATAATGGAGTATGAATGCATAAAAATATCTCAAAGGTTTTAACAATGGTGGCCATCTTATGAATATTTCACTCAGAACCTTGAAATCAACAACAACGACGGCCATACCCGAAAGTCATAGGAGAAAACAAGTTTCAAAAGAAAAATTTGTTTTATAAAAACCACAAAAAGTTTAGGTTCGTATCATCAAGAGATGCAACACCAGGAAGAAAACTCCAAAATTAGAGACCGAAAGTAGAATGAAAATGCATAAAACAAAGTTATTCTAGTAGACAGAAGAAAATACCAGCTTGATGCATCTAAATCAAAGCTTCAAAGTAAATTTCCAAGGTAGTGAGATCGTAAACTCTTACCCAAAAATCAAAGGGTTCTGCCATATCAAAAGAAAAAATAGTCTACAACAAAGCTTTAACCGAGCTACCGTCAGTTTTGAATAAAAGTTCCATACCTAGAACTCTCAGAGTTCATTTTGCAAAGAATGGATCAGAGCTCAAACGATCAAAAATGGTGGCCATTATCTCACGAATTCTCGAAGACCACAAATCATGAGCTCGTAGATATTTGAAATGCATAACATTTTCAAAATAGAGAGTTCAAAGCTATTGTTAATGGTGGCCCTTGAATTTCATATTCTTGTAAAGAGCCAAATTGAAGAAAAATCGAGCTCAAAAAAACCAAATTAATGGTGGCTTGAAACAATTTTGCCATGGCTTCACCCACAGAATGAAAAATTCAAGTTAAAATGAGTTAGGGTTGAGTGGTTTTACCAACCCAACTCAACCTCATATCAATCTAACTCAACCTAAGTTCAACAATCAACGTTTTAGATCATCAAGACAAGATCAATGGAACAAATTCAAGGAATTCAATATAGTCCACCTACCCCTCCTCCATGTACAGTAGTAATTAAAAATAGATATCAAATGGTACATATATCAACAGTTTACATAGATCCATAATCCTATTCAATGCAAACTCTAGAGGTTCGTCTAACTCAACCAAAGTTGAAAGGAAGTGCACATTTCAACTCGAAATAAACCCTAACTCCACCTAAGTTAGCAATTCCACCGCCAAACATCATGATGGGTCGCGTTGTCGTTGGAGGGGGCCAACCTCAATTACTCGAAATCATTATTTGTATTCACCCTTAAAAGGTCTAAAATCATATGCCACATATAAAAACCGACAACATGATTCACTATGATTATCTAAAAAGAGTTAGATCATATGTAAATTAAAAAAGGCCCAGATACGACTTAGGATTATAGTTTTTACGGTATGATTAAAACAAATAGAAGGTATACTAATTATAAGGTCTCTTGACCTTATTTTCTCCAAAAGTGCTAATATTCAAAGGGACATCACATGATCATGAAAGTTTCATGGACTTATGCCCGCGTGAGAAACAAGGGATTTTAATTATTCACCTTTTGATTTTCTAAAGAGAAGGATTATATATTTCGCATGGACATGTGGTCTTTCCACATGAAGACCAAGTGTGCACATCAAAGGTGGTCCCCACATGGGAATTGAAGACAAAGCAAAGGTATTATACTTGTAGGAGAATAATGTATTGCATGTGTTAAGAAAGGTGACAAACAAATGTCAACATCAAAGCTTGTAGGTGGTCCCCATAGTAGATGAAATACATGGGTGAATATTTTGCAAATTATTGCAAATAAAAGAATTATTTTCTCACACAGGAGATTAAATTTTTGCATGTACATTAAGGGGCAAAATTAAAGGATGCCTAAAATATCATTACAAGTTGATCAAGTTGCAAGTGTCACATCAAGCACTATAAGATAGAGATTGCATGCACATTGGAGGAGAATTACACAAGTAAGGGCTATTATTAGCCAAATTATTCATCCTATTTTATTAAAAATAGATCACCAATTACACTTGGACTGAAATTTATTTTTGTAACTAAGGCTATTAATACCTCTTTATAATCGACATGTCTATTTTATACCTTTATTTATTCATCATAAAGGGGTAAAATTAACTAACATGGGTGAGTACAAATTTTAGTCTATTTTTAGGATGGGTTGTGTGAAAAATCTTGCTATATATTGTGTGCAATTTCAAGGCACATGGAGGAATTTTTGGACATAGGAGTGTTAAAAAATTTCTGCTAGTTTTGCCCCTTGAATGAGAATTGATTTCTACCTTTCCAATTATTTGCAATGGTGTGTATATCTCATTAATTATTGTGAATGTCAAATTCCATGATTAATCATCTTACCTTGCTGTAAATTTAGTAATTTCTGCATAATATTAGTGTGCATGTTTATCTTATTGTGTTGTTGTGACTCATTCCCTCAATACAAAAAGTGTTTTGCCTTAATATTCTGCTGAAAAATATTGGTTTGTGCATCCAAAATTCATTCTCAATTTGATTGTGCATGTACTTAGTCAAAGCCCTCAACAAGTTTGGTGTATCACCCCATTTCAATTCATTTACAGTCATATTTTTACCCTAAAAACCCCTAAAATTAGTTTAGGATACATAAAAAGGAACCGAACTTGATACCAGAGACTCAACTCAACAATAGGTATACCCACAGGACACTGAGGTGTTTCCATTGTATCTATGAAAGTGAGAGATTCAAAGAAAGCTTAAAACCCTTGCATTCATCTCTTAACAATAGTGCACTTTTGATAGATAATAATTCCCGTATACCAACTCTTCCCGATGACCTGACATATACGATTACTAAAGGGATAAAAGGGATAATGATTTAAAAGGATTTAAAAGGTGAAAAAGTAATATATTTTAGATTGCACATAACGTTTTGAAACCTAGTGCTTTAGGAACCCCCTAGACCCGCAATGCAATATCTTTCGCTCTAGGTGTCAAAATGTAATGATTTTGGACTTTTTGGAAATGGCGTTACATTCTCTATATCATGGAATAGAAAAAGTAAAAATTGAAGGAGTAATTGAGTGTTATAAATGCAACCATGTACTTGAATGATAGTGTAACTAAGGTTATTATTAGAAAGTAGTTTTGTAACGCTATTGTGTTCACCTATGAATGTAAAAAGCATGAAATGCCAAGTGTCGTGTAAGGAAAGTAATATTTGTCTATTTAAGCTTAAATGAAAGTAAATTTGGGTCACAATCACTCTCACCCCCTTCAATTAAATAATTTGACACATACACCTAGTCATGACCCCCTCTACATATTAGTATTAATTTAATTACCCATAGTTAAATTAATCTTCATCCTCACACCATTATCATTTTAATTACCTTAATTAAAATAATATCCATCTCACCTTTCCACCTCACTCTAGACCTATTCCAACTTCATTAAATGACCAGGACCAAGTCCCCACACTCCCTAACTAACTAGGACTTGTTCTAACCCTAATCATTATGAACTTTTATCTCTCTAATAACTCTCCCGATACATTTAGCGTTACCTCCCACTTTTGACCCGACTAAAAAAATTCAATCACGTCAAATCTGGGAGTAATTAGGATAAGTTTAGCAAAAGCCGACCATTTCTCCATATCCAAAATTGGTGATCCCTTGTCTAGAAATAGTTCCCTAACCATGGTAGGTTACCTTAAATAAGAGTTTCTAACTCTTTGCACAAGTTCTTCTTAAATTCATTCATTCATTTAATCTTTGACATTCTAACTCTTGAGCATTCAAGCTACCGAGATGAAGAAAAAGACCACATCGAGTCTTCACTAGTATCAAATATCTTCCTCCACAACCTTGGACCACCTACACCTAGGCAAACAGGCTCTATTGTGTAGTATTGGACACAACCCCATTTCATCTCCGAACACTCATCAACCACTACCACCTTTAGATCTACAAGTTCTCGATAAGTAACTCACTCTTATTTGTTAGTTCTCATTTTTATCTTAATTCTTTCATTCATTTCAATTATCTGAATCTCCTCTATCCTGAATACCACCCTTCACCCATCTACCATCTATTCTACCAACCTAAACCATTTTACCCATCCTAGTGCCTCTATCACCCTTGTTGAGTCTTCATATAAATCATACCATCCTTCCCGAACTCCCTCAACTCTCTGTGCAACCATAGAGAGATCCAAAACACCTATTTTTAATATTCTGACCATATTGAACATATCGACATTGGTCACCCAACCGACGTCGATCATTTTCCAAGATCGCATCGGTTGCCAAACCGATACCGGTCTCTATGACTAGTAATTTTTCCTAGAACAACGAGCTTATAAATTTCACCCAACAACCCAAAACATAACCAAATTTCACCCAGACCTTACCTAACACCTTAATGACCTTTCCCACCTGAACCACACCTTTCCTAGTGCTAGATTAGTTTGTACTTCAATAATTTTCTTAATCTAGTGTGTTGATAATGTTTTGAGACACCTAAATCAAAGTGTTAGCAATAGGACCTCTATTTCTTGTATTTATTTTCATTAATTTGATAAAATAAATGGATTGAAAACCATCTAGGAAGTGTCACACTTCTTGGAACTAGAAATTTCTAGGAAGTCCACTTTGTCATATATTGTTTAACTCTCTCTTGTGGTCTTGTTGTGCTTTTATAGGTAGTTCCTCCCAACCAAAAGGAATCTCTCACATTCAGTCTGATCAAATTCAACAACATGCACAACCTTCTCTTGACTATTCACAAGTATTCCTCCTACGCCCATTACCTTTATCTATTTTATCACATACTTTGAGGTGAAACATTTTGGCACGCCCAGTGGGACCCTTCTTGTGGGTTCTTTGCATTGTTCATTCTAGGGAATATTTGTGTGTTTCTTTCTTTTTTGAAAATTTCACATTAAATTTCTCTCTGGTAAATCTTCTCTTCTTCTATTTGTCTAAAGGAAATTTGTCATTTGGTGTTTAAAAGAATTCTTCTTCCTTTCTTTTGCACCTACATTTTAGTGAAAGAGAATTCTCTTTTCCTATTCCCCATTTGCTTCATCGAATTTCATTGTCAATTTGGGTTTTAAAAATTTGTGCATTTCATCCTTGTGATTGTTGCATTAGATCACCTAAATTTATTTGCAATCTATATACTGGAGGTCATGACCAGTTGATTTTTGACAAGATAATTAAGTGTAGTTCATACTTTGTGCACACACATCCCTATCCAAATCACTTCAACAATTTTACTCATTTCTTAAACATCTTCCTTCCTGGTAATTTCCACTAAAGGTTAATAACCTGATTGATAGTGGATCCAGTTGGTGTTCTAGCTAGTGATCATATCGAGTTGGACCTTGTGTCTGTTAAGTATATATTAGGGACACTTTAGCCAAAACACACATGATACCAGCCATAGACTTCTTATAGGGAACCTTCATTGACAAAACATTCTACTCTATTCATAGTTCATTTTAAATGGAATAAGCCACATAACATTAAAATCTCAAGCCTATGATTGATGTGTTTTGTTAGATTTCAACTGTTAAATTGAGTTTTGAGGAGTGAACCCATTTCTTCTTATTTTTATTTTCCTTCATGCCCCACCATCATAACTAGTGTATTCCAGTTCATTCTAGGTGTGTTAGGACTCATCACTTCCATACTCAGTTTCTTGGGTTGGTGTTTTATTTGGACTTAATCATTTTAAAATTAAAATTTTCATCATCTTCTCATATTTCATAGTAATCGAATCGATCCAACTAATGACATCGGTTACCTCTTCATACCGGCATTAGTTCCCTACTATTTTGGTTATTTTTCCCAAAATAGTATTCAATTCATATCCATTCATTTTTGTGACTTGTTTCTGTCATTTTACACATTTTTGAGTCTCTGTTACCATTAATAGAGTTCAGGTTCATCCGATTTACACTCTTCATCTCCATATTTCTAAATCTATCATTTATTCTCAATAAACAAAATCATTCCAGCGAGTGGCATTGGTTACCCCATCCTACTGGCATTGGTTATCCTACCAACGTTGGTCTCGTGTTTCTATTTTTCTCATTAAAATAATGACCCAATTTTCATTTCCATATTTCTTCTATCTTCTTTTCTTATGTTTTTGCACCATCTACAGAGCTCAGACCACCTGTCCTACCACTATTCACATGGTTTTAACTTGTAGACAAGCCAACACTCTAGTTTTTCACGCTAGCCTCTAACCACCACTTCCCGCTTCTTCATCGCATTCTATTTATTCACCCATAGAACCCACTTCTCCTATTTCGATAAATGTAGGTGATGAGGAGTTCAAAAAACTCCTTGATCATAATCCTGCCGCCTTGTAGTATTACCTCACCCCTTCTTCTACTGTGACTCATTAGGATAGATCATGTATGGGATGGTTGTTTTCATTCCTTCCAATATCGCCCCCACTACCATATCAGCCACCACTAGTGTATCATTACCCGATTCCACCTTACCACCGATTGTTTCTCACATTACCCTACATATTCGATATCTACCACACCTATGGCATCTATCACACCTTTGATGTTTATCACCCCTTCGACATCCACCATAACATCATCTATAGCTCCTAGTGTAGGGATTCAAACATCATCAATTGCTATTACCTTGCAGACCTCTAGTTACGTCAATCCCTTTTTAAAGTTTGGTCATGTTTATACCTATTAATTTTCCACCTATCACTTCAAGGGTCTCCACACGGGTCCCTCCCACCTATACCTTGTTTCAACTACCACTTATCACTTATACCTCCCATTTAGGGTATATGCCATCATCATCTTCTCGCTACTTATATCCCCCTTCTTAGTTTTCTTACTCGGAACCTCCATATAGTGGTGTTCCTTCTATGTCCTACTCATCATATCCACCTCCTCATACCATGAGAGGTGCATCTCAATATAATATGACCATGGATCTGATCAAAATGATGAGGGATAAGATGTAAACCATGGAAGCATCTATCTCTGGCTCACATAATACATTGAATTATGCTAAAATATGTAATGAACCTATTCATCCTTATAAACCCATTCATCCTTAACCCGTACATTTGGAGATGCCTAAATTCAACTGATTTAATAACAAGGAAGATCCAAAAAAACATTTGTGATTATTCAAGAACATATGTTATCTGATATCCCATAATGAAACCTTGCTTCTTAGGAATTTCCCATGTCCTTGATAGGACCTACTTTAGATTGGTACAATGCTTTACCTAGGCACTCAATCTTTTCTTTCAATCAATTGGCTTAGGCCTTCCTTGACCATTTCTCCATCAACATCACTAAGAAGGTCACCATGATTGATTTATATTTAATGCATCAATATGAAGATGAATCTATCACATATTTTGTTGCACGTTGGTGGAGTCTTACCAATCATCTCACCTTTAAACTTCCACAAACCGAGATGATATAGTTGTTCACTAGGGATTGTTCCAAGAACATCTCTCCAACTCTTCATGTCTAAACATTCCACCATTTGATGAGGAATGCACTATGGCCCAAAGATAGAAATCCATCCCGTTGAAGAGAAGAAAATACAATTGCACAACAAGAGCACTCCGTTTAAATCAAATGACTCTTCTTATTATTCTAAATCAAAAAATACTCACTCTAAATAAAAATATCTGCCAATGTGGTGGTCTTGAAATCTGGCCCATCTCGTCCATCAAACTAATTGAAATCTCCTTCTAATATTTTTCCTATTTATAAATTACAAGACAAGCAGAGAACAATGAAGATATGCCCCCATATGAGAACTTTATTCCTATGTTTTGGAAGAGCTATTACAAGCGGTAGCCATCACTCTTCCACTCATCAAACCACATACTAGATTTGACCTTTCCCATCCTATACCCACATGGTATAAGGAGAACGATTAATCTAACTATCACCATGTGAGAGAACATAGTAATGAAAATCATAAAACATTCAAAAACATTGTCTAGGAAATGTTAGATAATGGAGATCTCATCTTGGAAAACCCTAACGTGCCAAAAAATCAAAATCTATAGGTATTTAAGAAAAAATTTCCAAACCATACCCATTCATCGAATCAAGCCAGTGAGACTTCTAGCAATAACACCCATGTTCATGAGGTTCGTGGCGTCTTTGACGTAATACCTATCTACAGGTTACCTTACATCTCTTCTATCAATGATATTCTTGCACGAGTTCCTCTATCCATGGAGGAACCTATTTCACATACTCCTCTACCCGGGAGGAGCCTACCTCACCTAATCCTTCATCTACAGAGGTGCTTACCCCACTTATTCTATCACCTATCGAGGAGCCCGTATTTCCCATGCTTTTACCTAAAGAATATTCTATTTTATCCTCTTCTTCACCTAAGGAAGAGTCTACAACATCCCTCTTGCCCCCTCCTTAATCCATAAATGAGCCACTTTTATACTCTCTTCCTGTCGGTGAAACGCCTCCCCAGGTCTACTTGGATCATATTAATCTTCTTGCATCACTTTTACCTATAGAGTCGAAGCCAAAAGTTTCCTGTCTCACGACTTAGAAATTGTTCATTGGGATTACCACCAAAGCATCATCATCTACCTCCACTTCTACACCAATCTCCTATTTTTCTGATCTCTTGGAGTATATCAACTAATCCATGCTTTGGGGGTGCCTTCTACTTCCCATATCGACTCAAATGTAAATGTTGCAATGATTTATCCTAAAATATTCAAGACAACTAAATCTTCCGCACTTGAGCCGGTTATAGTATCCTCTTCTATATCATCCTCACCTATGCCCAAACATTTAATATTACCCTAACAACCACCTACAGCAAAACCTCTACCTACACCCAAACCTATCACTACATTGGGGTTGTGCCAACACCGAGTCTAATCCATCCTCTTGTGAAGATCAATTTAGCCACCTCTTCCCAAACTATCACTAGGCCTATCCCCCCACCTAAGAGAAAGACCCAACCTCTTAGGCCTTGTACCCCAATTTCTCCCACTCCTCCTCTTTAACCTTCACCACTTCCATCCATCTTAGGTCCTCATCCATCAACCTTGGTCAAGAAGCCTCCTACCCAAGAAAAAACTTAAAATGAAGAAACCTACATTCTTATAGCAATCTACATCCTTACCTTAACCTCCAATTCCACCCAAACCTTGTACATTACACAAGCATGATCCACTACCTAAGCCTTTATTGATGAGACCAAAATATGTCTCATTATATCACCAAATAACACTCTTATTCTCTCTCTTAAAATCAAGATTTTAAGTGAATTTAGATGTAGTTTTAATAACGAATAACATATTTAAGGTAGAATATAGGATTTATCTTATCATCTCTTTAGAAATATATTTACAATCTAATTGTTGTTATTTCCTGATATTTCTTCTAAATTTGGAATGCAATAGTGTGTAGAAAATAGGTCATAAACAACTCTACTCCAAGTTCATAGATTACAACTAGCGAAAGTCTTCACACAAATCTTCAAACACCAAACTACTAAAATTATTTATGTATCTAATGAAGATATCAACTACCAAAAGTCTTCACGCAGCTACTAAAAGGACCAAATAGTAAAAGTTTGTTAGTTTTTTCTAAAGTAATGTTAAGGAGCACCGAACTATTAAGCCCACTCTTTGCTTCTACATCATCAACCAAGAATACAAATCCAAACATGTGGCAATCCGAGTCATGCATGCATTTGGCATTCCAATAAGAATTCAAAGTCATTGAATTATCACTCCTTTTTCTCTACATGTTTCAAGGATGAGAAAATAGTAGAATATTATTAGGAATGTTGAATAAGTAGTCTCCCACTTCGTGTTCCTAGATTAAAGGGATGAGTTGTAGAAATATTCTCTAGGATAAGTAGACTATTGTAGTCAAGTTTTTTTAGAATTTATTGCTTTGAATAAATCTTCCCAATAATAGGTAGTTAGTTCTTGGTGTGTAGACTAAGGAGTTGGTTGGATGTATGAACTATAAATGCAACCTTCCACACTCTTGTATGTAATATTTTACCAAGAAATAAAAAATATGTTATTTTCTCTCCAATATTCTAAATTTTTAAATTAAGATCTAGGAAGCATGATTTAAATCCTCTTCCAAGGAATGAGATAGCCACTAATTCCAAGGAAGATGAATATGTGTATTTGTGTTTTTGTCTTGTATCAATTTGTGTTTATGTTTATTTCTTTTTCTGTGGTTATCATCTTGTTGTATTGGTTTTCTTCTTGTATTGTAATATTCATTTTCGTTTAGTTCATTGTGAACCTGTAGGTGTTTTATTTTATTATATTTATTTCCAATTCAATAGTTTCCTTTATGAAAGTGTGATTTCATTTCTGCAAGTGTGATTTCTTTTATGTAAGTGTGATTTTTATTTATGAAAGTGTGCTTTTCCATTTCCACAAGTGTGATTTCAATTTATGAAAGTTTGGATTGTGTTTGAAGGAGTTGTTTTCTAAATATATCTTTCTCCTATTACATACAACCATCAGAAACCAGCCCTGGATTAACATTATTAATGAATAGGATTGATGACACTCTTCATTTACCTTCCCTTTAACCTACACTTTCTGTATTTCCTCCTACCACTATCTTCACCACACCTCCACTCTCACCTTGGTTGACCCATCCACTTCCATCTTCTACATTCCCTTCTACTTCATGCACTACCCCAACACCTTTACCCAAGAAGGTGCAACCCAAGCCTAAAACCACACTACCTACCAAAAAGGTAGTTAAACCTACTCAACCTCCAACTCCACCTCTAGCAGCACCTCTTCCACAGAAGCCACCCAAACCTCCATCTAAACCCACTCTAACTTCTCATTGCGATCCCTTGGCATGGTATTATGCTAACATCCTTTCTCCACTATTAAAAACTTATTCCATTACATTTCCACTTCTTAAGCCTTATGACCCACTCAAACCTAAACCAGAAGGGTTTGACAATACCATGATTTGTGCTTATCATTGTGTGCCAGGGGATGATGTTGAAAATTGTAAGGCTCTTAAATATATTCTTCTTCAACTGTAATCTCATGAAGAGGTCTTTGATGAATATTACCTTTTGGATGAATATCCCATTCTACTTTCACCTATCGCCATGTAGCCTTGCCCCATATCTATTCATTAGACTTCACCTCTAACTCCATAACCCTCTTTTCCTTCGCTGACCTTTGAGATCAATTTGGTCTAGATTACAGAGATATCCCAATCCCCTCTAAAATTCTAGTGTTCCTTACTCATTTTACAAGGATCTTATCCCACAAAAGAGGTTTTTTTTTCTTCCGTTATACCTTTCATGACACATCTCCTCCAATTCTCAAAATAAATATGGTTAGATTTGTAACTCAATCACGTAAAAAGACAAAGGAAAAGAAAAGACTGAAAACTGATCTAATACACCTTTACCCACCATTACATCTACACCTGCCCCCGGGGGTAACCATCCATGGGGTGTCGTATCCTATTTCTAACAGAGTCACAAATCGTATTATGATCAAACAACTGCATCAATATCCTCTAAAAATTTATTTGTTTGACCTCATCCGAACCTCTTACTCTCATCGTTAGGACCTCCTTGAGATCTTGTAAACTATTGAGGTTATACCAAATGACCCTATGTCATTTGCCTCCATATCCACCCCTCATCATGTGGCCATTCTCACTATTTCACCTAAAAACCCTATTACCGCTATCACTCACCAATTTTCTGCCATTAATTTCTCTAACTTGGAGATTGCTCCTCACCATTCAGATGATCCTGATCTCATCCTCTTCATCTATGTATACATTGAGGATACTCACATCCAACACGTTATGATGGATGGATGTGTGAGTATTAGTATTTTCTATTCTCATACGTATAAACAAATGTGTATACCCACCAATTGCATGCATAATAACCAAGTTATGTTGCATTCTTTCAATGATGCTTGACTTCTACTCTTGCACCATCATCCTCCACATTCGCGTGGGTCCCCACACCATTCCTAAACTATTCTATGTTCTTGAAGGGGAATTCTAATACAACATGCTACTTGGATGACCCTAGATCCATGCCATGGGGTGTGTACCTTTAGACTCTTCACCGCTACATCAATTTCAAATATGAAGGAAATCCTTACACTATTTAGGCAGATCCTTCACCTTTCAAAACTTGCAACATGTTGTATCAACCCAATGATGTCCTTATTCCAGTTAAGGCATCTACTACCATTGTTACCTCATCTACTACCACTTCCACTTCATCTCTAATGACTACTATCTCATATTCTTCTTATGCTTCATCTACCACTTCTGCTACTACATCTTCCTCACCTAGCTCATCTCTCCCCACTGCTACCGCAACTTCCAAAGTTAACCTATCTACTAATTCTTCTTCTCAAACTTCAAATATCTCATCCATTTCCTCCACCAAAGTACCAACTTCCGACCCTTTGGAAGGTGTTTTTCAATGCCTTACCCTAGGGAGTATCACCTGTACAACATTGACATGTTCCAAACTCCTCAAGAGTACAAAAACCTTCATCAACACCCACATTATGATCATCATATAGGAGAAGTGTTTCCATATGGTCCTCCCCACCTTTGCACCAACTTGACATTCAATGGACTTGATACTTCTTCTTATTCTCCCGAACCACCCACTCAAACAAAACCTTTTTCATCTAACTTTCGTTACCTCACCAACCGCCGCTTTGCCCACACCTTTCTTCATCAATGTTCTTAGAAGGTCTTTAGATTTGGTCTTTACGAACAAGGTCATCACATAGTTATTCCTTACACTACCCGCAAACATAAAGACCTTCGTGGTATTGGATTCACTAAACCACCTAGTCCTAAGAAGGCTAGAGTTAACCTCGTAGAGGAAGATCCACCTTCTACACCTTCATCACCTTCTTCACCTACCACACCACCTTCACCCATGGAGTCCATGGATCCAAAATCCATCCCTCATAACTTGTTGTTTTGTGAAAATTGCTTCTTTAGGACCTCTACCCTATCATTGTGACGGAGAGGTACCCTCTTCCATTCCTCTTCTTTATCCTAACATGTTGGAAGAAGACATACCTTCTATCAATGTCATTAAATGTTAGGATGATGATTCCATTCTCACCTATTTAGGTGTAGAAGATTCTTACATTCACCAATCATTACCTTCTGAGACACAAACCATGTTAAATGAATCGACCATAGAGATCAACATTCACACTCAAGATGACCCTTGCATTCTAAAGATAGGCCAATCTTTAGATTCTACTGAATAAGAAGACTTCACCTCTTTCCTCCGAGATCATAACAATGATTTTTCTTGGTCTTACACTGATATGTCCTAGGTATGGCAAGGCTATGACCTTATCTTTAAAACATGAATTTAATTGTACCAATATTGTGGCTGAATATGAAACAATCATTTTAGGTCTCCAAACTACCATTTCCTAGATGCTAAGACCATTCATATCTTTTGGGGGGATTCTCAACTCGGTCGTCAAACAAGTTAATTGTTTATATTAGTGTCTCAATGAAATACTTCAAAAGTATAAGCATCACATCAACATGATTTTGACTACCTTTGATAATTATGACATTCAAACTGTTCCATGATCCACTAACAAATTTGTAGATACCATGGCTTGCCTCGCCTCACAAATACCTACCTCACCTTCAGAATCTAAAATATTTTTCATAGTACAATGGTTGCATCACCTTCTTATCTCATCCATGATGTAAATTTTGTGGGAAGAATTGAAACTAACCCACGTGACATATGGTATAAGCAGTTTGTTGACTACCTTTCCCTCTCAATCATACCTCCATATATCACTCACAATCGTAAGTGAGCCTTCCTCCAAAAGGTCTCTCATTACATTGTCATGGGGGGTATTCTTTAGAAGTGTGGCTTTGAATCTATCATCTTAAATTGCCTTACTAGTTCTAAAATTAAGTACACCATTAAATAAATCCATGATGGGATTTGTGGTGGACATTTCAGTGGTCACGCTATTTCCAAATGTATTCTTCACCTTGGATATTACTAGCCAACCCCTAACCAAGATTGTTGTGACTTTGTCCCATGTTCTCAGAAGAGTGTGTAGGACACTAACCTTCACCACACCTATTTCATGCCTTACAAGTCACTATAGAATTTTGGCCTTTCTCCCAATGGGGTTTATATCTCATTAGAGAGATTGACCCTTATTCTTCTCAACATCATAATGGATCATCACAACAACTAAATACCACAAAAATGGGTGAAATTAGTCCCTCTCATTTCTAACAAATATGAGAAAATATGTGAATTCTTCAACCATCACATCATTTGTCATTATGGTGTTCCTCATTTCCTCATAACGACAATGGTAAACAATTCAAAAATAAAACCCTATGAAAACTCTGTGATAACTACAATATTCAAATTAGTTTCTCTTTATCATATTATCCTCAAACCAATGGTCAAGCCGAATAAAATTAAAAAGCCCTTAAAAATATCATGAAATTTGTCGATGATATTGGTAAGGATTGACATCTACACATTCCTTTCAACTTATGGGCTTATCACACTAGAATTCACACCTCAAATGTTGTCACACCTTTCTCATTCATCTATGGCGCAAAGGTCATCCCGCCTCTCGAAGTCTGAATTTCATCTCTTTATATCTCTCTTAAATATATGCTCAATTATGATGGCTTTCACCAAGACCATTTGACACAACTTGAGTTATTAGACAAACACCATTTAAATGCTCTTAACCACCTTCAAATCTACTAAAAATGTATCAAGCGTGCCTATGAAAAACATGTTCATGAATGAAATTTCAAGATTAGCGATCTTTTCCTAAAATAAAATCAACATGTAACCAAAGCAAAGAAAAGTAAACAAGGAAAGTTTTCTCCTAATTGGCTTAGACCCTACATTGTCACCCATACCTATAGATCAGGTGCTTATCATTTATCTTCTCTTGAAGGTAAACCCAAACCTGAGCCCCTTAATGCCTTACATATTTGACCATTTGAATAAAGTACTACATCACTTTATGTCACTTACATGTTTGTCCCTAGAGTGAACCTCTCCTTCCATCTACCTATTTCAAGAATTAATGACTCGAGATTTAATCATGTGATTATCCATCACCATTCAACCTTATATTCAATATTAGTATCACGACTCTACTCATGGAATGATTCTCATGGATAATTTTCATCCTCTTTAGGATAGAATCCCATGGTTTTCATCACTTTAAAATCTATATTGCATAGCTAGCCTCTTTCGTGCTATGGTTTTTCCTCCATATAGGAGGCTTATAATCCTTTATAGTGTTGTTCATGACCTAAAGTAAAAAAAAAAGGGATATTTAAACATTCAACTCCTTGAGTAAAACTTCTTGTAAATCATATGATTCCCTCAAAAGGACATCTCTTTCTCTCTTGCTTCTATAAATAGACTACTCCCTCGAAGGAAAAATATAAAAAGTCAGCTATATTTTACAAAGTCTATAAAAAAGAAGACTATTTTTTTGAAAAAGCAAAATAAAAATTGTCTGAAGCTTCCCGAATCGATCAAATTGATGAATAAATCAAGGATATATTATATTTATCCCACATAGAATTCCCACATTGATCAGTCTATGAAATAAAAATAAAAGAAAAAAATTACAAGAACAAAAATTTTTGGTCATGGACTTGCCTATTTTGGTTTTGAATATCTTGTAGCAGGGGCATGATGTCCCACAATAAGGTTATACTTGAACACAATCCTTCACCTTACCTCTTTTTATTCTCTTCTACCTATTCAAGGGATGACATGTGTATTTTACACATAGTGATCATGCCACTTCTTTCACCTATAGACCTATCACATCATGCAATGTATCTAGGGACTTACGCTCAATAAGTCTAAGGGTATGACATTTATGGTCTTTACCAACTTGGGGCATTCTACTTCTTTTCAGTTCATCTCTTCCTACCTTGTTGTTTGATCAACAAGACAAGATCGTCAAAAATTGATTTAATAATGACACCTTCATCTATACCTATGCCTAACTTACCTTGCCTATTACCTATTCAATATTTGACCTTGCCTATTTTAACACATGCCTTACCCAGCCAACCTATCAATCCAGCTTACCTATTCATCTTACCTAACCCACTCTCATTCTTCACTGGTTTATGGGAGAAATACATTGCCCGAGGCCCCTTTCGCAAGGGCTATGTAGGCAGCACTCTTAGGGCATGGGGCCCTCTAAGGTTAGCTCAACCACTCTTTTCCCCTCATCATTTCCCCATCAAACAAAAAATTAGGTAGTTAGTTTCCATCAAAACAATAATTTGGAAGTTAACTCAAAAACAACCATACATAACTCATATACATCATCATTTATTTTCCATAATACCAATAACTTGGAAATTAAATCAAAACAAACACAACTCAACCATGCCTACATACCTAGTTTCCATGAGAAAAATAGCTTGGAAATAAAAATAACATCATCTCATTTTTATCACAAATATCAACCAACCCATGCCTAACACATCTAAGTTTCCATAATATCAAAAACTTGGAAATTAAACCAAACCATGCTTAATCATCTACTTTCCATGACATCAATATAATGGAAGTATAACCAAATCCTACAACCATAACCATCCATGCCTACATATCTAGTTTCCATAATAATAATACATTGGAAATAAAATCAAACACATCACAAAATAACCATCATCATAAACTATATAAATGGAATGTCTGTGTGTCAATACACTGAATATACATATATAAATACAAGTATCTCAAAAACTCTCATATACATCTCGCATCTTCGAACGCATGCCAAGATATATATCCAAAATCAAAATACAATGTGTCCATATCTCCACATCATCCCTAAAATACTTGTGGAAATGGCAGAGGAACATCCTGCTAAAGCGTGAAATGGCATCAAAATCTATATCTAGCCCATTTTTCTTAAAACCACAACCTTACCCCACCCTACAAACTCACCTAATTACCATATCACCTCACACATGACCTCAATATCATTTGGGGCATATTTTTTTCCTATACCACTGGCCTTACCTACGGCCTCACCTATACACCCTACCCGAACCCACCCATTGGACACTCGAATTTTCTTAATTTCTATACCGTGCAATGATGATACTCATGTTGTTTAGCCTACCAACCTTTCCTTTCCTAACCCACTTAATGCCCGTTCCTACACCTAGCTCCATTGTGTTTCCAGAACCTTATCTTATACCTTGGATACCTAGATGACATGAACCTTTCTTAGATAAACTATTGACCTTTGACGATGTAGAGTTTGTGAGCTATTCAGCCTAATGCCTTGTCACATTCTATACATGTGCATGCATTTGAATGCCCCCGCCTATTACCCACACCGATATCATCATTACCTACAACCCAACCATACCTCATTTTTCATCACTTATTACTTTATCAAACTAATAACCAACTTAGCCTATCACTTCATCAATTCTTGGTTTGAGGGGGATCACCTCCACCAATACTTGGGATAACCTAACTGTTACTCATAACTGGGGAAAGTTCCTCCTATTTTTTTCATTGTCACTTATCAATACAAGATACACGATAAAAAGGGGCAAATGTAGATACCAAATTTGGGTCACAATCCTTCTTACCCCCTTCAATTAAATAATTCGATGCATACACCTAGCCATGACCCCTTCTACACATTAGTATTAATTTAATTACCCATAGTTAAATTAATCTTCATCCTCACACCATTATCATTTTAATTACCTTAATTAAACTAATATCCATCTCACTAAGCCACCTCACCTTTCCACCTCACTCTAGACCTATTCTAACTTCATTAAATGACTGGACCAAGTCCCCACACTCCCTAACTAACTAGGACTTGTTATAACCCTAATTATAATGACCTTATATCTCTATAACCACACTCCCGATACATTTAGCATTATATCCCACTTCTAACCCTGACCAAAAACTTCAATCATGCCAAATCTGGGAGCAATTAGGCTATTTTTTTCAAAATTTACCATTCCTCCCTAACCGACGTCGATCATCCCTCAGTCGGCATTGGTTCCCTAACCATGGTCAGTTACCTTAAATAAGAGTTTCTAACTATTTACACAAAGTTATTCTTCAATTCAATCATTCATTCAAACTTTGACATTGTAACTCTTGAGTATTCAAGCTACCAGATGACAAACCAAAGAACATTAGGTCTTCACTAAGCAACCAATCTCTTCCTCCACAACCTTGGAACACCTATAGCTTAGCACATAGGGTCTTTTTCCATGACACTAGACACAACCTCGTTTCATCTCTAAACACTCATCAACCACCACCACCTTTAGATCTACAGTTCTTAGATAAGTAACTCACTCTTATTTGTTAGTTCTGGTTTTGATCTTAAGTCTTTTATTCATTTCTATTATCCGACTCTCCTCTGTCCCAAATACCACCCTTCACCTGTCTACCATATATTCTACCAACCTAAACCATTTTTCCCATCCTAATGCCTCTATCACCCTTGTTGAGTCTTCGTATAAATCATACCATCCTTCTCAAACTCCCTCAACTCTCTGTGTAATCACAAAGAGATCCAAAACACCTATTTTTAATATTTTGACCATATTGCCCCTACCAAGATTGGCTACCCAACCGACGCGTCATTCATTTTCCAAGAATTTACATTGTTCACCTAACCAATACCGTATGTGTGTGGACTGGTAATTTAACATATAACAACAAGCTTATAAATTTCACCCAACAACCTAGAACATAACCAAACTTCACCCAGACCTTTCCTAATACCTCCGTGATATTTACCAACAAGAACCAAACCTTTCTAAGTGCTATATTAGTTTTTACTTCAATAATTTTCTTAATCTAGTGTGTTGATAATGTTTTGAGACACCTAAATAAAAGTGTTAGCAATAGGACCTCTATTTCTCACATTTATTTTCATTAATTTGATAAAATTAGTGGATTGACAGCCATCTAGGAAGTGTCACACTTCCTAGAACTAGAAATTGCTAGGAAGTCCACTGCCATATACTGTTTAACTCTCTCTTGTGGTCTTGTTGTGCTTTTACAGGTAGTTCCTCCTAGCCAAAAGAATCTCTCACATTTAGTCTAATCAAATTCAACAACGTGCGCAACCTTCTCCTAACTATTCACAGGTATTCCTCTTATGCCTATTACCTTTATCTATTTTATCACATACTTTGAGGTGAAATAGTAAGATCATAAGTGATTGATGATGAAGGAGAGAGAGGTGTAGTTGATCTAAGTATTTTTGTAGAGAGAGAGGAAGGAGGAAAATCCATCACACGAAGATTTGTTAATCAAATGAAAGGAGTGCAATATGAAGAGGGAGACTTTGATATAAAAATGAATATCTATTGCTTAAAGAGAGAAGAGCTATGTGTGCCGAAATAGATAGAGACATGTTTAGAAAAACTAGTCAATGAATATTTGAGGGGAAATATATGAAGGAGAGGGAAGGGGAATATGAATATCTGTTCTCAAGAGTGAATGAAGAGAGCAAGAGAAGAGTGATCATAATCCATTTTATAAGAAATATAAAATCTATATGATCAATTTTTTTACTATTTGTCTAAGTTTTTACTTAGATCACAGGGGTTATAGCCTTCTTCTATGTAGTGGCTTATAGAAGATCAATTATGGCTGATTAAATTATAAGGGGTTAAATCCTCCTTGTAAGTGGTAATTTACTAAAGGTCACTTGTCACTGTACCAATTTGGGAGTTGTGGCTTCCAGATAAGTTATAGCTTGTCAAAGACCAGGTGGTTGCTTGGTTAAATTATTGGAGTTGTAGCTCTAGATTGAGTTAAATCTCAATCGTGAAATCATTATAACTTTGAAAGACAATTGTCCAAGTTAGTTATCTAGTTTCAGTGGGTTTTTGTCCTGAGAAGGGTTTCCCACATTAAATCTTGTCTCCTCATGTGTATGTGTACTTATTTCTCTCTCTATCTCTCATGATTAATTATGCATGCTTATGACAATCAATATAATTTAATTGTAACAAAATATACGAATTGTAAATTGATTGTAAATTTTTTATCAACAATGATTCACCCACCCTCCTCAGTGCTTGAAATTCCTAACAAACATAAGTAAGGAAATGTAGAGGCTTGTAACACCTACGATAAATTAAAATACTTCAGTGAATTATATTCTCAAACCATTCGAGGAACTGGTTATAAAAGAAGTAGGAGACCCATTTTCCTTCAACAAAGACACTATGGAATCCCTTGTAGAGACTAGATTCATTATTTCCAACACCGCAAAGTAACATCAATCTAGGTTCATGAAATGTAAAAGCATCAAAATTAATTATAAGAATTCTCTTAAGGCTTTAAGCATCATGAAAATTCATCAAGTGGATAAGGTTGTTCCTATAAAACCTCATTTCAACAAAAGTTCAAGGTAATTAAGATTTCTCTAGAGCTCTCTCTCTGAAAGTAATTCAAAAGTGGATCTTCATCAACAAATGAAACATCTTATTTAAAATATCTATCTCCCTCTTCATTTCCCACACCCTTCTTCTCTACTCTCATGTTTTATTACTTCATTAATAGGGGTTTAATTTTCATTTTTCATCTTATGCATGAAAATTTGACCTATAGTCAAACATTGTAATGAGATTCCTCCAATTAATAAAAATGAACTCACTTTCTTTCCTAAGGATATGAAAGGTCACAAGTTGTAAAGGTAAGTGAAAATTCATGCGGGGGTAGTTTAAAGATTCATTTTTAAATATATATATTTTATGAATCCCTCATTTCAAAGGGTTTTCAGTTTGTGAGTCTTTGAGTAGTAAGCTAGTACATTACAAAGAAACAAGAAAATATGACATTCTTCTATTTATTTTCTATATGTTTCCTCCATCTATCCTTTCAAACTTGTGCATATGGAAATATTTTGTAACCAAGAAATGTGTTATAGAATTTGATGAATGGATTAATGAAATATTGTTTTTATTATTCATTGTGTCTTGCCATTGTTAGAAAATTTGTTTTGTTCTAATTGTGTGTGGATAAATTATAGTTAAAACTTCTAAATACATGTTAGGGCCTATTTACAAGATTAAACCCTCTCTCTAAAGTTCTCACCCCACTATCTCACCTCTCAATAAGATTATTCCTTGTACTATGTGCAATCATTTTCCATAGATTAAATGGAGTATCCCTATATGATCCCTCACATGTTAGCCACCCACAATATATATTTTTATTTTCATCTAATAAAGGTAGCCCGCCATTTCACAATAAGGAGGGACATAGTCCCGAGAGATTTGCGAAAATATGCTAATTTTTTCTTATGAAAAATTATTTTTCCAACACCTCCTATAACTATAGTTGTAATTAATGATGTAAAATGTCTCATATATTTTGTAGAGCTAGAATACCCTACAACATTCTAGCCTTTGAATCACACTAGTTATATATCCATTTGTAGCTAAAAACAAATCTCCTCAAAGTAAAATTTGATCTCCTTAAGATGTCATTGGCCCATATGAAAATGATTCTATAGGGGCAATGGCTCCTTGATTCATATCTTTGGCCACATACACCATTGTCCCCTCGGAAAATAAAACATGTAGGACCAATGGTATAAGAACGAAAAAAATTAGTTTCAGAAATTTCTGGATCACTTATACTCCTTTTGGATATATTTATGAGGAATCCCAATACTCTTAGCTTCTTTGCACATTCTAGTCATTATGAGTGGGATCCTTTTAACTCACTTTCCAAACTTCTTGGCCAATTTTCCTTCATAGAACTCATGTGTAGGTCACCTCACCACCATGAGCATCTCATGATTATGTTTTTCAATATGAACATTCATTTTCCTCCCTCATTGGGAAGAGCCCCACATTCAATGGGTCGGAGAAAAAATATTCCAATAATGTGAGGATATCTCCATTCATACCCATCTCACTATGGATGCTCATTCGTGCATTGATTTTTGTATACCCTCTATGATCCCAGTTAGATCTTTCTTCACATAAATGATCTACCACTCTTCATTTCAGTTTAGATTGGTCACACTATGGTAAATCATGATCTAGTTGATAAATTATCCAACATGTGTGTGGCATCATTATAATTTATTAAGTCTCTTTTTTATTTTGTCTATTATTTTGCACTCCTTACAAAAATTGAATAACTTGGTTTGCTACGGACTTAGAATGATAACTGCATGAGGAGTTGGAGAAATCCACGAAGTAAAACAAGATCCATGGGTAAATGAACGTAGGTCAGGAGGAATTTCATCATTTCATGGATAAAAGGAAATGTCGTAGCTAAGGAGTGTATGCTAAGGAATTCGGGAGGCCACGGATGTAGGAAGATATGCACCACTCTAGATGAAGATGTAGGAAAAGAGAAGCGACACCAAGGTCTAAGTTGTGCCACAAAATGATAAAAATGACTTTGGATTTTTTATCAAGCCGTGATATATTATAATAAAAAAGCCTCGAGTAAAATTAAATTTAGAAGGCTAGAGATTGCAGGGAAAGAAAGCCGTAAATGTTGATAAAATTCATGTGACAAGTGCATAGACCATGGGTCAAGAGAAAAGTTAGTGGAGTTATGGAATGAAGAAGACTAAGCTGTGGAAGTCAAAATCCATAGAAAACTAAAATAGAAAGTTGCGGATTAAAGGAAAATGATAGTTTTCCATAGGATACTAAAAATGCCTTAACTTTTGATCGGATGATTGGAACTTTACAAACTTTATATTGATGGAAAGGTCTCAACATCTTCTATGTAAAAGTGGAATAATTTTCCAACACACAAAAGGTGCAGTTACAGGTGGAACAACTACCAAAATTTAATGTGGTATGGGTGCCCAACAAGGCGAAGGCATGCATGCAGTGGATAACCAGAGGCGCCCAAATTTCTCAGAGCATTTAAAATTTGTTGTTGGTGGTTGGAAATTTGAATTCAAGTTTCCCTTGTTTTTTTCTTCTCTTCTTTCCTTAATCTTCTATAAATTAAAATCTTTGCTCATTAAATATGAATATCTCTTTGTTGTAATGATACCATGCCAAAATAGTGGCCAATTCCCATGGGTTTCAAATCTTAAGCTTGGTCTCGTAATATATTTTAACATTTTACTTTGAATGTAATCAACCTTGCATACTTTATGCAATAGAATAATATTTTGTGGCCATCTCTCTCTTATGGTCTCGCATTTTATTTCTCCTTGCCTCTCTATTTGTATTTCTTGGCATGTTGTGTGTTCTCCTTACTTGCAGGCTCCATTTCATGTGTTGTTCACATGCGAGAATGCATGGTCTATGTGGTTCTTGAATGTGGCATGATTATTTTCCCTCTCACCCACATTTTCTCTCTTTCTATCATCTTCATGGAGAGTGATCCACCCTTTTCACTTGGTGCTATCACCACCCATCTTAGCTTAGGATTTCCACTTTTCTGCATCTCCTTCTATCCCTGGTCCCTTGGCATGTTTAGGTTAGGATTTTATTTCAGTATTAGGATTAGTGTTAGAATTATGTTAGGTTTAGGAAGTTGGCCTTCTCCTAAGGTTTGTATCAGTTCACAGGTCCCATAATTGAGAGACAGTCCCATGTTACCTCAGAATTCTTGGTCATTCACGATCATATCTAGGGTGTAATTTTGAGCTCCAACAATTATTCTCTAAATAACCTAAAATCTACATGAAACATTTTTCAAGGGTATAATCACCAACAGATGCATCCTATGGGGTGTATTTGGTTACTCATCACCTTTTACCCTATAACTGTTTGCATCGAATTCATGGTATTCAATTTTTCTCTATCTTATAATATTCTCCTAGGGTGGCATTAGACTCATCATATGCATGTCATTTCTTCTTTTACTTGTTAGTGTGTGAAATTATCTCACCAAAAATCTATTTCTAAGATTCAATGGGACACTAACTATTGAAACTATGATACACTTAAAAAAGTAGAGATACAAGCTTTCAACACTTGATAAACAATCTCCTACTCCCTTTTGAGAAAATAAAAATTTGAATTATCATATAGATACTCTTCACGGAAATGGCAGTCATCCCGAATTGTTCGAGTGCACACCTCCCAATATATTAGAGTTAGATGGAAAAGAGATTGATGATGTAACACTTATAATCATTACCTCCGATATTCTAAATCTTGTCATATCCTATTTGCCTACTTCCTTGCAGACTTTATAAGAGGGAGCCTTCGGTTCATGTAGTCATCTATTGTACACCACAACACCCCATTAGAGCATGTGGTGGTTTTACTTAAGACCATAGTCAATTCTTGTGTGGTGAATACTTCCACATCATATTATGATGATGGTTACACTATAGAAAATTCCCACCGGCTAGCTATGCTCAAATTCATGATCAAGAAGTCTTATGTTACTAAGAAACCCTTAGCAAAAAATTCACTCATGATGTGAATGTCATCTTTATATAAGAGGAATCATCAAGCATAGTTGATAGTTGTTATGGCCAAATCACTACACCTTCCAAATGGCCAAGTGATGGATAGGGAATTCAGTGTGATTGGGTAACATGGGATACCCTTGCAAGCTGTGGGACTTATGGCTTGAGGTGAACCTATGTTACCCAATCACACTGAATGCCCTACCCATCACTTGGCCATTCATGTAGGTGCATGATTTGGAGATAAAAGTTCTTTCCACACCGGTGGGACCAAAAGAGTCATATATTTCATAGGTGAGTGTATTGTGTTCACTTCATTTCATTAATTTGTTGTCTTTGTTAGTGAAATTTCATCCTTAGGAGGTATACCCAAGCACAAATGGCGACTCCATTGGTCAAATTAACCCACTCTTTGTGTTGTGTACTGCATGTTTTACCCATTTCCATCTATTTTTCTTCCACATATTTCCATTTTTCTCCCATTCATGAAGCTGTGTAATCATGGCTTCATTCCCAGTGGAATTCCCACTTGCAGTAGCAATGGTTCTTTCCATCTTCAGGATATTATAATCCACCTCCAGACCAATTTCATGATGAATATCATTTTGAGCATGCATGTCCACATGAGAAAGATGTAGATCAATTTGGTTATCCACCAAACTTTGGAGTTGTTGAAGAACAATGACATGTAGATTCTAGAGGCTATCCTACACCTAAAGAAGACCACTTGTAGAAGAAGGTTCGAGATTTGGAGTATAACATGGTGCAAATAAGGATTAATGAAATGAAAAAGGTAGCCTAGATTGGTTTCAACATTCCATACCTCTGGATTGGCCCTATATCAGGTGAGTTTAATCCTCAAGAAAAGATTCAATTCATAATAAAAATTATGACTCAAGTTGGAGAATGGATCAAGAAGCCAAAAGCTTATGAATGTAATATTAGTCAATCCTGTCAATGGGAGGTCCCTGCATTACCACCTATAAACCCTCTTCCCATGTTTCCATCCATGTAGTTTCAACTTGAGCCCCATAATCCTAACCTTATAACTACTACCCCTATGGTGGAATTCACTGCTTCATCTCCTATTCCTCCATCCCATCATGAATCTTTTATTCCTCATTATTCTAAAATTCCTTATTTTCTACAAAGGCCATCAAGACAATAAGATGAAAATTTTTCACTACCTCAAATGGTGAATGAAACTATTGAATCCCAACCCACCCCTCCTCTTGCATTCTAGAACCCATTTTGGAAGGACCAAATAGATGATAGTAGAAAAGAAGAGGAAGATATGGTTGGGGAGAATAGCAAAGAAGAGCTTGCAAATAATTTGAAGGAATAGGTTGCATGACTAAACATCAAGAAAATTCCTCTCCTAATGAAACCTCTACCCAAGGGTGAATTTCAAAGTCAGGTGGTAAAAAATGAAGGTACATAAGAGAAAGTCTCATGGTAGTAACATATTTATCTAAAATGTAGGATTCATATTAGTTCTATATCATGAGAGACGGATGGTTCACCAAAAGTTACAGATTTAATTGAGGGAAAGAAAGAGTTGGTCCCAATTCCTCCAGAAGAAGGGTATGTGTAAGTTGAAGAAGAAATAATCTCAAGTATACCCGTTGACTCTAATGAGTGCAATGATCCTAATTGCAATACATGTCAAGAATTGGACACACTTCTGAAGGTTTTAGTAAATTTCCAAGGAAATCAATAGATGATACAATCATCCATAAAGAAGGTCATGATGAAAAAATGGGAGAAGCTAAGTAGGATTCGGAAATATTGTGCAGATATGATATCATTTAGAGTTTATTTCTCTCAATTGGAGAATATAATTTAATTTATGAACAAGTGATGAAGGAAAGTATCTTTGAATATATTTTTTCCCCTAATGGTTCTCAAAACTAACAAATGAAATAGTTTCATCTTACAGGTTTTCATGTTTGATGAGAAGGATTAAAATGAAGGAAAATTTTGTTTTCAATCGGAAGAGAGGAAGCCCCTAGGTGAACAATTAATTTCAAGAACTTGTAATAGTTCAAAAATTACTCAATTAGAGTAACTACAAAAATCTGAAAAAGATGCATATTATGGAGGAACTACTTGTTGTCAAGGAAGAAAAATAAAATGAAGAGAACATCACTTGCATACCATTCATCTAGGTAGAAGATCAGTTATTTTTAAATTGGAAACAAGAGGAAAATTAACTTACAAACAACCGTGTTTTTTAAGAATGTCTTCGAGTTGACCTTTTTGTTAAATTTGAAGCCTAGAGTAGCGGGAATATTCAATGAGTTAGACCTTTCCTAATAAGGTACTTGGCATCATTGAAGCCAAAAGAGGAGTTAGAACTAGTGACATTCACCTTGGAATGTTAGGATGAGTTTTACAAATTTCCCAAGGATCAATTTTTATGCCTTTACAAAAATAATGCATAACAACTAAAAGAGGCATACTTTCTCTTTCTAGTTGATTCCTTGTGAACCAGTGGAGAATCAAGTTTACCTTAGTTTTTCACTTTCAGGTCTCAACCATGTCCACTATCAAATTTTTTTATGGCTGCCCATTGTGAGGAAAGGGATATATTTTGCACAACCACTTACGGGGTAAATTTAGCTCACATGTTCCTCCGGATAGTGTAGGGTAGGAATATGTTTGTGTTCAATAGAACAAGTTCCTAGCTCAATCTTCTTATTTCATTTGAAGCATGTATGGTTTTAAGTTGTGTTTTTTTTTTTGCCCGTTGCCCTTGCACAATAAGTCAAAGGTGAAGTGTTTGAAGAAGGAAAAATCCAAGTTTTAATAGAGTTCCATGTTATCCCAAACTTTTCAAATGTTTACTTAAATTTTTGTAGTGTGTCGTGCATTCCATAAAGTCATGGGTTCCAATTAGTTTCATAATTGACAACATCATATTACAGACAAGGTCAAATGGTCTACTTAAAGTCTAGGATCAGTTTTAGGAATAAAAGTGACTCCATTACCAATGGATGTTACAAGCTACTGGACTAATGCTTAGCATGAAAGCATCCCTAAGAGGTCACCAAATATGTTATCAATTTTTCCCACTTTGGAAAAAATAGACAACGGTGGTAAATTGTACCTTGGGACTGGAAAAGTCCTTCATGAAGAAATTCATGAAGCTGGTTCATCGAATGATAATGCAATATTGGAGTAAATAAAGAATAATAAAGAGCACTCATCTGAATCAGAGTGGTGCTTAATTAAAATACATTTTGTGAATATAGATTTTTCATCTACAATAGTATACAAAGTTATTAAGGAATGTGGAACTGAGAATGAGGCTACAATTTTTAACTCCATCTTGACCTATGAGTTACTGAAGAAATCAAGTTCACACAATGAGTATTTATTTACTACAGTAGATGGTTCAAAGGGTTAGTGCAAGGTTTAAAAGTGTATTCTATGAGCTCAAATAGCTCAACGAGATTCTCGATGAGCTCACACAATATTTAAGAATTGTTGACATTAGACACAACTTGGTGAAGATATATTGATCTATGGGTGAACTACTTTGATTGCGTAAGGAATAAAATACAAGTAACTCGACGCATGTGATAAGTAAAATAATATTAGTTGGGAAAGTTAATGTGATCTCAATAAGAAAGCAACTCGGGTTGGCATGATGAGCGTCAAGCTATATTAAGAGGTCGGTTCTTAGACATGTGGTAAGTATTTGTAAGGTTGACTCATATGTGTGAAACTTGGACATGATGCATGCAAGTAGTATTCGGTATGGGCTGAGTTAAGTGAGTAGTTCATCAAGGAAATTGGAATTTTAAAGATGAGTCAATGCTTGCATGAATGAATGAATCTAGAAGGCCAATTCAATTGATAATAGTTGAGTTGTGGTAATGAATCGGTTAGGAGCTCATACGAAAAGCTCATGAGAAATGGCAGAGATGGTTCGCAATGAACAACCAAGACATGAATGAAGGAAAGTTCATCACAGAAAGAGAGCCTATCATTGGTATAAATGTAGATTTTGAGGAATACGCATGCTCATCAAAAATCTTTTCACCATGGCCGAATGAAGAAGTGAGCCATCAAATAGAGCTTGGTAAGTTTTGATCAATGGCCCCGAGATCAAGTTAGTTTTGGTCGAGATCCTTATTGGTTAGCATGGGGATATACATGGATTGATTTGGTATGGGCCTTGATGTTAAAAGATGAAGCAATCTTATGGAGGAATAAATTGGATCTCCGTGTTCGAGATCACAATGGAAAGCTATAAGAATATCAACGAATAAAAAATATGCCTCGACATTACACGCGGTATTCAATGTTGACACATTACGGTAGAGCTTAGTGTCGAGATGGAAAAGGAGCATGGTGTAAATGAAGTTCACTAAGGGAGATCGGGATCACTATGAAATTCAAGCTCTTGGATGAATGAGCTGATGGAGAGGATTTGGAGATGAGGGGTTTCTTATCTGATTTTTCCCTCAGGAAAAATTGGATAAACATGACCTCACAGAGAGAAAATAGAAGGATCGATTTGGCCATGGGAGCTCACATTGGCAAGTTGAGGCTTAGATCAATGGGAGAATGACATGAAATGATCATAGGGGGTCGGGATTTGGTTAGTAATGAATTTTTGAGCCAAAGGCATGAGAATTCGGTAGTGTAAAAATGTATGACCAATGGAGGAGAGATTGAAAAGGGGTTTGTCAAAGTTCAGGGGACATGTCGGCCAAGCAAGGAAGAAACAAAGGCTCAGGCTCAAGCCGAGAAAGTAATTCGAAAAAACAAAGGCCTGAAGTTTGAAATTTTCAAACTTTAGGGATTAAGAGATTTAGATTTCTTGTCGAGAAAAATGCAAAAAATGAGCCAAAATCCTGAAAGCCCAAAAGTCCGAAGTTTGAAAGGGCATGGGGGTTTTCGAGGCCAAATCCCATTTTGAGGTCAACTCCAAGTTCTGAGGTCAATGGAGTAGGAAATTTAGGGACTCGGTAAAAGGAATTCCAAAAAAAGGGGGAGAAAAAGGATCGAAACCCAAAGTCCAAATTTTAGACTTTGGGGTTTCGAGATTCGAAGGTTTCGTGAGTTCGAGTTTGATGAAAAATAACTAAAACCCTAAAAACATGAAGGTTTGAAACCCAAAGTCTAAAATTCAATCTTTGGGGTTTTAGAATTTCAGAACATTTTGGCTTGAGCGATGAACAGTGCCATGCAACATGATTTTGGAGTCTGAACTTTGAATTTTGGAACTCTCAAGCCAACCCACTAGATGAACAAAGAATAACAATGACCTATAAAGTGGAAATGTCGAAGATTTGAATCCTTAATGTCCAAAATTTTGGATTTCGGAGGGTGCGATGTAGGGTTGGAGTCTTAAATAGAAGATCAACCACTCACATTTATTGCATTATGGCACCCTCATCTTCAGATGGCCATTAATTTTGACTGGAAGCTCGATTTTCACAAAATCAAACTTTTTGGAAAGATCTTAGTGTCCTCTACAAAAAAAAAGGAAATATAGTCCACCATTTTAGAGGAATGTATCCATATTTATCATCTACCAAAATGATGAGGTATGGGCTCCTTTTATTCCCCAACAAGCAAGGTAGAATGGATTATGGGCCTTCCAGACTTGACCATCACTCCTGCAGGGACAATGATGGATTTTATTGGAGATTAGAGTTCATTTTCAGATTTTATTCCCTCTTTGTCCTCATTTCTTCCTTTATAGAATGTAAAGGGTTATCATGTGAAAAGGTGGTTGGTAGTTTTATCTCCTCTCGTGTACCCCATTCTTCTTGGGGATTCAATCCTTACTCTCAAGATCTATAATGGTTTCATGCCTCTTTTTGCTACTAAAATGTATTGTGTATATCCATATGGAGCAATAAGATTATGTCTTTGTTGATCTTTGTAACCTCTCATGGTTTATTTTCTTCATCTTAACTTTCATTGTGCTTGCTTAATCTGTGAATTTCCTTGGTTATTACATGATTTTGGTGTGTTGTGATAATTTTACTAATGATGTATTGGATGTAATTTAGTTTGGGGTGCAGATCCACCCCTTCTATGTTAATCTATTCCATTTTTTTGTAGGTTGGGAAAGTGACAACACTCCTTTTTAGTGTATCACCACTTTTAGTGTAGGTTTTCATTCCATGTATCTTTCTCCCTATCCCCTTGGAAGCATTAGATTAGGATTAGTCAATCATTTTGCCTCTATTAGGACTAGTTAGTGGTAGGTAGGTTAGGAGTAGGAACTAGCCTTCTCTGAGAGCTATCCCATTTTGCAATGTCCCACACTCATGATAGTTCCATGTTATGTAATCACACCGAATGCCCCATCTCAAACCAGAAATTTAGAGGTGATTTCACTATAACAAAGTTCACATAGGAAAACACGTAGGGTGAACGTGAAGAGATAAAAAAATGTTGACGAGCTAGGTGCTAGAGTATTCAAGTGGCTCGAAGAATAGTGTATGAATGTTAATCCTGATGAACCGTGAGCTACGCAGAGACAAGTTCGATGAGTTTACAATAAAGAAAAAGGTGGTAGCAGCTCGGAAAGAAGCAAGATAAGAGATCACTTGACAAGATAAACATGAGATTAGAGTTGAGCAAGTGAGTTTGAGGAGTAGCTCACGATGAAAATCTTCATCCCGGCGGATTAACATTGAAGAATGTCTTTGTAAATCCTAGCTCGACAAAGAGGAGGCTAGCTCTAGTCAACGTAAATCTAAGCTCTAAGATCATTATGTTCATAGAAAAGAAGGAATCGAGGTTATGATGATGAATCAAGTTTAAAATATGATTTTATAAAGAGGCCAAGTTTCCTTAAGAACTAATCGAGCTCACGGTTTAGGCGAACAAAGATGTCACTCGACCGGAGGAGATGAAATCCAAGCCTATGGTGGAAAACTAGGGGTAAGTTTCATTGATCGGCTCGGTCTCATGAGGAAGGGCTTACCCAAGGCACAAAAGTGATGACTTGGGGAAAATTTTGAGATCAAGACCAAGTCTATGGGGAAGATGATTTCGGGCTCGTAAACCAAACTCAAGAGGGAAAATGATGAGCTAAGGGAAAGGCTCATAGTGATTCCATGCACTTCTATAAATGTGGGTATCGGGAGTCATCCTAATGAATTGGTGAATTGGTAGAATGACATCCAAATTATTAAATCTGTCATTTTTGGAATTGTGGACTTTCATGGTGTGGAAACTATGCCAAACTTGGCATGTCAAAATGGCGCTCAAACTCCAAAGCTGAAAGAGCCAATTTAGGGAGATCATGAGCTTGGTGTCCGAGTCAAATGATGATGTGGAATGAGATCTTGTCTAGCCAACTACCTTAAATGGGTTTTCCGAGATAGTTTTCAAGTCGATATGATGGTTTTGAGTTAAGCGGAGTGACGAATCAATACAAGAGCGGATAGGTGGAATTGACTATTGCATTTTACACTAACGTGATGAGTTGGTGAGATATGAGGCTAAAACCATGTTCAATGTGTAAGGTGGGTGTTGGTGAATGGCCCAATGTGGTGGAGATAATGTCGGTGAGGCATTTTAAATGTAAGGCACCAAACTATACTAAGCAAACATGAGAGTTGACGGGTTTCGGAGGAAGAGAAATTGGTGAGGTGGCAATAAACAAGGGGATCGAGATAAGTGCTGAGATACTCGACTAATACCAAGGGGAAAAAATGATACCCAAGCGAATCATGGACCAAGAGGTGGTTGACGTGATAGATAAAGGAGACCTGATCAAGGTAAAACATGACATGACAAGATAGGAAGGAGGTCTCAATGTAAAACATGGAGTGGTGAATTCATGTGTTTATATGCAATGCGTGTAATAAATAGCTCACCATTATAAATAAGTAACTCTCTAGCCAAATCGGTGAGCTAGTTGGCGAGTCATTTTCCAAGCCAAGATTAAAACCTCTATTTTACTAAACAAACTTGTGGGTCATATCAAAAGCTGGGATGCTTCAAAATTTTATTAAATTTTTTTTTTTATTAAAATGTGGATAAATCCAATTTTTTGAGTTTATGAGGGCATGATGAGGAATGTTCTTGAGTGTGCAATTAGCAATGTAATTAAGCATGTAGGCCATTATTTGCTACATTATTTCCCATAATCTAGGATTTCTCTTCCTTTCTCTCACAGCTTGGGATTTTCTATAAATGTAAATGAGGAACTCATTCCAAGGGGTTATACATTTTCCAATTCCTCTCTCTTTTCACAAGCTAAGTTGTATATTTTGGGAACTCTCAAGCCTTTTCTCTAAAGATTGTAATGATAACCATTTCCTCTTCCTACTATAATGATGCATTGTGCATGTGATTGAAGTAATAAAAATTGTTTTCTGTGACTAATTATTGGTCCTTTCATCATTTAGGCTACTTCATTGTTCCTTTCTCATGTTTTCAGGTATACCATGCAACTTCAAGTTTCCATTGCAGGTTTTGGGAGTTTTGTTCTTATTTGAGAGTGAATTTTGGTATGTATTTTGGTTATGTTGCTTGTTCGTCCTTCTCATTTTCATCCTTCTTCATTGGAACTGAAAACTTGTCTAGCAAAACCATTTCTTGGTGCATCACCACTTCTAGTATAGATTTTACCCGATACAATTCTCTCTCCCCAAATCCCATGAAAATGTTATTATAGGTATAGTTAGCTATTTTTATTTCATTAGAAGTAGTGTTGTTCTTAGTTTAAGAAGAAGAAGCCAACCTTCTCTGGAGGTTCACCAAGCCACAAGTCCCATAGCTTACAAGATGATCCCATGTTACCCAATCACACCAAATGCCCTATCCATCACTTGGCCATTTAGAGGGTACAAAGTGATTTTGTGATAACAATACTTCTTCCTAGCTGGTGCCTAATCCTTAGATTTCTCTATAAGTTACATCTCCACACAATGCTATCAACCTACCCGAACCATTTTCCATTCTATATCATCAATCCTCTACAACTAAGCCATATTACACATGACAAGAGGTTGCGAGGCATGATGTTTCTAACTTTAGAGCCTATCAAAACCATATGAATAAACTTTAAGTTGAGATCAAATGTGACTAGGACATAAAGGCTACATAGCATTCTTCTTTGTCTCCCTTCTTTTACTCTCATCACGTGTATTATGCACAAACCGATGGTGACTTCCAGTGTTCTACATAACAAGCATCTCATTCCCAACACTTCCCACAATCAAAATCATGGAGGTAATTCCTCTTAGAACCGACCACCTTCCTAGACTTATTTAAGGACTACCAACCCACATTAATCCTCATCCCACTATTGATGCTATTTGGCATGAAATTTTCACTTGGATGGAGGATCATATTGACAACACCTTATTCACCATGAGATCTAAAGTTCACTAGAAAGTCACCATTACACACCATATCATTGAGGATGTCACGATTCATGCTAGAAGTCACATCTTGAATCAAGTTGATGACATTATCACTAATACATTGCAATATTTTTTTCCCTCATTAATATTTTTATACACTACCTTGATTACATCTTATTTTCCTTCTTTAACCTAATCCATCACATTCTCTTGGGCTCTCAGCCCCCACTTGGGTTCTTGATCCCACCTTTGGTTTTTCAAACTATCTCAAATATCTCGTTACATCCTTACTTGGGTGTTAACTCCTCTCGATTTATCACCATGTACACCCTAACTTCTCCTACCAATGGAGTTTTTAGTCCCAACTTCACCTATTTTTTCACCAATTCACCCCAAATTTTCCTATTGGATTGCCACAATATTCATACAACCTTTTTAGGCTTATGGCCTTGCTTGGATTTATATACAAAATTGCGCCTAGATTCTCCTCCCGTTGGAGTTCCTTGGTCCCAACTCCACCTATTTTGGATATGATTCATTCCATTTTTTTCCCATTGGATTTCCATGATATTTTGTACATTATTGTTTATGCCTATGACATTGCTTGGATTTATATACCCAATTGTGTCCTCGATATCCTATCTTTTGACGTATTTCACTTGTTCTACATCTTGGCTTCTTAATGTCATGTGTGTTGGGTTAGGATATCTTTATTCCTAATTACCTTAGGTATCATTACATACATACATGTGGAAAAGATGAAAATGATAATCAACATACACACAATAATACCAAACATCCAAATATCACAAAAATCATCATTGTGTGTATATATATATATATCGAATCTATTTTTATACATCAAAAAATTTGGGTTAATGGGGTCCTGCTAGTAACTCTAGATATGAAGGAAAGGGACTCCTCCTTAGATAAAGCACCAAAAGCCTCTCCTTGTACTCTCACTAGCTTCACTAGCTATGTATGCAATGAAATAATCCTCTCCATGGATCTATAGGAATTTTATAGGTGAGTTTCCTACTCCCGAACAAGGGTCTTTTGCAGAAACCATAGGCTCTGCAACATCATGTCTATGATGTTGACACCTTCGATGCCTATGAATCTTGATATCAACATAATTTCTTGGATTTGTCTCAAATGAAATGAAACAATATCAAAAAATATTTGGTTGACAATGCTATTAGATCCACCATCACTAGAATATCCTTGACATCCAACACTTGATCCTAGACATGGGGGTTGATTAGGTAGGAAATATCGGTACCACATTAATTCATATTGAGGTAATTAATTTTAATAAAATAAAAGTCAATATAGTGGTATAGATTAGGGGTGAAAGGGTTTAATTTAACAATATTTTTAATTAGGTATTGGGGGTAGGCTACGGAGGTGGGAAAAAGGAGAGGCGAGATTGATTTATACATTATACTAAAATATTTGACCTTTAGTTTTTAAAGCTAAATACCTTAACATTGCAAAAGAATTTTTTTCATGAAGTTAACTCTTTTTAAAAAGGAAATCTCAATTAGGATATTCTTAGCCAAGAAATAATAATATTGTAGAAAAATAGGATTGATTATATTTTTTTAACACAAATGATATTATGTAATAATCTTAATTATTTAACTAACTATTGATAAATGAATAAATATTAATTTTAACATAATCGATAATATGTCTTGAAGATATTTGAAATATATTTCTAAAGCAAAGATATATTATGAAAATAATAATTGAGTGGAAAACATGATAATTTGTTTAGGTATAAATAACAATATTTTCTATTTGATATATTAGGGTATGAATAAAAAGCGGTAAATAAAATTGTAATAGAAAAATAGGTACGGTACATGGAAAAAATAGGGGTATTTTCATTCTAATAATATAATAGGAGGTGGTATTATCAATTGAATAATTGAGGTAACAACTAACATTAAAAGTATTCTTTAATACCCTTCAAATGAACGTGGTATACAATACTTTTACTAAGTGAACCTCCGTGATCCAAGATCTCATAGTGGGTAATATATATTAGGAGTGCTACTCCTCTACCGTCCACTCTATAAAACAAAATAAAACAACACATGTTAGTCACAATATCCATATGGCACAAATCCAACTCTTATAAATCATATAAATAACACATATGACACACATACATGGCTTCCTATGCCTCTCCACGATGGTATTGCCATCTCCACAACCGTAAAATACCTCCTCCTCCTCTTCATCATGATAAGGTATGGCTTGTACATATTATGCCCACTATCTCGAGGAACCAATATCATGTCCCCTTTGCACCGTGTTTTGGGAATTTGTCTCATAGGCATGGCCATATAAACCCTAATTAGCATCATGTAGCCTCCTTCTCCCATCACATATTATGCTCTATGAGCCATAGTGTTAGTTTTCATCATCTCGGTACTAGGACTAGATCCACCTATACCCCCAACCTATGGACATGTATTTTCGGATCCTCTATTGGATCTCTCCTCCGAACCACTAACGGATATGATATATGGTGGTCCCTAAGGATACCCATCATGTTTTCACTTCCTCTAACCATGTGTGAATTCCACCCATATCCTATGGCGTTTTAATGCTAGTACCTTAAGCTTTTCTCCTACAACCTCTCGACATGATGAAAATGGTAGGGTGAAAATTACAGTATCACCATAGATTCCAATCACCTAAACTATCTTCGGACCCTACTCAATGCATGGGTCTCCACCAAACATAAATAGTTCCCCATCACCTTAGTGATGGTGTCTTAGTAATATTCTCTTAGACAATTGGGACACCGATCCAAATTCCTTATGTAGGGTTACCATGTAACATCATCTAGACCCACCCATTCTAGTGCATGTAATTGTTAAAGTGATCTCACCGCTGGCTCCTATGCCCACTAAAGCAATCTCAAGGTATCCGCCATTAATCCATGTGGTGTCCCTATTAGCTTGTAAATTAGGAACCTTTCATATATGCATGCGATCTATTAAATTACATATCCAATGTCCCTTTTACCTCTAAATGAACTACACCCATATGATGGTTCCCCATCTAAAAAAACCCCATGATCAACAACATCCCCGTATACCAAAATAAAAATACTTTGGGATGGATCCATCTTCCTTGTGGCATATTTTGCCACTAAAATGCCTATCACTACCTTTTAGATATCTTAAATCATAGTAGCCTACATTGTCTTTGAGTAAGACACATAACACACTCTTGTTATATGTACCACTCCTAGTAGCCCATATGGCTAAGGATCTCCGCTCTGCAACATCAAAAATAAAATCATAATACATGTAGATTCTTCCAACAGGTAACCCAAAATTACCATGAACATCCTCTAAGGTCAACACCATATCCATTGTATCTTGTCTTATCCACCACCAAAAGGTGTTGGATGTGGTCTGCAATGTAGGTAAGAAGATCTGTAACAAATATAGATCTAATGGTATCCTGGACATCTGAATGATGCGTCCAAATCCCTAACACTACAATCACAGCGTATCCTCTACCCGCATGTATATGGAAATCATAACTCTCAACCATGATACATATACACGCTACCATAGGAAGATATTTCAATCTACCTACATCCACAAAATGCTAAAAATCAAACATTAGAATTCTGAAATATCAATTTAGAACAAAAAGTCAAAGCATAAAACCTATTCCTATAATTTTCCTATGTCATTGGGCCCTAAAAACCTTCCCTTACGCCATCGGCCCCGGATTTTTTTCCAACCATCCCAATGCAATCAACCCTCCTATTGCAAAGGGTCCGATTATGTCTAGCCAATAATTGGCTGCCACTTTGTCCTAACCCACTTGAATTGTTTCCTAACTTACCCGATGATACAATTTTGGAAAATCACAACATGTTAATGAATTTGAAAAATAAAAATAACTAAATCACACCTATTATAATAAACAAAATTAAATGTGAGTACTTACCCATGGTTGTGCACCTCTATGTCCACAATCACTACCTCGTACTCATTCCATGTCATCAAAACACACCCAAATTTGGAATTCCAGATCTCGAGTTCTCTTAAATATAAAAATAGAAATAATAAAATCAAAATCAAAATAACCATAAAAACTCAATTTTTCTATTCAAATTTGATCACGCTTATCCTAAATCTTCAAATGACCTTAATTTTTTTCTCTGAACTCTGCAACATGTTCCATTTGTTACATTTTGACTGAATCTCATGCCATTTATTTCAACCTTTTACACGCATATGTTTTTATTATTTTTGTTTTTTTAAATTAATATGACATTATATCACCATATGACATCACAACACTATGACAAGAAATCCTTCCCATGAAAGCCTAGCTATGAGATTTATGTCTTATTTTAATGATGACCATCTAGTGTTTCCTTTCAATTTTACTTCTCCAGGGTTCTTAAAACGCGTTGATTTAACGTGCGCATGACGAGGACAAGTGACACTATCAGGTACACATTGATGGCTATTTTAAATTACAACTATTCCTTTGAGCATTCCTCTATGTACTTACTTTCAATATAAATGTTATGGATTGTTTCAGTTTGTTGACCACCTAATGTATCATTATTGCGACATGCGGTGATCAACAAATGGGGAATATGTAAACACCTAATTTTTCAATTTTCATATTTTATACATATTATTAATGATTTCATTATGCGAGATAAGGGTCATTGATGCATATATTTATTGAGCGGGTTCCTTAAAGTGCTTGTTAGGAATGGAGAATGATTATTCATGTAATCATTATGGATTAGAGATATTACAAAAAGAGACTATTTTGTCTTAAACTTAGTTATCCTTGTCTTACTAAGTCTCACACATGTTGAACTCTTGATATATTTCTTTTATCTCACTATTTGACACTTTGTTCATCCATGTCCATGATCCATAACACCTCTATGTTTCTTTGCATGACACATCACCTCATTTACCATTCTTTGCTTTGATGCCACGTACCATGGGAGATGGTTTCGGTGTAAAGTGTTTTTTTAGAATGCCATCCCCCATGGGTAGTGGTGTTGTATATATACACACCACATCTTGACATTCATGAAGGAAGGAAACTAGAATAATAGGATCTGTGATTTATTTTTCTCTTTTGCATCAACCTTACATCTACTCGCTTAGCTCTTTTTCACCATGCACTTGGCTTAGATTGGATTTGACACTCTTATTTTTGGTTGGAATTATTTCATTATTGCGTCATCTATATTGATTATAGGATAGGAACGATGTTCCCCTTATCCACCTAATAGCGATTCTCTCTCGAGTGTGCTACTTCTTCTAGAGAGAATGCACCAATAACCACCCTATAGGTACATGTGATTTCTTTACCTCTCTTTTTCATTTTACATAGATTATTTTTCTTCCATTCCCCATTGCTATATGTTAGCTTAATATTACATGTGTATTGATACTAGCTAGCATAGTGATATTATTCATGATAAAATACTTATCTTCTCTTTACTTTCATTTCAGGTCATATTATGCATACTTTCCTTATCTATCTAGGGAAAATTTTAAGGATCCCTAAAAAACACCATAGTAAGTATTTTTGAATTTTTAGAAAACCACTTTTGCAGGTATGGAGAATTACAAAAAAAAATTTAATGGGAAAGGTGATTTTTGCATCATTTTGGGAAAGGTTGTTGGTGAAGTAGAAAATTTGTTTTTATGTTATTGAGCGATAGTGATATACATGCTACTAGTTGAGAACAATAGGCATGCTACCACCGTGGTAGAATTTTCCATGCTATTGGCGGTAGAATTTTCCATGGTATGATTGGTAGCATTGGAGATGCCATTGGATGGTAGAATTGAACATTCTATTGACCGGAGGTGACATTGGAGATGCTTTCGGTTGGTAACATGAACCACACTCCTGATCGGTACCATTAAAGATGTTGATGAACGACGCTATCAGAAATGCTACTGACTGCTAGAATTGGAGATGCTACTAGCCAGTAGCATTGGAGATGCTACCAAATAGTAGTGTTACTCATGATTCCGAGTGGGTAACATACCCAACATTGTCGAGACGATAAAATGGAAAATGTTTGTGGTTGGTGGAATTTACCATACAATTGTCGATAATAGAGTTATTATTTTTCTTATATATAGACAAAAATTCTAGTAAATTTCACTTCACACAAACAAGAAAAAAACATCAACAATGGAAAAAAAACCTCAATATTTTAACAAGAAAAGGACATCTATAGACTCTAGACTTCAAATAGGAAGAAAGATCAAAATTTCAAAGGACATCTTCAAAGAAAGGTAATCTCTACATTTCACATAGGTATTAGGAAGGAAGGCCAAAGGTCATCTCCAATTCTCCATAATCAAAATAAGAATAAAGGACATATAAAAATAACAAGTAAATATTTTTACAATTATTGCAAAAATGAAAACAAGGAAATCCATTTCTAACCAGCTTTGAAGATCCCAGGCGTCAACAACTAATATCTATAATTGTTCATTCTAGAGCCTTGTATTTCTGCATCTGCACACATTCCTACAAGATCCCAATTCCTTTTCCCTATTTATTGAAGCATATTGTTTCATAGGGCTAGTGTAAATGCCCTAGTTTCACCCAGGACACAAAAACACATAAAAACCTTCTAGTCAACTATGATACTTCCACTTTTACCTTTCAACTCCCATATCAAAAACAATCGAGTTGGAATGTCACTGAAGATATTGAGTGTACGATAGGACTACCACACAAAGATGTGGATTATGTCACAATGATTTTAATCGATGAATATTACAAGTATTAGAGTCTCACTATGAATTTTTATTGATGAAATTGCAGCTCTTGGTAAATTTTTTTGTTTACATCATCTTGATTTTGATCTTGTGTTTTAAATTATGCTAATTTTGATTTTTTTTATTGAATATTAAAAAAAATTGTGTCTTCTTGCATTTAAAACTTCCTCAAAGCCTTCACAAATGGGAATTCAAGTTGAGGATTTTGGTCACCCATTTGAAAAGGCTATGGTGTAATTTATTTAGGCGAAATTATATTACAAGGTTGATATATGGACATTTTGTGGTGGGTATTGTCTTATATTGTTTGCACCCTAAGTGGGTAGAAATTTGATTGGTGTAGTTTTTATCTTCTAGGATAAGAATCGAACTGGATAATATTAATTTTGATGTATAATCACATCACGCCCGACTATTTGCAATTCGAAGGATTGAGACTGTCATTGTGATTGAATAACATGGAGATTTTCCCAAAGTGTGGGACTTTACAATTGGGAAATCTCTCCGAATGAAGGTCAGTCCCTATTCCTCTATTATGATACACACATCCAAATTGTAGAGGATATATTATAAAATCTACTCTATCTTGCGAAAGAGACAAGGTTAATGAGGCCGTAAGAAATTAAACCTAAACTGCAGAGTTGATGCACCAAAAGGAATGTTGAACAAGCCGCTTTGCATGGAGATGAAAACCAAAATTAGATTAAAAAGGATGAAAAAACACCATAGTTCAATCAATTGATTAGAATCCACTAAAAATTAAACACAAACCATTCAACATGTAATTCAACCACCATGCATAGATAACCAAGATTACAATGAGAGATTAGGAGAATACAATGAACATAAGAGTGGGTTTGTTAGCATATGGATTTACACGCATGTAAATGACATGCAACAGTGTGGGAACGAAGTCCCTCCTCAATGAAGGTGAGGCTGCCTTTATTGAAAACCAAAACTGTATTTACATCTGTACATTCAAAATTGTATGTGGGGGGTGTTTTGGAACATCAATGGAAGAAAAGTGAATGAAGGAAATGGAATAGAAAGAAGGAAAGGAGTGGAATGGAATGAACTGAAAGAACATGCAAGAGTTAGGTAAAAACAGAGCCTAATATTGCATGAAGAGGAAAGATGAATAACCAACACAAATAAAACAGAGTTTGAGTTAGCCAAACAAGAACATGCAAAAGGGAACACACATGAGCAAGTAGATAGTCAGAGCTTGATCACTGTGAACTAGAACAACTGATTACTAATGTTGACAATAAGATCAAAGATAATATTTGCATGCAAGATTCAAACACCTAACATCTAATGAACATAAGAACACCAAATGTTACAAGAGACAATGAATGAGACACAAAGTTCTTATTCTATTAACTCCAAAATTTTTTTCACAAAGAACACAAAGTTTCTTCGTGAAACAAAGCTTGCACAAAAGTATCTTCTTCTCCTCTCTCAAAGTCACCTTACAAATGAGCCCCTCACTTCCTTTTATAACCCAAAAGTTGGTTACGAAGTAGTTAGGGTTTTAAATGCACATTAAATAGGGCACTTAAGTGACTTTGACTTTTTCAACCAACCTTTAAAAAGTGACTAAAAATAGAAACCACTTAAGTTAAAGGGTCATAAAAGAAATGGGTACATGTGGACCCCACTTAAATGACTTGTATGCACACGTAGACATCCTAGTCAGCAATGTGCCACCTAGATCAAGACACCTAAGATCAGTGCCTTATCCATTGGGCCAAGAGTCCACCTATCCCGATCGTATGGGAATGAACTCATTGACTGTGCTCTGCAATCCTCCAAATGACAAGAGTGCTGAGTTTGAAACTTGAGCAATTCATCCACCCCTCTATCTGAGCAATATCCTAGTGTGAGAAGATTTGTCTTCATTCGTATTCATATTCACAATTCTCCACATGCTCAGAGTACTTTTCCATGGTGAATTATTCATTTGTCACGAGACCGTAGTCGTTACGCCACCTTGGTTTATCAGAATCCAGCTTCTGGTCTTTCGCCATTGAGAAGATCTCCAAGAGCCAAAATTGTAGTTCACCTTCATCTCGTGGGTAATTGTTAGTGCGATCTATCTCCTCCAGCGTCATCTTCCTGAACTTGGCCGAATTGAGCCACTCTATATGGACCCTGTGATGTGCAAACTCAAGTATTCCCTCATGAACAAGTGACACGAAGACGATCTTGGCAAGTTCACGAATGTCTGGGAGTTTGTTTGTCAAGAGTGACCAATTCGACATCAAGAGCCTCTCCAAAATAGAAAATTGAATCCAGATGGGTTTGCACCCAATCATAGATTCATGCCGCCTCATCAACGACCCTCAAACCTTGGCACAAAATTTGATCTATCCAACCCCTTATCATATGGCCAATGATGTTATTTTCTTTTGATGCTGCAAGCGCCTCCTGATTAAGAATAGCCACCGGGACTAGAAGTTGGACATCGAGAGGTGATCAAGTTGATCAAATGTTGTATGTATGCCACGAGCTACCGATTCTTCACTTTGAGCTGAGATGAGTGTGCCTTATACCTTTCCATCCGTTGAAGTATGACATCAAGTGACTCTCGAGCATGTTCCATGTTAATTTATAGCGTTGATTTCCAGAGAAGCATCCGTGAGACCTCATCGTCTTGGACAACCATCTCCATAGACAATTAAAGGTTCCCTACGCAAACCCTGAGCAACAAAGCTGCTTACAAACCGTCCATCATCAATACACATCCGTGGACCATATGTATTGAAGATTCTAGCGATTCGAACCTCAACATTTGCTCCCCTGTGGTAATCCATTGCCAAAGTCTCTGCAGTACGCATGTCCTCATCGTAGCAACTGCGGACTCCAATCGGATTGACATTACCCCAATATGTTTCAACCTGAGGATGTTGAAGAGGATCTCCATATACCTCACTAGTGCTTGTGAGAAAAAACTTTGCCCCAACTCGCTTGGCCAGGCCAAGCATGTTCAAGGTTCCCACCACATTGGTTTTGATAGTCTTGACAGGATTAAACTTGTAATGAACAGTGAAGCGGACAGGCCAAATGGTAGATCAGATCGACCTCCAACAATAGCGGCTCGACAACCTCATGCCTTATCATTTCAAACCTCGGATTGCCGAAATGATGTATGCTGGCATGTCCAAAATCAACAAAAATGACATTTAATGGATCCGTTTCAGACAAATCCCTTTTATAAATACCATAAGCCAGGGCCGTGGTCATGAAACAAACAAAGTGGGTTCAGGTTAACAATAGCGGCCGCATCTAGAACTGCCCTACGCTCAAGATCCGTGAAATATACGAGTATTCCAATACAACAATCCACAATTTCCTTTTTTAAATTATTCTTGGCAATTCGCTTAATATTCGACAAAATCATCGCAAGAATCTGAGTGGAAGTAAACGAGCGGTACTCACCCAAATACCGCGCTTTAATCAGCGGGGGCCCATCGGGACCCTCCGTAATAAAAGCAAAAGGAAGACTCTGCAGATTTGTTGAAACTGACTTCTTCCTGTAGCTACCGCATATAGCCAACTACTTACTCACGGCACCTTCCTAGGAGAATTTCAGTTCTACGCTTCACTGATACTGCCTGTGCAGCATGATTTTGAAAATCCACACCCACCCTCGCAACATCAGGGCGACAGACCTTCATTTCACCATCAATGAATCCATGATCCAAAACACACTGTATCAATTCATCTGTTGCAACATTGGATGGAGTGCAAACAAGTATTCGTGGTTTAGGGAAAAGTTTAGGAAGCATGTGGAACAGTGTGCGATCCATACTCTAATAACATCATCAATTGATCCCGTGCAATCTTGTTTGCATTATTGTAGGATTTCCTATAGCTTTCAGGAGCAAGTTTCTTAAGCGATGCACCATAATAGTGCTTTGATATTGAACAAGATGAATAACATTCAACATTCCCCAGGCTGTGTGTGTCCTTCCTGTCCCTGGTGGACCTTGCACCAAAGTGAAGGGCCAGGGTTCCTGCCATTTAGCAGACCCAACTCCATTTGTACCAGCTGCTGTGGACCATTGAAACTCCTATGAAGCTGGTCGATAAAATTTGGTGTGAAACATTCAGGCATTGCTGGAGGCTGCTCCTCATTATTTGGAAAGTGCTCTGGCCTGGGATTTAAAATTGCTTTCTGCATTCTCATCCTTTGCATGCATGGAAAGCTTCTGGTGTTCTTCTCCTTCAGATGCGTGGAAATCTTCCTCTGTCAATTTGCTGGCTTTTCCCTTACACCTCCTGCGTGGGAAAGTTTGGAGCTTGGTAAACCTCTTATGCATGCGTGAGAGATTTCTATCTTTGTTGTTAGTTTCCCTGCAGGCTTCGTGGCTTTTGGTATGATTGTTCTCCTCCACGTGTGTTTCTCCCTTCTTCCTGCAGGGGAGATTGCTGTCCTCTTTTCTTTTAATCTTTATTCTTTTGAAAACTGTTCCTTTCTTTCTTTCCCTCAGCGCGTGGAAAAGAATTCTCTTGTCTTTTATTTGAAAACATGCGCAGGTTTTGTATTTGGTTTGGCAGTGCGTGGAGTTCCTGGGACAGTTCTACCTCTCCTGTCTTTTCCTTCAACCAATGCGCATGTATCTCTCTTGCATAATGTTAACAAAGTATTATGTCTTCCTGAAGAAAAAGAAGCTTCTGACTTTTTCCACCGGGTTTGATGGAGGAAGTTACGAGGATTAATTCAACTTCCTCTCATCCCGGGTAGTGGCTTAAGTGCCAGGGGGAAATGGGAAAAGTAACGGGCAATTGCCAACGGGAATGGCAAAATGGGTTGGCAATCCCCGTCCAATTTCCCCATGTGGGAAATTGGGGAATTTTATGCCCATTTGCTAATCCATGATTTGGCAATTGGTAGAGGAAAACCCACGTGCGTGAAATTTGAAGGAAATTGCCAGGAAAGTGGAATTCCGGGTTCGGGATGCCAACCCGGCAGTTGGAAACAAAAGCTTACTTCCTGGCACTAAAACTTGTCGGATGAACCTTAATTTATATTTATTTAATTAAATACTCCTTAAGTGATTTTAAAAAATTAATTTAATCAAACAAGGAGCAATTAATTAATTAAATATTAATTAATTATTTTAATGTATTTTAATACGTTTTATAGCCTGGCGGGAAAAGTTCTTGCCCGAAAATCAAGAAACGAAGACCGAAATGATCATAAAAATAAGACAATCGCAAGGAGTCCAATGAACCATGCAAAGTAATACTTTTCAAAATTTTCTAATTTTTAATTATTTAATTGTTTTTGACAATTTTACGATCAAAATTGGTGATAACAGGTTGAAATCATCCACAAACTTATATTATTACTCCACATAATTGATATAGTACGTTCTGATGGAAAAGAGGAAAAATTTGCATTACATCTTGATTTGGAGGTTTGAACTCCACAAATTCACTTACAGAGACAAGGAAGAAGGGAGGGTGCAAAGTAAAATTATCCAACCCTTTAAAATGAACCCCTTCGACAATATATAGGAAGAATGAGAAGAAAGAGGAGAGGAGGAATGAAAATCCCGAAATTTGACTTCCCACCACTTGTAAGATGTCATAAATGGAGTGAAATGATGATATGTTTCTTGCAAAAGGCTCCCCATGATGTCCCATAACTTGTAGTAGTGAAAGAATGATTTCCCATGCTCATTTAATGTTCTCCCAACCACCAATAAAATCAATATTCTGAACTTTGCCATGATTTTAGAAAAATCACCATTAGATCTTCATCAAATTATGGATTTCTTAATCTTTGTGCATCGGGTTTGGAGCCATGATTCCAATGGTATAAATTTTACATGATTTCATTTAGAAATGAAAAAGATATGGCATTCTGAGTGTGAGCAGCCATTTTGAGTTTGCCAGGGATTTTCTTGCATTTTACGGGATGAGGAATTTAATTTTCTTGGAGTTGGATATGTTTCTTTCCTTTTCACCCACCTACCCTTATTAAAAATAAGAAATCTAGTTTTTGTGGCATAGAGGATGTCATTCCCTTTCTAAAAGGTAATTTTTGTGAAAAACGAAAGCTCGGGTCAAACGTTATTACCGTTTGAATTTTGGGGGTCGGGCATTCTACTTTCCCTTTGGATTACAAGTATTGGAGGTTTTGGGGAACTCGTGTCCCTATGGAACTCGAGACCATTTGGGACTCCTTTCTCTGTGTCACTTGATTTGGGTTTTTCTATCCCAATGCGTCTGTTCTCTCTCGACATATCTACATTCAACTTGCCCGTGAGTGTTTCGGTGATTTTGGGTCTAGGATGCACAAGTATTCCATGAGACAATGGGCCAAATTTTTCTGCCTTATTCACAATGAATTGGCTATGGAGATTTTGGATTTTTGGGCTGACTGTCCCTAAGAAAGTTTTCTCGCTTTTTCTACATTTCACTACATCCTTAGCATTTCAGGTCCAAACTAGGTACAAAAATGCCATCGATCCACACTTTAGGTTCCATCCACACCTCAAGACCCGATTTGCACTAAAATAGGCTATTGACTTCATTTTTTCAATTTTTACAAATTTTCACTAACTCCTTGGATTTTCCTTTGGATAGGGAAGCTGGAGAAAAGCCAAGGGATCCCTCCAAACTTGGTTTTGGGCCTCGAACCATTTCTTCTTGCTCAAGCCGGAAGAAATTGTGTAAGTCATCAAAATTACCTTGGGGATGAATTTTGGATAAAAATTAATCTCAATGAAAATGTTGCAATTAATTAAAGAAAATGTATTCTTTGTTTATACTTTGTGAATCTCTCTAAAATCTATGTGGCACAACTTCTCCAACCACACTACACTTAAATATATCACCTTTTTCTTTAACTATTAAATAATAGGAGGTGAGTCCCATTTTTATTATTATTTTCTTTTTAATATTATTCTTAATTTAGTTAATATTTGTATATTATATTTGAGATTAAAAAGTCACATTTCTTTGTTGAATTATAACATTGGATAGCTACTTGTAGTTGCATCACGAAGAGACATTTCTATCGAGAGGTCATTTACCACTAGATTATAAAGATTCGAGTTGATCTTTCGGATGATCAACACATTGAATAGGACACCACTTAAAAACAAGCACTTATCGATTCAAACAAATGAGGATTTCCTTAAACCCTCACATTGACACATCCACCAAACCATCAACATTAATCACATGTATTTATGATTTATATGTTTCAATATGTTTGTACATAAATGTAATTTGATAGAAATATAAATTAATTATTTATAACTTGTTTATATTCCTTTGAAACAAAAACCTCCAAAGCACCACAAGATTATATCATCGGAAGCTTCGGTAGACCAACAAAATAGATATATGAATTTTATCAAACACAAGATCTAGAAATATCTTCGGTACCTCACTCTCAGGTTCCAAGTATGAATATCATAAAAGTTGTATTTATTCTGTCTATATTATTTAAACAAAGATTCAAGAAGCTAATAAATTTTTAATGATTAATTATGTTTTAGATCACACCTACCAAGATTACCACTCCCATTCTTTTAAGAATACTTCTCTACAATAACTACAACAGCTCCATTTTCACCTTATCTATAATCCAAAAACTATAGTAAATTTTAAATCATAATGATATAATGTTATGTTAACTATTATTCCATTCTTATTATGTTTTTCATTTCAATTTTATCATGTTCTTTACAATTGATTATTAGGTGCCTCTTCTACCTCCAATTCAAAATCCATCTACTACTATGAGGAGGAAGATGCCACATTTACCACCTCCACAACAAAATATCGGGACCGGGGAAGTGTCAAACATATTTCATTAATTACTATAACTTCGAGAAGCGACACCCTTAATTTCATAGCTATGTTTCCAATTTTTTTGATGGGTAAAGTTCCTAGTGAACTTGGAGTTTCTCTTTTGAATGAAATTGATTTGGATGAGGAATATCTAGGGATTAAAAGTGGGGTTCGGGTCCATCAAAATTTCAGTTCAAAGATATGATTTATGGGACAAGGAATCCTTCTCTAACAAGAATAGAAAGATCGACACACCTTCTCCTATAGAAAATGCATTAAATTATGATCCAAAACTGGTTTTTCACTTGATACTCTTTTGATAGTTTTCAAGCCACTATTAATGATTTTTTATCTAAGGATATAGAAGAATTAAGATTTTTGGAGTTTACACTAAATTTATGTTAAAACCAATAATTTATCAATTTAAAAATAACTCCCAGAGACATATTATATTCTTTAGTTCAAAATGAGCTAGCAAAGATTGATATTATTTTGAACCAATTTGTATATGGTTTTGTATCTTTTACGAAAGATTATGTTGATAAAGTGTTAGATATAATGTTGAATATAATTTGATTATACTAAAGTGTAAAATAATATCCTAATCTAATGAAATTTTGTAGTAAATAAATGAATATTGAAATACTGAATTACCACCCAAACAACTAAGCAATGAAAATATGAAACCCTAATGTGTAAAGATGGTTAGAAGAGCCTTAGGCCGGACTCGCATAGGTTGTTGGAATGTGTCATAGTGGAGAGTGGTTGAACAGTGTAAGACTGTAGCATATAATCCTTGAAAAATGTAACATAGGAGGACTTGTCTGGATTCGGTACCTGTAAAAGGATACATACATGTGTGGGAACCCTAATCTTCTATATGGGTTCCCTGGTCTACATAGATGCCACGAAAATCTCATCGATGTGTTGCAATAGGTTCACACTTATTTTACTTTTTTTGCATGTATGTCATTGAACTCTGCTAAATGTCTTTGTGAACCTAGAGTGAATGAAACACATGGAATACCCCAAACAAAGCATCAAAACCCTAAAAAAGAAAGATGAAAATGAAGGGATCAGATTGTCATCATCTACCAAAATGATGGACTTATGACTAAATGTTACATTGCATCTCAAACTCAATCTATTTCTCTATATGTGTGTGTAAAATTGTGCCCCATGTTTCTCTTGTGCATGTCACATTTGAAGTAGCAAGTGAATAACTAGATGTAGAATTTAAATAATGTGTGCATGAAAAAAATAGACTCCCCTCCTATGAAGTGAGATTAAGATGAACTAACCTTTGTCCCTTTGTGATGGATCTATATGGATGCGAGATGGAGCTCTAGATTCCTTTGATGGATGCAACCTTCAAAGTGGAGATAGTATTGATTAGTTCTTGGACCTTTATTATTGTCACATAACCTTTATATTTATATGATTCCTTTGCTTTGAATTTTATAATCAACCCCGAAAATTTTGACTACCAAAAGATAAAATTTTCAAACAACTAGAAAGGACCCAAAAGATGAGAGTAACATATAAAGAGGATAGGAGCACCTAGAGGGAATGAGGGCGCTTGACAGTAGTGGTGTCTTGGCTGGGCACTTTGGTGTGTGGGATGAAAAATGACGAAGGGTAAAAATAAAGACTGAGTAAGTAAGAGTGCAAAATTGAAAGTGCCAATAGAAAGGAAAGAAAGATGGCCAAATAAATGGGTTAATTAATACTTTTCTAACTTAGGAACCATGTGAATAGTAATATGCAAAAATTACTAGATAAGTACCCAAAGTACGTGATTTTATGTCCACATTTGCTTATAATTTTTGTTGGTGAGTAGAATGCTTAGTAACATAAAGTAGATAGAGATGCGTACTGATATCCTTGTAGATTGATGTAGAAATTGTTACGAGGGACTAGAAAAAGTGTGAAGTGATAAAAAGATGGAGTGGAAAGACTAAAAATGAAAAAGTGTAAAAGGTGATGAAAATGAACCTAGGGAAAAATATGTGTGTATATTCCGACGTATGTTGGATGTACCTCTTTTCATGTTGATGATGTTGACTTCTTTCTTTCCATATGGAAAGACCTCCAAAAGAGAATATGATCATGTAGTCAAATACACATGTATATATATAAAAAACATGCAAGGAACTAGGTGAAAAATGTTGAAAATGTGAAAAAGGAACATGTGCACCTAATCTATGATGAGGAAAGAGTGTAGAAAGGATCCTATAAATGTCAATGAATTGTAATTTTTTTGTGATCTCATGCCACTAGCCAAAGAAGTATAGGGAGGAAAGCTTGATTTATCCTTAAAAATTTAATTGCTTCTAAAAACTTTAGAGATCTCTCGTACTATCTAGTTTTTGTTTGAATCGATGCCAATGTAATGGAAAACGTGTAGGGAGAAATTGTATGGTATCATCCTCCAACCTTTAACTACTTCTTGTTGTATGGAACACCACTGCAAATGGTGTGTAAAAATTGAAAATGCTTAGGAAAATCTACCATTTACAATCCACCGTGTACGCAGTTCTCAGACACACTGTCTTGAACCCAATTGCTATATAACTACCCCCTAGTTATAGGTGCTCTAGGAAAGGAATAAATTTAGTAGTAATCCAAGTCTGATTGTGAGCCCTAAACTATGTTGTACCAAGTACTATGTTAAGTAAAGTGTACTATGTGTAAACCATTATATGGGGTGACTGATTCACCCAAATGATGCCCCCTCTTTGGGGCACATGTGGCATTCTTGAAGGAGTTTGTGGCCCAAAAGAGGTCTCGACCATCAGAATCGTTCCTGTAGCGAAGAGAACATGATTTGTAAAAACCAAGGCACACACAAACAAGTGGCTAGGAAAATCAAGTTATAGTATAATCAGAGACAAAAACACATCTATAAGAAAAATGTAAGCTACAAAGACAATGTGGAAACACGTAAGAAGAAAAATTAGACCCTAAAAACTGGGTTGTAAACATGGTACAACACTCATAGTGTCGCAAGACACTCAAGGTCAGATTGGTCACAAACAGAGAAGTGTGCACACAAGACAAAGAGAAAATCTCGCAAACAAGAACAAGAAATAGTAGAAAAAGTATTAAACAATCATGGAGACAAGTATCCCTACATAAAAAATGTTTCACATGAAGCACCTGTTAGCATGTTAGAAAGATAATAAGTATGTCAAGGCATGTATAATCCAAAAAGTAAAGTTATAAGTACAAAATAAAATAATAAAGCACTTTAGTATTTGAATGTGGATGACCCTAGGAGCTGTTATGGGACTGGTCATAGGTACTACACCAAGAATCTGTGTTGTGTCTAATGGATATGTAGAATCTTCGATCACAACTAGAAAGGAAAGTGAATCCGTATGTGTGTATAATAAATATAATGACATACAAGATAACTATCTAGCATGTGTAATAAAGTAAACATGTACAAGTAAATGCAATAAAGAGTCAATGCAACCAAGATATGTAGAATGTTGTGGATGGATTGAATGTAATGCAGCGTGAATGATATGAGCCACATGCTCTTGAGTTAATGAAATTATATGTAGTGAGGTTCATTTTCTTATTCCCAATCAATTTTCAAGAATGAACGATAAACGAGAGTGTGCCACTGGGAAATGGTTTGAACTAGGTGTTATATGTAACGTAATGTGATGAATGTGTAGTTATAAAATACAACATAGAGATGAGGCATGAGAATGTGTGATGATTTAGTCTAAAGTGTATATCACAACAAGATGATAAAATAAGTGACAATTTATCCTAAAGCATATATCACTAAAGGATGCTAGAATAAGTGATGATTTATCCTATAAAACATATCACTAATCTAGGAATGTCGCATGATGGAAGGATTCAATGGTTGAATATGTTAGTGTGATGTGGTCTATTGGAGATGTATACCATCAAAAATCCAACATGAACCATGAGAATAGAGTGCGTCATAGGGTAGTGAGTACAACATGTAAAAGTAGGTGTGTAAAATGCATAACGTAAGATGTGTGGTATGTAATGCAATGAGTGTGAGGTATATGTAGAATGTGTATAATGTATGAAGCACAAGGTGTAATGAATAAAATGTAAAAGGTAAGGTGTGTGAAGATGCGTAATGTGTAATTCCTATTGTGTTGTGTGTGAGTTTCATGTATATAGGATCCAATATATAATCAAGTGTGAATCAAGCACAAGAGTGCATCATCGGGTGATGTTCATGCTAGTGTGTGTGAAGATGTCTATGAAAAATTCAAAGATGTGTGGATAGGGGGAAAGAAGCATAATTCCCCATAAGAATGTGTTGATGGATGCATTATCCTATGAAAGTAAAGGGTGAAGACCCTCTACTTGACGCATGTGGTGATGAAAGTGTGTGACCATGCTCTAATAGCTGTGGTATATATGATAGGTGTTGTGCGGTGATTGCGGTATATATGCATGAGACCGATGAGTATAGTTTGGATGGTGTAGTGTAACAAAAAGTGTGGATGAAGAAGATCTATGTGAAGAAAAATGCAGCGGTGATGGACACCGAATTAGAATAAAATGAGGTGGCGATTTATGTCTAGTTGTAGTAATTATTTGAGGAATGGGCATATATTTCTTTGTTGGACTAGAAGAGAGATGAGACCATGTAGGTTGTATTAGAGGAGGTGAAATAGGAGAATATTTTTCTTTAGGTGCTATGGTCCATGGTGTACTAGATGAAGTGGATAATACATTAGTAGATGGAGGCACACCATTGATAGAAATGACTTGATTGTTATGAATGAATTTTAGATGTAAATGATTCATGGAGATGATAGACTTAGACCTACGAATCCAATTGAGACCTAAGAGCATGTCACATATGTCAAGTGCTTTTCCCATAAGAAACAATACTAGCATATTGAGAGGTCCTATCATAATGTGAATTTTGACAACGCCATATGAAGTTTTCATTAGATATGAAATTTTTGATAATGGATAACCAATAAAAATGAGAAGTGGAATTCAATGTGCATCGATAGGCACGTTATCCAATTTTTCCCTTCAGGAAAAATTGAATAAACATGACCTTGCATAGGAGAAAATGGAGGGATTCATTTGGCCATGGGAGCTCACATTTCGGTTATGAAATGCGGTTGTAGAGTGGGCTCGATAATGGAAATGCAAGGTTGGAAAATGAATGGCCAAGGGAACATCAAAGGAGATCAGAGCTGGAGAGAAAATAATGGAGGCCCAAGCCTGAAGTTTTTAGACTTTGGGCATTCAAAATTTTAGAGGCAAGGTGAGGTGAAAAGGAAACAACAAAGTCTGAAACCCCGAAGTCTAAATTTTGGACTTGAGTTTCAGATTTTTGAGATCTAGGTGAGCGTGGGTAGATGAATAGTGTCAAAAGTTTGAAAGGAGAAAAATTCGGAACCCCGAAATTCTAAAATTAAGACTTTTGATTTTTAAAGTTTCAGAGGTAGAAATGACTGGGAAAAGATGAGGAAAAATCTTGAAATACTTGAAAGTCCACAAAAGATCACGAAAGGGTTTAGATTTCGGAAGTCAAACTTGGTTTCGAGGTCAACGTGGTAGGGAATTTCGGTGTTTCAGAACTCTCAAGGTGATTTGGGAGATGAACAATGCAAATGTTCTCGAAGGTGAAAAATTTTGAAATTTAAAAGTTAGAAATTTCAGAGTTTCAGGTTTTAGAGTTTTGGAACTCTCGGGGAGATTTGAAGGATGAAAATTAACCCAAACTTTGAAACAAAAATGTCCAAAGTTCCAAATTTTAAATGTCCTAAATTTCAGACTTCAGACTTTTAGGGTTTCAGAGTTTTTGCACGCCTAAGTTGATGAACAATAACTCAACCTCTGAAGTCAAAATGTCTAAAATTATGAATTTCAGGATTTTGGAGGTTGCATGCATTTCGGACTCAAGAAGGAAGATCAATAGTTCACATTTTTGTAGAATGACACCCTGACCTTTAGATGACCATAATGTTTGACTAGGAGGTCGTATTTGCACAAGAAAGGACTTTTTAGAAAGCTCATAGGGTCCTCTACAAAACTATGGATGGTTATCTTAATTTAGGTGGTACTAAGTTCTTAAAAATTAATAAATACAGTCCACCATTGAAGGAAGTAGTTGAAGGTAAAATATCAGTCAACATCCAGGGAAAACATGCATATCTTCCAATGTACTTATCCATTTCTTGCAAATATACAATTATTGGAAAGATGATTTCAAGGTCCATAGTATGGGATCACTAGATGTTAGATTTTGGGGTTTTGGACTTCTAAAAATGGCAGATATGATGTGGTAGGTGAGACCATTAATGAAGGTTGGTGAGAAGTATGGGGCATCATGACTCTATAGGGTCTAGACTAGATAAGAGGTACAATCATAGTCAATTTCTTCAAGCACAAGGCAACCATTAATGTAGAGGAGATTTTGAAGATCACAAGGCACTCATTATAGGATTAAATAATGATTTTTGGAGGATTTTGTAGCATTTCAGGTTTTTATTTTCTCTCTCCTCTCCTTCAAATATCCTTCGATAAATTGTAAAGAGGGAATTGTTCTAGTGTTGGATAATTTGGCTTTGTACCCTCCCTTCTTTTCTTATCTGGAAGTGATCTTGTGGATTTCAAACCTCCCATCTAAACTGTAATGAAATCTTTTGTCTCTTGGCCATTGTAATTCACTATATCAAATTGGTGGAGCAATAGAATAAGTTTATGGATGATTTCAACCCTCTCTTGTGTTTATTTCTTACATATTCTTGATCTCTCATTGGAATCTTGGTTATCTATGCATGGTGGTTGTATTTCATTTTTAATGGTTTGTGTTCAATGGTTATTAGATTCTAATCAATGGATTGATGTGTGGTGTGTTTTCATCCTCCTTAATTTGGTTGTGGTTTCCATCTCTTTTGCAAAGCAAGTGTTCACCATTTGTTTAATGCATCACCTCTTCTTAACCCTATCTCCTTAGAAAGTTAGAGTAAATACTCTACAATTTAGATGTGTGTATCAAAATAGTGGAATAGGAACCAACATTCATCCAAAGAGCTCTCCCAATTGCAAAGTCTCACACTTTGGGAAAAGCTCCATGTTATGCAATCACACCGATAGTTTCTACCCATCAATTTGGAGACATTTAGGGGTGTTGTGATTACACATTCAACAAGCCCATGACAGACCAAAATTGGTGTTATTGGAAGGGATATGTTTGATAGAGGCACTAATGTGTAAGTGATTAGAAGAAAATGCCGCATGATAATATTTGTCAAAGAAATAAATTATTGGTGGAGAAGTGTTAGTATGCACCACCGAGAAAGTTAAGAGCCCTTGATACATGAGGAGGAATAATGTGATATACATAATTAGCCAAGATTCGGCTGATTTTATGTCATGTTTTGGTAGATGATTGTTAAATATTTTGAGCTTATGCTTTTCGTTAAAAGGTGCAAAAACCGTAGGTTCTAAAAGATAGATTTTACCATGGTCGATGAGGTCCCGAATAATAATACAAAGATTGAAACAATGATCTGTGGAATACTATATGCATTGATGATAGTCACAATGAAAATTTTCATTATAATTATGCCCTTTTGGTCGAGATGGATCTAATTGGAGTGAAGGAGGAAGTGTGATGAGATTACTTTTAATAAGTTGTGGTAGTATAATATGTAGGGGTAAAGTGAACTTGTTGAATGTGCATTGAGGCGATTATGACCGAAGGTATTGGGTGATGGATACCGCATTGACCATATTTTTGTGTTGGTTGGTTTAGTTACATACTATTTGAATGTATACTTGCTTTGAAACAATGTAGAAGATGAAGTTTTCACTTGATATTTAAGATTGCATATGGATAAGAGCTTGGTTTCACGAAGCTTAAGAGTATGAGAAATTTGATTAAATGAAGGAGAGATATCAAATAGAATAGTTTCTTGGAGATGTGGTAATAGAATTTGAATGAATATAAACTGAAGTTTAGAGTTTGCAAGCACATTTGACATCTTAGCTAAGTTTTGTTCGTAGTGTAAAACATATTCCACTAAGTGTTCATTAGATCCTTGCTTAAGTTGTGCGAGTTGGGCATAAGAGATCTTGGAGCCAATAGTGATAGAGAAGTGAGTGAGAAAACATCGACAAGATACATGAAAGATGTTCTTGAGTGAATAGGTAGGTCATAGAACTAATGCATTGCATAATATTTGAGACTATGAGGAAAGAGATTTGCGGGGAGAGTTTGATCATCCGCATAATCAAGACATACTATGTGAAAAGCACAAAGATTATCTTTTGGGTAACCATGGCCTTTGAAGATGGTTAACTTAGGAGAAATTAAATTATGTGGTAAGTAATAGGTGGAAATGGAAGGTGCAAAAGGAGTATGAAGAAGTGAGGTGGAATTGAGATATGGGGATGCACGATAGGTAGCAAGTTGTAACGATGAACTTGCATATATAAATCTTGATATAAATAAGTTAAATCAATAGTATTCGAGGAAGATCTAGGTTTTGTATTAGGAGTATTATGCAAAATGGTGGGAGCAGTGGTGGTAGGAATGGAAATCGGAATATATGGCAGGTTGAGTAGAGGCCATGAGAACCAAAGAGTGAGAAATAAGAGGTGTTAAAGCATCACGAGTGTTTTTAGTAGAAATTAAAGCATGTATAATGTGCCGAGAAGAGTGGAATTACTTCACAAATATTGTTGACAATCAGTGAGTGTGTTTACTTTTTCTTCTTCAATATTGGTATCTTCTTTGTATGATTTTTCACTACGAGTGGCTTCATTTTCCTGAAGAGAAATTTGGTGAAAGGTATTTTAAGGGTTTTTAAGTTGTAACTACAAAGGTAGGGATACAAATCATTGGTTGGGAAACCCTACGGGTAGATGAAGGAAGATCATGATATTGAAAAGACCCAAAAATACACTCTGTAGGTGATAGGAATAAGAAGAAGAAAAACCCAAAAAAAATTGTATTCGAATATCGGGTTAACCCAAATGATTATGATAAAATGTAAAATAATAGCCTAGTCTAATGAAAGTTTTTAGTAAATAAATGAATAGTTAAATACTAAAATAATACCTGATAGACTAAGTAATGAAAGTATGAAACCTTGATATGCAAAGAGGGTTAGAATATCCTTAACTAATTCGCAGAGGTTGTGGGATTGTATCACAAAGGAGATCGGATGAATAAAAGTGGAATACCGCCACACATAATCCTGGAAAAATGTAGTAGAGGTGGATTTGGCTAGACTAGGGTGCATGTAGAAAGATATGGAAACTTATGGGTGCCATGGTTTGTTTTATGGGCATCTTGGTTTTAAAGATGCTCGGAAAACCTCTTCTCGAGTGTCACAAGAGGTTCACATTTATTTTTATTTTGTCATGTGTATGTCACTAAACTCCACCGAATGTCTCTGTAAACCTAGAATGGATGAATCATTTGCAAAACCACAAACAAATCATCAAAACCCTAAAAAAATAAAGATGTAAATGAAGTGTTCAGACTTTCCTCAGCTATCAAAATGATGGACCTATTACTAAGCATTACACTACATCTTAGACCCAATGTAGTTTTGTGTGTGCGTGCATAGAATTGTGCCCTAGGTTTATTTTGTGCATGTCACATTTGAAGTAGCAAACAAGTAACTATATGTATAATGTAAATAATATGTACATGTAAATAATAGAATCACCTCCTATGAAGTTATGCAAATGAACTAGCCTTTGTCCCTTTGTGATGGAGCTAGATGGATGCAAATGGAGATATAGATGCCTTTGATGGATGCAACCTTAGGTGGAGATAGTAATGATTAGTGCTTAGTCCTTTATTATGGTCACATAACTTTATATTTATATGATTCATTTTCTTCAAGTTTCACAATTAACCCTGAAAAGGCTGAGTACTAAAATATAAAATTCTCAAATAGCTAAAAAGGACCCAAAAGATGAGAGTAAATTACAAAGAGGACGTGAGCAACCGTAGGGGAAGAGGGCACTGACACCGCATCCCGGATGGGTGCTGATGTCGAGGATGAGAAATGATGAAGGGTAAAAATAAAGATTAATAAAGCAAGATTTCCAAACTTAAAGTGTTAATTGAAACAAAAGTAAGATGACTAAAGACATGGGTTAATAACCACTTTTGTAACTTAGGAATCATATGGATAGTAGTATGCAATCGGGACTAGATAAGTACCCAAAGTGCATGATTTTTTGTCTACATAATTGAGAATTTAAATGTAGAAGAAAAAAGACTACCATAGTATGTGGTCAAGAGACAAGGGACTTATAGTTATTGCAAATATAGAAAGGGGTAAGCCATTGGTAAGTTAATTATTAAATTTTAGAATATTATTTACAATTTTGTTAAATTTTACTAATTATATTTCTATTATGAAATGTAGTCGAAGTACTAAAATTTGAAAAATGAGGCAACAATGCTTGATGTGCATTTAAAAAGTGTAAGGAAAATTTAAAATTCCATATTTGATTTTAAGATGAAGCTTGTTACCTTAAACAAGAAGAATAATACCTTAAGAAGGATAATAAAGGATCCCAAAATGGATCTAGAGATATTGTTGAAGAAGAAAATAAAAGAGGATCTAATGTTACTATTTTCTAGTGATGCATTGAATCCAAAATGAGAAATTATTTCGAATATGGATGCGTCCGCGAATTACTTTTTTTAGTCGAGTGTTTTAAAAGAATGTTATGGTGGAGAGGAGACATAACAAAAAAATAATCTACTTCTTAAGGATGAAGTCTGCAAAAATAAATTTTCAAATTTGTAATTGTCATTTGAAACTCTTGTTGTAAATCTATTTAATATTTATACTATATATGTAGACACCTATAATTTAGCTTGAGCAATTTAATTACTTAAATTGTGCTAAATATATCCTTTCTCGCAAATTGATGACATGTCGTCAATAAATGTTTATTTTCTCTTCTATCACCATTAATTAGTTACATTACATTAATTAATTAACTCTTCTATCTAACAAATATGACAAGTAACGACCTTCCATTTATTAATTCCCCTTTCTATCTAGACTAATTAATTATTATTAATTAATTAGCTTCCTATTCCACTAAATTAATAAATCATCATTTATTTGATTAAATTACTCCCACAGTCTAAATCATGATAATTATTCCTCCAAAAAGCTTCTATAAGTTTACTCAACTATTAATTAATCAATCAAATTAATTAATAAATCCCCTTAAACCCCATGAGTCACGAAAGGACAAAATAAACTCTAATAAGGTTGACTAAACCCCCTTTTAACCATCCTTATCCATAACTAACTCAACCTAGCTATTATCCAACATGTAAAGGGATGTAGAGATTCTTTTATCCATTGGGATATATAAGGATCCCTCCTACATTTCTATTTACACCTTTACACACCTAAATGAGCATAAAGCCTAAGCTATAGCCATTTTATCATCTTAGAGCATTTTTCCATTAGTGGAGCTAAGCATCTTTCATTTGCATTCATCCATCTAAGATTCTTTTGTAGAATAATGGAGTTAATCAAGAAAGGCCTAATAAGCCATGGCTTGATGAACCTCCATTTTTGATCATCTTGGATCAAACAACAACTATCAACCCTTTGATAGCTAAAGGATCTACATAGGTCTATTTCATTGATTTAGCTTTCTAAAGAGTAGAGCAATAAATGTTTACATGTTAGTTTGAAGTTCATTTTCAAGGTTATAATGCATAATGTTGATGTTTATTACTTGTTTAGCTCTTAACATGATGGTGCATAGATTTTAGTTTAACATTGTATTGAGGCTATTAGGTGTTAGTCTTGATTTTATTTGCATAGATAACTAATTCTTGCACACATTTGACACGTCCCAAAGGGGAGGGATTCATAGTCTCTTTGATTTTTATGAATTTTTGCTAGTTTTCTCAAGTTTTAGCTTCCCAAATCATGGATATGTGAAATAAGTTTAGATTCCTATGTTATTTCACTAACTTTATATGCATTGAGTCTCTCTTGTAGGCTTAATTATGATGGGTTATTGTTAAATTTGAGCTAACATATAAAAAATTTGACCTTTTTGAAGTTGTTTATGTTAAAATGACGTATTTTTGACATCACCTAGGAAAGGGAGCACACATATCATTTGTGCACACAGGCATAACTCTCACTATGTTTTTTTACATAGATATGTGCGCGCCAACATGCTTAAAATGGCGCGCACATGCTTAAATGGGTCTGCATCCACTCTAAAGGGCATGCACACATTGAACTATGTACATAGCCTATCTTATAGAGGCCATAATATTTACGCCAAAAATCAAAATGAATCCATTTTTTTGCATTGGAAAGGTATTGAAGAAAACTACGCAATGGAAACATAAATTTGGGATTTTGAGTTATAAAAATTTAAGGTTTTCATTTTTAGAAAACTAGTCATTTCTAACATGTCTAAATACTTTGTAAAATATGGTATTTGATGTTCTAACACCTTGCAGGGTTTATTTGAGACTAATTTTTATTTTTCATGCTAAATTTTAACATAATTTTACTTGATTAAATCTAATAAATGTTGCATTTTTTTAGGAGGCTAGGATCTGTATGCTCTTCCCTCACACCTTTTAGGTGATCTTGGGAATCAGAAATGATCCTACACCTTGTCTATTCTTTAGAAAACATCTCATTTAAATTTATTTTTGTGCTAAGGAAATGAATGTCAAGTTGGTTAAAATAAAAAAATTGTATGTGATTTCATTAATATATACATAGTTGGGCCTTTTGTCACATATGCTCTTCTCTTGTGTCCTTGGACGATCTTGAGAATCAGAAACAACATCTTGTCCCCTTTCTTGATTGTGGAGAACTACTAACATCTTCATGCAGAACCCAAAGAGATGCTTGTGAAAGAAAAGAATCTAAACAAATTTCTAACATGTTTCTCGCAGGTTGCCAAACGGAGTTCAACTAAACCACATTAAGATAAACAAGATAAAAAACACACCACAAACATCACACTATATTTGTAGGTTTTAGAAAAGGGTACGTCCCTATCCGCTCAACTAGAACATAACCCCTTTGGCATAATTCCTTAAGCTACAAAAATGGGGGTAGTTCTAGGAACCATAAAGTGATCCACCCAAGAGGGAACCTTGTGGACGAAACGGGAAGTGCTACTCACAACCTACTTGACTAGTGTTACCATTTGATAGATTTAACATCAAATTTATCTATATCGCGACCCTGATGAGAGTACACGATGGAAAAATTTATTTCCCACTGTACTTAAAGGGGGAAAATTAAATTCGAGATACTCTAAGAACTAGTGAGTGTGACTTTTCTTGTTAAATTCGAGCTTGCATCTAGATAACTTGTTACACCTAGTTGAGTGAGCCACCTAGGAAGATATATTTGAGCAAGAGCCAAATTTGACCATATCAAAACCAATTTGAGTTGGGATCCATTATTCATCATGAAACATGTGAAGCGTTACTTTTTAATTTTTCACTCGCCTAGGGTGAGGTGAAACTCTTCCGAAATGAGGCCAACATTTTTCACCCCCAATTAATCTACTTCCTTCACTTTCTTTTGAGAATTTTTTTATTAGAAGAAGAGTGACTACCCTTGTGTTTATAATTGATTGTATTAACCACTTTTGTGTCCATTTACACTCATCCATATTTGCGGATGAGTTGTTAAATGTCTAAAGTGTGCGGACCTGTTTTATATCATTGGTATCCTTTTTGATTTTGATACCCAAGTCAAGATCGTCATTGTAGTTAGGTTGGATTCATCTCTTTGATTCTCATTTGAACTATTACCTTGTTTATATTGTGTCGCTACAATTTTGGTATTTGCATCTTGTTTCTTGTAAAATTGACCTAAATATCTATATTGTGATGTTACGTTATATATACTTTAACAATTCCTAGGTATACTCTAGCTTTAGTTTTATTTTAATTACTACCTCGATTTTGAAAAGTGTTGAGTGTTACCACTTGTGCGCGTTATATCAATATCATCTTGATATTAATACCTTAATTTTCACAAATTTTGGTTAACATATCTTGGCGGTATTGTTGTGTCATTCACAATCATAACTACCAATTTTGGGATTATAGGTCTTGATTGGATTCAAGCTCACTTTTAGTATACTTTGTTTGGGGATCGCATTAACTTGTTTTTCTTACTTACGCCTTGTTCATTGTTTTGAACTTGACATAAGTGGTGACATTTTTTTAATCATCTTGAAACACCAACTACCATTTCGAAACAAACTTAGGAAGTAATACGATGATTGATTGGTTTAAAACAAATTGCGTGATTGTGTCTTACGATTATTCATCATTTTGACTTATCCATTTAGGAAAATCACTTTGATCCATTGATTATTTATCATTCATTATTATTTGGTCATTAATTTGGCTTATTTTTTTGAGCTTGCATGTTTGTTCCTTGTGTTTATCCACCTTATAAACTCATTTCTAGGACAATCCTTTGGGTCTTAAATCCTCTTGAGCTTCTTATTTTTTCCTAAATTCATGATCAATTTTGAACATATCTTTCAAACCTTGGAAAAAAATATCCCATCAAGAAACTTTTGGATCAATCAAACATAGGAAATCTTTCCTTTATATCCTTTATGTTGCTAAAATTTTGATTAATCCTTTGACATTTACGCCTCGAAACCTTGTTGGATTATCTATATTGAGTCATCACGATGTATGTTTTCATTATCTTCCCTTTTGGAAAATCACACAAGTATCTCCATATTTACGATGTCATTATTCTGCCCAAATCAACATGCAACCTTATTCACTTTGAAAAAGTTTGATCATACAATCTAGGTATAGACCTTTGAACTCAACACACACAAAAAATGACTAATTATTACGAGGTCCCTTATGCATATGACAATAAGGAATAAAAGTGTCGAGTTCACATAAAAAGACACCCATCATGACCAAACCTTGCTTGGTTCTTCATGCTAGAGAACCCATTTGGGTACACTATTCCCCACCTTCATCTCATAGTTGGTGGTATGGTTTGGACACTTCTAATCCAAATTATTATTCGGGTTCTCCCCACTCTTCTTTTGATTCTAATTTAAAAATTTCCTCTTCTTTTGAGGATTCCAATCTCAATATTTCCTCTGATTATTTTGATGATTAAGATCCAAACTACAATTCAAATTCATCTAATTTGAATCCTAAATCACAGTCCTCCCATTCTTTGCAGGACCTCTATTGTCAGTCACCTAAACAAAGTTCTCCTCCTCTAAATATTTGTGTCACCGTAAATTATATTCATCATTAATCTAACGCAATCATTGCTACATTGTGGTCCTCCCTATCTTTACAGGACCCTCTTCATCATACATTTAATACGAGTCCTATGTTGCGGTCCTCCATTTCTTTACAGGAACCCTTCTATCAGTCACCTCAATGAAATATTCTTCCGTTGAAGATATGCGTGAATCCAAGTCCCTCCAATCAAACATCTAATACAATTATTAAATCAAGATCCTCTCTATCTTCACAGGACCCTTGTTATTATTCATCTAATGTGATTCTTGAATCACATTCCTCCCATTCTTTGTAGAAATTTCTTCATCAATCACCCCTACAAAGTCTTCCCACTTTGAAGATTCATGTGACTCAAATTCCTTCTATTCAAACATTTGAATCGACCCATGTGTTGTGATTTACAGGACTTTGGACTTAATCCTAATAGTTTACAAATGATATACCATCATATCGGTAGGTCCACACCACCTTCTTCTACTCCTAAGACATCTATCTCTACATAATTTTTGTCCACCACATCATCTTCTTCTATCAATCATCATCAAAAATCTTCTAAGTCTTCCACACCAATTGAACCTCTTTCTTCCAATCAACCCCTAGTGGTCAATCAACAACTCATACCGATTTATCTCTTTCAATGATGAAACAATTAGGGTATTTATAGGGGCACACGAAGATATCCCTCTAACTAGTTATGAGAAACGATTCTATTTAGACTTTGATGTGTCTCGCATATTGTGAGGAAAGGGTTGATTCCTTTTATCAAGAAATAGAGGAATAGCCTCAAATCCTGCAACTTGATCCTCCATTAACTCTTTCATCTTCACATTCTTGATTACGTGTTGAAACTCCCGGGTTTTACATTGATCCATGGCCTATCTTCTCATCAGCCAATCACTCATTGTATATCACAATTCCTCAATAAATATATCTTAGGGGGTTAACACAAAGTATCCCTTCATATTAATTTAGGTGTGGTTCACCTTCTCGTATGATTCCCTCTACTATTTATGATACATTTTCAAGTAGTCAACTATCTTCTATTCTTGGGGCACGTTCAACTAGCCCCTTTTCTTCTATGTATGGGTCACCCTCGGGTAGTCCATCATCTTCTATTCTTGGGCCACATCCGACTATCCCATTTTCTTCCATTTATGGGTCACATACTATAATCCCTTCCTCTTCTATTCTTGGGACACATCCTAGTATCTCTTCATCTTCTATCTATTGATTGCCTCCAGTAGCTCATATTCTTCAATCCTTGACCGTATCCTTTTCATCCATCACATTATTCTTATACCAAATATTTTGGCAAGCCAAACATCATTTCTCACATTAATTATAAAATTCCATGTTCTTCTCCCACCTCCGGGATCGAAAAGTCAAGCATTAACTTATAAGAAACCTAGAATTGTTTTTACCAAGCTAAGACCAACATGCCGAAGAGATTCAAAGATCCCAACAACTCAAACTAGTATAAAATTTAAAATAAAATGTGATTCCAAAATGCACACCAACCTACCCATCAAGTATGTTGAAAAGTGCAGAAACCTATGGATAGGAACTCAAGCTCCTCATACAAAACCAAGTGTTTAAAAAAAAAATTAGAATAATTTTTTGAGTTTGATCTCACCATGATCATCAAGATCAGGATACTATTACACTTGATAAGAAAACATGCTTAATATCTCTTACCAAAGAAATCACAAACGTCGTTATTGGAACCTATCATGAAAAGTTAAATTTTTCATTCCGATAACCATAAATTTTTTTTTCAAAAATACAACAAAAATTAAAAAACATTAAAACATAAAAAAATAAAATCAAAGGTATTGTTGTCACCAAACACACTGCACCCCGAATGGCTTGAAAATAAATCATGACATTTCGATGTTATTGGACACATGGGATCACTTCTCAAGCTATGGGACTTGGGCTCGAGGTGAACCACCGAGAGAATGCCGACTTCCTCTTCCTAAACCGAATGCTTTACTACACCTAGTGTAATAAAATGACCTTCTAATCCTAAGATAACATCTTCAGGAGTTTTAAGGAAAGATATTTATAGAACTAAAACTATACTAAGGGTGGTGATGCACCAAATTAAGAGATGTTTAATATCTGGAAGGGTTAATGTGGGAGGGATGCTTGCATCATTGACCATCTTCACCTATCGCAACTAGAAAGGGTACAAAATACCACAAACTAGTGGGGTATGTTCCCTTGTTAAAATTTAGCATACATAGGGATAGATAGAATTGGATTCAATCACATAATTAATTTATCATGAGGAAACCAGACATGCATATGTAAAACATCTATTTCTGCAACTAGGGATAATGATGACATAACTTAATACATAAGGAAAATAAGGTTTTCACAACTGACATAAAATATAATCACATTATTCCTTCACAACATGAAATAGATAACCTAAAATAAAGGTAAGATAATCAATCACACTAAGGAATCATAAATTCACAAAGTAAACATTGATTAACCATTCAACACAATAAATCATATTTTCAATAGCGGTGTAACTCTGAATATAATTAAAAGGTTTCTTAGAATCTCTGAAGCACTCGTCCAAGCTTGAAGATCGACTCCTCCAAAAATAATCTATATCTATTAACTTGAAGCATTCAACTATTTATAAGTTCTTAGGGTGAGCCATTATAGTTGGGCCCTTAACTAACATTTTTGTAAAAATAGACATATCATTAAATTAAGGGAACATGCTTCCATGAAAATGTCAAGATTATTGTAGGGGTTTGACTCACCAACCCTAAAACTTCGACCAACACAAAGCTTGGATTTGAATTTTCATGGCTGCTCATCTTTGACTTGGTTCATTATATCTTCCCCTCCCGCAAGTTTATGTTGTTCTCCTTCCCACAAAACCATTCGGTGCTTATACTCAATGAAGTGATTGATAATTCCCTAAATTTATTCATCTCCAGGCCCACATGTGTAGTGATTCACTACATCTACCGTCTCGATCTCCTTTGTGATCCTGGATGGCACTCTTCAAAGTTTATTTGTAACTTTCTTTAGTCTCCCTATGAAATTTTGGCACAAGACCAATCGACCAATGGAGTCATTATTGAAAGTTTTGGTGACCTCATCATCATGCTTCAAAAAAACCTTGAAATTTCCCTTAATTTGATCTTCAGGAAGAGCATTGATGTTTTCATTGAAGAATTTGCAATTGGCAATATCAAATTCTTCTGAGATGTCATTAAGGGCATATGTTATTTCCACTCATTTCTCCTCTAATTTCTTGATCAAATCCTACAATACTTGCACTTGGAATTCCATGGCCTTTTGGTATTCAAATAATTTTGAGGCATCATCGATCACCATCTCTTGAAGAATAAATTTTGGGTCTTCTTCTCTGATCTCACTCCATGTTGCCAAATTTAAATTCAGATTATTATTATCCTCGAAAAAGGCCTCATCCATTTTGCAAATAGTGGTTTTCACAACTTGCAAATCACTGTATATCTCAACTACTTCCTTCATTAATGGATTGGCTTCCTACAAAGTTATCTCCATCCATCCACTCAATGATCTCCCTTTCTAGCCTAGCATCTCAAGATCATGATAATAAATATAATCGATTGTAGATGAAATTATCATAGCCGTAGTAGTTGAGACTTCAGTAGATGGAGTGGGTTGGGTTACTTTATGTAGAAATGTAATGAGAAGCTTGACCTTTGATTTGAGTTCATCTTTCGTGGGCTTATCTTTGTCATATTTTTCCAAAAGAGCCTCAAAAATAGTGTGTACACCTTACTTGGCTTCGCTTCATGAGTAGCCTTCCCCAATGAGAATTTTGAGATCCGATAATCTGCAGCTATGATTGTTTCTTTAGTTTTCCCCTCAATGGGGGTGGAAACTTCTATCACCCATTCTCTAGATGGGTTAACTGTTAGACTTGACATGGTTCTTGGTCTCTTGGCCTATCTCTTGGGCATATGCTCTAATATGCTAAGATCTATAACATCTCCCAGAGGAACCTTCTTCTTTTTCTTGGGAGTTTTCCTAAACATCCATTCTGTATGGCTAAAGCTGATGAAGATGGAGCAAAGGGATCCAATACCTGAAACATTTGTTAAAACAATATCACTAGAAACACTAGCTAGTATTTGAGAAGAAGTAGAAATGATGGATGGCATGGATGTAAGGAAATCCATAGGAGTTGATAGAACGATGCTAGAGGGTATTATTGAAGAAAATGGAAGTGTTAAAGGAAGTGAAGAGAAAATAGGTGACCCAATATTTTCCCCAGCTGATAGAACTGGAAGTGATGAGAATACTTGGGCCATAGAAGGGGATGGGAAGGAATAAATGATTGTGGAAGTGGAAGGAACTGATGTTGGAAGTGAAAATGGAGGAGGAAGAAGATGTGATGGATCTTGGGAGATACTAGGGGAGTCACTGAATTCAACCACTTTTGTCACAGGCGCTGCAAGAGACATGGTCTTGGAAGTAGGATCCTTGGAGAGAGATGAGCCACCAACAACAAATGAAATCTTTCTTAGAGTCATATGGGTTTTTTGGGTCGACATTTTCCCCTTTTGGGTGTTGATTGGCTCATAGTTGGTGGGGCCTTGGTATTTTTAGGTTGTTCTACTCCTTTGGGGGATATTCCCAAGGTAACCAACAAGCTGTAAGTTCTCTGCAGAATGGGCCCCGCCGTCTCCTTTGAATTGTAGCATTCCTCTACATACTAATCAATCCACGACAATGGTTCATTGGAAATATTATCATTTTTGTATGCCACATCTAAAACCTTATCATTATCTTGTGCCTCTATTGGGGCATCGGCCAAGCCAAATTGCCGAACCTCATCCAAGGTCAACCTCTCATAATATCTTTTTCACATGATGTATTCATCCCGATAATGAATCTAGATATCTTCCAATTGGGGCACGTGGGCACTGGACTAACCTGTTTCCCTAAACTTACCCCAATAATCAAAATTATTTCATGGATGAAAGGTTCACAAATTCATGTTGGCCAATTTTGCATCCACTTTTTTTTCCTATGAATGTTTGGGTAGGTCTATCTCGCGAATTGAAATAGGGAAATGCATTCTGATTTGTGGCGTTGTTTTACATTTGTTGATAAGCCAACAATTGTCGACCGATTTGAGTAGAACCCATTTATCAGTGGGGCACCTTAGCAATTTGTTAGGGGCACCTATAAACCCTGGAACCTGAATGTGAGTAAATGTAGGGAACTGCAAATAGATGGCTCCCCACTCATGCACCTCCTTGAAGGCTTCATCAAAAATCCTTTGGTTGTATAACTCTTTGTCAAAATGGTAGAGGATGAAAACAAAGATATCATCGCTGAATCTATAGAAATGCCTCCTTCCCTCATCTAGAGTGATTTGGGAATAAAAGTCATATTTTTGGAAGTGCTTTGCGAACACCTCTAGTATTCAAACATGTAAAATCTCCCATAGTAGCAACATCATACACCAGGAAGGATGTCATGTAGAAAGTCTTCGTAGCTGACACCTTGCTCAATTGATAGCAAATGGAGCTACTAATATGCTCCCCCATCGATAAACTCATTGTTCTTCTTGATGGTAGTGATGTACAAAAACATCCATTCCTAGAATTCCTTTATAGAAGGGAGACCTGAAACTTTTCTTAGTAGCACAATAAGATTACTAACCTCCTGAATAAAATCTGAATGATGCATGGTTTTGTAAAGTTTGGTGAAGCTCTTGGCCAGATAAGTTTTCATCATGATTTTTTAGCATACTTCCTCTTCCTTGTCTTAATGTTCCACTTTGTTAACTCTGAAAAATTGTGGTGTAATCTTGAACATCTCAAGTTTAAGAAGATCTTCAAATAATTCTAGGTCCAAATAGATTACTACCTTATCATTATCTCTGATCGGGCATGGAGTTTTTGTCAAAGTGGGTTGAACGGCTAAAACAAACTATGGGAAATGCATGGATGTGCGAAAATCGGCCAGCAAGGGCAAGCCTACTCGCTCATCATAGATGGCTCGCATCCATGATTTCTTGTTTTGAGCCTTTATTCTTTCTCAAAAATATGGAAAATCAATTTTCCCTAGCTCGGTGTCCTTTATATTCCTTAAGTCGGAAGACTAGTAGGTGTGAGGAGAAACCCCAAAAATTATTAATTCATCTTCTCTTTTCCCTTTGAAGTAGAAGCAAACATCAAGCCCTATGTTTCGAAAGTGAAAGTTGGAGAAATTATAAAAACTCGAAAGAAAAACTTTCAAAGTCCCAAACCGAAAAGTTCTAAAAACAATCACTTGAACTCAAAAGTTCCAAAAATTTCTCTCGAATGAAAAGTTTCAAAAAATTCTCTCGAAAGAAACCTCCAAACTTAAAAGTTCCAAAAGAAATCTCTGAAAAATTTCTCTGAGAAAAGATGAAAAGGATTTTTCCGAACAATACTAATTCCCAAACCCTAAAAAATGATCATTGTTGAGAAGAAGTAAAGTAAAATCGAGAGGATATTTCAAACAACTCTAAATACAAGAAAACTTGAAATACAAAACATGGTGAACAAAGGGTTTGACATTTTGAAAGATACATAGAGGGAGACCAAAAGGAAAACAAACAAGAAGGAAATGAAATAAAAGATCTTAAACCAAAAGAAAATAAACAAATAACCATACCTTGAAAATGACATCACAAAGTACAAGAAATGGAATGTCAGAGTAAAAATTCATGTGAAAATGATAGAAAAATGTGAATTTAAATAGAGAACCCGATATTAATGGCAAAAACCCAATCCATACATAGGTACGTGAAGAATTAATTTCATGGAGGACTCCGAAAGTCTAAAACCCGAAAGTCTGAAATTTTGAAATTTTAGACTTTTAGGGTTTTAGACTTCAGAGATTTGGAGGTGAAGATATAAAATGGCAGCCAAAAGATCCGAAACTGAAAGCCTGAAAATCTGAAATTTTGGACTTTCAGATTTTTGGACTTCAGAAGTCTGAAAGTGAAAACTCAGAAATGAACCCAAAAGTTCCATAACCTAAAAGCCTGAAAGTTTGAATTTTTGGACTTTCAGGGCTTTAGAATTCAGATATTTTTAAAAATGCAACCCCAAATCCGAGCAATTAAACTCTTAAAGAGAAAAATCTCCAAAGTCCAAAGTCTGAAATTTTCAGACTTTGGGTCTTGGAGAATTCCATTGTACAAAGGATTTCTATAAATTTGCTTGATATATTTTCTTCAAGGTAGGTTAAATGGATAAAATTTTTGTTGACCTCTAGGGAGTGCTTTCCTGCTAAGATTTCAAATTAGTAGCCTAAAATGAAACATTGGGCAAAGGATTCCTAAAAAAGAGAAAAAACTAAAACAAAAAATGCACAAGGAAAGGAAAAGAAAGAAAAAAGATGTGCAAAGCACTTGGAGGAAAAGAGAAAGAACACTGTAGAGGGTGGAATATCCTCAAAAGAAAGCTTTGAGGTGTATCCCATTCACATGAATGGGACATTCTTCTCCATTGAGTTTGGATAGGTGAAATGAATTCACCTTTGCGCAACTTATAATAACATAGGGCCCACTCTAGAGAGCATCCAACTTGGCGTGCCTGCCGGGTTTGGCACAATCTTCGTCCCATTTTAGAACCAAATATCCCTCCTGAATAATAGCCTATGAGAGGCTTTCTTGTCGAAGGATTTCTTAACTTGAGCTTAATGTTGTCCCAACGTATTCATGGATGTGTTTCGAATTTCCTCCAGCTCCATGAGTTCAACAAACCTCACTGTAAAGGCATCATCCTCCATAAATTCAAGCTGATAAGCCAAGTCTAGGGAAGGTATCTCCAAGGAAAGTGGAATTTTCCTTTCCCTTCCATATACAAGCATGAAAGGAGAAACGTTGATGGATTTTTTAGGTATTATCCGATCATCCCATAGGGTAATATTGAGCTATGTATGTCAGAATCTTTTTTTGGCCTCCATCATGCACTTGATGATTCTTATGAGACTCTTGTTACTGGATTCAGCCAACCCATTCCCCTATGGGTAATAGTTAGATGAAGTCTTGAGGTAGAATCCATTCTTGATGGCCCATTTACTTATCTTTATCCTAAGGAAAGCCATAACTTTTTCTGAGATAACAGTAAAAGGAACACCGAACCTTGTCATAAAATTTTCTAGAAAATCCAGAATGGCCTTTTCATTACTTTCCTTTAGGGCCATTGCCTCTTTCCAGTGAGTGAAATAATCTATTGGAGTAAGGACCCATTTATATCCCTTACTGGATGGAGGATTGATCATCTTGAGGAAATCTAATCCCCAATGAAGAATGGTTGATCCACCTGAATGAGATGTAATGGGAGAGATGCCAAAATCTGTTTTCCTACGAAAAGACCACACTCCTTACATTTCCCTACCCAGATATGAGAGTCTCTGAACAAGTTTGACCAGTAATAACCATCTCGTATGATCTTAGTAGTAGTTTTTCGAGCAGAATAATGTCCTTCGGAAAGGCCATTGTGAAATTCCTCTAATATCTTGTTCACCCTTTGACCGGCTTGATGTAGTATCCCTTTAGAAGAACACTATCTATCACAACATATGGAATAGACTGGAGATGGAAAGTACGTATTTGGACTTTATTCATGTTTCGAGGATATACCCCTGAGAGAAGGAAATTCTGCATCTTAGTTGACCAATCAATTTGATCATTTCCTTCATCAACATTCAGAAGCATGACATCTTCCATATCTTTGGTCTCCATGTCCGCAGCTAGATAATGACACAACCCTTTTCCCCTTACAAGCTTAGTGACTTTGATGAGTACATCATACTCCATTACTTTTGTAATCCACCCAACGTGTTTCTCGTTCATCTCTTTATTCAATAAAAACTCTTTAACGCCAAGATGAGAAACCATTAAGTGGACTTTGTTTTTAGACAACATATGCCTAAACTTCTTTAGCACTCGAATGACAACAAATACCTTCTTTTTGACAAAGGAATATTTGAATTCATATTCCTTGAGAGACTGATTGAAAAAGGCAATGTGCTGCTCCATCGATCATCATTATCTTTGAGTGAGGATTCTTGAATTAGTTTCGGACCTATGAAAGCATAGATAATGAAATCCTCGCCAAACCAAAGTGATTCACCAAAGCATGGGAGCTTGGGAAATAGCTGTCTTGATGGATTTAAATATTTATTTTCCCTCCTTAATCCATGAAAATGGAATATTATTTTTAAGCATGGCCATTAGCAGCTTTGCCAACGTTACAAAATGAGGAATGAATCTTCGTAAAAGCATGGCCATTAGCAGTTTTCCAACGTTGCAAACTGAGGAATGAATCTCCACAAAAAATTTATAGATCCAAATAAAATCTGGAGACAATTTTTATGACTTGGGAGGGATAAGGACATAATTAAATGAATCCTAGTTGGGTCGATAGAAAAACCCTTTGCCAAAACAATATTCCCCAACAACTTTCCTTCTTGCACTGTGAAAATGCACTTCTTAGGGTTCAATGACATACCAAACTCTCTACACCTTCGAAAAATGTTTCTTAGATGAGTGATATGATCCTCAACATGCTTGGAGTAGACAGTGATATCATCAAGGTAAACCAAGATCATATCATTGATGAGTCCTCTAAATTCCATATCCATGGCTCTCTGAAAGGTAGCCCATGCATTAGATAACCCAAAGGGCATCTTGTTATAAGCCTATGTGCCCCATTTGGTTATGAAATCTGTTTTGAATTGAATTGATTATTGAATCGGAATCGATTATATCATTAAAATCCATCAAGAAAAGAAAATCTTTGAGCCCCGCCATTGTTTGGAGGATTTTCTCAAATGAAGGTGTTGGTGCTCAATTTAATCGCACCCTATTTGTTGAAATACATCTCATTCCGCATGGTTTGAAGTTTTCTCTGTCTCTCGTGTGTTGATTCATGAAAGTTGTTTCCTTTATTTGGTTTCCATGGTTTGTCATTTCCTTTGGTTGAGGATCGCATTAAGTCTAGATATTTTTTTCTGTTTTTGTCCATGAGGAAAAATTTGTAATTTGGGCGTGAATTCTAGTTTTCCCTTCCTTCTATTTTTCCACAATCATGTTTTCCCTATCAATTTATATCCTAACATCTTTGGAAACATGGTCCTTTTTGATTGGATGCGGCCTGACGGGTCTTTTTGGTGAAATTTGTCACTTTTGTGACATTTGTAAAATTTACCAAATTGGCCTTGTGGCCCCGATAGTCTCTGATTGCTATTCAAAAAATATGAAGTGGTAAGGAAAAAGTCTTACTTTGACCCCAAAGAAGGACATGTGGCAATTTAACAAGTTACAAGTGGGAAGGTGGGTTGACAGAACATTTTGAAGTTTTTTGCCTTTTTGTACGAGTTAGCAAAGTTATGAAATAATCCGCAACTCTGTTGGGACCCACATCAAATATTAGAAGTGGAGGGGTGGGTTGTCGGGAATTTTGAGACTCTAAGTCCCGATTAAACTCAAAGCTTGGACATGTGGAGGGCCTGCGCTCATTTGAGGATCCACCTCTGGGTCCTACCTTAGCAATTGTGCCAAGGAGACATGTGGAGGATTCTGCTAGCTCTTCTCTATATTTAAAACTTCTCAAGAAACTTTCTAAGGCCTAGGACATGTGGAGGGCCTGAGCATGTTTGGGACCAGCCCCTTTAATTTACTTTTGAAGAAGCGCCAAAGGGACACTTGGAGGTTTCTGCTGGATCTTTCCCATATCTAGAATTTTGAATGGCCAAAGAAACTTTCTCGAACCCTAGGCATGTGGTGCTTTCTCTCGGTCCTTAAACTCTTTGAACAAATTTTTGAGGCTGAGACATGTGGTGAGCCCACGCTCATTTAGGGTCTCCATTTTTGGGCACCATATCAAAAGTGCACCAAAGAGACACGTGGAGGCTTCTGTTGGCTCCTTTTTATACTGAGACTTTTTCAAAGGCTAAAAGGTAATCTTGGGCCTAGGGAACGTGGAGAGCTTGTGCTTATTTGAGGTCCCATCTCAAAAATTCATCTTTGAAGTTGTGCTAAACAAACACGTGGAAGGCCCACACTTGTTTGGGAACTTGCCTCTGTACTTCACCTTTTCAGTTGTGCCAAGGAAACATGTGGAGGTTTCCATTGAATCCTCTTTGCACTTGGCCGACTCGGAATCACAACGCAGTATGTGGAATAATCCGTGTGTGGCCACTCATTTTTGAGAGGCATGAATGTAGGAATCCATGAGAGGGTACTCATTTCTCAAGGTGTATTCTCAAGGGTGAAAAGGATTGCTTGACAGATCCAACTATATGGAGCCACCTGAAAATGATTACAAAGGGGATTTATCGCATGGAAAAGTAATAATGATTAGAAGGAATGTCAAAAAGTATGGCATGTCATCCCAATCATTAGTCGAGGGTCTGAGAAACATGATCAGTTCATGATTTATCCATATGGCAGCTTTCGAGTGTAAATTTCTTAAACATGTATTATTGAGAAAAATTGGTAACAAGCAAAGGATTCCTCAAATATTCTTCTTTTTTGGGGGGAAAATTTGGGATGAGTGAGTGAGTAAATTGTATAAATGCAATGAGGATACTCTTGCAAATGGTCGGGGTTTAATTCTTATGAGAAAATTTGAGAAAGCCCATCTTCCTGAGAGACCATCTAAGAAACCTATTAATCTCTTGTGTTTTATATTTGATTGTGTCAAGATGGTTATGAGTGTATAACCATTGACAAGCTCTGAGACTATTCAAGAAACTTTCCCCTACTTGATAAATATAATAGATCTCAAATTAATCTATGTTGATCTTGGGAAAAATTGTGTCTGCTTTTATTTCATAATGTTTTCAAATGGTTTTGATGTTTCTGTTGCAATCTTATGTTAAAATCCCTCCAAATCACACAAGATCTCATCCTTGTGATAGTTTAGTGGCATTTGCAATTTCATTATGAGAAGAGCCTTCATCCTATAATGAGATAAATAATTTAAAATCACTTTACTTGTCATTTTGTTGATAAAGATTGTTTGTAAGCCTTTGAGTGTATCTTAGGCGTGAGGAACTAGGGGTTGTTAATGTTTAATTGAGTCTTTAGATCAAGCCTTCATGTTGAATTCTTGAATATTTTGTGAAACCGTGCGAGATATGGGGCTCCATTGATGCACACCTTTTGGTCAAGGAATATTTTGACTATTCTAAAGCTTTCTATTGTTGAGTTGTCTAATTGTTGTAAAGGTTCTCAAAGCTCTGGTGAAATCAACTTACTCTTGCTTAATCCCCAACAAAATTTTCAAATAACCATCAACCCTACCCGAAGTATCCCTGTTTGTACTATGTATCCACAAATGAGAAAATTCTACTACCAAAATATATAGAAGCAAGTAGGTTTTAAGTGTCTTTAGTAACCTGAACCATGTTCAGAAAATATCCTTATTCTATAGAAGTGACAACTCGTGAGAGTTAGATTGTGTCGTATTGATCATATTATCTCAAATTTTCCCCAAGATTGTGCACATAAGGATCTCTCCATGTCCTTCATGGAAAAGGTTACAAAATGGGTCCTCTCACCTGGTCAAAAGGCACGACCTAAAATAGTGAGGATAGATCAAATCCTTTTATATGGGGTTATCAATTTCTCCAGCGCCCGAGTGACAAAGAGCTAGCTAAGTCCCTTCCCTAGCTACAAAACAAATTATGATTCATCTATCTCTGAGTATCTTGTTAAATCTATGATGCTTCTCGACCTCTAAGGGAGAATCAATTTGGATACCAACACCATTTTGTTGTCTGTTTCCGAGGACTATTTGAACAAAAGGGTACACATATTGCCGTGGTAATGTTTCTTACAATATATAAGTGCAAATATGTTGTTTAAACATTATCCTTTGTTGATATTTGTAAGAATTGTGTGAAGTTACAAGTTCTATGTGCAATATTTCTAGTTTCTAGTGGTTATTACACTAAATTTATATCATTAGTGATAAATACTTTGGTAAAGGAAGGTCAGAACTACTAAGCTTTGCAGGAATTTAGTGTTGATAGATATTTGACAAGTCATTTATAGTGCATTTGCACAACTAAGGTGAAAATCCTTAGTGGCGACTCCATGTTGATTTAAATTTTGATAAATACTAGTGCCTTAACCTGTTTTAAGTGAATTTGTCACTAATATTTGCAAAGATGGAAGGAAGAAGATCTTTCTTCATTAAATACCCTACCAAAAAGTTGTTTCTAGAATTGAGAAAGAAAAATTCAAAAGGAAAAAGAGTCTGGAAAGTAGTTGGAGATCAAGAATCAAGAAAAGAGTTATCCATTGTGGAAAGTGATCAACTTGTGGTTGAGGATTACCATTCTTCTTCAAGTGATTCTGAATCAAGTAATTTTCATATAGATCTAAATTCTCCAACTAGAGAGGGTCCTTCATTTGTGTCTGATAAGTGTGCTTCTCAATCTGTCCTTGTATTTTCCAAAGTTGATAGGGTTTTCCATGAAACAGAGTCTTTAGAGGACATTCATTTTGAAAATTATACTCCTGTGTTCCAAAGACCCCTTGTCCCTCATCATTCTTTTTCTCCTATAAGATCACCCCCTAAAAAAAATATGGCCCAACCCCCACCCAGAACTCCTTTTGTTGTGAATACTTTTGGTCCTATATATTTTAGAGGTATGGATGGATATCCAAATGTAGTACCACAAGATGTTAGAAATAGATTTCCTAAATTTCAAGGGAAAAATTCCATCACCGGAGATCAACATTTAACACTTTTTTTCACTATGATGGAGAATTTGAGATTGAATTTGAGGATGTGTATATAAAACTATTTATTCATACTCTTGAGGAGGATGCATGTGACTGGTATAAGTATTTACCACAAAACTCAATAAATTCATAGACAAAAATGAAAAATACTTTTAGATTGCAATATGGGGATAAGACAGATCCCAGGTTTCTTTTGTCTGAATTTGAAAATATTAAGAATAATCCTAATGAATCTATTCATGACTTCAATACTCGGTTTAATAAGACCTTGAATAGGCTACCTGTAATCTTGAGGCCAAGTGATGTTTCTTGTTTAATAAAATACTCTGATGCTTTTGATAAGAAGGTTGCTTATTATTTGAGGGATAAGAACCCAACAACATTGAGGTAGGCCTTCACCATGGCTTTGCAGATTGAAAACAATATCAAAGTAGTTGGTAAGCCTCTTAAGAGGGAAGGTATCAAGCTGATCAATCCAGAGAAGCCTTATTCAAGTAAGTCTGTGGATCTAGAAGAGGTTGTAAAAAATGGCTAGAGTCATGTAAGGATATATCCTATAAACTAGCCAGAGCAGAAAAGTGGATTGGACAAGGTTCCCAAGGTTAGCACAAGCCACAAGGTCAAGAAATATTTGTAAATCATCCCAGAGGTGATCATAGATCAGATGATAGGGGTAAAGGACCTATGGGATCAGGAAATAGACAGCCCCAACCCCAGGAAAATAGATTGGTGCCTGATCCTTTAGCTTCCAAAGTTGCTACTGTGGAAGAGGTCCATGATATGGAGTGGTGTGATAGATGTTTCTTTCCCCATTCCCCATGCGATGAAGAAAAATAAGTTGAGGAAGCTGATGATGATGAGATAGATGATGATGCATGCATGATGGATTGCTCTACAAGTTCACAGAAGGGAGCAACCTCAACTGAGCTGATAAGTGCTAGAATTACTGCTGATTTCTGGGATTTCATTCATCGGGTATTACCTCTTCCTCCCACTCATACTTTTGAAATTGATATGGTACAAGATTTTGAGTTTCCTAATAATGATTTTGAGTACTTAAGGGCATTAATGATTAAAAAGTATGATGGAGGAATTCCTTCAAAAGAGGACAAACAATTGTTAATGAATGCAATAGTAGTTGCAAGAAAAGGAATACAATACCAAGAGTAAGGTTGCCAAAGGGGTAGGGCCTCAGACAAACCAAAAATTCCAATTCTTACCAGTATCCCTAAGGAAACCCCTAAAAAATATGCATCTGGCAAAGGCTTTGTCACCCCAAATAAAACTTGTGTTCCTCCCCATGCTCAGACTGTGAAAAATCCCATGCCATCAGATGAATTTGTAAACCTTCCTCCTAACACTGCCTTACCCAAATATATTCCTTGTGACATAGCCCAAATCTTAAGTCAGATCAAGATTACTGTTCCTATTGTTGAGTTGCTTAGAATCCCTAAACATAAGAAGAAGGCGTTTGAGTATTTGAGGCTTAAGGAAGAAAAGGTCACCCAAGGTAAAAACGTAAACAATGTAGAGGTTCTTCATGCCATTGTAGAATTAGAAAAACCACAAGCATTGGGGAGTTGGGTGAACCACTTGAAGTTTATTTGGGAACTTATTTGGTTGAGTATCAGCTAAATGTGGATTCATTTTTCACTACTCTAATTATTAAAGTTAGGTTGTTACATAACTACATGTTTGACTCAAGAGCTTCATGTAATGTAATGCCTCTTGAGGTCATGAATGAGTTAAATCTCAAAGTAACAACAACTTATGGGAAATGTACTAGCCATGGATTCAAGAGAGGTGCCAGTAGTTGGATGTGTCAAGGGTTTAGTAGTGCAATTGGTAGATTATCCAGGAAAGTACTTAACTTTGAATGTAGTAATTGCAGATTGCCTTCTAAGTGGGGAATGTTACTATCTAGAAAGTGGGCAGCTAATGTGGGTGGAATCGTATAAATTGACGTGTCTTATGCCACCATACCAATTGAGGGAAGCCTTGTGAAGTTTTATGGTGAAAAGAAAATGTTATTTCTCATTAAGGACCCCAACAATGCTTTTTATGAAGTATTGCACACAGACATTGATATTGATAACTCGTGAGCTATGTTATTTTCAAGGAAAATGAAGTTAATCAATGCGGATATCCCGAGTAGATCAATTTTCACGGACTTTGATTTTGATGCAGCCTTGAGAGATGTTGAAAAATTTACCTAGACACAAAGGATAAGCCTAAAAAATGTGGTCGAGATAGTATTTTGGGTGGAGAAGAGAAACAATCATATGACTAGTTAAAAATGTATCGAACTTCTTAGCATGGAAATATCTAGAATCAAAGGCACTTGAAAATTTTCCTTGATTGTTTTCTCTGAATCAGGGTACACACCATTATATAGTGTATAGTATTTTGGTTTCATTCTGCTTTCGTGTTTTTCTATTTTGGTTTGTCCTGGTCCCCAGTGACCAGTTTTTGTTGGTTTCTCAGTTCATCTTGGGGATTTGGTTATTCTACTCACTCAAAGCTTGTTCTTGACTCTGTTTCCCAATGGATTTTTTAGCACATGGTCTCATTGTTCTTGTAGCACTCATAGGGAGTGCCAATCCCCGATTCGAGCCAATGTTGGTGCTCAATTTAATCTTACCATGTTTGTTCAAATACGTCTCAGTCTGCATGGTTTGAAGTTTTCTCTGTCTCCCTATATTGATGCATGCAAGTTTTTTCCTTCATTTGGTTGCCATGGTTTGTCCTTTCCTTTGGTTGAGGATCACATTAAGTCTAGATATTATTTTCCATTTCTCTATCCATGAGGAAGAATTTGTAATTTGGGCGTGAATTCAGTTTCCCCTTCCTTCTATTTTTCCATAGTCATGTTTTCCGTGTCAATTTTTATCCTAACATATGTGGAAACGTGGTCATTTTTGATTGAATGTGGCCCAACGGGTCTTTTTGGTGAAATTTGTCACTTTTTTCACATTTATAAAAATTACCAAATTGGCCCCTGACCCGGATAGTATATAATTAGCTATTCAAAAAATATGAATTGGCATGGAAAAGTATTACTTTGAACCCAAAGAAGAACACATGGCAATTTTTGAAGTTATAAGGAAGAAGGTGGGTCGGTGGAACATTTTCAATTTTTTTTTCCTTTTTGTACGAGGAGAAAAGTTATGAAATAATCTACAACTCTCTTGGGGGCCCACATCAAAGGTTAGAAGTAGAGGAGCGGGCCGCCGGGGTATTTTGAGACTCTAAGGCTTGCTTACACTCAAATCTTGGACACGTGGAGGGCCTGCACTCATTTTAAGGATCCGTCATTGGGTCCTACCTTAGCGATTGCGCCAAGGATACACATGGAGGCTTTTTCTGGATCGTCTCTATACTTAAAACTTCTCAAGTAACTTTCTATGGCACGGGACACGTGGAAGGCTGCACATGTTCGGGACCTACCCCTGTACTTTACTTTTGAAGAAGCGCCAAAGGTACACTTGAAGGTTTCCACTGGATCCTACCCATACTTAGAATTTTCAATGGCTAAAGAAATTTTCTCAGACCCTAGGCGGGGCGCGCCCTCTGCTGGTCCTTCAATTCTTTCATCAAATTTTCCAGGATGAGACACGTGGTGAGCCCACACTTGTTTAAGGTCTCTACTTTTGGGCACCATATCAAAAGTGCACCAAAGAGACATGTAGAGGCTTCCATTGGCTCCTTTTTATACTGAGACTTTTTCAAAGGCCAAAAGGAAATTTTCTTGGGCCTAGGGCATGTGGAGAGCATCCTTGCTAATAAATCTAATAGATTTCAAATTAATCTTTGTTGATCTTGGGAAAAATTGTGTCTGATTTTATTTCAAAATGTTTTCAAATGGTTTTGATGTTTTGATGCAATCTTATGTTAAAATCCCTCCGAATCATAGAGGATCTCATCCTTGTGATAGTTTATTGGCATTTGCAATTTCATTATGAAAAGAGCCTTCATTACTCAGTAATGAGATAAACAATTTAAAATCACTTTACTATCACTTTGTTGATAAATATTGTCTATAAGCCTTTGAGTTTGTCTTAGGCATGACGAACCGGGGGTTGTTAATGTTTAATTGAGTCTTTAGCTCAATCATTCATCTTGAATTCTTGAATATTGTGTGAAACCGCAAGCGAGATATGGGGCTCCATTGATGCACACCTTTTGTTGAAGGAATATTTTGACTATTTTGAAGCTTTCTATTGTTGAGTTTTCTAATTACTATGAAAGTTCTCAAAGATCTAGTGAAATCAACTTCATCTTGTTTAATCCCCACCAAAATTTTCAAATAACCATCAATCCTACCCAAGTACCCTGTTTGTCTTTGTGTATCCACAAATGAGCAAATTCTACTACCAAAATATACAGAAGCATGTAGGTTTAAAGTGTCTTTAGTAACCTGAACCTTGTTCGAAAATATCCCCATTTTTTAGAAGTGATAACTCATGAGAGTTAAATTGTGGCATATTGATCATATTTTCTCAAGGTTCCCTTGAGGATTGTGCACGAAGGATCTCTTCATGTCCTTCACCAACAAAGGTTACAAAACAGGTCCTCTCACCCCGGTTGAAAGGAACAACCTATAATAGTGAGGATAGATCAAAATCCTTTTATATGGTGCTAACCATTTCTCCAACGCCCAAGTGACAAAGAGCTAGCTAAATCCCTTCCCCAGCTACAAAATGAATTTTCATTCATCTGTCTCTAAGCATCCTTTTAAATCTATGATTACTCGCTTTCTCCAGGGAGAATCAATTTGGATACCAACAGATGATAGAGGGTAGTGATCCTTAATGAGGCGTGGTTAAGATCCCCGAAATCTACACATAATCAATTTTTTCATTTTTTTCCTTACGGGCACAGTTGGCTACCCACAAAGAATGCTTGATGGGAAAAATTACACAGGCCTCGATAATCTTGGTTAGCTCTTTCCTCATGAATGGCTCAATTTTGGGATTGATTGGCCTCTATTTTTGATGAATTGTCTTGGAGTTCGGATCTAGTTCAATAGTATGTTGAGCCGGGGATAATTTTAGCGGCGAATATTCGTAATATGGCGAAAATTTCATTTTAGGAAAATTTGAAAAGGTGAATTATTTGGAGTGGGTCGGTGTCCTGTTCGCCTAAAATATAAAGTATATTTTTTTTGGGGGGTCGGCTTCGCCTTCATTTGAAAACATCTCCTATAAAAACCTATGTGATTCGCCGGGTAGTATACCTCAAGTAGCTTACCAAATTACCAATACTGTGAAATTTGAACTCGCATACCCTTTGCACCAGAGATTCATATTACTGTTATCCTGTGATTGTTGACGCGCGACAAATGCAGTATTGACGCGTGACAAGGGCAATATTGACGCGCGACAAGAGCTGTATTGACGCACGACAAGAGCTGTACTGACGCGCGACAAGAGCTGTATTGACGCGCGACAAGAGCTATACTGACGCGCGACTTGGGCTAAGAAGTGACGCGCGACAGAGGAAGGCTTGACGCGCGACAGAGGAAGTGTTGACGCGCGACTTGGGCAGTGTTGACGCGCGACATCAGATAGTTCACGCGCGACAAGACCTCAGAGACTGTACAGAGTCGCTTCTTGGTTCTTTTGCTGACGCAGGACTCTTTTCAGAATAATGGAAGGTGCCAGCTCAAAGAATACGAATAACCTAAAAGTAAGTAAGAAATCTCAGAAATCACTCTTCAAGTATTTTGGAAACTCTGCGGATACAGATAATGTAAATACCAATCATATAGATGCCACCAAAAAGAATCAGAATACTGACTGTGTGGAAGGCATTATTGAGGTGGACATGCATTCTCGCATGTATCACGCTCAAACAAATGAAACCTACGATAATATGCCGATCTTGAAGATATTGTTCTGTTGGGGTGCAACCAGTGTGCAAATAGATATCACAGATACAAACACTCAAAGAAAATGGAAGACAAAATCAATATCAAACTCGTCCAAGAAAGAGGAAACCAGTGATGATTGCGATATTGCTCAAAATTCTACTCAAAAAGTAAAGCATTGAAAACAAACAAGAATATGTGGACCATTGGCGGGACATACAAGTTTGATTGGGCAAATAAATTTCCATTTATTGAACTGTACAATCATCAAATTCTCAAGAAATCCCATGTGAATGTACATGTACAATATGTACGTGGAAATTGGGAAAACAACAAAAATGCAATCAAGCTGACACAATAGAAAAACATTGTGGAAAACAATATTTAATCAGTAATAGGGGCGGATGGCCGTAAAATCAAAACACATAGGTGGAAAATCGAAAGGAGTGCATGCATGCATGTCGATACGCACAGCGGGAATATGAGGCAGAAGCGGAAAAACACAGACATCTCTGTTGGAAAAGGGAGGAACAATCACATCGCATATTGGTAAGATGAAAGAAACAAATCTACATGCAAAATTCATACAATTCTCTACTCTTTTTCAAATACTTAAAAAGGAAGGGCGATGTCGATTTCCTTGATTTCAAAGTTTTGTATCAATTTAACGGAATGCTTGAATGTACCTCGCCTCTCATTGGTCCGAGAGTAGTGGATGGGAAATGGCAAAATGCCTCTCGATGATAGAGAAGGAAGATTTGAAAGAGAATGTAAAAAAGCAAACTTTATCTCTCTTTCAATTGATGAAGTGACAAAGAATGACAACACCGCATGGGTATGTATCCACATATATACTTTAGAAAATCATATAAGGACTCCTCATCTGTTGGGTGTTATGAAAATGGTTGAAAACTGCAATGCTGAAAACCTATATAAAATAGTTGTTTCTCATTTGAAAGATGTCATGCTGGTATGACTGATTATGAAATTGATACGGTTGGTATGCGTTGGAGCAGATGGTGCATCCGTCACATGCAGGTCACCGAACAGTGGCCGTGTGTTAGATTACAAACAACAAGGCCCCATATATGCTACCAATTCACTGTATGGCTCACATAATGAATTTAGCGTATAAAATGGTAAGCAACCACGAAAATGTTGCTAAATTAGAAGACCTCATAAGAGAACTTCATGCCTATATGTCAAGCAGCCCAAAGCGTTTTCTCGAGTTCCAAAAATTTGCAATTGGAATTACAGACGGCAAAAAACTTCTGAAGGATGTGGAGACTAGATGGATCTCTTTGTATGAACCAGCATGTAGAGTTCGTGAGGAGTATCCTTCATTGGTTGGTTTCATGCACAAATACCGTCATGAAGTTGATAGGGCAAGGGACCTGTTGTTCCGCTTAACTGATTTGGAGACTTTGCTTACATTGGTTGGTATTCTTCCAATGTTAAAGGAGATCAATACACTGATGAAGCATGCACAGGGTAGATTGATCTATATTGTGGATTTTATACGGATGAGGAAAATGGTATGTCAAAGTCTTGATATATTGTATTGTTCCCAGGATAGTTTTGATGCACCTGTTTTTGAAAATTGGAGAGATTTATTAGATCTTAAAAATCCTAACACCTATTTGAGATTTAATATCCACGATCACCTATGCATCTCTGTTAATGGGAAGGAAATACCTATGCACATTTTGCAAAGACGTCAAGATATTACAGGATCGGAACGAGAAGATGTTCCTGTGACACGTAATTTGTTTGAGTCTGTGATAGTTGAAACCAGAATAAAGCTTAAAAAAATTTCAGAAACCTTGTCATCAGAAATTAGGGAACGTTTCTGTAAAGATAAAATTCTAGAAGCCATGGGTGTGATGAATCCGAATTTTTGGAATACGTATAGGTGGCCGTGTAGATTTGTCAAGAAGCATTTCCATAAATCAATGGGTACAATAATGGAACAATTTACAAAGACGCGAGCTCAAGGGTACGGAAATCAAAGGTATACCGAATGCCGATTTATTAAAGTTTCAAATCCACCAATTTTGCAACAACAATGAGGAACCAATATAAGAATTTAGATCAACCTTCAAAAGTGGTGCTATTACAAGGTCATGGGAGAGGAATCTATCAAAGTTCTATCTTACAAGAAGATATCGGTGAGTATTTTAGACTATATGAATTATGCCGCATAATGATTTTGGGGTCTGAGGAGGATGAAAGAGTTTTCAGTGCATTGTCATTTATAAAATCAAAACTGAGAAACAGTTGATAAAAATCGAAAGTTGCATGAGGTGTTACGTTTCACGATACTCCCTCGAAACCTTTCCGTTTGACAGAGCAATTGCGCACTGAAATTCCCTTTGTGAAAGAAGAGGTGTAAATAATACAGCTACAAGTACAAATATTCCCAACCTTGAGAGTGTAATTGGCTCTTCGTCACATTCTACATAAGACAACATCGACTTTGATGAAGCTATTGATAATGGATTGTTTCAACTTTAAGTAGGTATTTTCTTTATGTATCTTTTATCTTTATCATTAAAGATGTTACAGGTCTATATACTAAAAATGTCAGGCGATTCACCCATCTATCTACTAATCCATTTCTCGTGTTGGATTTTTTTAAAACACAGATCTAGCTCATTACCAGTGGCAGTGATGATTTCAACTTTAAGCAGGTATCTTTTTCCCCTTAATCTTATTGTTTGTTACTATTCATTTTTTGACAGAGCAATTGCTCACTGGAATTCCCTTTGCGAAAAAAGAGATGTAAATAATACAGCTACAAGTACAAATATTCCCAACCTTGAGAGTGTAATTGGCTCTTCGTCACATTCTACAGAAGACATCATCGACTTTGATGAAGCTATTGATAATGGAATGTTTCAACTTTAAGTAGGTATCTTCTTTATCTATCTTTTATCTTTATCATTAAAGATGTTACAGGTCTATATACTAAAAATGTCAGGCAATTCACCCATCTATCTACTAATCCATTTCTCGTGTTGGATTTTTTTAAAACAAAGATCTATATCATTACCAGTGGCAGTGATGATTTCAACTTTAAGCAGGTATCTTTTTCCCTTAATCTTATTGTTTGTTACTATTCATTTTTTCAGCTCAAGTTATAATTAAAGATGTTATAGTTGTATGTATTTACATTTATTTAAATACAAAATTTTTATTTTTTGAAAACGTGGGTTGACATCCCTCCGAGGAAGCTTTTACTTCTCGGGACTGACAACGTCAGGCAACTCACCCATCTATCTACTAATCAATTTTTTGTGTTGAATTTTTTAAGACAAAGATCTAGCACATTACCGGTGATGATTTCAATTTTAAATAGGTATCTTCTTCAACATAATCTTATTGTTTGTTACCTTACATTTTTTCAGCTCTTGTTATCATTAAAGACATTACAAGTCTAATTCTTTATATTTACTTGATATTTAAAGATGTTGCTGGCACTTCTCAGGACTGACAATGTCAAGCAACTCACCCCTCCATCTACAATGTCATGGGAAACAAAGATCTAGCACGTTACCCTTGATGATTTCACAGCAATCTAATACGCAAGAGGTAAGCTAAACCCTAGCATATTTGCAATTATGTTTAATTTCTTACCAGTGATGATTCTTTCTTGATTTCTTAGAATTATATTAATTTATTTTTAATATATTTTATCTTCCTGTAGACCAAGGATTTTTTTTCTATTTACTATCTCTTTATTCTCCATTTGTTGGTGAGTCGTAGCTTCCCAAAAAATAGATATTCTGCCATATATGTCACAATACTACCAAATTGGAAAGTGATGTCGAAACATGTCACAATACTACCAAATTCAATATTCACATTTCCCTGATTCAAACCACAAGAGCCTTGGCTGAGTCACCCTCCGTTAATATTAAAGTACATTGATCAAAATTCTTCCCTCCTGCTTGATTTGCATCAAGTTTGGGAACATCAATTAATTTCCCCTTCTTGGTTCCATCAGTTTTCTTAAGATCTTTTTTTTGTTTAAACTTTTCCACTGCACTCATCAGGTCAAACAAAGTTACAAAGCTCATCTTAGATAACCTGACCATACACCATGAATCTTCTTGTACTGTTTCCAATTACCTTACACATATCACATCATCTTTCACACTTTCATTAACTCACAACCTTTATAGGCAATAACCTTGTGATGCAAAGATAGATGAGCATTTAAATCAACGCATTCCTGGAGCCACTGTCAAACCTTGCATTGACCTCTAAGAATCCTTTAAGAAACAATGTGTTATACTCTTCCTTACTATGCACAAATCTTATGACAAGGTAACATCAATATGAGATTTCTCAACTTTATAACATTTGTAGATACTCATTTTTCCCTACTTTGAGCATGAATCAGAAGTATAACCTCTATTACACAATACATCTTCTTGTAGTAGCAATACATTCTTGTCTCAACACCATGATAGACCACATAATGACACATAGAAACAATGTGTTATACTCTTCCTTACTATGCACAAATCTTATGACAAGGTAACATCAATATGAGATTTCTCAACTTTATAACATTTGTAGATACTCATTTTTCCCAACTTTGAGCATGAATCAGAAGTATAACCTCTATTACACAATACATCTTCTTGTAGTAGCAATACATTCTTGTCTCAGCACCATGATAGACCACATAATGACATATAACATGACATTTGGGTCTTGACAGACCTTGAGCTTTTCTCAAAGGCATAAAACAAGGTCCTTTTAATATGTCACCTTTTAGAACTACAAGACATTGATGAATCAACACCTTGACATGGTCTTATACCACTTTTAGAGAATTATAAATCTCCTTGATGAAATTCTTTCACTTTGTACATCATGAAGCACTGATAATTTTCATCACCAACTAGGACTGAGTCAGCTTGAAGCACTGACAGAGTAACTTGCACTTGACACTCCAATATTCAATTCATGAATTCCTTAACAAGGATGAGCTTTACCAACTAGATAACAGGACAGATTGCTAGACCTTAGCATCATTGACTTGGATATCTTTATTTTAGACTGATAAAGGTCATTCATAAAATCCAAACACACTTTGAAGTCCTCAACACGTTGAAAAATCATAAGACAAACACGATTCTTAACCTATCAACCTTAAGTCTACTTTCATAGACAAGATAACCCCACGTATACAATTAAAGTCCCACGACATAATTTTCAAGATAATTAAAGTCCCTCAAGATATTCGGCACTAAATTTTACATTATACACATTAAATCGATCATCGTCTTTCATCATCATCTATCATTGATTATCAATTGTCATCATTCATCATCTACGTCTACATACTATTCATGACAATGCAAGTAAACAAGAAACATACATATAGATCATGATAATCACCATCTAATCACCATATAATTAAATTCAAATAGCATAGTACAAACTCAATAGTTGAAGTTTTCAAATTCAATATTAAAAGTTTAGTCAATAATAAAAGTTTCTAATTTTCACAACCCTCTTTTTCTTTAGAAAATTCTGCTCTGCCCTCTTCCCCAACGGCTTCTTCCACTCTGGCTGCACCTCTTTCCCCAACAGCACAAATAACCCCTGAACTTATAAGATCTTCTGCAACACTGTCCAGATTTTTTATAATTCTTTCTTCTTGATTTGTTGCATCTCCATGCGACAACAAATTTGGATCAGCAACTGCTTTGGCTTTGAACAAGATGTCAGGGTCGAGACCATGCTCTTTAATGATCCGCTTTAGTGTATTGTTTTGTTTGTTAACCAAAACAATATTCAGCTTCAAATTTTTTGCTCAGAGATAAGTCGTTTTTGTCAAGTTTCCAAGTGAACTTGCAAAACCTTCGCCTGACTCTTCAAATTTTCATATTTCAACTGCACAAAAAGAGTAACGTCAATTCAAAATATTAATGTAAATTCAAAATTTCAAATTAACAAAAATGATTGTTAGAATGTAATACTACTTACAACCGCTCTGTCTCTTTCGGCATTTGCGATTGATACCAAATCCTTGTCCTTTGACCATTTGTTAAAATATGCCTGGGCCTCGGCACTAATATTTTCCAATTTGTTTAGTGCCTTATCTAAAATGCCATCTTTATAGTCGTTATTAAACGTGACAGTCCCACATTTTACTTGGGTAAGTAAGGAATCCATCTTCGTAGGTTGATTCTGGACTGCAGCGTATAAACTATCCCTTTGCCAATAATTTTCATAACGACTAATAATCTCATTGATAAGAATTTTAGCCCTTTTCTCCCATTCTATAAGCTGTTGGATTTGAGGAATAATAAACTCACTGACATGGGATTGACAATCATTACCAATTAAGTTCTCCAAAGGAAAAGGTGTAAACTCTTCACTATCTGAATCTGATGCAGACGATCTTGCTGGAGAAGTGTGGGGGCTTTCACCATGAACAAGATCAACTGCTCCTTGTTTCTGTCTTTGGGTGGGCTGATCCTGTTTTTGAAAAAATAAATCAAGATTTAGATAAATAAATTTGAAGACTGAAGATTTAGATTTAGATAAATCAGAATGTAATTAAAAATTGTAAAGCATATTAAAATTGAAATTTGAAGACTGAAGTATACCTGCTGGCCTTGAATCATCTCGCGGGTATCGAAAAACCCAGTTGGGTCATTGCTATCAATGCCCAAATAATCTTCATCTAAATTTATATTGTTCAAAACAGATATGCCCGTTGCGCTGGGCAAGCCACCAAGTGAGAGAGTTGGAATTCGAAACGAGGAGTCAAGGTTTAGTGTCCCACTAGGGGCCGGAGCAAAACTCATGCGTTTACCAATGTTCTTTTTCACTGTTCCTCTGGTTGGCATTTTAAAAATTAATGGTTGGGTGGGTGTCGATGCGGTGGCTTGATCATGACTGACATGTGCTGAAAAGTACAAGAAAAAATGAAAAATATTAAAACAATTCATAAAGTCAAAACTACGAAATTAAACGTTCTATAGAAAAGTTGTACCTTGTTGTCGAGGGGTTGTTTTTTCGGTGCTTTGCACCGGTGGCCTTGTAGGAGTTGTACTCAGTGGCTGTTCAGAAGATATCAATGCATGCGACTGTATTGAGTGAGTTGGGGAAGAAGGTTCCATAGTCCCTGCTGTTCATCAATATTAAATGTTGTCAATTCATTTTGCTAAAATTTAAATTGAAAAATAAATCTGCAACTTTGGAATTTGTAATTAATATATGAGAATGTATTACTTCTCTGGCGTTTAACGAGTTCAAACTGTTGAGGGTCTGGAGAGGAGTGAGCTTCCATTTCAGAATGGGAGTCCCCCGAAGCCTCCGCGTGTAGTTGGCCTCTTCCTCTCGACATCTTTTTTTTTTTGGGAATGGCCTCAAGATATCTTCTCTCAAAATTTAAAATTTAAGTTTTAATAATCAAATTGTAAATCTGAAGAAAATTGTAATACAATTACAAACTAAATAGTTTATACCGTTGTTCTCGCAAATGGAATTGAGAATTTCTTCAAAGACTCATCGAGCAAGTAGGAATTTCTTTAGCTTTTAAATTTAAAAGTGCCTCATAGTAGGTTTAGCCGAGGAGATAGTTTGTTGAATAAATGAAAGGTTTTTCTCGACATTTTCGAATTTGATATGTCACTCTTATTTTTTTGGATAGAAATGTGCACCAATCGAATTTTTGTTTTGAGATAGTGGCACAAATGTATGCAATGGCCCAATTTGGTATATCTGTTTGGCGACCCCCGCATAACAATTCGGCTTGAAAAATGCAATAAGTGCAGCAAGAAAGTGGTGTGCAATTGATTGTGTATCTACACCACGCCTGGATTTATTGACATGGGCTGCAAATGCGAAACAATGAAAATTACTATCAATTTATAACAGCAAATTGTAAATGTAATAAAAATGAATAAAATTTTTGATTAAAACGAATTATACTTACAATCAACATGGAAACCGTACTTTGATTCGAGAAATTTCTTGTTTTCTTCCACGAGTGTTGCCTTGGTTGTAACAGTTGGTAAATTTCTGATAGGAAGGCCGGTAAACCGATGTATGTCATTCGGTTCAATAGTGAATTGGAACATTTGGCCATCGCTCAGAGTCACATAAAATATACCGTCCTCTGAATTGTAGCATGACAGAAGGTAATTCAAAATATCCGGATCTGTTTCGAAATGGGGCATATTAACGAGCCCTGTAAATCCACACTCTTCAATTATACCTTGATATTCTGGAGACATCCTTAAAGCCGTATGGATGTGAGGGCATAAGGGATTCCTGTAGGTTATCTTGGAAATCGATTGACTTGGATTCTCTTCATTTTCTTGCTGAACTTGCAATTGGGAGGCATGTGAAGTCGACATTATAGCTGTAATTGCGTCTTTGTCAAAGATTTAGACCTGCAAAAATTCAAGAACGGGAAAACGTAAACGAGAAAATGAGCGGCATAAGGGTATTTATAACCTAAATATGGGCGTCACTGTCCCCTATTGACGTGCGTCATTTGCTTCAAATGACGCGCGTCAATAGGAAGCAGTGTCGTGCGTCAATAGAAGGCTGTGTCGCGCGTCATTTGTTTACAATGTCGCGCGTCAATAGATTACAATGTCGCGCGTCAATAGACTACAATGTCGCGCGTCAAGAGGACAATGTCGCGCGTCAATTGAGAACAATGTCGCGCGTCAATATGTCGCGTCATGACAATGTCGCGCGTTAATAGAGGACAATGTCGCGTCAATAGAGGACAATGTCGCGCATCAATAGAGGACAATGTCGCGCGTCAATAGAGGACAATGTCGCGCGTCAATTGAGGACAATGTCGCGCGTCAATAGAGGACAATGTCGCGCGTCAATAGAGGACAATGTCGCGTGTCAATCGCGACTCGTAATGTCACGTAGCAATCATTTTGTGACTGTGTCGCGCGTCAATAGAGAATAGTGTCGCGCGTCAATAGACTTTAATGTCGCGTCATTTTAGAATCGTGTCGCGCATCAATAGAGCGCGTCATTACGACATAGAATCAACCGCGCGTCATTACGATCTATTGTCGCTATAGTGTCGCGTCATCGATCGATTATGCCGGATGGCGTGCGTCAGGATTACGTTGTCGCACGTCACCGATTTAGCCTTGAAAAACCGAGCAAAAATTTTTTTTTGAATCAAATTCGCCTTTCACTTTGAAAGTGGTTACGGGGATATTTGCCGGGTATTTTCCACCTTCATTTTATAGGGTGTCTTAAAATGAACCTGTGTTGAGCTAAGGTGGGATCGAAACCACATAAATCCTTGTCGCTCCATGTGAAAATATCATTGAATTCTTGACATAATTCGATGAAAGCTTTCTTTTCTGAGTAGTGCATACCCTACCAATTTTTTAAAAAATTCACTTGCCACCTCGACCTCTTACGAAATCCTCCTCCTTGACCACCATATTAGTTCTCTATTTGGCCTTGAAAATCCAAATGAAAATGGATTCCAATGTAACCGGAATTTGGCACAAATTTTTTCCTTTCACTATATAATTTCATTGTTACGGGATATTGAAGTTTATCTTGATGTTTGGCACCTTCAATTCTTATTTAGGGAGAACAATCAGGTGTCTTAAACACCTGAACCCAAACTCAATTTTTATATAACCTCGGTAGATCATTTTTGATGCACTATGGGTTGTAACTTGGTGCACAACTAATTTTCTATCACCAAAGATGGTCAAGGTTTGGAATCCTCTTCTTTGGGCCAGCTGAATTCCTTGTATAAGAGCCTCATATTTAGCAACATTATTAGTGAAACTCGAATCGCAAATCCGAAAGGAAGAGAAATAGTTGTTTCCTTTTGGAGAAAATAACATAACTCCTATACTGGATCAATTTTTACTTCATGAACCATGAAAGAACATTTGCCATAGTCCTTTTGTGTCACTTGATGCCTTATCAAGTTGAGGTATGATGGCATTTCCTTCATGAATGCGGTATGTACCTAATCCACTCTCTTCCAAAAACAATAGACCAGATTCTTCATTTTCCAATAAATCAACATAAGGGTCATATTGATGATCTAAACTCACCTCATTGATAATCGTATATGGAACCTCTTCTACGAGAGTAGTTGTCTCATGATATGCATCCTCATCTTTGGGGTCAAAAATGGTGTAATTACTGTTTATGGGTTTGGATGTGTAATGTTCCACGTGTTTGTGACAGATTGGTGTCATCCCAATTTTTTCCCCAGAAAAATTGATCAAACACGACCTTACATGAGAGAAAATAAAAGGGTCAGTTCAGTCATACGAGCTCACATTCAAATCCATCAGTCAAGGGGGTAGGTAGGCTCTACAATGGAGGAGCAAGTGTTGGTGAAGGATCAAGCAACGTCAAAGGAGGGCAAAGGCTCTCAGGAGGAAAATATAGAAAGGCTCAAAGTTTTCAGACTTCACATATAATTCAGAGCAGGCCCAAATCAACTAAGTATGGAAGAGATGACAGAAGCTTCCACATGCCTCATCGAGTGCATCTCCAAGGGTCAAGCCCAAAAGGTAGTCCCCAAACAAGTGCCAAGCCTCCACGTGTCAAGAGCCCCTAAAAGTTGTACCGATTGTTGAAAAGTCTATGAACCAGCGGAAGATGCCACATTGTTCTTTCACGCAACTTCAAAGGTAAATCCAAAAGTGGGTCTCCAAGTGAGTGCGAGCTTCCACATGTCCCAAGTCTAAAAAAGGGAAAAGATGGATGTTTAATCGAATAAGTATAAAGACCCGGTAGAAGTATCCACGTATCTCATCGGTGTAAATTGAAAGGCACGACCAAAAGTAGAGACTCAAATGAGCATGAGGTTTCCATGTGTCTAGGGTTCAAGAAAGGAATTGACCCAAATCGGATAAGTATCATAGACTCGTGAAAGGCACCATGCGTCATCTTGGCACATTTTCAAAGGTAAATCTAAAGTCAAAGATTGAAACAAGTTTCAAGCCTCCACATTTCTCGAGTCTAAAAAGGAGACAGAGTCGATAGTTGAAATGTATTAGGCCAGCGGATGACACCACGTGTCTCATTGGTAAAAATTCAAAGGCAAAGCCCAGAGCGGAGACTCAAACATGTGCTGGCCTTGCCACGTAGAGGGGACCAAGAAAGGCAACATGCCCAAATTGGCTAAGTATAAAAGAAAAAGAGCTAAGATACGGAAGGAGCCACGTGTCTCATCGGTGTAACTTCAAAAGGCATGGCCCAAAGTAGAGAATCAAATGAGTGTGAGGCTTCCACATGTCCCAAGTCTAAAATGGGGAAAAGATGGTTGTTGAATCAGCTAAGGAAAGAAGAGATAGTGGAGGCCTCCATGTGTCTAATCAATGCATCTTCAAAGGTCAGACCCAAAGGCCAGTTCTAAACAAGCGCAGGCTCGCCATGTGTCTAAAATTCAAAAGGGGGACATAGCCGACCATTTAAATCGACTAAGTATAGAAGGGTCAACAGAAGCCTCCATTAGCTTGTCCATGTAACTTCAAAGGTAAAATCTGGGGTAGGTCCCAAATGTGTGTTGAGCCTCCACATGTCTAGGATCAGACATATGACCCCACCAAACAAAAGGGACATGTGGCCATGTTTCAAGTCAAAGTGGGAAGGCGGGTCACTAGAGGAAGTTTGAATTTTTGGCTTTTGTTTTGAAAAGGTGTAAAGTATAAAAGTAAGCCGCACCTCCAGGTGATGCCTAGAGAAGCAACATCTCGAGCCTAAATTAAAAATGAGAGGTGGGCTTTGGAATGTTTTTTGCCAAAAGTGTGGCGAGGCCTAGGGAAGACTTTTCACCCAAGTGGAAAATACGGGTTGGTGGGCCCGGAGATGACTTTGGGAAAAATTCAATTTCAGGCTTACGAGGTTGCGGGTATTTTTAGCGTTTTGTAATTTTTGTGCAAAAGGTGCAAAGTGAATTTCAAGCCCACGGACCCATTTTGCAAAACATGTTTTTCACCATTTTTGTACGGATCTGATTCAAGCATTCAAATGGGCATATCTTTCGATCCAGTGCTCGAATTCAATAAATTCGGTACCATTGGAAATTTCTTAACCTCATCTATCCCATGGAAGCTTGAAACTTTAATTTTGAAAAGGTTAAGTGGGTAAAAATAGGAAAACGTCTTTCATGACATTAATCTATGATCCAATTGCTTCAACAACCAGATCAGATTTGATTTGATCTGCTGTTATTCCTTATTCAACATGCCAAATAGACATGGAGAGGCCAACTTGAAAAATTGTAGGCGTATTTATAGGGGCATTGATGGCTGGTAGCTAAGCTTCCAAATCAGATTTCCCACCTCTTTTCTTCTCCTCTCTTTGCTTCATCTATAAAGGTAAGAGCTTGGCTCATTATAAAGGGTTGGACATTTTGGTTTTGCACCCTCCCTTCTTCTCTAGTCTGTAGATGAATTTGTGGAGTTTGAACCTTCTATTAAGACTGTAATGTAATTTTTTTCCTCTTTTCCATTGTAATGTTCTGTATCAATTTGTGAAGCAATAATACATTTTTGTGGATGATTTCAACCCTCTCTTGTGTTCATTGCCTTTATCTGATCTTTCATTGAAATATTGGTTATCTGTGCATGGTGGTTGTATTACATTTTAATGGTGTATGTTTGATAGCAAAGTTGGTGTTTAGCATTCTTTTGCTGCATCACCTACGTTAGTTTAGGTTTAATTTATTGCATCTTCTTAATCCCTATCTCCTTGGCAAGCTAGAATAGATTTTAGATCCTCTGCAAATTTTATGTGTGTACCTGAACAGAGGAATAGGAACCAACTTTCATCCGGAGATCTCTCTCGATTTTAAAGTACCACACATTGAGAGATGATCCATGTTATGCAATCACACTGAGAGTCTCAACCCATCGTGTTACACACATTCGGGGATGCTATGATTTTGCACTAATAATTGGTTACGCCCTTACAGATTACCTTAGTCCCATACCAGTACTCGGGATCATATGCAACTAGTCTAATGACAAATAAACACCCATTTTTGTGGTGAAATCCCATGATAAGAAAATGGAAAAGAGGGGAGGAAGATCAATGGTAGAAATGTCCTACATGAATGCCAAGCTAGGACATGCGCGTATAGTAATATGAAGCCCATTAATGACCCCCACAATTTGGACTACATTGTCTTCTAGTTGAACAACCCATCTTGAAATTGGAGTATATGGAATTTCTAGTACATCTGTGACCTGTTTGGGCATTACAGAACTACTGGCTCTAGAATAGATCATACAATTGTGTACCAAATGGTCACCAATAATCAACGAGATATAGAATGGTGGAGGTTTGTTGGGATTAGTATATATTCTTGTTTCGGGTTGGCATAAGATGGTTTCCACTACTACTTCTTGACCTAATGATTTGTTAGTAGTTCCAAAGATGTTCAAAGCCTCTCATAGAAAGTTCCTCTAAGAAGGAATTGAGAGTGCATCCCACATTGTGACATTCAAATTGGTCTTCTTCATTTGCTCCACAATGTTGAATGAAATCACTCCCACTTTTCTAATGCCTTTTGTGCCATTGGGGTCCTCTTTTGGAAAATTCCTATTGTGCATTGTGATACTTGAATTCCCATCCTTCTTTGTAGACTGCTCATGGATGCTTCGGTGATTTATTTCTCATTTCTTTATCATCGATATTTGTGTTAGGGGCTGAGAATTAGATGCCTAATAAATATTGGAAGACTATGGATCTATTTCCCTTTTCTTGGAACTCGTCTTGGTTTCTATAATGGAGGCATCAGTATTCAAGCCAAAAAAGTCTTCTTCTTTCCAATTTGGTAGTGTAGTTTCATCAGAAGGTTGGTCTTGAGTTTTGTGAGTGGCTGGTCTGTAGATGATTTAGGTAGAGTGGATATGCTTTGGACCATAAGGGCTTGAATTAAAACTCCATTTGGGTAGAGGTTCTGATTATGGGGATGAGAACAAGGATAACACCATTCATAGTCTTGGATGAGGTTTTTCTAGACTGGGATGATAGCTCTAGAAGAACTGGTAGCATAAGGATTCCAAAAGTTAAAAGGTTTCACGTTTGCAGCTTGGCTTGTGGATTGATTTTGTGGCTGACCATTTCCTTGGAATGGAGGATGACTCGTATAATATTGGGATTGGAAGGGGTGGGCATATTGGTAGTGCTACTTCTTCATTGCTACGAGTTCATTGTTGAAAGTTTATAAGAATGAATTCACCTCATCCAGATCATTTGATGGATTAGATGCATACGTAGTCGGACTAGAAGCTATCGTAATTAGGAAATGATTTGTTGTTTTCTGAAAGCTCTACAAACACAGTATTAGAGGCCTAGGAGCAATTTTACCTACTTGAATCAAGAAATTTTCAACTCTTACAATGATTTTGTAAGCATTAGGAATAATGGTACCCCCATAGATTAAATCATGACGGATACATCACTATTCAATGCCCGTAACTAATATAGAAATGTGCTCTCTGGAGACGAACTTATGAGTTATGGGATCCATTTCCAAGTCTTATCAAAATAAAGGTTGAAATCACTCATATACTCTTGAGGGGACCACTTGATAGTATGGGATTGTTCTACAAGAGGGAGATGATCACTTTTTCCTTAAACTGATTACAAAGCTTCGTACCTAACTCATTCCAAATGGTAATAGATCCAGTAGTTAAACTCCATAACCATTGAAGTTCCCTACCTTTTAATGAAGTAGCAAGGAGTCAAACTGCCACATTATCTTCTCATGTAATACTGTACCACAAAAATTCGCTACATCCAGTATGTGCTCCCGAGGTGAAACATTAGTCTCCCTAGTGTAAAATGGTAATTTTTTAAGGAAACTGTCAATATGGCATCTCTTTGTGCTAAAAACAAAGGACTTCTAGCATTGAAAGGAGGACAAGCATTGGCTACCATGGCATCCAAATGTTGGTTGTGTCTTGGTGGAGGAAACTATTCTTTAGGAGGAGTTGAATGCCCTTTATGAGGTAAAATTGCAGTGGTGTTTCTTGAAAGGCTTCTTCTTCTTCTCCTTGGCGAGAGACACAAACATCTCTCGTATGTTTACAATTTTCCTATCTTAAAGAATCTCTTGTGTGAATTATTCACATAAGTTGATGTACTAAACTTTGAAATCTAGAGAGATGGAGTCACCAGGTACTTTTAGTTACTAGAATGAGAAGAGAAGTACCAACTCTGGTCCCACTATGTATGCCAAAAATTGTTGTCACCAAATACCTGCACCCCCAAATGGCCTGAAAATGAATCACAACATTTGGTGTGATTAGGACACATGCGATCACCTGTCAAGCCATGGGACTTGGGCTAGAGATGAACCTCGGAGAAGGATGGCTTCCTCTTCCTAAAGTGAATTCTTTACTACTCCTAGTGTAATAAAATGACCATCTACTCCTAAGATAACATCTTCATGAGTTTTAAGGAAAAATCTTTTGTAGAACTCAAACTATACTAAGGGTGGTGATGCACAAAATTAAGGGATGTTTAATATCTGGAAGGGTTAATGTGGGAGGGATGCTTGCATCATTGACCACCTTCACCTATCACAACTTGAAAGGGTACACAATACCACAAACCAGGGGTATATGTTCCTTCATTAAACTTAAGCATACATAGGGATAGATCAAATTGAATTCAATCACACTATTAATTTATCATGAGGAAACCACACATGTATATGTCAAACATCTATTATGCAACTATGGATAATTATGAAATAACTTAATAGAGAAGGAAAATAAGGTTTTCACAACTCGACGTAAAAGATAATCACATTATTCCTTCACAACATGAAATAGATAACCTAGAATAAAGGTAAGATAATCACTCACACTAAGTAATCATAAATTCACAAAGTAAACATTAATTAACCATTCAACACAATAAATCATATTTTCAATAGCAGGTGTAACTCGAATATAATTAAAAGGTTTCTTATAATCTCTCGAAGCACTCTTCCAAGCTCGAAGAGTGACCCCTCCCAAAATAATCTATATCTACTAACTTGAAGCATTCAACTGTTTATAAGTTCTTAGGTGAACCATTATAATGGGCCCTTAACTAACGTTTTCCTAAAAATAGACATATCATTAAATTAAGGGAACATGCTCCCATGAAAATAACATGTTTTTGTAGGGGTTTGAATAAGAAAACCTTGCAACTTTGATCAATCCAAATCTTAGATTTTTCTTTTCATGGCCACTTAGGTTTGACATGGTTTAGCTACACCTTCCCTTCCTATAAGCTTCTGTTCTTCTTCTTCCCACACATCATCTGCTCGGTGCTTATACTCAATGAAGCTCTTGATAATTGCCTAAATTTATTCATCTCCGTGTCCATATGCGTAGTGATTCACTAAATCTTCTGTCTCGATATCCTTTGTGATCATGGCTAGTACTCTTTGAATTTTATTCGTAACATTCTTCGAGTCTCACTATGAAATTTTGGCACAAGACCAATTGGTCAATGGAGTCATTATTGAAATTTTTGGTGACCTCATCATCACGCTTCAGAAAATCCTTGAAATTCCCCTTAATTTGATCTTTAGGAAGAGCATTGATGTTTTCATTGAAGAATTTGAAATTGGCAATATCAAAATCTTTTGAGATGTCATTCAGGGCATTCGTGATTTCCACTCATTTCTCCTACAATTTCTTGATCAAATACGACAATACTTAGCACCCAAATTCCATGGCCTTTTAGTATTCAAATAATTTTGAGGCATCGTCGATCAACTCCTCCCCGAAGAATCAAGTCGGGGTCTTCTTCTCACGATCTAACTCCATGTTGCCAAATTTAAATTCAGATTATTATTAACCTTGGAAAAGGCCTCATCAATTTTGGAAGGTTTTTAGAACTTGCAAATCACTATATATCTCAACTAGTTCCTTGATTAAAGGATTGGCTTCCTGTAGAATTATCTCCATCCATCCACTCACCGAACTCCCTTTTTCACCTAGTTTCTCAAGCTCATGATAAGAAATATCATCGATTGTAGATGAAATCATCATAGCCATAGTAGTTAAGACTTCAGGTAGATGGATTGGGTTGGATTACTTTGCACAACACTGCAGTGACTTGCTCAACCTTGGATTTGAGTTCATCTTTGGCCGCCTTATCTTTGTCATATTTTTCCAAAATATCCCCAAGAGTAGTGTGCACATCCTTTTTGGATCCTTCATGAGTAGCCTTCCTAATGAGAATTTTGAGATCCAATAATCCACAGCTATGATTGTATGTTTAGTTTTTCCATCAATGGGGGTGGAAACTTCTATCACCCATTCTCCGATGGCTTAACTATCGACTTGACACGGTTCTTGGTCTCTTGACCTATCTCTTGGGAATATGCTCCAATATGCTGAGATATATAACATCTCCCAGAGGTACCTTCTTCTTTTTATTGGGAGTTTTCCTAAACAGCCATTTTGGTATGGAAAAAGTTGATGAAGATGGAGTAGTGGATCCAATACCTAAAACATTGGTTAAAACAAGATCACTAGAAACACTGGCTGGTATTTGATCAGAAGAGCAATGATAGATGGTGTGGATGTAAGGACAGCCATAGGATTGTATAGAACGATGCTAGAGGGTATGATTGAATAAAATGGAAGTGTTAAAGGAAGTGAAGAGGAAATTGGTGACCCAATATTTTCCCAAGCCGATAGAACATGAAGTAATGAGAATACTTGGGCCATAGAAGGGGATGTGAATAAAGAAATGATTGTGGAAATGAAAGGAACTGATGTTTGAAGTGACAATGGAAGAGGAATAAGATGTGATGGATCTTGGGAGATACTAAGGGATTTACTGACTTCAACCACTTTTGTCACAAGTGTTAGAAACATGGTCTTGGAAGTAGGAGCTTTGGATAGAGATGAGCCACCAACAACAAATTAAATCTTTCTTGGAGTCATAAGGTTTTTTTGGGTCAAACATTTCCCTTTGTGGGTGTTGATTAGATCATATTTGGTGGGACCTTGGTATTTATAGGTTGTTTTACTCCTTTGGGGAAATTCCCAAGGTAACCAACCAACTGTAAGTTATCTTAAGAATGGGCCCTTCCCTCTCCTTTATATTGCAACATTCCTCTACATACCAATCAATCCATGACAATGGTTGATTGGTAATATTACCATTTTTGTATGCCACATCTAAAACCTCATCATTATCTTGTGCCTCCATTGGGACATTGGATAAGCCAAATTACCAAACCTTAACCAAGGTCAACCTCTCATGATATCTTTGTCACATGATTTATTCATCCCAACAATGAATCCAAATATCTTCCAATTGGGGCACGTGGGCACTGGACCAACTGTTTCACCAAACTTACCCCAATAATTGAAATTAGTTCATGGATGAAAGGTTCACAAAGTCACTTCGGCCAATTTGCATCCACATTTTTGGCCCTATGAATATTTGGGCAGGTGTATCTGCCAATTGAAATAGGGAAATGCATTCCCAATTTGTGGCACTTGTTTTGAATTTGATGATAATCCAACAATTGTCGGACCAATTCCAGTAGAACCCATTTATTAGTGGGGCACCTTGGAAATTTGTTAGGGGCACCTATAAATCTTGGAACCTAAATGTAAGTGAATGTAGGGAACTATAAATAGATGGCTCCCCACTCATGCATCTCCTTAAAGGCTTCATCAGAAATCCTTTGGTTGTATAACTCTTTGTCAAAACATTAGAGGATGAAAACAAAGAAAGCATCAATGACTCTACGGAAATGCATGCTTCCCTGATCTAGAGTGAGTTGGGGATAAAAATCATATATTTGGGAAGTACTACGAACACCTCTGGTATTCAAACCAGTAAAATCTCCCATAGCAACAAAAACATACACCAGGAAGGATGTCATGTAGAAAGTCTTTGTAGTTGACACCTTACTCAATTAATAGCAAATGAAGATACTAATATGCTGCCCCCATTGGATAAACTCATTATTATTCTTGATGCAAGTGATGTACAAAAACATCCATTCCTAGAATTATTTTGCACAAGGGAGACTCAAAACTCTGCTTAGTAGCATAATAAGATCACTAACTTCCCGAATAAAATCCGAATGACGCATGGTTTTGGGTAATTTGGTGAAGCTCTTGCTAGATATGTTTTCATCATGATTTTTAGCATACTTCCTCATCCTCTTCCCAATGTTCCACCGCTAACTCGGAAAAATTGTGGCGTAATCTTGAACATAGAGAAGTTTAAGCAGATCTTTGAAGAAGGTTGGGTCCAAATGGATTACTACCTTATCATCGTTAACTCGAATCGACATGGATTTTTTGTCAATGTGGGCTGCTTGTGGCTAGAATGAATTCTAGGAAATGCATGGATGTGGAAAAATTGCGCAAGGGCAAGCCCGCTATTGTAGATGGCCTACATCCATGATTACTTGTTTGGAGTCTTTATTGTTTCACATAAATTTGGAAAATCAATTTACCATAGGTCGGTGTCCCCTATATTCCCTAAGTTGGAAGACAGGAAGGAGTGAGGAGAAACCCCAAGAAATGAGTACTTCATCTTCTCATTTCCCTTTGAAGCGGAAGCAGACATCAAGCCCTGTGTTTTAGAAGCTAAAGTTGGGGAAATTATAAAAACCTGAAAGAAAACCTTCCAAAGTTTCGAACTAAAAAGTTCTGAAAAGATTCACTTTGAATCGAAAACTTCCAAAAATTTCTCTCAAGGAAACCTCCAAACTAAAAAGTTCTCAAAAAGAAATATCTCATAAATTTCTCCAAAATAAATCTTTGAACAATTTCTCTGAAAGAAATCTCTTTAAAATTTCTCTGAAAAAAGAGGAAAAGGATTTTTCCAAACAATACTAATTCCCAAACCCTGAAAAACAAGAATTGTTAAGAAGAAGTATGGGAAACTCGAGAGGATCTTTCAAACAACTCTGAATACCTAAAGAAAACTTGAAATGCAAAACATGGTGAACAAAGGGTTTGTCATTTCAAAAGATACACAAAGGGAGACCAAAAAGAAAACAAACGAGAAGGAAACAAAATAAAAGACCTTAAACCAAAAAGAAAATAAACAAATCACCATACCTTGAAAAGGACGTTGCAAAGTACAAGAAATGGAATGTCAGAGTAAAAAATTCAGGTGAAAATGACAGAAAAAATGTGAGTTTAAATAGAAAACTCGATATTAATGGCAAAAAAATTGATCCATACGGAGGTAGGTGAAGAATTAATTACATGGAGGACTCCAAAATTATGAAACCCAAAATTATGAAACTCTAAAATTTTAGACTTTCGAGGTTTCAAACTTCAGAGATTTGGAGACAAAGATATGAAATGGAAACCAAAATTTCCAAAACCTGAAAACCTAAAATTCTAAAATTTCAAACTTCCAGACTTTTGGACTTCAGAAGTCCGAAAGTGAAAACTTAGAAATGACCCCAAATGTTCCAAAACCCAAAAGCTCGAAAGTCCAAAATTTCAGACTTCAGAGATTTTAAAAATGTAACCCCAAATCTGAGTAATTAAACTCGAAAGAGAAAAATCTCCGAAGTCCGAAGTCTATCATTTTCAGACTTCAGGTCTTGGAGAATTCCATTGTACAAAGGATTTCTAAAAATTGTTTGACATATTTTCTTCAAGGTAGGTTAAATGGCTAACATTTTTGGTGACCTCTAGGAATGCTTTCCTGCTAAGCTTTGCACAAAGAGCCTAAAATGAAACATTGGGCAAAGGATTCCTAAAAAAAAAATACACAAGAAAAAGAAAATAAAACAAAACGATGTGCAGAGCACTTGGAGGAAAAGACAAAGAACACATGCGTGGTGGAATATCCTCAAAAGAAATCTTTGAGGTGTATCCCATTCACATGAATGGGTAATTATTCTCCACAGATTTTGGATAGGTGAAATGAATTCCCTGTTTGCAGCTTAGAATAACATAGGGCCCACTCTAGAGAGCATCCAACTTGGCGTGCTGCCTGGTTTAGCACAATATTCGTCCCATTTTAGAACCAAATATCCCTCCCGAATAGCCTACTGGGAGGATTTCTTGTCAAAGGATTTCTTAACTTGAGCTTGATGTTGTCCCAATGTATTCATGGATGTGTTTCAAATTTCCTCCACTCCATGAGTTCAACGAAACCTCACTGTTAAGGCATCATCCTCCATAACTTTAAGCCGATAAGCCAAGTCTAGGGAAGGCATCTCAAGTGAAGTGAAAGTTTCTCTTCCCTTCCATAAACAAGCATGAAAGGAGAAACCCCGATGGATATTTTAAGCGTTATCCGATCAGCCCATAGGGCGATCTTAAGTTGTGTATGCTAGGTTCTTTTGTTGGCCTCCATCATGAGCTTGATGATTCTTATGAGATTCTTCTTACTTGATTCAGCCAACCCATTCCATTGTGGGTAATAGTTAGATGAAGTCTTGAGGTAGACTCCATTCTTGATGGTCCATTTACTTATATTTATCCTGAGGAAAGACATAACATTATCTCGAGATAATTATAAAAGGAACACCGAACCTTGTCATAATTTTTCCAGAAAATCTCAAACACCCTTTTCACTACTTTCCTTTAGGGCCACCGCTTTGCCTTTGTCTAGCGAGTGAAATAATCTATTATAGTAAGGACCCATTTATGTTCCTCACTCAATGGAGGATTGATCATCCCGATGAAATCGAAACCCCACCGAACAAAGGGTTGATCCACTTAAATGGGATGTAATGGGAGAGCTTCAAGCCTTTGTTTTCCTGCAAAAAGAGCACACCCCTTATATTTCCTTACCCAGGATATGAGAGTCTCTCGAACAAGTCTCGGCTAGTAATAACCGGATCTCATTATCTTAGTTCTTTGTTGTTCATGTAGAATAATGTCCTCTGGACAGGCCATAGTGAAATTCCTCTAATATCTTGTTCACCTGCTCTGGCTTGATGTAGCGTAGAAGAACACCATTTAAATCCTTTTGGAAGAGAACACTATCCATCAAGGCATATGGATAATACTTGGAGATAGAAAGTACGTCTTTGGATTTTATCCATGTTTGGAGGATATACCCTTGAGAGAAGGAAATTCTGCATCTTGGTTGACCAATCAATCTGATCATTTCCTTCATTAGCATTCAGAAGCATGACATCTTCCATATCTTTGGTCTCCATGTCCATAGCCAGCTACTGACATAACCCTTTTCCCTTGACAAGCTTAGTGACTTTGATGTGTATGTCATACTCCATTACTTTCGTAATCCACCTATCGCATTTCTCATTCATCTCTTTATTCAACAAAAATTCTTTGATGTTAGGATGAGAAACCATTAAGTGGAATTTGATGTTAGAGAACATATTCCTAAAATTCTTTAGGGCTCGAATGACTGCAAAGACATGCTTTTCGACAAAGGAATATTTGATTCTGTAATCCTTAAGAGACTTACTTTGAAAAGGCAATCGGCTACCGCTTCATCGATCGTCATTATTTTGAGTAAGGATTCCTGGAATACTTTCCTGACTTGCGAAAGCATAGAGAATGAAATCCCTGTCAAACTAGGGATTCACTAGCATGGGAGCTTGGGAGATAGCTGTCTTGATGGCTTCAAATATTTCTCTTCCCTCCTTCGTCCATGAAAATGGAATATTATTTCTAAGCATGTCCATTAGCTGTTTTTCCAATGATGCAAACTGAGGAATGAATCTCCGCACAAAATTTATAGTTTCCAAACAACTTTTGAGACCGTTTTTATGACTTGGGATGGATAAAGACATAATTGACTGAAAAAATAGTTGGGTCGATAGAATTCCCCTTTGCAAAACAATATGCCCTAACAACTTTCCTTCTTTATATGCGAAAATGCACTTCTTAGGGTTTAGTGAGACACCAAACTTTCTACACCTTCAAATTTTTTTCTCGGATGAGTGATATGATCCTCAACATGCTTGGAGTAGACAAAGTGATATCGTCAAGTTAAACCAAGATCATATTGTTTATGAGTCCTCTAAATGCCATATCCATGGCTCTCTGAAAGGTATCCCCTACATTAGATAACCGAAAGGGAATCTTGTTGTAAGCATATGTGCCCTATTTGGTGGTGAAATTCATTTTGAATTGATCAGATTCTTAAACTAGAATCTGATTATATCCTGAATATCCAGCAAGTAAAGAAAATATTTGAGCCCCCTCCACTATTTAGAGGATTTTCTCCATTGACAAGAGAGGGTAGTGATCCTTCAACGAGGTGTGGTTCAGACCCCTGAAATCTACACACAGTCGAATTTTTCCGTTCTTTTTCCTTACGGGCACCAGATTGGCTACCCATGAAGAATACTTTGTGGGAAAAATTATGCAGGCCTCGATAAGCTTGGTTAGCTCTTTCCTCATCAATGGCTCAATTTTGGGATTGATTGGCCTCTATTTTTGACAAATTGGCTTGGAGTTTGGATCCAGTTAAATAGTATATTGAGCTAATTCAGGATCAAAACCACACAAGTCATTGTAGCTCCATGAAAAAATATCATGGTATTTTTGACATAATTTGGTGAAATCTTTCTTTTCTTGAGCAATGCATACCTTAGCAATTTTTTAAAAAAATTCACTTGTCACCTCGACCTCTTCAAAATCCTCCTCCTTGACCACCATATTAGTGCTCTGTTTCGCTTGATCATTGGAATTGAAGATGGATTCCAATGTAACCATTCCTTTTTGTATCTTGTTTCCTTTTAGCTATATAATTTGATCGCCATAATAATTTTGAAGTTTATCTTGATGTTTGGCAGATGAACTCTACTTCTTGTTGTAGGAAGAGAACAATCTATTGATCACTATCAAACACCTGCTAACTACTCACATTATCTAATATTGTGGGAAGAACCACCATTTTTACTATCTACTAATCTTCTTTCATGATGTCTATAGGTACATCGTATTGAGAGCCAATAGTAGCCAACTTGTTAGCATCTTGATTTTGCTTCCTGGGAATTGTATGAATTCTAAAAGCCTCGAAATAATCTATCAGATCCCAAACCTGATTTTTATATTACCTCGATAGATCATTTTTTGATGCACTACGGGTTATAACTTGGTGCAAAACTAATTCTCTATTGCCAAAGAAGATCAAGGTTTGGACTCCTCTTCTTTGGGCCAGCTGAATTCCTTGTATAAGAGCCTCATATTCAGCAACATTATTAGTACAATTGAACTATAACCAAAAGGAAGAGAAATATTTATTTCCTTCTAGAGAAATTAACATAACTCTTGCACTAGATCCATTTTTACTTCATGATCCATCAAATAACATTTTCCATAGTCCTTTTGTATCACTTGATGCCTTAACAAGTTTAGGTATGATGGCATTTTCATCATAAATGAAGTATGTACCTAATCTAGTCTCTTCCAAAAACAACATACCAGATTCTTCATTTTCCAATAAATTAGCATAATGGTCATATTGATGATCTATACTCACCTCATCAAGAACGTATGTGGAACCTCTTCTATGAGAGTACTTGGCTCATGATCTTTATCCTTATCTTTGGGGTCACAAATGGCATAATTACCATTTATGGGTTTTGCTATGTAAGGTTCCACGTGATTTTGACAGATTGATTATGCACTTATAGTTATGTTAGTTCCATAATGGGTCCTCGGGATCATATGTGACTAGTATGATGAAAAATAACCACCCATTTTTGTGGTTAAATCCCATGATAAGGAAATGGAAAATATGGGAGGAAGATCAATGATGATATGTCCTACGTGAATGTCCAAATAGGACATGCGTGGATAGTAAGTTGAATCCCCTTAATGACCCCCATAGTTTGGACTGCAATACTAGTCTAGTTGAGAAACCCCTCTTTAAATTATAGTATATGGAATTTGTAGTACATCTCGTGACTGTTTTTGGCATTACGGAACTCTGTCTCCAGAAATCGATCATACAATTGTGTACCAAATGGTCACATAATCAACGATATATACAATGGTGGAGGTTTGTTGGGCTTAGCATATATTTTTGTTTTGGGTTTGCATAAGGTGGTTGTCACTTCCACTTCTTGACCGATGATCTGTTAGTAGTGACAAAGTTGTTCAAAGCCTCCCATAGTAATTTTCTCTAAGAAGGAATCGAGAGTGCATGCCACATTGTGACATTCAAATTAGTCTTCTTTATTTGCTCCATGATGTTGAAATGGAAGTGCTCTTACTTTTCTAATTCCTTTTGGGGCATTAGGGTCCTCTTTAGAAAATTCCTATTGCGCATTGTGATACTTGAAGTACCATCCTTCTTTGTAGACTGATCTATGGATACTTCTGGTGATTTCTTTCTCACACCTTTATCATCAAGTATTTGTGTTGGGGGCTAAGAAGTAGATGCCTGATAAGTATTGGAAGAATGTGGATCTATTTCCCTTTTATTGGAATGTGTGTTGGATGCTATAATGGAGGCATCAATATTCAAGCCACAAAAGTATTCTACTTTCCAATTTAGTAGTGTAGTTTCATCAGAAGGTTGGTCTTGAATTTCGTGAGTGGATGGTCTAGTAGATGATTGAGGTAGAACAGATATGTTTTGGACCATAAGGGCCTGACTTAAAAATCCATTTGGGTAGAGGTTCTAATTATGGGGCTGAGAACAAGGATATCACCATTCATAGTCTTGGATGAGGTTGTTATGGACCGGGACTATAGCTCTGGAAGAAATGGTTTTAGTGTGAAATAACAACACTCCCAAATGAGTTCTAAAAAACTACTTTTCTAAGGCGTAATCATCCGATGTGATTGCATAAATTGAACTTTCCCAAAGGTGTGGGACCTTGCAAAAGTGAGAAATATCTCCAAAGAAGGTTGGTTCCTCTTCCTAAACTACCCGCCATGAGCTACTCTAGTGCGGGAAAATTAAATCTAACCAAGTCTAACCATTCCAAGGAACCAAGGAGAGAGAAAGAGGGGCCTACACTAAAGTGGTGATACATCAGCAAAGGAGGTAGATATTCTATTGAGGGAGAAAGAAATAGATAAAAATGGAGATGAGGGAGGTTAGATAGAAGTAACACACCAAAATATTCAAATTCAACATTAAACTCCATGAAACATAACATCCGGCACTGCAAATGTGAAATACATACACCAAAGAATCAAATCTTGAAGGGAGAGGCACAAAGAAACAAAAAAATGATGCAAAGGGTTGAAGAACACCACAAAAACACATTTTTATTGCTCTAGAAGATACACAGACCATTACATTTCTCGAATAGAGGCATAAATACATTTTTCAGGCATGAGAGAAGGTTCGCTACTCAAAAATGGCGTTGAGAAACAAATTTGATAGAGTTTCTTTATGCCCAGAATGTCTCTCTTTTCCAAAATGAGAAGTGTTACAATATATAGAAAGAATAAGAGAGAGAGAAGAGGGAACCTGCTCCAACCACCATGAGATACGCATCAAATCCCACTTTGAAAGTTCAACCATTGAATATCAATGCCTTCTACAAATCCACCCACAATATGTCACTTCTGGTTCCCCAACGGATCGAATCGAATCGGATCTGGTAGTTGAAGAGAAAGAAGATCCTGCATTAAATGCCTGAAGAATTTTTCTCCATTTTTCACCTACTAGGGCCTGAAAAAATGATTTTTATCTTTCCATGGCATAGAGGACGTCGAGACATTTCCAACAGTGTAAGATTCACAATATTTTGAGCCCTGAGTCGAAAGATATGCCCCTTTGAAGTTTGTATCGAATCCATACAAATGGTCGGAAAATAGTTTAAAAAATGGGTTGCCTTTTGATATGGGACACATGGCAACCAGATTAGAGCAAAAATCGGGCTCATAGGTCCATAATTTATCCTTTTTCTTTTTTGCACAAAAAATGCAAAACTCAAAACCCCCCGTGGCCTCGCTACTTTTCTTGGACACATGGAGCCCTGGCGCTTGTTCAAGCCTCTCCTTTTAGATTTCAACTTTGGAGAAGCACCGTGCTGACATGTGGCTCTCTCCAATGTCTCCTCCATACTTAGTCAATTTTTGGACTCTTTCTGAACTATTTTGAGCCCGAAGACTTCAAATCTTCACCGCTTCTTTTCTTTCTTACTTGCATAGGGTTGTTTGATCCTTCGTAGACCCCGCCACTCCATTTTAGAGTCTCCCTGCAACGTTGTTTCTTTTTTCCTAGAATGTGAGCTCATGGGTTTGAGTCATTTCCTTCATAATTTACTTATGTGTAGGACTTTTCTTGACCAAATTTACTGGGGGAGAAAATTTAGGATAAAAATTTGGCAACTCACGGGGACATCTGCCTACTAGATGAATGGACCAGTGGCCTTGAAGCATCCATTGGGCATGGAGTCAAGAATGATGACTTGACACTGATCCTTCTTATAAAATGGACTCCCGATTCTCTAAAATTTAGTGACCTCTTCTTGACTTTTAACCCGCTCGTGTGTCTGCACTCTCAATTTTCATAAAAAATATTGAAATGGAGTTTCTGAGAGGAGAAAATTGTATTGACCTGGGATTTCACCTGTCTCTGAAATGGACTATTTTGAAACAACTTAAGTTTCTCTAGATTTGTTCCTTTTTGGAGCTAGCAACTGTTACAGACTCACTATGAGTCTTCTTGCCATGAATATTGAAGAGCCTAGCCTTATGCACCCTTGGAGCAAAACAGACAAAACTTATATACAAAGACCAAATCATACATGCCTCAAATGAGACATGTAGAGTGTGCATAAGCACTTCTTCTGCTGAAAGCAAATCTACCTACTCCTAAACTAACTAGAGAGAAAGAATGCTAAACAAAGCCTACAATTGGTAGAGAGAAGTAGCTTCCTTTTCTCGAGAGAGGCAACCATGTAAATGATTTGATGCTAAATATAGCTGCCAGTATGAGTGAAAAACTGACTCTAACCCTATCTTCCACCCAAATCATCAAGGTATCAGCATTAATGGGAAATACCTCCTCAAGCTGACTTGCATTGGACTTTTAGAGGTTTTGATGATGACCCTTGGTATTTTGATGCTCATCCTCATGCCCTGGAGTAGGCATGACTAGTTTTAGCTTCTCCCTTGGCTCTAATGAAGCCAAGTACCTGATTGGGCAAGGTTTGGTCCTTGAAGTTTGCCCATTGCTTTGAAATTTAACTCCAAAAATGGAGTCTTCTTGTGGACCTTCTTGGGTGGATGGTGTGAGAGAGATGATGACATCCTCCTGCCTTTTGCCTTCCTCCTCTTTTGAAGAACATGGAAGATCAAGATCTTCCAACCTTGGTTCCAGAGGGCCATTATAGAGTGCAGGATTTTGTACTTGAATATTCTCCTTCATGGTAGTAGGTTCATGTGCATGGAAGATGGATGGTGGAGAAGATGATGTAATCTCCATGGGATCCTCTTCATCAAAGCAATCTCTCAAGTCTAAAAGATAGTATTCCTCCTTATTGTCTTGCTACAAGTGCTCTACCTCCTTCATGGTGTCCTCTTGATATGTAACTTGCTCACCATGGTTTATCTCTTCCTCAAACATGAAGTTTGAAAGATCTAAATATTCTTTAACATCAGAGATTAAAGGGGATGAAGTGGGAGGAAGAACTAAAGGTTCCCCTGTAGCCTACTCCACACTTAGAGCCTCTGAAACTGTATGGTCCTCCTCCATCATGGGTTCATCAATCAAATTAGGCCCTTGAAATGAAAGAAAAAAATTATTCAATGATGCCTTCTTCATTGAGTGGCCTCAACATTGATTTGATCTCTCCCAGCTGCTCCTCTTCAATGGGGCTTAGGACTGATTGTTCCTCCTCTTGTTCTTGCTCTTCTTCTACTACAAACTCAGCCTCAACCACCACTGGTTCTTCAATCTTGACCTCCTCTATTGGCTTGACCATTAAGCGATATTTGTAAACCCAAATTTGGTAACCCAAATCTTCATATTTTCTGTCATTTCTTTTCTATTGGGATCCTCTTCTTGCTATTCTCCTTGAATGGATTCTTGAGTCTCTTCCCAACATGGGCTTGGGAAAGCAAGAGGAGTGGTAGGTTGGGGTTCAACCATCTTTGCAATTTTTGTGGTGGGAAGGAGGTGCAACTTATTTTTTTGGAGGGGATGACTGTTTGGAACGGAAAACGATAGAAGAACTAAGATGAGGTGGAAGACATAAGCTTCAATGTCCTCAATCCACTATGTAAGTTGAGGAAAAATTCCAATCATGAAGTCCAACTTCTCCTGAGGGCTATAATGTCTTGGGAAAGGGTCTTCCCATAGATAAGGTTCCATGCAACCAATCTTGAATGCCTTAATTTGTGCTATGCCCCTTGACTGAACCATGCCAGCCTCCATTTTTTGAATCTTCTCCAGTAGACCAACATCCTCTACATAACTATCACCATCATATGCATCCCCTTGTCCTTGATAAGCTTCATAGTCAAACTGGTTTTGACACTGCTCATATGGGTAAGCATAATGGTCCTAGATCTGATTATAATGCTGATTTGGAGGAGTTGGGAAATACATTGGAGGTGGACTGTATTGTTGTAAGTGTGAGTTCCATGAAGGGAATGAAGTCATGATTGTACAACCTCATGGAATGGGAGAAAATGGAAGAGATGGAAGAGGAAAATAGATGAAAATGAGTGGAAATGGATGGAAAAGGTCTGCAACTCAGAGAATGGGTTTTTGACCATATGGAGTCACCAATGTGCTTATATGTGCCTCAAAAGGATGAATCCCACTAAGAACACATCAACTTGATTAAATAAAGTGAAGAGTCATTTAGGGTGACTGCATAACATTAAACTTTCCCCAAGGTGTGGGACCTTACAAAAGTGGGAAATCTCTCTAGAAAAGGTTGGTTCCTCTTCCCAAACTACCTACCACGAGCTACTCTAGTGCGGAAAAATAAATATAACCTAATCTAACCATTCCAAGGAACCAAGGAGAGAGAAAGAGGGAAAAATAGAGCCTGCACTAAAGCGGTGATACACCAGCAAAGGAAGCGAGATATTCTGTTGAGGGAGAAATAAATAGAAAAAATGGAGATGAGGGAGGTCAGACAGAAGTAACATGGCCCAAATCTTCAAATTCACCATTAAAATCCATGAAACACAACATCTTGCACCTAAAAATGTGAAATACATGCACAAAAAAAAATCTTGCAGGGAGAGGCACGGAGAAACAACAAAATGATGCAAAGGGTTGAAGAACACCACAAAAACACATTTTTATTGCTCTAGAAGGTGCATAGACCAATACATTTCTAGAATAGAGGCATAAACACATTTTCCAGGCATGGCATAAGGTTCGATGCTCAAAATTGCGTTGAGAAACAAATTTGACAAAGTTTCTCTATGCCCAGAATGTCTCTCTTTTACGAAATGACAAGTGTTACAATATATAGAAAGAATAAGAGAGGGAGCAGAGGGAAAAAATTGAATCCTGCTCCAACCACCATGAGATACACATCAAATCCTACTTTGAAAGTTCAACCATTGAATATCAATATTTTCTACAAATCCTCCCACAATATGTCACTTATGGTTCCCCAACTAATCGAATCAAATCAGATTTGGTAGTTGAAGAGCAAGATGATCTTGCATTAAAGGCCCAAAGAAATTTTCTCTATGTTTCACCTAATAGGGCCTGAAAAATTATTTTTAATCTTTCCATGGTGTAGAGGACATTGAGATGTTTCCAACAGTGTAAGATTCACAATATTTTGAGCCCTGAGTCGAAAGATATGCCCCTTTGAAGTATGTATTGACTCTATACAAATGGGTAGGAAAAAGTTAGAAAAATGGGTCCCCTTTTGATATGGGACACGAGGCAGCCTGATTAGAGAAAAATTAGGCTTGCATGGGTCCATAAGTTATCCTTTTCCCTTTTTTTCGTAAAAAAACTCAAAAATCCCCGCGACCTGCTGCGCTCCATTTGGACATGTGGAACCCCGTGCCTATTCGAGCCTCTCCTTTTGGATTTCAACTTTGGAGAAGTGCCACGCTGACACATGGCTCTCTCTGCTATGTCTGCTATATACTTAGTCGATTTTGGACTCTTTCTGAATTGTTTTGAGCCCGAAGACTTTGAATCTTCACCGCTTCTTTTCTTTCTTGCTGCACAGGGTCGTTTGATCCTTCGCAAGCCCCACCACTCCATTGTAGAGTCTCCCTACAACCTTTTTTTTTCCTGCAATGTGAGCTCATGGGTCTGATTTGTTGCTTTCATAATTTTCTTATGTCCAGGACTTGGCTTGACCAAATTTCTTTGGAGGGATGAATTTGGGATAACAACCGGCAATAGAAGGATTATAAAATTTCAAAGGTTTCACATTTGTAGCTTGGCTTGTGGCCTAATTTTGTGGTGACCGTTTCCTTGGAATGGAGGATGGCTCGTCGATATTAGGATTGGAAGGGGTGGTCATACTTGGACTATACGCCTCTTCATTGCTATGAGTTCATTCCTAAAAGTTTGTAATAGTGACTTCACCTCAGCCAAATCATTTGAGGGATTAGACGCATGCGTAGCTATTGGACTAGAAGTTGTTGGAGCTAGGAAAACAACCGGTTGTTTTCTGAAGCTCTACAAACACTTGTATGGGAGGCCTAGGAGTAATTTTACTTGCTCGAATAAGGAAATTTTCAGCTCTTACAACAATTTTGTAAGCATAAAGAATAACGGTACCCCTCACAAATTGAATCATGACGGCTACATCACTATTCAATTCCCATAAGTAATATAGAAATGCACTCTTTGGAGATGGCCTTATGAGTGCTGGGATCCATTTCCAAGTGTTGTCAAAATGGAGGTTGAAATAGCTCATATAATGCTGGAGGGGACCACTTGATAGTATGGAATTGTTCTAGAAGAGAGAGATGATCACATGTTTACTCAAACTACTTACAATGCTTTATGCCTAACTCATTCCAAGTGGTAACAGATCCAACAGTTAAACTCCAAAACCATTGAAGTGCCCTAAATTTCAATGAAGCAACAACGGTCAAATTGCCACGTTATCTTCTAATACTATGTACCGCACAAATGCTGGCTACATCCAGTATGTGCTCCTAAGGTGAAACATTAGTCTCCCTAGTGTAAAATGGTAAAATTTTTAAGGCAAATTTGAAGGTATGGTGTCTCTTTTTGCTAACACTAAAGGATTACTTATTGAAATAAGGAAAAGTGTTGGCTAGCATGACATCCAAATGTTGGTTGTGTCTCGGTGGAGGAAAACATCATTCATGAGGAGTCAAATGCCCTCTACGAGGTAAAGTGGCAGCTGGTGCTACTTGAAAGGCTTGTTATTCTTCTTCTCCTTCAGGAGACAAGGAAAGATCTGTATGTTTAAAATTTTCCTATCTTGAAGAAGATCTTTTTGGAATTCTTTGCATAAGTTGATGTACTAAACTTTTAAATCCAGAGAGATGAAGTCATCAGGTACTTTTAGTTAATGGAATGAGAAGAGAAGTACCAAATTTGGTCCCACCAGTGTGCTAAAAACTATTGTCACCAAATCACTTTGCACCCCTAAATGGCCCGAAAATGAAGCATGACATTTAGTGTGATTGGGACACATGTGATCACCTCTCAAGTTGTGTGACTTGGGCTTGAGGTGAACCTCCAGAGAAGGCCGACTTCCTCTTCCTAAACTAAATGCTTTACTACTCCTAGTGTAATAAAATGACCATCTAATCCTAAGCTAACATCTTCATGAGTTTTAAGGAAAGATATTTTGCAGAACTGAAACTATACCAAGGGTGGTGATGCATCAAATTAATGGATGTTTAATATCTGGAAGGGTTAATGTTGGAGGGATGCTTGCATCACTGACCACCTTCACATATTGTAACTAGAAATGGTACATAATACCAAAAACCAAAGTGGCATATGTTACTTTGTTAAACTTTATCATACATAGGGATAGATTGAATTGTATTCAATCACATAATTAATTTATCATGAGGAAACCACACATGCATAGGTCAAACATCTATTTCTGCAACTAGGGATAGTAATGACATAACTTAATATAGAAGGAAAATAAGGTTTTCACAACTGATGTAAAAGATAATCGAATTATTCCTTGAACATGAAATAGATAACCTTGAATAAAGGTAAGATAATCACTCACACTAAGTAATCATAAATTCACAAATTAAACATTAATTAACCATTCAACACAATAAATTATATTTTCAATAGTAGGGTATAACTCGAATATAATTAAAAGGTTTCTTAGAATCTCTGAAGCACTCTTCCAAGCTTGAAGAACAACTCCTCTCAAAATAATCTATATCTACTAACTTGAAGCATTCAACTATTTATGAGTTCTTAGGCTAAGCCATTACAAATTGGGCCCTTAGCTAACATTTTTCTAAAAATAGACATATCATTAAATTAAGGGAACATGCTCCCATGATAATAACAAGTTTTTTGTAGGGATTTGACTCAGTCAACCCCAACTTCGACTAATTTGGAGCTTGGATTTTTATTTTCATGGCTGCTCAGCTTTGGCATGGTTCAACTCCACCTTCTCTTCCCGTAAGTTTCGTTGTTCTCCTTCCCACACATCCATTCAAGTGCTTATACTAAATGAATCATTTGATAATTCCCTTAATTTCTTCATCTCCATGCCCACATGAATAGTGATTCATTACATCTTCAGTCTCGATCTCCTTTATGATCATGGCTAACACTCTTCAAAGTTTATTCGTAAATTTCTTTAGTCTCCCTATAAAATTTTGGCACAAGACAAATTGGTCAATGGAGTCACTATTGAAATTTTTGGTGACATCATCATCACACTTAACCAAATCCTTGAAATTTACCTTAATGTTATCTTCAGGAAGAGCATCGATGTTTTCATTGAATAATTTGCAATTGGAAATATCAAATTATTCTAATATGTCATTTAGGGAATCCATGATTTCCACTCGTTTCTCCTCCAATTTCTTGATCAAATCCTATAATACTTGGCAACAAAATTCCATGGCCTTTTGGTATTCAAATAATTTTAAGGCATCATCGATCACCCCCTCTGAAGAAGCAAGTCGAGTCTTCTTCTCAGATCTCACTCCATGTTGCCAAATTGAAATTCAAATTATTATTATCCTCGGAAAAGGCCTCATCAATTTTTGAAATAGTGGTTTTGTAACCTACAAATCACGGTATATCTCAACTACTTCCTTGATTAAAGGATTGGCTTCCTACTTGAATTCTCTCTATCCATCCACTCACCGATCTCCCTTTACGGCCTAGCTTCTCAAGCTCATGATATGAAATATCATTGATTGTAGATGAAATCGTAATAGCCGTAGTATTTGAGAATTTAGTAGATGAAGTGGGTTGGGTTACTTTGCACAACACAGGTAGTGTGCTAATTGACTTTGGATTTGAGTTCATATTTGGTGGCCTTATCTTTTCATATTTTTCTAAAAGATCCCTAAGATCGGTGTGCACATATTTCTTGGCTCCTTTATGAGTATCCTTCCCCAACGAGAATTTTGTGATGCGATAATCCGTAGTGTGCACATATTTCTTAGCAACTTCTATCACCCATTCTCTCGATGGGTTAACTATTAGACTTGACACGGTTCTTGGTCTCTTGGCCTGTCTCTTGGGCATATGCTCCAATATGCTAAGATCTATAACATCTCCCAAAGGCACATTCTTCTTTTGCTTGGGATTTTTCTTAAACAACCATTCTGGTATGGCTAAAGATGATGAAGATGGAGCGATGGATCCAATACCTGAAACATTGGTTAAAACAAGATCACTAGAAACACTGGCTGGTATTTGAGAAGAAGTAGCAATGATGGATGGCATGGATGTAAGGATAGCCATAGGAGTTGATAGAACAATGTTAGGGGGTATGATTGAAGAAAATGGAAGTGTTAAAGGAAGTGAAGAGGAAATGGGTTACCCAATATTTTCCCAGGTGATAAAGCTGAAGTGATGAGAATACTTGGGCCATAGAAGGGGATGGGAAGGAAGAAATTATTGTGGAAGTGGAAGGAACTAATGTTGGAAGCGACAATGAAAGAGGAAGAATATGTGATAGATCTTAGGAGATACTAGGGGATTCACCGACTTCAACCACTTATGTCACATGCACTATAGGAGACATGGTATTTGAAGTAGGAGCCTTGGAGAGAGAAGATCTACCAACAATAATTGAAATATTTCTTGAGTCATATGGGTTTTTTGGGTCTACCTTTTCCCCTTTGTGGGTGTTGATTGGCTCATAGTTCGTGGGGCCTTGGTATTTGTAGGTTATTCTACTCCTTTGGGTGAAATTCCCAAGGTAACCAACCAATTGTAAGTTCTCTACAGAATGGGCCCCACCCTCTCCTTTGTATTGCAGCATTCCTCTACATACCAATCAATCCATGGCAATGGTTGATTGGCAATATTATCATTTTTATATGCCACATCTAAAACCTCATCATTATCTTGTGCCTCCATTGGGACATCGGCCAAGCTAAATTTCCAAACCTCATCCAAGGTCAACCTCTCATAATCTCTTTGTCGCACGATGTATTCATCCCGACAATGAATCCAGATATCTTCCAATTGGGGCACGTGGGCACTGGACCGACCTGTTTCACCAAACTTACCCCAATAATTGAAATTAGTTCATGGATGAAATGTTTGCAAACTCACTTCAGCCAATTTTGCATCAAAATTTTTGGCCCTATGAATGTTTGGGCAGGTGTATCTACCAATTGAAATAGGGAAATGCATTCCTGATTTGTGGCACTTGTTTTGAATTCGATGATAATCCAACAATTATAAGTAAATTCCAATAGAACCCATTTATCAGTGGGGTGCCTTGGAAATTTTTTAGGGGAACCTATAAATCTTGGAACCCGAATGTAAGTAAATGTAAGTGAACTGTAAATAGATGGCTCCCCATTCACGCATCTCCTTGAAGGCTTCATCATAAATCCTTCGGTTATATAACTCTTTGTCAAAATGGTAGAGGATGACAACAAAGAAAGTGTCACTAACTCTGTTGAAATGCATGCTTCCCTCATCCCGAGTGAGTTGGGGATAAAAGTCATATATTTGGGAAGTGCTGCAAATACCTATGGTATTCAAACTAGCAAAATCACCCATAACACTAGTAGCATACACTAGGAAGGATGTCATGTAGAAAGTCTTCGTAGCTGACACCTTGCTCAATTGATAGAAAATGGAGCTACTAATATGCTCCCCCCATTAGATAAACTCATTGTTCTTCTTGATGGTAGCGATGTACAAAAACATCCATTCTTGGAATTCCTTTACAGAAGGGAGACCTGAAACTCTTCTTAGTAACACAATAAGATCACTGACCTCTTGAATAAAATATGACCGATGCATGGTTTTGGGTAATTTGGCGAAGCTCTTGGCCAGATAAGTTTTCATCATGATTTGTTAGCATACTTCCTCTTCCTTGTCCCAATGTTCCACTGCTAACTTTGGTGAAATTTTGGCTTAATCTTGAACATCGAGAATTTTAAGAAGATCTTCGAAAAGTCAGGGTCCAAATGGATTACTAACTTATCGGTGTTATCTCGAATGACATGGAGATTTTGTCAAAGTGGGCTGCTGCAGATAAAATGATCTCTGGGAAATGCATGGATGTGGGAAAAGAAACAAAAATGGAAATCCCACTGTCATAGATGGCCTACATCCATGATTTCTTGTTCGAAGCCTTTATTATTTCCTAGAAATCCAGAAAATCAATTTTCCCTAGTTTGATGTCCCCTATATCCCTTAAGTCGAAAGATAGGAAGGAGTGAGGAGAAACCCCAAGAAATGAGTACTTCATCTTCTCTTTTCCCTTTGAAGTGGAAGAAGACATCAAGCCCTGTGTTTTAGAAGATGAAGTTGGAGAAATTCCAAAAACCCGAAAGAAAAAATTCTAAAGTCACGAACTGAATTTTTTTGAAAAGAATCACCAAACTGAAAAGTTCCAAAAGAAACCTCCAAACTATAAAGTTAAAGAAATCTCCAAAATATTTCTCTGAAAGAAATCTCTGAATAATTTATTTGAAATAAATCTCTGAAAAATTTATCCTAAAAAAGAGGAAAAGGATTTTTCCGAACAATAATAATTCCCAAACCCTGAAAAACGAGAATTGTTGAGAAGAAGTATGGGAAAATTGAGAGGATCTTTCAAACAAATCAATACTGAAGAAAACTTGAAATGAAAAACATGGTGAAAAAGGATTTGAAATTTTTGAAAGATACATAGAGGGAGACCAAAGAGAAAACAAATGATAAGGAAACAAAATAAAAGACCTTAAACGAAAAAGAAAATAAACAAATCACCATACCTTGAAAAGGATATTGCAAAGTACAAGAAACAGAATGTCAAAGTAAAAAAGTTAGGTGAAAATGATAAAAATATGTGAGTTTAAATAGAAACTCGATATTAATGGCAAAAAAACCAATCCGTATAGAGGTAGGTGAAGAATTAATTGCATGGAGGACTCCAAAAGTCTGAAACTCGAAAGTCTAAAATTTTAGACTTTCGGTGTTTCAGACTTTAGAGATTTGGAGATGAAGATGCCAAATGAAAGCGAAAATTTCTAAAACCCAAAATCCTAGAAGTTTGCAATTTTAGACTTTTGGACTTTCAGACTTCAAAATTCTGAAAGAGAAAACTCAGAAATAACCCCAAAAGTTCCGAAACCTGAAAGCCTGAAAGTCCAAAATTTCAGACTTTTAGGGTTTCAGAAGATTTTAAAAATGTAACCCCAAATCCAAGCAATTAAACTTCGAAAGAGAAAAATATCTAACGTTGGAAGTTTGACATTTTCAGACTTTGGGTCTTGGAGAATTCCATTGTCTGAAAGGATTTCAAAAAAAAAAATTAACGTATTTTCTTCAAGGTAGGTTAAATGGCTAATAGGTACAAAGATCAAACATTGCAATTAGGTATTGCGTACACATGGATGTTCTTTCTTCCCTTTCTTTCATATTCCTCTACAAGTCATCCACCATTTTCATCCCTTTGATGATATTTTGGTTAGCTTATTTCATACACATTTTATGACATTTATCTCTATGGTATCCATTTGACCTTGGTCTTTCATCACCTTGGTAAATTAAAGAACGACTGACCTCTTAGAGATCCTATCACTATCTACATATAATAAACTTTTTGGGAAGAATTTTTGGGTGTATTTGTTGACATTAGCCAATGTCATCATCATAATCACTTCCAAATCCTTCCATCAAGCCATTAGTGGTTCTTTACCCTTTGTCAAAAAGAGAGCCGAAATAAGTTTTGAAAGAAAAACAATCAAAATAAATCAATCAAAAAGAAAAAACCTAAAAGAAAAAGAAAATTGATATATATCTCTCTTAGGTTATTTCCAATAATCTCTACCAGGCTATGGATGATTGGTAGCGGTAGAGAAATTTTGTGATTAGAATCAAATGCATCTCCATCGGGGCTATGGACACTGATTGCGAATGGAGAAATGTACAACTATCCTTCCACAATCCATTCACAAATCACCTTTCAAACTAAATCATTCTTAAACATTGCCGGTAGTGTCTTCACTTAGTGTCTATCAAATCTTTTCTTCAAGAGGTGATTCATTTCCACATGCACACACGGGATCTCGATGACTAAATAGGATTAGTATCTTACCAAGCATTCCTTTTTGGACCTTGTTCAAAATCGTTCTTTTGTGTGTGTCTTGTCTCATGATTTTTCCTTGGGCTAATCAATTTTTCATAGTCTGTCTTCTAGATATTTTCATATCATCCTCTATTCTTTAGCTTCATTAAGAAAATCAACATGGATAATCTTTAGTTTTTTCTATGTTTGTGGAAACCTTTGTCCCCCTTTAATAAATCAAACACCCACTTCCTTTCTATCACGTGTTTCTTGGCTAGCTTATCTTGGGTGTATTCCTACTTCTTCCCGAGAAAATCATTGGTTTGTTTTTATCATGAGGATGAACATATCTATTTTTTCCATGATCCCCCATTCATCATAAGCGCATGAAGAACTTACCTTTGAATACTTCCACCTAATGTTGGGGCATTTTCACATCTTCACTTTCTCACACATACGAGTGGCATTATTTCCTTCTACATCCCATCTATCATTGGGGGCATCCAGGCTTCTTTGTCTTCTTGTACATAACTTTGGAAAAATTCTAGAAAAACATGAAAACCTTTAAATATGCTGAAAAATGAAACATTCAAATATGTTTTTAGAAAAATAAAAAATAATGAAAAATCATCCTAGAAAATATCACTCTTTGGTTCTCTCTTGTTCTTGTGCATGACTCACGGATCATATTTATCTACCTCTATTAAAAAAGTTGGTTTTCCTACTATGTCTATACTCTAGCGCACAAGGAGTTGCTTGCAGTCTTGTTTCATAGTGCACTGATTTTCGTAGGACCCAAGCATCCTCCGTTATTCCCGTTTCATGTATCCTTTCTTAGGGAACCATATTTTAACCCTTCTCATTAATTCCCATAGGTCGGAATCAAAGATTGATAACAAAAACATTGCATTATGTTTCTCTATTAGGTTAGCTTGTTTACTTTCTCGTATTGCATTGCATTATGTATGTTGCAAGGAGTTAGGCATCTTTACTTTCTTGTATTGCATTGTATTTTGTATGTTGCATGGAGTTGGTGTTTTTCAGCAATGGACAATTGTTCATAGTATGGATTTTCATGCCATTCTACTTTTTTCGTATGCTTATATTTTTAATAAGGACCGATGATGTAGATATTTGGCAATATGATGACACTAAATTTGTTTCAATACATTAGATGAAATATTTCTCTTTTCTTTCCATCTTCATTCCACTTCTACATCATTCTCCTATCAACACTATTCTTCTAATTCACCTGGGGCATCCTTCCCCTACCCATTCTTCTATACATTTATCTCACCTTTTTTTGATCATTGATCACCTTCTTTCATCACCCCATCGACACTCGAGGAGAATCTCTCACTTCTACTAATTTTTATTCTACCCCTTCAAAATTTTACTAGTCTACTATCTTTTAAGTGGTGTCACTTACGCAACTCCAAATAGGGGCAAATGTAGACACCTATAATATAGCTTGAGCAATTTAAATACTTAAATTGTGCTAATTATATCATTTCCCATAAATTGACAACATATCGTAAATAAATGCTCATTTTCTCTTCTATCATCGTTAATTAGTTACATTACATTAATTAATTAACTCTTTTATCTAACAAATATGCCAATTAATGACCTTCTATTAATTAATCCCCCTTTCTATCTAGACTAATTAATTAGCTTCCTCTTCCATTAAATCAACAAATCAACATTTATTTGATTAAATTCCTCCCATATTCTAAATCATGATAATTATTCCTCTAAAAATATTCTATAAGCTTGCTCACCTATTAATTAATCACTTGGGTTAATTAATAAATCCCCTCAAACCCCATGAGTCACTTAAGGACAAAATAAATTCTCCTAAGTTTGATTCAACGCCCTTTCATCCATCCTTATCCGAACTAACTCAACCTAGCTATTATCCCACATGTAAAGGGATGTAGAAATTATTTTATCTATTGGGCTACTATATAAGAGCCCTCCTCCTACTTTTCTATATACACCTTTATACTCCTAAATGGGCATAGAGCCTAAGCTATAGCCATTTTATCATCTTAGATCATTCTTCCATTAGTGGAGCTAAGCATCTTTCATTTGCATTCATCCATCCAAGATTTTTTGTGAAGAACAATGGAGTTAATCAAGAAAGGCCTAATAAGCCATGGCTTGATGAACCTCCATTTTTGATCATCTTGGATCAAACAAAAACTATCAACCCTTTGATAGCTAAAGGATCTACATAGGTCTATTTCATTGATTTATCTTTCTAAAGAGTAGAGAAATAAATGTTTACATGTTAGTTTCATTTTCAAGGTTCTAATGCATAATGTTGATGTTTATTACTTGTTTAGCTCTTAGCATGATGGTGCATAGATTTTAGTTTAGCATTGTATTGAGGCTATTAGGTGTTAGTCTTGATTTTATTTGCATAGCTAACTAATTATTGCATACAATATATGTACTTTTATGAATTTTCATCTTCTTAAGTTATTCATTATTTGAAAATATTGAGAGTTTCAAATTTCAATCAATGTGGTGTTGTACTTTTACTATATTAATGCATAAGTTCTTCAAATAAAATCATAATGTGATTAGAATACTCAATTATGTTTGGTATTACTATTACATAATACATTATTGATTATTATCATTTTCAAACACTTTCTATGGACATAAGTTACATTTTCAAAGAATATATAAAATAAGTATTAAATTTTTTTATTAAATAACTCTCAACAACAAATTACAAAATTAATTTTTTTATTAAAAGTAAACATGCGTGTGTACCAAATAATAAGTTACATACTTATAATTTATAATATGATATAAAATATGATTTGTAGAAATACTATGTTAACTAAATATGTATCATGTATTTTAGACTATAAATATATATAATTTTCTAGTAATTTAATATTCTTCATTATATACAAATATTGAGAGTTAAAATTTATATGGTTTTGTACTTGTATTATATTCATGCGTAGTTTTTCCAAATAACGGTATGTTATTATTTTGATATAAAAGACAACATAAAAATAAGTATGACATTTCTTGATTAAAAATTCTAAACAAAAATTACAACATTGAAAATATTATTCAATAAAGAACATGTATTTATCAAAAATAAAAAGTTACATAATTATAATATGATATGAAATTTGATTTCTATAAATACTATGTCCATACATACTTATTTACTCAATATAAGGTAGCTCAAACATATCTTGAAAATTTTGGTCTCCAAAACTCAAATTGTTATCTAATCTTTTGTTGCTATTTTTAGTCACAATTTCGATGTTATCCAATGGCCCTATATTAGAGTTACATACCCCTCTCATAGCTGCAAGATAATTCCATACATCCATTACTCATTCATAAGGAAATGTGTCCACATCATATCTTGAAACATATAATTTTAAGCAATTCTCAAGATATTTATCTAGTCTGTTTTGATATTTAGACTTAATAAATGTTATTGTGATAAAAATTCTTTAGTCTTGAGCTGATCCCAATATCATTATTTTACAAAATTCATACAATAAAAATATTCACTAATTCTTTCATGAAGAATTATACTAGGATACAATTTTTTCCATAGATGTGTAATTGATCCATTATCTATTGCTTCACTTGGTAATTCAAATTGTTTGACCATTATGATGCTAAAATGAGTTGATTGACATGAATTTTTGTTTGAAGAACACCATTAATTTGAAGTCCGTTACATTCAACTGATTTTATAAAATTCTTAATGAAATTACCCATGCATATTTTATATGTATAACTTAAATATTTGTTACTTGTTGCTAGATTCAAAAATATAGGATTGACCACTCCCAAGGCCTCAAGAATCTCATCCTTTTTAAAGTGATCTATGATATAATTTGATAATAATTATGCAATTTTATGCAATTTCATTCTTGTTTGAGATATAAGAGCTTCATATAAATTACGTGTTACTTGTACTTATTCAATGTTTTATCCAAGAATATTCACTTGTTTTTGAAAGTGTGCATTTGAGTCTCATTCACGTTTACAAGGATACGAATATTACCATATATATTGAATCTAAAATAGCTTTTAGGATCCTTTAAATTTTTCATAGTTTTCCAATTAATGAATACATTTCATTAAAATAATTCATCTGAGTTGTATAAAAATCTAGTATTTGACACACCTATTTTCTCAAACGACTTAAGTCGACTATATAGTTGGAGTTTTCTTGAGCATGCTTTGTTAAGGAATTTATTTCATTCAACATGGGTAAAATCCCACAAAGTGTAAACAATGTTTCCAAATATGTTAAGTGGTAAAGTAGATATTTTGCATTTTCATCATGCATATGATTCTTAAACATGAAACCAACTAACAATGGATATTCATCAAAAAATTTGCATTCGGATCATACATGGAAATCCATTTTGTATCAACATCTTTAAGAAATTTAGTACCATCTATCACTCAAATTACAAACTTATTAAATTCTATAAATATTTTTACATAGCTTGACATATACACATAGAATTCATGGATAAACTCTTCAAATTTTTCCACATTTTCAAATGTTCTTACTATCCTATATGCAAGAATTATCATATGATCCATGAAATGATTTAGAATCATACAAGGCACAACTGTTGATGTTTTTAGGTGGACACATAGAACAATTATATGACCTGCATTACTGATGCATCATCAACACCAACACATATAAGATTTTTAGCTATTTAATTACAATCCACTCCTATTATATCCTTCAAATTAGATATAACCAATTTGAAAATATTTTCAACATTATAATTTTCCTATATTTTATGAACAACTAGCAGATGAGGTGTTCATGTGTGGTTCTAGAAAGTATAAACACGCATATAAACCCAAGAAGTGTATTCAAATATTATAACCTCATCAATGCAAAGGGAGATTAAACTTACATTCTTGACCTTCTCTTAAAAATCCTCTTTTCCAATCATTGCAAGACATCTCGCCATCTGCCAAGCACTATTCTATGAACAATGTTACTATGGAAGGTTAGGAAACCCATTGAACTTAAACAATTCATTTAATCTGAAAAATCTGAAATAGGTCTACCCATTTTAAGAATAAAGAATATGGTTGAAAATTGTGTAGTTTTTTCCTTCATATTTTCATTTACAAATTTTCTAAATTTTGCATTAATTGTTCCTCCTTTCTCCTCAAGTTTTCGACAATGTTTCATCTTATTGTCATACTCCTCCACATATCTTACATGCATGCACTCTTTTGCAATTTTCCATCTATGTCTTTGTTATTTTTCCATCATTTTCCTTGACTGTGACATATACTTTGCCACAATGTTTCTCAATTATGTCCAATTTAAGTTGCATTTTATGTTCTTTTCCTAATTTCCAACTACAAATCATACATCTACATTCTTCAACAATATCATTACCATTTTCTAGATCTATAGGTTCAATGAATGGGTATTTTGTTTCCCGATCTACCTTAAGAGACCATCTAATTGTCTAGGTAGTTTTTATCCCTCTCACGAGATGTAATTTTTTGAAGAGTACTAACAAAATAATCTTCTACTTCAATTTTTTCATTCAAAAATCATCAATGGGAGGTATTTGAAAGTGAGGATTGTCTTCCGGATCTTAGTGTCATCATCAATTATATCTTCATTTGCTGAAATGTTAATTTTTCTCTAGGGAATGTGTTTTGGTTCGGTGTTATATGTTTGAATATAATTAACAGATAGGGTTTTTCTGTATTCAAACACAAAAATGTTTAACTTTTACAAAGATATAAAAATTAAAACTAAACTGACAAAAATAAAGAAAAAGTTAATGATAATCTGTTACAACTTACTAGTACCCGTGTTACTATTTATAGTGGATACAAGTTTGGGTCCTCGGTTTTGAGTTGGTTGAAATAATTTAATATGCTACTTTTTCTTTTGAATTGATATTCCTTGTGTTCATTATTCATAGAATCCATTATACCTATCCAAGTGTAATTTTCAAATAGGTCAATTTTTAAGTAGAATATTTAAAAACTTATAAAGGAAGATGAAAGAGACCGACAACATAAAAAAAAATGCTACTGACAGAGAGTGTTGTGGTTACATCATTTGGTAGCATTGTGTATGCCATCGAATGGTAATATAAACAATGCTACTAGATGATAGGATACATAATGTTACCTTCGGTAGCATAAAATTAAGCTACCAACCGTAACATACCCAATCTTGTTGGTTGGTAACATTTTGCATGCTTTCTTGAATGTCACCATTGAGGCCTTTACCAATAACATGCAATACAAATACATAGCAATGAAAACTACCTTTATGTAGCACTTTAATTTCTAGTTGATGATTTGTTTTTTCAAGTATAAAGGAATTATGAGGAATATTTGATAATACAATTTTTCATATGGGATAATGAATTATAAATAATTAAATATTATATATATGACGAGAATTTGGAAAATTTTAATTTCGTGCTAAATGTGATTTGAATGAAAACATTTAGTATTGGTGTAAAATTATGGGTGAACCTACCCCTAAAATTAACCTATAGCCAAAAAATTGTTGTGACTGGTCATAGTTCCTACCCTAAAAATTCACCCATTTCAAATTTAAAAACTAGAATATTGATGAATTAATGAATATTCTCCACTAAAATTTTCCCAATATCGATCATTGATCCATACCTCTCCTCGCATAACTTATGACATCTTCATTGGGTACTCTCCTCTATGTTGACTATGGGTTTTGGAATTCCTAGGTTGACCTAGTGTAGGGATTACTTCCCTCTAGATATGTGACCCTAGTGCTCGTTTCAACCCTTTTAAATATATCCACTTGTGTTCTTATTCATGTGTGTCTCATACTCATTACCTTTATACCCTTAGAGAAAGGAAAAATTAGGATTCTAGGATATTGAGACACATTCTTGGCCCACCATATAGATTCGTGAACATTTGGACAACGTAATGGTATATGCAATTTAATGATAATCCAACACAATGATGATGCTAATCTTCTAGCTTCAAAATATGATAATTGGAGAAGAGTGAGTGATTATTTATAAATTAAGGGTGGACCTTTGATTTATATAATTATATTTTTGATATAAAATTAATTGAAGAAATATTGAATTGTATAATTGAGTTTCCAAAATATTTGAGGAGTTGATTTTCTACTTGTAGCTTACATAGATGAGTTTGGGTTTCAAAAGATGGCACGTGCTTTTGCATATTTTATTTTTTTGCATTGAAATATTAATTCCATGTCTTTTGTTTTGTTCACTAAAAAAGTGACATAAGTTTAAGCTCTTACATTCATTTTCTTTAAGTTTAGAATGCCATACTTTTTGGGAGATATGTTTAGTTAAATCAAAGAGATGATTTTATTTAATCTAATATTTCCCCACACACACACACACACATATAAAATCATCTGATCTATAATGGATTTCTTTTACTCTAGTTAACTTGAGGTGATAATTAGAGAAGTTATTTTAATTAATTGGATAATGGGCGAGGTGTAAAAGGATAATATAGGATATATTTAATTAATTTTATATTTAAACTAGCTAATATAACATTAACTAATGGGATAAAAATGAATAATAATAAATATAGGATTAATTAATTAATCCTAGGATACAAATGTAATAAGGTCCATAGTGTGAATATTAAATAATTTGAGACCATGTGTGAATGATAGGAATGATTAAGGAACTTGCAGGGAATCGAGATGTCTATGAAGGAAAATATGATAGAATGCCATTAAAGGTTGTAAAGCTGGAGGAATATATTGAACGTGGTTAAAAAGATTCAAAAGTGGTCGTAATGTACCATGAAGTAATTACGAGGTGATTTTGGAGGTTTAGAATGTGTAATGTGATATTTTAGGTCTCTACATTTTCCCCTCTTTAAATTTTTATTTTGAAATATTAACACTTTCAAGATACTAGACATATGCGGATCAATGATTAAATGATATGTAAGTGGGGTGGACTACCTTATTTACCTCAATGAAGCATTTAGATTTGCTAACAAGTATGTATTATATGGAAGGAGTTCCCACTAAAGGGATTTGAAGGGTACTTAAGAAGGGTAAAAGGAAAAAATTGAGAAAAATCGGGTTTAGAATAAGAGGTTAAATAGAAGCATGAGACTGTAGAAAAACTCATTATTCATTTTTGCTATTATATCCTTGTATACATGCGAGAGATTTTTAGCTTTGCATTCTGGGAGAGATGGAAAAATTTCTTTCATGAAATCATTGCACAAATTTGTGTTTAATAGTTCAGCTACGCTCTGGGTGTAGGATAAAGTTAGGTATGCATTTATGGAGGATATATATGTATATTATTATTATTTTTATATCAGCTTCATGATGAAGGCATAATTTTTTTATATAAATGCCATTTGTGGAACTTTTTTAATCATCTCAATGAATTCTTATTGATTTCCATTTCTATATGTTGAATCAATGATATGATAGTGAGGATGATATGATTGATTGTGCTCGTAAATCGAGCTTCCATTCAGATTTTGTATTTTAGAGAAATCTATTTTTTGTTGTACACTATAGTTAGCACCATGATTATTGAAAAATCACGATGAGAAACCCTTGATGCACGTAAAAACACACACAGATAAAACAAACCCAATATACACAATATATGTATACACCATAGCTATATACAAACCACGATGCAAAAAAATGTAGTTACTCAAATTGAATAATAAAAGACTAAATGCAAAGAAAACCCAATATACATAATAAAAATAACGCCATGGCTATGAATAAACCAAGATCTTAACACAATACTTGTAATTGGTCAAGAAGAATAGTAAAAGAAAAAATTAAAACAAACCCAATATACACAATAATTAAAATGCACCGTGGCTATGAATAAACCAAGATGTTATAAAGTAATTTTAATTGTTTAAGAATAAAAACAATGAACACAACAATAAATAAAGACAATTAAATATTCCCATAATGTTTTCCATAGTGATGATTATGCAGATTTGGATGCCCTCAAGAAAGGATATGTGAAAGGGGATTGAATCGGACTAAAGAGTGGGGTCATGTGAAAGTCTATTCGGATCCTCATTGATGATTGATATGTGATTTAAATTTTCATTGCTTTCAAGAAAGGATACATGCAAGGAAGATAATGGGAGATGATATTCCCTGAAGCGAGGATACACACAAGGGTAGGAATTTTTGAAAAATTGGTAAATACAAGGGGGTAACATGATTTTCTCGAGAGTCATAATATATAGTTTGAAAGATAACTAGGATAGGAGTTAAAATTTAAATATTGTTGAAATGTGTGAATATTTACTTTGAGATTTTGAAATTTTTTGAATCTTTTGGGAGTTTGGGTGTTTTGAATGTTTTTAGATTTTTGATTGATTGAATGTTTTTAGATTTTTAATGTAATATTCAATCAATTAGGTATGAATGAATTTTTTTTTAGATTTTTTAGATGTTTTTGCAATTTGAATGGAAACATTTAGGTATTTGTGTAAAATTATGGGTGAACCTACCCCTAAAATTAACCTATAGCCAAAAATTGTTGCGACCTAGTCCTAGTTCCCACCCTAAAAATTCACCCATTTCAAATTTAAAAATTACAATATTCATGAATTAATGAATATTCTCCACTAAATGTTTCGCAATATCTATCATTGATCCATACCTCTCCTTGTGTAACTTTTGACATCTTCATTGGTTACTCTCCTCTATGTTGACTATGGGTTTTGGAATTCCTAGGTTGACCTAGTGTAGGGATTACTTCCCTCTAGATATGTGACCCTAGTTGTCGTTTCAACCCTTTTAAATCTATCCACCGTGTTCGATTCATGTGTGTCTCATACTCATTACCTTTATACCCTTGGAGAAAGGAAGAATTAGGATTCTAGGATATTGAGACACATTCTTGGCCCACCATATAGATTCGTGATCATTTGGACAACATAATGGCATATGAAATTTAATGATAATCCAACACAATGATGATGCAAATATTTTAGCTTCAAAATATGATAATTGGAGAAGAGTGAGTGATTATTTATAAATTAAGGGTGGACCTTTGATTTATATAATTATCTTTTTGATATAAAATTAATTGAAGAAATATTGAATTGTGTAATTGAGTTTCCAAAATATTTGAGGAGTTGATTTTCTACTTGTAGCTTACATAGATGAGTTTGGGTTTCAAAAGATGGCACATGCTTTTGCATATTTTAGTTTTTGCATTGAAATATCAATTCCATGTCATTTGTTTTGTTCACTAAAAAAAGTGACATAAGTTTAAGCTCTTACATTTATTTTCTTTAAGTTTAGAATGCTATACTTTTTGGGAGATATATTTAGTTAAATCAAAGAGATGATTTTATTTAATCTAATTTTTTCCTCATATATATATATATATATATCATCTATATCTATAATTGATTTATTTTACTCTAGTTAACTTGAGGTGATAATTAGAGAAGTTATTTTAATTAATTGGATAATGGGCGAGGTGTAAAAGGATAATATAGGATATATTTAATTAATTTTATATTTAAACTAGCTAATATAACATTAAATAATGGGATAAAAAATGAATAATAATAAATATAGGATTAATTAATTAATCCTAGGAATATGTTACAAATGTAATAAGGTCCATAGTGTGAATATTAAATAATTTGAGACCATGTGTGAATGAGAGATATCTATTAAGGAAAATATGATAGAATGCCATTAAAGGTTGTAAACTAGAGGAATATATTGAACGTGGTTAAAAAGATTCAAAATTGGTCGTAATGTACCATGAAGTAATTACGAGGTGATTTTGGAGGTTTAGAATGTGTAATATGATATTTTAGGGTCTCTACATTTTCCCCTCTTTAAATTTTTATTTTGAAATATTAACACTTTCAAGATACTAGACATATGTGGATCAATGATTAAATGATATGTAAGTGGGGTGGACTACCTTATTTAACTCAATGAAGCATTTAGATTTGCTAACGAGTATGTATTATATGGAAGGAGTTCCCACTAAAGGGATTTGAAGGGTACTTAAGAAGGGTAAAAAGGAAATTTTTAGAAAAATCAGGTTTTAGATTAAGGGGTTAAATAGAAGCATGAGACTCGTAGAAAAACTCATTATTCATTTTTGCTATTATATCCTTGTATGCATGCGTGAGAGTTTTTTTAGCTTTGCATTCGGGAGAGATGGAAAAGTTCTTTCATGAAATCATTGCACAAATTGTGTTTAATAGTTCACCACACTGGGTGTAGGATAAAGTTAGGTATGAATTTATGGATGATATATATGTATATTATTATTATTTTTATATCAACTTCATGATGAAGGCATACTTTATTTATATAAATACCATTTGTGGAACCTTTTTGATTATCTTGATGAATGCTTATTGATTTCCATTTCTATATATTGAATTAATGATATGATAGTGAGGTTGATATGATTGATTTTTCTCGTAAATCGAGCTTCCATTTGGATTTTGTATTTTAGAGAAACCTATTTTTCTGTTTCACAAGAGTTAGCAACATGACTATTAAAAATAATAGTGAGAACCCATGATGCATGTAAAAACACACAACCATATATAAAACAAACCCAATATACACAATATATGTATACACGATGGCTATATACAAACCACGATGCAAAAAAATATGTATTTACTCAAACTAAATAATAAAAGACTAAATGAAAAGAAAACCCAATATACATAGTAAAACTAACACCATGGCTATGAATAAACCAAGATCTTAACACAATACTTGTAATTGGTCAAGAAGAACAATAAAAGAAAAAAATTAAAACAAACCCAATATACACAATAATTAAAATGCACCGTGGCTATGAATAAACCAAGATGTTAGAAAGTAATTTTAATTGTTTTAAGAATAACAACAATGTAACACAACAATAAATAAAGATAATTAAATATTCCCCTCATGTTTTCCATAGTGATGATTATGCAGATTTGGATGTCCTCAAGAAAGGATATGTGAAAGGGGATTGAATCGGACTAAAGAGTGGGGTCATGTGAAAGTCTATTCGGATCCTCATTGATGATTGATATGTGATTTATATGTTCATTGCTTCCAAGAAAGGATACATGCAAGGAAGATAATGGGAGATGATATTCCCCAAGCGAGGATACACACAAGGTTAGGAATTTTTGAAAATTGGTACATACAAGGGGGTAAGAGGATTGTCTCGAGAGTCATAATATAGTTTGAAATATAACTAGGATAGGAGTTAAAACTCAGATATTGTTGAAATGTGTGAATATTTACTGAGATTTTGAAATTTTTTGAATCTTTTGGGAGTTTGGGTGTTTTGAATGTTTTTAGATTTTTGATTGATTGAATGTTTTTAGATTTTTAATGTTTCAATTTTTTTATTTTTAATGCTTCATGTTTTTGGTTTTGAATGCTTGAATGATTTTGAATATTTATTGTTTCTATTGTTTTTAAATTTTGGACATTTTTAATTTTTTTGATGTTTTTACTCAATAAAGGGTGCACTATCTGAAACTATGTTCAAACAATTGTAAACATTTCATTCCATTGACAGAGTGTGGATGATATAGTTAGGATGTATGAAGCCTCCCTTGACTCCATGTACCTAATAAGATGTGAGGGCTCAACACTGAGAGCCAAGAAAGACATAAGACATACGAGAGAGTGATATGCAAATGAAGATGATAGATCTAGAGACACTAGGTTAATAATGGTAGATTTGGGAAAATGTGAATTATCTATAATTAAGATTGATTTACCGATTCTAAGATGATTTCATTTTATAGTTCGTGACTAGGATTAGACTCATATGTGTTCTAGTGTAAGGAATGGTTTCCTCTTTTAAAATGAGAAAATAAATTATTTTCTGGATTTTGTACGATTAAGGACTTTTGATTCAATTTTCTCAAGGATTTATGTTAATTGATTTATTTTTGAAATGATCCCCTACATTTTTACCAATATCACCAAGTAAGAGGTAAAGGTTTAAAACTAAAGATAAGATGAAGGAGAGTAAGGGAACATTTATCTTTTCCAAGTCTATCGTCACTAGTAAGAAGAGTGAGATCAACTATCAAAGAATGTGAAGGATGAAAGGTATAATGATTTTTATTATTTTGTATTTTTGATTAAATTTCCTTGTTTATGTAATGTGCTTATTTTGAAAAGACACTTTTCCTCCAAATGTTAGCCCCATGTGATTAGCAATATGCAAGGGTTCACCACCTTAGACCGAGATGGGCGTAAAAATTATTTGGGTAAATAAGTATAGTACTTTTTTGATAAAGAGATAACTTCTTTTAAATGAGAATTTTCCACCTATAAGATTATAGAATAGACTATATGTAAAACATCTGGAACAGAAGAATTCAAACTACGGATGTGATACATAATTCCACAAAAGAAAAATACTAACCTAAGACTTATATTTGAAGACTGTGAAGATATGATAATGAAATGATAAATACATCCGCTAATGGATAAAATAATTAAAATTGTTTATACATGTGGCCTCCTAGTGTGGAGAGTACTCCTAAATAAGACGTTTTTGATTCTTCATTTTTCTTTTTCAAATAATGCTATGGTGAGGGTTTCATATGCCATATCTTTTTTTGCTTTTTTCAATTTTAATTTTTTTGATTTTTGTGGATGATGGTTTCCACATTTTTAGACTTATCATTGTGGATGAGGTCCATGTTTTTAAATTTTTATTGGTCTTGATGTATGATATTTTGGCATATGAGGTAAATGATTATGTGATTCAAAGAGTAGGTTTATATCAGCCATATCGTGAAAGATGAAATGTGTGGATAAATTTAATGTGTAAATTTAATTTTAGAGGTCATACTTCCCAATACCTTATTTAATTATATCCAATGTAGCTGAGGAAGAAGACATTGATGAAGTAGAATATATAAATGACTAGGGTATGAAAAGAATACCAACAAAAATGCTTTTCTCATATGTGAATGGAATAATGTAGTGAGTGTAGGAATGATTTTTATATGGGCCTTTAAGGCATATTAATGATTCGTAGTTTTTATATTTAATGTATCTCTATTTTCTCGTAAGATTTTTTTTGATTTTATGATTAGTGATGAATTCTTCAATGCATTTTGAATTGTTATTTATGATGTTATATTTCAATAGGTCATGAGGAAAAATGATGGGATTAAATGATTGCTTGAATAAATATTCATGATTAATTCTTGAAATGGGTTTGTGATGATACCCTTAGGAATACACACCTAGTGGCAATAAACATGTAAGTATCTATTGAAACATAGGTATCTTCTTTGACTATTTGACAATGTCATGAGAGACAAATAATGAATTTACATTAGATGGATATTGTGAAACAGTTGTAGACTTAGGATTGGATGTTTGAGGTGTTGTGGATGGTGTCTAAAATAGTTTTGTAGTGTTTCTACCACAAGGCTAGGGGTGTTGATTTTGATTGTATCCCTAGTGCTAAGCGTAGGATCTAACAATGAAAGGAAAAATTAAGCTCAACATTGTTTGATGATTGAACCTTATCTTTATATTTTTCATGAATATCATATGAATGGGAGCGACCCTTAATCGATTACAATTATTCATTTGGTGTGGTTAGATTAGAAGTTTCTTCCATTTCAATGTCTCCATTTTCGTGGAAAGCTTGGATGCAATGATGAATATTTGAACAATGATCTATAGAATGGACGTGGATGCACTTATATTCACAATATTCATTTTATTTATACAACGTGGGTTTTGGTTTGCCTTCTTCAAAGGGTATTATAATTGGATAGGTGACCATTTTAGCAAGTGCTAATTTTTGGAATACACTACACAAAATTTCTTCAAGAGTTGTGAATTGTCTTCATTTGACTTCATGTGGAGTAGTTTCTTTACTATATATTATGATTTGTTATTTTCTTGATTTTCATTTACTTGGGAAGCCATAAGACTTTTTTTTTTGACATCTTAAGATTTTTTTCTAATAAATCCTTGTTTGATGTGTTGTGTGAGCTCACAATTTTCCTAAATTTAAAAATGAAATAAAAATGTGGTTTTTGATATTGACAATTCTTATTCAGAAATATTTCTATGATATGAATTCGGTTTGGTTGATTTTCTTAAACTTAGATAAATTGAATATCTAAAATTATAATACTTCGATTAGGTAGGATTGATATTCTTAAATTTAGAAAAGTGAATGTCCAAAATATATTCTTAAATTTAGAAATCCCATACAATAGAGCAATAACACATGCATTGATACATAAATTCAAATAGAAATATAGTAGCATGTGTACTGATGTTATAATTTTCTCGTTCATTTCAAATTAATGAGTTGGATACTAAAGAAATCTAAATAACTCAGAACATGAAGGGTTTATGGTACCTCGAATGCATGATGTGGATGAACATGCACAAAGTAATTGATCCTCACCGTAACTTGATAGACATACGAATAAGAGTGACTAAAAAGGATATTGATTAGATAATTTATGTGGGGGATTCCTTAAATATCCGGGCTATAAAAATGTTACCTTCCTTTCATGGATGTCAACACTGTTTTAAATAAAGTGAAATAAAGGATGGACAATCTAATAGCATGCGGAGACTGATAAATAACAGAATCTAAAAGTGATAAAGATGTATGAAAGTAATGATTGAAGCAACTAAAATGTAAATTAACTTATATCAAATGGGTCAATGATGACCCAATCTACATAGAGGTTAGTTGATGATGACCTAAGTATATGGATCTTAATAACAATATAGATATGGATACTTGTTATAAAAAAATCACATCACTCCTAAATGAGTTCTATAGATCTACTTTTTTAAGGCGAGTCATTTGGTGTGATCTGCATAACATTGAACTTTCCCCAAGGTGTGGGACCTTGTAAATGGAAAAGCTCTCCAGATTAAAGGCTGGTTCCTATTCCTCTGTTTAGGTGCATGCATGAGAACTTGCAGAGGGTCTATCTCTATACCTAATCTAAAATTACCAAGAGGATAGGGATAAAAGGAATGCAGGAAATCAAAACTAAGTTATAAGGTGATGCACCAAAGGAATGATGAACATTTGTTTTGCTAATAGACACAAACCAACAAAATGCATACAATAACCAAACACAGATAACCAGATCTATAATGAAAGACCAGATGAAAGCAAAAGAGACAAGAAAGGATCTAAAATTGATCGCAGATGTGTTTTATTGATTTACTGATTGATACAATACAAGATACAAAGTCGCCAAAAGGTAGAAAACGTGTTACAGTCTAGTGGAAGTTCTAAAACTCCACAAGTTATTTTATCGAGAAGAAAAGGGGATCCTGAAAAATTGAAGAATGTCCAACCCTTTACAATGAGTCTCGACCCGGTATTTGTAGACTCGGTCAGAGAGAAGAAAGAGAGAGAAGTGGGAAAATCAGGTTTAAGCTCAACCACTACTATTAATTCCTCCGAAAAAATATGCCCCCTAATCTATCTTGACTATATTAATCTTTGGTTTGGTGCCTTGAAAGAAGAGGAAACAGTGGAATAGATCAAATCTGATCTGGTTGTTGAGGTAAGAAGATCCTGCATTAAATGCCTAAAGACATTTTCTCCATTTTACACCTACCAGGGCCTGAAAAAATGATTTTTATCTTTCCATGGCATAGAAGACGTCAAGACGCTTTCATTGGTATAAGATTTGCAATATTTTGAGGCTTGAGTCCAAAGATACGACCCTTCGAAGTTTATATCGAGTCAATACAAATGGGTGGGAAAATGGTTTGAAAAATGGGTCTCTTGTTTTTAATATGGGGCATGTGGCATCTAGATTAGGGAAAAACTAGGTTTGTGGGTCCATGATTTATCTTTTTCCCCCTTTTCACAAAAATGCATAACTTAGAAAACTCCCATGGCCTTGACACTCCGCTTGGACACGTGGCACCCTTTGGTTAGCTGGGAGATGCGCTTCAATTTTTACCTCTGTGCCTTTTGACAAAAGGAAAATTTTCACCTTTTCCTCCGACTCCCGCTTTGACTTTGACTTGGGATCAAATGTTGATTTTTTCCTTTCGGTAGAGTTGTGGCCCAATTTGTAACTTTTACACCTTTTGGAATAAAAAGAGGAAAAAAACCAACTTTCCCTCAATGGCCTACTTTAGCACTACTAGTTTAGGCTTGCCACGTGGCATTTCCTCCACTGCTTGCCCTATTTCTATGCTTTTGGCCAAGTCTTTTGCTTGGCGGGGTCACATCTCTTGACCTCAAACATGTGGCAGTCTGGCACTCGTTTGCATACCCTCTCTCTATTCAGTCCATGAATCAACGCCATTTAGACACTTGGCATCCTCCGTAGGTCTGTGGACTTTTCAATGGTCCCTTTTATCCTTTTTCGGGGTTGGGGCCACGTGGAGAGTTCACGCTCATTTGGATTTCTACCTTTGGACCAACTCTTAGAGATGCGCCAAGCTGACACTTGGCGACCTCTGCTTGCACTTTATACTTAGTTATTTTTTTAGATCCACCTTGGCTTCCTTTTGACTCTTTTTCCCATTTGACCTTTCCTCCACTCCGGCCTGGGACATGTGGAGATGTGGCACTTGTTTGAGCCTCCCTTTATAAATTCATCTTTGGAGAAGCATCGTTAGGACATGTGGTTATCTCCACTACTCTTCCATACTTAGTCGATTTTAGACTCTTTCCCGAACTGTCTCGAGCCCGAAAAACTTCAAAACTTCACCATTTTTTCCCCTTCTTGCTCTTGGTTCCTCTATGACACTACCCCTTCTTTTCTAACCCTGCTATTCCATTATTGAGTCTACCTGTAACTTGAAAAATGGATTTAAGACATGGAAATGGCTTGACAGAGTCATTTCTTTTACATAGGGTCATTTAGTCTTTCTCAGCCCTTGCCACTCCATTGTCGAGACCTTCTGTGACCTATTTACAATATTTGAATGAGTTTTCTTAGGTTATTTCTATGCAGGGTTGTGGCTGATCCAATATTTTTTTGGGGGCGAAATATGGATAACAATTTGGGGACTTACGGGGGTATCTACCAAATACATGAAAAGACCAATTTCCTTGTCATATCGATTGGACATGGACTTGAGAATGATGGTCCGATCTTGATTCTACCTCGATTCACAAGCCCGACTATTTGTAATCTAAGTTTTCATATGAAATCTCAAAAAAAGGTTTCTGAGAGTAGAAAAATGTTTTGACTCGGGGCTTCATTTGTCTCTTTGAATGGACTGCATAAGAGCAAAAAAACAACACCATAACTATATACAAAATTTAAAATCATACATGCTCCAAATAGAACATGTAGAGTGTGCAAAGCACTTAGGAGAAAAGTAACCTAAACTACAACAAAAAAATGTACACAAGTACTTAGATGAATGAGAAACTAAACTAATATGTATAGGGTGAGAAATTCCCTTTTAGTAGCAGTGCTTAAGATAGATTCCATTCACTGGAATCTGTAACTCTTCACCCTCCAATGTAGACAATTGGAAAGCATTGCTACTTTTACATTTTGTGACCATGTAAGGGCCACTCCAAATGGCATCAAACTTGGAATGCCTTCCTGGTTTTTCTCGATCTGCATCCCATTTCAAGACTAGGTCTCCTTCCTAGAAGGTCCTGGCTCTTACCTTCTTGTCAAAGCATCTCTTGATTGTGGCCTAATCCTTCTCTATTGTTTGAAGAGCGTGTTCTCTGGCTTCTTCCAACTCCATCAGCTCTGCATACCTAGCCTCCATTGGTTCAAACTTAGACATCTCCAGCTACTTCATGAGTTCCAATGTTGGCAACTCAAGTGATATAGGAAACAATTCCTCTTTCCCATAGAAAAGTTTGAATGGAGAGCTTCTTGTAGATCTCTTGGGTGTTGTCCTATCAGCCCATAAGGATGATTTGAGTTTTGTGTGCTAGGTTCTCTAATTTTCATCTAGATTTCTTCTGATAATCTTCAGCAGGTTCTTGTTTGTAGACTCTGCTTGGCCATTACCCTGAGGGTAATAGTTTGATGAAGTGCTTAGGTAAATTCCATTCCTGATGGCCCATCCTGTGATTTTGGAACCGATGAATGCCAATGCATTGTCTGATATAATGGTGGTGGCACTCCAAATCTGGTCACTATCCCTTTGTAGAAGTCTAATATGTTGGACTCATTAGCTTCTTTGAGTGCCACTACCTCGGTCCACTTGGTAAAATAGTCTGTTGCCATCAGAATCCACTTGTGGCCTTGGCTCAAATTTGGATTGATGACCCCGATGAAATCCAACCCCCATTGCATGAATGGTTGGTCAACTGAAATGGGGTGCAATGGGAGTGTTGTTAGCCTCTCTTTTCCTCTGAAGAACACATAGTTCCTACACCTTTTGATCCATGCATAGCAGTCACTAAACACCCTGGGCCAATAATAACCCGCCTTCATGATCTTGAGTGTTGTCACCTATGGAGAAAAATGGCCTCCAGCTACTTCATCATGGAACTCTTGTAGCACTTTCTCAACCTAATTTGTCCCAATGCACCTTAACAAGATGCCATTGATGTCCCTTTTGAACAAGACGCCATCAATAAGTACATATGGGATGGCTTGTAGTCTTAAGTGCCTCCTTTTTGTTTTATTCATTTCTGGAGGACACATGCCTGTTTGAAGAAAGTGCACCATGTTCTGAGTCTAACAAGGAGTGGGCACACCCTCACTTTCTTCCTCCTAACTATCCTATAGGACCGAACAACTTATTCTTGTCGACTTGAGGTCAGATGCTCACACAATCCCTTCCCATGGACCAGCTTGGTGACCTTTATCTCAATGTCATACTCCATGACACGAGTGATCCACCCTGCACGCTTTTCGTTCAAATCCTTGCTGAGAAGGAAGTCTTTAACCCCTGCATGGGAGACCAACAGTTGGATTTTTTTGTTCAAAACCAAATGCTTAAACTTATTCAATCCTCTAATCACTTCCATGGCATGCTTCTTAATGAAGGAGTATCTCACTTCATAATCTTCCAAACTCGGCTAAAGAAAGAAATTGGCTACTCTGTGTCTTCTTTGTTCTACTATACTAGGATTGTAGAAATTGTGTCACTACCACCAAAGGCGTATAATATGAAGTCCTTAGAAAAATCTGGATTCACGAGAGTTAGGGCTTGTGATATGGCTTCTTTGATAGCCTCAAAACTTGATTTTCCTTCAGTGGTCACCTAAATGCCAAACTCTTCTTTAACATCAATGTTATTGGCTTGACCAGGGAAGAAAAGTTTGGTACGAACCTGTAGACAAAATTGATTTTTCCTAAGAAGCTTTGAAGAGCCTTCTTGTGGCTTGGCAATGGCAATGCTCTTATAGCTTCAACTCTTTTTGGGTCAATTGCCAAACCTTCCTTTGACACAATGTGGCCTAGAAGCCTACCCTCATGGGCCAAGAAAATGCATTTTTTGGGGTTCAATGATACCCCAAATCTCCTACACCTTTGGAACACCTGCCTGAGGTGGAAAAGGTGGTCTGCGGCATTTCTAGAGAACATAGTAATGTCGTCCAGGTAGATCAATACTATTTTGTTGATCAGCCCTTTGAATGCCATATCCATTGCCCTTTGGAAAGTGGCTTTGACATTAGACAATCCAAATGGAATTTTTTTGTAGGCATAGGTGCCCCATTTGGTGGTGAAAGTAGTTTTGAACTGATCATCTTCCTTCACCATGATCTGGTTGTACCCCGAGTAGCCATCTAGGAGAGAGAATCTCTTTGATCCAGACACCACTTGCAAAATTTGCTCCATTGAGGGAAGTGGATAGTGGTCCTTGAGGGATGCTCTGTTCAAGTCACGAAAGTCAACACACAACCTAATCTCTCCACTCTTCTTCCTGACTAGGACCAAATTTGTGACCCATCTTGAGTGTTTGATTGGAAATATGATACTTTCCTCTATTAGCTTGTTCAGCTCTTTCTTCATCAGAGGCTCAATATGTGGATTGACTGGTCTCTGCTTTTCTGATGGCCTTAGCAACTGGATCTAATTCGATTATGTGTTGTGCCAAATTTGGATTGAACCCTTTGAGGTCCTCATAGCTCCAAGAAAATACGTCTAGAAAATCTTGGCGAGTTGTACGAATTCATACCTTTCTTGCTCGGTGGCCACTTTGCCAATTTGAAGCATTTTGCCTTCTCTAACTAGAATTGGCTCTGAATCTTCTCCCTTGATCTATATATTAGCCTTTTCTTTTCGAAACTGATCATTGGGGTTGAATATAGACTCCAATGTCACCAAACCCTTGGGAAGATTGTTTGAAGGAAGTTACACTACTTGATCCCCATCTTCTTTGTTCTAACCTGCTTTGATTTCTAGCTGAGAATTATGCCTCTTCTTGTAAAAAATTGATGATTTTCTGATCATCTTTGAACACTTGCTAGCATGTGTTGTTTTCTGGCACTACTGGTCTCACAATCACATGGATATGTGGATGTCCTTTTTCCTTCTTGATGTTGTCAACCACATCAAATGTTTCTCCCACTGCTACAAGCCTATCAACAGCTTCATTTTCTTTTATGGGTATGGACACAATATTGAAGGCTTCGATATCCTTGATGAGATCCCATAACCTACTCTTGTAACATCTAAGTAGGTCATTCTCGACAGCATTATGTCCTTTGAATTGATTGGCAAACAGTTCACTATCACCAAACACTTGCAAGTTCTTGATTCCTCGTCTTTTGGCCCAATGCAATCCATGGACCAAAGCCTCATATTTTGCAGTGTTATTTGAGTAGTAAAACTGAAATCTAAAGGCCAAAAAGAACCTTATACCTTAGGGGGACATAATCATAGCTCCTCCCCTAGCTCCTTGTCTGCTCCTTGAACCATCAAAGAACAACTTCCACACTTCATTGTCATCTTTGTGTTCTAGCTTGATGATGTCAGGAAGAGGATGATTCTCCTCATGCGCAGCAATAGACCCCTAGTTCAGATTCTTCCATCTCCTTATAGGGATCAAAATCATGTCTTTTGACTTCCCATTCATCAAGGGTCAAGTCCAGGATACACCCCACCTTGGTATCTACTTCAGAAGTGCTTAGGAGGTCCTCCTGATCAAAATCTGAACAATTTGCATTGATTGGGCTTGGTACATAAGACTCAATGTGATAGTCTACTATGGGCTCAGATCTGATTGTGGCCTTCACTCCATACCTTGTTCTAAAGAGCATATGTGACCAGTCAGTAGACAAGTAGCCTCCAATTTTGGCAGTGAAGTCCCTAGACAAACACAACACAAAATGTGGTGGCAAGTCTATGACTGACACGTTCTGCAATACAGTCACATTAGGGCAGGCATGTAGAGTGAGACTCAGATCCTTGATGATTCCAATAGTGGTCACTACTGTCCCATCTAATTGTACTACTCCTTTAGAGATGACTTCATACTAGAGACCCAGTTGATCAGCTATTTGTTTGGGCATTACGAACTACTTGCCCCTGAATCGATCATGCAATTGTGCACCAATTTATCTCCAATGATTAATGAAACATAAAATGGAGGAGGCTTTAGATTCTTACCTCATTGTTCTTCATGGTTTCTCTCAGGTTGAGCCACATTGGTAAGCACTTTCTCTTATTGGCTAGGGGTTAAATTTGAACTTGACCAATTTTGCATGGTACTCTGCAATAGATCCCTCTTCCCTGGAATGTCCAGTGACTCCCATAGTGAAATGTTCACACTTGTCCTCTTCATCTACTCAATGATATTAAATGGACTATCTTTCTGTTGCTCCTTCCCGACATGTTTTTTTCTTACATGTGGGTTGTCACAACCGGTGCCTGAATAGGTCTAGAAGGTGGCTTGATTTAACTCTCACACATTAGGAGTTATATTTTGATTCCTAATACCTTATGGAGCAATAGAGGGTTGAAGATCACTTGAGCTTGGTGAATTCCCTTCTCTAATAATTCTCCTCTTAGATTGTGTATTGACAACTATACTTTGAGAAGGAGTTTGATTCATTCCAAAAAAGTCTTCAGCCTACCAATTGACAAGCATAGTTTCATTTGGGGGGCCCTCTTCTGAGATCCATGCTACTGACTTTCTTTATGGCTAGGTTCTTGTGACACACCAATGGTTTGCACCATTAGAGCCTGATTTAATGCACCATTAAAGCACATTGACTGATTATGTGGTTGATTACATGGGAAACACCATTCATAATCTTGTGCCATTTTATTATGTGTTGGAATCAATGCCCTTGATGTTGAAGTTGTGTTTGGGTCATATGACCTGAAAGGTCTAGCAACTTGAGGTATCCATTGGTGTTGACTTTGATTTAAATCCTGGGCTAGTGGTATACTTTGTTGATACGGGGTTCTAGCCGATATTGAGCTTGGGGCTGATATGACCTAGAACTCTGAGCGTGCTATCTCTTGATGGTTACTAGCTCATTTCCCAAGTTTTACAGTTTTTTCATAACTTCCTGAAGCTCCTTTGAGGTGTTAGATGATGAAGTGGAGGCTTCATTTGAAATTTGATTCCTAGGCGTGGGTATATGAGCTAATGCGGCATTTGGTTTGTACACTGGGTTTCCTAACACAGGGTATAGAGGCATGGATGGCCTAGGAGAAAGTTTTCCAACCTGAATTAAATGATTCTCAGCTCCTATGGAAAGGCTATAGGCTACAGGTAAGGTTGTGCCCCCCATTGACTGAATCATCAAAGAAATATCATAATTTAAATCCCTAAGAAAGTATAAGAAGGCACCTTCATTAGTGGGATGTAATCTGTTGGAATCTTGTCCCAGGTCCATTGAAATATGAGGTTGAAATCCGTTAGTTACTCGTTTGGAGCTCTCTTGATTGTTGTCAGCTACTCCAGCAAGGATAGGTTATCTCCCTTTTCTCCAAACTGGTTGTGAAGAGCATGTATAGCTGGTTCCAATTTCAAATAGAGCCTACTTCAAGGCTCTTGAACCATTGTGAAGCTTTACCTTTGAGTGAAGAGGCTAGCAACTTAACTGTAATATCCATCTCATGGATCTCATGGATTGTACAGACATTTGTAATATCTTGGACATGGTCACCAGGAGAAGTCTAGTTTTCCCCAGTGAAATATGGGATGCTCTTTAATGCTACTATCGATCTGGATTTTGTGCATTCAGAGTGAGTGGGATACTACCAGTGAAATTGACATAAGGATTTGGTTGAGCCATCCTGATTGGCCCGAGCACCCTTCTTGATTGAAATAACGGCCTACTAGGAGGAGGTATCGATAAGGCTATGTTTAGTGGAGATAGAGACCTCTGGGATCTTCTTTCTCTTCTCCCTCTATCTAGGGATAAGTATAGATAGAAAAATTATCCCTCTTCTCTGGTTCTTGACTGTGTTTGTATTCTTCTCATGAACTTTGCAAGCTTGGACTGCTGAAACCAAAGTGGATTTTGTTCCTTTTGGTGTCACCAGATGTGTAATTCTTAAAAGCTTTTTAAAATCCAGAATTGCAACAAGTGCACATCAACCTTATTGTAATAAAGATGGAGAATTCTTGTCCCACCAGGTGTGTGTCAAAACTATTAGCACAAAATCACAAAGCACCCCTAAATGAGTTCTATAGATCTACTTTTCTAAGGTAGAGTCATTTGGTGTGATCCACATAACATTGAACTTTCCCCAAGGTTTAGGACCTTGCAAATGGAAAAGCTCTCCAGATTAAAAGTTGGTTCCTATCCCTCTATTTAGGTGCATGTGTGAGAACTTGTAGAGGGTCTATCGCTATACCTAATCTAAAATTACCCAGAGGACAGGGATAAAAGGAATGTGGGAAATAAAAAATAAGCTATAAGGTGATGCACCAAAGGAATGATGAACATTTATTTTTCTAATAGACACAAACCAACAAAATGCATATAATAACCAAACACAGATAACCAAATCTATAATGAAAGACCAAATGAAAGCAAAAGAGACAAGAAAGGATCTAAAATCGATCATAGACGTGTTTTATTACTCTGTAGATTGATACAATACATTACAAAGTGGCCAAAAGGTAGAAAACGTATTACAGTCTAGTGGAAGGTCTGAAAACTCCATGAGTTCTTTTTCCAGAAGAAAAGGGGAGCCTGCAAAATAGAAGAATGTCCAACCCTTTACAATGAGTCCCGACCCAGTATTTGTAGACTCAATCAAAGAGAAGAAATAGAGAGAAGTGGGAAAAGTAGGTTGAAGCTCAACCACTGCTGTTAATGCCTTTGACAAAATCTTTCCCCAAATCTGTCTTGACTGTATCAATCTTTGGTTTGGCACCTTCAAGGAAGAGGAAACGACGGAACAAATTGAATCTGATCTGGTTGTTGAGGAAAGAAGATCCTGCGCATTAATGACCCAAAGATATTTTATCCATTTACACCTACCAGGGCCTGAAAAAATGATTTTTTTAATCTTTCCATGGTGTAGAGGACGTCAAGATGATTCCATTAGTATAAGATTTGCATTATTTTGAGCCCTGAGTTGAAAGATATGCCCCTTTGAAGTTTGTATCGAGTCCATACAAATGGGTGGGAAAACAATTTAAAAATGTCTCTTTTTATTAATATGGGGCACATGATAGCTAGATTATGAAAAAATCATGTTTGTGGGTCTGTGATTTATCTTTTTCTCTCTTTTCCACAAAAAAATGTAAAACTAAAAAAACTACCACGGCCCCAAAGCTCTGCTTGGACACGTGGCACCCTTTGGTTGGCTAGGGAAAAGCGCTTCAATTTTTACCTCTGTTCCTTTTGACAAAAGGAAAATTTTAACCATTTCCTCGAACTCCTGCTTTGACCTTGACTCAAAGTTGAAACACTAACTTTTTCCTTTGGCGAGTTGTGGCCCAATTCGTAACTTTTACACCTTTTGGAATAACAAAGGGGCAAAAACCAACTTTCCCCCTGATGGCCCCCTTTAGCATTGCTATTTTAGGCTTGCCATGTGGCGTTTCCTCCGCCACATGCCCAATTTCTATGATTTTGGCCAAGTATTTTGCTTGGAATGGTCACATCTCTTTACTTGGGACACGTAGCGATCCGGCACTCCTTTGGAGACCCTCTCTCTATTTAATCCTTGAATCAATGCCATTTAGACACTTGGTAGCCTCCGTAGGTCTGTGTACTTTTCAATGGTCCCTTTTATCCTTTTTGGGCCTAGGGCCACATGGAGAGTTTGCGCTCATTTGGATCTCTCGCTTTGGACCAACTCTTAGAGATGCACCAAGTGACACTTGGTGAGCTCCTCTTGCAGCTTTATACTTATCCATTTTTTTAGACCTACCTTGGTTGCATTTTTACTTTTCTCGACCATTTGACCTTGCCTCCTCTCTAGTGTGGGACACGTGGAGATGCGGCGCTTGTTTGATCCTCCCTTTATGGATTCATCTTTGGAGAAGCATCGTTAGGACACATGGCTCACTTCAATGCTCTTCCATACTTATTCGATTTTGGACTCTTTCTGAATGATCTCGATCCCAAAAACTTTGAAACTTCACCATTCTTCCCCTCCTTGCTCCTAATTTTTGTGGTAGTACTTCCCCCTCCCATTGCTCTACCCATAATTGAAAATGGATTTAACACATGGAAATGGCTTGATAGAGTTAATTCTTTTGCATAGGGTCATCTAGTCTTTCTCATTCCCGCCACTCCATTATTGAGTCCTTATTGACCATTTACAAGATCTGAATGTTTTCTTCATCCCATTTGAGAACAAATTCCCTCTTGAAATGCACATGGAATGCCTTGATCAGATTTAATTTGGCTTAACTCCATGAGTTCAGCAAACCTTTTCTTCTCCCGAGAGGATCACTGCCTTCTATAACTTCAAGTTGATGAGCTAACTCCAAAGAAGGTAACTCCAATGAGAGTGGGAGTTTTGCCTCTCTTCCATATACAAGAACAAAAGGAGAATTTCCGATGGCCCTTTTAGGTGTGATCCGATCTGCCCATAAGGTAGTCTTAAGCTGTGTATGCCAAGTCCTCTTGTTAGTCTCCATTGTGCGCTTAATAATCCTTATGAGGTTTTTGTTGCTAGACTCAGCCAATCCGTTTCCTTGAGGATAGTAATTGGATGAAGTTTTGAGGTATACCCCATTTTTAACAGCCCATTCACTCAATTTCATACCAAGAAAAGCTAGCGCATTGTCTGAAATGACTGTAAATGGAACACCAAACCTCGTCATTATACCCTCCAAAAAATCTAGAACTGCCTTTTCATTGCTCTCTTTTAATGCTACCGCCTCTGTCCATCGAGTAAAATAGTCTGTTGCGGTAAGGACCCACTTATGTCCGTCACTGGATGGAGGATTAATCATTCCGATGAAGTCCAACCCCCATTGAACAAAGGGTTGATCCACTTGAATTGGATGCAATGGAAGAGCTTGCTTACCTGTGAAAAAGGCACATTCTTTGCATTTCCTTACCCAAAGATGGGCATCCTTGAATAAATCTGGCCAATAGTAGCCAGCTCGCATGATCTTGGTAGCTGTTGTTCGTGCGGAATAATGTCCTCCAGATAGGCCATTATGAAATTCTTCTAGTATCTTACTTACTTGTTCTAGTCCTATGCACCGAAGGAGAACGCCATTCAAATCTTTTCGAAAGAGAATGCTATCTACCAAAACATATGGGATAGATTGAAGATGGAAAGTTCGTCTTTGGTTTTTATCCATGTTTGCGGGTATGCTCCTGAGAAGATGAAATTCTTCATTTTGGATAACCAATCAGCTTGATCAACATCCTCATCAGTATTTAGGAGTGTCACGTCCTCATTACTTTTTGATTCCATGTCTGCATTGCAAGTTGCTGACATAAACCCTTACCTCTGACAAGTTTAGTGACTTTGATGTGCACGTCATACTCCATTACCTTCGTGATCCATCCAGCACGCTTTTCATTCATTTCTTTGTTCAACAAAAACTCCTTGACACCTGGATGAGACACCATCAGATGAATCTTGTTGTTGGACAACATGTGCTTGAATTTCTTCAAAGCTCGAATAACCGCAAAGACTTTCTTTTCAATGAATGAGTATTTGAACTCGTAGTCTTTGAGGGATTAACTGAAGAAAGTAATTGGTTGCTCCATCAGGTTGTTGTTTTGTTGGGTGAGGATCCCTGAAATGCTCTCTTGACCTGCAAAAGCATAAAGGATAAAATCTTTGTCAAACCTGGGGTTCACAAGCGTGGGAGCTTGAGAAATGGCTGTTTTGATGGCTTCAAAGCTTTCTCGTCCTTCCTTTGTCCATGAGAATGGCATGTTTTTCTTTAGCATGGCTGTCAGTGGTTTAGCCAATGTCGCGAATTGAGGGATGAATCTCCGCACGAAATTTATGGTTCCCAGAAAACTCTGGAGGCCCTTCTTGTGACTTGGGAGAGATAAGGACATAATTGAATGAATCCTGGCTGGATCGATTGATAATCCTTCTGCTGAAACCACATGCCCCAACAATTTTCCCTCATGCACTGCAAAAATACATTTCTTGGGGTTAAGTGAAACCCCAAATTCCCTACACCTTTGGAAAACTTTCCTTAGATGCGTGATGTGATCTTCTGCATGCTTAGAGTATACAGTTATATCATCAAGGTAAACTAAAATAATATCGTTGATTAGTCCCTTAAATGCCATGTCCATGGCTCTTTGGAAAGTAGCCCGGCATTGGACAATCCGAATGGCATTTTATTGTAGGCATACGTGCCCCACTTGGTAGTGAAAGCCGTTTTGAATTGGTCGGATTCTTGGACTAGGATTTGATTGTAACCTGAATATCCATCGAGCAAAGAAAATCTTTGAGCTCCTACCACCGTTTGAAGGATCTGCTCCATCGATGGAAGAGGATAATGGTCTTTTAATGATGCACGATTCAAATCCCTGAAATCTACGCATAACCGGATCTCTCCGTTCTTCTTCCTCACGGGCACCAAATTGGCTACCCATGAGGAATGCTTGATGGGAAAAATTATACAGGCCTCGATGAGCTTGGTTAGCTCCTTTCTCATTAGTGGCTCAATTTTGGGATTAATTGGTCTCTTTTACGAACCCAATGGCTTAGCATTAGGATCCGTTCGATGGTATGTTGTGCTTGAGACTGGATCAAAACCATGCAGATCTTTATAGCTCCATGCAAAGATGTCATGATACTCTTGACAAAGTTTGATGAAAGCTTCTTTCTCTCCAGAAGTACACACTTTTCCGATCTTAAGAAATTTTTCATTTGATACTTCAACTTCCTCAAAATATTCTTCTCTGACCACCATGTTAGGGCTTTGTCTTGTGGCTTGGTCATCTGAATTGAAAATGGATTCCAAAGTGACTAAACCTTTTGGTAACTTGTTGCTTTTCAATTGAATAATTTGCTCACCATATGACTCCTGTAACTTATCTTGATTCTTTGTAGCAAACTCCGCCTCTTCTTGTAGGAAGAGGACAATTTGTTTGTCACTATCAAACACTTGCCAACTACTCACATTATCAGGGACTGCTGGTCGAACCACCATTTTAACAAATTGCTGCCCTTCTTTCATGATATCAACTGGTATGTTGTATTGTGAACCAATTGTAGCAAGCCTATCTGCATCTTGATTTTGATTTCTAGGGATTGCATGGATTCCAAAAGCTTCAAAATCTTCAATCAGGTCCCAGACTCGATTCTTATATGATCTTAAAAGATCATTTTTGGATGCACTACGTGCCAAAACTTGATGAACAACTAACTCACTATCTCCAAAATAGTAGGCCTTGATTCCCTTCCTTTGGGCTAGCTGAATTCCTTGCACAAGAGCCTCGTATTCAGCAACATTGTTAGTGCAACTGAACTGCAACCGGAAAGATGAGAAGTACTTATCTCCCTCTGGAGAAATTAACATAACACCAGCACCGGATCCATTCTTACTTCTTGAGCCATCGAAGAACAATTTCCATAGTCCTTTAGAATCACTTGGTGTTTTGACAAGTTGTGGTATGATCGTATCTTCTTCATGGATACAGTAAGTACCTAATCCTGTTTCTTCCAAGACCAACAAACCAGCTTCTTCTTCTTCTAATACATCAGCGTAGGGATCATACTTGATGATCTCTACTTACTTCATCTAGCAAAGTATCAGGGACTTCTTCAACAAGGGTGGTTGGTTCATGATCGGCATCTTCCTCTTCGGGATCACCGATGGTGTAATTTCCATTTATGGGACTAGCAGTGTAGGGTTCTACATGATTATGGCAGATTGGTTCTGCCCTTATAGTTACTTTGGTTCCATATCGAGTCCTGAGAATCATATGTGACCAATCGGCTGATAGGTAACCGCCCATCTTGGCAGTGAAATCCCGTGATAGGCAGATGGCAAAGAGAGGAGGGAGATCAATGACCGATATGTCTTGGGTGAATGAAAACTTGGGCATGCATGAATGGTAAGTTGAAGTCCTTTGATAACCCCAATAGTCTTAACAGCTTGTGCCATCCAGCTGAACAACCCCTCTTGTAACTAGCGCATATTGTATGCCTAGTACATCTACAATTTGTTTAGGCATGATAGAGCTACTGGCACCAGAATCGATCATGCAATTATGTACCAGGTGGTCACCAATGATCAGGGAAATGTAGAATGGCGGTGGTTTGTTTGCCATAGGAATGATTTTCCCTTCCGGTTGACACAAATTTGTAGCATTTGTCACTCCATGGCTTGGTGATCCATTGGTTGTACTAAAATTGTTCAGAGCTTCTCGCAACAGGTTTCTTTGGGAAGGGATCGAGAGTGCGTCCCACATGGTAACGCTCAGATTGGTTTTCTTCATTTGTTCTACTATGCTGAAGGGAATTGCTCCAACTTTGATGACACTTTTTTGGGCATTGGGGTCCTCCTTTGGAAAATGTTTGTTGGGTACCGTGATGCCTGGAGAACCATCTTTCCCTGCGGTGTGGCTAGCCGGTGTTTCTGGTGATTTCTTTCCCACATTTTTATCAACTTGCCATTTGAAACCCAGGTTGAGAAGTGGATGCTAGATCAGCTTCGAGAGGTTGAGGCTCCATTGCTCTCTTTTTGGAATGAGTGTTTGCTGCCACTGATGAAGAATCTATATTCAATCCGCAAAAATCTTCTTCTTGCCAGTTTAGCAAAGTGGATTCTTCAGGTGCCTGCGGTTGATCTGCTGCTTCTTGCGTAGATGAATTGTTTGTTAACTCTGAAGGGGCAGATACACTTTGAACCATAAGGGCCTGGCTAAGAACCCCATTGGGACAAAGATTTTGATTGTGAGGTTGAGAGCAAGGATAACACCATTCGTAGTCTTGAACTAGATTATTTTGAACAGGTACTATAGCTCTAGATGAGCTAGCTGCAAGAGGGTTCTGAAAGTTCAAGGGCCTGACATTTGCAACTTGACTTGTAGTTTGATTTTGAGGCTGATTGTTCCCTTGAAAAGGAGAACGGTTAGCTTGATACTGCTGATTTTGTGGCTGATACGGATGATTGTATTGAAATTGTTGCCTTTTGAGTGCAACGAGCTCATTTCCAAAATTTTACGGTGTGAATTGACTTCAAATAGATTATTTGAAGAGGCGGGGAAGATTGAGATGGTTGCTTGGAGTCTACTAGGAATAGAGGAGCAATGATAGGCTGATGATTCGTAAGATCTGGAGAAAAGGGCATTGGTGGTCGTGGAGCTATCTTTCCAACCTGAATCAAAGAATTCTCTGCACTTATGGCAACTTCGTAAGCATCAGGAAGTGTAGTCCCTCCCATGGACTAGATCATAACTACTACATCACTATTCAAGGCTCATAAATAGTACAAGAATGCATTATGTGCAGAAGGCTTTACGAGCGCCGGAATCCTATTCCAAGTCCTGTGGAATCGGAAGTTGAAATCACTCATGTATTCTTGGGAAGCTCTCTTTATGGTAGTAAGTTGTTCCAAAAGTGATAGGTGATCACTTTTGTCTTCAAATTGTTTACATAGCTTTTCTCCCAACTCATCCCAAGTGGTTATAGTGCCAACACCTAACCCATGAAAACCATTGAAGTGCTTTTCCCTTGAAAGAGGTAGCAAGAAGTCTAACTGCAACGTTGTCTTCGGTGATATTATGTACTGCACAGATGCTGGCTACATCAAAGATATGCTCCACTGGAGTAACGTGAGTTTCCCCGTGTAGAAGGGTAAACTTTTGAGTGCCGCATAGCAGTATCGGGTCACGTTGAGCCAACATAAGAGGACTGCTTGCATTGAAAGGGGGAAAAACTTGGTTCCTCGCCATAGCAACGAAAGGTTGATTGTTCCTGGGTGGAGGAAATCTTCCATAAGGAGGAGTTGAATGACCCCTACTAGGTAAATCTGCAACTGGGGATGTGGAAATGCCTCTTCTTCTTCTCTTTGGAGGAGACAAGGAAAGTTCGATATGCTGATACTTTCCTTTCTTTGAAGAAGCTCTTGTCTGAATTCTTCGCATAAGTTACTGCACTGAGATTTGGAATCCAGAGATATAGAGTCGCCAGGTACTTTGACTTGTGTAAGTGAGAAGAGAAGTACCAACTCTCTCCCACCGGGCATGCGTGCAAAAAACTGTTGTGTGTGGTCGCACGGTGGCTTAAGATTTCCTGTTTGATAATGAGACACCTCTGAAAGATGGAACTCTAACTTCTATGATGTCCCACCGGGCGTGCAAAACTAAAAAAAGCGGTCATTAAGTTTCTGTTTGATAATCACCATCGACACCTCAAAAGATGGAACTCTAACTTCGTGATGTCCCACCAGTGCGTGCCAAAAATGCAGTCGCTTGGCACGCACCCCCGAATGGCCAGGATGTGAATAGGACATTCGGTGTGATTGGGACACATGGGATCACCTCTCAAGTTGTGGGACTTGGGCTCGAGGTGAACCTCCGGAGAAGGCCGGCTTCCTCTTCCTAAACTAAGTGTTGTACTACTCCTAGTGTAACAAAAATGATTATCTAGTCCTATGCTAACATTTTCATGGGGTTTTAGGGAAAGAGATTTACAGAAATGAAACTATACTAGGGATGGTGATGCACCAAATAAAGGGTGTCTTCAGACTCAGGAAGGGTTAATTTGAAGAGGGTGTGTGCACCACAGGTCAACTTCACCTACTGCAACTTAGAGAGGGTACAGGATACCACAAACTAAGAGACACGCGTTCCCTTTGTTAAACTTTATCAGGCCAGAAATATACCAGTTTCCCAGTGAAGAAGGATGAACTCAAGAAGGGTGAACAGACACCACAACTCAACTGCATGCAATACTTCACCACTCGATAAGCACAGAACTCCAAGAACCTGCAATAGAAACTTAAACTTGCACAGTGTACCTGCAAGTATGAGAAAGGCACAAAGAAGCATAAAAGGATGAAAGGACCGAGATTAGTCACAAAACACACACTTTTATTGCTTCAATAACATGCACAATGCATCATACATTCAGAAGAGGCAATAGTTGCCATTACAGTCTTGAAGAGGAGGCTTGAAAGTTCTCTCAACACACAAGAACAACTTGCAGAAGAGAGAGGATTCTTGAAAAGTATACACTCTTGCCTGAGATATCTAACTGTCCAACTTGTCTAAACTGTTGGAACCCTTTGAAATGAGCTTCCAACTTACATTTATAGAAGAATATGTGAGAAAGAAGAGGAAATGGTCATAATTACATTCCTAAAATGAAGGCCCATGATGTATTTATTACAGTTAGTTGAACCACCTGAGAAGGTTCCATCATGGGTCATTAATTGCCTGATGACCTAGTCTTCTCAATTAATTAAAAGAATATTTAAATAAAATATTTAAATAATAATAATAAATATTATTATTAAAATATTTAAATAAAAATATTAATTTAATTAACATAATGTTGGGACCCCCCCGTTGACCCGTTTGACTTGAAGAGGAGGGGGGTCCATGTGGATAGAGTCTGCACAAATCTCAACTCGGTGAGCTTTGAATCCTCTAACTCGGTGTTGCAATCGATTTTGAACCCCACACTAACTCTTTCCTTGCTTTGGTAATCGGGCTCTTTTGCATTGAGTCCTTCGAATGGTGAGCTATCAAACTCGATTCTTATCATTTTCCTCTGTTAACTCGAGGCCATTTATGCATTCCACGTTCAAACTTCATGAAACATCACCACGAGCTCCCTGCGAAGTCACCGAGCTCTTCATCCAACAAACGATCTTACCTTTCCTGGGCTCAAACTCACTTGAATACTGAGCTTAACCCAATATTTCTAAAAAGAATGGTTTTACCACAATGCTCACGGTTCTTCCTTATCATATAACACTTGTAGTAAGAATGTTTTGGATTTTCCATAATAAGCACAATTTGTACCTTCCAAACGATGAGAAAATGCCATTACCAATAAAGACCTAATGCTGCCATGATGATGACCCGGGCTTCATGCCCGTAACATGTCGATAGACACCCTTAAGACTGATTTTTGGCAAAGAGCCCTTCGGTATTTTGGCAGTGCACTCGAAAATCTCGGCTCCAATCAACAATTATGCCACTATTGGGATCTTAGTATGGCATAGGTAGCTGTGAGCTACACCATATACTCATTTTTCCAGAAACTAAAAGATCCTTTATGTTACAATTTGCAACACATAAAATAAGCCCTTCAAAAAAATACGTTGAACAATGGGGGCAACCAAAAGGACCTTGGAAAAATGTATAGGTAACAACCATATGAATTCTTCCTTAGTCGTGGATCAAAGCTAATAGAAATAAAATAAGCTAGATAAAATTAGCTTGAAACTATAATCGTATAATATAATCGTCCATTGTTAAAAACAAGTTTCTCTGAACTGGTAAAAGAATACTTTTATTGTCGATTGGACGTACATAATGGAAGGGTATAAATATTGCCTCTTGCCTCAGAGTTTCTCAAAGAGACCATTTACAAGTGAACAAGGATGTAGCATGCAAAACGGCCATGACCAGGTATTTTCGAGTTGACCTTCACATTCAATTCATTTCTAGGAGAAAAAATCTTTGAGCAATATGAATCGTTTCATTACACCAATAAACCTTCATCTCTGATTCGAGGAAAAATTATGAAGCCTTGAATGACGTGACTCAATCCATCGTATACGGCGGTGAATATTTGTTTCTATAGCTTTGTATTTGATAGCTTGTTGAGCTAAAGCGTAAGCTTGACGATTTGACTATAGGCTTTCAAAACATGCCATACTTTGCTGCAACTGCATGCCTTGCTGTGCGTGGATGGGATTTTCAACCGACCACCGAATGCTCTCAATCAGAGAGAGAGAGAAGATCGAGTTGGAGAGTATGTATTTGGCAGAATGAATTGATCGAATCGATCATGATTTTGGCATTCATTTGGCATTGATCAACATCGTGAAACGAAACTTGTTTCTTTGCATGAGAGACTCGAAGTCTTCTAATTACTGTATTCAATTCATGAGAAGGCATTTTCTTTCATGAAATGCCATAAACCTGGATGACTTTTTCCAATAGTCGACCCATCTTCCCATATGTAGATCTTTTTACAGGGGATCATCCTCCCTTATCGATCGGAAGATTACTCATTCGCCCAATTTGATGCTGGTTTAACTGCCTTTTAATTCTCCCTTTGACTCCTTGACAATGTGACTCGATTTCCACTTTAAGCTTGCATGGAAGTTTTCATGATGGATTTCCATCATCAATTTTCCATGGGTCAGCCATCTGATCAATTTCCCCCCATGGAATTTCTCCCTTTTTTACCAAACAACATTTCATTTTCCATCCCAAAATTTCCATTGTTGGCGGTGCTGCTCGAATCTCTCCCCCTTGAATTTCTTCCTTTCCACTTGCATCCACGAAAACCCACTTGGCATTAATCTCCCTTATTTCCCACGTCCGGGATTGGAGTGCGGGGTTTCGTTATCATTTGGCCATATTTCATTTTGGACAGATGGCCACCGATTCCACTTTTCTGCTCAGCGTGAGGAGACATCATTTTCTCGGTGCAAACATTTCAGCTGTAGCTTGTAAGGTGTGATAATTCCGACAGAATCCTTTATGCTCCAAACTTAGTGACTCGTTGAAGATGCTCATATAATTGCAAAGAAAATTATGCTCCATGAATATTCTGATATGAAACAGTTCCACCTCTATGAGATCCACTTCCATGAGTTACATCGTAAAACAAGTAAGATCTCGATAGAGAATCTTTGTAATAAATTTCATCAAGTCTCTGTAACACTCTCACTGTCACTTAATCGATTTTCATAAAAATATCTTGAAGGAAAATCCTGAATTTGAGGATGCATTCGATGTTGAACAGATAAAAACATAGTTGACATCTTGCTTTTGCTTGGAAGTGCTCAAAAAGAACTCTTCTACTATATCATGCATGACATGCCTTCAGCATTGCCTAATGCTCGGCCACTTTGAGCGTAGAACTAAAATTCTCCTAGGAAAGTGCCGTGAGGAAGTAATTGGCTATACGCAGCAGCTACAGGGTAGAGAAGTAAACTTATCTCAGAAAATGAGTGGCCTCCAGAGAGAGTTGATTGTGACAGCTACTACAGGGTGATCCCAAGGAACCGTTGGTGTTGATCCTGATGTTCTGGTTGCATGCGACCACAGTCATGATCAGTTGTTGTAAAATCTTGCCGCTGTAGTAGAAGAATGAGATAAAGTTTTAGTTGAGTTGTCTCGCCTTTTCATTTTGGAAATTCTCTTCCATGGAAGAAGCTCGACCAAATCTTGAGGCAGCTATTATTGTCTCCGTCGAGTCATTAAAAGCTGAATTCATATTCCAACAAGGAAGCATCAATCTCTCCATGTTGAATTAAACGAGTCGAACTCATCATTTCATTCTCTGCCTCCTCAATGAGCCAACCATCGAAACATCCTCTCTCCTATCGAGACTCTTTTTTGACAAGCCAAACTTGACAACTTGAACTTACATTTCCTACTCATGAACTCATCTAAGGCTTGTGATCGAGTTACCGAGATGTTAGACAGTTAGGACAAGGCACGAACTCCTTTGATGACTCGTCTCTTTATTCCCGATTTGACATTGTTTTAGCTCGACCGAGCGAGATAAGCTTATCGAACTCCTCGATGGCTCGCATGCTTTAGGAAAAATTTTTAATTATTGATCTCACTGATGACCAGAAGTGGGTCCCTGGGACCAATGTCGTGATTTGATAGTAATAAGGCCCTGTTTTCCAATTTTTCCATGTGTGTAAAATTGGATAACATTTTTGGCGACCTCTCGGGGATGATTGCCTGCTAAGCATGATTCCAGTAGCCTTAAGTCATCCATTGGGCATGGAGTCTATGTTGGAATCCTAAAAGTAGTATGATTTTCTTTGACACATCCCGAAATCTCCTTGAGCATTGCCGATATCCTGGACCTCCCTGGAATGCTAAGCATGAAGTATACTGAATCTATTGAATGCTTGACATCCATGGAACACTGCAAAAATTTGAATGAAGCAAATTTTGAAACTCTTATGGAAACCTTGAACCTTTCTTCTCCTTGACACCTTCCAATGATGAAACAATGTGCAGAACAACACAAAACACAACAACAAGGAAAGCAAAACAACAACACACAACAATGTGCATAAGCACTTGGAGGAAAACACCTAATTTAACTGTACAGGGGGTGGAACGCTTCTCAAAAACAAGCTTTGAGATGTATCCCATTCACATGAATGGGCAGTTCTTCTCCATTGAGCCTAGATAGATGAAATGAATTTGCCTCTTTGCAACTTGTGATGATGTATGGCCCACTCCAGAGAGCGTCAAACTTGGCATGCTTTCTGGTTTGGCCTGTCTTCATCCCATTTGAGAACTAAATCTCCCTCTTGAAAACACCTGTTGGACGCCTTCTTGTCAAAATATTTCTTAACTTGAGCCTGATGCTTTGCTCCAAAGTTTTCATAGCCTTGTCTCGTACTTCCTCTAACTCCATGAGTTCAACAAACCTTATTGTCAGAGGATCACTCTCTATAACTTCAAGTTGATGAGCTAACTCCAAAGAAGGTAACTCCAATGAGAGTGGGAGTTTTGCCTCTCTTCCATATACAAGAATGAAAGGAGAATTTCCGATGGCCCTTTTAGGTGTGATCCGATCTGCCCATAAGGCAGTCTTAAGCTGTGTATGCCAAGTCCTCTTGTTAGTCTCCATTGTGCGCTTAATAATCCTTATGAGGTTTTTGTTGCTAGACTCAGCCAATCCGTTTCCTTGAGGATAGTAATTGGATGAAGTTTTGAGGTATACCCCATTTTTAACAGCCCATTCACTCAATTTCATACCAAGAAAAGCCAGCGCATTGTCTGAAATGACTATAAACGGAACACCGAACCTCGTCATTATACCCTCCAAAAAATCTAGAACTACCTTTTCATTGCTCTCTTTTAATGCTACCACCTCTGTCCATCGAGTAAAATAGTCTGTTGCGGTAAGGACCCACTTATGTCCATCACTGGATGGAGGATTAATCATTCCGATGAAGTCCAACCCCCATTGAACAAAGGGTTGATCCACTTGAATTGGATGCAATGGAAGAGCTGCCAGCTTCTGCTTACCTGAAAAAGGCACATTCCTTACATTTCCTTACCCAAAGATGGGCATCCTTGAATAAATCTGGCCAATAGTAGCCAGCTCGCATGATCTTGGTAGCTGTTGTTCGTGCGGAATAATGTCCTCCAGATAGGCCATTATGAAATTCTTCTAGTATCTTACTGACCTGTTCTGGTCCTATGCACCGAAGGAGGATGCCATTCAAATCTTTTCGAAAGAGAATGCTATCTACCAAAACATATGGGATAGATTGAAGATGGAAAGTTCATTTGGTTTTATCCATGTTTGTTGGGTATGCTCCTGAGAAGATGAAATTCTTCATTTTGGATAACCAGTCAGCTTGATCAACATCCTCATCAGTATTTAGGAGTGTCACGTCCTCATTACTTTTTGATTCCATGTCTGTTGCAAGTTGCTGACATAAACCCTTACCTCTGACAAGTTTAGTGACTTTGATGTGCACGTCATACTCCATTACCTTCGTGATCCATCCAGCACGCTTTTCGTTCATTTCTTTGTTCAGCAAAAACTCCTTGACACCTGGATGAGACACCATCAGATGAATCTTGTTGTTGGACAACATGTGCTTGAATTTCTTCAAAGCTCGAATAACCGCAAAGACTTGCTTTTCAATGAATGAGTATTTGAACTCGTAGTCTTTGAGGGATTGACTGAAGAAAGCAATTGGTTGCTCCATCAGGTTGTTGTTTTGTTGGGTGAGGATCCCTGAAATGCTCTCTTGACCTGCAAAAGCATAAAGGATAAAATCTTTGTCAAACCTGGGGTTCACAAGCGTGGGAGCTTGAGAAATGGCTGTTTTGATGGCTTCAAAGCTTTCTCGTCCTTCCTTTGTCCATGAGAATGGCATGTTTTTCTTTAGCATGGTTGTCAGTGGTTTAGCCAATGTCGCGAATTGAGGGATGAATCTCCGCACGAAATTTATGGTTCCCAGAAAACTCTGGAGGCCCTTCTTGTGACTTGGGAGAGATAAGGACATAATTGAATGAATCCTGGCTGGATCGATTGATAATCCTTCTGCTGAAACCACATGCCCCAACAATTTTCCCTCGTGCACTGTGAAAATACATTTCTTGGGGTTAAGTGAAACCCCAAATTCCCTACACCTTTGGAAAACTTTCCTTAGATGCGTGATGTGATCTTCTGCATGCTTAGAGTATACAGTTATATCATCAAGGTAAACTAAAATAATATCGTTGATTAGTCCCTTAAATGCCATGTCCATGGCTCTTTGGAAAGTAGCCCGGCATTGGACAATCCGAAATGGCATTTTATTGTAGGCATACGTGCCCCACTTGGTAGTGAAAGCCATTTTGAATTGGTCAGATTCTTGGACTAGGATTTGATTGTAACCTGAATATCCATCGAGCAAAGAAAATCTTTGAGCTCCTGCCACCGTTTGAAGGATCTGCTCCATCGATGGAAGAGGATAATGGTCTTTTAATGATGCACGATTCAAATCCCTGAAATCTACGCATAACCGGATCTCTCCGTTCTTCTTCCTCACGGGCACCAAATTGGCTACCCATGAGGAATGCTTGATGGGAAAAATTATACAGGCCTCGATGAGCTTGGTTAGCTCCTTTCTCATTAGTGGCTCAATTTTGGGATTAATTGGTCTCTGTTTCTGATGAACTGGCTTAGCATTAGGATCCAGTTCGATGGTATGTTGTGCTAGACCTGGATCAAAACCACGCAGATCTTTATAGCTCCATGCAAAGATGTCATGATACTCTTGACAAAGTTTGATGAAAGCTTCTTTCTCTTCAGAAGTACACACTTTTCCGATCTTAAGAAATTTTTCATTTGATACTTCAACTTCCTCAAAATATTCTTCTCTGACCACCATGTTAGGGCTTTGTCTTGTGGCTTGGTCATCTGAATTGAAAATGGATTCCAAAGTGACTAAACCTTTTGGTAACTTGTTGCTTTTCAATTGAATAATTTTCTCACCATATGACTCCTGCAACTTATCTTGATTCTTTGTAGCAAACTCCGCCTCTTCTTGTAGGAAGAGGACAATTTGTTTGTCACTATCAAACACTTGCCAACTACTCACATTATCAGGGACTGCTGGTCGAACCACCATTTTAACAAATTGCTGCCCTTCTTTCATGATATCAACTGGTATGTTGTATTGTGAACCAATTGTAGCAAGCCTATCTGCATCTTGATTTTGATTTCTAGGGATTGCATGGATTCCAAAAGCTTCAAAATCTTCAATCAGGTCCCAGACTCGATTCTTATATGATCTTAAAAGATCATTTTTGGATGCACTACGTGCCAAAACTTGATGAACAACTAACTCACTATCTCCAAAAATAGTCAGGGCCTTGATTCCCTTCCTTTGGGCTAGCTGAATTCCTTGCACAAGAGCCTCGTATTCAGCAACATTGTTAGTGCAACTGAACTGCAACCGGAAAGATGAGAAGTACTTATCTCCCTCTGGAGAAATTAACATAACACCAGCACCGGATCCATTCTTACTTCTTGAGCCATCGAAGAACAATTGCCACAATCCTTTAGAATCACTTGGTGTTTTGACAAGTTGTGGTATGATCGTATCTTCTTCATGGATACAGTAAGTACCTAATCCTGTTTCTTCCAAGACCAGCAAACCAACTTCTTCTTCTGCCAATACATCAGCGTAGGGATCGTACTGATGATCTCTACTTACTTCATCTAGCAAAGTATCAGGGACTTCTTCAACAAGGGTGGTTGGTTCATGATCGGCATCTTCCTCTTCGGATCACCGATGGTGTAATTTCCATTTATGGGACTAGCAGTGTAGGGTTCTACATGATTATGGCAGATTGGTTCTGCCCTTATAGTTACTTTGGTTCCGTATCGAGTCCTGAGAATCATATGCGACCAATCGGCTGATAGGTAACCGCCCATCTTGGCAGTGAAATCCCGATAGGCGGATGGCAAAGAGGGAGGAGATCGATGACCGATATGTCTTGGGTGAATGAAAACTTGGGCATGCATGAATGGTAAGTTGAAGTCCTTTGATAACCCCAATAGTCTTAACAATTGTGCCATCTAGCTTGAACAACCCCTCTTGTAACTGGCGCATATTGTATGCCTAGTACATCTGTAATTTGTTTCGGCATGACAGAGCTACTGGCACCAGAATCGATCATGCAATTATGTACCAGTGGTGGTCATGATGATCAGGGAAATGTAGAATGGCGGTGGTTTGTTTGCCGTAGGAATGATTTTCCCTTCCGGTTGACACAAATTTGTAGCATTTGTCACTCCATGGCTTGGTGATCCGCTGGTTGTACTAAAACTGTTCAGAGCTTCTCGCAACAGGTTTCTTTGGGAAGGGATCGAGAGTGCGTCCCACATGGTAACGCTCAGATTGGTTTTCTTCATTTGTTCTACTATGTTGAAGGGAATTGCTCCAACTTTGATGACACTTTTTTGGGCATTGGGGTCCTCCTTTGGAAAATGTTTGTTGGGTACCGTGATGCCTGGAGAACCATCTTTCCCTGCGGTGTGGCTAGCCGGTGTTTCTAGTGATTTCTTTCCCGCATTTTTATCAACTGCCATTTGAAACCCAGGTTGAGAAGTGGATGCTAGATCAGCTTCGAGAGGTTGAGGCTCCATTGCTCTCTTTTTGGAACGAGTGTTTGCTGCCACTGATGAAGAATCTATATTCAATCCACAAAAATCTTCTTCTTGCCAGTTTAGCAAAGCGGATTCTTCAGGTGCCTGCGGTTGATCTATTGCTTCTTGCGTAGATGAATTGTTTGTTAACTCTGAAGGGGCAGATACACTTTGAACCATAAGGGCCTGGCTAAGAACCCCATTGGGACAAAGATTTTGATTGTGAGGTTGAGAGCAAGGATAACACCATTCGTAGTCTTGAACTAGATTATTTTGAATAGGTACTATAGCTCTAGATGAGCTAGCTGCAAGAGGGTTCTGAAAGTTCAAGGGCCTGACATTTGCAACTTGACTTGTAGTTTGATTTTGAGGCTGATTGTTCCCTTGAAAAGGAGAACGGTTAGCTTGATACTGCTGATTTTGTGGCTGATACGGATGATTGTATTGAAATTGTTGCCTTTTGAGTGCAACGAGCTCATTTCCAAAATTTTGCAGTAGTGACTTGACTTCAAATAGGTCATTTGAAGAGGCAGGGGAAGATTGAGATGGTTGCTTGGAGTCTACTAGAATAGGAGCAATGATAGGCTGATGATTCGTAAGATCTGGAGAAAAGGGCATTGGTGGTCGTGGAGCTATCTTTCCAGCCTGAATCAAAGAATTCTCTGCACTTATGGCAACTTCGTAAGCATCAGGAAGTGTAGTCCCTCCCATGGACTGGATCATAACTACTACATCACTATTCAAGGCTCATGAAATAGTACAAGAATGCATTATGTGCAGAAGGCTTTACGAGCGCCGAATCCTATTCCAAGTTCTGTGGAATCGGAAGTTGAAATCACTCATGTATTCTTGGGAAGCTCTCTTTATGGTAGTAAGTTGTTCCAAAAGTGATAGGTGATCACTTTTGTCTTCAAATTGTTTACATAGCTTTTCTCCCAACTCGTCCCAAGTGGTTATAGTGCCAACACCTAACCCGCGAAACCATTGAAGTGCTTTTCCCTTGAAAGAGGTAGCAAGAAGTCTAACTGCAACGTTGTCTTCGGTGATATTATGTACTGCACAGATGCTGGCTACATCAAAGATATGCTCCACTGGAGTAACGTGAGTTTCCCCCATGTAGAAGGGTAAACTTTTGAGTGCCGCAACAGGTATCGGGTCACGTTGAGCCAACATAAGAGGACTGCTTGCATTGAAAGGGGGAAAAACTTGGTTCCTCGCCATAGCAACGAAAGGTTGATTGTTCCTGGGTGGAGGAAATCTTCCGTAAGGAGGAGTTGAATGACCCCTACTAGGTAAATCTGCAACTGGGGATGTGGAAATGCCTCTTCTTCTTCTCTTTGGAGGAGACAAGGAAAGTTCGATATGCTGATACTTTCCTTTCTTTGAAGAAGCTCTTGTCTGAATTCTTCGCATAAGTTACTGCACTGAGATTTGGAATCCAGAGATATAGAGTCGCCAGGTACTTTGACTTGTGTAAGTGAGAAGAGAAGTACCAACTCTGTCCCGAGTGCGTGCAAAAAACTGTTGTGTGTGGTTGCACGGTGGCTTAGGATTTCCTGTTTGATAATGAGACACCTCTGAAAGATGGAACTCTAACTTCTATGATGTCCCACCGTGTGCCAAAAACTATTGTGTGTGGTCACACGGTGGCTTAAGATTTCCTGTTTGATAATGAGACACCTCTGAAAGATGGAACTCTAACTTCTGTGATGTCCCACCGGCGTGCCAAAAACTGTTGTCGCCAAATCACTGCACCCTCCGAATGGCCAGGATGTGAATAGGACATTCGGTGTGATTGGGACACATGGGATCACCTCTCAAGCTGTGGGACTTGGGCTCGAGGTGAACCTCCGGAGAAGGCCGGCTTCCTCTTCCTAAACTAAGTGTTGTACTACTCCTAGTGTAACAAAAATGATTATCTAGTCCTATGCTAACATTTTCATGGGGTTTTAGGGAAAGAGATTTACAGAAATGAAACTATACTAGGGATGGTGATGCACCAAATAAAGGGTGTCTTCAGATTCAGGAAGGGTTAATTTGAAGAGGGTGTGTGCACCACAGGTCAACTTCACCTACTGCAACTTAGAGAGGGTACAGGATACCACAAACTAAGAGACACGCGTTCCCTTTGTTAAACTTTATCAGACCGAGAAATATACCAGTTTCCCAGTGAAGAAGGATGAACTCAAGAAGGGTGAACAGACACCACAACTCAACTGCATGCAATACTTCACCACTCGATAAGCACAACTCCAGAACCTGCATAGAACTTAAACTTGCACGAGTGTACTGCAAGTAAGTATGAGAAAGGCACAAAGAAGCATAAAAGGATGAAAGGACCGAGATTAGTCACAAAACACACACTTTTATTGCTTCAATAACATGCACAATGCATCATACATTCAGAAGAGGCAATAGTTGCCATTACAGTCTTGAAGAGGAGGCTTGAAAGTTCTCTCAACACACAAGAACAACTTGCAGAAGAGAGAGGATTCTTGAAAAGTATACACTCTTGCCTGAGATATCTAACTGTCCAACTTGTCTGAACTGTTGGAACCCTTTGAAATGAGCTTCCAACTTACATTTATAGAAGAATATGTGAGAAAGAAGAGGAAATGGTCATAATTACATTCCTAAAATGAAGGCCCATGATGTATTTATTACAGTTAGTTGAACCACCTGAGAAGGTTCCATCATGGGTCATTAATTGCCTGATGACCTAGTCTTCTCAATTAATTAAAAGAATATTTAAATAAAATATTTAAATAATAATAATAAATATTATTATTAAAATATTTAAATAAAAATATTAATTTAATTAACATAATGTTGGGACCCCCCCGTTGACCCGTTTGACTTGAAGAGGAGGGGGGTCCATGTGGATAGAGTCTGCACAAATCTCAACTCGGTGAGCTTCGAATCCTCTAACTCGGTGTTGCAATCGATTTTGAACCCCACACTAACTCTTTCCTCGTCTTGGTAATCGGGCTCTTTTGCATTGAGTCCTTCGAATGGTGAGCTATCAAACTCGATTCTTATCATTTTCCTCTGTTAACTCGAGGCCATTTATGCATTCCACATTCAAACTTCATGAAACATCACCACGAGCTCCTGCGAAGTCACCGAGCTCTTCATCCAGCAAATGATCTTACCTTTCCTGGGCTCAAACTCACTTGAATACCGAGCTTAACCCAATATTTCTAAAAAGAATGGTTTTACCACAATGCTCACGGTTCTTCCTTATCATATAACACTTGTAGTAAGAATGTTTTGGATTTTCCATAATAAGCACAATTTGTACCTTCCAAACGATGAGAAAATGCCATTACCAATAAAGACCTAATGCTGCCATGATGATGACCCAGGTTCATGCCCATAACATGTCGATAGACACCCTTAAGACTGATTTTTGGACAAAGAGCCCTTCGGTATTTTGGCAGTGCACTTGGAAATCTCGGCTCCAATCAACAATTATGCCACTATTGGGATCTTAGTATGGCATAGGTAGCTGTGAGCTACACAATATACTCATTTTTCCAGAAACTAAAAAGATCCTTTATGTTACAATTTGCAACACATAAAATAAGCCCTTAAAAAAATACGTTGAACAACTGGGGCAACCAAAAGGACCTTGGAAAAATGTACAGGTAACAACCATATGAATTCTTCCTTAGTCGTGGATCAAAGCTAATAGAAATAAGCTAGATAAAATCAGCTTGAAACTACAGTATAATCGTCCATTGTTAAAATAATCGTCCAAGTTTTCTCTCAAACTGGTAAAAAATATTTTATTATGTCGATTGGACGTACATAATGGAAGGGTATAAATATTGCCTACTGCCCTCAGAGTTTCTCAAAGAGACCATTTACAAGTAACAAGGATGTAGCATGCAAAACGGCCGACCAGGTATTTCAGAGTTGACCTTCACATTCAATTCGTTTCTAGGAGAAAACATGCTGAGCAATATGAATCGTTTCATTCTGCACCGTAATAAACTTCCATCTCCTGACTCGGGAAAATTTTATGAAGCCTTGAATAGCGTGACTCCAATCCATCGTATACGGCAGTGAATATTTGTTTCTGCGTGTACCATAGATCCGAGTTCAATAAGGATAAGCCATTGGACAACACTTGCTTGAAGCGCTAAAAAAGCCTCTTCTACTATACTTTGCATGCTTGTGTGCATCTATGCGTGGGATTTTGTTTGCGACCATTGAATGCTTCGAATCGTATGCAGAGGAGAGGAGAAGTATGATGGTAAAGGTGAAGAAGTATCTTTGGCATGATCAAACTGATCATTCGGATCATGCATGCATTGTTGCATTCGGTGAAAACTTGTGTCAACGTTTGTGAAGGAAACGAATGTCTTACGTAAGCTGCGTGAACGCAGTATGGTATTCCATGAGAAGGCGTTTTTCTTGTGAAAGAGCTCTAAATCTGATCTGCTTTCCAACGTAATAGTTGAAGCCCATCTTTTACACCATCTCGCCATCATCCTCCCTTATCGATCGGAAGATTACTCAATGCCCAATTTGCAACTGCCACTTTAATTCTCCCGGTAACTTTGCACAAAGACTCTTGACTCCCAACCACTCCAGCCCACGGAGTTTCATGTTGGATTGCCAGCCATCATCATTTTCCACTTGGCAATTTGATCCAATTTCTCCCCTACGCGGAGTAAACAACATGGTTTTCCATCCCAAAATTTCCACTTGGCGGTGCTGCTCCGAATCTCCCCCGCGTGGAATTTCTTCCTTGGCTTGCCATCCACGAAAACCCACTTGGCATTGCTCACCTTATTTCCCACGTCCAGGATTGGAGTGCGGGGTTTTCGTTATCATTTGGCCATATCTCATTTTGGACAGATGGCCACCGACTTCCACCTTTCCGCTCAGCATGAGGAGACATCATTTTCTCGGTGCAAACATTTCAGCTGTAGCTTGTAAGGTGTGATAATTCCGACAGAATCCTTTATGCTTGCCAACTTAGTGACTCATTGAAGATGCTCATATAATTGCAAAGCAAATTATGCCCATGAATATTCTGATATGAAACAGTCCCACCTCTATGAGATTCACTTCCATGAGTTACATCGTAAAACAAGTAAGATCTCGATAGAGAATCTTTGTAATAAATTTCCTCAAGTCTCCCGGTAACACTCTCACTGTCACTTAATCGATTTTCATAAAAATATCTTGAAGGAAAATCCTTTGAGGATGCATTCGATGCTGATCAGATAACAACATTCAAAAACTCTTGCTCAAAAAACTTCTCTATACACGCAACATGCCCTGCAATCGAATGCTCGGCCGCTTTGAGCGTAGAACTGAAATTCTCCTAGGAAAGTGCCGTGAGGAAGTAATTGGCTATACGCAGCAGCTACAGGGTAGAGAAGTAAACTTATCTCAGAAAATGAGTGGCCTCCAGAGAGAGTTGATTGCGACAGCTGCCGCAGGGTGATCCCAAGGAACCGTTGGTGTTGATCCTGATGTTCTAGTTGCATGCGACCACAGTCGTGATCAGTTGTTGTAAAATCTTGCCACTGTAGTAGAAGAACGAGATAAAGTTTTAGTTGAGTTGTCTCGCCTTTTCATTTTGGAAATTCTCTTCCATGGAAGAAGCTCGACCAAATCTTGAGGCAGCTATTGTCTCCGTCGAGTCATTAAAACTGAATTCATATTCCAACAAGGAAGCATCAATCTCTCCATGTTGAATTAAACCGGTCGAACTCATCATTTCTCTGCCTCAATGAGCCAACCATCGAAACATCCTCCGCTCCTATCGAGACTCTTTTATGACAAGCCAAAGTTGGACAACCGAACTTACATTTCCTACTCATGAACTCGTCTAAGGCTTGTGATCTGAGTTATGACCGAGTTAGGACAAGGCACGAACTCCTTTGATGACTCATCTCTTTATTCCCGATTTGACACTGTTTTAGCTCGACCGAGCGAGATAAGCTTATCGAACTCCTCGATGGCTCGCATTCTTGGAAAAAATGAGCGATCTCACCTGATGACCAGAAGTGGGTCCCTGGGACCAATGTCGTGATTTGATAGTAATAAGGCCCTGTTTTCCAATTTTTCCCATAAGGGTGGACTTTGAGAGAAAAAGGGATAGATTTACATTTGAATAAAATTCCCCAAGTGGGAAATAAGTATGGGAAATGAAATCACCAAAAAGGTGGACTTTAAGATAAAATGATGATGAGATGATGCCCGAACAAAAGACACAAATATGAGGAGTTCAAGCCAACAAGGGATACCAAGGTGAGTCGACGATGACTAAGGTTGATTAATGACAACCCAAAGGGGTCGATGAGGACTTGGTGTTGGTGGCTATATAAGCCTGAAATTCAGTTGACAATGCTCATTTTCACATGTGTAATTGATGACCGAGATCAGAGAGCTTAAAGATAAAACTAAGGAATGGAGGTTGTAGGAGTAGTGAGGAAATTCCGTGAGGGTATGAAGGATGGTGAGTAATAAAACCCACACTTGTATTTTAATTTATTTTCTGCTTTGATTTTATTTTTGTTGGAAAAAATGAATGACACTAGGGGTGGTCGGTGGCGACCCAAAAGGGTTCTCGTTGAACTTTTCTAAGGTGTGTTGGTCATACCTTAGTCACTTTGACCCAACATGGGTTGGTGTCGAATGGATTTGATTGGAAAGACAATTTAATAATTTTAATTTGAAATGTTTTTTAATGATGGACATAAATTATCATTATCTATTTGAATGGTGATTGTAGGCCTCGGAGACATTATATCTAAGAGATCGAGTCCCGATATTTATTAGAGGATATGTGACCAATGCTGAGTGGGATCACTTGGAAACTATGGTCTTAGAATGATTTTGACACTATCAGAGGATCCCATGGGATGTGGGATTGATGATTGTGTTGGTGGACAGATGGGACATGAAAACAGGGACTTTTTGGTTCAAGAAAGGTGAGATGATCGTCACCCTCAAGGATGTGATTAGGATTATGAGATTACCAATACAGGGGAAAAGATAATCCCCATTATAGATAAGAGAATACTCACAGTGTTGACATGGCTATTTGGAGCCGATGTGGCCTACATCGATTCTCTTTAGGGGCATTTTCTTATGAGATGAGGTACGAGGAAGGTGTATCATGTAGTTGTTTTATTTTTCTAGTCACGATGACAGCTTTCATGCTATGATTTTATAGACTTGGGAGGATCTAGGTTTCCATCGGCTCTAGCCAAGTTTTCACAGAAATTTTTGAGCACTGCACAATATTTTCATTTGGCACTCGCTTTGCTAGCAAATGTATACCATGAGCTACCCATGTATAGAGTTAGGAAGAGATCAAGGTTTGGCATAAGATTCTTGCTACATTGTTGGTCCTAGAAGAAAATTGCAGCTATCCATCCACCAGGGCTTCCATGGGTCACCGAGGAGCATATAGAACTCGTAGGGGGTTCTTGAGATGGAGATATGATTAGGCTCACTGAGATAGGGGAGAGAGGGTTTTAATTTTTATGTGGATAGATTTCTCGAGATCAAGATAGAGCATATTAGATGGAATCCATATAGGGACTTTCCTACATGGCATGAGGTGGATGTAGAGGTAGTGGGTATGAGGAGTACAAGATGGGTGCGGGTAGGCAGCCAAATATGATCAAGGCATTTAATTTTGATAGAGTGTGATGTCGGTTTGGAGTGATACAAACGGTGGTGTCGAGATATCCCATCTCATACAAGAGAGAGGAGATTGACAGAAAATTGTCGAGTCCGAACATGGAATATTCTTTAGAGGAGGTAACAACACCTTGGGATGAGGATAATGATGTAGGAATTGGATCGGGGTTTATTGATTGGATGACTCGTAGCTTGGGAAAATCAAGTTGCGGGGAAAATAGGAGATGAGGAGGATGAGGAGATGGAGATTGAGGTAGGCATGGCTCTAGGAGGCAATAAAGAAGGGGATAGAGGAGAGCCCACTTGAGATGGCATGATTACATGTGAAGCTAGAGTAGATGTGCATTGAGAGAGACACTAAAATCTAGTAGAGCGATGTAGTTACAATGGATAGGGTCTGTATCATAGGTAGAGGGAGGCTTATAGGACCCATTTTGGATATCTTGCTACCATATTGGCTGCCGAGGTGCATGGTGGTTGAAAAGTTTCACTGTAGGGAGGAGGAGAGATGCCACCTTCCAAAGATGATTTTGATATATAAATTTTGAGCCTTATCCACAGAGACTAAGTATTATGAGGGTATCATTATCAATAATTTTCTAGGGACAAGATATGATATTGGGAGGATTTGCAAATGTGATCGATATGTGCATTTGGGCCATTTGGGAGTATAGCGATTGTGGCTCAACCACATCGAGGAGATGGCTAGGGTGGAGATGACGAGGCCGATAGACAAACAAAGGGACCTGCCGCATAGGGGAAGGATTTTAGGCTCTCTCGGTATTCACTTTTCTTGTTTTACCGATATCTTTTCTTTGAAAAGGCCCCTTAAAGGGAAATGATGTATTGACACACTTATATATATATATATATGATATAATGATTTTTTCATGGTTTATCATGTGTAGATTGTGTAAAATTGATTGTGTGATGATGATTAGGATTGATTGCATGTTTTACTTATATTTGATGATGATGGTAAAAATATAGGATGATATGATTTACTTAATGATGTTTACATGTTTAATTGGATTGTTAGATTACGATGTTGGATTTGATATTGTGTTTGATGATGATGTTATAGTTTATATTTAAATGTGATGAAATGTTTTAAATGTAATGAGGATCTTTAAGAATAAGAAAATAGTCATGATGAATGATGGGTATATATATGAGTAGATAAGTAGATAAAGAAGGATGTGGTTGTGATAAAATAGAGAGGAGATAACATTCATATGCAAAAGGGGTTATAATAAAGTGCAACTTAATGATGGTGACCCATGGGTACAAATGATGCTACATTACATCGAGGAATGCGTGAGAAAAGGATTCCAAAATCACATTGGAGGTAAAAATAAGGGGATCTGGTAATGCAAGGCACATGCAACAAAAACATAATGTTAGCATATAACCAATGATAGTTAGTTATACCAAAGATCATGAAAGAAACATGGATGGAATTGAATCACAAACCTAATTTCGACACGACAAAGGGGTTTGTGATGTAACTTGTTTACTGAAGAGGGCTCTCCATGAGTGGTGTTGCTAAATATATTCCCAAGCTTTGGGAAGGGGAAAGAGAAAAATGATCAATGTGGGAAGTTTTTTAGAAGAAATATGATCAAGTGCGGGAACCCTTCAATGCCATGATAGAGAAGAGTAGCCATAATTTGATGGTATGGTCTACTTTATATACATGTGATATAGATTACAAGAATGGTATAAATGATCGCCATCCTTTGAGGGATTAGTCTATTTACTTGATTTTATTTTATTGGATCTCTTCTCTCTTTTTTGACTGATCAACTATCCTTTGAGGGAGTAGACTATTTTTTTAATTGATTTATAAATTTTGATAAGAACATCCATAATTTTTTTATTACATGGGGAAGAGATGGGAATAGCTAAGTAGACCACTTAGAAGGGGACAATGAATGTACAAGAGAGACCTATGAACCAATTTTATGGTTTCAACATGTAAATAAGAGGATGACATATGTAATGATCACATAGTTCTCACTAAACGGGTGAACCTATCCATAAGGAAAAATGATACCGGTAGAGCCATGGTACCCATATTAAAGGTCATATCTAGGAAAGTAATGGTAGACCACATAGTTCAAAATAATTACGATGATATATGGAAGAGGGTAATGATGGAGGTATGATTTAAAGAAATGACCAAGAGGTCACGGGTAGACATGCTAATAGTAGAATGGTCGTAAGTGCAAAGCGTTAAGTGGTTCAACTTCCAGCTTTACCATCGTGGAGGACAATCAATAGTCTCTTGAACCATACTTATGTGTAATAATGTATGGTCCAATCTATTTGGGGGTGAACTTTCCATGTTGGCTCCTTTATAGAGTAAAGAAGTTATGAATTTCTTTAAGGGCAAGGTCACCGACATTAAAGTCGTAATAGGATAAAATTTTACAAAGGATGGGATGAGATAAAATAAAAAAGGTAAAAAAGTACACTTCACTCTTGAGGAAGAAAAGATATGCATCCCCAACAATATGAAGATGAGAAATATATAAGATGAAAGGATATGTGAACTATAAAAGTGATGGAGTGATAATGAGACGCTTACCTAATGAGACGGAAATGGAAAAAATGATGGAATTAGGATAAAGGTAAAAAGTCTCTCAATGGAGAGAGAATGAATTTTAGATGCATGAATGAATGGCTTTCAATAGAATATTAATGCAAAACACTTATGTATTGAGGGATAAATCACAAAAACACAACAAGATACACATGCACAATAATACTATGTATACAAATACCATATTTGCAGCGAGGTTAGATGATTAATCGGGAGTTGATATTAACAATAATTAATGGAAAGATACACACCACTATAAATAATTTGAAAGGCAAAACTAGTTCTCATTCAAGGAAAAATCGGTAGAAATATGCTTCCATAGATCCTATGTCGAAAAAGTCCTCTTTTGTTCCTTATTAGTGCACACAATATATAGCAAAATACTTCACCTAAGCCCTCCTAAAAGTATACTAAAGCAGTACTCTCCCATGAAATCTAATTTTACCCCTAGGAATAAAAATAGACATGCAGATTACAATAAGGCATTAATAGCCTTAGTTACAAAAAATTCACTTAGCCAAAGTTCGCTTAAATGTTCTATTTTTAATACAATTAATATGTTTGGGTGAATATTTTTACTAATATTAGCTTATTGATTGTTGTGCAAGTATTCTCTAATGCAAGTGAATATTTTTTCTTCCGCATGACGTGACACTTGAAATTTGATCCACTTGTAATTATAAATTTGGCATTTTTACAATTTTGTACCCTTGGTCGCACATGCAAAATAATATCCATGTGTAAGTAGAAATAAAAATTTCTTGATTTGTAATACTTAAAAACAAATATTCACCCAACCAATGTGGGGGACCACCAGTAGGCAGTGTAAGAACATAATACCCTTATTTTGCAAAAAAAGGTAATTATTATTTGAAAATGGTCTTCATGATCTCTAATGTTGACCTCCTTCTCATTTAGTGTCTTATTTTTCTTAAGCTCATCACGACATGCACATACTTGATGGGAATATCATTTTATTTTGGTGTTATCATGCCTATGGTTTTAAATAATAATAATCAAATGATTATTACATCATATCCTACCACCCTACTTGGCATATGTATCATTATTTAGAGGCATGGTTTTTATTTTTTCATGGCATGCAATAATATAATAACTATTTCCCCCTCCTTTTAACTTGGGCATGCCATATATAACTCACCTCTTTTATTAATCATTCCATGTATATAATTTGGTCAACATTTAAATATTTTGTGGCACAACACACGACCTTAGAAAGGTCAAAGAAAATGATGTTTTTAAAATAATTAGGGTTGACCCCTCTCCACGATGACACGACCCATAATTTGTCATGGCATTCATTTGACTCTGGTTAAGTTGATCAGAATTATGAGTTTGCATTGATAAGGAAAAATTGAGTCTTGGTCGTTAATCTGTAATTGGAGGATTTGAAACATCGATTCTCCGACTAGGGTAAGTAAGGATTTTGCATTAATTACATTGAATTTGGTCTTCACCGTAGATCTTGGAACCGCTCAGATCTTGGCCGTTGATTATTTGTACTATGGTGAGATGGATAGTTACATTGTATTGATTCTAATCAAGGCCATCAATCTTGTGGTATGAGTTGATATCCATTGTTGATATTATACTTGTTCTCGACCGATTAGGTCAATTGTGGTTATCCTCTAGCATCGCTTTGATCCTATACTTTCATCTCTTTATCGTTGATGATAACTCGGGTGGAGTTATGAAAAGGAGGTTGGGTTTAGGGTTAGGTAAAATAACTTGAATGCTATCATTCATCCATTATGCATATTTTCACCTTGTATGCGAAGCCATGGCAAAATTCTTTTAGGCCACCATTGTTTGGTCTTCTCAAGCTCGTTTTCTTATTTTGTTATTACCTTTCATGAAAAATGACTCTGCAAGATAGGTTTTAGCAAGCTTGATGAGGGTTTTTTCTTCCTGTCATTCTAAAAATGAAAAAGGTTTGAATTTTCAACCCTCCCTTTACACGGTTCACCTAGATGAGACTTTTGTGTTGTGGCCACCATTTTTAGGCCTTCAATTTCATGTTTTCTAATTTGAAAGAAGGTAATAACTTTGCTCTTTTCTATAAACTTGAGCTCCTTTTTCGTAATTTTTGCTTTATTTCATATTCGTTGACTCCATACATTAGGTAGGTTGATTTCAGGATATTTTTGTCGTGTCTTCATGTGGTCACCTTTTTCTCATTCAATTAACTAGGTAAGCTTTTGCATCGAAGTTAACAACTCTTGCACATAATTGATCTTTATGGCTCTGCATATTCTAAACCATGGAAACCATGAGATTTTTGAGTTTTGTTTTCTCCTTCACGATCACCAGCTTGTTGTTTATAGAAACCGGTTGCGTCTCAAGGCTATTTAGGGGTTTTTATTTTCCCTTGTGTGTTAGATTTGTTTTGTCGTGCACTTTTATTTCTCTATTTTACTTCCATTTATGAATGCCTCGAGCTCTTAGTTTGGGTTAAGTGCATTTTTCTTCATTGATCTAGGCTTTTATGACTCGAATCCGGGCTTGGTTGAGTATTCCATTGTTTTCTATGCATTGAAAGCTCAAACTCACTCAACATGTCCCAACTATTAGTGTATTTTATTGGTGAGTTACACTTTACCCTACTCGTCATTATTCACTTGAAGCTTTTTATTTTTTACTAAACTTTAAGCTTTTCTTATTGATTTGTGTTGTTTGTCATTCTTGAACACCTTGAACAACTAGGGCGCCACCGATCATTGTGCTTCAAATGACTAAAAATATGCATGACCTAAGCTTGAGGAGGGATCCTTGTCTTATCTGTTGTGGGATTGGTCGTATTCATAACTTGTCGTGTATTTATAAGTCACTTGATGCTTTTTTCCATAAATTGTTTAGAAAGGCTCGGTATTTCTTGTTATTTGTTGTTTTTTTCTAATCAAAGTTCACTACATTTTGATTGCTTAGCTGAGCATCTTTAGTTTTCCTCATGATCATCCTCCAAAGATAACTAGATCCGAAGTAACTTGTCCTCCACTTGCTAGTTTGAGAGCACTATACAAGGCTATATATTTCCAAAACACAATATTTTGGTGTAAATTAGCTTGCTTTGTAAATGCGATCATTGAATTTTTGTGTTGATTGCTTCTTGGTGAGATTATTTTGATAGAATATGTGTTCATATAAATATGTACCTATTGGCTTGAATTGATTATGGAATATAGGGCTCTTTAATTCTTTGGAAACTTGTGCATTTGTATAAAATCAACTCATTTTTTTCATGCATTGTACTTCAATATATATTGAAAATCTTACCTAAAACCTCGTAATCGCAATGAAAATGATGTAACTTGTTGATGCAAATAACACCTTTAGACTTGATTGTCTAGCTGTTAAACTACTCCTTAGATTGTTGTGATTTATATTTGGAAATTTGTTGGTAACTTATTCTTTTGGATCCCGAATGGATTGTAATAAAAGATCATTTATTTCCATGATCATACCGAAAATGGAAGCATGTTGATCCCGAAATAGCATTCTTTCATAGTTTGATTATTCTAAAGCTACTTCATTCTTTTTTCTTCTTGATTTATTTTAAAACTTGATGTTGGAATATTAAGTTCTATTTTGAATCTTGTATTTTGGATCTATAATGATCAAATCATATTTATCCTTGATGTTGTTGTAAATGCTACCGATATACCCGCAGATTTCAAGAACTTTTGATATGGGTAACATAATCCTTCATGTCTTTTACAATTTCTTGCTTATAGATGCATCTTCTTTTGTTGATGATTGTACACACAAAGTTGTTCTTTATTCACCTTTCATGCAATCATGACTTGAACAATTTCTATACTTTGGTTTGAGATGTTCTTCCAATGCTTGATAACATTACTATTCAATGATTCTTACATCTGCATAAGTATTTTGAATGATGGAAACTGTGAGTTCTAGAAGTGGACTAATCGCTTATAGTTTATGACATTTGAAATAGAAGTAACTTCAGAAAATGAAAAATGCAATTTTTTTGTCCTTTTGATTATGAAAATCTACAATAATTCTTTATTCTATCAATCTTCATGAATATGTTTGGCTATTGAGTGTAATTTCTACTTGATAGCACAAAATTTTGAAAATATTCTTTCATTTCTTCTCGCTGCAACATGTACTTGCACACTTACGAAAATAATTAGAAAATAATTAGGGTTTTGGCCTTTCTTATGTTCCATAGAATTTCTTTTCTTTCTTTTTTGATTTTTTCATGATTCTGGGAATCATATGTGCTACTGTAGGATACTAATTTTTCAATTCTGCATCTGTTACACAATGTAAGTTATGCCTCTGATATTAGGAAATATATTTTCATGAAGTTGGAAAGTACGTGAGTATAGATTAAACCCTGAGATCTTGACCGACGTCCTTCCTTTTATTTTTAGGTACACTATAGCTGCTGGATGAAAAATATGGAAGATGAAGTTGAATCCAGAACTAAGAAGACTATGAGAGAACCCAAGGCGATGGTGGGTTTCTTCTATACTCTTTTACTTTTAACTTTATTCACATGTACTTCCTACTTTATTAGTTGTGAGTTACATCCCATGGCTTGTGTGCAAAACACTGCATTTCTTCATGAATAAATGACATTAATTCTGTAACTAAGTTGTATACTTCTTTCCGCATTCATATTTTAAGATGGATATTAATTATATAATTAAATAAAAGACTCAATCACATAATTTAATGTATTTAAACATATAGAAATAAACTAGATTTAATGTACCTGTAACTTCATAATGAACTCCCCTTCATGCAAACTGGAACTCTATTTGCTTCTCCCGAATAGAACATTTCACCTACACCGTGTTTCCCACCTCCATCAAGGCAATGCATTGGTCCCTTAGGGATTCGGTGTTTCCTTGCATAAAGATGAACACGGAATGGTAGTCTATGTGGGTGTTACATTATGTAACAACACACATAGTTGTAGATTACATGTAGTTAATCAATTATTGCAACTGAAAACACAATAAAACTATATGATTTTCCCCTAGTTAGGTTTGTTTCGTAATGCCCCATTCATCATTACTCATTATTCTATGGCGACCGTGTTTCTAAGGGCTGAACGCCGTTGTGTTCCCTTTCAAACGTTGGTGTCGCTGCCTTGTTGAGCTTGCCTCGCTTGCATCGGTGTCGATGTTTTGGTTGTTGGCTGCAGCGCCCTCGTGAGTATCCTATTAAAGGAAGACCTTGTTCTTGCTATATCAAACCTTCTTGATTGTTGTTTGTTTCTACCGTATATTTTTGCCGTAGTTTTGGTCACTCTCATCTTGTCCTCTCGAATTAAATTATTATTATTATTATTATTATTATTATTAGTTAATTGTTGTCACTTTTGTGCTAATTCCTAAATGACTTTTCGAACCCCGTCAGTGTCGCAACATTTTAAAACATAATAATAATGAATAGTAAAAGAACGGATATAAGTTATACTTCGTAGTTGTATATGTCATTCACCTCATCGATCTAACCAAATATTTTAATATGAAATCGTAACCAATTAAATTTATTTTATTTTGTGGATAAGTAATTTTACCTGACTTGTTGGTGGAGGAAGTGTAAATTTGCCTTGGGCCACCTAAATTGTTCTTTGTCAGCTTTATTGAAATCATGTTTTGACCTCTTAGCTGGAAAGGGACGCCTCTTTCCTCCTGGCCGCATTTTTTTTGTTTTGGGGCTGTGTGTGGGATCTTTCTGTACAGATCTGTCTTCTCTCCTTGTTGCTGCCATCTCCAACTGGCCCTAACTTTGCTGGCCGCACTTCTCTCCTTTCCACAAACCTGCAACTTCCTGCTCTGGCGGCGTGGGATCTCCTTGGGCGGATTTGTCTGTGAATGGTGAAAAACGTGAGAAAAGTGTGTCTTTCTCTTGCAAGCGCACTTTGTACATTTTTCCTTTGTTTTTCTTCACCTTCCCGGCCACATTGAATCAACTCGCTCACGCCCGGAACTCGGGAGCGTTTAAAACAGGAGGAAGTTTTTCGAGTGCGCAGGAATTTGGGGCACCTTCACCGCTAGCCGCGTGGGTTGGATATGGCGGTTATAGATGAAGCTACAAGCTAGTGCAATAGGTGTGTTACCTCCACTTTCATTGGGTGCTTTGTGAGGTGTGTTCTTGTCGGGACCCACAAAGAATGATCGCAACAGCTTTTTAGCCAGCAAAGAGTATGTCATAGCTTCAAGAGAAGCCTTTTTCAGCACTTCCAACAAGCAAAGTTGTGCATCTATGTTGTTATCCTGCTTAGTATTAAATGCATCCTTAATTCCAGATTCTCCTTCAAGATTTTTTTAATCAAAATCGACTATGTGACAAAGAAGAGTGTTACCAGAAACCCGATGAAATTTATTACAAAGATTCTCTATCGAGACCTTACTTGTTTTACGATGTAACTCATGGAAGAGAATCTCTTAGAGGTGGATCTGTTTCATATCGTAATATTCATGAAGCACAATTTGCTTTGCAATTATGAACTTATTAGGGAATTTTTGAATTGCATGGGCCATTCTAACGCCTGCACGAGAGTCTATCGGCACTCTTCTTAGCATTTTGTGCTCAAACCTTCGTTTCAATTCAGCATTTGGAGATCAGTCGTCCAAACTGATGGAGAGACTTAATTGGAGTACTTTTCTTGTGGAAAGAGCTAGTCTATATGTGAATGAGATTCACAGTGCCAGTAAATCGAGTGTCCTTGATGGACAGCGGGTCTCTTCTCGGTGAAAAGAATGATAAAGGAGACTACGCATAAGGAGTTATCCACTTTAGCAAGAACAGCTATGGAACTATTAAAATGGCATGAAATTCCCTAGCCATATGTTTCATCAGCTGTGTCTATGCTTATATCTGCAACTAACGACACTAGTTGGCATACTAGAATAGCAACATTAATGTTCCTGCAGTCCCTGCTGGATATGTTGCTGGTGGATGCATTTAAAACAGGCATGATAAGCCCTAACCCTCTCTCTTGATGATTTATTTCCTTTAGCATTTAGATAAATCAATCTCTGCAATTTTGTTTGAATTCTGTAGATGTGAGTTTCTTTTGGATTGTTGCTGCGTTATTCTTTTACTAAGTAAATAACGTTTGGACTCTTGATATTATTTAATATTTATTTACATATATATGTTGACTCTTTCTTGAAAGAGATGCCCAAAAAGAGATGGGTTTTCGAATGACTTTTAATCATAATTGCATGAGCTGATCTCTCTCCAGTGATTCTCGCTTATCGATCTTATAAAGTTGGGTTATCTTTTTCCATGTTTTATTCCTGTGAACAGTGGTTTCTGTAGAAAATATTGTGGTGTGTGAATGAGATTTAGAATATTTCTTGTCTTGTTTTTATTATGTAGAACATGGCTTGAAAACGGGAATTTTCCTGGAAGACTTTGTTTGCCTATTAATGTGGATTGATAATAATATAAACCCCCATTAGGATTGGAGGCTTCTATTTGGGGAGAGTCGTACTGGTTCTTACTGGTCCTTCTAGATACTATCCGACTCCTTTGATTATCGTTTACTTTGGGGATTATTGAAAACCCTCACCAGGCCCTCTACTATTATTATTACTATGAGCTTATTTTTTTAGATTGAATGCTCCTAAAGCATGCGCAATGGGGCTTCTATTTTGTGACCTTTTTGAATACGGTAAGCCTCAAGACGTTAGTTTGTGTGGATAACTATATGGCTTAAGTTTGAGGCGCTTCTTAGATCTTCGAATCAGTTAAAGTAATAATGATACATCGAACTCTCATGAATGTGTACATTCTGCAAGTTTGATTGACATGTGATGGCCCTCGTGCATATGAATTGCATAATGCTTGAAATATGAGATTATAAATTTATCCTATACTTTGACTTCAAAGCTTGTTGAAATGCTTTTTGGTAGGAAAACAGATGAATAGGGAAGTTATGAGAACTACCCTAAAATGGATTCATACACAGCCTTAAGTAAAGGTGACAACTACCATAATGGGACTGTTCATACCTTATATGACGTTAAGGATAGAAGTCGACCTGAAATTATTTAACTTCATTATATAGGACAATGATTAATACCCATAAATTGAGATATGCAAGTGGAGGTTGAATTATATAATATGATATATTATGTTATCAGGTAACCAGTAAGGATAAATATGTTATTTCAATACTTGGTTAACGCGTGGAATATTTTCTGGCATTTACGATGATTATTATGTTAGCTAAAAATTGATACTTGCATCTCAATTGGGAGTTGAGATAATGTTGATACTTGCATTTATAGTGGCTTGGACCACGCTTACATATTTTAGCTAGCCAAATGTACCTTCTACTCATTAACAAAGTATGACGGTATTGTTGTTCGTAATTCATTCCTCTGAGTTGGACTCTTATACTAATAGAGGCATATAGAGACATGATAATAAACAACCGATAGGATATCTAAATAATATATGAACTTACTGATTTGTGGAACCCTTGTTTACATAAGTATATTCTTAAAATTGTGAGATAAATATCAAAAGTATACTTACATATCCTTGATTTTCTTTAAAGGTTTGATACTTGGGTAATATTGATGAATATCATAAGATTGACACTTGTATTTATTATAGGAGCTTAATGTCGTTGGTGCTTTTATTTAATTTAAATATAATATTGTTGGACACTTATATATGTGAAGTAGGTTGAGGGTATTAGGTGAGCGTTATTATTACTACTATATCTTAATTATGATTAAATGCAAGGTTAAGGTTGTATATCTCTCCACTTGGAATTTTTGTTCATATGTAAGCAAATTTTAGGGAAGTGAACAATAATGGGTATGAAATGTATTATCATGAGATGTGCAGTTAAGATTTGAATACATGATTAGGAATTATTTGATAGGGAGTATTGCAAACTTTCATTTATTTAAATGCTAGATGGCATAAGTTATTAGGTGAGGTTTATATCTTATCATGCTCAGTTCTAGCAAATTGACTCTAGTAAATATTTTTGCAGATGGATTATGCGAGTAGATTAAAGGAAAAGAGTGTAAAAGTTTCATCACTTCAAACTATGAAGTTCTTTGTAGAAAGTTCAATGCGTTGTAAATTTTGTAACATTGCTTGCAAAGGAGTTTAGAAGATCCCTTTTCTCAAGATGTTCGAAAACTACGTGGTGAAGTGTTCTTTCCTTTTTTTTGTTAAACTAGTAACTTACCTTAGTGAGAAATGATATTCAATCATTACATTGGCATAAGTATTGTAAAACCTTGATTTTGAGAATAAAGTGTTCACTACAAAACTCTCTCGACACCTTGTAATGATGTGATATAAGTAAAATTAAATGGAGTGGTTTACCCTTATAGAAGCTAGCTAAATTTATATATATACGATAAATTAACGTAGAGATGACTTACTTGAGAACAAGAGATTCCTGAAGTAATCATAGGCGAGACTATCATTGTGAGTAAGAATTATATAACATGATAACCCTAGCTCCTCTAGTGAACATTATTCCTTTTATGGTGAAATTTGTAAAATAACCCTAAGGTGAAATGAACTGTTAGTTGTTAGAAGAGGATAAGATTTAATAAGCCAGAGAAAACTTAGCATTGTAAGAAGCATTGTACAAATCATATCTAGAGTCTTAGCAAACTGAAGTTAAGGATCGAAAGAGGTTACATAAAAATAAATAACCATCAATAATTTCCTCATTGTGGCTTGCCCTATCTGTAGGTGTGTTATGTGGTGGTTTCTTATGTTGTTTTGTCGATAGAAAAGTGAACCATCCTCGTGGGGGTGTGAACATTTCCGTGCTACCCTTGGTCATCCTTATATTGAGTTATCCACGAGTTAGTCAGTGACCTCGGTGGTGGCATGTCGTGTCGTGTTTGTGTCGAAAAAAAAAAGCTATCCCGTATTTTACTATGTTGTTTGGGTGTGAAATAATGGGTCGTTACATTTGGTATCGTGAGCGAAGATTCATGCTCTTGAACCTCTGGGATGGATTGGAGATTTGATGATTTTGCATGATGGTGATGGTGTTACATGATAATCGTTTTCATGGAGATGATGGTATTGCATGATGATGATTTATATTGGAAGAGTAATGTGGTATAAGCATGATGTGATTGTCATAATTGTGATATTGTGAACACACGTGATGTGTATGTCACTCAATGCGTATTTGTTATCATATTGATGTGCCGGGATGGGAGTATTCTCTCTCCTTCTTGTGGATTCTATGAAGAATTCACGTGTGAATTATCGCTTGTGATATATGAAAATTATTCCAATGTGGATGACGGGGTGTTGGAGCATTGTGGCATATTGTGTTATATGGGTGTGTCGATATGGGTATGACGGATTGATGTAAAGTGAAATAAGTTGTACCATGATGTTTTTACCATGTTTTAAAGAAATGTGTGTATCACCTTGTTATGTAGCAAATGAATGTTATGTTGTGATTGTTACTATGTCCATCATATGTATGAGTTGTGTGATATGTAATGATTCATGTCGTGATTTAGGGTCATACAGGTGAGTGTATGAACCCTATCGTATTGTGATTGCACTTTGGGTGCAAAATGTGGTAAAGTGATGTATCAGGCCCTATGGATGTATGATTGTGATCTACCCTGTATACATACCATACATGAGACGTTATGGTAGCTATGTGTGTACCACCATGGTGTTAGTGATGTAGTTATATGTTATGTTGTGAGCCTTACACTAACCGAACCTGAGGGAAATCGGTAAACTGTGTATGTTTGGAGTGAGAAAATGTGTACCGTTGACCAATCACTCGAGCCAAGTACGAGATAGGAAGTGGAGCCTTACATAGGCTGAAAACCCACTTTTGTTTGTTTGGTATGTGAGACACTTGCTCAACGGGTGTCATGCATATTGTGTTTCACGGACACCTCAGGCTCAGTAGATGGTGACATGTACTTTCTTTCTCTCTCCCGATATGGTTGTCGTATGGACTCTACCTATGTGATTTTGACTATGTTGAGCCTTGTTGAAGTTGTGGCGAGATGATTCAGATTGAGATGATGACAGTTGTATTATTGATATATATTGTTACGAGCTGAGGCTCGATGTTCCGAGTGCTAGCAACTCGTTGAGTACCCCTTTGGTGGCTAGATAAGGCCACGTAGTCATAGTAATGTGCTATTCTTATATGTGTATTTTATTCGTAAATTGAACCTTTTTACTTTACTTTTGCAAGGACCAGTAGTTTTCTTGATTTCCATGTTTTACATTTTGGGCATTTCCTTGGTTTTGGTACTAACACGCAGATGTTTTCACTAATTATGGCCATTTGGTCATTTGTCTTGCTTGGTTTTGGATCTTCTTCTAAGTCTTATGATTTTACCACCTTGCCCAAGGCTTGTACTTTGCCACTTGGCATTCTGATCGGATTGTTATGCTGGTTCTATTGTTGTGATATGTGGAATAGGGTCATGGATGCACCATGGAATGGCTTGACCCATGGACCCGCTTCGTCAGATGGGGTACGCCCAAGGAGTTACAGATAACTAGCGGGTTGTTGGACCACGAGTTATTATGTCACTTGGGTTGGGGGTGACGAGGCTCTATGTGCCAGGGCCATAGGGTGACCCGACCTCATTAAAAGGAGAAAGGAGACAGGCCTCTATGGTTGAGTGACCTGATATTCTTTATGGCACTCTATGGTTGAGTGACCTGATATTCTTGATGGGGCTCTATGGTTGAGTGACCCGACTTGGTTTGGCACTATGTTTCTTTCTCTTTGGGAGTTATATGGAGTTGCTTTGTAATACTTGGGTAGTGTTATGATGTGTGTGTGCTCACGAGAGTTGGTTATGGTTGTGGCTCCCTAGTGTACCCTATGTACCTGTAGCTTATGTTCGGAGTTATGTGAATTCTTCATCTGTGGAATTAAGGAAATGTCTTGTTGTCGTAGTACACCTTGCTCAAGTATTCTATTTGTCAATCATGATTGTGTGACAAGTACTATGTTATGTGGACCGTGCCTATTCCCTTCCATATTTGAGTAATTTTTTTTGTGATGTAATTCAGTCATGAAGTATATACTTATGTGTTTGTTAATCTATAGTGTCTTGTCTGACCCCGATAGGGTGATTGTGTAGTAGTTCATGTTGGGGCACCCACAATAAGGAATAAACTAAAACTCTTCGACGATGAAAATTTTATAGAAATTAAACTAAAAATAATGTTAACGGAAAGAGACTAATGAAATAATGAATAAGAGGGAACTGCCAATCTTCACAGAACCTTGGAAGTTAAAATTTCTATGAAATGTTCCTAAGGCCACCCCGTGGTTGTGCTTGTGCCTCTGAAATCGTAACCTTAGAACGTAACTGCACCCATATTGAATTTTTATTTATTTATTTATTTTTGTGGTTGCGTACTATTTATTTTTTTTCACTACGTTATGTCGCATCGAGGATGATGCTTTCTTAAGGGGAGGAGAATGTAATGCCCCATTCATCATTGCTCTATTATTCTCGTGGCGCGATTGTGCTTCTAAAGGTCGAACGCCGTTGTGTTCCCTTCAAACGTTGGTGTCTTCGCTCTTGTTGAGCTTACCTCGCCAAGCTTGGGTGTCGATGTTTTGCTTGTTGGCCCGCAGCGTCCTCGCGAGTATCCTATTAAAGGAAGACCTTGTTCTTGCTATATCAACCTCCCGCTGATTGTTGTTTGTTGCCTCACGATATTTTTGCCGTAGTTTTGGTCACTCTCATGCTCGACCTCTCGAATTGAATAATTAGTATTATTATTATTATTATTATTATTATTAATTGTCATGTCACTTTTGTGCTAAGTCCTAAACGACTTTTCAACCCCGTCCTGGGTGTCGCAACATTTTAAAACATAATAATATTGAATAGTAAAAGAATGGATATCGCTTATACTTCGCAGTGATAATCGTCATCATCATGCTTCTAACCAAATTTTAATATGAAATTGTGACCAATTAAATTTATTTTATTTTGTGGATAAGTAATTTTACCTGACTTGTTGGTGGACGAAGTGTAAATTTTCCTTAGGCTACGTAAATTGTTCTTTGTCAGCTTTATTGAAATCTTGTTTTGACCTCTTAGCTGGAAAGGGACGCCTCTTTCCTCCTGGCCGCATTTTTTTTGTTTTGGGGATGTGTGTGGGATCTTTCTGTATAGATCTGTCTTCTCTCCTTGTTGTTGGCCATCTCCAACTGGCCCTAACTTTGCAGCCACACTTCTCTCCTTTCCAAAACTCCGCAACTTCCTCGCCTAGCGGCGTAGGATCTTCTCGGGTGGATTTACTGTTGAATGGTGAGAAATGTGAGAAAAGTGTGTCTTTCTCTTGCTGCGCACCTATCCCTTTTTCCTTTGTTTTTCTTCACCTTCCCTAGCCGCATTGAATCTTGTTCACGCCTAGAACTCGGGGGGGGTGTTTAGAAAACATGGAGGAAGTTTTTCAGAGTGCGCGAACTTTGGGGCACCTTACCTGCTGGCCGCGTGGGTTGGATATGGCAGTTATAGATGAAGCTACAAGCTAGTGCAATAGGTGTGTTACCTCCACTTTCATTGGGTGCTGTGAGGTGTGTTCTTTTGTCGGGGATCCACAAGAATGCAGACGCAACAATTTTTTAGCGAGCAAAGCAGGCATGTCAGCTTCAAGAGAAGCCTTTTTCAGCGCTTCCAACAAGCAGTTGTGCATCTATGTTGTTATCTCTGCTCAAGATTGAATGCATCCTCAATTCCAGATTCTCCTTCAAGATTTTTTTAATCAAAATCGACTATGTGACAAAGAAGAGTGTTACTAGGAAACCCGATGAAATTTATTACAAAGATTCTCTATCGAGACCTTACTTGTTTTACGCCGTAACTCATGGAAGAGAATCTCTTAGAGGTGGATCTGTTTCATATCAGAATATTCATGAAGCACAATTTGCTTTGCAATTATGAACTTATTAGGGGAAGTTTTGAATTGCATGGGCCATTCTGCTGCCCAGGTACGAGAGTCTATTGGCACTCTTCTTAGCATTTTGTGCTCAAACCTTCGTTTCAATTCAGCATTTGGGGATCAGTCGTCCAAACTGATGGAGAGACTTAATTGGAGTACTTTTCTTGTGGAAAGAGCCAGTCTATATGTGAATGAGATTCACAGTGCCAGTAAATCGAGTGTCCTTGATGGACAACTGGTCTCTTCTGGTGAAAAGAATGATAAAGGAGACTACTCATGAGGAGTTATCCACTTTAGCAAGAATAGCTATGGAACTATTAAAATGGCATGAAATTCCCTAGCCATATGTTTCATCAGTTGTGTCTATGCTTATATCTGCAACTAACGACACTAGTTGGCATACTAGAATAGCAACATTAATGTTCCTGCAGTCCCTACTGGATATGTTACTGGTGAATGCATTTAAAACAGGCATGATAAGCCCTAACCGTCTCTCTTGATGATTTTATTTCCTTTAGCATTTAGATAAATCAATCTCTCGCAATTTTGTTTGAATTCTCAGTATATGTGAGTTTCTTTTGGATTATTGATGTGTTATTCTCTTTTACTAAGTAAATAATGGTTTGGACTCTTGATATTATTTAATATTTATTTACATATATATGTTGACTCTTTCTTGAAAGAGATGCCCAAAAAGAGATGGGTTTTCTAATGACTTTTAATCATAATTGCATGAGCTGATCTCTCTCCAGTGATTCTCGCTTATCAATCTTATAAAGTTGGGTTATCTTTTTTCCATGTTTTATTCCTATGAACAGTGGTTTCTGTAGAAAATATTGTGGTGTGTGAATGAGATTTAGAATATTTCTTGTCTTGTTTTTATTATGTAGAACATGGCTTGAAAACGGGAAATTTTCTTGGAAGACTGTGTTTGTCTATTAATGTGGATTGATAATAATATAAACCCCCATTAGGATTGGAGGCTTCTATTTGGGGAGAGTCGTACTAGTTTTACTGGTCCTTCTAGATACTATCCGACTCCTTTGATTATCGTTTACTTTGGGGATTATTGAAAACCCCTCACCAGGCCCTCTACTATTATTATTACTATGAGCTTATTTTTTTTTAGATTGGAACGCTCCTAAAGCATGCGCAATGGGGCTTCTATTTTGTGACCTTTTTGAATACGGTAAGCTCTCAAGACATTAGTTTGTGTGGATAACTATATGGCTTAAGTTTGAGGCACTACTTAGATCTTCGAATCAGTTAAAGTAATATTGGATACATCGAACTCTCATGAATGTGTACATTCTTCAAGTTTGATTGACATGTGATGGCCCTCAGGCATATGAATTTAGACAATGCTTGAAATATGAGATTATAAATTTATCCTATACTTTGACTTCAAAGCTTGTTGAAATGCCTTTTGGTAGGAAAACAGATGAATAGGGAAGTTATGAGAACTACCCTAAAATGGATTCATACACAGCCTTAAGTAAAGGTGACAACTACCATAATGGGACTGTTCATACCTTATATGACGTTAAGGATAGAAGTCGACCTGAAATTATTTAACTTCATTATATAGGACAATGATTAATACCCATAAATTGGGATACGCATGGAGGTTGAATTATATAATATGATATATTATGTTATCAGTAACCAGTATGATAAATATGTTATTTCAATACTTGGTTAGCGCGTGGATTATTTTCCGCATTTACGACGATTATTATGTTAGCTAAAATTGGTACTTGCATCTCAATTGTGAGTTGAGATAATGTTGATACTTGTATTTATAGTGGCTTGGACCACGCTTACCTGTTTTAGCTAGCCAAATGTACCTTCTACTCATTAACAAAGTATGACGGTATTGTTGTTCGTAATTCATTCCTCTGAGTTGGACTCTTATACTAATAGAGGCATATAGAGACATGATAATAAACAACCGATAGGATATCTAAATAATATATGAACTTACTGATTTGTGGAACCCTTGTTTACATAAGTATATTCTTAAAATTGTGAGATAAATATCAAAAGTATACTTACATATCCTTGATTTTCTATAAAGGTTTGATACTTGGGTAATATTGATGAATATCATAAGATTGACACTTGTATTTATTATAGGAGCTTAATGTCGTTGGTGCTTTTATTTAATTGAAAGATAATATTGTTGGACACTTATATATGTGAAGTAGGTTGAGGGTATTAGGTGAGCGTTATTATTACTACTGTAATTTAATTATGATTAAATGCAAGGTTAAGGTCAGCATATCTCTCCACTTGGAATTTTTGGTCATATGTAGCGATTTTAGGAAGTGAACAATAATGGGTATGAAATGTATTATCATGAGATGTGCGCTTAAGATTTGAATACATGATTAGGAATTATTTGATAGGAGTATTGCAAACTTTCATTTATTTAAATGCTAGATGGCATAAGTTATTAGGTGAGGTTTATATCTTATCATGCCTCACTTCTAGCAAATCGACTCTAGTAAATATTTTCAGAGATGGATTATGCGAGTAGATTAAAGGAAAAGAGCGTAAAAGTTTCATCACCAAACTATGAAGTTCTTTGTAGAAAGTTCAATGCGTTGTAAATTTTGTAACATTGCTTGTAAGGAGTTTAGAAGATCCCTTGTCTCGGTATGTTCGGAAAACTACGTGGTGAAGTTTTCTTTCCCTTTTGTTGTTAGACTAGTAACTTACCTTAGTGAGAAATGATATTCAATCATTACATTGGCATAAGTATTGTAAAACCTTGATTTTGAGAATAAAGTGTTCAGTCAAAACTCTCCGACACCTTGTAATGATGTGATATAAGTAAAATTAAATGGAGTGGTTTACCCTTATAGAAGTTAGCTAAATTTATATATATACAGATAAATTAATGTAGAGATGACTTACTTGAGAACAAGAGATTCCTGAAGTAATCATAGGTGAGACTATCATTGTGAGTAAGAATTATATAACATGATAACCCTAGCTCCTCTAGTGAACATTATTCCTTTTATGGTGAAATTTGTAAAATGACCCTAAGGTGAAATGAACTGTTAGTTGTTAGAAGAGGATAAGATTTAATAAGCCAGAGAAAACTTAGCATTGGAAGAAGCATTGTACAAATCATATCTAGAGTCTTAGCAAACTGAAGTTAAGGATCGAAAGAGGTTACATAAAAATAAATAACCATCAATAATTTCCTCATTGTGGCTTGCCCTATCTGTAGGTGTGTTATGTGGTGGTTTCTTATGTTGTTTTGTCAGATAGAAAAGTGAACCATCCTTGGTGGGTGTGAACATTTCCGTGCTACCCTTGTGGTCATCCTTGTATTGAGTTATCCACGGAGTTAGTTGTGACCTCGGTGGTGGCATGTCGTGTCGTGTTTGTGTAAAAAAAGTTATCTTGTATTTTACTGTGTTGTTTGGGTGTGAAATTATGGGTCGTTATAGCTTTCATCAATGCCTTCCATTGAAAATGAAATTTTGAGTTGTAAAATTTTGCACAAGTGAAATTTTTTTACATTAATGTTGTACAAAAGCCTAAAAAATACGAGATCTTAGATATGTCACCTGACTTGGGCACCTTGTCCTGGATTATAGGTTTCTGGTCTACGTAGATACTCGAAAACCTCCTATGAGGTGTTGCAAGAGAGGTTTTCACTTATTATCCTTTTATCACGTGCATATCACCGAATTCCCCAAATCTCTCTATAAATATAGAATAAATGAATCACATTAAAAACCCAAAAAAAGCACCAAAGCTCTAAAAATAAGATGTAAATGAAGGGGTCCGATTGTCGTTATATGCCAAAATTATGGACTTATCATCGAACGATGCACTACATCTCGGACCCAATGTAGTTCTCGTGTGTGTGGAATAATGCCCTAGGTTTTTCTTGTGCACTCACACATGAAGTAGCAGTGAGTATCTAGATGTAGAATGTAAATAATTTTTGCATGGAAATAATACACTCCACTCCTATGAAGTGTGATGTAGATGAACCAACCTTTTTCCCTTGTGATGGAGGTAGGCGATGCAAATGAAACTAAAGATGCATTTGATGGATGCAACTTTAGGTGGAGATAATAGATTATTAGTGCTTGGTCACTTATTATGGTCACATAAGTTTATATTTATATGATTCCTTCGCTTGAATTTTTTAATTAACATAAAAATCTAACTACCAAAAATATAAAATGATCAAATGGATAGAAAGGACACAAAAAGCATGACCAATGTAAAAATAGGACAAGGGTGCGCAAAGGGGACAAGGGTGCCCGACGCCGACATCTCTTGGCTAGGCTCTTGTGTCCTAAATGAAAATGTAGAAAATTGAAAAGACAGACCGAGTAAGAATAAGTGCAAGACTAAAAGAAGAAGCATAAAAATGAAATATGGCCAAAGACATGGGTTAAGTAGTACTACTCGAATAAACAACCATATGAATAGTAGTATGTAATCGAGACTAGTTAATGACCTGAAAGTGCATGATTTTATGTCTACATTTTCTCCCACTCTATGTTGGTGAGAAGAATTCTCACCAACATAAAGTAGATAGAGATGGATACCTGATATCCATGTAGATTGATGTAGAAAGTGTGTTGATGGACTAGACAAAGTGTGGAGTGATAAAAATATGGAGTGTGGAGACTAAATATGCCAAGATGTGAAAAGGTAATGAAAATGAACCTAGGGCAGAAACGTGTGTGTAAATACCATGTGTGTGATTTACTTGTTATTGGTGTCCATGTGTGTTATGTTGTTGATTGCTTTACTTCCCATACGAGATAAATGTGCAAAATATAAGACAATTAAGTAGTCAACTACATAATTATGCTAGACTGTAAAGTAATAGCCTAATCTAACACAAGTCTATAGTAAATAAATTAATGGTAAAATATAGATATAATACCAAAGGAAATAAGTAATGAAACTATGAAACCATAATATGTAAAGAGGGTTAGAAGGACTTATCTTATTCTCAAATATTTCTGACCGTGTGTCGTAGTGGACACCAAAATTGAACAGAGATGGAAGATTGTCACACAAAAGCCTATAAAAATATAGATCTCGGCATAATTGATTGGACTAGGACACCTAGAGAATTATAGGGGTTTGTTTGGGTTCCCTTGTCTTGCTTATGGGTACCTTGTCTCGTGTAGATTCTTAGAAAAATTCTCTCAGTGTCACAAGATGTTCACACTTGTTCTCCATTTATTTTTTATGTCATTGAATTCTACTAAATGTCTCTATAAATTTTGAATGAATCAATCAACCGCAAAACCCCAAATAAATAATAAATACCTAAAAATAAAGATGTAAAATGAGGGTTTAGAATGTCTTCATCGCCATAATGGTAGACTTACAACTAAACGCTACAAAAATTTTTAGGAGATCTCATGCCACCTGGTGAAAGGAGAGTAAGGAGGAAAGTCAAATTTATCCTCCAACCTTTAACCGCTTCTTGAAATTGTAGAGATATTTTTACCGTCATTTTTATGATATAACGCCACAATGTAAGTAGTATAGAGAGGAAGGTATGGTGTTATCCTCTAACCTTTAATTGCTCCTCAAAATAAAACACCACTGCATATGATGTGTACCAACGCATGTGCTAAGGACAATCTACCCTGTAAAAGTATCTATCTAGATTTTTGTAGACGATGATGAACCCATTCTATATGTAACCACCCCTAGTGATAGGAGCTCACGAAAATACATCTCTATACCAAATACCCAAGTCTCGATTCTTAGCCCTGAATCGTACTACACCGATATTGTGTTGTGTTCTATACTATGTGTAGACTACTATATACAAAGTGACATAATTAACCAAATGATGCCCCTCTTTGGGGGTGCATGTTATATTGTTGTAGGAATATACTTGAAAGAGGGTACAAAACCCACAAGTGAGGATCACGAGGGGTGACGTGGACATCAACAGATGTGCGAACGAAAGAGTGAAGAGATCTCATGAGGAGCGAGCATCAACCAAATGTGCATGAAAAGATTTGAAACATGAGCAGTAACTGGTTAAGCCATAAAACTCTCCTCTATCTCATAGATCAAATGGGCTATACATATAGGAGGTGCTTGAGTAACCCCTAGTTCTACAATCATGACAACTTGAGTAGAGAGGGGAGTTACATTCCCATAATAGAAGTGTAACTCCCAAAGTGATGCATATGATGCAATGACGCGTAAGAGAGTCTCATAATGACCCCTAAATAACACATGGACCTACGATCTCACCTAAGTGAGATGACTCACCTAATGATGTGGAAAATAACACACACCAACACCCCCTTCATCGTAACTTAGAATGAGGCGGCATGTCGAAAATGAGAAATGGATCCTGGCAAAAGCTCCGATGAGGTACCCACGTATAAGAAGAAGTCCCAAGCAATGAAGGAAAACCCACTGGGAAAACATCCACCACAAGAGAAAAAAACTCTCTAATCTATGAAAGATGCCAAATATGGGTCCTAGCTCTGACGAGCTTTGAAAAGGTACCCATGTACAAATAGAAATATCTCGAAAGAAGAAGAAGAGAGAAGAAGAGGGAGACAAGAGAAATGAAGAAGATGCCATGGATAGATCTCGAACTCTGCAGCTCTAGAAGTCTCCTAGAAGAATGTCAATGACGAGATCCTCTTCCTCTGATCAAGAAGATCCACCTATATTGAACAACATGCCTTCCCTTAGGAAAGACAGAAATGAAGTGTTGAAAGTCTCGCCCACTTCATGAAGGAAAGCGAAGGCAAGAAAGACGATGAACTCGAGTCTAGTCCACGAAAGTGTGACATAGGTCTAGCAAGTGAGTACAAAGGAACCGAAGGTAATGTCATGAGTGCAAAATTGTCAGAGTATGAAGGGTGAACACCTATAGAAAGGATGTCTAATTGATGTGAAGGAAACAAAACATCCCCCACAACAAAAAATGGATCCACAAGCAAGGGTGGATCAATGAAGGTCTCTAGAAAAGTGGAAGTGGTAAGAGTCCCGTAAAGGGGCACTCGAACAATAGAGATGATGAACTCCTCTCAAAACACCCGTAGATGGATGAGGGACCCGTAGTGCATCACAAGTGTACTCTACGAAAAGATGACTAAGGTCGGAAGATACTCATCCCAATGAGGGGCTCAACAAACAAGAGCGATGTCATATAGGTAAGAGTCATCCAATGAAGGTAGAGGAGTGAAGTGGGCCTTGCACACTAGAAGTGGAAAGGAGGCTAGTGTAATGATGCTATGAGACTGAGTATGAGACTGCTCGATATCTGATGAGATGGGAGGGGTGACAATAATGTATGGAATAGTGAGAGAAAGAGGAGAGAAGTCCTCTATAATGCTCTCTACATCAAAACTGGGTGCACAATCCTTGTCATCAAAAGTAGAACAAAGTGACCCCGTGTCATTGGAACTATCATCACATGAAAAATAGAGGAGACAATCAATCAACAACAGCAAAAATGGCGGCAGTATGTGAAGGGTATCTATAGAGGGACTGAAGAATGCTCTAGACATAGTGAGGTGGAGCTGAGTTTTCCACGTGAAACCAAAGAGATCCGGAGACATGCATCAAGCATGTGACCAAATATGTGGTCATAAGTGTCGAGGAAGTCATCTAGATGATGATGATTAGCAGTGGTGCAGAACTAGCCCAAGTAAGAAGGGTAAAAGACCCTCATGGCTAAAGTAATGTTCCATGGAAGCATGCCAAGTGAATAGTTTCCTCTCTCGCGAGAAGTGGCAGAGGCTATAAAGCTATCCTATGACGCTTAAGTCTTGAAATAGTAATATCCATGATGAAAAATGCAAGATTCACAAAAGCAAGATGTCAGACTCGGTAGATAATGTGTTTGTGTGTGAAAACCCAAGAGTACTAGTCAACCCCCCTAGAATGTGACACTTTATAAAGTAGTGTGTTTACAAAATTGACAATGTCATCACGTAATGTGTGAAAAATCATGTAACTTTGACTAAAGAAGCTCTAAAAAATGAGTAGCAAGTCAAAAGTTATAGCATTAAAATGATTCCCGCAATTGATGGAAAAAGTCAATAAATGCTGCAAACGCATTAAAAAAATGCCCGAAATGGGTGCAAAGGGTGTCGTGTGGGTACTCATTGGAAATGGCATAAAATTTTAGCAAGGGTTTGTTTTGCTTGTGAGGGGGGATTAGCCTCCTACCAACCCCTGGACCTCGCCCTCCATCTTCGACACACGTAGGAAGGGCATGATACAAGTAAAATTAGAACCCATAAATTATTACAATGCCATAAAGAGTGTTTTTATCGTCAAAACATCAAAAATGGATTGTTTTAACCTCCAAACAATGTCTAAAAGGGAGGATGGAGGGGCCCACGTTGAGTGATAGATCGGGTTGTTGTCAACCCATGTGGCACCGAGTCACAGTGTGGCCGACCTCACTAGAGAGTTGGCGACAGCTATGGAGTCCATGATCAATGCACCGAGTCACTGGGAGATTGGTTAGTGTGACTATAAATGAAGCCAAGAGTTGGATCAGAATTGCCTTTTCAAGACTACGAGGTGTCTAGGTGGAGTTAGAGTGGCCACATGTAGGAGTTGGTGAACTGGGCTATGTAGGAACTACATCCCACATCAAGGGTTTACATGCTGCAAGGAGCCCAAGCACGTAGACCATAAATGGCACTAACTAGAGACCGAGACCAAATATTTGTGTTGGGGCGGCCGAGACTAGAAATTTGCGATGGGACCGCACGAGAGACTAGTTGGACTAGAAACGATCAGATTGGAGCTGATGCGGGGTTGTAATGTTTCCCAATATATAAAATACGCAAGTTATCCTTATCACCACCTCCCGTAAAGTAAATGGTGTTTGGATCCTCTATTTCATCTACCTGTAAATTCTCGTCCTATCGCAAGATCCCTAAGTCGAGAGCTCACGATTCAATGCCGGTCCCAACATAAAGTCAACGTGTAGAGACTAAAGTTGAACAAGGAATGAGCCATGAAAAGACATGAGCAAATGGTGAATCCAGCCACGAGTAAATGGTGAATCAAACATGGAATCTATCCAAAACAAGCAGAACTCAAGTTGTAGAAGCGCAGAAGCTTGGTTAATAATGCAAAAATGTTCATGGCACGAATGGTGAGGGCCAGAAGGAGCTAACGAAAAGAACAAGCATGTGAGACAAGGCTCCAAATGCAAACCCAATGCAAACCCTAATAAGAGCAAAAACAAAGACCGAGCCAACAAAATGCAAATTCCGAGTTGAAGGAGGTGATTTAGCTAGGGCAGCTTTTGCACTACATTGAAAACTCATAAAACTAGCACAAAAACTCAGATATGTATCCCAGAATGCTCCAAAATGGTAAGATACCTCTAAACATGCATGCGAAGGCACAAAAACCCACTAACACCCATAAAATTGAAAAGAGATGAAACCCACAAACACGAGAAAGCAAACTGGAGGTATGAACCCCAAAATTAGTTCAAGAAGAGAACGAACAAAATATCCATTATGACACATGCAATGAGAAAGCTGGCTATCATGCCGTAAGCTGAAAAATTCACAAAAATGTTGAGGAGTGCATGGATCCACAATATCCGCTTTGATACCATGAAAGAGGGTACGAAACTCGCAAGAGAGGATCATGAGGGACAATCTACACATCAACGGACGTATGAACAATAATAGCGTGAAGAGATCTCGCAAGGAGCGAGCATCAACCGATTATGCATGCAAATATTTGAAACATAGGCGTAACCTGGTTAAGCCATAAAACTCTCCTCCATCTCATAGATCAAATGGGGTGTACATATAGGAGGTGTTGAGTAACCCCGGCTACAATCATGACAACTCGAGTAGAGAGGGGAGTTACATTCCCGCATAGAAGTGTAACTCCCAATGACACATATGACGACCGACACACCGACACACCGATGCATTGACGAGTAAGAGAATCTCATAATGACACATGGACCTACGATCTCACCTAAGTGAGATGACTCACCTAATAAGTGGATAGGAAAATTGTGCCCTCGTAAGGAAAGGCATGTGCTTGGTAGAAACCAAGGAACATGAAAATAAGTGGATAGGAAAAAGCATTAATATAAACAAGAATTCACATAGTAGACACTTATAAGCTACAAAGACAATGTGTAATCTAGGATGCAAGTAAATAGGCAAGAAAACAACATAGTACCTGTGTAAAGCAGGTTCAAACATGGGATACCACTCACGGTGTCGAAGGAAAAATCAATAGGTCGTAATGGACGAAAAATACAAGTGTGCACAAAAGACAAAGGGTAAATCCCACATACAATAGCAAAAATGACAAGTACAAGAAATGTAATAGATAATCATGGAAACAAGTAACCTTGCATAAAAATGTTGCACATGAAGCACCATTAGTATGTTAGGAAGATAAAAAGTATGTCAAAGTGTGTATAATCCAATGATGTGAAGTGAAACATACAAAAATGAAACAATAGTACTAGTAGTGAACAAAAATGGATGCCCCAAAGAGCCACTATGGGACTAGTAAGAGGTACCGCGCCAAACATCCATGGTGCACGTAATGTACCCGTATAATCTATGATCACAAATATAATGACAATTGAACGCACATGTGTGTATTACATACAATATATCTATCTAGCATCTCTAATAATGTGAACATGTACAATTAAATGTGTGCAAGAGTAAACTCAACCAAGATATGCAGATATCTTGTGGATGCATGGGATGGAATGCAGAGTGAATGATAGGATTCATGTGCCCCTAGTGAATAGAATTATATGCACCGAGGTTCATTTATTTATGCCCCTCAACAACCAATAATGAAACATAAATGAGAGTACGTCATCGACAAATGGATGAACTCTATGTTATGTATAGCATGATGTGATGAATGTGCACTAATGATATATGACATAGAGATGAAGTGTGAGAATGTATGATGATTTATAATAAAGCATGTATCACAAAAAGATAACAATGGAAGTGATGATTTAGCCTAAACCATATATCACTAAAGGACACGAGAAGAAGTGATGATATAACCTATAACATATATCACTAATCTAGGAATTTCACACGAGAAAAAGGTTGAATGGTTGAATGTGTGAGTGATATGAGGTCCATTTGATTTGTATACCCTGAATAGTCTAGTATGGACCATGGGACTAGAGTGTGTCATCGGGTAGTAAATGCAGCGTGTATAAGTAGATGAGTAGGATATCTATAATGTGTAGTAGATGTGGTGAGGATAAATCATCACGTGATGTTTGATGTGTAGTGTGTAATATGGGATGTATAATATATAATGCAAGTTGTCTAGAATAGACAAATATCTGCAGATACTGAGTAAATGTAAGAAGTAAGATGTATATATGTAATATGTGTGAGGATACATGATGTGTTGTGTCTATTGTGCAATGTGTGAGGTTCATGTGTACATATGATCCTTCAACATTCAAGTGTGAACTGAGGCACAAGAGTGTGTCATCGGGTAATGGCGGTAAAAGTGTGTATATTTTGTGTAAAGGTGTAGGTGCGATGTGATGAGATTATAAGATGTGTGTTAATGTTAGAGGGGAGATAATAATAATGATCCCCCAAGCATGTAATAGTAATGATGATCAAGTGAAGTCATCTAAAAGGTCATCATTGTCATGGTGAAAACCAAATGAACAAGCATTAGAGAGTTGGTAAGTAATAGTGTTGCGTTGATCACAAAAGGATCCATTAAGATGTAAGTTGTACATTCCATGGGATATTCCTCGGAGTGAGGGTGTGTAATGGAAACCCATGTGCATACCAATGAGTGGGATTCTATGTATAGCCAAAAAGGAACTATTGTAGATGAATACATGACCAAAGGGCACGGAAATGATATATCAATATGATCGGGATCTAACGTGCCCCCATTGTAATCAAGCTAGGATTTATGTAATGTAAGTGGCAAAGAGTGAGCAATTTTTCTAAGGTAAAGTATGAGATGAAATACACATACACCATAAGCGCAGTAATGTGAACAAATCCATGATAAATATGAGAAAAATGTAGTGGATGATAGATATCCTAAAAATCAAATCCTATCGATTCGAGCCATCATGTATACATACCGTGTCATCACAATTAGGAGTGAGTGGAATATGTTCACAAAGAAGAAACATTCATGAAAAGTGTGCATGTGAAAGGAGGTCATACTAATGGAGGTGATACATGAGAAGGTGTTGTTGATGTGTAATCACAACACCCTTGAATGTCTCGCAACTTGATGGGTTGAAACTATCGGTGTGATTGCATAACATGGAGCTTTTCCCAAAGTTTGGACTTTAATCGAGAAGGATCTCCATTAAGGTCATTCGTATTCCTCTATTCAGTGCACACATACAATTTGTAGAGGATCTACTCTAAAACCTACTCTAACTTGCCAAGGAGATAGGGTTAAGAAGATATAAGAAAATAAACCTAACTAACAAAGGTGATGCACCAAAGGAATGTTGAACACCTACTTTTCCATTAAACACAAACCATTAAAAATGAAATACAAACACCATGCACAGATAACCAGGATTGCAATGAGAGATCAGGAAGATGCAATAACAAAAGAGAGGGTTGAAAATCATCCACAAAATTTTTATTGTTGCTCCAAAGATTTGATACAATGCATTATAATGGCCAAGAGGCAAGATTGCATTTACAGTTTAGATGGGAGGTTTGAACTCCACAAATTCACTTGTAGACAAGAGAAGAAGGGAGGGTGCAAAACCAAAAATGTCCAACCTTTTGAAAAAGCCCCTCCTTACAATATATAGGAAGAATTAGATAAGGAGATAGAAGAAATCTGAAATCTAGCTTCAACCAACCCAAAATTGCATTGAATTTGCCTATAAAAATGATGGGTTCTACTGCAAAACCCATGCCTCCATGTGTTGTTCCTTGTTGGGAAAGAAAGGAAACCCATACCTCATAATTTGGGTAGGTGATAATCTTGACACCGTAAAAATGGCAAACTATATTTCTTCATTTTCAGAGTCTGAAATGCATTTAACTTCCAAAATCTTGAAATTCGAGACTTTTAAAAATTTTGGTTTGAAGTCGAGCTACTGTTCACTGCTCAAAATGGTCTGAGAGTTCTGAAAGTCTGAAACCCGAAAGTCTAAAAGTCTAAAATTTTAGACTTTTGGAATTCAGAATTTCAGACATTGAGTCTTGCTTTTTATGTTTTGGGGCTTGAGAGTTCCAAAATCCTGAAACCCAAATCTCGAAATCTTGAAATCCAATATCCCAAAATCTCGAAACCTGAAATCTCGAAATCCCAAATCCCAAAACCTGAAATCCCAAAATCTTGAAATCTCGAAATTCAAAAAACTCTAAAATTTCAAAAATCAAAATTTTAAAAACTAAAAATACCCTTTTGAAGATTATCCCCCGATCTATCAACTGGTGAAATTTGGACTTGTTTTGAGCAAGTTAAGCCCCTAAAAATTGATTTCGAGTTCAGCCTAGGAGGTGAAAAGTCTGAAATTGGAGAACTTGCAATTTATTTATTCTCCCAACTCCAAAATGCAATCCTCCATGATTGAAACAACCCCGTCGGCTTCTCTGCATATAAGGTCATGTTTGTCTATTTTTCCTAAGAGGAAAAATTGGATAACATGTGTAGTAGCTAAAGTAATGTATACATTGTGTGGAAATTCCTATGAAAAAATCATAGCAGTGGTGGTAGAGTATGGGGAGGCATAAATGTAGTTGTCATGGAATTGATGATGCAAATAACACCTTAAAGTGGTGGTAAAAGTGGTAGTTCATCTATAGGTTGTTGGTCATCAAGAGTGTCATCTCATGGAATATGAAGTGTGTTATTCGATCATGGTCCTAATATTTTTATGGATGATGGTCATGATGAATAGTATACTCGACACCCTCATGTAAAAATTTAACACAACGATGCACTATAGAGGAAAAACATTGCATGGCATGGAGCCAAAGTAAATAGTTATATGATCCTAGAAATTCAATGAAAAGAAGACTATGTTGATTTTTTTATCTCTACACCGATAGGTAAAATAATGTGACTTATGCATGGATGGATAGATCCATCATACATGTGAAGAGAGATACGTGATGGAATAACATTAGCAAATGACAAACCAATATTTTCAAGGAATGACATAGGACATATATTAAGTTCAAATCCATCGTCGATTAAAGTAGGCTTCATACCCATATTGTACATGTGAATCATGGTATGCAATGGTGGATCACTTTGTCAAAAATAGAAAGATCAACATGAGGATTAGACACGAAAGTAATATGTTGAGAAAATGCATCTACAAAAGAGTTATATATGGATTCAAGATGTGTATTTGTAGGAATTTGAGTAGTCGCGAGGAGATGTTGGAATATGTGCCTCAAATTAGGATGGGAAAGCAAGGAATCATTAATTGAGATACTCATGATGACAAGATTATGTAATAAAAAAGTAAATAAAATAAAGGTGATATTAAAGGTGTGAAGGTGGATCAAGCATGGAGTTCAACATAATTATAATGCTAAAGTTGTAAAATGATAGCCTAAATCGATTATGTGGTAGTATTAAATAAATGAATACTTAAATACAAAAATAATACCCAAGAAACTAAGAAATAAAAATATGAAACCCTAATTACAAAGAGGGTTAGGAGAGCCTTAGTTTATTTAGAGATGTCACTTGACTATGTCGTAGTGGAGACTGGATGAACTAAGATGGAGGATCATCATACGAAGCCTAGAAAAAGGTTGATACGTCAAATTTCACTGGACTGAGGTGCCTAGATAAGGATAGGGGCACCCTTGGGTGCCTTCCTTTGGATTTTAGGCACCCTGGTCTATACAGATGCTGAAAAAAACTCCTTTGAGGTGTTGCAGGAGGTTCACACTTTTTTCCCTTTGTCGTATGCATTTTGGTGAATTCTACAAAATGTATGTGTAAATCTTAAATGAAGGGGTTTGACTATCTTTAGCTACCAAAATTATGGACTTATCATTGATTGTTACACTACATCTAGAAACCAATATAGTTTTGTCTGTGTTTGTGTACAAATTTGTGCCGTAGGTTGCTCTTGTGCTATTCACACATGAAGTAGCGAGCAACTAGCTTGATGTAGAATATAAATAATGTATGCATGGAACCAATATACTCACCTCCTATGAAGTGTGATGCAGAGGAACCAACATTTTTCCCTTGTGATGGAGCTAGATGGATTCAAATGAATGTATTGATGCCTTTGATGGATGCAACCTTAGGTGGAAATAATAGATTCTTAGTGCTTAGTCCCTTATTATGATCACATAACTTTATATTTATATGATTGTTTCACTTAAACTTTGTAAGAAACCCCGAAAATGCCGACTAACAAAAAAGATAAGATGTTCAAATGGATAGAAAGGACCAAAAGTTATGAATAAAGTATGAAGAGGAAAAGGGAACCTAGAGGGGATAGGGAAACCTAGCACTAGTATCATGGTCAGTCTTAGTGTCCAAAATGACAAATTCCAAAAGGTGAAAAAAAAATGGAGAAAGTACAAGCATAAGAAGTTAGCCAAAGACACAAAACAATTATAACTTTTCTAACTTAGGAACCATATTGAATAGTAGTATACAATCGAGACTATATAATGATTCAAAGTGTGTGATTTTTATCTGCAAATTGAGGAGGTTTTGGATGGGTCAAAAATGGTACAAAATAAGAAAAAATATTTTCACAAGTAATTTTTTTCTTCTACCTATTTTCTCACACACTACAGGGTAGTTACTTCCTTTTGTATCTGGTAATTCAATGTTTTTAGTTGGCCTTTTAGGTCGCCTACATGTACTTGGGTAAGGACCCACTAAAAATCTTATCCTTAACAAAAATTTTGTAGGATCGATTGATATAATCCTAAATTACAAGGGGATATTAGGAACTTTTACCCAAATAAGATTGAAAGTGAATTTTTAGTAGTTGGGTTAAAGGAGGGGAACTAATGTTTCATAAACACTTGATGACTATGGTGTTCTTACAGATTGGAAAATAATATCTTTGTCTTGAATTAACTTGAAGACAACAATAAATATACCTCTAGTACAAAGATAAATATCTACTTTACCATCTATAAGAGGTCGCGAGTTTGAAGATATCCATTCATGTAGAAGTACGTGAGCAGACAAAAATTACTAAAATGTTAAATAAGGCCTAGAATTTGGAAATGATTTTCTAACTTGATCTCCTTCTCTCCAAAGTTCAAAGAATGAGAGGTTTTTTTCATGCCCTGTTTTTGGATTCTTAAACATTACACTATTGAAAATAATCATAAGGCATGTTTTCCTTAGTAAAGGTAAAACTAGATAGTTGATGTTTTTGAGATGGTTGTTTAGATTGTAAAATAAAGTATTATTTATTGTCGAGTGTTAACTCACACCATAATCATATTTAAACTATCATAACTTTACTAATCGCAAATTTTTTTCCATTTAACTATAGGATGGTGTTTAGTTATTTTAGTATATACTACTTGACCTTGAAGGCCTCAACTTGTGGTCATTAAAAATATGTTTATTTAAAGTTATGAGAATTGATTAGTTGGTTAGCAAGAAACCTTAGACTAGTAAACATGTATCTTTTAATAGTTATATGCTAAGAAGAGTTTTCGTTTGTCGTAAATAAGTTATTTTTTTATTTGTGTGTATAAAATATAAGGACGTGTATCTTACACTCCTTACATTGATTCTAGTTTGTAATAGATGGTATACATTTTAATAAGTTAGTATAAAATATATATTGGGTTTATCTTTTTCTTATTGTTGGTTGTCTCACTTCAATAAAAAAATGATAGTCAAATACTAAAACTTGGTTGTTATAACAATTATGTTTTTGGCCTTGATAGTTGTAATGTGAATATTTGTATCAATGGAATTGGCACAATGGTTATTTATTTATGTTTAGCTTTATCGATGTGTTTGAGAAGTAAATTTTGTGTGTCAATCATAACTTTGAATGTTTGCACCATTGTTTTGAGTTAACATTTGAGTATAAATCTTGAATTATTTGGCGTGTGAGCCCATGTTGTTTTAACGTTACAAATTAATTAATATTTTATTAAGGATTTCATCCTTATAGGAGAATAGTAATAATAATAATCATAATAATGTGAGGTCATTTTTTAAATTGTTTTGATTAGAGGCATTATATGAAGTGACATTATGATCATTTCATTCTTTGACTTGGATTTTAGCAATATGAAGAGACTAATGATGACTGGACAATACTTATACCATTTGATTATTTTGAAAGCAAGATTATTTTTGGTTTTAAAGCCTCAATTTGGAAGAGTCACGAGGACTAAACAACTCTTGAAATGAATTTGATTGTTTGCTTGAAATATAATTATTAAGTCATTAATTAAGACTTTCGATATTTTTATTTCTCCTTTCTTGGGAACTTGGATAGAGGGAAAGTTAATCCTTAACCATAGCTTTCAAACTTGAAAATGTTATATTTTTTGGTTATTTTTCTGGGCAGCACTAGTGTATTATAATGGTCTATGGAGGGACTTTGGTGATGTGTTGGTTATTGTTGGTTTTACCTTCTTGTTCGCGTATTGTTGTGGATGCATAATTATTTGAAGGACCAAACCAAGACAAGGTTGAGTGGATATGGTAAAGAAAACCTCTCTTTTTGGGTGCTACTATTCACAAGATTGAATGGAGGTTGGTGGCACAATCCTCATTACTTTTTAGGCATGGTTATCTTTTCTATGTGCTTGTTTAATCCTTATGAGTGTATGTATGAACTAGATTGTAATGGACTAAAAAAGAGGGTTGTTTCTATTCTAGTAATGTGTTTGAATTTGGAACAATGAATGTGGATGTGTTTGTGCAGAATTTTGTTTGATTTTGTTGAAAACAAAAAGATTTTTTTGCATAGGATGCACATGGTACGTGAACAAATTTACTGATTAAATTTTATAATTTTTATAAAAATGATACCTGTAGGGTATATATGTATAAAACATTGTAAGAGGAAATTACATCTATACATACACATGATATAAAATTTTAGGGACACATTTTATTTTAGTTAAGCTTTGTTTTAGGGTTTCTATGTTGTTGTTTCCTCTAGAAAATTTGACTATTTGAGTGCATGTTTTGAGGAAAGAAGTACAAAGTTGTTATGAATCTGGTGGATAAGTTATGTTGTTATTTAATACTTTTTGAGGTTGTTTCTCTCTCTTTCTTTATTTGTATCCATTTCATTATTATGACACATTGATGAAATGTAATGTATGGATGAGTTCATCTTCTTTGAAAAGTTCCTACTTTTGCTATGTTAATTTTATTTAATCATGATGGTGTCATAGTAGGATAATATAAAGAAAAAAATGAGTTATTTATCGTTCTATAACTCCATTTGATGTTTTGCACATGAAATCATAAGAAATTATATAGAAAGGATAACCATGTCAATTCATTTTGAACTGACCTATTAAATAATGAAATAAAACTAGATTTGGTATAATGTATATAGAATTATAACATGAAATTATTGTTGTATATACATATATACATCTATAGGGAATAATTTTATTTGGGTTAAACATTTTTGTTTCTATGTTTCTTGGAAACTCACTGTTTGAGTGAAAAATTTGAGGATAGGAGTGCATAGTTATTATTGATCCGGTGGATCGAGTTATGTTGATATTTATTACTTATATGAGGTTCTCTCTCTCTCTCTCTCTCTCTCTCTCTCTCTCTCTCCTTGTTTGGATCCATTTGATTAGTATCACATGATGAAATACAATTTATGGATGAGTTGCTCTTCTTTGAAAAATTCCTCCTTTCCTTTCTCTATTGTACATAGTGTGTTGTGGCATTTTGTTGCTCATGCACTGATACATTGGAGGTAGCATTTGGTGAGATTAGCTCCAATTCTAGTAATGTTTCAAGTGGCTCAGAGACAAAAATTCAAAATTTTAGATCAGATTTGTGTTTATTATGATGACTCCATGCCCAATGGATACTTTAAGGCCACTAATAATTTTACCTAGAAGGAAGGTGACCCCGCTGAATCACCAAACTGTTATCCAAAATTCACCCCCAAGGTATTTTTGATAACTATTATAATTCTTCAGGCTTGAGCGAGAAGAAATGATTTGAGGCCCAAAATCAGGTTTTAAGGGGTCACTTGGCTTTTCTCTAACTTCCCTATGTAAAGAAAAACCAAGGAGTTAGAAAAAATTTCAAAATTCTAAAAATATGAAGTCAAAGGCCTATTTTTATGCATTGTGGGTTTGAGGGCTACACATGGAACCAATGCGGGTCATACTAGGCTTCGTCATACCAAGTTAAGGTATGATTTGTAAGGAGCAATATATTGCGGCAAAAGTGGAAACATTTTTCCCAAGCAAAGCACAAGTTTACGTAGGATAGTCGGGACCTAAAAATTGAAATGGCTGCAGTAGTTAGTGTATTCCAGATATGGTGAAAAAAGTGTCTAGGACAATCGGGCACAAAAAGGCTAGAAAACATGCAAAACAAAGTCCATGAAAATTCCCACGAGAACAAATTCCGTGGAAAATCCACATAACAAAGTATGCGGAACAAATTCCATGGAAAAATCTACATAAAAATTTTTAGAACAAAGCCCAAGGAAAATCCACAGAAAAATCCGTAGAACAAAGTCCTCAGAAAAAGTCGTAGAAAAAGTCATGCGAACAAAAGCCGCGAAAAAATTTGCAAAACAAAAGCCACAGAAAATTCTACAGATTAAAGCCATGGACTAAGTCCACAAAAAATCGATGAGAATCCCACAGCAATCCAAATCCACGGAATGTTGTAAAAAATAGAAATATTTGTGGAACAAAGGAAAATGATAGTTTTTTGTGAAAAAGTTTGAATTGCCATAAATTTTGTAATTCTCAACAGATTTTCAAAAAATTTGTCTCATTGGAATCTTGAATCCAAGCCCAACGTACATAAATCACTAAATGAAGAAATTGATGAAGTTTTGATACTAATTTTTTTGAAAATGTGTCCAGGGTAAAAATAATGTTTTAATTGGTAGTTGTGATGCATTTAATGAGGCATGTTCATCATTATGTCTCTTCTGCAACACATGAGAAAACATGGGGAGACTTTTGCAAGAAACATCACTTGAAATAAACCCATTTATGTCAACTTACAAGTGGTTGAAAAGAAAAATATGGGATTGTAATTTTCCCTCTCTTTCTCATTTTATAAATTGTAATCTTGGGCTCATTTGTAAAAGAGTTGGTCATTTTTCTCTCCTACCCCCCTCTCTCTTTCTTCTCTAGGGTTGAATATGGATTTTAATCCTCCTCTCTTTTCCTTAAATGCAATTTTCTTGCCTCTTGCCCACTAATGATGTACTATGTGAACTCATGGAGCAATAAAATCTGTTTCATGATGCATTTTGTCCATCCTTTTGTATCTTCTTCGCCTCTCATCATTACAGGGTATAATGTGCATATCTCTTGATGTCTATTGTAGGTTTTGGGAGCTGTGTTTAATGGGTTTGAAGTGGTGTTCATGTGAACTTTATCTTTGGTCTCTGATGCATCTTGTCCATCCTCTCCATTGCTCACCTCTCTCCATTTCGGTAGTTGGAATTGTGATTAGCAACCTCCTTTTCGGTGTATCACTACTTTAGTGTAGGTTTTATTTTAAATTCTCTCTCTCCTTGGTCCCTTGGAAGGTTAGATAGGATTAGATAGTTCTTCTGCATTAGAGTATCTTGTGGCAAGTAGTTTAGGAGCAAGAACCATATTTCTCTTAAGGATCATCTCAAGACCACAAGTCTCACATGTTGAGAGATGATCGATGTTACACAAATTACATTGAATGCCCCACTAAAATCTAAGGCCATTCGGGGTGCTGTAATTTTGTGATAATAGGACCCTCACATAGAATCCTAGAAAAATGTAGATCATGCATATTTAACTGTACTTGGGTGCTTGAGAGGGATAGTGGTGCTCGTGGATGCCCTAGTTTGATTTCTTGGTGCCATTGTCAGTATAGATTCTTAGAAAATCTCCTCCGAGGTGTCGCATGAGGTTCATAATTTTCCACCTTCTATCACATGTCTTCCGTTGTGAGATCACCAAAGTCACTATAAATCTAAAATGAATTAATCACCTGCAAACCCCAAACAAAATATCAAAACCCTAAAAAAGAAAGATGCGAAATGAAGGGGTTAGACTGTTTACGTGTTTGTGTTTAGAATTGTGTCGTAGGTTACTAGTTTTCTATTTAAACATGAATAACAAACAAGTTGCTAGTTATATAATGTAATAAATGTGCGTATGGAAACAATAGACTCCCCTCCCATTAAGTGTGATGCGAGATGAACTATCCTTTTCCTTTGTGATGAGCTAGATGGATGCCAATGGAGCTATAGATGCCTTTGATGGATGAGACCTTAGATCGAGATAGTATATGCTTAGTGTATGGTCCCTTATTACAATCACATAACTTTATATTTATATGACTCCTTTACTTAAATAAAGGACATAGAGGATATTGACACCCAAATGGGATGGGAGCACTTGACACCGCCATCATAATTTGGAAATACTTTGTAGAGTGAGAAATGTTGAAAGGTGTAAAAAAAGCAGACCGAGAAAGTAAGAGTGTAAGAATTAAATTAGAATCATAAAGAAAATAAATGTTTCTAAAGACATGGGTTAAGTATTACTTTTATTACATAAGAACCATACGAATAGTAATATGATATCGAGACTAGATAATTACCCAAAGTCCATGATTTTTGTCTATAAAAATAATAAATAGATTTAATTATAGACTTTGCACCACATGTATATTACTTGAGTATTACTACACTTTGTACTCATTGATATAAAAATTTTGTTTCTGAAGAATTTATATCATTTGAGCAAAGCTAGAGCTAAAAATCCTTGTTTTATTCATGGTATTATGTTGTTTATACTTTAAGTTTAATTTTATAGAAACTTTCCTCTATCTTCTCATTTTTATTGTCTACACATATTATTTTATTTATTTTCTACATGTTCTCATTTTTATTCTTTTCAAAAATGTTAGGTCAACAATATCTAAAACCCAAAGACATCAAAGTAAGAATGGATCGGGCCTCTCTAAAAATCTAATGGTTCAAAAAAATTATGCATCGACAACCATCTTAACAAAGTGAGAAATCATTACATCACAAGATGTTCACACTTGTTCTCCATTTATTTTTTTATGTCATTGAATTCTACTAAATGTCTCTATAAATTTTGAATGAATCAATCAACTGCAAAAACCCCAAATAAATAATAAATACCTAAAAATAAAGATGTAAAATGAGGGTTTAGAATGTCTTGATGCCATAATGGTAGACTTACAACTAAACGCTACAAAAATTTTTAGGAGATCTCATGCCACTTTGGTGAAAGGAGAGTAAAGAGGAAAGTCAAATTTATCCTCCAACCTTTAACCGCTTCTTGAAATTGTAGAGATATTTTTACTGTCATTTTTTATGATATAACGCCACAACAGAAGTAGTATAGAGAGGAAGGTATGGTGTTATCCTCTAATATTTAATTGCTCCTCAAAATAAATCACCACCGCATATGATGTGTACCAACGCATGTGCTAAGGACAATCTACCATGTAAAAGTATCTATCTAGATTTTTGTAGACGATGATGAACCCATTCTATATGTAACCACCCCTAGTGATAGGAGCTCACAGAAAATGCATCTCTATACCAAATACCCAAGTCGATTCTTAGCCCTGAACCTTCATATGCTACACTGATATTGTGTTGTGTTCTATACTTATGTGTAGACTACTATATACAGGTGACATAATTAACCAAATGATGCCCCCTCTTTGGGGGTGCATGTTATATTGTTGTAGGAATATCTTTGAAAGAGGGTACAAAACCCACAAGTGAGGATCACGAGGGGTGGCGTGGACATCAACAGATGTGCGAACGAAAGAGTGAAGAGATCTCAGGAGGAGCGAGCATCAACCAAATGTGCATGAAAAGATTTGAAACATGAGCAGAACCTGGTTAAGCCATAAAACTCTCCTCTATCTCATAGATCAAATGGGCTATACATATAGGAGGTGCTGAGTAACCCCTAGTTCTACAATCATGACAACTTGAGTAGAGAGGGGGAGTTACATTCCCATAATAGAAGTGTAACTCCCAGTGATGCATATGATGCGATGACGCGTAAGAGAGTCTCATAATGACCCCCTGAATAACACATGGACCTACGATCTCACCTAAGTGAGATGACTCACCTAATGATGTGGAAAATAACACACACCAACACCCCCTTCATCGTAACTTAGAATGAGGCGGCATGTCGAAATGAGAAATGGATCCTGGCAAAAGCCCGATGAGGTACCCACGTATAAGAAGAAGTCCCAAGCAATGAAGGAAAACCCACTTTGGGAAAAACATCCACCACAAGAGAAAAAAACTCTCTAATCTATGAAAGATGCCAAATATGGGTCCTAGCTCTAGACGAGCCACAGAAAAGGTACCCATGTACAAACAGAAATATCTCGAAAGAAGAAGAAGAGAGAAGAAGAGGGAGACAAGAGAAATGAAGAAGATGCCATGGATAGATCTGAACTCTGCAGCTCTAGGAAGTCTCCTAGAAGAATGTCAATGACGAGATCCTCTTCCTCTAGACTGAAGAAGATCCACCTATATTGAACAACATGCCTTCCCTTAGGAAAGATAGAAATGAAGTGTTGAAAGTCTGCCCACTTCATGAAGGAAAGCGAAGGCAGTAGCACGATGAACTCTGAGTCTAGTCCACGAAAGTGTGACATAGGTCTAGCAAGTGAGTACAAGGGAATCGAAGGTAATGCCATGTGTGCAAAACTGTTAGAGTAGGAAGGGTGAACACTCATAGAAAGGATGTCTAATTGATGTGAAGGAAACAAAACATCCCCCACAACAGAAAAATGGATCCACAAGCAAGGGTGGATCAATGAAGTTCTTTAGAAAAGTGGAAGTTGTAAGAGTCCCAGAAGGGGCACTCTGAACAATAGAGATGATGAACTCCTCTGAAACACCTGTAGATGGATGAGGGACCTGTAGTGCATCACAAGTGTACTCTACGAAAAGATGACTAAGGTCAGGAAGATACTCATCCCAATGAGGGGGCTCAACAAACAGAAGAGCGATGTCATATAGGTATGAGTCATCCAATGAAGGTAGAGGAGTGAAGTGGGCCTTGCACACTAGAAGTGGAAAGGAGGCTAGTGTAATGATGCTATGAGGCTGAGTATGAGACTGCTCGATATCTGATGAGATGGGAGGGGTGACAATAATGTCTGGAATAGTGAGAGAAAGAGGAGAGAAGTCCTCTGTAATGCTCTCTACATCAAAACTGGGTGCACAATCCTTGTCATCAAAAGTAGAACCAAGTGACTCTATGTCAGTGGAACTATCATCACATGAAAAAATAGAGGAGACAACTGAATCAACAACAGCAAAAATGGCGGCAGTATGTGAAGGGTATCTATAGAGGGACTGAAGAATGCTCTAGACATAGTGAGGTGGAGCTGAGTTTTCCACGTGAAACCAAAGAGATCTGGAGACATGCATCAGCATGTGACCAAATATGTGGTTGCAAGTGTCGAGGAAGTCATCTAGATGATGATGATTAGCAGGTGCAGGAACTAGCCCAAGTAAGAAGGGTAAAAGACCCTCATGGCTAAAGTAATGTTCCATGGAAGCATGCCAAGCTGAATAGTTTCCTCTCTCGCTGAGAAGTGGCAGAGGCTATAAAGCTATCCTATGACGCTTAAGTCTTGAAATAGTAATATCCATGATGAAAAATGCAAGATTCACAAAAGCAAGATGTCGGACTCGGTAGATAATGTGTACGTGTGTGAAAACCCAAGAGTACTAGTCAAGCCCCTAGAATGTGACACTTTATAAAGTAGTGTGTTTTACAAAAAGCGTGACAATGTCATCACGTAATGTGTGAAAAATCATGTAACTTTGACTAAAGAAGCACTAAAAAATGAGTAGCAAGTCAAAAGTTATAGCATTAAAATGATTCCCGCAATTGATGGAAAAAGTCAATAAATGCTTATGCAAACGCATTAAAAAATGCACGAAATGGGTGCAAAGGGTGTCGTGTGGGTACTCATTGAAATGGCATAAAATTTTAGCAAGGGTTTGTTTTTTTCTTGTGAGGGGGAATTAGCCTCCTACCAACCCCGGACCTCGCCCTCCATCTTCGACATACGTAGGAAGGGCATGATCTGAAGTAAAATTAGAACCCATAAATTATTACAATGCCATAAAGAGTGTTTTTATTGTCAAAACATCAAAAAATGGATTGTTTTAACCTCCAAACAATGTCTAAAAGGGAGGATGGAGGGGCCCACGTTGAGTGATAGATCGAGTTGTTGTCAACCCATGTGGCACCGAGTCATTGTGTGTGTGCATTTGGACCTCACTAGAGAGTTGGCGGCGCAATGCTATGGAGTCCATGATCAATGCCTTTGAGTCAATGGGAGATTGGTTAGTGTGACTATAAATGAAGCCAAGAGTTGGCCCATGTAATTGCCTTTTCAAGACTACGAGAGGTGTCTAGGTGGAGTTAGAGTGGCCACATGTAGGAGTTGGTGAACCGCTATGTAGGAACTACATCCCACATTGAAGGGTTTACATGCTGCAAGGAGCCCAAGCACGAGACCATAAATGGCACTAACTAGAGACCGAGAGACCAAATATTTGTGTTGGGACCGGCCGAGAGACTAGAAATTTGCGATGGGGCTGCCAGAGAGACTAGTTGGACTAGAAGCTTGACCATTGGAGCTGATGCGGGGTTGTAATGTTTCCCAATATATAAAATACGCAAGTTATCCTTATCACCACCTCCCGTAAAGTAAATGGTGTTTGGATCCTCTATTTCATCTACACCAGTAAATTCTGTCCTATTGCAAGATCCCTAAGTGAGAGCTCACGATTCAATGCCGGTCACGAACATAAAGTCAACGTGTAGAGACTAAAGTTGAACAAGGAATGAGCCATGAAAAGACATGAGCAAATGGTGAATCCAGCCACGAGTAAATGGTGAATCAAACATGGAATCTATCCAAAACAAGCGGAACTCAAGTTGTAAGGCGTGAGAAGCTTGGTTAATAATGCAAAAATGTTCATGGCACGAATGGTGAGGGCCAGAAGGAGCTAACGAAAAGAACAAGCATGTGAGACAAGGCTCCAAATGCAAACCCAATGAAAACCCTAATAAGAGCAAAAACAAAGACCGAGCCAACAAAATGCAAATTCTGAGTTGAAGGAGGTGACGAGCTAGGGCAGCTTTTGCACTACATTGAAAACTCATAAAACTAGCACAAAAAACTCAGATATGTATCCTGTAAATGCTCCAAAATGGTAAGATACCTCTAAACATGCATGCAAGGCACAAAAACCCACTAACACCCATAAAATTGAAAAGAGATGAAACCCACAAACACGAAAGCAAACCGGAGGTATGAACCCCAAAATTAGTTCAAGAAGAGAACGAACAAAATATCCATTATGACACATGTAATGAGAAGCGGCTATCATGCCGAAGCTGAAAAATTCACAAAAAATGTTGAGGAGTGCATGGATCCACAATATCCGCTTTGATACCATGAAAGAGGGTACGAAACTCGCAAGAGAGGATCATGAGGACAATCTACACATCAACGGACGTATGAACAATAGCGTGAAGAGATCTCGCATGAGGAGCGAGCATCAACCGATTATGCATGCAAATATTTGAAACATAGGCGAAACCTGGTTAAGCCATAAAACTCTCCTCCATCTCATAGATCAAATGGGGTGTACATATAGGAGGTGTTGAGTAACCCCCAGTGCTACAATCATGAAAACTCGAGTAGAGAGGGGGAGTTACATTCCCGAGAATAGAAGTGTAACTCCCAATGACACATATGACGCCTTGACACACCTTGCGACACACCGATGCATTGGCGAGTAAGAGAATCTCATAATGACACATGGACCTACGATCTCACCTAAGTGAGATGACTCACCTAATAAGTGGATAGGAAAAATTGTGCCTGCCCGCAATGAAAGGCATGTGCTTGGTAGAAACCAAGGAACATGAAAATAAGTGGATAGGAAAAAAGCATTAATATAAACAAGAATTCACATAGTAGACACTTATAAGCTACAAAGACAATGTGTAATCTAGGATGCAAGTAAATAGGCAAGAAAACAACATAGTACGTGTAAAGCGGGGTTCAAACATGGGATACCACTCACGGTGTCGAAGGAAAAATCAATAGGTCGTAATGGACGAAAAAATACAAAGTGTGCACAAAAGACAAAGGGTAAATCCCACATCAATAGCAAAAAATGACAAGTACAAGAAATGTAATAGATAATCATGGAAACAAGTAACCTTGCATAAAAAATGTTGCACATGAAGCACACCTGTTAGTATGTTAGGAAGATAAAAAGTATGTCAAAGTGTGTATAATCCAATGATGTGAAGTGAAACATACAAAATGAAACAATAGTACTAGTAGTGAACAAAAATGGATGCCCCCAAGAGCCACTTTATGGGACTAGTAAGAGGTACCACGCCAAACATCCATGGTGCACGTAATGTACTGTATAATCTATGATCACAAATATAATGACAATTGAACGCACATGTGTGTATTACATACAATATATCTATCTAGCATCTCTAATAATGTGAACATGTACAATTAAATGTGTGCAAGAGTAAACTCAACCAAGATATGCGGTATCTTGTGGATGCATGGGATGGAATGCGAGTGAATGATAGGATTCATGTGCCCCTAGTGAATAGAATTATATGCCTTGAGGTTCATTTATTTATGCCCCCTCAACAACCAATAATGAAACATAAATGAGAGTACGTCATCGACAAATGGATGAACTCTATGTTATGTATAGCATGATGTGATGAATGTGCACTAATGATATATGACATAGAGATGAAGTGTGAGAATGTATGATGATTTATAATAAAGCATGTATCACAAAAAGATAACAATGGAAGTGATGATTTAGCCTAAACCATATATCACTAAAGGACACGAGAAGAAGTGATGATATAACCTATAACATATATCACTAATCTAGGAATTTCACACGAGAAAAAGGTTGAATGGTTGAATGTGTGAGTGTGATGAGGTCCATTTGATATGTATACCCTCAGTAGTCGAGTATAGACCATGGGAATAGAGTGTGTCAACGGGTAGTAAATGCAGCGTGTATAAGTAGATGAGTAAGATATGTAGAATGTGTAGTAGATGTGGTGAGGATAAATCATCACGTGATGTTTGATGTGTAGTGTGTAATATGGGATGTATAATATATAATGCAAGTTGTCTAGAATAGACAATATCTGCAGAGATCTGAGTAAATGTAAGAAGTAAGATGTATATATGTAATATGTGTGAGGATACATGATGTGTTGTGTCTATTGTGCAATGTGTGAGGTTCATGTGTACATATGATCCTTCAACATTCAAGTGTGAACTGAGGCACAAGAGTGTGTCATCGGGTAATGGCGGTAAAAGTGTGTATATTTTGTGTAAAGGTGTAGGTGCGATGTGATGAGATTATAAGATGTGTGTTAATGTTAGAGGGGAGATAATAATAATGATCCCCCAAGCATGTAATAGTAATGATGATCAAGTGAAGTCATCTAAAGGTCATCATTGTCATGGTCAAAACCAAATGAACAAGCATTAGAGAGTTGGTAAGTAATAGTGTTGCGTTGATCACAAAAGGATCCATTAAGATGTAAGTTGTACATTCCATGGGATATTCCTCAGTAGTGAGGGGTGGTAATGGAAACCCATGTGCATACCAATGAGTGAGATTCTATGTATAGCCAAGAAAGGAACTATTGTAGATGAATACATGACCAAAGGGCATGGGAAATGATATATCAATATGATCAAGATCTAACGTGCCCCCAATGTAATCAAGCTAGGATTTATGTAATGTAAGTGGCAAAAAAGTGAGCAATTTTCTAAGGTAAAGTATGAGATGAAATACACATACACCATAAGCGGAAGTAATGTGAACAAATCCATGATAAATATGAGAAAAATGTAGTGGATGATAGATATCCTAAAAATCAAATCCTATCGATTCAGGCCATCATGTATACATCTTTGTGTCATCACAATTAGGAGTGAGTGGAATATGTTCACGGTAAGAAACATTCATGAAAAGTGTGCATGTGAAAGGAGGTCATACTAATGGAGGTGATACATGAGAAGGTGTTGTTGATGTGTAATCACAACACCCTTGAATGTCTGCTGACTTGATGGGTTGAAACTATCGGTGTGATTGCATAACATGGAGCTTTTCCCAAAGTTTGGACTTTGCAATCGAAGGATCTCAGTTAAGGTCAGATTCGTATTCCTCTATTCAGGTGCACACATACAATTTGTAGAGGATCTACTCTAAAACCTACTCTAACTTGCCAAGGAGATAGGGTTAAGAAGATATAAGAAAATAAACCTAACTAACAAAGGTGATGCAGAAGGAATTTTGAACACCTACTTTTCCATTAAACACAAACCATTAAAAATTAAATACAAACACCATGCACAGATAACCATGATTGCAATGAGAGATCGGGAAGATGCGATAACAAAGAGAGGGTTGAAAATCATCCACAGAATTTTTATTGTTGCTCCAAATATTTGATACAGTGCATCATAATGGCCAAGAGGCAAGATTTCATTTACAATTTAGATGGGGGTTTGAACTCAACAAATTCACTTGTAGACAAGATAAGAAGGGAGGGTGCAAAACCAAAAATTTCCAACCTTTTGAAAAAAGCCCCTCCTTACAATATATAGGAAGAATTAGAGAAGGAGATAGAAGAAATCTGAAATCTAGCTTCAACCACCCCAAAATTGCATTGAATTCACCTACAAAAATGATGGGTTCTACTTTGCAAAACCCATGCCTCCATGTGTTGTTCCTTGTTGGGAAAGAAAGGAAACCCATACCTCATAATTTTGGTAGGTGAGAATCCTGACACCCTAAAAATGGCAAACTATATTTCTTCATTTTCGAGTCTGAAATGCATGTAACCTCCGAAATCTTGAAATTCGGACTTTTAAAAATTTTGGTTTTGAAGTCGAGCTATTGTTCACTGCTCAAAATGGTCTGAGAGTTCTGAAAGTCTGAAACCCAAAAGTCTAAAAGTCTAAAATTTTAGACTTTTGGAATTCAATTTCAGACATTGAGTCATGTTTTTATGTTTTGGGGCTTGAGAGTTCCAAAATCTTGAAACCCGAAATCCCGAAATCTTGAAATCCAATATCCCAAAATCTCGAAACCTGAAATCTCAAATCTGAAATCCCAAAACCTGAAATCCCAAAATCTTGAAATCTCGAAATTCAAAAAAACTCTAAAATTTCAAAAAATCAAAATTTTAAAAAACTAAAAATACCCTTTTGAAGATTATCCCCGATCTATCAACTGGTGAAATTTGGACTTGTTTTGAGCAAGTTAAGCCCTAAAAATTGATTTCGAGTTCAACCTAGGAGGAGGAAAGTCACAAATTGGAGAACTTGCAATTTATTTATTCTCCCAACTCCAAAATGCAATCCTCCATGACTGAAACAACCCAAATCGGCTTCTCTGCATATAAGGTCATGTTTGTCTATTTTTCCTGAGAGGAAAAATTGGATAACATGTGTAGTAGCTAAAGTAATGTATACATTGTGTGGAAATTCCTATGAAAAAAATCATAGCGAGTGGTAGAAGTATGGGAGGCATAAATGTAGTTGTCATGGAATTGATGATGCAAATAACACCTTAAAGTGGTGGTAAAAGTGGTAGTTCATCTATAGGTTGTTGGTCATCGTGTAGTGTCATCTCATGGAATATGAAGTGTGTTATTCGGATCATGGTCCTAATATTTTTATGGATGATGGTCATGATGAATAGTATACTCGACACCCTCATGTAAAAATTTAACACAACGATGCACTATAGAGGAAAAACATTGCATGGCATGGAGCCAAAGTAAATAGTTATATGATCCTAGAAATTCAATGAAAAAGAAGACTATGTTGATTTTTTTATCTCTACACCGATAGGTAAAATAATGTGACTTATGCATGGATGGATAGATCCATCATACATGTGAAGAGAGATACGTGATGGAATAACATTAGCAAATGACAAACCAATATTTTCAAGGAATGACATAGGACATATATTAAGTTCAAATCCATCGTCGATTAAAGTAGGCTTCATACCCATATTGTACATGTGAATCATGGTATGCAATGGTGGATCACTGTCAAAAATAGAAAGATCAACATGAGGATTAGACACAAAAGTAATATGTTGAGAAAATGCATCTACAAAAGAGTTATATATGGATTCAAGATGTGTATTTGTAGGAATTTGAGTAGTCGCGAGGAGATGTTGGAATATGTGCCTCAAATTAGGATGGGAAAGCAAGGAATCATTAATTGAGATACTCATGATGACAAGATTATGTAATAAAAAAGTAAATAAAATAAAGGTGATATTAAAGGTGTGAAGGTGGATCAAGCATGGAGTTCAACATAATTATAATGCTAAAGTTGTAAAATGATAGCCTAAAGCTGATTATGTGGTAGTATTAAATAAATGAATAATTAAATACAAAAATAATACCCAAGAAACTAAGCAATAAAAATATGAAACCCTAATTACAAAGAGGGTTAGAAGAGCCTTAGCTTATTCGGAGATGTCACTTGACTATGTCGTAGTGGGAGACTGGATGAACTAAGATGGAGGATCATCATACGAAGCCTAGAAAAAGGTTGATACGTCAAATTTCACCTGGTGAGGTGCCTAGATAAGGATAGGGGCACCCTTGGGTGCCTTCCTTTGGATTTTAGGCACCACTGGTCTATACTGAGATCTTTGAAAAAAACTCCTTTGAGGTGTTGCGGGAGGTTCACACTTTTTCCCTTTGTCGTATGCATTTTGGTGAATTCTACAAAATGTATGTGTAAATCTTAAATGAAGGGGTTTGACTATCTTTAGCTACCAAAATTATGGACTTATCATTGATTGTTACACTACATCTAGAAACCAATATAGTTTTATCTGTGTTTGTGTACAAATTTGTGCCGTAGGTTGCTCTTGTCTTATTCTACACATGAAGTAGCGGCAACTAGCTTGATGTAGAATATAAATAATGTATGCATGGAACCAATATACTCACCTCCTATGAAGTGTGATGCGAGAGGAACCAACATTTTTCCCTTGTGATGGAGCTAGATGGATTCAAATGAATGTATTGATGCCTTTGATGGATGCTGACCTTAGGTGGAAATAATAGATTCTTAGTGCTTAGTCCCTTATTATGATCACATAACTTTATATTTATATGATTGTTTCACTTAAACTTTGTAAGAAACCCAGAAAATGCTGACTAACAAAAAGATAAGATGTTCAAATGGATAGAAAGGACCAAAAAGTTATGAATAAAGTATGAAGAGGAAAAGGGAACCTAGAGGGGATAGGAAACCTAGCACTAGTATCATGGTGAGTCTTTAGTGTCCAAAATGACAAATTCCAAAAGGTGAAAAGAAAAATGGAGAAAGTACAAGCATAAGAAGTTAGCCAAAGACACAACTTAATTATAACTTTTCTAACTTAGGAACCATATTGAATAGTAGTATCAATCGAGACTATATAATGATTCAAAGTGTGTGATTTTTATCTGCAGCTTGAGGAGGTTTTGGATGGGTCAAAAATGGTACAAAACAAGAAAAAATATTTTCACAAGTAATTTTTTCTTCTACCTATTTTCTCACACACACTGACGGGAGTAGTTACTTCCTTTTGTATCCTGGTAATTCAATGTTTTTAGTTGGCCTTTTAGGTCGTCATGTACTTGGTAAGGACAGGTCAAAAATCTTATCCTTAACAAAAATTTGTAGGATCGATTGATATAATCCTAAATTACAAGGGGATATTAGGAACTTTTACCCAAATAAGATTGAAAGTGAATTTTTAGTAGTTGGGTTAAAGGAGGGGAACTAATGTTTCATAAACACTTGATGACTATGGTGTTCTTACAGATTGGAGAAAATAATATCTTTGTCTTGAATTAACTTGAAGACAACAATAAATATACCTCTAGTAGAAAGATAAATATCTACTTTACCATCTATAAGAGGTCGCGAGTTTGAAGATATCCATTCATGTAGAAATACGTGAGCGGGACAAAAATTACTAAAATGTTAAATAAGGCCTAGAATTTGGAAATGATTTTCTAACTTGATCTCCTTCTCTCAAAGTTCAAAGAATGAGAGGTTTTTTCATGCCACAGTTTTGGAGTCTTAAACATTACACTATTGAAAATAATCATAAGGCATGTTTTCCTTAGTAAAGGTAAAACTAGATAGTTGATGTTTTTGAGATGGTTGTTTAGATTGTAAAATAAAGTATTATTTATTGTCGGGAGTGTTAACTCACACCATAATCATATTTAAACTATCATAACTTTACTAATCGCAAATTTTTTTCCATTTAACTATAGGATGGTGTTTAGTTATTTTAGTATATACTACTGACCTTGAAGGCCTCAACTTGTGGTCATTAAAAATATGTTTATTTAAAGTTATGAGAATTGATTAGTTGGTTAGCAAGAAACCTTAGATGGTAAACATGTATCTTTTAATAGTTATATGCTAAGAAGAGTTTTCGTTTGTCGTAAATAAGTTATTTTTTTTTATTTGTGTGTATAAAATATAAGGACGTGTATCTTACACTCCTTACATTGATTCTAGTTTGTAATAGATGGTATACATTTTAATAAGTTAGTATAAAATATATATTGGGTTTATCTTTTTCTTATTGTTGGTTGTCTCACTTGATAAAAAAATGATAGTCAAATACTAAAACTTGGTTGTTATAACAATTATGTTTTTGGCCTTGGCAGATTGTAATGTGAATATTTGTATCAATGGAATTGGCACAATGGTTATTTATTTATGTTTAGCTTTATCGATGTGTTTGAGAAGTAAATTTTGTGTGTCAATCATAACTTTGAATGTTTGCACCATTGTTTTGAGTTAACATTTGAGTATAAATCTTGAATTATTTGGCGTGTGAGCCCATGTTGTTTTAACGTTACAAATTAATTAATATTTTATTAAGGATTTCATCCTTATAGGAGAATAGTAATAATAATAATCATAATAATGTGAGGGTCATTTTTTAAATTGTTTTGATTAGAGGCATTATATGAAGTGACATTATGATCATTTCATTCTTTGACTTGGATTTTAGCAATATGAAGAGACTAATGATGACGGACAATACTTATACCATTTGATTATTTTGAAAGCAAGATTATTTTTGGTTTTAAAGCCTCAATTTGGAAGAGTCACGAGACTAAACAACTCTTGAAATGAATTTGATTGTTTTTGAAATATAATTATTAAGTCATTAATTAAGACTTTCGATATTTTTATTTCTCCTTTCTTGGGAACTTGGATAGAGGAAAAGTTAATCCTTAACCATAGCTTTCAAACTTGAAAATGTTATATTTTTGGTTATTTTTAAGGCAGCACTAGTGTATTATAATGGTCTATGGAGGGACTTTGGTGATGTGTTGGTTATTGTTGGTTTTACCTTCTTGTTCGCGTATTGTTGTGGATGCATAATTATTTGAAGGACCAAACCAAGACAAGGTTGAGTGGATATGGTAAAGAAAACCTCTCTTTTTGGGTGCTACTATTCACAAGATTGAATGGAGGTTGGTGGCACAATCCTCATTACTTTTTAGGCATGGTTATCTTTTCTATGTGCTTGTTTAATCCTTATGAGTGTATGTATGAACTAGATTGTAATGGACTAAAAAAAGAGGGTTGTTTCTATTCTAGTAATGTGTTTGAATTTGGAACAATGAATGTGGATGTGTTTGTGCAGGAATTCTGTTTGATTTTTGTTGAAAACAAAAAGATTTTTTTGCATAGGATGCACATAGTACGAGACAAATTCTGATTAAATTTTATAATTTTTATAAAAAAATGATCTGTAGGGTATATATGTATAAAACATTGTAAGAGGAAATTACATCTATACATACACATGATATAAAATTTTAGGGACACATTTTATTTTAGTTAAGCTTTGTTTTAGGGTTTCTATGTTGTTGTTTCCTCTAGAAAATTTGACTATTTCGAGTGCATGTTTTGAGGAAAGAAGTACAAAGTTGTTATGAATACTGTGGATAAGTTATGTTGTTATTTAATACTTTTTTGAGGTTGTTTCTCTCTCTTTCTTTATTTGTATCCATTTCATTATTATGACACATTGATGAAATGTAATGTATGGATGAGTTCATCTTCTTTGAAAAGTTCCTACTTTTGCTATGTTAATTTTATTTAATCATGATGGTGTCATAGTAGGATAATATAAAGAAAAAATGAGTTATTTATCGTTCTATAACTCCATTTGATGTTTTGCACATGAAATCATAAGAAATTATATAGAAAGGATAACCATGTCAATTCATTTTGAACTGACCTATTAAATAATGAAATAAAACTAGATTTGGTATAATGTATATAGAATTATAACATGAAATTATTGTTGTATATACATATATACATCTATAGGGAATAATTTTATTTGGGTTAAACATTTTTTGTTTCTATGTTTCTTGGAAACTCATTGTTTGAGTGAAAAATTTGAGGATAGGAGTGCATAGTTATTATTGATCGGTGGATCAGTTATGTTGATATTTATTACTTATATGAGGTTCTCTCTCTCTCTCTCTCTCTCTCTCTCTCTCTCTCTCTCTCTCTCTCTCTCTCTCTCTCTCCTTGTTTGGATCCATTTGATTAGTATCACATGATGAAATACAATTTATGGATGAGTTGCTCTTCTTTGAAAAATTCCTCCTTTCCTTTCTCTATTGTACATAGTGTGTTGTGGCATTTTGTTGCTCATGCACAATACATTGGAGGTAGCATTTGGTGAGATTAGCTCCAATTCTAGTAATGTTTCAAGTGGCTCGAGACAAAAATTCAAAATTTCAGATCAGATTTTTGTTTATCAGGATGACTCCATGCCCAATGGATACTTCAAGGCCACTAATAATTTTACCTAGAAGGAAGGTGACCTGCTTTGAATCACTCAAACTGTTATCCAAAATTCACCCCAAGGTATTTTTGATAACTATTATAATTCTTCAGTGCTTGAGCGAGAAGAAATGATTTGAGGCCCAAAATCAGGTTTTAAGGGGTCACTTGGCTTTTCTCTAACTTCCTATGTAAAGAAAAACCAAGGAGTTAGAAAAATTTCAAAATTCTAAAAATATGAAGTCAAAGGCCTATTTTTATGCATTGTGGGTTTGAGGCTACACATGGAACCAATGCGGGTCATACTTGAGGCTTCAATCATACCAAGTTAAGGTATGATTTGTAAGGGGAGCAATATATTGCGGCAAAAGTGGAAACATTTTTCCCAAGCGGCACAAGTTTACGTAGGATAGTCGGGACCTAAAAAATTGAAATGGCTGCAAGTTAGTGTATTCCGAGATATGGTGAAAAAAATGTCTAGGACAATCGGGCACAAAAAGGCTAGAAAACATGCAAAACAAAGTCCATGAAAATTCCACAGAACAAATTCCGTGGAAAATCCACATAACAAAGTATGCGAAGAACAAATTCCATGGAAAAATCTACATAAAAATTTTTAGAACAAAGCCCAAGGAAAATCCACGAGAAAAATCAAGTAGAAACAAAGTCCTCGAAAAAGTCGTAGAAAAAGTCACGAGAACAAAAGCCGCGAAAAAATTTGCAAAACAAAAGCCACGTAAAATTCTGATTAAAGCCATGGACTAAGTCCACAAAAAAATCAAGAGAATCCCACAAAGAATCCAAATCCACGGAATGTTGTAAAAATAGAAATATTTGTGGAACAAAGGAAAATGATAGTTTTTGTGAAAAAGTTTGAATTGCCATAAATTTTGCAATTCTCAATGGATTTTCAAAAATTTGTCTCATTGGAATCTTGAATCCAAGCCCAACGTACATAAATCAATAAATGAAGAAATTGATGAAGTTTTGATTCTAATTTTTCTGAAAATGTGTCCAGGTTTAGAACAATGTTTTAATTGGTAGTTGGGATGCATTTAATGAGGCATGGTCATCATTATCTCTCTTCTCGCAACACATGAGAAAACATGGGGAGACTTTTGCAAGAAACATCACTTGAAATAAACCCATTTATGTCAACTTGCAAGTGGTTGAAAAGAAAAATATGGGATTGTAATTTTCCCTCTCTTTCTCATTTTATAAATTGTAATCTTGGGCTCATTTGTAAAAGAGTTGGTCATTTTCTTTCCTACCCCCTCTCCCTTTCTTCTCTAGGGTTGAATATGGATTTTAATCCTCCTCTCTTTTCCTTGTAATGGAATTTTCTTGCCTCTTGCCCACTAATGATGTACTATGTGAACTCATGGAGCAATAAAATCTGTTTCATGATGCATTTTGTCCATCCTTTTGTATCTTCTTGCCTCTCATCATTACAGGGTATACTGTGCATATCTCTGATGTCTATTATAGGTTTTGGGAGCTATGTTTAATGGGTTCGAAGTGGTGTTCTGTGTGAACTTTATCTTTGGTCTGTGATGCATCTTGTCCATCCTCTCCATTGCTCACCTCTCTCCATTTCGGAGTGTAGTTGGAATTGTGATTAGCAACCTCCTTTTCTCAGTGTATCACTACTTTAGTGTAGGTTTTATTTTAAATTCTCTCTCTCCTTGGTCCCTTGGAAGGTTAGATAGGATTAGATAGTTCTTCTGCATTAGAGTATCTTGTGGCAAGTAGTTTAGGAGCAAGAACCATATTTCTCTTAAGGATCATCTCAAGACCACAAGTCTCACATGTTGAGAGATGATCCAATGTTACACAAATTACATTGAATGCCCCACTAAAATCTAAGGCCATTCGGGGGTGCTGTAATTTTGTGATAATAGGACCCTCACATAGAATCCTAGAAAAATGTAGATCATGCATATTTAAGCTTTGTACTTGGGTGCTTGGAGAGGGATAGTGGTGCTCGTGGATGCCCTAGTTTGATTTCTTGGTGCCATTATGCAGTATAGATTCTTAGAAAATCTCCTCGAGGTGTCGCATGAGGTTCATAATTTTCCACCTTCTATCACATGTCTTCCGTTGTGAGATCACCAAAGTCACTATAAATCTAAAATGAATTAATCACTTGCAAAACCCCAAACAAAATATCAAAACCCTAAAAAAGAAAGATGAAATGAAGGGGTTAGAAGCATTACGTGTTTGTGTTTAGAATTGTGTCGTAGGTTACTAGTTTTCTATTTAAACATGAATAACAAACAAGTTGCTAGTTATATAATGTAATAAATGTGCGTATGGAAACAATAGACTCCCCTCCCATTAAGTGTGATGCGAGATGAACTATCCTTTTCCTTTGTGATGAGCTAGATGGATGCCAATGGAGCTATAGATGCCTTTGATGGATGAGACCTTAGATCGAGATAGTATATGCTTAGTGTATGGTCCCTTATTACAATCACATAACTTTATATTTATATGACTCCTTTACTTAAATAAAGGACATAGAGGATATTGACACCCAAATGGGATGGGAGCACTTGACACGCCATCATAGTGGGAAATACTTTGTAGAGTGAGAAATGTTGAAAGGTGTAAAAAAACAGTCGAGAAAGTAAGAGTGTAAGAATTAAATTAGAATCATAAAGAAAATAAATGTTTCTAAAGACATGGGTTAAGTATTACTTTTATTACATAAGAACCATACGAATAGTAATATGATATCGAGACTAGATAATTACCCAAAGTCCATGATTTTTGTCTATAAAAATAATAAATAGATTTAATTATAGACTTTGCACCACATGTATATTACTTGAGTATTACTACACTTTGTACTCATTGATATAAAAATTTTGTTTCGAAGAATTTATATCATTTGAGCAAGCTGGAGCTAAAAATCCTTGTTTTATTCATGGTATTATGTTGTTTATACTTTAAGTTTAATTTTATAGAAACTTTCCTCTATCTTCTCATTTTTATTGTCTACACATATTATTTTATTTATTTTCTACATGTTCTCATTTTTTATTCTTTTCAAAAATGTTAGGTCAACAATATCTAAAACCCAAAGACATCAAAGTAAGAATGGATCGGGCCTCTCTAAAAAAATCTAATGGTTCAAAAATTATGCATCGACAACCATCTTAACGGTGAGAAATCATTACATCACAAGATGTTCACACTTGTTCTCCATTTATTTTTATGTCATTGAATTCTACTAAATGTCTCTATAAATTTTGAATGAATCAATCAACCTGCAAAACCCCAAATAAATAATAAATACCTAAAAATAAAGATGTAAAATGAGGGTTTAGAATGTCTTGATCGCCATAATGGTAGACTTACAACTAAACGCTACAAAAATTTTTTAGGAGATCTCATGCCCTTTGGTGAAAGGAGAGTAAAGAGGAAAGTCAAATTTATCCTCCAACCTTTAACCGCTTCTTGAAATTGTAGAGATATTTTTACTTGTCATTTTTATGATATAACGCCACAAATGTAAGTAGTATAGAGAGGAAGGTTTGGTGTTATCCTCTAATATTTAATTGCTCCTCAAAATAAATCACCACCGCATATGATGTGTACCAACGCATGTGCTAAGGACAATCTACCATGTAAAAGTATCTATCTAGATTTTTGTAGACGATGATGAACCCATTCTATATGTAACCACCCCTAGTGATAGGAGCTCACGAAAAATGCATCTCTATACCAAATACCCAAGTCGATTCTTAGCCACTGAACCTGTACTACACTCGATATTGTGTTGTGTTCTATACTATGTGTAGACTACTATATACAAAGTGACATAATTAACCAAATGATGCCCCCTCTTTGGGGTGCATGTTATATTGTTGTAGGAATATACTTGAAAGAGGGTACAAAACCCACAAGTGAGGATCACGAGGGTGACGTGGACATCAACAGATGTGTGCGAACGAAAGAGTGAAGAGATCTCATGAGGAGCGAGCATCAACCAAATGTGCATGAAAAGATTTGAAACATGAGCGTAACCTGGTTAAGCCATAAAACTCTCCTCTATCTCATAGATCAAATGGGCTATACATATAGGAGGTCTTGAGTAACCCCTAGTTCTACAATCATGACAACTTGAGTAGAGAGGGGAGTTACATTCCCATAATAGAAGTGTAACTCCCAAAGTGATGCATATGATGCAATGACGCGTAAGAGAGTCTCATAATGACCCCTGAATAACACATGGACCTACGATCTCACCTAAGTGAGATGACTCACCTAATGATGTGGAAAATAACACACACCAACACCCCCCTTCATCGTAACTTAGAATGAGGCGGCATGTCGAAATGAGAAATGGATCCTGGCAAAAGCCCGATGAGGTACCCACGTATAAGAAGAAGTCCCAAGCAATGAAGGAAAACCCACTGGGAAAACATCCACCACAAGAGAAAAAAACTCTCTAATCTATGAAAGATGCCAAATATGGGTCCTAGCTCTAGACGAGCTCGAAAAGGTACCCATGTACAAACAGAAATATCTCGAAAGAAGAAGAAGAGAGAAGAAGAGGGAGACAAGAGAAATGAAGAAGATGCCATGGATAGATCTCGAACTCCGCAGCTCTAGGAAGTCTCCTAGAAGAATGTCAATGACGAGATCCTCTTCCTCTAGACTCAAGAAGATCCACCTATATTGAACAACATGCCTTCCCTTAGGAAAGACAGAAATGAAGTGTTGAAAGTCTGCCCACTTCATGAAGGAAAGCGAAGCGTGAAAGCACGATGAACTCGAGTCTAGTCCACGAAAGTGTGACATAGGTCTAGCAAGTGAGTACAAGGGAATCGAAGGTAATGCCATGTGTGCAAAGCGTTAGAGTAGGAAGGGTGAACACTCATAGAAAGGATGTCTAATTGATGTGAAGGAAACAAAACATCCCCCACAACAGAAAAATGGATCCACAAGCAGGGTGGATCAATGAAGTTCTTTAGAAAAGTGGAAGTTGTAAGAGTCCCAGAAGGGGCACTCCCAACAACAGAGATGATGAACTCCTCTGAAACACCTGTAGATGGATGAGGGACTGTAGTGCATCACAAGTGTACTCTACGAAAAGATGACTAAGGTCAGGAAGATACTCATCCCAATGAGGGGGCTCAACAAACAGAAGAGCGATGTCAGATAGGTATGAGTCATCCAATGAAGGTAGAGGAGTGAAGTGGGCCTTGCACACTAGAAGTGGAAAGGAGGCTAGTGTAATGATGGTATGAGACTGAGTATGAGACTGCTCGATATCTGATGAGATGGGAGGGGTGACAACAATGTCTGGAATAGTGAGAGAAAGAGGAGAGAAGTCCTCTATAATGCTCTCTACATCAGAACTGGGTGCACAATCCTTGTCATCAGAAGTAGAACCAAGTGAGTCTGTGTCAGTGGAACTATCATCACATGAAGAAATAGAGGAGACAACTGAATCAACAACAGCAAAATGGCGGTATGTGAAGGGTATCATAGAGGGACCGAAGAATGCTCCAGACATAGTGAGGTGGAGCTGAGTTTTCCACGTGAAACCAAAGAGATCTGGAGACATGCATCAGCATGTGACCAAATATGTGGTTGCAAAGTGTCGAGGAAGTCATCTAGATGATGATGATTAGCAGTGCGGAACTAGCCCAAGTAAGAAGGGTAAAAGACCCTCATGGCTAAAGTAATGTTCCATGGAAGCATGCCAAGTGAATAGTTTCCTCTCTCGTGAGAAGTGGCGAGGCTATAAAGCTATCCTATGACGCTTAAGTCTTGAAATAGTAATATCCATGATGAAAAATGCAAGATTCACAAAAGCAAGATGTCGACTCGGTAGATAATGTGTCTCGTGTGTGAAAACCCAAGAGTACTTAGTCAAGCCCCCTAGAATGTGACACTTTATAAAGTAGTGTGTTTACAAAACTGACAATGTCATCACGTAATGTGTGAAAAATCATGTAACTTTGACTAAAGAAGCACTAAAAATGAGTAGCGAGTCAAAATTTATAGCATTAAAATGATTCCCGCAACTGATGGAAAAAGTCAATAAATGCTTATGAAACGCATTAAAAAAATGTAAAATGGGTGCAAAGGGTGTCGTGTGGGTACTCATTGGAAATGGCATAAAATTTTAGCAAGGGTTTGTTTTGCTTGTGAGGGGGGATTAGCCTCCTACCAACCCCGGACCTCGCCCTCCATCTTCGACACACGTAGGAAGGGCATGATACAAGCAAAATTAGAACCCATAAATTATTACAATGCCATAAAGAGTGTTTTTATCGTAAAAAAATCAAAAAATGGATTGTTTTAACCTCCAAACAATGTTTAAAAGGGAGGATGGAGGGGCCCACGTTGAGTGATAGATCAGGTTGTTGTCAACCCATGTGGCACCGAGCTGTTGTGTGGCTGGACCTCACTAGAGAGTTGGCAGCAGCTATGGAGTCCATGATCAATGCACTGAGTCAATGGGAGATTGGTTAGTGTGACTATAAATGAAGCCAAGAGTTGACTGTAATTGCCTTTTCAAGACTACAGAGGTGTCTAGGTGGAGTTAGAGTGGCCACATGTAGGAGTTGGTGAACTGGCTATGTAGGAACTACATCCCACATTGAAGGGTTTACATGCTACAAGGAGCCCAAGCACAGAGACCATAAATGGCACTAACTAGAGACCAGAGACCAAATATTTGTGTTGGGACTGGCCAGAGACTAGAAATTTGCGATGGGACTGCACAGAGACTAGTTGGACTAGAAACGACTGTATTGGAGCTGATGCAGGGTTGTAATGTTTCCCAATATATAAAATACGCAAGTTATCCTTATCACCACCTCCCGTAAAGTAAATGGTGTTTGGATCCTCTATTTCATCTACCTGTAAATTCTGTCCCTATCAAGAAGATCCCTAAGTTTGAGAGCTCACGATTCAATGCCATCAACATAAAGTCAACGTGTAGAGACTAAAGTTGAACAAGGAATGAGCCATGAAAAGACATGAGCAAATGGTGAATCCAACCACGAGTAAATGGTGAATCAAACATGGAATCTATCCAAAACAAGCGTAACTCAAGTTGTAAGGCGGAGAAGCTTGGTTAATAATGCAAAAATGTTCATGGCACGAATGGTGAGGGCCGGAAGGAGCTAACGAAAAGAACAAGCATGTGAGACAAGGCTCCAAATGCAAACCCAATGCAAACCCTAATAAGAGCAAAAACAAAGACCGAGCCAACAAAATGCAAATTCGAGTTGAAGGAGGTGACGAGCTAGGGCAGCTTTTGCACTACATTGAAAACTCATAAAACTAGCACAAAAACTCGAGATATGTATCCATAAATGCTCCAAAATGGTAAGATACCTCTAAACATGCATGCACGAGGCACAAAAACCCACTAACACCCATAAAATTGAAAAGAGATGAAACCCACAAACACGAAAAGCAAAGCTGGAGGTATGAACCCCAAAATTAGTTCAAGAAGAGAACGAACAAAATATCCATTATGACACATGCAATGAGAACTGCTATCATGCCGTGAAGCTGAAAAATTCACAAAAATGTTGAGAGTGCATGGATCCACAAGATCCGCTTTGATACCATGAAAGAGGGTACGAAACTGCAAGAGAGGATCATGAGGGACAATCTACACATCAACGGACGTATGAACAATAGCGTGAAGAGATCTCGCAAGGAGCGAGCATCAACCGATTATGCATGCAAATATTTGAAACATAGGCAGAACCTGGTTAAGCCATAAAACTCTCCTCCATCTCATAGATCAAATGGGGTGTACATATAGGAGGTGTTGAGTAACCCCCAGTGCTACAATCATGACAACTCGAGTAGAGAGGGGGAGTTACATTCCCAGAATAGAAGTGTAACTCCCAATGACACATATGACGCACTGACACACTGACACACTGATGCATTGACGAGTAAGAGAATCTCATAATGACACATGGACCTACGATCTCACCTAAGTGAGATGACTCACCTAATAAGTGGATAGGAAAAAATTGTGCCCTGCAAGGGGAAAGGCATGTGCTTGGTAGAAACCAAGGAACATGAAAATAAGTGGATAGGAAAAAAGCATTAATATAAACAAGAATTCACATAGTAGACACTTATAAGCTACAAAGACAATGTGTAATCTAGGATGCAAGTAAATAGGCAAGAAAACAACATAGTACGTGTAAAGCGGGGTTCAAACATGGGATACCACTCACGGTGTCGAAGGAAAAATCAATAGGTCGTAATGGACGAAAAAATACAAGTGTGCACAAAAGACAAAGGGTAAATCCCACATACAATAGCAAAAAATGACAAGTACAAGAAATGTAATAGATAATCATGGAAACAAGTAACCTTGCATAAAAAATGTTGCACATGAAGCACACCATTAGTATGTTAGGAAGATAAAAAGTATGTCAAAGTGTGTATAATCCAATGATGTGAAGTGAAACATACAAAATGAAACAATAGTACTAGTAGTGAACAAAAATGGATGCCCCAAGAGCCACTATGGGACTAGTAAGAGGTACCCGCGCGAAACATCCATGGTGCACGTAATGTACTGTATAATCTATGATCACAAATATAATGACAATTGAACGCACATGTGTGTATTACATACAATATATCTATCTAGCATCTCTAATAATGTGAACATGTACAATTAAATGTGTGCAAGAGTAAACTCAACCAAGATATGCAAGATCTTGTGGATGCATGGGATGGAATGCAGAGTGAATGATAGGATTCATGTGCCCCCTAGTGAATAGAATTATATGCACTTTGAGGTTCATTTATTTATGCCCCCTCAACAACCAATAATGAAACATAAATGAGAGTACGTCATCGACAAATGGATGAACTCTATGTTATGTATAGCATGATGTGATGAATGTGCACTAATGATATATGACATAGAGATGAAGTGTGAGAATGTATGATGATTTATAATAAAGCATGTATCACAAAAAGATAACAATGGAAGTGATGATTTAGCCTAAACCATATATCACTAAAGGACACGAGAAGAAGTGATGATATAACCTATAACATATATCACTAATCTAGGAATTTCACACGAGAAAAAGGTTGAATGGTTGAATGTGTGAGTGATATGAGGTCCATTTGATTTGTATACCCTCAATGGTCTAGTATGGACCATGGGACTAGAGTGTGTCATCAGGTAGTAAATGCAGCGTGTATAAGTAGATGAGTAGGATATCTATAATGTGTAGTAGATGTGGTGAGGATAAATCATCACGTGATGTTTGATGTGTAGTGTGTAATATGGGATGTATAATATATAATGCAAGTTGTCTAGAATAGACAATATCTGCAGATCTGAGTAAATGTAAGAAGTAAGATGTATATATGTAATATGTGTGAGGATACATGATGTGTTGTGTCTATTGTGCAATGTGTGAGGTTCATGTGTACATATGATCCTTCAACATTCAAGTGTGAACTGAGGCACAAGAGTGTGTCATCGGGTAATGGCGGTAAAAGTGTGTATATTTTGTGTAAAGGTGTAGGTGCGATGTGATGAGATTATAAGATGTGTGTTAATGTTAGAGGGGAGATAATAATAATGATCCCCCAAGCATGTAATAGTAATGATGATCAAGTGAAGTCATCTAAAAGGTCATCATTGTCATGGTGAAAACCAAATGAACAAGCATTAGAGAGTTGGTAAGTAATAGTGTTGCGTTGATCACAAAAGGATCCATTAAGATGTAAGTTGTACATTCCATGGGATATTCCTCGGTAGTGAGGGTGGTAATGGAAACCCATGTGCATACCAATGAGTGGGATTCTATGTATAGCCAAAAAGGAACTATTGTAGATGAATACATGACCAAAGGGCACGGGAAATGATATATCAATATGATCAGGATCTAACGTGCCCCCATTGTAATCAAGCTAGGATTTATGTAATGTAAGTGGCAAAGAGTGAGCAATTTTTCTAAGGTAAAGTATGAGATGAAATACACATACACCATAAGCGGAAGTAATGTGAACAAATCCATGATAAATATGAGAAAAATGTAGTGGATGATAGATATCCTAAAAATCAAATCCTATCTGATTCAGGCCATCATGTATACATACTGTGTCATCACAATTAGGAGTGAGTGGAATATGTTCACAAGAAGAAACATTCATGAAAAGTGTGCATGTGAAAGGAGGTCATACTAATGGAGGTGATACATGAGAAGGTGTTGTTGATGTGTAATCACAACACCCTTGAATGTCTGCAACTTGATGGGTTGAAACTATCAGTGTGATTGCATAACATGGAGCTTTTCCCAAAGTTTGGACTTTGCAATCGAGAAGGATCTCAGATTAAGGTCAGTTCGTATTCCTCTATTCAGGTGCACAAATACAATTTGTAGAGGATCTACTCTAAAACCTACTCTAACTTGCCAAGGAGATAGGGTTAAGAAGATATAAAAAATAAACCTAACTAACAAAGGTGATGCACTAAAGGAATGTTGAACACCTACTTTTCCATTAAACACAAACCATTAAAAATGAAATACAAACACCATGCACAAATAACCAGGATTGCAATGAGAGATCAGGAAGATGCGATAACAAAAGAGAGGGTTGAAAATCATCCACAAAATTTTTATTGTTGCTCCAAAGATTTAATACAGTGCATTACAATGGCCAAGAGGAAAGATTTCATTTACAATTTAGATGGGAGGTTTGAACTCAACAAATTCACTTGTAGACAAGATAAGAAGGGAGGGTGCAAAACCAAAAATGTCCAACCTTTTGAAAAATTTCCCCTCCTTACAATATATAGGAAGAATTAGAGAAGGAGATAGAAGAAATCTGAAATCTAGCTTCAACCACCCCAAAATTGCATTGAATTTACCTATAACAATGATGGGTTCTACTGCAAAACCCATGCCTCCATGTGTTGTTCCTTGTTAGGAAAGAAAGGAAACCCATACCTCATAATTTTGGTAGGTGAGAATCCTGACACCCTAAAAAATGGCAAACTATATTTCTTCATTTTCGGAGTCCGAAATGCATGTAACCTCCAAAATCTTGAAATTCAGACTTTTAGAAATTTTGGTTTCGGAAGTCGAGCTATTGTTCACTGCTCAAAATGGTCTGAGAGTTCCAAAGTCTGAAACCCAAAAGTCTAAAAGTCTAAAATTTTAGACTTTTGGAATTCAGAATTTAGACATTGAGTCTTGTTTTTATGTTTTGGGGCTTGAGAGTTCCAAAATCTTGAAACCCAAATCTCGAATCTTGAAATCCAATATCCCAAAATCTCAAAACCCGAAATCTCAAATCCGAAATCCCAAAACCTGAAATCCCAAAATCTTGAAATCTGAAATTCAAAAAACTCTAAAATTTCAAAAATCAAAATTTCAAAAACTAAAAATACCCTTTTGAAGATTATCCCCGATGTATCAATGGTGAAATTTGGACTTGTTTTGAGCAAGTTAAGCCCTAAAAATTGATTTCGAGTTCAACCTAGGAGGAGGAAAGTCCAAATTGGAGAACTTGCAATTTCTTTATTCTCCCAACTCCAAAATGCAATCCTCCATGACTGAAACAACCCCGTCGGCTTCTCTGCATGTAAGGTCATGTTTGTCTATTTTTCCTAAGAGGAAAAATTGGATAACATGTGTAGTAGCTAAAGTAATGTATACATTGTGTGGAAATTCCTATGAAAAAATCATAGCGAAGTGGTAGAAGTATGGGAGGCATAAATGTAGTTGTCATGGAATTGATGATGCAAATAACACCTTAAAGTGGTGGTAAAAGTGGTAGTTCATCTATAGGTTGTTGGTCATCGGAGTGTCATCTCATGGAATATGAAGTGTGTTATTCGATCATGGTCCTAATATTTTTATGGATGATGGTCATGATGAATAGTATACTCGACACCCTCATGTAAAAATTTAACACAACGATGCACTATAGAGGAAAAACATTGCATGGCATGGAGCCAAAGTAAATAGTTATATGATCCTAGAAATTCAATGAAAAGAAGACTATGTTGATTTTTTTATCTCTACACCGATAGGTAAAATAATGTGACTTATGCATGGATGGATAGATCCATCATACATGTGAAGAGAGATACGTGATGGAATAACATTAGCAAATGACAAACCAATATTTTCAAGGAATGACATAGGACATATATTAAGTTCAAATCCATCGTCGATTAAAGTAGGCTTCATACCCATATTGTACATGTGAATCATGGTATGCAATGGTGGATCACTCACAAAAATAGAAAGATCAACATGAGGATTAGACACAAAAGTAATATGTTGAGAAAATGCATCTACAAAAGAGTTATATATGGATTCAAGATGTGTATTTGTAGGAATTTGAGTAGTCACAGAGAGATGTTGGAATATGTGCCTCAAATTAGGATGGGAAAGCAAGGAATCATTAATTGAGATACTCATGATGACAAGATTATGTAATAAAAAAGTAAATAAAATAAAGGTGATATTAAAGGTGTGAAGGTGGATCAAGCATGGAGTTCAACATAATTATAATGCTAAAGTTGTAAAATGATAGCCTAAACTGATTATGTGGTAGTATTAAATAAATGAATACTTAAATACAAAAATAATACCCAAGAAACTAAGAAATAAAAATATGAAACCCTAATTACAAAGAGGGTTAGGAGAGCCTTAGTTTATTCAGAGATGTCACTTGACTATGTCGTAGTGGAGACTGGATGAACTAAGATGGAGGATCATCATACAGAAGCCTAGAAAAGGTTGATACGTCAAATTTCACCGGACCGAGGTGCCTAGATAAGGATAGGGGCACCCTTGGGTGCCTTCCTTTGATTTTAGGCACCTGTCTATACAGATGCTGAAAAAAACTCCTTTGAGGTGTTGCAGGAGGTTCACACTTTTTTCCCTTTGTCGTATGCATTTTGGTGAATTCTACAAAATGTATGTGTAAATCTTAAATGAAGGGGTTTGACTATCTTTAGCTACCAAAATTATGGACTTATCATTGATTGTTACACTACATCTAGAAACCAATATAGTTTTGTCTCGTGTTTGTGTACAAATTTGTGCCGTAGGTTGCTCTTGTGCTTATTCACACATGAAGTAGCGAGCAGCTTGATGTAGAATATAAATAATGTATGCATGGAACCAATATACTCACCTCCTATGAAGTGTGATGCAGAGGAACCAACATTTTTCCTTGTGATGGAGCTAGATGGATTCAAATGAATGTATTGATGCCTTTGATGGATGCAACCTTAGGTGGAAATAATAGATTCTTAGTGCTTAGTCCCTTATTATGATCACATAACTTTATATTTATATGATTGTTTCACTTAAACTTTGTAAGAAACCCCGAAAATGCTGACTAACAAAAAGATAAGATGTTCAAATGGATAGAAAGGACCAAAAGTTATGAATAAAGTATGAAGAGGAAAAGGGAACCTAGAGGGGATAGGGAAACCTAGCACTAGTATCATGGTAGGGTGCTAGTGTCCAAAATGACAAATTCCAAAAGGTGAAAAGAAAAATGGAGAAAGTACAAGCATAAGAAGTTAGCCAAAGACACACTTAATTATAACTTTTCTAACTTAGGAACCATATTGAATAGTAGTATACAATCGAGACTATATAATGATTCAAAGTGTGTGATTTTTGTCTCGGCTTGAGGAGGTTTTGGATGGGTCAAAATGGTACAAAACAAGAAAAAATATTTTCACAAGTAATTTTTTTCTTCTACCTATTTTCTCACACACTACAGGGTAGTTACTTCCTTTTGTATCCTGGTAATTCAATGTTTTTAGTTGGCCTTTTAGGTCGTCTATGTACTTGGGTAAGGACCCGGTCAAAAATCTTATCCTTAACAAAAAAATTTGTAGGATCGATTGATATAATCCTAAATTACAAGGGGATATTAGGAACTTTTACCCAAATAAGATTGAAAGTGAATTTTTAGTAGTTGGGTTAAAGGAGGGGAACTAATGTTTCATAAACACTTGATGACTATGGTGTTCTTACAGATTGGAGAAAATAATATCTTTGTCTTGAATTAACTTGAAGACAACAATAAATATACCTCTAGTAGAAAGATAAATATCTACTTTACCATCTATAAGAGGTCGCGAGTTTGAAGATATCCATTCATGTAGAAGTACGTGAGCAGGACAAAAATTACTAAAATGTTAAATAAGGCCTAGAATTTGGAAATGATTTTCTAACTTGATCTCCTTCTCTCCAAAGTTCAAAGAATGAGAGGTTTTTTTCATGCCCTGGTTTTTGGAGTCTTAAACATTACACTATTGAAAATAATCATAAGGCATGTTTTCCTTAGTAAAGGTAAAACTAGATAGTTGATGTTTTTGAGATGGTTGTTTAGATTGTAAAATAAAGTATTATTTATTGTCGGGAGTGTTAACTCACACCATAATCATATTTAAACTATCATAACTTTACTAATCGCAAATTTTTTTCCATTTAACTATAGGATGGTGTTTAGTTATTTTAGTATATACTACCGACCTTGAAGGCCTCAACTTGTGGTCATTAAAAATATGTTTATTTAAAGTTATGAGAATTGATTAGTTGGTTAGCAAGAAACCTTAGACTGGTAAACATGTATCTTTTAATAGTTATATGCTAAGAAGAGTTTTCGTTTGTCGTAAATAAGTTATTTTTTATTTGTGTGTATAAAATATAAGGACGTGTATCTTACACTCCTTACATTGATTCTAGTTTGTAATAGATGGTATACATTTTAATAAGTTAGTATAAAATATATATTGGGTTTATCTTTTCTTATTGTTGGTTGTCTCACTTCAATAAAAAATGATAGTCAAATACTAAAACTTGGTTGTTATAACAATTATGTTTTTGGCCTCGATAAATGTAATGTGAATATTTGTATCAATGGAATTGGCACAATGGTTATTTATTTATGTTTAGCTTTATCGATGTGTTTGAGAAGTAAATTTTGTGTGTCAATCATAACTTTGAATGTTTGCACCATTGTTTTGAGTTAACATTTGAGTATAAATCTTGAATTATTTGGCGTGTGAGCCCATGTTGTTTTAACGTTACAAATTAATTAATATTTTATTAAGGATTTCATCCTTATAGGAGAATAGTAATAATAATAATCATAATAATGTGAGGGTCATTTTTTAAATTGTTTTGATTAGAGGCATTATATGAAGTGACATTATGATCATTTCATTCTTTGACTTGGATTTTAGCAATATGAAGAGACTAATGATGACGGACAATACTTATACCATTTGATTATTTTGAAAGCAAGATTATTTTTGGTTTTAAAGCCTCAATTTGGAAGAGTCACAGACTAAACAACTCTTGAAATGAATTTGATTGTTTGCTTGAAATATAATTATTAAGTCATTAATTAAGACTTTCGATATTTTTATTTCTCCTTTCTTGGGAACTTGGATAGAGGGAAAAGTTAATCCTTAACCATAGCTTTCAAACTTGAAAATGTTATATTTTTGGTTATTTTTCCGGGCAGCACTAGTGTATTATAATGGTCTATGGAGGGACTTTGGTGATGTGTTGGTTATTGTTGGTTTTACCTTCTTGTCGCGTATTGTTGTGGATGCATAATTATTCAAGGACCAAACCAAGACAAGGTTGAGTGGATATGGTAAAGAAAACCTCTCTTTTTGGGTGCTACTATTCACAAGATTGAATGGAGGTTGGTGGCACAATCCTCATTACTTTTTAGGCATGGTTATCTTTTCTATGTGCTTGTTTAATCCTTATGAGTGTATGTATGAACTAGATTGTAATGGACTAAAAAAGAGGGTTGTTTCTATTCTAGTAATGTGTTTGAATTTGGAACAATGAATGTGGATGTGTTTGTGCAGAGAATTCTGCTTGATTTTTGTTGAAAACAAAAGATTTTTTTCGTGCATAGGATGCACATGGTACAGACAAATTTTATTTAAATTTTATAATTTTTATAAAAATGATCTCAGTAGGGTATATATGTATAAAACATTGTAAGAGGAAATTACATCTATACATACACATGATATAAAATTTTAGGGACACATTTTATTTTAGTTAAGCTTTGTTTTAGGGTTTCTATGTTGTTGTTTCCTCTAGAAAATTTGACTATTTCAAAGGCATGTTTTGAGGAAAGAAGTACAAAGTTGTTATGAATCGTGGATAAGTTATGTTGTTATTTAATACTTTTTGAGGTTGTTTCTCTCTCTTTCTTTATTTGTATCCATTTCATTATTATGACACATTGATGAAATGTAATGTATGGATGAGTTCATCTTCTTTGAAAAGTTCCTACTTTTGCTATGTTAATTTTATTTAATCATGATGGTGTCATAAGTAGGATAATATAAAGAAAAAATGAGTTATTTATCGTTCTATAACTCCATTTGATGTTTTACACATGAAATCATAAGAAATTATATAGAAAGGATAACCATGTCAATTCATTTTGAACTGACCTATTAAATAATGAAATAAAACTAGATTTGGTATAATGTATATAGAATTATAACATGAAATTATTGTTGTATATACATATATACATCTATAGGGAATAATTTTATTTGGGTTAAACATTTTTTGTTTCTATGTTTCTTGGAAACTCGATCGTTTGAGTGAAAAATTTGAGGATAGGAGTGCATAGTTATTATTGATCCGGTGGATCAGTTATGTTGATATTTATTACTTATATGAGGTTCTCTCTCTCTCTCTCTCTCTCTCTCTCTCTCTCTCTGTCTCTCTCTCGCTTTTGTTTGGATCCATTTGATTAGTATCACATGATGAAATACAATTTATGGATGAGTTGCTCTTCTTTGAAAAATTCCTCCTTTCCTTTCTCTATTGTACATAGTGTGTTGTGGCATTTTGTTGCTCATGCACAATACATTGGAGGTAGCATTTGGTGAGATTAGCTCCAATTCTAGTAATGTTTCAAGTGGCTCGAGACAAAAATTCAAAATTTTAGATCAGATTTGTGTTTATTATGATGACTCCATGCCCAATGGATACTTTAAGGCCACTAATAATTTTACCTAGAAGGAAGGTGACCCGCCGAATCACTCAAACTGTTATCCAAAATTCACCCCAAGGTATTTTTGATAACTATTATAATTCTTCAGCTTGAGCGAGAAGAAATGATTTGAGGCCCAAAATCAGGTTTTAAGGGGTCACTTGGCTTTTTCTCTAACTTCCTATGTAAAGAAAAACCAAGGAGTTAGAAAAATTTCAAAATTCTAAAAATATGAAGTCAAAGGCCTATTTTTATGCATCAGTGGGTTTGAGGGCTACACATGGAACCAATGCGGGTCATACTAGGCTTCGTCATACCAAGTTAAGGTATGATTTGTAAGGGGAGCAATATATTGCGGCAAAAGTGGAAACATTTTTCCCAAGCAAAGCACAAGTTTACGTAGGATAGTCGGGACCTAAAAAATTGAAATGGTCAAGTTAGTGTATTCCAGATATGGCTGAAAAAAGTGTCTAGGACAATCGGGCACAAAAAGGCTAGAAAACATGCAAAACAAAGTCCATGAAAATTCCACAGAACAAATTCCGTGGAAAATCCACATAACAAAGTATGCGAGAACAAATTCCATGGAAAAATCTACATAAAATTTTTAGAACAAAGCCCAAGGAAAATCCACGTAAAAAATCCGTAGAACAAAGTCCTCGAAAAAGTCGTAGAAAAAGTCACGTAACAAAAGCCGCGAAAAATTTGCAAAACAAAAGCCACGAAAATTCTACAGATTAAAGCCATGGACTAAGTCCACAAAAAAATCAAGAGAATCCCACAAAGAATCCAAATCCACTAATGTTGTAAAAAATAGAAATATTTGTGGAACAAAGGAAAATGATAGTTTTTTGTGAAAAAGTTTGAATTGCCATAAATTTTGTAATTCTCAATGTATTTTCAAAAATTTGTCTCATCGAATCTTGAATCCAAGCCCAACGTACATAAATCACTAAATGAAGAAATTGATGAAGTTTTGATACTAATTTTTTTGAAAATGTGTCCAGGTGGTAAAAATAATGTTTTAATTGGTAGTTGTGATGCATTTAATGAGGCATGGTCATCATTATGTCTCTTCTGCAACACATGAGAAAACATGGGGAGACTTTTTGCAAGAAACATCACTTGAAATAAACCCATTTATGTCAACTTGCAAGTGGTTGAAAAGAAAAAATATGGGATTGTAATTTTCCTCTCTTTCTCATTTTATAAATTGTAATCTTGGGCTCATTTGTAAAGAGTTGGTAATTTTTCTTTCCTACCTCCCTCTCCTTTTCTTCTCTAGGGTTGAATATGGATTTTAATCCTCCTCTCTTTTCCTCAGTAATGCAATTTTCTTGCCTCTTGCCCACTAATGATGTACTATGTGAACTCATGGAGCAATAAAATCTGCTTCATGATGCATTTTGTCCATCCTTTTGTATCTTCTCGCCTCTCATCATTACAGGGTATAATGTGCATATCTCTCGATGTCTATTATAGGTTTTGGGAGCTATGTTTAATGGGTTCAAGTGTTGTTCTCAGTGTGAACTTTATCTTTGGTCTTTGATGCATCTTGTCCATCCTCTCCATTGCTCATCTCTCTCCATTTCAGGTAGTTGGAATTGTGATTAAGCAACCTCCTTTTCTGGTGTATCACTACTTTAGTGTAGGTTTTATTTTAAATTCTCTCTCTCCTTGGTCCCTTGGAAGGTTAGATAGGATTAGATAGTTCTTCTGCATTAGAGTATCTTGTGGCAAGTAGTTTAGGAGCAAGAACCATATTTCTCTTAAGGATCATCTCAAGACCACAAGTCTCACATGTTGAGAGATGATCAATGTTACACAAATTACATTGAATGCCCCACTAAAATCTAAGGCCATTCGGGGTGCTGTAATTTTGTGATAATAGGACCCTCACATAGAATCCTAGAAAAATGTAGATCATGCATATTTAACTGTACTTGGGTGCTTGGAGAGGGATAGTGGTGCTCGTGGATGCCCTAGTTTGATTTCTTGGTGCCATTGTCTGTATAGATTCTTAGAAAATCTCCTCTGAGGTGTCGCATGAGGTTCATAATTTTCCACCTTCTATCACATGTCTTCCGTTGTGAGATCACCAAAGTCACTATAAATCTAAAATGAATTAATCACCTACAAAACCCCAAACAAAATATCAAAACCCTAAAAAAGAAAGATGCAAATGAAGGGGTTAGACTGTTCTGTGTTTGTGTTTAGAATTGTGTCGTAGGTTACTAGTTTTCTATTTAAACATGAATAACAAACAAGTTGCTAGTTATATAATGTAATAAATGTGCGTATGGAAACAATAGACTCCCCTCCCATTAAGTGTGATGCAGATGAACTATCCTTTTCCTTTGTGATGAGCTAGATGGATGCCAATGGAGCTATAGATGCCTTTGATGGATGAGACCTTAGATCGAGATAGTATATGCTTAGTGTATGGTCCCTTATTACAATCACATAACTTTATATTTATATGACTCCTTTACTTAAATAAAGGACATAGAGGATATTGACACCCAAATGGGATGGGAGCACTTGACACCGCCATCATAGTGGAAATACTTTGTAGAGTGAGAAATGTTGAAAGGTGTAAAAAAACAGACGAGAAAGTAAGAGTGTAAGAATTAAATTAGAATCATAAAGAAAATAAATGTTTCTAAAGACATGGGTTAAGTATTACTTTTATTACATAAGAACCATACGAATAGTAATATGATATCGAGACTAGATAATTACCCAAAGTCCATGATTTTTTGTCTATAAAAATAATAAATAGATTTAATTATAGACTTTGCACCACATGTATATTACTTGAGTATTACTACACTTTGTACTCATTGATATAAAAATTTTGTTTCTCAAGAATTTATATCATTTGAGCAAACCGGAGCTAAAAATCCTTGTTTTATTCATGGTATTATGTTGTTTATACTTTAAGTTTAATTTTATAGAAACTTTCCTCTATCTTCTCATTTTTATTGTCTACACATATTATTTTATTTATTTTCTACATGTTCTCATTTTTTATTCTTTTCAAAAATGTTAGGTCAACAATATCTAAAACCCAAAGACATCAAAGTAAGAATGGATCGGGCCTCTCTAAAAAAATCTAATGGTTCAAAAATTATGCATCGACAACCATCTTAACAAAGTGAGAAATCATTACATACGAGTAAGAGACCTAGTCACTTACAATGTGCATGTGTGTCTTGGGTGTGCATTAGTCTTACATGCGCAACCAAAGTTACATAATAGATAGAATATACATGAACGCACAATGCCATCTAAAAGAACAAAAAGAGTTGAACAAAATAATTAGTTGATATAAAGTTCAAGACGTTTCCATTTACATAAGTTTGTATAATTTTAAGTACGCAACTTAAAACTATTTTCCATTAGTTACTATTAGTTGCGTTATATTAAAAAAACATAATTATTTTTTATCAAATTTTTCAATGCATAATTTTTGAAAAATTTAATCTCCTAAAAATGTTTTTCACTATAATTTTTTGGTACATAACCTCAAATTTGGTGTGAAATATGACACGAAGTACAAAACGTCAATTAAAAGAATTAGGTAAAAAAATCATTTATATTTTTTCGAAATGTTAAATTATCGACCTAAAAATGGTTCAACCATCGTATATAATAGGTAATACATAAACATTTTCGTGTCATCTTCATTTCATTCTTGAAGCATTGCTTGGCATGCATTACCACAATTTAATAGTGTAAGAAACAAATAAATTTACAATGAATATATTTCTTATAATGGAAAAGGTGAGGGGGTTCTTATATACGTAATGAAGAGTGATAATCTTGATTGTAAACTTTGCAGGCTGTATCGATGACCTCCAACCGATCACATCCATCCATGTGATTCACTATAAATTCACAAATGTGTGAGCATCCACCAATCTTGTACATTTTACAAATATGTTGATATGAAACGACTTGGCATCTATATGGAAATACCAACTTCTAAACACAAACAAAAATAAGAATGGATATTTATTAGCCTTCTCTTTTACGAATAACGTTGTAGAACATATTCAAGAAAATCTAGTTCAGTAAATTTCCACTAAAGAATATGGCCATCACATCCTTAAACACACACACACAATAAATAAACTAAGATACTCAAATAAGTCAAGTGAGAGAAAACTATTTCACAAAGAGAGGGCGAGACAATTGAAGCTCGAACCACCAAGCCACCCAATATATAAGCTCAAAATCATCACTCCAAAATTTGTGACATCTTAGCACAAGGTTTTGTAAGTAGAAGGGAAAAAATTAGAGGGTGCAAACTGATTTCAAAATGGTAAAAGGGTGGCAGGTTGGCAAACACGCATCAATTTCGGTTGACCCGCTAAGACACTACGTTGAGATTTGAACCCTCGGGTTGGGTTCAAGTTTACCCGGGTTTAGTATTTTCCTTTTTTTTAACTGAATTATTGGGAGCGTGATGAAATAAAAAAAATTGTCTTTATGAATGTTTAAAATAGATTTGGATTCCACTCCCATATCCATAGTTTATATTTTTTTTTACGTGGAAGGATTTATTTGTAATTAGAATGTTACGTGGTCTCGATGTCTCGACCGATGAGCAATAATCTCGACCATTCACCTCAAGGCTATATTAACAACCTTGTAATTGATCTTGGATGTCCATGTGTTTCACTCATAAATTCACCAATATGCGAGCATCCACCAATCTTCCGCATTTTCCATACATGTTGATAAGATTATTTTTGAAAAAGAGGTGTTGGAAAATCTAAATCCCATCTAATTAATGAATTAATGGACTATGTTACCCTCTAAAAGAACATTCTTAGGAATGCAAGTCTCAGTAATAGATGGGAATTGGAAGGTTTATTTATTCTTCCACAAAAACACCATTATCATCTTCGTAAAATCTGATTTCACAAATGTGGTATAGTGATTAATGTATTTCCTTCTTTGAATCAAGAAAAACACTTTGTTTTCTAGTGGTCATATCGATGGGATTTTTCCTTCGATTATGTTGTTACATTTTCCCTTTTAATGATAAACTTGAATAACATTAGAAATTTTTTACATGTGCTCCGAGATATTAGAAATGTGTACAATATCTTTAAAGAAAATAACAAATCATGATTAAGATAATCCAAAGGTTAAACTTGATTGCGCTTTAAGCTTTTTTACGATTTCTACCATAAAATACTTGCAAACATTTTTAATAGCCGTTACATGTGACATATGTATTTAAAATTTGACTTGCATTTTTACATACATTTATATGTAAATTATGAAAATATATAATAATATATCTTTAATATAATTAAGTAAATATATAAAAATTTCTATATATATAATATTGTTTTGTATCCTGAATCACAATATTCAAAAATTATTATTGCCTAAAAATATGTGACGGAAATTTAATTGTCTATAAAATTTAACACCCGGAGAAGCAATGGGTCCTTACATAGGTGGAGATGTAAAATTATAATTTGTTTTCTTTAGTATGTCAAGACTTTTTCTCATCTAAAAACCTAGGTAATCTCTAACATTCGGACCAATGAGCAATGTTCTCGGTCCATCCACCTCATAGGTTGTATCAAAGACCTCTTTACTTCTCACAGAGATGTCCACGTGTGTAACGCCCACATTTTTCCCACATAAATCCCCATGAAACCCGAGAGCGTGAAAAAATTATGGAATAATTTTTTTAAAAAGGTTACAAGGCATTAGCCGAGATTTAATCTAATCTAGATTATAAAAATTTTAAAAATTACAAGGCATCGAAAAACAATTATCGACTAATTAAGATTGCCCCAAAATATTACATTTTAATATTACATTAATATTACATTTTAATATTACATTAATATTAAGATTGCCCAAAACAATTCTCAAATTTAATATTACATTTTAATTAATTCACTAATCACGGCTCCAAAATTTTATTTATATAATCTTCATTAACTTTTCAAAACATAAATCCATTAATCCCTTTTAAATTAATTTTATTTAAGGTACAAATTAAATTTTATATTAAATCATACTAGCATAATATTCTTGCATTGTTAAAGACATGCACATTATTATAAATTTATTTTCCATCAATTCAAGGTATACAACTAATCCAAATCCCCTTAGGCCCCATTTACTAATACACACCCATCTTTTATTTAAACATTCCCACTTAAATACCCCATCACTTAAGTGATGTAGAGTTCATCGTACATCGCTAGATCAAGTCTTTGTCGGCCCTTAGATTTAGGTTAAACAAAAGTAACCCTAAAATCATTAAGAAACATCTTATATTCATTTTCTTTATTCAAAATCTCATTTCCTTTCTTTGGTTTACGGTGTTCATGAAGAAGGAGAAGGCAATGAAGCTATGGAGGCCATTGGAGAGGATTGGAAGTTCTCTTTGTTAAGTTTTTGTGTTTAACACAAGGATCTACCCAACCCATTTGTGGGTATTTAGTCTCTCTTATTTATTTGTTTATATGTAGTATTTTCTTGCAGTTAGGTGTATATATAATGAGTAAATACCCATTTGGGTAGTGTGTGTGTGTGTGTGTGTGTATATATATATATATATATATATCTTGCAGGAGTTAGGTGTATATATATACCCAACATTTTAAGGGTTTTGTTTAATATACCAATTTATTTAAACGATTATTTTTATTAAAAAATATAATCCAAACTATATATATTTATATTTATATATATAGGATAAAATAAACTTGCATGCTATGAAAATAACTTGGTGCAAAGACTAAAATGGCCATAGTGAGAGCAATAATACACAGGCTGCATAATAAGACTCGCCACAATTTTTTGGCTTTATTTTGTTTAAAGGTTTTATTAATAGTGGGGCTTATTATAATGGGGAAGGGCGCTGACGCCACCCCACCCCATATAGAAGTATATGGGTTGGGGGTACAGTCAGCGCCCCTCCCCTCAGCCATATTCACATTAAACAAAACACTGCGCAAGGGGTTGGCCGTGGCCACTACGCTGAAAGACCACAATTATTTTAGTTTATATTATATAAAATAAGGCCTCTCTCCCCCTCAATACGCCAAGGGATAATATAAATGTTAGTTACTAATAAATATTAGAATAAATTTATATTTATTGTAATATGAAATATATTAGTTTCTATAAATGGATTATTTATACAATCATATTATAGATATTATAAAAATAATCAACGAGTATGATTATTAATATATATAAAATAGATACTAATAATATATATTTATTTATAAATTGAGTCTCCCATGGAAATATGGAATGAAAAGTAGTGAGGGAGAATTATAACTTGGTGATTGTTTATTATCCAAATGTAGTGCGTCAAGATGCAAGGAACATACTTCCAAAGTTCCAGGAAACAATGCTATTAATGCGGTGATGAACATCTAAAGGTCTTCCTCAATATGATGGAAGATTTTGAGATTGAGAATGAATATGTATACATCTAATTTTTTGTTCACACTCTGTAGAGGGGATGCAAGGGGCTAGTACAAAGCATTTCTAGACAACTCTTTTTGACTCTTGGGCTGAGATGAGCAATGCATTCAGATTTCAATATGGTGATAGGACTAACCCTAGGTTTCTTCTATTAGAATTTGAAAACATCAAGAAGAATCCCAATGAGTCAGACATGATTTCAATACAAGGTTCAATAAGACGTTGAGGAGATTGCCTGTTAGAATAAGGCCTTGTGATGAATCATGTTTGATCAAATATACTTGATGCATTTGATAAAAAGACTACATATTATTTAAGGTTTAAAAACCCCACAAATATTAGGAAAGAATTCACTATGGCCCTACAAATAGAGAATAATATCAATGCAATAGGAAAACCTCCTAAGAGGGAAGGTGTGAAACCGGTTGCCGAGAAGAACCTCGGAAAAGCAAGGATACCGATTTGGAAGAAGTGGTGAAAAATTTGGTAGGGGCTGTCAAGGAGATCTCCTATAAGCTAGCGCGAGATGAGAAAGGAGTTGGGCAGAGTTCATAAGGACAACATAAGCAAAAGGGCCAAGATAGGTTCAAAAATCACAAAAGATCGATGATAGAGGCAAAGAAGCTATTGGATTTGGGAATAGGCACCTCAAGGTAGAGAAAGTAGAATGGTACACGATCTTTTGGCTTCCGAGTTATTGTGGTGGAAGAGATAGAAGTCATTGATTGGTGTGATAGATGTTTCATGCCCCATGCTCCATGTGAAGAAGATCAGCAAGAAGAAGAGGAAGCTGATGATAATGATGATGATGTTTGCATGATGGGATGCTCCACTAGCTCACAACAAAAGGCAACCTCAACTAAAGTGATAAGTGCCAGAAGTGCTGCCACTTTTTGGGACTGCATTCATAGAGTACATATTCTCCCTCCCTCTCATACTTTAGAAGTAGATAATGTACAAGCTTTTGAATTTCCCAATAATGACTTTGAATATTTAAGGGCTTTAATGATAAAAAAGTATGATGGAGGAATCCCATCTGAGGAGGACAGTAATTATTAATGAATGTTGTTGTGGCTCAAGAGAAGGAATATAACACAAGAAGTAAGGTTGTCAAAGGGGCAGGGCCTCAGGCCAAGCCAAAAGCTCCCTTACTTTCTAACATTCCTAAAGAGGCTCCTAGGAAAGATCCATCTGCCAAAAGCCCTACATTTCCAAGCAAAAATCATACCCCTCCTTATGCTCAAGCTATCAAGAATCCTGTGCCACCCAATGAATGTATCAGCTTTCCTTCCAATACTACCTTGCCCAAGAATGTCCCATATGACATTGCCCAAGTTTTAAGTCAAATCAAATTTTTGTCCCAATTGTTGAGTTTCTTAGGATTCCTAAGCACAAAAAGAGAGCATTTGAATACTTGGGATTGAATGAAGAGAGGACTGCCTTTGGGAGAAATGTGAACATTGTGGAGAATCCTCTAGCCATTGAAGAGTTTGAGACACCATCAACATCAGAAGAGCTAGCTGAACCACCTGAGGTTTATTTGGGGACATCTTTGGTAGAATCTCAGTTGAATGTGGATCCATTCTTCACCACTCTGATCATCAAGGATAGGCTGCTCCACAACTGTATGTTTGACTCAAGGGCATCATGTAATGTCATGCCTTTGGAGGTCATGAATGAGCTGAATATTAAAGTAACAACAACATATGGGAAGTGCACTACCATGGAATCTAGAGAGGTGCCAGTAGTGGGATGTGTGAAGGGTTTGGTGGTGCAACTTGTAGCCTACCCAGGTAAAAATTTAAAACTTGATGTTGTCATAGTTGATTGCCTAGCCAAGTGGGGTATGTTGCTTGTCAAGAAAGTGGGTTGCAAGTGTTGGTGGTAGTGTCTAAATGGACATGTCTTATGCCACTATCCTAGTTGAGGGCAGCCTTGTCAGGTTATATGGGGAGAAGAAAATGTTGCACCTTATTGAGGATCCCAACAATGTGTCCTATGAAGTATTATATACAAATGTTGATGCTGACAACTTTGTAGGATTTACTGAGGGAAAAGAGCACAAGATTGAGGGGTATAAGTTTCTTGAGCAAGTATGTTCTCCTTGGAATCTATTGTTTGATGGAGCTTGCTCCAAATTTGGAAATGGTGCCAGTGCTTTCCTAATTCCTCCAAGCCAAGAAAGGTTTGTTTTCCTTTAAGCTTAACTTTTAGTGTACTAACAACATTGCTGCATATGAGGAATTGTTTTTAGGTTTAAGAATTACTTAGAAGTATGGTGTCGGGGACATCATTGTTAAAGGAGACTAAAAACTACTTGTAAAACAAGTCGAAAAAATTGTATGCCACAGAGAATAAGCGGATGAAACAAGATGCAAGCATGCAGTTTAGGACTTCATTGAGATGTTTGACTCCTTCAATATTGTGCATTATGAAAGGAGGTTCAATGACTTGACGAGATAAGCTTACAAAGTGTTGCGGTCTTGGTTTGATAGTTCCGTAACATCCCCTTATTGTGAATATGAGGTGTAGGTAGTGACAAGACCCTCCGTACCTAACAATATAAAACATTGGCGGTTTTTTGATGATGAGGCTCAGTCGAAGGTTCCTAAAAATGATGGAGAGTTTATTGATAAAAACATTTATTGGGAGCCAATGGTCTATACAATAGAGGGAAGGAAACCTTATTCAAGAAAGGCATCATCCACTAAAAACCAACACCATTCTAGGATCAACTAGTTAAATACATATGGCTCAACCTGACCCCCTTTTATTGTAAACACTTTTGGACCTATAAATTTTTTGGGGATGGCTAGTTATCCAAATGCAGTGCCTCAAGATGTAAGGAACATAATGCCAAAATTCCAGGAAATAAAGCTATTAGTGGTGATCGGCATCTTAAGCTTTTTATCAATATGATGGAAGAATTTGATATTGAACATGAAGATGTGTATATCAAGATATTTATCCATACCTTGGAAGAGGATGCTAGGGACTGGTACAAAGCATTACCAGATAACTCTATTGACTCTTGGGCTGAGATGAGCAATGCGTTCAAATTACAATATGGTGATAGGAGTGACCCTAGGTTTCTTCTATCAGAGTTTGAAAACATCAAGAAGAATCCCAATGATTCAATCCTAATGATTCAGTACATGACTTCAATACAAAGTTCAATAAGACCTTGAGGAGAATTACTATCGGGATAAGGCAATGTGATGAGTCATGTTTGATCAAATATACTTGATGCATTTGTTAAAAAGATTTCTTACTACTTGAGGGACAAGAACCCTACCAACTTGAGGCAAGCATTCACTATGGCCCTCTGAAATAGATAATAGTATTAAGGCAATTGGAAAAACTCCTAAGAGGGAAGGTGTGAAGTTGGTTAACCTAGAAAAACCTTAGACAAGCATGGCATGTAATTTGGAAGAAGATGTGAAAACTTTGGCGGGGGCTATCAAGGAGATCTCTTAGAAGCTAGCTTTGAGATGAGAAAGGAATTGGGCATAATTCACAAGGAAAACACAAGCAACAAGGCCAAGACATATTTACAAATCATCAAAGATCTGATAATAGAGGCAAAGGACCTGTTGGATTTAGGAATAGGTAGCCTCAAGGTAGAGAAAGTAGAATGGTACATGATCCTTTGGCTACTAGAGTTGCTATGGTGGAAGAGACATAAGTCATTGATTGGTGTGATAGATGTTTCATACCCCATGCTCCTTGTGAAGAAGTAGTTGATGATGATAAGAGTGATGATGATGTTTGCATGATGGGATGCTCCACTAGCTCACAACAAAGGGAAACCTCAACTAAGGTGATAAGTGCCAGAACTACTGCCACTTTTTGGGACTGCATTCATAGAGTACATATTCTCCCTCCCTCTCATACTTTAGAAGTAGATAATGTACAAAATTTTAAATTGCCCAATAATTATTTTGAATATTTAAGGGCTTTAATGATAAAAAGTATTATTGAGGAATCCCATCCAAGGACGATAGGAAATTATTAATGAATGTTGTTGTGGCTCAAGAGAAGGAATATAACACAAGAAGTAAGGCTAACAAACGGCGCAGGCCTCGGAGCCAAGCCAAAAGCTTCCTCGCTTTCTAACATTCCTAAAGAGGTTCTTAGGAAAGATCCATCTGCCAAAATCCTGTAGTTCAATACAAAAATCATACCCATCCTTATGCTCAAGCTATCAAGAATCTTGTGCCACCCAATGAGTGTGTTAGCCTTTCTTCCAATACTGCCTTACCAAGGAATGTCCCATATGATATTTCCCAAGTGTTGAGTCAAATCAAAGTCTCTGTCCCAATTGTTGAGTTGCTTAGGATCCCTAAGCACAAAAGGAGAGAATTTGAATACTTGGGATTGAATGAAGAGAGGACTGTCTTGGGAAGAAATGTGAACATTGTGGAGAATCCTCTAGCCTTGAAGAGTCCGAGACACCATCAGCATCAAAATAGCTAGTTAAACCACCTGAGGTTTATATGGTAACATCTTTGGTAGACTCTCAGCTGAATGTGGATCCATTCTTCACTACTTTGATCATCAAGGATAGGTTGCTCGATAACACCATGTTTGACTCGGGGGCATCATGCAATTTCATTCATTTGGAGGTCATGAATGAACTGAATATTATGGTAAAAACAACATATGGGAAGTGCACTACCATGGACTCCAGAGGTGCCAGTAGTGGGATGTGTGAAGGGTTTGGTGGTGCATCTTATAGCCTACCTAGGTAAAAATTTAAAGCTTGATGTTGTCATAGTTGATTGCCTAGCCAAGTGGGGTATGTTATTGTCAAGAAAATGGGCTACAAGTGTTGGTGGTAGTGTCCAAATGGACATGTCTTATGTGACCATCCTAGTTGAAGGCAGCTTTGTCAGGTTATATGGGGAGAAGAAAATGTTGCAACTTATTGAGGATCCCAATAATGCATCCTATGAAGTATTGTATAAAAATGTTGATGCTGAAAAATTTTGGGATTTGCTGATGGAAAAGAGCACAAGATTGAGGACTCTAAGTGTCTTGAGCAGACAGGCTCTCCCTACACTCTATTGTTTGATGGAGCTTGCTCCAAATTTGAAATGGTGCCGGTGTTGTCCTAATTTCTCTAAGCCATGAAAGGTTTTTTTCTCCTTTAAGCTTAACTTTGGGTGCACAAACAACATGGCTGAGTATGAGGCATTGTTGTTGGGTTTAAGAATTGCTTGGAAATATGATGTCAAGGACATCATTGTTAAAGGAGACTCATATCTAATTGTAAAACAAGTCAAAAATTGTATGCCACGAGAGAATAAGCGGATGAAACAATAAAAGCATTCAATTTGGGATTTCATTGAGATGTTTGACTCCTTCAACATTGTGCATTATGAAAGGAGGTTCAAGGACTTGGCGAGACAAGCTTACGTGTTGGGGTCTCGGTTTGATAGTTCTCGTAACATCCCCTTATTGTGAATATGAGGTGGAGGTAGTGACAAGAACATTTGTCCCCTGACAACATAAAACATTGGTAGGTTTTTTATGATGAGGCTTAGGTTAGAAGGTTATTGCAAAACGATGGAGAGTTTGCTGATCAAAACACATATTAAGAGCCAATGGTGCAGTACAAAAGAGGGAAGGAAACATTATTTTGCAAAGGCATCATCTAGTTAAAGACCAACACCATTCCTAGAGGGTGGTTACTCTTAAATCAAATTTTGATAATGTTGATTGCATTATTAATGGACATATGGAAGCCTCGAGGGATGTTGAGGAGCATGACCTTGCAATGAAGGAGAAACCAAGAAATATTTGATTGGGTAGCAGTCTCAACAAATATGAAAAGCAGTCATACATCCAGTTGTTAAAGAAATACCAAGATTGCATGGCTTGGACCTATTCTGATCTCAAATCATACAGAGAAGATCTATTCCAACATTAGATTCCCTTAGAGCCTAGTGGAAAACCCTTCAGGCAGAAGAAAAGGCCAATCAATACTCTGTTATCTCTCAAAATGCAAGATGATCTCAAGAAGCTAAGGGATGGAGGAATTATCCAGCCCACAAGGTATTATTTTTGGGTTACCAACCTAGTGCCAGTAAGAAAGAAGAATGGTGACATCAGGTTGTGTGTGGACTTCAGGAATCTAAACAAGGCCTCAATGAAGGAAAACTATCCTTTACCTAACATGGAGCACATGTTGCAGTTGGTGACTGGTTTTGAGTTGCTTTCTACTTTAGATGGCTTCTCTAGTTATAATCAAGTCATGGTGAAAGAATCAGAAAGGATCAAGACAACCTTCACTACTCCATGGGGAACATATGTATATGTTAGGATGCCCTTCGGTTTGATGAATGCTGGAGCCACTTTTCAGAGAGCAATGGATGTTTCTTTTTCTAGTTACATCAATGACTTTATTGTTGTTTACCAAGATGATGTAACAATGTTTTCAAGAAGGAGAAGTGACCATTTGCTGCACTTAGAGAAGATGTTGATCAGATGTAGGGAATATGGCATCTCACTCAATCCAAAGAAATGCCATTTTGGAGTGCAGAAGGCAAAATTGCTCGGTCACATTGTGTCACAGGAAGGAGTGATGATTGATCTAGAAAGAGTGGAGGCCATCAACAAAGTTCCAATTCCAAGAACCAAAAAAGGAATTTAGTCCTTCTTTGGGCAGATAAACTTCATTAGAAGGTTTATATCAAACTTTGTTGAGTTGACTATTCCAATCACTTCTATGTTAAAGAAGGATCAGATCATCAAATGGGAAGAGGCTGCCATCCAAGCTTTCAATGGAATCAAAGAGGCATTGAAGCATGCCCCGATTACAAGAAACCTTTCCAAATGTTTTCTTTTGCTTCAGAAAACACTATTGATTTTTTCTGCTACAGAAGGATGATGAAGGGGCTGAGAGGCCCATTGCCTTTTCAGTAAGGCTTTGCAAGGAGAAAAACTGAAATACACCACCATGGAAAAGCAAGCATTTTCCTTGGTCAAAGCAACAATAGTTTTTAGGCCTTATATTTTAAGTTCAAAAGTTTTGCTTATGTTCCCCATACCATGGTAAAAGACATCTTGTCAGAGATGGAAGTCTCAAGTATAAAATGTATATGGGTGAAAAAATTGTAAGAGTATGATATGGACATCCAAACCATGAAGTTGGTGAGAGGTTTGGGGTTAGCTAAGCTCATGGCTGAGAGAAACTTGCAGACCATTGAGGTAAATGAGATTGAGGAAGAAAGGGTAGCTATTTTTGAAAGATTGATGAGTTCTGAATGGTACAAGGATGTGATGTTCTATCTCAGAAACTTAAACTGCCCTTAGAATTTGAATAAGAACCAAAAAAAGAGCTCTTAAGTTGGCTTCCCAGAAATATTTCATTACTAATTTTGGGTTGGCATGGAAGAACCCAGAGGGAGTCCTCTTAAGATGCATCATTGAAGATGAAGCCCCAAAATAATTGTTGATCTCCATGGAGGATTTTGTGGGGGAATTTTTCTGCAAGAGTCACAACACATAAGATCCTAAGGGTTGGGTATTGGTGGCCAACTCTTTTCAAGGTTGCAACCATGTTAGTCAGAATATGTGAGAGTTGTCAGTGTTTCTTTGGAAGGCTGAACGCTAAGGCTCCCTACCTTTGTAGTTTGTATCAATTGAAGCCCCATTTAAGCAATGGGGAATGGACTTCATTGGTGAGATTTTAGACCCTTCAAGTGTTGGCCATAAGTGGATTCTTGTAGCCACTAATTACTTTACCAAGTGGGTGGAAGCGATCCCCACCAAGAAAGATACACACCAAGTTGTCATGTATTTTTGATAAACAATATTATTTGCGGGTTCGAGTACCAAATCGAAATCATAGTTGTTAATGCCATGAGTTTCGTGGGCTAGACCTCTAGTGGCAATGTGTAAAGGATATGGGATAAATTTGACATATGCCTCTAATTACAATCCCCAAGGAAATGGACAAGATGAGTCCAATAATAAGAATTTACTAAATATTATCAAAAGAAACTTGGATTTGAACAAGAGAAAATGGGGTGAACAACTAAAGTTTGCTATCTAGGCTGATAGGATCACTATCAAAAGAGCCACTAAAGATTCCATTTGAGTTTGTATATGAGACTTAGGCCTGCTGCCCTGCATATGCAATTATCTTCATATCAGTTCATTCAACAACTGAAAGATCAAGAAGTGAGTCCTCATGATGCCCGCATCAACCAAATTGTTGAGCTTGATGAAGAGAAGAGGGCATCTCACCGGAGACACACATACAAGGTTCAGAGAAAAGCTAAAGAAACTATTTGACAAGAAGGTCACTCGTAGAGCCTTCAATATTGGATTTCTTATGCTATTATGGGATAACTGGCATGAGGATAAGGGAAAGCATGGCAAGTTTGATTCATTATGGATGGGCCCTTACTCCATTGACATCAGAATTGGTGAACACACCTTCTTTTGAAGGATCTAGATGGTGAATTGCTTGAACTGCCTGTTAATGGTAGACATCTAAAGCATTTCTTGGATTGATTCCTCTGAATCAAGGTAAACAAATCTTGTATATTATATAGTTTGTTGTTTGCATCCTATTTTTGTGTTTTTTCTCGTCCTAGTATGTGGTAACCTATTTTTTCAGCTTTTTTTTTTTTTTTTTTTTTTTGAGATGGCTTTGTTCTCTACTTTATGAGTTGACTCTGTCGCGCCCAATGGATATTTTTCACTTGGTCTACTATTGTTCTATGGCACTTGCGAGGAGTTCCATCCATGAGTCGAGCCAATGTTGGTGCTCATAATTGTCTCACCCCATTTATGCCCTTGAAGATTTATTGATTCACGACCTCTGTTATTTTATCCTTCCCCGTATTGTGTTTGGAAACTCTTTTTTGCCATTTTAATCTGCTCCTAGGTCAAAGATCATGTGTGGGTCCGTATTTGTCTCATGGTTTCTTTGTTCTTCCGAAAAAGCTTTGTATTTTGAGTCTCCCGTGCTTTGTTCCTTCAAATCTCACATTTTCTCATTTCCTCCATTTTCTGTTTCAACTTGGTCACCATCTAAGAGAAGTGCTATGAGGACATGTGGGGCACTCTACTCACTTTTCATTTTACTTAGACTTTTCAATGGCCAAAAGGAGACTACCTCGGAGCATGACATGTGGTGCCCTCCATAGAGCTTCAAGCCTTCAAACAAATTTTTCTGGAGCAGGAGATGTGGCAAGCCTGCACTTGTTCAAGGTATCAAATATTTGGGGCCACCTCAAGGTGCACCATTATGACACATGGCAATTTGAAAAGTCATAAGGTGCGGGAAGAAGACCATCATAGGCTACTTAAAAAAATTTCCTCTTTGCATCATAATGGCTAAAATATCAAAAATGGCCCATGCCCGATGGGAAATAGTCAATGTTTTCCCAGTCGGCAACGGAGGTGCGGGCTTTTGGAGAAAAAGTGAAAAAATTTCCCTCTGAGGGAAAATGAGTTAAAGGCATAAAAGGACCCAGGGTTCCACTGGGACCCACATTAGGGACTTGAAGTGGAAGGGTGGATCCACGGGAAAACTTGGAAAAAATTTCTTTTTCTAAAAAAGAGTCAAATGGTAGAATTTCTCTGCATTTCCTTTAGGACCCACCTCAGGACACGTGTCGGGCCCATTTCTAGAAGCGGAGGTATAGAGCAAAATGAGAAAAATTTCCATTTTTTAAAAAGGGTCAGAAAAGGTAAAAGGAATCTCCCGACCCGTTTTAGATCTTCCACATGGACGGACCGCATTCAAAATCAAAGATCAATGGCCCGATGAGCATCTAAACTTTGATTTTCCCCATTTTTTCTGTAAAGCTCCTAGGAGTGTGAGTCTTCATGATTTCTTGTTGTTTTCTACATGCCAAATAGAGGAGAAAGTTAATTTTTATATCTAGAGTTTGGTGGGAGAGATCTAGAGACGTCTTTTGCCATTAAAACAATCTAACTCTAAAACCCGATCTGGTTTTCTATTTTTCTTCTCTTGAGCATTCAAGGGGTCAGATTTTATTGATAGGGGGTGGAAGTGGTTGGTGAATGGATGGAGGCTTGTTTTTCCCAAGAAAGGAGTTGAATGCGGGAAGAAATCGAAGAGATTTTCCCTCGAGCACCTGATGAATTTTTATAGATCTGATTCTGTGAATCACAAAAGAATCATGGCGAGCACTAGTGCATTTAAAGTTTTTGTCTTTTGGGAGGAAGGGCTCTGTTGGAAATTTTATAAATGGCATGAATTTTTCATGCAAATGGTTGGGAGTTTTGGAAAAGATCAAGACTAATTTTCTCCTATAGAAAAATCTTGACATAGCCCATCCATTTTGAGAAGTCGTCTAAAGAAGCCTGTATATCTCTCTTTGTGTCAAATTTGATCATGTCAAGGTGGTTGTAAGTGTACAACCATTGACAAGCTTTTAGATTGTTTTGGAAACTTTCCCTTGCTAATAAATTTGATCAAACTTTGAGTTATTTTGTGTCAATCTTAAGTAAAGTGTGTTTGAATCATTTCTGAATGCATACGGGTAGTTTTTCTTGTTTCTATTACAATCTTGTACCAAAATATAGTCCAATCACATAGGTCTTAGTCCTTGTGATAGTTTAGTGGCATCTGTAATTTCATTTCTCAGAAGAGCCTTCATTTGGGAATGGGATAAACGGTTTAAAATCACTTTTCTTTCATTTTGTTGATAGAGATTATCTGTAAGCCTCTAGGTGTACCTCAAGCATGACTTGGTTTAAATCTTGGTGCTTTATTGGGTCCTCTAACTTGAGCCTTCGTGACAAAATCCCACAGGTTGTGTGAAAGAGTGTTGATCTAGGCCTCCATTGAAGCACATATTCTAGTTGAGGAAACAATTTAACTTTTATGACATTTTATTGATTGAATCTTTCCATTTTGTATAAGCTCTCAAGGATCTGGTGAGTCAAGTCCATCCTATCTCCCCTCCCACCAAAATTCATTTAACAACAACCAATCCTACCCATACTACCCTTGTTTTTGCTCTGTATACCCACACTAGACCAAAATCCTTTTACTAAAGTATGCAAAACAAGATCAAGTTTCCAAATGTCTTTAGTAACCTTTGCCTTGTTGTGAGAATATCTCCATAATATGGAAGTGACAACTCGTGAGAGTCAGATTTGGTGTGTTGATCATATTTTCCCCAAGGCCTTCTCTATAAAATTTATGCAAAAGAAAGGTACCTATATCTCCTTTCAAATAATAGAGGTTACACAATAGGTTCTCTTACCTTGGTTGAAAGGCACAACCTAAAATAGTTAGGATAAGATCACATCCTTTTGAGGTGCTATCCATCTCTCCACAAATCCAAGTAACAAAGGGACAACTAGATTTCTCCCTAGCTACAAAACGACATACATTTATGATCTATCTACCTCTAAGCTCCCTGTTGAATCGTATTGCTTTGCTTAGTTTGAAAAGGATAACAAATTTTGGTACCAACACTTTATATTGCATTCCTATGGTTTGTGTTTAAGGTCAAAGCGGGTGTTTAATGTTCCTTTGGTGCATCACCTTTTTAGTTTAGGTTTATTTTCATGCATATTTTCAGCCTGTCTCCTTGGCAAGTTAGAGTAGGTCTTATAATAGATCCTCTACAAATTATATGTGTGCACTGAACAAAATAATAGCAACCGGCCTTCATCTGGAAATCTCTCCCGATTCGCAAAGTCCCACACTTTAGGAGAAGCTCTATGTTATGCAATCACACTAAGAGTTTTAACCCATCAAGTTGTAGACATTAAAGGGTGCTTGTGATTATGCATCAACACCACCATCCACTCCAAGATCCATTTTAAATAAAGCTCTCAAAACTACAAGCATTCCCCAAAAAAAAGAGCAAGTAACCCCTAATACTTCTTGTTATCACCAAATCACAGCACCCTTATGTTTATACAAGTGCATATACTTGAACTCATGGTGTGATTGGATAACATGGGTACTATCTCCAAGTTGTGGGACTTGCTACTTGAGATAGACCTCCAAAGAAAGTTGGTTCTTGCTCCTAAACTACCTGCCACAATCTACTCTAATGCGGGGAAACTAACTATTCTAATCTAAACTTCCAAGGGACCAGGGAGAGAGAATGCATGAAATGAAAGCCTACACTAAAGCGGTGATACACCAGAAAAATAGGGTGTGAGAGTAGTCTCCAAATGCGTGAAATACAGAAGCAAAGTGCACACTAGAAGAGGTGATGACAGTTCTCTGTAATCTAGCAAAATGCATTCACAACAATATTCCAAGCATACACAATGATAATGGATCCCTGCAAGAACATAATAATAGACACAATATTCTTGTAGAAAGATTAAAGGGGCAAGAAGAATGCAAGAAAACACAACAGGGGAAGATACATCCACAAACTGATATTTTATTGCTTCATGATATGCACAGTTCAATCTATTACAAGATAAGGGCTTAGATCACCATGCAAGGAGTCCACTATAAGGGCCTGCAACACATTGGCTTCACAAAGAAATTTTGGCAGAGCTTTGCTACAAAAACTACCTCTCCTTACAATGAGCCCAACACTCCAATTTATAGAAAAATGAGAAGGGAAAGAGAAGGAAAATGGAAATCCTGAAATCTGTCCTTCAACCACCTGTAAGAGGCATTAAATGGAGTGAAATGATTATATATTACTTGAAAAAGGCTCCCCATACTTGTCCTGGTGTCTTTATGCAAAGCAAAGAAAGAATGATGACCATGCCTCTTAATTGCACTCCCAACCACCAAATAAAACACTATTATGAACCCAGCCACGTTTTCTTAAAAATATCAATCAATCTCCCATCAAATCTATAATTTCTTGATTGTTGTACGTCGGGCTCGAGCCATGATTCTAACAGTACCAATTTTGTGCGATTTTGTTGAGAAATACAAAAGTTATGGCCTTCTGAGTATGGGCGGCTATTTAGGGTGCAGCAGGTCTTTTACGTCATTTGACGGGAATGAGCATTAAGCGACTGGAGTTGAATATGTTTATTTTATTTAAATATATCTACCCTCCTTAAAAATAAGTTTTTGTGGCATAGAGGACGTCGTGCTCATTCGAGAAAGTCCAATTTTATGAAAATCGGAGCTCGGAGTCGAAAGGTATGGCAATTTGAAGATTTAGGGCAAAAACAGGCCAAAACGGATCGATGGGAAAATATTTGAATTTTTTCTCGCTCTGCCACTTAGATGACACATGTCAGGCTCTGATTCATCCGCGGGCTCATCCTTTGAAAATTTCTTTTGGGCCCTTCCTTAATTTCTTGCCACTTGGACACGTGGCACTATTTTATTGGCTCGGGCCTGAGGGGCGCACTTTGTCCTTCAAAAATTTGGTATTTTTCACTTTGGGAAAATTTTCCCATTTCTCCCCTGCGCTCCACCACTCAAGTGCCACATGGCACGATTTCATTGGACGCAGGCCCTTCCTAACCATTTCCCTTTTGTTTTTTGCCTTTGGAAAAATTTTCAAAATTTTCCCGCCAGGCCGATGAGGTGAAGACACGTGGCGAGATTTGATTCATTGGCGGCTCTTTCAGCTTTTTGCGTCCCACGCGTCCCTCGCGTACCTTTGGCCCGGTTGTCCCAAACTTCCTGGGAAAAATATCTCTCGAACCGCCCGATTCGGGCTTCCTTGTTCCTGTTTGAGGTGAAGACACGTGGCGAGATTCCATTCGTTGGCGGCTCTTTCAGCTTTTCGCGTCCCTCGCGTACTTTTGGCCCAGATGTCCCAAACTGTCTCGGACGAAAGTCTCTATTTCGGTTGAATCGGCGGTTCGTGTCCTCTGCGTACTTTTGGCTGGATGTCCCGCACTGTATCAGGACAAATATCCCCAAACCGCCTAAAATGGACCGACTTGCGCGCCCAAACCGCCGATCCGCGTCCCGCACGAAACAAAAGACTTAGGCAATGTTTTCCATCTTTTGGCCGATTCGGTTTTTCGCGTCCCATGCGTCCCAACGTCCCAACTGTCCCGCAGACCGCTTGGACTAGGAATTAGCTGATTTTCTTCATTTTTTCGGCCCCCAAGCTTGGTACAATGAACCTCAGTACGACCCGAACCCTTCAGACCCGAAATGCCTTAACACAGTCTTGCAACCTTATTTTTTGCATTTCTTCCATTTTATCAACCTGTTGGGATTCCTTTTTGGATGGGAGAGTTAGAAAAAGGCCGAGGGGGACCTCGAAAAACATGATTTTGGGCCTTGAATCAATCTACTTGATCGGATCGAATAATCGATGTATGTTATCAAAATTACCGTGGGGGTGAATTTTGGATAACACTTCCCAAAAACACGAATAAATAGAAAAGAGGGAGAGGGAGATGATGTGGCTCCATGTAGGATGCCACATCATTTCTTCTTCATCCCACATCACCCAATTCAAACCCATACCCCAAGGCATAATAAATGGGTGGTTGAGAGGAATGAAAAACCTCTTACACACACCACTCTAACCCACACCCCTTAAGGACAAAATTTAAACACATGTAAGAAAGTGTAATTAAATCTAACCTTTTTCCTTCCAAAACACATAATGGGGTCTATTTTTGACCCCCAACCCATAGGTAGGGTTGGTATAATAAATTAAGAGGTGTGGGACAAGTTTAACTTGTCCCACAAGCCTCAAAAAATGGCCCTTAAGCCCAAATTTGAGTTTCCCAAGTAGGGTGGAGTGTACAACACTCAAAATCACATACACTCAACTAATAAACACAAGAAACAAAGACCCAACCACTCTAATAAATGAATCCTTTTTTGTCACATCCAAAATTAGCTTAATAATATGATTAGTTCACTTAATTAAGACACATAAACCAATTAATGATAAAAGGGAATTACATCACAAATTTAATTGCGTACACAAAAATAAATTAAAATAGAGGAAAAGAACTACAAATAAAACATTTGTCACAATTGGGGTCATCCCCCCATGGGAACCCCTAACAACAATTAACAAAACAACAACATTACACAAGTTGCCATGGTGACCAGTTACCAATACCCCACATTCCTTCATTGTTGGTCTCCTATCCCCCGTAGTTTATTGTTGTGATATAATTACCTACAAAAATCACACAATACCCCTCTGGCCTCATGGCCATATTAACGATGTCAAACTAATAAAATTATTATATCTACATATCAATTTCAACATCAAATATCATAACTACTATTGTTAAGACCAAGTAATTCAACAATTACTCCAATTTTCAACATTTCGATTCTACTCATACATCAGTTTGCAACTAAGATCATAAACCAATTAAATCATATAATTTAATAAATACTTTCAATCATTCATAATTATGCAAATTCTCCAATATCAAATAAATAAAAAAATTACTTTGAACATCATAATAAAAATCAATATGAAAATAATTCAAAATATCAACATATATCTAAGCTGACAACACATCATTATCTTCCATACTGAATGTCTATCAAAATTTAATCAGTTCAGTTACAGTAATGTCTATCCTTCAATTTCCATATCACAATGTGTTAATGTCGTTCATCTATTAATATTTATAGGTACAATGTGCAATGATGTCTATGTGTTCAGTCATAGTGTTAGACTAAATATAACAAAACAATATCGAAGAGTAATGATATCACAATAAATTTATAACAAGGAAAACATTATAGCTTATTGTCTTATTCTTAAATTCCTATCAGGGTTGACATTGACATGACATACAGTCAAAATAATAATAGCCAAAACACAATATCAATCATGATGTCCCACACATTCACGGAGAAAGTGGTGGGGAATGACACAAAGGAAATAAGATTGTACCCTTTGTGGAATTTCTTTTCTTCAAAAAAGTGTGTGTCTACAGAACCCAAGTCTGGTCCAATGCAATTCAACAAGAAGAAGGGAGATTGTAAGGGATGAGTTCTAAACTTTCTTCAAGTAGGGTTGTAAGCATTTAATTCTATAGAGTAACTCTACATGACCAACCAAGCTACAACACATAGCATCAAAATGAGAAATTATCAAAGGAGTCTCAAGAATAACCACCAAAGTAAAGAATAATAGGGAGAATTCCATGAACTCGAGATGACCATATAGTCTCCCATGGATCCCACATACTTGCAATAAAAAAATTTAAGGCTTCCACTAAGGTTAAGTTATGCTTTCAAAGTTCGTTATTTAGACAAGGCTAGCAAAATATCAACCATGACCATCAATTTATACAAGAAAACATGTCTACTCAAAGGTCTCACAATTTTGAGATAACACAAGATGAGGTATAAAAACAAGGACACTTAAGTTATCCAAACATTTACAATCAAGAAAACTATTCATGGGAAGCACTTATATAACTCGAGAGGGTACAATTAAATTTTCATGGTAATACTAAGTAGAATCATGACCACAAGGTTTCCTATAGCCTGATTTTACACTTAAAATTGAACACACAACACTAACCTAATTTAGAACATCAACATTTAGAAAATATTTCCACTAGAAACTAACATATCAATACAAGAAGCACCACTCACTATAACACAATGGGATTTATTTATCTTAAATCCTACTCAAGCTCAAAATAACCATAAAGAGAATACATGCATAAATCGTAACACCAAAGAGAACTCAAGGGAGCTAGAGAGAAGAACAAGTAACAAGAGGGGTCCAACTACAATCCAAAAGTGCATCATACCAAAAGTGAGTAACAACTTACGAAAACAACTTGCACTTTCCTTCCCAATGGAAAAGGGGCAACAACAACAAGGTGTCTCAAGAAAAAAAGAAGGGAAGGACTTCCCAAAGTTATTTCATATCCTTAACATATGTTTCCTTAAAATTAAAATAACCTAGGTCACCAAGGACTAAGTCAAAGCACAAGGAGGTTATTTTTCTTAAAAACACTAGATAAGACCCAATTCTAAAGGCCACACTCACACTTGTCGAGTTACAAGAGTAACAAGGGTACGATGACCTAAAACTCATACAAGGGAGAAGCACATACACCTATGATCAAGGGAGTATTACAAAACTAAAACACATCACTATCAACAAGGTGTTTCACAAATTTGGGTAGCGTGAGAACTAATGGTTCAATTATACATTGCACTCAAATACACATAAATTTTACTCATTCTATAAACCAACTATTAAGTCAAAAGTTATAGTTTTTCTTGCTAAGCACTCTTCTTACAAGTTTTCTTAATTAAATCTTCCTTCTATTATGGCATCACATATTTTCTTTATTAAGAAGCCACACTAATGATATCTCGCCATTTTGTATAGGTTGTCAAGAAATTATTTATTTTACTTAGGGAAGGTAAATGGAAAAATTCTTCTTTTTATTTTTCACATAGTTTTATTTCTTCTATTAATCTACCAAGATTATATAAAGAAACCATTTTTCTTTTTCCTAATGTTCTAGTTTACTTGCTAAGTTTCAAGTCCAAGTCCCTCAATTAGGGTTTTATTAGGATCAATTAATCATTTTACCAAATAGATTTTAATGGGAAGGAGGAGTCGAACCTATCACATTATTACCTTTATAGGAATAAGAGATAAATCAACATATCACATTTTTAATTCTAAAGGAACAAGAGACATTCAACATAACAAACACATCATTAATTTTGTAAGAACTAGGATTCAATCCACCAACATGAGTCACACCAAGATTTCAAGAGTTTACCAAATAATTACAAACATCACTAAACACTCCAAGTGGGTCTCCACAAGTATCAAGGAAGCTACGACGAAAAAGTATGTTAAAGAGGCATATTTACTTTTATGAATTTAAGAGGTTTAACAATGTTTGTTGTTTAGAATCAATTTTTTTTTCACATAATAAGACAAGGGAAGTTTCCAATCAACACTCATATTTCCACAAGGATACCACCAACCAAGGAACAAGATGACAAGGAAAATTTTACTTGAAGGACACTACATTCCCATTAGAATACATTAAATGTAATATGACGACCGAATAATATACCCAAACATGGATTATAGGACCAAGAGTTAGGTTCAAATTTGCTAAGCGGGTTTCGGGTTTCAATGTTGGCCTAGGGTCCAAGTGTTGAACCTATGGATCTGATACCAAGTGTAACGCCCACATTTTTCCTACATAAATCCTGTGAAACCCGTTAGAAAGCAAGAAAAAAATTATGGAATAATTTTTTTTTAAGTGTTACAAGGCATTAGTCGGGATTTAATCTAATTTGGATTATAATTATTTTAAACAATTCCAAGACATCGGAAAACAATTATCGATTAATTAAGATTGCCCCAATTTTTAAATTAAACATTATGTTTTAATTCTTTCACTAACAAGGCTCCAAATTTTTATTTAAATAATCTTCATTAACTTTTCAAAACATAACTCCATTAATTCCTTTTAAATTAATTTTATTTAAGGTACAAAATCAATTTTATATTAAATCATACTAGGATAATATTCTTGCATTGTTAAATACATGCACGTATTATAAATTTATTTTCCCATCGATTCAAGGTATACTGACTAATCCAAACCCCCTTAGGCCCCATTTAATAATACACACCCATCTTGTATTTAAACATTCCCACTTAAATACCCCATCACTTAAGTGATGTAGGGTTCATCCTACACCACTAGATCAAGTCTTTCTCAACCCTTAGATTTAGGTTAAACAAAAGTAACCCTAAAATCCTTATGAAACCTCTTATATTCATTTCCTTTATTCAAACTCTCATTTTCTTTATTTGGTTTGTAGGTTAAGGAAGAAGGAGAAGGAAATGAAACTATGGAGGCCATTAGAGAGGATTGGAAGTTCTCTTTGTTAAGATTTTGTGTTTAATACAAGGATCTACCCAACCCATTTGTGGGTATTTGGTCTCTCTTATTTATTTGTTTATATGTAGTATTTTCTTGCAGGTTAGTTGTATATATGATAAGTATATACCCATTTGGGTACAACCCAAAACCTTACATATGTTTAGAGAAAAAAACAACTAAATACATATACATATACATATATTATCATCTTAAATACCCAACATTTTAAGGGTTTTGTTTAATATACTAATATATTTAAACGATTCTTTTTATTTCAAAAATATATAATCCAAACTATATATTTAATCGATTTTTTCGTTTAATATACCAATAAAATAAACTTGCGTCCGTGAAAAGTACTTGGCATAGAGACTAAAATGCCCACAGCGAGACCAATAATACAGAGGCCGCATACTAAGACTGGCCGCATTTTTTTAAGGGTTAATTTTTTTAAGGTTTTATTAATAGTGGGGCTTACTTTATTGGGGGAGGGGCGCCGACCCACCCTTCCCCATATACAAGTATATGGGCTGGGGGTGGGTTGACGCCCCTCCCCAAACCATATTCACATTAAACAAAACATTGTGCAAGGGGTATGCCTCGACCACTAGGCTGAAAGGCCACAATTGTTTTTGTTTAAATTTTTAAAACAAGACCTCCCTCCCCTCAATGCGCCAAGGGATAATTTAAATGTTAGTTACTAATATATGTTAGTATAAATATATATTTATTGTAATATGAAATATATTAGTTTCTATTAATGGATTATTTATACAATGATATTATAGATATTATAAAAACAATCAACGACTATAATATTAATATATATAAATTATACACTAATAATATATATTTATTTATAAATTGATTCTCCCATTGAAATAGGGAATGGCAAGTAGTGAGGGAGAATTATAACTTGGTAAGGATAAAATTTACATGAACCTAGGCAATAGTAGAAGTGCACAAATTGTGTATTTATCAAAATTTAACAACTTATCAATTTAAATTTTGTTTATAAACATCTTAAGGGTATAATTAGTTGTAGTTCACTCATTTTCTTACAATGATTCCAATTGCAACAAAGAGGAAATTTGTAATAATAAATCATTTTTATTTAAGCCTTTTATACAACTAGTTGGATAAGGGAAGACAAACCATTCTTAATGAAATTTATTTCAATATTCAAGTAAACAAAGATTGTCAAGAATACAAATAATCAACATTTAGCTCCCATCCAAGAGTACTAGCCTTTAAAATTAAACACATTTGCAATGTAACTCCTAAACACAATTTTGATTTGTGAGAACTTAATTTCCATTACAAGATCATTACAAAGCTCACTTTGCAATGTAACTCCTAAACACAATTTTGGTTTGTGAGAACTTAATTTCCATTACAAGATCATTACAAAGCTCACTTTCATATGAAGTAATGTAAATCATAATAAACCACTTACAAGGATCTAACCAATGTATAAAATTACATCCAATATACTATTGGTATAGTTTACAAGTTGAGGAGTATTAATATTGCAAGCTACAACTTCACATGCCTTTCTCCAACAAGAGCACTTCATCCTTAGAGTTCACCATCTTCATCAAGCCATGCACACAACAAAATGGGGGAGTAGGCAACACTCTCCACCCAACCAAAATATCCAATGAGGGAGAGAAGCATTCTTCCTCATTGGCCCCTATGCCCCAATGAGGAAGTAATAAGGAATATTTAGACAACCATGGATACTAAAAATAACTTCCACATACACATTCAATCAAGAAAATGAATGAAATAATAGAATACCAATTTTATAAAAATCAACAAATATCAAAACACAAAGGCTTCATACTTAAGCCATGGAGGAGAAAGGAACACGGGGTTCTTCTTGGCCTCCCAAGGGCTTCGGTGTCCACCCGTGAGAATCCAAAAATCCATCACAATATACATAACACTCTTATGCCTCCCTCAAGAAATCAACCCACTCTTATTCCTCCCTCACTCTTATGCCTCCCTCAAGAAATAACAAGATAAACAAAAAGCACATTTATCAACAATATACACACAATACTCTTATCCCTCCCTCAAAATTTCCCTAAAAATCCCTAAATGGTGTCAGCGCAGAAGACCATCTCGAGAGCTTTCCAACGACTATGAGAACGCGACAAACGGACATTAGGAGCTCTAGATATGTGCGATCAAAGTTTAGACATCGGGAAAGTCAACTCTAGTCAACTGGTCAATATTGGACCAATTGTCTGACCGTGACTCGTGGCTTGCCACCACTCGTCGAATTCGCTCGATTTTCCTATCGGGAGACAACAAGTGGGCTATATGCTATTTACCGAGTTAATTATTTCTATGCGACATTATATGGGTTGAAATTATATTATCTTGGTAAGTCCACTTTCCAAATGGCACGCATATATGCCAAACCACTATATATATATTAATGTTCATACATTAGTATAAACCGCCACATGCTATTGCCAAACTTCCATGCACATGGAGGAGGTGGTGAAGCGGTGTTGTGGGAGGCAAATGTCATACGTGGAAGCTTCCATGTGGAGGAGGAAATGAAGCAAAGTGGTAGGGGGGCTAGGCCCATGCATTGAATGTTCCACGTGAAGAATGGAGTGGGTAATGTTTGTTAAAACCTTACCCAAATATAAGTGGCGCCAAATGTGGGATATTACACCCACATCAACATGCAAACCGCCCACTTCTCCTAAGCTGCTCCCTATGGGATTTTTATCCCATTAAATATACAACGCCACCCATTTCGGATTAAACATGCTAATCCGCCACTATGGGATTTTTATCCCTTATCAAATGCTATGCCACCCTATATGGGTATGTAATCCCATTATACATGCTACGGGTAAGGTTTAAAAATAGCCAAGGATAATATGCAATGCATTTTTTAAGGGCCCTATTTTTTGTATAAATAGGGAACCCATTCTATTGTAATGGACACACATTAGTCCAACAGCTTATTATTTGTTAAGCTTTTATTTGTGGGATGTGTCAACAAGTATTGTCTATTGGCCTATTATTTTAGGCAATAGTAGATGAAATATTTGTGATTGGGAGTAAATTATAAACTACCCAATAGGCCCATTGAGCCACACCAATTACTTGCAAATCTTGGATTGTTGGCTGGAGTGCTAGCTTCATATTGATAGTGTCGGGAAGGATGATCGAAGCCAAAGGAGATTGTGCATCAGGAAGGTGAAGAACGATTCAACCGATCATCGAAAATTTTCAAGAGCTGGTGTGCGATAGGCAAGTAAAATTCCATTAGGTTTTCTTGTGAAAGTACTATTGTAACTTACAAGTTTTGACTAGTGGAACGATTCGACCACGAACCCGGAGGCATAGGCAATTGTTGAACTCCGTAATCAATCTATGTGCAATTTTCATTATTGTCTTGCATTATTTTAAATTGATTACTTAAAAGGAGTAAATTATCGGCAAATAATTAAATCCTATAAGGGTCCGAGATCAGGTAGTAATAATCTGATTATTTTCGGATCAAGTTTGGTATCGAGCTGGTTTTGCAGAAATGGATATATACCTTTTGTTCCAGTTGCCGGTTATGCTTGCATTATTGGGCACCATGGTTTGAATAATGATCACTCGACATCGAGAACATGATCGTCAGATTGTGGAGTTACAAACCCATCTAGCTACTGTTCGAGAGCATCAACGCAAGCAACAACAACGCATCGCAGGGTTGCAAAGAATCTTGAACACTACACTTGGGAAGGGGGCTAAAGCCAGTTAGCTTCGAAAGTGCCGCTTGGAGAGGCAACCTTCACCAGACTCGGTAATATGTCGTCATTGTGAAAAAGGGCACAAAACCGAGGAATGCTAGAAATTATATCTAGACAGGAGGCCTAAGTGGATGTAGAAGAAGGGCAAGGCTATTGCGAGGTCCAAGGCCTGACTATTCAAGTAGCACCATTTGCACGAAGATCACTAGTGGAACGTCCAGACATCATACTGTGACATGTGAGTGCCTTTAGACAGTGGATTCCAGTGGTTGCACGAGCACAATTAGTAACCCTTATTCTCAATTGGACTATCAGAGTAGGGTATGTAACTGTCGATGTGGTGCGCCGATTAGGACTTCCCACGACACCACTTCCTCGTACCAAGATAGTTGGTACAAAATATGGTACTCTGCATGGAGTGTCTACCAGTTATTGCATTCTGAGCTTCATATTGGGAGACGAGTTTCTAACAATATCACTCTCGACATCATCCCTTTCGAAGATGGATGAAATGGTACTAGGAAACTTCTACCTGACTGCTCGTCAAGGTTATATGACTAATGACAAGATTGGAGTGGAGCTTCGCATTGGGCACAACTGGAGGATCGAGTTCACAACAGGACATGTTGTTCGTCTTGCACAAGGTGAAGATAGTGAGACTTCGAATCATATGTACCTAGGGATCATGTAGATCCTAGTGCAGAGTCGAGCTCATATGTCCTGCGGATCATCCAGATCTAGACACTGAGGTCGCGTACATTCCAGTAGACCATGAGGATCCATATGTAGAGGAGCAGAGCCCAGGGATCCATAGGACACCTATTGAGGTATCCTAGATGACACAGGATTCTACATTTTGGTAAGACATCTAAGGTGTAAATAAAGTTGACTTTATTCAACTATTGTATTGGTTTTTCTGAGCATTATTTATTGCTCTTGTTATAATAAAACCATAAACTATTGTGTTAGGTAGAATGTATTGGTAAGACCCCTTTGAGGGCAACGTTTGTATACATCTAACCAGACATGGCACATTAGTTAAAGACCTAATTCTGGGCAATGTTTGTACTCTGTTATACTTGCATTAGTAAGACCCCCAGAGGGCAATTATTTTGGTGATTTTTCTAACACCATAAAATGTAGTATATTTTCCTTGTTTAGTCATTGGTCTGCAGGGAGGAGACAAATGAATTCAATCCACATTGCAATGCAATGGAGAAGACCAAGTACATAAGCCACCAAGTAGGAGAAATTTTGCGACAGGTTTACCATGTAAAATTATTTTCCTATAGAATTGGTATTTTAAGCTTATTGTACAAGACTCCAAAAATGGAGCATTTTTTCAACTTGTTCTACATGATGTATTAGGAAATAATTTCCTTACACTTGTATTTAAAAGTTGTAAAAAAAGAGACCCTATTAGGGGCACATATCTCCTAATCAGCTTGTGAGTAACTTTTACAGCTTGGATACATGAAATAACTCATATAAAGCTGGGAGATTGATCTGTCATTTGTACAGACATTAGAGTTCCCAAAAGACCAGCTCGGAACTTCATTCTGTGTAGAGGCATTGTGACCATGCAGCAGAATGGTAGCTGAATCACTGTTGGCATTGACGTCGGGTTAGAACTTCATTATGTGTAGAGGCATTATGACCATGCAGTAGAGTGGTACCGATATTGTATGTCAACAAGCAAAGCTCTCAAAGTATCAGCTTAAAACGTCATTCGGTGTCAAGGCATTGCGACCACACATACGAATGGTAGCTGATCAACAGACTTAGCATCATGCATCGAGAGGCGTTGAGATCATGTAACAGACTTAGTATCATGCATTGGAGGCTTGAGGTCTGAAAGAGTCTTAGCATCATGCATCGGAGGCGTTGAGGTCTATAGAGACTTAGCATCGTGCATCGGAGGCTCGAGGTCTTGAAAGAGGCTTAGCATCATGCATCGGAGGCATTGAGGTCTGTAACAGACTTAACATCATGCATCGGAGGCTTGAAGTCTTGAAAGAGGCTTAGCATCATGCATCGGAGGTGTTGAGGTCTGTAAAGGGACAAGGCATTGTCCATCATTGACATCGAGATCAATCAAAGCTCTACGTAACATGGAGTTCCTTCAAACCAGTTTGGATTCTGCGAATCAACTCGAGCCAGGAGCTGTGTTATAGAGTCAAAGAAGATCCTTGTTGTCAGATATCAAGAAGCTTAGCACCGCACAGAAGGAGCGTTGAGGTTTCATTCAGAAACTTAGCACCATAAAGCGGAGGCGTGGAGGTCTTCTTCGGATATCAGAGTGGCGTAGCGGAAGCGTCGTGGGCCCATAACCCACAGGTCCCAGGATCGAGTAGAGTTGTCAAAGTGAGAAGGTTGGAGGAGAAGACCCAAGGGTCTACTACAACAACACTTCCGAGGTGGCAGCAGATTTTTTCAGATTCAGGACAGTATGGAAGCTTTTTGGGACAAAAAGCCTTTCTTAGTGGGGAGGTGTGATCAGGGGATCATTTTAAAAATTTCCCTAAACATCCCTAAATGGTGTCAGTGCATAAGACCATCTCGAGAGATTTCCAACGACTGTGAGAACACGACAAACAAACATCGGGAGCTCTAGATATGTCCGGTCAAAGTTTAGACATCAAGAAAGTCAACTCTAGTCAACTAGTCAATATTGGACCAATCGCACTGTGACACGTGGCTTGCCACCACTCGTCGAATTCGCTCGATTTGCCTATTGGGAGACAACAAGTGGGCTATATGCTATTTACCGAGTTAATTATTTCTATGCCACATTATATGGGTCGAAATTATATTATCTTGGTAAGTCCACTTTCCAAATGGCACGCATATATGCCAAACCACTATATATATATATATATATATATATATATATATATATAATATATTAATGTTTATACATTTGTATAAACCGCCACATGCTATTGCAAAACTTCCACACATGGAGGAGGCTGGTGAAGCGGTGTTGTGGGAGGCAAATGCCATATGTGGAAGCTTCCACGTGGAGGAGGAAATGAAGCGGTGGTAGGGGCTAGGCCCATGCAGGAATGTTCCACGTGAAGAATGGAGTGTGTAAGGTTTGTTAAAACCTTACCCAAATATAAGTGGAGCCAAATGTAGGATATTACACCCAGATCAACATGCAAACCGCCCACTTCTCGTAAGCCGCTCCCTATGGGATTTTTATCCCATTAAATATACAACACCACCCATTTCGGATTAAACATGCTAATCCGCCACTATGGGATTTTTATCCCTTATCAAATGCTATGCTGCCCTATATGGGTATGTAATCCCATTATACATGGTACGGGTAAGGTTTAAAAATAGCCAAGGATAATATGCAATGCATTTTTAAGGGCCCTATTTTTGTATAAATAGGGAACCCATTCTATTGTAATGGAAACACATTAGTCCAACAGGTTTATTATTTGTTAAGCTTTTATTTGTGGGATGTGTCAACAAGTATTGTCTATTGGCCTATTATTTTAGGCAATAGTAGATGAAATATTTGTGATTGGGAGTAAATTATAAACTACCCAATAGGCCCATTGAGCCACACCAATTACTTGCAAATCCTGGATTGTCGACCGGAGTGCTAGCTTCGCATTGATAGTGTCGGGAAGGTTGATCGAAGCCGAAGGAGATTGTGCATCAAGAAGGTGAAGAACGATTCGACTGATCATCAGAAGTTTTTCGAAGAACTGGTGTACTGATAGGCAAGTAAAATTCCATTAGGTTTTCTTGTGAAAGTACTATTGTAACTTACAAGTTTTGACTAGTGGAACGGTTCGACCATGAACCTAGAGACGTGGGCAATTTCGAACTCGTAATCAATCGTGTGTAATTGTCATTATTGTCTTGCATTATTTTAAATTGATTACTTAAAAGGAGTAAATTATTGGCAAATAATTAAATCCCATAAGGGTCCAAGATCGTGTAGTAATAATCTGGTTATTTTCGGATCGAGTTCTTCTTGTGCCTCCTAAGGGCTTCAATGTCCACCAGTGAGCCTCCAAAAACTCCATCACAATACACACAACACTTTTATGCCTCCCTCAAGAAATCAACCCACTCTTATGCCTCCCTCACTCTTATGCCTCCTCGAGAAATAACAAGATAAACAAAAATCACATTTATCAACAAGATCGACATCGACCCCAAATCCCTCCTAAAATACCCAATAACATTTCTGTTATGCCTCCCTCAAGTTCCCCCACCCCCCGCCCATTTCCATTTCTCCCACAAGCTAAGAATAAGGTCTACTTCCCACAATCATAACCATTATAATAATCAAAATCTACACATAACAGGACAACAAAATAGCAGGGTAAAAACAAAGGTGAAAATCTACCTCAAAAATGAAGAGTATCAATACACAATAAGCTCCAAACCTTCAAAATCCTAAGAAACCACCATACACCGAAAGCTCCATTCTCAAGCAAGCTCTCCAAAATTAAAAGAATTCCATAAAAAAGAGCAAGTAACCCTAATACTTCCCAAAACTCCAATAAATAGAGAAGAGGGAGAGGGAGATGATGTATCTCCATGTAGGATGCCACATAATTTCTTCTCCATCCCACATCACCACATCAAACCCATACCCCAAGGCATAATAAATGGGGGTTTAGAGGAATGAGAAATCTCTTACACACACCACTCAAACCCACACCCCTTAAGGATAAAACTTAAACATATGTAAGAAATTGAAATTAAATATAACCTTTTGCATCCCAAAACACATAATGGGGTCTATTTTTAACCTCTCAACCCATAGGTAGGGTTGGTATAAGAAATTAAGAGGTGTGGGACAAGTTTAACCCACAAGCCTCCAAAAAAGGCCCTTAAGCCCAAATCCGAGTTTCCCGAGTAGGGTGGAGTGTACCACACTCAAAATCACATACACTCAACTAATAAACGCAAGAAACAAAGACCCAACCAATCTAATAAATGACTCTTTTTGTCACATCTAAAATTAGATTAATAATATGATTAGTTCACTTAATTAAGAGACATAAACCAATAAATGATAAAAGGGAATTACATCACAAATTTAATCACATACACCAAAAATAAATAAAAGAGAGGAAGAGAACTACACACACCTTTTGTCACAATGGGCTCATCCTCCCATGGAAACACACTAACAACAATTAACAAAACAAAAACATTACACAAGTTGCCATGGTGACTAGTTGTCAATACCCCACATTCCCGTGGCCATATTAACGACGTGGAACTAATAAAATGCTTATATCTACATATCAATTTCAACATTAAATATCATAACTACTAATGCTGAGATCAAGTAACTCAACAATTACTCCAATTTTCAACATCTCGATTCTACTCATACTTCAGATTTACAACGAAGATCATAAACCAACTAAATCATCTAATTTAAGAAATACTTTCACTCGTTCATCATTTTTCCAATTCTCCAATATCAAAGAAATAAAAAAACTTTGAACATCATAATAAAAATCAATACGAAAATAATTTGAAATATCAACATATATCTAAACTGACAACACATCATTATCTTCCATACTGAATGTCTATCCTTCAATTTCCATATCACAATGTGTTAATGTTGTTCGTCTATTAATATTTATAGGTACAATGTGCAATGATGTCTATGTGTTCAGTCACAATGTTAGATTAAATATAACAAAACAATATTGAAGAGTAATGATATCACAATCAATTTATAACAAGGCAACCGTTCTAGCTAATTTTCTTATCCTTAAATGTTCATCAGGGTCCATAATACGAAATATAGTCAAAATACTAATAACAAAAATACAATAGCAATCATGATGTCCTGCACATTTTATTTGCATGCTAATTAGAATAAAGAAGCAAGGTTTAAGATTAAAATTAATTTTAAATTGATAACATGGTTCAATCAGATTTAAAGAGGAGTGGGCATTATAATGTGTCTAGCTTAAAATTCACAAAAATGCAAAAAAACATGGTTGTCCATGTGTTTTGTTCAGAAATTTTCCAAAAACACCAAAAACTCGAAACTTTATCTTGTTTTCCATGTAGTGACAAAACCAACTGATTCATAATGAACAATAATAGATGGAAAGAAATAATTTTCATATAGCCCAATAATAAAAAAACAAAACACATCGAAAGCCATTTGTAATACACAATGTGATTTTGATTTCCAAATGAGGGATGGATTTCCCTCAAAATTTCGCTAAAGAAAAATCTTTTCGGCATCTCCAAAATAGACGGCAAATTCACACAACCAAAAACTAGGGTATGTAATAAAATGGGATTCTTACGCCAAAGGCGTTACATAGGTAGAAACCTGAGTTCCTTCCAATGACTATTAGTATTTCATTTCATCATGTCCATCCATTAAGTAGCCGATATCAATGACCTTGAATTAATCACCACCATCCACATGTTCGCATTAGGGATTTTTGTAGGGCCTAATCCAAAATTAAGCGCACCAACATTGTCACCATGTGGGTATGTCTCATATTCATGTGTCTCCTCCATAACTCCTTGCCTGATTTCTCCAATTCCTTTTCCGCATACGTTGTCATTTGAAACAATCTCTTTACGTGGTTGATGAGAAAACCCTAGCTTTGGCCGATGCTCCCTCTTGAGATGGAGATCATCAAACAAACTTCGGGAAGTTTGTATTTCGTTAGTTCTTTCCATACTAGAAGGTCTTTGCACTTGGTGGGTTTCGCTCTTGTAGTGATGGATACTTTTGCCATATAGTCTCGTTCGAGGCCATAATCATAAATGATCATGAAATCAACAACACAATAAACCCCAATGCAAAATACTAGTTTTTAACATATGTTGAATTTAAAATTGAACAAAAAAATGCAAGTTTTCCTTTGAAATATTCATTGACAACACTTTACTTTCTATGATATCTATACCGCATCTCCTTTCCCTTTCCAACAATTGACCAAAAAATATGTATGTTACATATGTGTCTCGTCATAAGAAAGATGGCTTGCATTGATAAACACTGCAGAATTACATTCGCTGAAACTCCTCTGTTAAACACTGCTGAATTAGATTAAACATCGAATAATAATAATATCATATTTGAATTCATTCGGGATATCTTATTAGACAAGGGAGATTACAATATATAGAAGATTGATCTCCTTAATATAAGGAGTCAACTTCAATCTCAAACTACTCCCTAGAATATCTCGTGATCCACTAATCACTCAACAACTCTTATCTACGTGAGTTACAACTCACTTACATCATTTACTCACACAATATATAATATATATTTGCACACACACAAATATATAAATATCTAATGTTCACAATATTATTCCTAACATTCACTCCCCTATTGTTAACATTAGATATTTCCACACATACACTCCCCTAATGTGAACAATGTAGAGAAAAACATTCACACGTCTTCTACAGCTTGCCTGCCTCTGCATGCTCATGATCTTGGTACACTGAACCTCTGTTCAGCAAATACGAACCCCTGTTCGACAATAACGGACCTCTGTCCTAGGTACGAGCCCCTGCTCATGAACCTCTGTTCATCCTCTTCAAGAAAAACATGATGCTGCTTTTTCTTGTGCTTTTATCTTTCTACTATCACATATTTACATCAGGAGGTTATAAAAGGAAATACAATTCTGAACAGGAATGTAACATCTGTTCTTATTACAAACAATGAAACACACAACTAAAAAAATGCCACAAACTCATTATGCGGCCCCGTCACTTGCGGCTGGCGAGAGGACGCTGGTTGTCCTCCTTCCTCCGTTGCCTCCTGCCTCCATCCTCATGCTGCTAACTCAGCCGGATTTGGATATGAAGCTCAACTGTTTCCACATTGTTTATTCTTTTCTTCCCTCCTGCAATGTGAAACACTTTGTTTTTTTTTTTTTTTTTTTTTTGGACGTCGAGTAACACCGAAAATGCGTCCGTGAGGAAATTTTTTTTTATTATTATTTTTGGACTTTTACAATTAGACGACTCTAACTCTTGATAACAACTAAAAAATCCTAAAATCACCTATATGACATTGAAGGACAATAACACTAAATTGACACAATGACTTTGACGATATACAATCGACATACAATGACAAATTTTGAAAATGATCCGTTATTTTTGACACAAACACTACAATTTTGAATTGACGATACAAAATCCAATTGAAGATTGGATTTTTACGACTCAAATTTTAGATTACAAAAACCAAGAATAACATGACTTTATGACAATACTATAAAAATACAAATTCCAATTAAAAATTAGAATTAATAAACTAATGACATTAAAAAAATACGAGACTTTAATGATATTCTTATGGATTGGACACCAAACCTAAAAAAAAGAGACTAAATATTAAAGAAATGAGAGACATTAAAAACTAAACAAACAAAATGAAATTATTATTCTAAATGACTCGACCCAAAATCTAATCGACTGCAATACCTATATACGACCTAAAGACAATGATTCAATCTTGAATACAGTTATAGTTTTACCTATTGACTGATAAAAAACCGTATATGGAGCTGGTTGGAGGAAATACTGACAGCTGGCATGTATTCATTCAATTGGGAGTCGCCCAACAAAATTCACTCAGGTGAATATGTATAAGAGTTTTACTTTTGCATTTTTTTCATTTGAACACTCGAAGCTTAACAAATCCGCAAAATTTGGATCTCCACGTGGCTGTTGCATGCACAAATAACTGTGAATAGCATTTTTATGGCTCCAAGATAAAACTTTACAGATCTACGCATGGATATTGGATGGCTCTATGTAACAGGTTCGACACGATGTGGCCACTCCATATTTTACGCCGTCTAAGGAAATAGCATGCAAGTTTAGTTGTATTCACAGACCCACCAGGATAATCATTGAATCACCTCCCAAGCTCCAGCTAAGGATACCAAGACGTTCTCAGCAATAAGGCCGGTGAATGAAGATACTCAGGGAGAGAAGAATGAATTGCATGGGCAGGGGCAGGGGCAGGGGCACGCAATAAATACAACAAGAAAAAAATATGATTATCTTGTTCCACAAACAATACACGCAGATAGATCTAAGTGAAGGAATCAATACGCCAGGCAGATTGTTAGCTCCTTTGCGCCAAAACAATGCTCAAGAGCTGCTACAGATTCACAGTTGGAGTATAACACACGAATTCATCCTCCCATCACAGCCTAAGACCAGAGATTGCTCTGATACCAATGATAAACACTGCAGAATTACATTCGCTGAACCTCCTCTGTTAAACACTGCAGAATTAGATTAAACACCGAATAATAATAATATCATATTTGAATTCATTCGGGATATCTTATTAGACAAGGGAGATTACAATATATAGAAGATTGATCTCCTTAATTTAAGGAGTCAACTTCAATCTCAAACTACTCCCTAGAATATCTCGTGATCCACTAATCACTCAACAACTCTTATCTACGTGAGTTACAACTCACTTACATCATTTACTCACACAATATATAATATATATTTGCACACACACAAATATATAAATATCTAATGTTCACAATATTATTCCTAACATGCATAAAATGGTTCCACCTAATATTATCCTCTCTATTGTTTCTCCTCCCTCTCTCACCCCTTCTTCTACACCCCTTTTCCTCCTTTTATGTTTTTCTCCCTCAAAATTAACCTCATTTTAGATTGCCCCTTCCTTTAACATCACACACTTCACCCGGGATTGCTAATTACTACATATTGAACATATTAAAAGCAACTCTTGTGACAACAATTATTTCATAAAATATTTTTCATATCTATATTATAATATTTTATGTTTTGGGAACAAAACATTTGAAATCGATATCTCATACTTCTTTCATAAGTTAAAAGCGGCGATAGGGTGTATGAATAGGACGAGAAATTTTACATTTTAAATAGAGTATAGTAGCTAAAGTCTATAACTTTAAAATATTGTTAGAAACAAAACAAGTGTTGCATGTGTGTTGATAACAAATAGCCAATCATGCACATGTAGTATACAATATAGATTTGAAAATCTAGCGGTATGGAGTGTACAGACTCATAATCTTTGATGATTGGTTGTTTATCATAAATCGGAATATACACTTGACGATTGGTTGATGATCGCAAATCGGAAATGATGGTTATAAACTTAAATTTATATGTATGAGTGAGTTGGTCATTTGCATCTACAAATGGATAAGGAACACGAAGTCTTCCGCAGATTTGTTATATTGTAATATAAAGACCATGCACGAAATCAATATTTTTCAATCACTACTACACGGGGGTCATTTGAGACATTAATAGAGACAAAATTTGACTAAATTGTCTCAAATAGAGACAATAAAAAAGTTGTATATCGTCTCTAATATTGTCTCAAAGCGGGTGTCTCTAATATTGTCTCTAATTATTGTCTCTCAAGAGACAATAAAGATTGATACATATTTTGTCTCTTGAGAGACAATATCATTTTCGTCTCTCTAGAGACAATATCATTATTGTCTCCTTAGAGACAATACCGAATACTAACATTTTGTCTCTCTGGAGACAATACTAATTTCAATTTTTATTGTCTCTCTAGAGACGATACGAATTTAAAGAATGAAAAATATGAATTTTAAAACTACACAATAACCAAATATCATATAGTGCAATCAACGAAGTTACATATCATCTATGATGTCGGAGTGGTCTGGTAATTAATATTATAAATTAACAACAATTTGATTTAAATATTGTGCCCAATAAATGGGTCCACAAATATTTTATTAATATCAAATAAGATAAGATACAAAAGGGTGTCTGAATTCCGTTAACCCTTGAAATACAATGATAAAATACAAAAGGGTGTCTGAATTCCGTTAACCCTTGATATACAATATATACAAAGGGAATGCTACACAAGCTCATTATATAGGGAGACATCGAGTTGTTTCCTGATGAGCCCGACATGCATTGTATTGCTTGTCTCACTAGAATGTTCAAGGCTTACTTGCATGACCTCCTTGCTGCAACAGATGTACTCTCCATGGATAAGTTTCTTGTTGAAGAAATAAATTTGCTGGAAGAGGCGTAGGGAGTTAGTCTTCCCAACTTCTTACCTCTTTCTATTTCCCTAAACCTTCTTTAGCCTCGTGTTTAGTCATTTCTGAGAGGAGCAGAGATTTAGCTGTGCAGGCATGTGATTATTTAGATAGCATCATATGTCGTGTGATAGATCCCCAACTGCACACCGAATTCAAGCACAACAATGAGATCTATGAAAATGAGCAAGGGGACTTTGATCCTGACATAAGGAGCTATGCATATCATTTTTTATTTTTAACAAACCAAGCTACTATTAAGAGTAGAAACTAAATACTCACCAAGAAAGCTACGCAAAGAATGGTTTTACATAGGGATTAAAAAAAAAAGAACTCAACAGTGCCAAATATTTCTTCACCAAAAACAGAGCACAATCCAACATCCATTAAATTTCCAAAAAACTTCCAACCAGTGGGCACCTAATAGATGAGTAAAAAAAAATAAACCTATTTTTACAAGACTCATAAAATAGTAGGAATAGGCAAATATGCATATAAGTAGGAGTAATTTGATACCTCAAAAAACTTAAGATTCAAGTTTTTGGCAACCACATCAAGTGCAGCCGATGTTGGCATGCTCCTGCATTAATCATTACCAACAACATAACATGAGAAAATAATAATGCATAACATGAATGATATATAATGTGTTTTTAGTTGGAAATTATTTGTAAAAGAGATCATATAGATATTACAGAAGGCATGCACTCAACAGCATCCAAAGTCTTGGCTGCCAATAGCATCACAAACATTCTATATAAAAAATATGAGTGCATTTTCAAGTCTCATCACCACGCACCAACAACAAAGTGAGGCACTTCAGCCTTTGCGATTTGTTTTAAAATGAATAATGCATGACAATTCATATTCTAGCCGTGCATGCATATAACTCTGGGTCTCAGCCTTGTAACAGTGCCATCAACATGCACGCGTATGGATAAAATTACACAACAGAAATTCAATATGGCATATGATATTCTCGAGCTTAAATTGTAGGAATTGTGACCTTGAAAACCTCTTGCCTATACAGGATCAACTATGTTCAAGGACAATCAATGGATCACAAGAGATACATAATGACTCAGAATAGTCACAAGAAAACTATCATATTTCCTTATGAGTCTATAGCAGTGATCAAATGACCTTAGTACCTTTCAAAGGCAATATCAAAGTTTTAAAGACTATAATGTGTATCATGGATTGGACAGTTATGTGAAATGTTGCTACAGGTTGCAGGGTATAGTTTCTCTCATCATGATATGTCACGGTGACAACTTGAAGATGTTGGGTCTGAACTGAAAAATATAGTGTGTACATGCAATATAATGAATGGATAAGTTGTTGAAATAGAGAATTGAGACAAGGAAGTCTTGTAACAGTGATTTTTAGTATTCCCAGGCTTGAACAGTGTTCTTGCAAGCCCCTAAGTGTTTGCAAAGCTACAACCAGTGGATGTAAAGTGGCTTGTATGAACTATTGTTTGAGCATGTTTCTATGAGATTTTGGTGTTTTCATTGAATAAGGAAATCATTCTCTTGTGAAAGGATCGTTTAAGGGTAAAAATATAAGATATAATGTGGTTTTCAATACTTTAAAGTGCCTATGAACATCACATATAATCTTGATTGCAATTTTCTATGAAATCAGGCATATACAATTTGCTTGTCAAGAAGAAACATGCATTGTAGATGATGTTGTAGATGGTTTTTGAGGTAAGTCAAAGAAGGAAAAGTGTAGAGAAGTTGTAGGACAACCTACAGGAGCAGTGTGAAGTGTTGAAAAGGAATTTGAAACTTTTAAACAAAGATAATTGCAAACTGGGTGCTTGCTGTCCTGTCAAATCCTTGTCTAGAGTTGAAATACTAAAACGTTGATATCTGGAGTTTCCCTCATCCAAACCTAATGAAATTTTAGGATCATATTTGGATGGTTGAAATAGGACTTTGGACAAGTTTTAGGCCTATTTCAGGTCTATAGAAGGAGATATTGCAAAAATACAGACATTAGGCCTGTAGGTGATGGTTTAAGAAGGGTTTAAGCTCACTAAAAGTAGAATATCTTTCAAACAAATGATCTAAATATTATGAAAATATATAGACATGCTAAATGTGATTTTTATAACATGTTCCAAGTTATTTTAGAGTTTTTGGACACCTGGAGAGAGAGTTATGTTCAAAACTCAGTCATCAGGTCTGTAAGTAATGCAAACCCCCACTTTTAGCAGCTCTAAAAAGTGCATAACTTGGGAATGGATGATCCAGATAAGATGAAAATTTGAGGAAAGCTTTATAGGGATAAAAAATTTAGATGTGTGAAATATTTTGAGGCTTGGTAAGGTGTTTAGAGGGGTAAACCATGAAATTCTCAGTCAATGTCCTGTTTTTAACCAAACTTTTGAGAGGAACACATTTTTCAGACAATATACATCATCATTTTTATTTCAGTCAAGAAAAATAATGAATGATTGTGATATGGCTCAATGGTGAAAATGATTAGAAATCGATGAACTAATAAGTAATAACAATACATATTCTACACAGCTAGTCTGAACCACTAATGTTCAATGCTTGTAGCAAAGTGATATAAGCTCTTTCTGAATATGAATGTTCACATTAGTAACATACCTGATGCATTATAGGAGAGGCACTTCCCCTTATGGGTACCAACAAATGCTCCCTGCTTCCCCACCGAAAAAGTAGCTTTAGAATACACTCATGGTGTATCCAAACATCCTAGCATGATTTCATATTATCAATTTTAATGTGTAGGTATTCAACTGGATGGAAGGAGGGATTTCTAAGCAAACCTGTCCATCCGGAGTATAGCATGCAGCAGTAACCATTTCATGAGGCCACCAAAATTACGACTCCCAGCTTGACATTAAACTGTGTGCACAAGTGGCATTTACCCATTTCCTAAATTTTGAAAGATTCATTTCCTAAACCGTTTCCATTTCGGAAACTTACACCATTCAAACATTTTAGGCAACTTAGGGGAAAACATTAGATGTTCCCAAGCCCTTTATGGAAACCCCAATTGGCTTTTGCCACACAATCCAGAAATAAGAATTTCTCAAAATTGTGGTAAATATAATAAGGTGATTGCCATCTAATTACACACCTAGACCATTTATTTTTAAAAGACTTGTGTATACAGCCACAGACTCATCCACTCAACCTTTTCATAATGTGTTAATGAAGTTAATAAATAAATTGCACTGGAAAAACTATTATCTACAAGCACATAGAATAGGAGAAAAATGTGTCAAATGGTCTCAAGCCTGATGAGTTCACCTGGTGACTGTTGAGCAAGACAACTTCTGTAAGCCAAGAAGCTTGTGATGGTTTATCAACAGACAATACAGCCATACTTGAATCCTGCCTAACGGTAGGTTCCTGAACTGAAACAGGGAACAAACCATTTTCAATTATGTGAACACTTTCTTGTATCAAAGCGAATGTTATAAATTTAATGCAAATTCATGAAGAAATTAGCAAGCAAAATAATTTTATGTAACTTTAGAGGAGTCCTTACAGCTAGGGTAAGAGATCTTCACATATTAGCAATTATATGCAGCCTTTATAACAGGATGTCACAATGCACGATTTTACCCAAAAAAAAGAAACAGATAGGAAAATATTATTTCTAGTAAGCAGATGAAGGTTTAAAATTTGGCTAATTGAAAAAGTAAAATTCCAGGCACAATGTCAACATGAAAAATATTGGGAAATCAAAAATATTTCATGTGGCCACCACAAAGTAGAATGGCATCTTTTTCCTACCTAACTTTGTAGGATTTCACTTTCATTAAATATATCAAAATAATGTGGTGCAATGACAAAGAAGCTAAAGTAATTTCTGACAATGCCGAAAGGCTAAAGGCATTTTCAATTTAATTCCAATGCAACATAAATTTACCCAGACCAAATTTCACCTTACCATAGTCATTATGTGAAAACACTCGTAGACAACTTTGGTGTGACATTTTTAACTGGAATGACATGAAATTTTGATGGAATGTAGATGTAGAAAAATATTATAATTAGGCCAACTTCCCCACCCCCCAGATCAGATCTCTACATTGGTTAGGTACGGGTGAGATCTATAGATAGTAGGCCCCTATTCATATACCGAATAATTTGGCTTCAAAGCATGGGCTGCAGCAATATAGATGGCAGATTGACTGTAAAGCTCATTTGGTGTCATCTCCTTTGAGTTCATTTTCCACCCACTTCTTAAAGTGTCTTCTGCCAAACCATACTGCAAAATATATGAAGTCAATGATACAGGGTACATGAAAATTGTTGTTACTAAACTTTCAAGAAAGAAGAATTGGACGAACCAAAAGGCAATTGCAATACCCTGAGAAGATTTGTTTCTTTAAAAACCTACAAATTCCTGCTCATATAGAGGGAAAATGATAATTCTATTTCTCTAAGATTAGTATTGAAGCATAGGAAAGTAAATACCAGCATTGTCCCCAAGTTATAAATTGCTCGATGAAAATCAAACTGCAGTTGAATTGCTGCTCGGAACTGCCATATGGCATAAAAGTATGAATTAAATACAAGTAAAAAGCTTTGCCATCCTCAGAAGTCTCTAAAATATAGCGACTTCGCTATTTATTTTCTTGAATTGAGGCTAGCACACAAAATACAAAATCCAACCACATACCTTGCTCACAGCTGTTCTAACAATTGTCTGTCTTTCTCGAACAGGAACAATAGCACTAAGTTCCTGAAATAGCGACATAAAATACATGGATTTCAGTAGAAAGAAGACTGCCTTCACAATAAAAGAAACCTTACATAACAGAAATGGCAAGGTTATGTTACACGTGGTCTACTTTGCACTAGCTACAAGTTATAGCCTGAGCTTTAACTACAAAAGAAGTAAAACTTCAACAAAATTCTTAAAGGAATGTACTAAAATGTTTGTTACAGTTTTGAAAAGGAAAACATTAACTGCAAAAGGCTGTTTGAATAAGTGAAATAGTTCAAGTAAGAGGAACCATAACAGTTAGACAACAACGCATCATGGAGTGCTAGAAGATCATCAAGAGCTAATAGGAAGCTTGTAAGTTTGGATAGCATACAACAATTAATCTTCAATGAGTATTTAGTATTATTCTATTAAGTCTTTAAGGCTTACACAATTCATAATAGTACGAAACCAACTTTTAGGGAAAAAAAAACTTCAATGAGTATTATTTTATTAAAGATTTAAGGCTTCCACAGTCAATAATGTAAACTTGTATGTTTCTGTTACATGTTTTCATATACACTATAGACATTGCCATCTCTGAACCTGCATGATGCATTTTGAAGTGTTGCTTATTGAACTCATAATTCTACTTTTTCTTTTCTTTTCTTATGCTTCCTATTCAGGTGATGATCAATCGGCAAAAATCTGCTTTCCCTCCAAACTTTGTGCACTCCCTTGATGGTTCTCATATGATGATGACAGCTATCGCCTGCAATGCAGCAGGCCTAACTTTTGCAGGTAACTTGCTTGCCTGATTGTTATAGAAATATCCATGAAAATATTGCATTCTTTAGAAATTAGATCTTATTTCAATGCCTCATGTACAGGAGTACATGATTCATATTGGACACATGCGTGCGATGTGGACAAAATGAACCAGATACTCAGGGAGAACTTTGTTGAATTGTACAGTAATCCTATACTGGAAAATGTAAGTTTCAAGCTTGCATGAATAAACATAAACACTGATATTTATTCAGAACAGTGAAAATTATTTGAAATACCAAAGCTTTATACCTGCTGATATTTAAGGTGTAAAGATGAATTTATATGAATGAAGCTAATGATGGTTGCACTGAATCAATGTGCAGTTGCTGGAATATTTCCAGACCACATTTCCTCAATTGGGCTTTCCCCCATTACCAGATCGAAGTGATTTTGATTTAAAAGAAGTGTTGAACTCCCTTATTTTTTTAATTAATTGAGCATGGCAGTTTGGTCTCTTGATGTTCAGTCACTCTTTGACTGTGATGGAGATTGACCTTGTAATATCGGCTTCTTTGATCCTGTGTCATCCCTTGTCTTTGGTGGCCATCAGTTGTATTTGTATTTCCTTTCTTTGGGATTACAATAGAATTCCTTCTTCTTTTTTTCCCAATGCCTTGAATTGGAGTCCTAAAACAAAGAGAAACACCTGAACTAATAACAGTGGATATAAAATATATTGAAATATATGTGTTCATCTTATGCATGTTTTCCTGAATTCACCCCTATACTTTTAAATCTCCTTTCCATGTTTTTCCTTTGCTGCATGAAATTATCAATATTTTTTGTCCTATATCTTAATATTTCAGTTGGTAGAGGTACCTACATCACCAAGGTTTTCCTGACAAGGTCAATCAAATTATGCATGTGAGGTGTGATGAAACTCTGCATAATGAATATTAAGACTGGTGTGGGTATATATATTAACTTGAATCAAGATTGTTACTGCCAGTGTGATCGATCGGCGAGTTGGTTGCTTAATTGCATTTCTTTCAATGTAAAATGAACACTCTGTTCAACAATAATAGGTAGGACTTGCTCTACTAGGATCCTAAAAATAGTAATTGCCATCTTAATAAGTGCATTGAAAGAAGACCACAACATACCCGTGATGAAGGACTGTGCATCCTTTAGAGCCTCTCAGGTTCTCTTGACATTGTAAGCACAGAGATGTTACAGGGAGCACAACCAACACTTCTGATGGGCATTTGTTTGTGAGATTTGGTGAGGTGATTTCACAAAACACTGTAAAGAACTTCTACCTATGTTATGGGTACCATTGGTTACACCGACCCTGAATATGCAAGAACATCAAACAACTAGAGTAGACAGGTCCAAAGATCAGGGTTGCATATTTAATCTTGTTTAATGTGCCTCCTTGTTAGTATAATTTTAATGTTAAAGACTTTACAGCTGAACAGTTTCTAACATATGCATATTTACATGAAAATTTATAGAAATCAAATTTGAAATCCAAACATGAAAATAATACATAAACAGAAAAAAGTAGTTTTCCTTGGATTGGATATGGAAAAAGGAGAAACCTAATGTTTTGAAACTCGCCCATATGGCTGACCATTTTTTCTATTAAAATCATAGTTCAGTTGATTGTAACACATGCTTGAAAATGTTGTTGGAATTCTTTAGTCATGCAAGAATAATTTATTTTGCAAAAAACAAAAAATTCAAATGAAACAACATAATGTGTTATTGTAATTTTAACAATTTCTTACACATATAGCCGATATGAACCTATAATAGAAAAAATAATAAAATTTACTAAACTAACACTTTCTTCAAGTTTTTCAACTAGGATAGACAGTTTGGGATGACACCACTGAACCCATAATAGAAAAAATAATAAAATTTACTAAAATAACACTTTCTTCAAGTTTTTCAACTAGGATAGACAGTTTGGGATGACACCACTGATGTTGTTGTTTTGAATACATCTGAACATGTCAAAAGAACTGTTATTTTCTGTGAACCTTGGACATCAAAAATGAAAAGTATTGAAAAATAAATAAACTAAAAATTCTGAAACCGTTATCAGTGATCTGATTAGACTTCACTCACGATATCTGCAATATTTCTAAGTTGCATAAATCTGGTAGAAATCCTGATAAATGGTTATCCTGAAAAGAACTGTTTAAAACAAAACTTAGTAGATGAATAAATGTAAAATATACACTTTGTAACAATACAAAATAGCAATAAATTATTTATTAAAAATACAAATGCAGATGAAATTTAAGTTAAGATTTCTCACATGCTTCTCAATTCAATCATTGATGCGTTTGGGTTCTGTTCAAAATTAAGTTAGGATTACTGTCAATTATTCTGTAATACACAACTAAAATCTATAAAATAAACATCACATACCTGATACGGTTGGGTGTTTTACTACCAACATCATATCTCATCATTATTCCAAGCTTAACCTGCAGACCATACATCCCACTTAAAAGTCTCCTCAACTGAATTACAGACACAAAAAGATCGTTGTCGTCACAAATTCGAATCAAGCAAACATACAGGACACCGCCAGGGCTAATCAAAATATTTTCACTGGTCCATTGTATAGTTTCATGATAAGGGATGGATTGAACCTTCTAAGTAAGCACTCCTTGTGTATCACATGAGATATTAAAATTCAGAAGCTCTTTGCTGCTATTAAAATTACCATCAAGAAACCAAAGTAATAAGAGATAGGTTACATTGGGAGTCACAGGAAACCAATTGAAGGACTTATTTGGAGGTTTTGGAAAGGAACACAAATACTTCAAATGTAGTATATTTGACATAGAAATTTTTTCCATTTGACCAACATCTATATAGTTGGTTTCCACAATCCATGTCATGTTCATCTCGAAATTAGTGGACTCATGGACTGCAGTGATTACAGGATATGCAAAAAATGATTTTTTTGAAACTGTGTTGGAACCTTTCAATAAAATACAATATGTAGGATTGAAGCCATACCCCACTACATTTACTGTTGTCTTCCCAACATGTGCCAAATCGGGAGAATTAGAACAACGTATTGACGTCCATCGAAGCATCATGGAAGGTAGTTTTTTTAGATATGTAGGTAGGTGCCCAAGTAAACATGAATGCAAAATGTAGAGGCATACAAAATACACGTGAACTGTTCGGAAAAAACCCTAAAAGATATGTGGTCTCATGGACTGCAAAGATCATGGGATATGCAAAAAATGGGTCTGTTGAAAAGGCCTTGGGGATTTTCAGGAAAATGCAATCGGAAAGTGTAAAGCCAGAGGCCAAAACCTTTGTCAACATCCTCTCAACCTCTTTCAAAATGGGAGACTTAGAACAGGGCATTTTCCTCCCCACCTCAAGAACCAACATTAGTATGATAGACAGAGTTATATCAAGGCCATATATAGGCCTTTAAGGCTGCTACAGAAGGATGGATTCTGACAACTCTAATGTATGGATATTATTGTGGTTCTATTTGAATTTGAATTTAGATGAGGTGATACAAATCATATGCTCTGGAAATATGACTTTTTGTATCTATATATGCCCATGTCATATATCCTCCCTTGGTGCTTATAACTAAAATCCCTTCTCCATCAACAGTTAATGCATGAAAAAAAGCCCCAAGGGAGGATACCTATAACTTCCAAGTGAGTGAACTGTATAAAAAATAAAATAAGCTATTTGGAAAAGAATACAATACTGTTACAATTGAGAAGATATGAAGTATATACAGTAGCCAAATTTTGTAATACCATATCAATCGATAACTTATCGGAACTATACAAATTCAGACACTTAAAATTTTGTGTAAAGATTAAGTCTACATTAAATCAGATGTAAAAGGTGGATTAATCAAAGATACAGTGGGAATAACATATTGAAATTATTTTTATTCCGCATGTTATATTTTTGAAAAAAATCAAGTGTTTGATGGATCATGGGTCGCAGTTGGTAGATTGATGAGAAACATCTCTATTTAACAGTCCGATTACTAATAATAAGTACTAGTAGTATTGTGCATCAGCAAGGTAGTTGAGTTTATGGGTGGGTGGGAGAGTGCAACATCATCATGACTAATTCAAAGACCTGTGTGGTAGAATTAGAATTTGTGAGGCATGGGATTTGGAGCTCCTTAATTAATGGCATTAGTTATAACGTCCACTTTTGAGTTGTTGGATAGTCACTATTATTAAGATCTGTACTGGACCTACACAACAAAGGTTGGTGGACGAGGAAGGCATTATTGTTTTTGCTCACCCAAAACTGTGATCAAACTCAAAACGTGGAATTAGTTCAATGCATGAGACAATATCTTATATAGGGTGGGGTATGCGTTGATTGTGCCCCACTCACCCAACATATATCATGCAAATCAGTAGCAGGCTAGCAGCCATGGAATTATTTGAATCCCTACTTTACTGTAAATCAGACTTGTTTATACCGTCACGTCCCTTCATGCAACAGTATCTAGTCTGCCGTGAAAATCTTCTTCACAAACTCTAACTTTGAGCATGCTTCCAAACTAAACCAATTATATTACAGTTACACAGCTGCGGCTTATTTTTCCATAACTGAGTTCGTCAGAAGCTTACAGATGCCTCAAACAGGCTTGTTTCTAATTATTTCAGTACCTGTATCCTTCCAAAATTCTTTGCAACTAGTTACTCATTTACAAGTAAAGGTTCAATGAATCAGGTACAATAATGAAGAATAACTTCATAAAAACAAATTGTTCACGGTATTGTTGTTGTGAAATTCCCCAAGAGACTAAAATGTAAACAACCCCTTTTAAGTTACAGAAAAGCCAAGACTCTTACTTTCTGTGTTGGCTTGTTCATACTCTCTCTGCACCTGCACTTTATTAGGACTACTTCTAACGAAGAGAATCAATTATATTACTATTCAGTTTGTTGGAGATATTAACATAACACAGATTTAAAAATACAAAATCATTGTTCACAACATTTTTAAAGCAGCTACTCTTTTTGACCCGTGTTTTCAAACGAAATAGTAAATTGTTTCCTAATCAGCTCATAATTTACATTGATAAATGTAGAATTAGCAATGTTAATTATCTATCTCTAGGCAAATGTTAGAAATATATTCAGTTCAGTACGACTTGAGTAGAGCACGGATGGAGTTGTAAGTAATAATTTTGTTCATACTCAGTGTCATACTATCTTATTGTAAGAACTACATTTTACGGATCTGTTCACTTTTCTTTGCAAATTTCTGAAAGAAAACAAAATCTAGTGTCGTTATCACTTTTTTGAGGCCACCATTCTGGAATGTGAAAGGCCTCCAGAGGCCACCTTTTTGCTCAACTTTAAATTCAAAGCATCTTTCCCGCCGTATATATGCAGAATGTTATCATCACAGAGGAGAGCATGCAGACAAGACTTTGAGTTTACTGACACTGTCCTTTGTTTTTGGTTTCGGCATGCAGGCGTGCGCATCTCTTCTGTAGTCCAACTGCACACAACTCTCATTTGCGAAAACATTGTTACTTTACTGAAATTTGAGTTTTGACTTTGTGGACTCGCATCCCAAACAAAAAAGGACGTACTGCATGCAACTTGAAAAACATTTTGATGGCATTGGTAATGCTGCACTGTACTCTATGTTGCTTATGTAGATACAATCCAATCAACATTTTTATCTTTTGCGATTCCCTACCCTACAAATTAAGGTTGGCGCGGTCATAAAAATTAGATAATCCACCAAATTACAGAATATTCTTCTTTCCAAACTATGTAAATAACAACAGGAAAGCAATGACTCCATTGCCCTCGGCCAATAATCTTGGAACGAAGCAAATAATTTGTATGAAACGCAATCGAAAGTTTGAATATATACTCTTTTAATGAAAGAAATGAGAGGCATCGTAACTTATCTAGCGCCAAGGATCAGGCTTGACAATTTGATTGTGCAATTGTTCAAACCTAAATTAATTTGATTGTTTAATATCTTGAATTTTGGATTCATGTTTCGTCCATATTCAAAAATTTTATTGAACATTAATATTTATATTAAGTTATGTTATTATAAGGGCCAAACTTATGAACGCTTATGACAGGTGCTGAAGTTCTTATTTTCTTGGATGTATAAGCCATGCAGAAATGAAAACTTCAACTGCAAAGAAGACAAGGATTGCTTGAAACATTTTTTTATTGAATAGACTAAAAATATTGGTAACACCAAATACATTTTGTCCTCATTCGCTCCAGAAAACTGTCATAATCAAATATAAGTTTACATTTTTCTTAGTGTTTCATATATTTAATTTTTTTAAATGGGGAATGCCCTTAGAACATAAGTATTTGTTTGCTCTCGTCAACTCTTAAAAGAAATGTCATAGTCAAATATAAATTTTGTTTTTCTTAGATTTTATATATTTTATACAAAAGTTTGGGAATTTGCTCTAAGAAATTTTCTATTTTTTTCTTCCCCGAAAAAGGATAAAAGTAGCCACAAAGATTTTTCGCAACGTAAAATGAATTTGTTTGAGCACTGACAAGCTTCATCGCCTGAGCAAGGATTCAAACACATCCTTACCTGCGAGTCGGATGCTATGTCCCACCTACACCCCTCCTCTTCTTGGTTCTGGTGTGTGAAGCTCTACATTGAAAACAAAAACCCCAGCATCATACTGTGAATTGAAGCCTAAAATCAATTCAAAAGGAAAATAAAACAAGAATTAAATTTATGAATGAAATATTTAGTTGAGAAACAAAGAAATGTTTAATTGAAAACAAAAACTACAACCCTTAGCCATACATAGAGAGAAATGAGGGTGAGAAAAAAAAGAGGAAGCAAAGGAGTGACGGAACTACAGAGACAAAAGACAGTTGAGGATCACCTAACGAGAATAGGAAAACACCTTAAACCATGAAATAAACCTCAATTTTAAGTGGGAAATAACTCTCGTATATACTTAGTGGGATAACATGAACAAGGAACAATGTTTGAAACTTTCAAACATGAAGTTTTGCAAATAAAGCTTTGTAACTATTTTTTACATAAAATCCTTTAATTAATTTGTTACATGTTTTCATACAATCGATTTCCCATATGCAAACACCTTCCCAAACCAAAAAAGCATGATATGTGTTGACATATTTTCAGTTAAGGTAGGAAGCTGCAGTTGACAATATAAAAATATATATTTCTTCCTCTTCCCCTCTACGTCTCTCCATATAATTAAAGATATAAAATCAGTGGTATAAAGGAAATGACTTGAGAGTCTTTGGTATAAAGGAAGCTATCACCTGTAGATCAAGGTCTAGGTCTATAGATTATAGCATGCATGTAGATTCATTGTCATTATCCATGGAAGTGAACAAACAATCACAAGCCCTAAAACCTGATTAGTCTCACCCCTCAAAGAATAGATGCCATACTTGTATTCACTGGTATTCTTACTAAACATAGTAATGATAAGGCTTAACACATTTGTGTCATGCATGATCATTGTTCATTACTGGTGACATTGGAATCTGTATATATCTAATATATTAATAATTATATCCAAATTTCGTAGTATCTTTTCCCTTTGTATTGGGGATAGACAGTAGGGCCATCCAAGGATGTACGATGCTTGGGACTATAGTAGAAAATACCTGAACATGATATCTCTAATCCTCGCAGCTCCCTCTTGCAAGCTCCCATTATGTCCTCTTCCCTGAACTGTTGGTATGTTTTGGGAAGTTTGAGAATATAGAAATCAATTGCTGCTTTGTAAACCTAGGCAATCTCCTTCGCACATAGCTACCTTCCAACACCATACTATGTCCAATATTTAGATTAAGACTGTTCATGCTCAAAGCATGCTTTTATCAATTTTCTATCGTTGGATATATAATATGTGTGCACCAACACATGTTGATATAATATGTCCAACACATGTTGATATAATATGTCCAACACCACACAAACCATATTTTCCTACACCATAGCAATTAATCTTCCATAACAATCCAAGATGTTAACCAATTGATGCAACAGTTGAAACAATTTTCTTCACAAGGTAAAGGTACCTGAAAAATATGGTAAAGACATCAAGCTCACCTTCACAGTGTCCAAACAAAAGCTTCCTACTAGAAAACCATTAAATTCCCATAAAAATAACTAACTCTAAAGCCAAAGGAATGAATTCAATGCATGCGTAGCACCATATTTAGTGGTTTTGCATAAAGATTTGAACACACTTTTAAAAATGCGTCTACTACTTGGAAACACAATTATAGTAATAACACAAATGACTCACAAAGAAGACACTACAACTGAGAATGCCCACCCTCCATTAGAGTTGGACAACATGCTATATTATAGCAATAAACTGGAGTGTATTATATAAATATTTACAACGATGAACCCCAAGGATAATAAAAGAGGGCGAAAGGGAATCTATACCGCGGGATACAAAGTAAAAAACAGGACCATGCTTGTGTTAGTTTTCCCTTGGCCAATACATAATATTCAAAACTCAAAACTCTGAAAGAGGTTCCCCAACTGAGAAAAAGAAGTATAAAATATATATAAAGAACCACTTCCACATCAAAACACAGAACTCTGAAACAACAAATCAACTTAAAAGAAAAAAGAAAAGAAAAAGAGGAAACATTTAAATTTTGCTACCACTGAAAATCAGGGCACCCAGGAACTTATTATAACATTGCTTCCATGAAAAGAAAAATTGAATTGACTTCCATATAATAGCAATGGAAAATTGTATGAAATTGGGATGAAATGAAAAGAAAAAAAGCACTTACAGGAATGTCCATGTTGTGGGTAGAAAGACAAATGCAAGAAGAACACGTACTACATTGAAATGAATAGCGCCCAACCATAAAATCATTGAGTGCAGAATGAAATCCAGATTTATATTGATTGGAACTAATAATAACTGTTGGTTCGGGCCTTCTACTCCTAACTGGTTTCAAATCAATACAATGCCAAAGATACAATCGCTTTCTGTCCCTGCAAAAATACAATACACAACCTGTAAAGTGGAGGCAGAGCACCTAATATGCAGAAGACGTCATCCATCCATTTCATCCCCGGAATGACATGATGTTGCTGCTCATGACATCCATTGGATAAGCGCTGCTATCATCCAACTATGTCACCCATCCATTTCATCCACTGATGGAAGATATGACACAAAAAAACACACCCTGTTTGGGGATTTGGATACCGTTTATAAGGATTATTTTCTTCAACATAATTTCAAGGATGCGGATCTTGACCACGACGGTCCAAGAGAGCCCTTGCACGAAGGCCACTTTAATATTGAAGGCCATTTCATCCACCCATGGAAGTTATGACACAGAAAAACATACATTGTTTGGGGATTTGGATACCGTTTATAAGGATATTTTCCATGACTGGCAGAGAGAGCCTTGGCACGATGCCCACTCGAATATTGAAGGCCCTGCGGCATGGGATGTGGATACAAATTTTACACAGTGCTGGATAAAAAGGGAAGATCTGAGGCTGCTTCTCGATCTATTCTTTCACAGTCAATTTCCTATCCTCGCACTTCCTGAGAGCATTCACGATCACCAGCGTGGTAAGCTCAATTCTCTTCACCGACCAACGGCACTGCAAATCGGTAGTTATGGAATTGGGATTGACGGAACTCTTGTCATTCTTGGTGCCCTTCCAAGAAATATAGCTTTTAATTTTGGCGCCGCCACTACTGCTGCTGCTCGGGGAAGAGGATTCCACAGGAAGGCTAGCCTTGAGCTCCATCGTGAAACAGAGTAAATCTCTAATGTTTCGCGCGGCTTCCCACTAATTCTCTGGTAGCCATGTACGATTCCGAGCACTTGAACATCTGCCATTTCAAAGTGCTGCACTATGAGCGTTAAAGGAATTCCACGGGATGACTTTGGTGTACATTTGTTGAGTCACCCCAAAGCTTTCACGGCCAAATCTGTAACCCCATCGTCCAAACCAGGATTTTGCATAAGCAACGTAGTTCAGGAGCCTGAATTCCATCTTTCTCTTCTGCGTTACATTTTCCTGCAAATCAGAGCATCCACTGTGCATATGTGGAGGCCATTCGCCGGGTAAAGAACATCTACATTGAAAATTGATAAGTTGTACTTCCTGGGCAGAGGATCAGGACTCTGGGTGTCTCCACCTTGTTCCTATTGAGATTTCCCTTAAAATAGTGAGCAAGATTAGGGCCAAGGAAGGATTTACAGTGTATGTTGTGACTTCACCTCACAAGCGTTGCCTCCGGATGTTGTCCCCTGCCCTTGCCGCTTACTCCCTGCCCCTGGGGCTTCCTCCTCCTAACGGCCCTTCCACCTCTGTTATTGCTCAAATTGAATATGCTATTGTGGACAGTCTAACTTCTGCCACTCCTCTCTCTTACCATGCGCTCACTCTTCCCCGACTCCTCCACCCCTGCAATGAAGCACCTATTTTCATAATGGAAGCCACGATTTGGGGAAAAAACAGAATAAAACCCTAACTCGACACAAGGTATCCTTTAGTACTCCTTCGGAAAAGAAAATATAATTTTTTTTCTTTAAAATGAATGAAAATAAAATTAGAGATGAATGTTCAATCAAAAACTAAAAATATAAAAATAGAGACAAAAAAATAATAATGTCTCTAATAACCCTCCCATGTAGTAGTGAATATTGTCCTGCTCAAATGGCAAAATGCAGTGTCATAATACACCTCTGTCTGGCTGCCTTTGCTCCTATTTGCAGAGGCATTGATATAAATGTAAACATTCCTATCCCTGTTAATGCTGCAGTCGCTGCTAATGTATTAGAAGAGAATGGTAGTATTGGTGTTCAGTTGGGTGTCGGAAACGTTTCAGTCAATAGTGTAGGTTTCACTAATTTCTACAATAATAGTTGTCCACAGGCAGAATCCATAGTTTATAACAAAGTTAAGTCTGCGTTTGGCAAGAATAAAGGAGTGGCTGCTGCGCTCATAAGTATACACATCCAAGACTGCTGCGTTGGGGTAAGTATGCATTCTGTTATTTCATATATTCCATTTGTAATCAGATAGGATGAAATTTACACGGGAAATGCATCTGACGTTATTTACAAAATGATCCACTCTATCGAATTGCTTTGATATAGAATAAAAACATGTATATTATGCCTTTAGTTTTATTATTCATGTTCAAATTATCTTTTATTAGTCTCATTTTTCTTAATTAATATGTTTTTCGAAGATGGAATTTTGGAACAAAGGATTGCATTCTTTCTCGCAATACGTGTAAAGTAGCATTTGGTTTTAAATAATATAGGAAGCTTTTGGTATTTTTGTGGTATTTCTTTTTAAAAAATAAAAGAACCTACTGATAAATAATAAAAGGACCTGTTGTATTCTTTCTCGCAATGCATGTACCTTAGGATTTATTAATTTTTGCCTGACATGTATAATTCATGTAAATCAAATGTTGTTTATAACTTTTATTTGATTACCCAAAATATTATGGAAAACAATGAAAATAAATGTATTTGTAGAAACTATTAAGTTGCCTTTTAATTTTTAATTTTTATTGTTATTAAGGGTAAGGGTTTGTTGACTCGGTTCACATAAAGACGTGTAAGCCCATATAAAGACAATAACATACCAAGAAACAAAAAGAGACAGCTACTCAACAATGAATGAGAAAGTTAGGTAGGAGAAACGTTTTTCTTGTGCATGGATTTTTTCTTGTTGTGTAGTATTTTCCACCCTTTCGAAACCTCTTCAATAGGAAGAATAACTTCAAGATCAGTTATTCGTAAAAATGTGTTTTTTTCGAAAGGAAAGGCAGGACGAATATTTTTCTTTGCTGCTTTACAAGAATTTGAAACAACATTTAACTTCGACTCAAAGGAAATAGGTCCAAGAGGGGACCTATCAGGAGAAGACGGGACCTTCTCCAAGACCGCCTCTGCGTTCTTATTTTATTCGTAAATATTAATAAATATTAGTTAGTGTTTGACATAAACTTTTAAGTTGTCTTATGCGTGTTTATTTTATAATGTTTTTAAAAAAAATTGTATCTATTTTTTTTTCATGGTGGTAGAATTCGTTGACATTTGATGTAAAGCATTTTCCTCTACCAATTTAATTATTGTGGGTCTAAAAGAAATTATTAACAAAATATTATTTTCCTTGATATAATTAACATATCTATCTTAGATAAATTTATGAAACATATGTCAAGAGATCTCATAATATGCAAACATTTTGAAATCAAAGGGAATCATTTAATTAAATTAAATGTATTGATATTTGTATATAATTTAGGAAAAAGAAAGAAAAAGAAAAACATTTTTCTAACTTACATTTACATCTTTCTTCAGAAATCAAGTACTTAAAATGTTGAATGAATAATCATTTTATACATGTTCAAAATACATTTTAGAAACATATTATAATGTCCTATATGACGTCAATGGAATACAGATAAGACTTCAAATACTATCCGAAAATTTTAGAATACTTTTATTTTACTTTATATCTTCTCTCATTGCAGCTACTCATTTCTTCTCATTTAAAAGGAAAAATAATTAACAAGAGAAACCTAAACTCTTTATCCTTGATTTCCCATCTATATTGATATATACATATTACTCACTACATTAATAAAATACATACAACCAGAAAAAATAAACAATTCAAACCTGCTTTTCCACAAGAAAATATAAATATAAAAGTAAAAATATCTCAAAATCTTGTTTCCAAAGAATTAATTTCCTGTAGCAGAAACTTTTTGTTAATGTTAGAAACTATTGTTTAATGTTCGTGTAATCTATAATTGTATGCATTCTTCAATTTCTTTATAGCGGACACTATTTTTTGGACAAGGCATAATTATTATTAAAAATTCTACATTTTCATTCATTTGTAATATTGAAATGAATTGCAGGGATGCGACACGTCTTTGCTTATTGACTCCACCTCAGATAACACAGCAGAAAAAGATTCCCCAATTATAATTCCCAGCCTATATGGTTTTGAGATCGTTGATGCTGTAAAGGCCGAACTAGAGGAAACATGTCCTGGCACTGTTTCTTGCGCTGACGTACTCGCATTTCAGCCTTCTAGTAAGTTCTTACTATTTTCTAGTTGTATGTTATCATGCATTGTGGATGCTTGATGTTATGTGCAGGCCTTTCCATCTGGAATGACTAATTGGAATGTGACGGGTGGAAGAAGGGATGGAAGGATTTCAAGGAGTGCGGACATCACAACATATAATATAACCTCCGCACCCACCAACATGACCAAATTAGCACAAATGTTTGTTCCCAATGGGCTGTCTCAAGAAGACATGCGAATATTATTAGGTATTATTAGGAAATTTGCTACATTAATTATTAAAATATTAAATTCATTGAATTTATATTTATAGTTACAATTTGTATAACACATTTAAATTTATAATAAACATAAATTAGTAGAAAGGAAAACGAAAATGTGAAATAAAATATAAAAAGTTAAAAAGAAAAAATAATGTTTATTCATCTCTGACGCAACATTGTTTGCAGATCGCATAACTATGAAAAGTGTCCAAGAGACCAATGCTCCCCACCTGATCGTGTCGCAAAAGTTATCAGCTGCAATGTCCAAACTAGCAAATATTGGTGTATTGACAGAAAATGAAGGAGAAATTCGCCTGAATTGCAGGAAGATTAACAGAAATATAACACAGCTAGTTACTTCTTATTCCCAACCAAATGGATTTCAAATCATGTCACGATCAATAATAAGTGGATACTTATTAATGAATGTTATTACTTTTTTCTTATGGAGTTGAATTGTGTTTATATTACGTGTGTAGCCAGCTTTGAGCCCTCATACTCAACTGAATAATAAGGGTATTAAAAGTCAGTTATTTTTACAAGTTATTATGTTTAAATAATCAATTATTGTTGCAATTTCCGTAATTTAAATAAATATTTAAGAACTTTCAAATTCAGGTTTTACTTTCACAATAATTCAGAAGTTATTATGGTAAAATTTTATTGTATACATGCTTACTACATACTTTTGTAGGATATACTCGTTTAATAAATTTCTGAATTGTTTTTTACAACTGTATGAATTTATATTCATTTGATAGATTCATTTTGCATTGCTTGGTTGGCTGGATCCATGATAATATATAAAACTTAATTTAATTTATCTTTATATAAATAGGATTGACACCATCAATAAGTATGGCGCTTACTAATATAATATTCGATTGGTTATGATTCTAAAAATCGTAATAAAATAAAAGGAAAAAACTCACATTGATTCGTTGGTTTTATTTTTACTAACATATAAACCCCCATATTTCATAGTTCTTATGGCTGTTGGAGCAGGCGAATCGACAATGAGAAATGTCCTCTTACAAGACATTTACTTCTTCTACTCTACGACTTAAAAATATCAAAAAACTTCAAGTCAAAACTTAATCTTACATTTAGTTTGTTGGATTGATTTATGGTAAAATATAAAGACCAATATATTATGATCCTTATCTTAAAAGGGGTTATGCGAGAATGAAAGTTTTAAGTAACCCCTTTACTAACAACAGTTCGAATGGTTTTGGTATGAGTTTGTTCAATTAACCAACCTTCTCCTCTATTTCTTTTACAACTCCTAAAATATGACTATCTAAATTGAATCTATTTCAATTAATATATTTTGTAATTTCATAAATAAAATTCTTAAAATCCATATGACAAATATATATTATATCTAGATATAGTTTTTATTAGCCATATAAATCTAAGAAACGCTTTCAGTGTTAATGTTCGTACCATGGAAATAGTTACTAATCTTTAAATGCAGCATACCAAAGAGGGATGGGGTATAGCAGAAGCCTTTTAAATATTACACCAAATTCAAGGCACTAATAATAAATGGGGACATTATTGTTAAAAATGTTATGAAAATATTGTCTCCAAAAAATTTTCTTATGCTCAAGATATTTATTTATTGATGATCAAATAAATAGATTAATTTAAAAACAAATATATCATGTAATAGTCAAATAAATATCGTATAAGATTGAGATAAAAATTGAACATACTTATTCCATGGAATCACACCCCTTATTCTCGATGTACATTAACTATCATTGTAAAATACAACTAAACATATTACGTGCACGATACACATATGGATATAGTGTAGAAAATCTACAGTCTTATATGACAAACAACATAAAAGAAATAAATAGAAAAATTAAATAACTTGCATAAATAGATGAATATTTGAATCAAAGATCACTTGTGTGCATAATCTCCATTAATAAAAGTTTCATCATACTCGAGCTTCACTCTTTACAATCAAGTTGTGTGTGCAGTGCATTGTGTGCTTTCAATGCACATCCTTCCTTGCTTGTGCAGATTTCACACCTTTGTGTGTGCATACAAAGCAATTACAATTGCTGTTATTTAAATAGAATAACTCACCCACTAACAACTCTTCAACTGAGCATTCTAAATCTAAACTCATGCTTTAAAATAGTTGCATGCTATGCATGAATTAAAACAAATTTATTTGAATTAAATCTAATGATAAAAATAAGATAAAGCTAACTTAACTAAAGCAAACTAAAACAAGACTAAAGCTAAAATTAGCTTTCCTAAAAAGCTATGGTTGGAATTAAATATGCAACACATGCATATTTCAAGGCGATAATAATAAATGGGGACATTATTGTTAAAAATGTTATGAAAATATTGTCTCCAATAAGCTTTCTTATGCTCAAGATATTTATTTATTGATGATCAAATAAATAGATAAATTTAAAAACAAATATACCATGTAATAGTCAAATAAATATCGTATAAGATCGAGATAAAATTGAACATACTTATTCCATTGAATCACACCCCTTATTCTCGATGTACATTAACTATCACTTTAAAATACAACTAAACATATTACGTGCAATACACATATGGATATAGTTTTTTGTGCATCGCATTATATTTTGTTTCCAATGATGATGCCAAAGCTTAGATGATGTTACCAATTGTTGGCACTAATTTTTGTAATAACTAATTCATATTCATGTATCCTCCGATATATGCTGCAATTTTAATTGAAATGTAGATGCCTTATTATTTTAATGTCCGGGGAATAATTCATAGTCACCCATGTTCATATTCTCTTAATGTTTTGATATCTCCTTGGATTCTAAAACTATTATACCCTCCACATGAATCATTATGAATTTTGTTTGTTCTAATAGTCCCCAGGACATAATTTCTTAAGGAAGGATATGTTGAAAACTTATTATATTCTTTCGAACTAAAGTAAATACATCTTGTGTTGTGCACCACCACTTACAATATTATAATACATAAGAAAAATATTTTAATTCACCTTGTGCCGTTTCAATTTCTTTTTAGTCTAACGCTTTTAAATGTGCAAAAACAACCTAGTACCTAAAACCAAAATGCATTACCTAATGATCATTATTACTCTCGTAAATCGTTTGATTTTGTTACACAACTTAATTCCCCTCATACCGGCTAATAGCAATTCATGTCAATGTTGTATTTGTTCTTCAACCACTTGAACCTTTAGAATAACATTTGATGATGAAATGATTTATGGTGGATACTACTATACAATAACAAAAATGATATATTTGGAAGAGGTATGGAATGACGTGTGATAAGAATTTTTTTAGTTGCGAATATAATTAATCACTTGCATTTAATTGAGGCCAAAATATTAATATTATAATAAAACCAATTACTGATCTCGTGTCTTCTAACAAGATTATGAATAATGTGAAGAGCTCTGCGCAAGGTTATTACTTAGAAAGTGGAATAAAATAATCTCAAATTTACTCATAAATATAAATATAATGTGACAATGGGCTACTACATACTCTAACTACTAAATAAAATGATCTCCAGTTGTTGCTACATACTCTTCTTCTACTGAAGATAACGTGACAATGGGTTGCTTCTTTGATGCCCATGAAACCACTCTTGTTCCAAAGTGAAAAGTATAGCCGGATGTGCTTTTTGATCATCTATACTTCCATCACTGTCACTATTTGTATAACCAATGAGTTTGAACTCATCGAACTTGAATAAAGAATTCCATGATTTTTGTTCCACGTACATACCTCAAAATTCTTTTCCACTTGCCAATGTGAATCTTTTGGAGATTCCATGAACCTTGATATGAGGCTCACACCATATATGATATCAGGCCTTGTGGCCGTCAAATACATAAGACTTCCAACCAAATTTTTAAACAATGTTGGATCCACAAACGATCCTTCATCCTCTTTTCTCAACTTCAAACCTACCGCAACTAGTGTTGGTGCTTTGGCTTATAATTCAACATGTTAAACCTTTTCAAAACGTCACTTGCATACTTTGTTTGTGAGATAAAAACTTCACCTTCGATTGTTGAACTTCAATACCCAAAAATAATGCATAAGACCAAGATCTGTCATCTCAAACCCCTTCTTAATGGCTGATATGAATGGTTCTCGTAGATAGTTTTCTAGTATTGATCAAATCATCTACATATAAACAAACAATTAAACTTTTACCTTGCTCATTTATCTTGGTGTATAAGGTAGGCTCATTGTTGCTCCTACTGAAACCATTCTCAATCAAATAAGAATCTATTTTATTGTACAAAGCTCTAGGTGCTTGCTTGAGACCATAGAGCGCTTTCTTCAATCTGTATACTTTTCCTTCATGACCTTCAATCTCATAACCTTATGGCTGATTCACATAAACTTCCTCTTCAAGGAATCCATTTAAGAATGCTAATTTAACATCCATCTGATAAATAGGCCATTTGTTTTGAGCTGCAATTGCTAAAACCATTCTTACCATCTCCAAATGTGCTACTGGTGCAAATGTTTCATTGTAGTCAACTCCATATTGTTGCGTAAAACCTCTTGCAACCATCCTTCCTTTGTGCTTCGTACTTTTCCATCAACATTGTATTTTGTCTTGTAGACCCACTTTGGACTCCTATCACATCCTTTCCTTTTGGAAGATCCATTAGCTCCATGTCTGATTCTTCTCTATAGCATCAATATCGTCATCCATGTCTTTTCCCAAACTTCATTCTTTATAGCCTCTTCGTAATATACTTTGGATCTGCACTTGAGAAAATAATGCAAAAACTGAAAATGAATTAGTTGTATCAACATTATAAATCTCGCTTAGACTTCTTTTTTTCCACTGCACAAGAGTATTTCATGCAGGACTTCTTTTTCGTGATGGAGTAGCTTTTGGTGTTCCCTGTGGTGTCTCTTACATCACTGAAGATGGCTGAAATCTTGGTGACCTCCTGACTTGTAGATGGAGGTGTAGCTTGTGCTACAACTTGTGGTGCATGTCCAAGATTTGTAGATACAGTAGCTTGTTGCTCTAAAGTTTCATCTGTCATATCATCATGCGGAATAGATGTTGCTATACTCATTGTTTTCTCTATACTTCCATCCCATGCTTCATTCTCAATAAACTGTACATCCCTGCTGATCACAACCTTTCCAGTGACTGGATTGTACAACTTGTATGCTTTTGTATTCTCTGAATACCCAACAAAAATACACTTTTCTCCTTTGTTGTCTAACTTCTTCCTTAGCTCATCAGGTACATGTGCATACGCTACACAACCAAAAACTCTGAAATGTGAAACATTGTGTTTCCTATTAGTCCATGCTTGTTGAGGAACCATGTTCCTAACAAGTTTCGTTGGACACCTATTCAAAATATAAACAGAAGTTACTACTTCTTCTGCCCAATACTCATTTGGAAGATGTTTTTCCTTCAACATGCTTCTCGCCATCTCCATGATGGTTCTATTTTTCCTCTCTGCCACACCGTTCTATTGTGGTGTATATTTGGTAGTAAAATTGCTTGTGTATACCATGATATCTGCAAAAATTCATAAACTCATTAGAAACATACTCACCTCCTCTGTCCGTTCTGAGAACTTTGATGTAGTATCCACTTTGCTTCTCCACTAATGCCTTGAACTGCTGAAATGTATCAAAGACATTTGATTTATTTCTCAGAAAATAAACCCATGTCTTCCTTGTGTAATCATCAATGAATGTCATAAAATAAATACAACCTCCAATAGAAGCTATCTGTATAGATCCACATAAATCTGAATGTACAATCTCAAGTGGTGCACTTGCTCTTGTTGTTTTGCCAACTGGGAATGAATCTCTATGTTGCTTTCCCAAAATACAACCTTCACATACCCTTTCCGGTTTCTGAATCAATGGCAAACCTTTAACCATATTTTTTCTATGTAATAAATTCAAACCTCCAAAATTCAAATGTCCATACCTTAGATGCCAAAGCCATGTTTCATCCTTCATGATTGAATGAAAAGTTGATTGTGTTCCTTTAGCGCAGGACTCAACTATATTTACGTAGGAATCAACACAAGACTCGCTTGTTGTAGTGCAGACCTAATTTTCATTGGCGCAGGACTCATCTGTTTGAGCGCAGGACTCAACAAAAGACTAATTTGGCTTAACACAGGACTTTGCTACAAACTGAGCTACTAATTTTGCTGCAAACAGATCTGATTTCTTCTTTTTTCCAGGTTTCAAAATCAATGGAAACATCCTATTGCTACTCATCTTCACTTTTGCAATCAACTGAGTGCTAGGAGCTTTGTCCACAATCACGCACTCATTGTCTTCCATATAGACTCGGTATCCTTTACATTTTGCCTAATACTCATAACGTTATGTTTCAAACCTGCAACATAGTAAACATCTTGCATACTTGTTTGCTCCCCTGTCTTGTTAGAATACTAACTATTCCTTTTCCTTTCACAGAGACACAATATTGTCATTTCCAAGAATTACATCACTCTTAACTAAATCATCCAAGCTAGAAAACAAATCTAGATTACATCATGTGATTACTGCACCCTGAATCCAAATACCATACATCACATGGACTCTCTTTTGACAAATTACATTAAATAGGGGATAAAGAAGGTATTGCTTCGGCAATCCTTGTGCATGCAATAAACATAGGTTTAGAAATAGAACTTCCAACCTGATTTTGATTTTGTCTCTCCTGATCATATTGATTTTTCTTGCAATCATAAGCATAGTGCCCATACTTCTTACAATAATGACACTGAACATGAGACTTATCTTGTCTTTGACCATAACTCTATTCTTGATTCTGTCCTCTTCCACCTGAGTTTGATGAACTGCTGCCATGTCCTCTAGATGGACTTCTTCCTCTACCTCTTGGGCTAAAACTTCCTCTTCTTTTGCCACGACTACCTCATTGTCTGAGATGCAAAAGCCTGATCTACACTTGCATGTGATCTATTCATCCTCTATTCATGATTGATTAGTGATGCATGCAACTCATCAATAGAAAAGCTGACTCGGATCCTTAGTTTCTTCGATAAGAACAACTAAAGGATTAAATTTCGTAGGCAAACTTCTAAGAAATTTTTCAATAATCCTTCTATCCTCAAGAGTCTCGCCATGGGATTTGATTTGATTCACTAAGCCAACTACATAAGTAAAAAATGATTCTACGGAATCTAAATCTTTCATTGCTAAATTCTCAAAATCTCTATGAAGTAAATGTAGCTTGGCGTTTTTACTTTCTCCTTACCTTGATATGCAACTTGTAAAGTATCCCATGCATTCTTTTCTTGACTGCTGTTGCCACTCTTGGAAGAATGCTTTCATGCATTGCCTAATGAATATAGAAAAGAGCTTTGCCATCTTTCTTTTGTAACTCCTTCAAAGTATCTTTCTCTGCTTGAGAAAGTGCGGTATATGTTCTTTGCATTTGTGGGCTCTGTGTACCCATCTTAAACGATCTCCCACACATCTTGAGATTTGAATAGCGCCTTCATGGTCAACAACCAATATTTGTAATTCTTTCCATTAAATTGCAGTGTCTGCATACCGGATGTAGAAGCCATAACTTGCTACCATTTTAATAAGTCTAGAATAACCTCGCTCTAATACCTCTCTACTACCATGTTGTTATATTAAAAACAACATAAAATAAATAAACAACATACCTAAATAACTTGCATAAATAGATGAATATTCAAATCAACACTGTCGTGCATAATCTCCATTAATAAAAGCTTCATCATACTCGAGCTTCAGCTCTTTACAATCAAGTTGTGCGTGCAGCTGTGTGATTTTAATGCACATCCTTCCAATGATGATGCTAGAGCTTAGATGTGCTACCAATTATTGGCACTAATTGTTGTAATAACTAATTCATATTCGTGTATCCTCCTAATATATGCTGCAATTTTGATTGAAATGTAGATGCCTTATTATTTTAATGTCCGGGAATAATTCATAGTCACCCATGTTCATATTTTCTTAATGTTTTGATATCTCCTTGGATTCTAAAACTATTATACCCTCCACATGAATCATTATGAATTGTGTTTTTTCTAATAGTCCCTAAACAAAATTTCTTAGGGAAGGATACGTTGAAAACTAATTATATTCTTTCGAACTAAAGTAAATACATCTTGTGTTGTGCACCACCACTTACAATATTATAATACATAAGAAAAATATTTTAATTCACCCTTTGTTGTTTCAATTTCTTTTTAGTCTAAAAGTTTTTAAATGTGCAAAAACAACCTAGTACCTAAAACTAAAATGCATTACCTAATGATCATTATTACTCTCGTAAATCGTTTGATTTTGTTACATAACTTAATTCCCCTCATACCGGCTAATAACAATTCATGTCATTGTTGTATGTGTTCTTCAACCACTTGAACCTTTAGAATAAAATTTGATGATGAGATGATTTATGGTTGATACTACTATACAATAAAAAAATGATATATTTGGAAGAGGTATGGAAAGACGTGTGATAAGATTTTTTTAGTTGCAAATATAATTAATCACTTGCATTTATTTGAGGCCAAAATATTAATATTATACTAAAACCAATTACTGATCTCATGTCTTCTAACAAGATTATAAACAATGTGAAGAGCTCTGCGCAAGGTTATTACTTAGAAAGTGGAATAAAATAATCTCAAATTTACTCATAAATATAAATATAGAAACGAAACCACTTATTATGATCTTTAACATCCATGCGGCTTCTAATCTATATTTATAAAAAGATTTTATTATACTCACTTAACATAAGCATGGCAATGTGAAAAGTTATATTTTCAGTGTATTTATGCAATACATGATCACATTATTCCTTCTCAGACTAGAAAAATATGTTCTAAAATCCATAGAAAATTTCTACTATTTATCAGCAACAATAGATACAAGTACAGAAGAATCATGAAATTAGACCCCCTGTCAGAATTATTTATTATGCCGTAATCTTAAGCCCCTCACCATAGTTTAAAACCTAATTTGCCATCCTCCAACTACAACACTGACGGGATTAATAAATTATGTGGCTGTTATTTATTCTTTTTGCATTGGAGTTTTGAACCCCCGCATTTGCTCTGCCACGTGTCACCATTCCATGACCCCTCCTCATTTTTTCCCCACGGACGTGAAATTCCTAGGATTCATTTTAAAAAAATTGCTTTGGGTCTTGGTTATCAATAACACATTACATGGAGGCAATATATTATAGAGATATATATTTATATATATGTGGCAATGAGTTTTTTTCATGTATATTTTTTGGCGGAAAAGCAGAAGTATATTTTAATATATACGTCAATATTAAAAGATAAAATAGAAAGGGAATATATAATACATGTAGCATCGTAAGATAAATACAGCGAATAGAAAAAGGGTAACAACTCAAAGAAAATACAAAGAGGGGGAATATAGAAGAAGAACAAAATAAATGTGTAGCAACACATAAAAGAAAAAGAGAATATAGAGAAGAAGAAAAATATAGGAAAGGGGAATATTTTTCAAATAGACATGTGCAACAACACTGAGGAATTTTTGTAAGAAAAAGAAATCAACACAAGTTCTATGATGTTATTGGAATTAATATAATATATTATGTTTATGTTTTTTTGTGTTTCTGGTTATGAATTTCACTTCCTGGTTGCATTTGGCACTAAATTTTTCCAACATTTTGGTATCAAAGAGAACAAAAAGCTCATTAGCAAAGTGGGGTTGAGTTTTTATTTTCTGGGTTTAGTTGTAATGGCTTCTACAAACAACAAATATTAGCAACAATCCCCAATATTTGATGGGAAAAATTATGACATATGGTGCATTAAAATGAATATTTTGTTCTTTTCTCAAGAGGTATGGGAACTGGTTGAAGGAGGGTATGTAGAGTGTAATGTCCACTCCTCTTTGACACTTGATTTTACTATGTTATTAATTTCAAGAGATTAGAGATGTACCTTATGGTTATATTTTAGTTCACATGTTAATAAGATATGAGACACATCATGATTACTATTGTTTTCTGATTGTTACTTTAGACTATGTGGGTGTATTGTGGACCTTGATGGACATTTAAGGATGTGATAATAATCTATAATGGTCATCTTCTTATATACTTGACATTGGATTCTTGACATATTGAGTATATTCAGAATATTGGACTAACCAATTGGTCTCATTGATTTTGTCAATTGCTAACATTATGATGGTATTAGGGATTGGTAATATGTTGTTGAGTGTATCTAGTAGTTAGGAGTCACAAGTAGATGTAGGGAACTTTGTGATTTTTAAAATGTGAAATTAAATTATTGAGAGTTATAAATTATTTACGAGAGTAGAATTGAATTGTTAAGCGATTTCAAATAATTGATAAAAAATCGTAAAAATTAACGATAATGATTTAGCTACGTTATACAACAATGTAATTGATAAATATATGTGTTTGTTGTATTTCTTGATGTTTTCCAATGATTGTATGATGGATGTTTTATGTGCATTAATTTTCCCGACATATTGATATTTCCTTGGCCTTGAAAGGTATTATTGTTGTGTTGCAGGGGACATTATATCATAAACAACGAAAAGGGATAGGGAACCAACCACAAAAATATGTCGGGTGTTGTGCAACATGGCCAAATTTGACAACTTGTGTATATTGTTATATTGTGTTATTGCATGATTTGTTAGGAGGTTCCCATAGGGGGAAACCTCATTTATGTGGCCATGGGTGGAATGTGTTTCATATAATACAAATATGATAACGAAAGTTGTAAGAACATTATTTTATAATACAATAATTCTAATTCATTTCCTCACAATGAAATAGTCCTTTCAAACAAAATATCCAATTAAAGATTTCTCATTTCCACTATAAGATTTCAATTTGAGGAATAACACTTACAAGGCTATTCCTTTGAAATATAAGATTACAACTTTTCACACTAAGTGGGAACAATGAGGTAATTTTACAACATAGAGCATTCTTCCAATAAGGTCAAAACAAAAGTCTTCTTCAATGCCTTCTCCCAACTTCATAACTTTCATTTTGCACTTCATCAACTCTTAAAAATCTTGAATAACCAACCAAAAATGGGGGTAGCCGATGCTCTCCACCCAACCTTTAATCCAATAAGAGGATAATCCTTCCTCCTTATTGGACCCTTGAGCCTCAATGAGAGAACAATAAGGATTATAATGCAACTTTTAAAAATTTTACAAGAGGCTTCCACAACATTCATTCCATAAAATAACACATTCAAACAATATACTTAAACAATATTACAAATTTCTCACAAGCACAAGGTTTGAAACACAAGGCCAAAAGGAGCAATGGAATATTGGCACCACCTCCTTTTATCTCCCAAGTGATGTACGAGTTCCACCCAAATGTCTCCATGTGCACAACTCAAAGATATAATCAACTCCTTAAATCTACACTTGCAAGTATGCAAAATATATCCATGTTATCATTTTCACTCCCCATAGGTGGAATTCAAACTCACACTCCCTCCACAATGCATGCCTCACATATCCCTTTTCCCTCCACAATGGTCCCATAAATCCATCTCCCACACCCAACTTAAGGCAAGCTACCCATCCACAATATAACATATCCACAACACTCATACAATATTCAAACAAGCATAATTTCTACACAAAAATACATTAATAAAAAAATGACAATACAAGGAGAGCCTACCTCTCCATCAATCTTCAATTTCTTTACTCTACAAGATTTGAATCCTTCACACCACGCTCAATCCAAGATACAAATCCAAAATAAAACTCCGAGGTATTAAGGCCAAGACCAATTTTTTAGAATGCGAGATAAGAAAATAAGGAAAGTAACCCCAAAATCCATCAAAATCATCAAATAAATAAAAAAAGGATGTGAGGATGATGAGGTATCTCCATGTAGAATGTCACTTCATCATTCCTCTATTCCAACACACAAGTCAAACACCAAGGTGAAATATGAGTCTTATTTAACAATATGAGGAAATATAATGACGTTCTTGCCACTTAGTGGATTGGACTAGTGGTGACCCTCTTTGTGGTAGGAATTAATTTAACATAGTGTTCGTTATTTAAATAATGATCTAAACAAAGGGGTTATAAATAATTAGTAGTAAGGGTATAATTAAATAAAATAATTGGACCATGGTTATTAATCTGGTGGAAAAATACTCTAATAAAGAAATGAGATTTATGGAAGGGTGTTAAACTATAAAATATTTCAGGAAATAAATTAATAATATTTAATTATTAATTTGAATGCGACTACATTATGAAGTTGTGGAATTCATTCATGAGAATTTAATTGATTGTTAGTAATGTTTTTATCCTATATGTGTGTGTGTGTGTGTGTGTGTACATACATACATATATATATATATATATATATATATATATATATATATATATATATATACATATATATATATATATATATATATATATATATACACATATATATATATATGTATATATGTATATATACATATATATATACACATATACATATACATATACACACACACACACACACACACACACATACATACATACATACATGTATGCATGAATGTATGTATCTATGTATGTATGTATATTTGCCGTACATTTTTGCTAATAAATTGTTAGACTTTGGTGTGATTTGGAGCTCAAATTTTTGAGTGTTACACTTGGTATCGTAGTCGTAGGTTCCATGCTTGGACCATAGGAAAACGTGTAGTTCCCACTCCTATTTGACACTATTTTGTTATGATGTTATTACAATTGGATTGATACTTAGATATTTTGATTAAGATACATTGATAACTAGATGATAGACTATGTAAATATTAAGACTATTGACATGTTTTGATTCACATTTTTATTATGTTATACTAGATGACTATACGTACCCAAAATTATAGTGTACTGCACCCCCAGAACACGCTTACACGTGCCCCAATGATGATATACATCTCCTCGCAAGGTGTTTAGGATCCGAAAAATCTCTCTAAGTATGCATTAACATCCTGCATGCCCTACTTAGCCCATGTGTGATTTGTTTTCTCTTCTACCCTCCTTTCCTTGTGTTTTGGTCTTGATAGCGAAACCGCCGCCTGCTGGCGGCGGCCTCGTGACCACCACCCCAGTGGCGGCGGCGGTCTCAGAACCGCCGCCCGCTCAGAGAGGCGGTCCTTCATGCGTTTTCCACAATATTCATTTTAACGCGACTCATGTAAAATTTAAACGTTTACTGACTTTTTTCACAAATTTTTTCTTGTATTTATGATTACGGTTCCTGGAATAGTGTTTTTCATTGTTTATGGTTAAAGAGTTCAATTTGGTTTTCACCTTTGGGTAAATGGGAATTCTATAAATAGCTGACTTGTGGTCAAGTAAATGGCCCCTCAAATTTTCCTCTCGATTTCTCATTTCAATAGTTTAGTCTTTCAATTTTGGTTAGGATTCATAGTTTTATTTGTTGCATGCATGGTTCATATTGTTTAGTTTGTTAGGACGCCACATAATCTTCTTGTGCTAGTGTTATTCTTGTTTCATGGAATTCATTGGAATAGGATAGTTTGATTTTCAGTAGGAAGCCATTAAAGTAACAGGTCTTGTTCGTCAAACAAGATAGTTTCGAGTGTTCGACATTTTATGTTGTATGACTCACAATAAATCCCGCTAGGAATTGCATAAGCCAAACTTTGTTCTCTTGCGCTATCCCTCTCCTACTCGCATTGTATTTAGTCTGCTTCCTAAGCTGCCATTATTTCGATACCTACTTCTGTTGATGATAAAATCACATGCTTTTCTGGATTCACATGAGCATGAAGGAATGAAGAGATCACACTAAGGGGACAAAGCCACACACAACCAGATTCACCACTGTTCTGCAAAATCTAGGTTCAAGCTTTCAAATTTCTAGTTAAAACATATCAAATAGAGTAGTCAATCATTTCATTTAAGTTAATCTCACTTTCGATATTATTGGGGAAGTTGTGGGGGTTGATAGTTTCCGAGAAAATATGATTCACTCCTCCCTTCGAGGTAGGATCAAGAGTCTTTCAATTAAATTAGATCAGTTATCTAGTTATTTAGAATAGATTTACAACTACATAGGCAAGTAGCTATACTCGCCTACTTTGTTTGTTTTAATTTCGTTATTAGTTTAGTTCTCAATTTCTAGATATATTTGAAATAGTTGCTCTTTCACTTTTTTCAATAGTTTATCAAACATACAAAATAGAAGAATATACATAGATGTATTTTGCATAGTTATTTTATTCTGTCGTTAGTTAGATTTATATCATTTCCTTTTGCATGACAATAATGAGACCTAGGGAGCCCAGAGAATACGTATTCAAGCTAATCGTGCCTTAACCCAATCTTGTTATAACAATAGCTGATATTGATCGAATCTTAGAATCCAAGTCTTCCAAACAACAACAAACTTATAACAGATCAGCTCACAGTTAAGAGGGTTAAATATAGAAGACGACCAAGCACACACATTTTGGTCAAACCAGCCAAACTATAGATTACCCTAGATAAATATCCACATGACTGTAGAAGGGCTTCAAAGAGAGCAAACACTCAGCTGTGACCCTTTGGTCTCACAAACTGACCAGATGCAGAGACATTCTCACTAACATAGACACTAGTTTAAGAATCTAGGTTGCTAGAATGCCCGTAAGGTACTCTAAGAAGATTGCATACAACTATTAGTTCTAAATATAGAGGCTTAAAAGGAATATGACTATTAGATACTAGGGATTAGGGACTGATTCCGCACATGACCATTGGAGGTCCACAACAACCACGAATATACGGTTGTGATTCAAAGATCCCACAACCCAATAGACCCATAGGTCAATCAGATGTTGATGCTGGCTTACACACATTAGTATTTAGATCCACTCCACTTCCACCAACCATTATCACACAGTTATCCTTGTTAGACATAGTAGCTAATGAAGCTAAAGAGTTATTGACTAGACCAGATAATCACCCGTAGAATCCACCATATCCATCATCCATCTTATGACCCTGTCTGAGATATACACGAAACAATCCCAGGTCATTTTCCCCGTATCCCACAACCTATAGATCGGATCATGCCGAGCTTAATATTGATTGGAGCTTTGAAGCAATCATCCTTGTCAACCAATCTATCATGCTAGTTCGGGTTAGGAGGGCCTTCTTTGCCTTAGATTCATAGATTCCATTAGTGTACTTCAAAGACATAAAATTGCCTAACTAGCTTGTCTCGCATACCACGTATAGTCCATCCCCACCGGTTGTCTCAAAGACGACGTTAGGACGTCGGTGCGAGGAAGAGTTACTTGTAGATTCCATGCTCTCTTGTCACTTTTCCATTGTACAAAATTGGTGAACCCGATGTGAAAGGAACAATTACTTCCCTTTCACCTTTCCCCTTTTAGTGTTTCGTCTTCTTCCATCCACCTTCACTCTTTCCCATTATTCTGCAGGTATTCATATACCCCCTGAATATGATGGGATTCGATGCATATGGCAGATGTCTTCTAGGTCTTGAAGCATACTACAATCAACTGAATAGACAGCCATCACCCTCGCTCTCAGCATGGGGTGACAACTATTCAACTAACCGATTGTCAACACAAACTCTTCCCAAGGACTAGATATAGTTCTTCTTTCCAAATAGAGGAGTTGGATCAGCTCACTCAAACGCAACAACTAGAGCCTTCAAGCTCGAACAACATGACGTTTACTGAGGAGAATCTGGTTCATCTCCTTAGGTGTTACTTAGACCACAAATTAGTAGACAATCAGATCCATATCTATTTTTAGATGATGAACATTCAGTGAGTTATACCAGGAGTGAACAATGCTCTCGGAGTATGTACTTGCCTATAGGAAGTTTACAAACACGACCTGAGGTCTCTTTTCAAGAAAACACCTCCATGCCGTTACCTATAGGAAATGCCCTCGGTGAAACTTGGCATGGAAATGATCATTCATAGCAGGGTACCACATGCCTATACTCGGGATATACAACAAATGCTATGACTTCACCAAATGAAGTCATCTCAACTTTAGTAGAAAAGTTAGAGGGTTAGAACTTGCTCAAGCGAGTCAAAATTCTCAATTCATGTAGGCGGTAATTTCCAATCCTCCATGTCATCCTGCCAAGTAGACCTCCTTACAGGGAATAGGAAAGTTGGGCATGCCTCCTCGAGTATTTGTAAACAAACCTAACTAGAACCGCGTTTTTCTAACGCCACTCCGGTGGAAAATATGATACCTCTCGGTCTATTACAAAATAATCCATTCCTGGGAAATACTCCTCCATACTTAAACATGTATTCTAAGTCACCACAAGGAGATATGTTCTCTTCTCCTAGCATGTTCACTCAACCACAGGGATTTCCTTATGTCCCTGCAAATGCATACGCCACGCCATATCAACAACCCATTCCACCTCCACCTCCTCAAATAGACGCCATCGATGGTCGAAACCTATGTGATAGGGACTTATTAAATATTTGAAAGAACCCTTAGATTTCACTATACAAAGCGTCATGCTTCCAAGACCTCTTCCCGATTTGCCCAAATATAAAGGGAAGGAGACCCGAATGCACACATTAAGGCCTACACCACAACATTCAAGAACTGCTCCTTGGGATGGGGTCATTGCTAAAATATTCCCCAAAACTTTTGAGGGCATTACCCTCGATTGGTATTACAGAATACCTGAAGCTTCCATCCATTCATTTAAACAACTTGTTTCAGAGTTCATTAAGGCATTTGACATGAAAAAACTATTGAGAACATGAATTAGGGAGTTCTTGCACATTAAACAAGAACACAATGAATATGTTGCTCACTTCATCCAAAGATGGCGTATAGTCCTTTATTCTTCGGCAAGTGCTCCAAATATGGACCAAATGGAACTATGCGATTTATTCCTTCATTCTCTCAACATAGAGGTAAAGGAAGAAGTCCAGAGGTTCCCACTAAGGACTTATGATGAAGTACTTGAGAGCGCTCTCTGAATAGATCAAGTTGCAATAGATAGCGGTCGCAAGACGTATGGAACAAATGGGAGGCTAATCACCCCTAGCTAGAATACTATGACTTATCCTACTACCACAAACGTTAATCAAGGACCTAAAATCCTTAACAAAAATTGTGGCGCAACAATCGATGGAGTAACTGACCAAGCTAAAAAGGCCAATGTTGTAAATACTCCACCGCTGGTTAATAATCAATGAAACAACAACTTTACCTCGACAATCAATTTAGTGGATTTTAATCATCCACAACAACAATCAACAATGGCATGTCCAGACTCAGGGTCCAAGACAAAACGCAACTGGATATCAAAACCAAAACCAAAACCAAAAACAACAAGCGCAAAAATTTAATCCTAATAGTCAACGGTTTAATTAGAGTTTTGGACCACAATATGCGCCAAACTAACAACCTAGGAATTACAATCCTAACTCGTATTGTGGTTTCCACAAAATTCAAGGCCACGACACTAGGACTTGCCGTGATTACAATAAATTCATGCAATGTTTGCCAGAGGAACAAAGACAACTTTTCATTGATATGTTCTTGGTAGATCCTGCAACACCTGCGTCAAATACCTTCACGGGAGAAGTCTCCCCTCAAAATACACCCCTCAAGATCTTCAACGATCTACTCCCAAATCACGATAACAACAAATTAAATCCAAATGGGATGAACAAGAGTGTAATGATAGGAAACAATGATCATGAAGCCTCGACTTCGCTAAATCCACCTGTCGCACCACAATTAGGAAATCAGCTATGACCCAAGATAGTCAATTTGGTGGAGTTAGACACTGAGCTACCCATGGAAGCCATAACAAGGACATGAGAGTATTCCTCTCAACCAAATCCAAGTTACCCGCTAGAGACAGATAACATCCAAAAATATTAGTAAAACCCGTAGGTGCCTATGATTTAATTAATGACCTAACAAAGACCTTCTCTCACATCTCCTTTTTGGACTTATTAAAGAACTCTCCTGCCCATAGGGCTGCTCTTTTAGAAGCATTAGGTTTAGGTCATTTAATTAACATCACTCCACCTCCCGAAACATAGGTAAACCATATAGACTTTGATATCCACCCTTCGGGGCAGCCGGATAGGGATACCGAGTTTATATTTTACATAAACAAAATGCCAACAGACACCAAGATTACACGAAGAGGTGATCGACCTTACATTTACAAGTGTGGGTTTATAAAAATTATGTTAAATGTGTAATGGTTGACGATGGGGCAACAATCAACATAGTCCCCTTCTCTTTCCTTCAAAAGCTAGGGTATGGAGAAACAAATTGTTCCACGACTCAGAATATGCTAAGAGGCTATGATAGCCTTAAAGCCACTTTGATTGGAACTATAATACTACCAGTCACCTTAGGACCCAAGACAATCCTCACTTGAGTTTTATATTATAGATCGGGAAACCAACTATAATATGATCCTCGGTGACCATGGATACACCATGTATGAAGGATTTCCCTTCTATGTTATTCCAAGAAATAAAATTTCTACACTTAGGAAAGGTATTCGTAGCAAAAGGTGATCCAAAACCATTTGATATACACCTAGCGGACCTGAAGAAAAGGCCAGAATTCACTCTGAGTTTGAACTCCCAACAAACCAACTTAATAAACCCACCGACGCAAAACTAGAAGAGAAGTTGATACCTACAATGGAGTTAGAAGTTACGAACCTAATCAAGAATATCCCAGCCCTCAAGGATGAGGCTAACACTTGTAGAAACAATATCATTAGGAACTACTGCAAAAATTGTCAAATTGCTAGAATAGGATCTACCAATTTTCCTACCATTTGATTATGTAGGCATGGGATATACCCTAGGTGTTGGTTCTCTTCCAGCAGAGGATCTTTGCATGGTAGAAGTAACCGAAACAGATGAAATAGACGTAGCGAATGTCCCAACTTCCATCTTTCCAATTAAATATTGGACTCTCCATTTCGATGGAGCTAGATGTCGTTATGGGGCTGGGGCAGGTGTGATCTTTACTTCACCCAAAGGAAAAATCCTACCATTCACCTTTAAATTAAATTTTGAATGTACAAACAATGGCGCTGAATACGAAGCCCTCCTCCTTGGTCTCATCATAGCTAAAAGGCTCGGTGTTAATGCCATCAGGGTGTTAGGAGACTCCCAATTAGTAGCAAACCAAGTCTCTGAGGTGTATGAGACTAGAGTTGAACACTTACAGCTCTACAAAATAGCCGTATTAGATTTGAGCAAAGAGTTTGACTTTATATCAATTGAAGCAATCCCGTGAGAACAAAATCTTCTCATAGATTCGATAGCAACCTCAACATCATGCTTCACTCCAAACAGTGAGTTGGAGGATACCCATTTCATGGTATCCCTTCATGTACTGAACCATTAGTGAAGAAAATGTCAAACCCTCTTTTAACAAACATAGCTGAGAACAAATCTACTATCTTAGATCACATTGATAGTGATAGAGCCACTCTTGATTACTTAAATGCCTATGCAGCATTACATCTCACCCATCACGTGGTAGATTTTCCTTAATCCCACATTCATCTTCTTACTTCAGAAATCCCATGATAAAGCTTCCCCCACAAAAGGAATTTGATACATATGCGGTAGAGCATGGAGAAGACCTAGAACTACCTCCAGCTCTGCCTAAGTTTGAAGAAGGTAATGCTTCTTTAATCGAAGAAACAATTGATATTAACATTGGAACGGAGGAAGAACCAAAGATCTTGAAACTAGGATCTTCGTTAACTCTAGAAGAAATAGAAATACACACTCAAATCCTCAAAGAACATCAAAAGGATTTTGCATTTAATTATAAAGAAATGATGGGAATTACACCACACATCGCGGTACATAACCTCATCACCAAATCAGATGCAAAGCCAATTAAACAAAAATCAAGACCAATGAAACCCAAGGTAGCTCTCATGGTGAAGGAAGAGGTAATGAAGCTTCTCCAAGTAGGATTCATCAAACCGGTCGATTACTCTTAGTGGGTATCTAATATCGTTCCCATTCTAAAAAAATGGGAAGATACGCATCTGCATAGACTTCTGAGACATTAACAAGGCGTGTCCCAAGGATGACTTCCCATTACCATCCATTGACGTCATCGTTGACACAACAACTGGGTTTGAGCTTTTGTCTCTCATGGATGGATTCTCGGGATACAATCAAATCAAAATATCCGAACAAGACCAAGCCAAAACCACGTTTATAACTCCTTGGGAACCTATTGCTATCTTTGTTATGCCATTCGGTCTCAAGAACACCGATGCTACATACCAGTGGGCAATGACGTATATATTTCATGATCTTATTCATAAAATCATGGAATCTTATGTAGATGACTTGTTAGCTAAAGCCAAGAAGTGTTGTGATCACCCGGAAGTGCTCCGCATCATCCTTTCATGTTTGATAGAATACGAGTCACACTAAACCCAAAAAATGTGTATTTGGTGTGACAGGAGGGAAACTCCTAGGTTACATCATATCATCACGAGGGATCGATGTAGACCTAGCCAAAATCCGAGCTATTCTTGAAATGATCCCACCATCGGATGAATCTGGAATCAGGTCGTTTCTTGGGAAACTTGGTGCAATCCGAAGATTCATCCCAGATTTAAGCTTTTCCATTCATCCAATCAACAATCTACTCAAGAAAGATTATAGTATCGATTGGACCAAAGATTGCAATGAGGCTTTTGAAGCAGTTAAGCATTTCTTGTTATCACCACCTACGCTAATGCCTCCTAAGCCAGACCACCCTTTAATCTTATATTCGTGAGCTACCAATGTCTCGCTAGCCTGCATGCTGGCTCAAGAAGATGATGATAAAAGAGAATGCATGATCTATTTTATTAGTCAAACATTGCTCATTATGAAACACGTTATACACAAGTAGAATGAGAATGCCTCACCATAGTCTTCGCAACCAAATGCTTAAGACATTACATGCTAAATCAAGAAACAAGGGTCATTGTAAAAATAGACCATTTACTGAACTTTCCTCATATAAGGGTCCTTGTCTAAAAAGGTTGGACTTTATAACCTTAATGGGTGAATTCGAATTAACTTTTGTAAACCAGAAGTCCGTTAAGGGACAAATCATTGCAGATTGGTTAGCTGATAACCCGTTAGATGGAGGCGATCTAGTAGATCTAGATTTTCCCAATGAATGCATATATTACATCGAAACTAGACCTCCCATCTCTGAATGTCCTTGGTATACTAATATTATTAATTATATCATGGACCATACATATCTAGAAGGTGCTACACCACAACAAAGAAGGTGGTTACGCATTATCGTAGCTAAATACATTATTATAGAACAAGTGCTCTATCGTAAGGCTTTCGATGGAATGCTTCTAAGGTGTGTTGACACAGAAGAATCCAAGAAGATTCTCCACAAATCTCACAATGGAATATGTGGTGGCCACTTTGGTGGTCATGCCACCGCTCACAAAATACATCGAATGGGCTATTTTTGGCCCACTCTAGAACACGATGCAGTAGAGTTTGTATGCAAGTGCCATAAATGTCAAGAATTTTCCCACGAGATTCACATGCCGGCACAAGCTCTACAACCAATCGCTACTCCATGGCCCTTTTCTACATGGGGCCTAGATTTGATAGGGAAATTCTCTCCCTCATCTACAGATGGCCATAACTTCATAATCACGGCCATTGAGTATTTTACTAAATGGGTAGAGGCTATGCCTCTTACCACTATACCAGGTGCCGTGATCGCCAAGTTCATTTTGAACCAGATCATTTATAGGTATAGTGTCCCACAAATCATTATCTCAAATAATGGCACTTCTTTTAAGAATGACGAGGTCCGTGAGCTATGCAGTAAATTTAAAATAAACCATCATACAACCTCCTTGTATTACCCTCAAGCCAATGGACAGGCTGAAGCAAAAAACAAAACATTGAAAGCTATTCTCCTTAAAACGGTAAAAGAAAATAAACGAGATTGGCATTTAAAGTTATACCCGAACCTTGTGGGCCCACCAAACCTCAATAAGAACACCCACAGGAGCAACTCCTTTCTCATTGGTATTCGGAGCAGAAGTAGTTCTCCCACTTGAGGTTGAAATACCCAGTCTCTGCATCTCACTACAAGGGATTCTGGATGAAGAAGCTTATAGAGAAGCACGCCTCTCCCAACTAGAAAGCCTAGATGAGGCCAGGATAGATGCTTGAATAATGGCATAGAGTCTATGTTGACCGGATGTGCCGGTAGTATAATAAAAAGGTCTATGAATGAGATATATATGAAGGAGATCTAGTTCTAAGACTAGATAGCCGGATCAATAAAAACAACGGCGAAGGAAGGAAGTTTCGGTCCAAATGGTTGGGCCCATATTGAGTCATGAAATACTATGGAAATGGTGCATATCTCTTATGTACACTGGAAGGTGAGGAATTCAACGAAATAGTCAATTCCTTGCATCTTAAATGATTCTATGCATAAACAACCAACACTACTTGTATAATTATATCTACATTGCATCTTCATGTAGTTAGGTTCATTTTTCCACTTGTTTCATACAATTTTGTGATCAAGGAACTTATTCTCAAAGCAATTCATTACAAACTTCTGATGGTATTGGCATTAGCATTCCAATCATACTTCTTCATTTTCATAACATCATCACCATTTCAAAATCATTTCATCCAATAAAGCTAGATATGACAAAGTCTTAACGGTAACCATACCAAGGTCTGCATGCTTGTTCTCACTTTTGGTTTCTTCCTAGGATAGGTGTCTTGCCTATGGTCTATTCTAGAAGCTTCATAGTGTCACATCTATCCCATGCGTATATCTCTTTGGAAATAAGAACATACTGACATTTTTCTCAAATAAACAAGTCAACTATAGATCAAATAGAAAATTTTATTTTTACACATTTCCTTGCCCTACCAACCTTCGGTGATGATCTTGTGTCTCTTACTAGTGACGTAGGGTTGGGAAAGGATGGGAATGCCCTTACTCGCCTATGCCTTGTCCATGGTGGTAAGCCCATGCTTCTTACTAGTAGCATGGGGCAAGGTGTGGGGGGTCCTTGACAATAAACGTTGAAGGTCATAAGCAAATGGTTCAAATAAACCTTTGCAATCTTAAGTCAAAAACAAATGAATCAGATGTCCAAAATTCCAAGAGAGCTCAAACCCGAAACCAGATTTTGTCTACCATGTGGCCATCTACGGATCTAAGTCTAGATAAACCGCAAAGCAAGTAGCATTCTAAACTATGGAGTCACTTGAGTAGAGTAGGTTTGTAGCATCCTAATTTGGTTCCACCAAATCTTTGTCTATCTCTCATCACTACCATTCAACAAATTTCATAGCTTGTGCCCTTTCTAGCTCTCGGTGGTGAGCCCTCGCATCTTACTAGTTGTGTGGAGTTAGGAGTGGGGCAAGTTCATCTGCTCATCATACAATTTATCATCTCATTTTGTCACAAAAAATATGAAGTACCGAAAAATTGCTTATAGAAACTAAAGTTCAAGATCACATTGTGTCTACATTATCATATATCAACATCACAAAATACAAAAAGAAAGAAAGCACTTATATCATTTGTTCTCCATTACATACATTCTGAAAAGCATATAAAAACAACATTATAGTTTACATGCGGAAACGAATCACAAAATCATAGATACCAAGAGTCTGATCCAAAAAGAATATATATATATATAAATCAAGTTTCCTGTACAATGCCATCATGCGCTAGGCATGGTCAAAATGCTCAAAGAGCCCAGAAATACAAAATACATCATATAAACAATCTAAGAGAGCCAAGTGGCCTCTCAACCCCTATGAGATCCCTCTGAAGGTGCACGACCATGTCTAGGACTCTAGCTACGCCGGCGCTTTGAGTGCACTGAGGGCTCACAATCCCGAGGAGCAGCCATGGCCTCGCCATGAGAGTGACTCCTCATCAGGCGCTCTGCTATCCTATATCCTGCCAACTCGGTGCGAGGGTAGTCACCATCTTGGCCACATGCCAGATAGGGGAAAAAATGTCGGTATGCCTACCAGGCTGCTGAAGGCTCCCTTACATCCATGGATAGCTCCGCGTGAGTCCTCTCCATGGGGATCATCAGGGTATCAGTGCATACCCGATGAATCAGGTCTCGCCACTCATCAGCAGTCTCTGCAAGCAAAGGAGAAAACAAATTAGAAATAATCAAAAGATAAAAACAAAAGTAAACAAAAGGAGAGATAGCAACTAAGACAATCATAGCTAAAAAAACATTTAAGAGAAGGATGATAACTCACTCGGATCTCTAGGCCTCCAAGATGGATCCCTAGAATCAGCACTTTGCCCCACATGCTACCACCGGCCGATGTCCTCCTCCTGTGCCTGGGCCACATAACATCCTACTATGGACTCATCCTCTCTCACCCAAACCTCCCGAGAAAGCGGCTCCTTTGAAAATAGAGTCACCCTATCACCCTCTCTCTACCCTCTTCGCTCCCGCCCTCCACCTTTGTAAGATATCCTAAGTGTCATGCCACTTGGGATTGTTGTCCTCCTCTCCACTGACTCACTGACCTCAGCCTCGGTCTCCTCCTCCATCTCTCCCCCTATGAACTCCTCGGACTCAGAGTCTATATCAATGGGGTCATCACTGCTGTGGGCAGAGACCGGCGGCAATCTGAAGTAAGGGTGCCTGAGGAGCACCGGCTCTCCCTCGAAGCATGTACTACCCGCCTAGCTATAATAGGGACACTAGGAGTAATAACGGTCCAACCCCGGCCTCTAGGACCTCCCCTAGCCTCCCGAACTGATCTAAATATTGGCACCACTGGGGGAAGCATACCGATGTAAGGAAGGCCAAATTGCTGAGGCACTCGAGCAAAAGGATGTGTCTCCACCTTCCCCGTCCATCCACAAGCTGCCTTGTGGTAGAGAAAGAGATCAAAGTGAGGGCCTCCTCGCCCCATAACCCTGCCATGGCCTGATAGGGTGTGGCCTCCATATCATCAGTAGTCAAGGAGGCGACTGGCTGGTGGGGTGCTCTAAGCACCGACATATCTATCCATCTGGCTGCCCTCACGGCTCCAGGATCTGCCACCTCTACACCTCTCCCATAAGGGATGAAATGCTCATAGACCCAGCTCATAACCAGGGTCGGATGGCTCAATGACTACCCCTGTAAATGAACCACCTAGTATAAATCATGATAGGTGGTCCCAAGAATGTCAGCTCCCCAGGCATAAATCTGGCCATGTCCCTCAATCTGTGTAATAATGGGGGACCAACAATAAAGTAAAGTGTCTCCTCCCTTGTCCCCGATCAATCTCGAGGCAAGGATCCCCATAATGGCTTAGACGAATCAAGGGGATAGGCAGGCTAGGAATAGATCGGACCCTCACCCCCTTCTTCGAACCAGTGGAGATAACTTGCATCTCCCATGTATGAAGCCCACTATGCTATCTGAGCCCGTGACCTACGAGGTCTCAAGTGTGAGCCATCTCCTGATGATCGGGACCCCAAGATGTGGTAAACATCCTCCAAAGTAATGGTCCACTCACCCCTGACTCCTGGAAATCGAGAAAGTGTTCCAATCAGCATCCCAATATGAAAACAAGTCACAAAGTATGTGACTAGAAGGTGCAACATGCGGGACCCATGATATACGCAATATACCGGCCCTCTGAAGAGTGTCCTGCTCATCTTGAGAAAGTGCATCCAATACTACTGGAAGCCAATCACACTCTCTCTCTCTCTCGCTCCATCGGATATACTCCTCCTTTGCCTACATACACTCAAAAAGACACAAAAAGGAGTAAGTTAGTATTCAAATGACATTGGAAAAATCATGAAAGTAGGTAAGAATGCTAGAAACGCAAAAATGAATTCAAATAAGTATTATTTAGGCATTTTGTGAAGGACCACCACCCTAGCGCGGTTCCTAATCGCTACCTTAAAGGCGGAAGTCTTGTAATCACCACCTTAAAGGCGTTGTTCTCATGTAACCGCCACCCCTGATCGGGCGGCAGTCATGTCCCGAATTTCCACATGGGTCACGTGCCCTAAATGATGCCTAAAAACACAAAAAATGACTATTTTTGATCAAAACAAATCCTACCCATTAGGCACTCCCCCTAAGTGACCCTATTAAAACTGAAATTTTCAAAAATAATCCCCCCATGATGAAGATTTCACCATTTTAACATTTTGGGGATAGAAACGGTAAATCAGAATAAACTAACCTATGATCTCACTAGTCAGTGTTTCACTCGCGGAGGCATGATCACAATCTCATCCCGACCGTTTTGACTATACTCTCATTAGAAAAACCATCACCGTGGGTCCCATAGCTCAAAATAAATCAAATCGACACGCGTAAGTGAATAGGAAAATGGGCCCACTTTTATATATATTGCATCTTGACTTGTTTTGAATGCCCATTTTCAGAGGTTTGGAGCGCCGACGAAGGTAAATTCTTATCCCCACACAAATGGTACATCCTCATTTCATATTATTTTAGTATTTATTTTTTGATTTATTTTATCTATCTACACTTGAGTCCTCTTTTCATTTTATAGGTAGTGGGAATCTTGGAGGGCATCATTTCGACACATGGGCATATCAGGTATAAATTCTAACTTCCCATTTTAGGACTGCCATACTCGGACCCACCGTTTTACGCCTCTTCATGGCTAAAACTTCTCCGAGGGGGCAATATGTACGTACCCAAAATTGTAGGGTACTGCACCACAAGAACATAGTTACATGCCCCAATGATGATACAGGTCTCCTCGCAAGGTGTTCGGGATCTGGAAAATCTCTCAAAGTATGCATTAACATCTTACATGCCCTACTTAGCCCTTGCATGCTTTGTTTTCTCTTCTCCCCTCCTTTTCTTTGTGTTTTGGTCTTCAGTGACAAAACCATCCCCTTCTGGGCAACAATCTTGTGATCCTTCGGGCGGGCGGCGGTCCTATAACCGCCACCCTGCTCAGGGCGGGTCCTTCACGCATTTTCTAGAATGTTCTTTTAACGCGAATCATGTAAAATTTCAATGTTTACCATTTTTTTCACCGCCTTTGCTTGTATTTATGATTATGGTTCCCTGGAATAGTGTTTTTGCATTGTTTATGGTTAAAGAGTTCAATTTGGTTTTCACCTTTGGGTAAATGGGAATTCTATAAATAGTTGGCTTGTGCTCAAGAAAATGGCCCCTCAAATTTTCCTCTCAATTTCTCATTTCAATAGCTTAGTCTTTCAATTTTTCTTAGGATTCATAGTTTTATTTGTTGCATGCATGGTTAGTGTTGTTTAGCTGTTAGGAAGCCACATAATCTTCTTGTGCTAGTGTTGTTACTATTTCATGCAATTCATTGGAATAGGATAGTTTGATTTTCAGTAGGAAGCCATTAAAGTTCTAGGTCTTGTTCGTCAAACAGGATAGTTTCAGGTTCGGATGTTTTATGTTGTATGACTCACAATAAATCCGCTAGGAATTACATAAGCCAAGCTCTGTTCTCTTGTGCTATCCCTCTCCTACTCGCATTGTATTCAGTTCTGCATCCTAAGCTGCCATTATTTCAATACCTACTTCTGTTGATGCTAACATCACATGCTTTTCTGGATTCACGTGAGCACGAAGGAATGAAGAGATCACACTGAGGGACAAAGCCACACACAACCGGATTCACCACTCTTACAAAAATCCAGTTCAAGCTTTCAAAGTTCTAGTTAAAACATATCAAATAGAGTAGTCAATCATTTCATTTCAGTTAATCTCACTTTCGATATTGCCAGGGAAGTTGTGGGGATTGATAGTTTATGAGAAACTATGATTCACTCCTCACTTATGAGGTAGGATCGAGAGTCTTTCAAATAGATTAGATCAGTTATCTGTTATTTAGAATAGATTTACAACTGCACAGGCAAGTAGCTATACTCGGCTGCTTTGTTTGTTTTAATTTTGTTATTAGTTTAGTTGTCAATTTCTAGATATATTTGAAATAGTTGCTCTTTCAATTTTGTTCAATAGTTTATCAAACATACAAAATAGAAGAATATACATAGATGTATCTTGCATAGTTAGTTTATTCTGTCATTAGTTAGATTTATATCATTTCCTTTTGCATGACAATCACGGGACCTAGGGAGCCCAGAGAATACGTATTCGAGCCAATCATGCCTCAACCCAATCTTGTTACAGCAATAGCTGATATAGATCAGAATCTTAGAATCCAAGTCTTCCAAACAACAACAGACTTACAACAGATCAACTCACAGTTAAGAGGGTTAAATATAGAAGATGACCAAGCACACACATTTTGGTCAAACCAGCCAAACTATAGATTACCCTAGATAAATATCCACATGACTGTAGAAGGGCTTGAAAGAGAGCAAACATTTGGCTATGACCCTTTGGTCCCATAGCCAGACGTAGGAGACATTCTCACTGACATAGACACTAGCTTAAGAATCCAGGTTGCTAGAACACCTGTAAGGTACTCTGAGAAGATTACACAACTATTAGTTCTCAATATAGAGGCTGAAAAGGCATATGACTATTAGATACTAGGGATTAGGGACTGATTCCGCACATGACCATTGGAGGTCCACAACAACCATGAATCTACGGTTGTGATTCATAGATCCCACAACCCAACAGACCCACAAGTCAATCAGACATTGACGTTGGCTTACGCACATTAGTATTTAGATCCACTCCACTTCCACCAACCATTATTACACATTTATCCTTGTTAGACATAGCTAATGAAGCTAAAGAGTTTTGGACTAGACCACATAATCGTAGAATCCACCATATCCATCATCCATCTTATGACCCTATCCGGAGATATACCACCCCATCATTTTCCCCATCATCCATGATGCCGAAGCTCGATATTGATTGAGCCTTCGAGCAGTCATCCTCGCTAAACCGATCTATCACACCAGTTTAAGTTAGGAGTCATGTACTATTTGGATTTTATATTGACACGTTATACTCTTGATGTTATTACTAGAATTATAATCTCATGGATGTTAGAATCAAATTATTTGATATGTTGATAGATGATAAAATTATTTTACTTTGGATGATGCTTATTTATTTCTATGTATATATTATTTCTCGCGTTGTTGATGTGGCCGTGAGGCTAGATGGTATTTTTTTGTCTTTGCTGCATGAGACATGTTATTACATACATCGAAAGGGGATAGGGGACCAACAACAAAGGGATGTCACTGTTTTGTGCAACATGGACAAAATTTGACAACTTGTGTAATGTTATGTTGTGTTGTTGTTGCATGCCTAGTTATGAGGTTTGCCATGGGGGTGACCTCACATGTGTCGCCATGGGGGTAATGTTCTCTATTTTTTCAATTTTGTGTTATGTTTTTAATTATTTGAAATTTTAGACACTTTATTAAAAATTATTAATGTGTCTTAATTAGCTAATCTAAATTAATTTGTTAACCAAATAAGGATGTGACAATTAGATAGTTATGAATTTAGATGGTCCTTGAAATATTTTTGATGTAGGTTAGATTTGTGTTAGTTTTTGTGTTATGTAATCTTCCCCAACTTCAAAATTCAGATTTTGACTTGGGAGGCCTTTTTGGAGGATTTGCCTCTTAAATTTACCCAAAACCCTACCTAAGACTGGTAAACATGTATCTTTTAATAGTTATCTGCTAAGAAGATTTTTGGTTAGGAGAAACCTTAAACTGCCCAAAAATGTATATTTTAATAGTTATATGCTAAGAAGATTCTTCATTAGCGAGAAACCTTAGATTGCTAAACATGTATATTTTAATAGTTATATGCTAAGAAGAGATTTGGTTTGTCGTAAAAAAATTATTTGTTTATTTGTGTATATAAAATATAAGTACGTGTTTCTTACACTCCTTATATTGATTCTAGTTTGCATTAGATGGTCTAAATTTTAATAAGTATGAAAATATATATTGGATGTATCTTGTTCTTATTATTGGTCGTCTCACTTAAATAAAAAAAAGATAATAAAATAGTAAACCTTGGTTGTAACAATTATGTTTTCGACCTTGATAGTTGTCATGTGCATATTTGTATCAACGAAATTAGCACAATGGTTATTTATTTTTGTTTAGATTTATTGATGTGTTTTAGATGTAAATTTTGTGTGTCAATCATAACTTTGAATGTATGGACCATTGTTTTGAGTTGAAATTTGGGTTTAAACCTCAGATTATTTGGTGTGTGATCCCGTGTTGTTTTAACGTTACAAATTAATTAATATTGTAATAAGGAGGTTATCCTTGCAGTAGAATATTATTATTATTATTATTATTATTATTATGAGGGTCATTTTTAAATTTTTTTAATTGGAGGCATTATATTAAGTGACATTACGATCATTACGTTGTTTGAATTCGATTTTAGCAAAATGAAGAGACTAATGATTAGGGACAATACTTATAACATTTGATGACTTTGAAAGCAAGATTATATTTGGTTTTAACACCTTTATTTGGAATAATGTGAATACCAAAAAAATCTAGAAGTGAATTTGATTGTTTTTTTGAAATCTAATTATCAAGTCATTAATTAAGACTTTTGGGATTTTTTTCTCCTTTCTTGGGAGCTTGGCTAGAGGAAAATTTCTGCCTTAACCATAGCTTTCAAACTTAAATTTTTTTATGTTTTTTGGTTATTTTTCTAGGCAACGCTAGTGTATGATAATGGTTTACGGAGGGAATTCGGTGATGTGTTGGTTATTGCTGATTTTACATTCTTGTTTGTGCGGTGTTGTGGATGCAGAATTTTTTGAAGGCCCAAACCAAGAAAAGGTTGAGTGGATATGGTAGAGAAAACCTCTATTTTTGGGTAAAACTATTCACATGATTGAATGGAGGTTGTTGCACAGCTTTTGATTACTTTTTCAGGGCATGGTTATTTCTATGTGCTTGTTTAGTTTTTATAGGTTTATGTATGAACTGGATTGTAATGGAATAAAAAAGAAGGTTGTTTCTATTTTAGTAATTTGTTTTAATTTGGAACAATGAATTTGGATGTGTTTGTGCAGGAATTCTATTTGTTTTTTTTGAAAACATTTTTTTGGCATAGGTGCACTTGTGTACGATGAATTTACGATTAAATTTAATATTTTTTATTAAAGAAAATATTTGGAGGGTATATATGTATACAAAGTTGTAAGAGGAAATTACATCTATACATACACATGATATAAAATTTTATTTAGACATTTTATTTTAGTTAAGATTTGTTTTAGGGTTTCTATGTTGTTGTTTCCTTTGGAAAGTTTGACTATTTGAGTGCATATTTTGAGGAAAGGAGTACAAAGTATTTATGAATATGGTGGATAATTTATGTTGTTATTTATTACTTTTATGAGGTTGTGTCTCTCTCTTTTCTTTTTGTATCCATTCAATTATTATGACACATTGATGAAATGTAATGTATGGATGAGTTCATTTTCTTTGAAATGTTCCTACTTTCACTCTACTAATTTTAATTAGTCATGATGGTGTCGTAATATGATAATATAAAGGAAAAAGAAAATTGGTTATTTATCTCTCTATAAATCCAGTCGATGTTTTGCACATGAAATCATAAGAAATTATATAGAAAGAATAACTATGTCGACCATATTGAGCTGACCTATTAAATAATGAAATATAAACTGATCTCAGTATTATGTATATACAATTCTAAGATGAAATTATTGTTGTATATACATATATACATCTACAGGGAAGCATTTTATTTGGATTAAACGTTTCTTTGTTTCTATGTTGCTTGAAACTCATTGTTTGAGTGAAAACTTTGAGGAAAGGAGTGCATAGTTATTACTGATCCGTGTATCGGTTATGTTGATATTTGTTACTTGTATGAGGCTCTCTCTCTCCTTGTTTGGATCCGTTCGATTACTATCACATGATGAAATACAATTTATGGATGAGTTCTTCTTCTTTGAAAATTTCCTCCTTTCCCCTAATAATTTTAGTTGGTCATGATGGAGTCTTAGTGGGATAATATAGAGAAAAATACAATTAGTTATTTATCTCTCTTTGAATCCGTTCGATGTTTTGCACATAACATCATACATAATTGTATATAAAGGATAACCGTACTAGTTCATTTGAACTCACATATTAACTGGTGGAGTTACTATGTTGTTAAAAGAAATGTATAATGTTAATCCACCGTGTAGATATTTTATTTTCGTAGTGAAATAATTTTATGAATTTGCTAAAAGAATCGCATTATATCTTTATGATTGTAATTTCCCAACTATAAAAAATATCATATACCACTATTTTTGTAGTACCCACTTCTCTTAGACACTATTTTATCTTGATATTGATACTATTGGATTGATGTTCAAATATTTTATTTTGATACATTGATCAATAGATACTAGATTATACTGATGTGTGGATTATGGACACTATGATGTTTATGTTTTATCTTGATGCACTAGATAGTGATGTTAGACAGTTAGATGCATGTTGATTTTTCAGGATGTAGATTTTATACTGACATGTTATGTTTTTTTGAGATATTGGTATATAATTGTAATATCATGGATGTTAGAGTTATATTTTGGCATATTGGTGGATAATAAAATTGCTAAATGTTGAATGATGAATTTGGAGTTTATATATATATACATACATACATACATACATACATACATACATACATATATGTATGTGTGTGTGTGTGTGTGTGTGTGTGTGTGTGTGTGTGTGTGTGTGTATTTTGGCATATTTTGGTGGATAGTTAAACTTTTAAATGTTGAATGATGAATTTGGAGCTTATATATATGATTTCCTTGATGTTGTTGATATAGACGAACATTCGAGAGAGGTATTTGTTGTGTGCAAGAATTTTATCAAAAACATCGAAGGGGATAGGAGACCAACCATGGAAGGATGTCGAGCATTGAGCAACGGGGCCAAATTGACAACTTGTGTAATGATGTGTTGTGTTGTGTCTTGCTTGTCTAGTTTGGAGGTCACCCATGGGGGTGATTTCACATGTGTGGCCATGGGGTGAATTGTGTTTCTTTCTTTAATTTTTGCATTTGCTTATTTATGTTTTGTGTATTTTAAAATTGGAGAATTTGTCACTTTATTAACATGTGTAATTGTGTGTTCACTAGACTTAATCCCTCTTGTTTAGTTTAACCAAAGTAGAGATGTGATTTATGGTAATGATGTGATCTTGTAGTCCTTGTGTAAGATGAATTTATGTTGTTTTGGGAGTATTTTACTCCACCCCAAGTTCAAAATTCAGATTTTTACTTGGGGCACTTTTGGAGACTTGTGGGACAAGCAAGGCTTGTCTCATGCCTCTTAATTTGGCCAAAAACCTTACCTATGGGTTGGGAAGCTCAATTTTGAATTCTTTGTCCATCTTTGAGTGTAGGAGAAGGAAAATCATTGCACTTTATTTCTTCCCAAATTTATTGTTGTCCCTTGAAAGCATGGTGTGCAAGTTTTGAGCCATGTGGGTTGTCATTGTCCTTGTTTGTGCATTGATGTTTCTTGGTTTTGATGTTTTGACTTGAGTGTGAGGATGGGGGATGATGAAGTGGAATCCTACATGGAGCCACCTCACTTCCCAATTCTATTTATTGGTGACTTTTGGTTGGGATGGGGGTTACTTGTTCATTTTTGCTTCTTGTGCTTTTTGGATTTGGGAGCTTTTGGAGTGCTTGGCTTGGATTTGAAGAGTCTTGTGAAGTGTCTTCTTAGATCTTGATGGAGAGGTAGGCCCTCCACTCTTTTATTTTTATGTTAGTTTGTCATTGTGAGGGTGTTGGTGTGGGTTGGTTGAGTAGTTGGCCTTAGTTGGGTGTGTTGAGAAGGGATTATTGGACCATTAGGGAGGGAAAACAGAGTTCATATGAGGAATGCAAATTTGTGTGAGTGTGAATGGGACCCTTACCTATGGGGAGAGAAAATGGATTTATGGATTTGTTGCTTATTGTAAGGGAAAGATAAGGAATTGTGTGATTATTGTGGACTTGGAGGCTTATGGAAATACTTCCACTTCACTTGGGCGGCATAAGGAGGTGGTCTCCCATTTCCATTTCTCTACTTGGTTTTGTCCCCAAACCATTGTTTTGATGTGTATGTATGAGATTGTTCGTTATGTGAACTTGGTGGTGTTGCTTGTCTTGTATGTGTGTTTTGTTGAGAAGCTTCATTACGATAGTTATCAATGTTGTTCAATGCCTTTCATGGCTCCTTGGTTGGGGCTTGGGGGCCATTAAGGGAATGGATTCTTCCCTTAATGGATTTAAGGTTGGGTGGAGAGCGTTGCCTACTCCCCCTTCCTTGTTTTGTGATCTCATTGTGAAGATGAAGCATGTCAAAGTTGGAGTAACCTTTGTGGAGAGGGCATATATCTTGAAGGATTGAAAAAGTTGTTGTATTCTTTGGAAATCCTCCTACCTTGTAAAATCCTTTAAGAGTGTGTTGATTTAGAATATTAAAATTTTCTATGTGACTAGTCTTGTGAAAGGAAACTATCAAGATTGTATTGTTTGGAAGAAAGGAAGTTTTGAATGTGGATGAAATGGATATACATTTATTTGATTTAAGTTTTTTCCAATATATCCAAGTTGAAATACTTTCATTTCCAAAACATTGTAATGTTGTAGGTTGAAATACTTTCTTTTCCCAAGAAGTGGATATACTTTTATTTCCAAAAATATTGAGATGTAGTTAGACCCCATTTTGAAAGAAACAAGTATTTTTAGTTGTTCATGCTTTTACAAAGGAATGATTATTTTGTTTCCTTGAGAGAGTAATAAGAAAACTTAACTATAAATGCATTTTATACTAGTTGAAGGAAATAGTAGTCACAATCCGTAGCTTAGATGAAATTTTACCCCTTCGTTTTTTCTTTTATTGAGCAAGTTGTGTATGCGATCAATTTTTTCACTTTCTCCAGCTTAGCCATCGATGTAATCTATAAAGAAAACACAAATGTACATTCCCACTTAAATATGACTATGGTTAAGTGAATTTCATAGGACTACTCCTCAAACCCCTTGGTTTCATATTAATCTAACTAGTGTTCCCATCTTTAAAAAAATAAAAATAGGTTTGGCTAACTCACTATTAGCAATATATTAATACAATTGATGTATTAATAAGTTACTATTGTTCTTCTTAATAAAACCTTTAAAAAAATGATATCTTACTAATCTTACATATACATAATTATATGATTAAAGTTTTTGTTATTATTATTATTATAACTATTAATTTATTAATAGTTAATATTATTATTAATAATAAAGATTATTATTAAAATTATAAATAGTAGATATTATTATTAATAGTAACAAATGTTAGTCTTAACAAAATTGCTTGGAGGGGGTGGTGACCCCCCCCACCCCATAGGCATATGGAGTGGGGGTGGGGTCACCATCTCCTCCCCACCCCCAAAATTTTTAAAACCAAATAAAATACGGTGGGGCACAGAGCCCCACCAAACCTTGTAACTTAAACATTGGCCAATATGGCCTCTTCCACGCTTCGGTCTATGGAAAAATGCTTGAATCGCGTTGTTTTTTCATTTAACTTAACTTAAAACTAATTATATATATATATATATATATATATATATATATATATATATATATATATATTTTAGTATTTTAGATATATTTTCATATGGGTTTTATATTTATGTATATATCTTAAAAATATATATAACATAAAAAGAATATTTAATTGCTTATTTTTTAGGAAATAAAGAGATCTGAATCCCTCCAATGAGAATACGGATCTATTGAAAGAAAGAAAAATACCCAAAGGAGTATTTTTGCTAAACCAAGTTTTCAAATAAATGGAACATTTACAAACCCTTCTAAAAGGGTATAATAGAAAAGAAAAGAAAAATTAGAATGGGGGTGGATGTGTATATCTCTCCCCCGAGCTCGCAACAAAAGAATGAATGAAATGAACAAAAAGAGAAGAATAAAAGACCTTCCTTAAGGATTTTAAGGTTTTCTTTGAAATCCCCTCATCCAATGGTCAACATTGTTTTAATCCAAGGGCCAAGTTTTTCCCCTAAAAAAGTTAGGTAGGTGGTAGGTGAGTTCTTTACTTGATCTCACAGCCTCTGTTTTGAAAAGGGCCCTTAGTGTGGGTGTTGAAAGTAAATTATTTTACTTGTCTTTTACCATTGAATTAAATTAAATAAACTTCCTCTTATTAGTTAAATTTAATTTTACAATAGAGAAATAATTAATTAGCTTTGTGTAATAAAGGGTTTTTGACTTGGGCTTTAATTAATTAAATTTTTTCTTGACCTTAGGAAATAACTCTTTTGAGAAATATTTAGGACTATATAAGAGAAAGTATGTTAAACCTTATCGTAGCCTAAATCAATTCAGTTACTTAAATATTATTATTTAATTAAATTTGTTGTGACGTTTGTTTATTAACCTAGGGATTTGCTTAACTTTTCATCTGTCTTTTAACAAAAAAATTATTCCATAATTTTCTAGTATACCACTTGTTTGGTTTTGGGTTTCCATGTGCGATAATTTGTGGGCATTACATTTGGTATCAGAGCGAGGTTTCAATGCTTGGACCCTAGGCACACCTAGAAAACACAAAGCAAAAACAATTAAACCGAACACAACTTTAAACCTAGTACACACAACTATGCATGATGAATTAGAACATAGAAATAAATAAATAAAGTAATGCTCTCTTTAAAAAAAAAAGAGAACCTAGAATCTTATAACCACCATCTCATGCATTTCCATAATGATCATAAGATTTGGGTTCCTTATGGTTGCATAATAAAAGTCTCTATATATTTGTCATTGGAATCAAGTGCTTACCCTACTGGTTATAATGTTATAAACAAAAGAGTTGTTTATTCATGATTTTGAAAACATGGTTGTAAAACATACAAGGTAGGCTATATTTTCTTTGAATGATTTTTATGAGGTACAATGTCTCTTTTTGTAGTGCCCACTTCCATTCGACACCTTTTGATATGGATTATGATACTATTGATTTAAATTATGGACATTATTGTGACAATGTAGTTTTATAGATGTTAGATGTTAGAGATCATGGATTGTTGTTGATTTTGATTCTCATATGACGCATGGGGTATTTGATACATTTCATACTCATGGTATTACGCTGATTGACATGGTTATATGTATATATTTGTTTTATACATGTGTTATTTCATCATATTGAGTAGACCTAGAAAATTTAACTAATGTTGTGATCATATGGTTATGGATGAAATTGTAAATGATATTGTTGCTTGCTTGGATGATGTTGTGATTTATATATATAGATGATTTTGGAAGTTATATTTTATATTTATTTGGACGTTTTGATGTGTCCACAAGGCCGAAGGAGGTATTTTTGTTTTGTAGGTAAACATGTCACAACAAACATCGAGGGATTGGAGACCAACCACATTGGAATTCTAGATTAATTAAATAAGGGTCACCATGGCAACATGAATTTGTTTGTGTATGTTGTATTTTTGTTAGGGGTTCCCATGGGGATCACATTTAAATGTGACCAAGGGGTTATGTGTAATATTTTATTGTGTTCCCTTTTATTTAATCCTTGTATGTAGATTTTAGTGATATATTTTTCCCCTTTATTATTTACTTTATTTGTGTCTAGATTTGTGATTAATCATGTGGTTAATTAATTAAAAAAGTTAATAAGAATGCATTTATTAGAGTTGATTGCCACTGGGATTTTGTGTTGTAAGAGATGTGCAAGTAAATTTGAGTGTGAAACACTCCACCTTCCTTTTGAAATTTGAATATGTCCTTAGGGGCTGATTTTGGAGGCTTGTGGGATAAGTTAAACTTATCGCACACCTCATAAATTTGTATACCAACCTTACCTATGGTTGGGAGTCAAAAATTAGGCCTCATTATGTATTTTGGGAAGTTAAGCTATAAGTTTTATTACACTTTCTTAATTAATTTTGGTCCTTGTGGTGTGGACTTTGTTTGTGTGTGTAAGTGAAATGTCATGTATTCACCCAACCTTTTTAATTATGATTTGGAGTTTGAAGTTGAATTGTGAGGTGGAATTGATGATGTGTGATGTGGCATCCTACATGGATCCACCTCATCCCCCTCTCTCCCTTTTCTATTTATTCGAATTCTTTAGCTGTTTTGGGGGTTACTTCAGGGAGTTACTTCTTTTGGTTTTGGAGCTCTTGTAATTTTGGAAGAGAGTGAGAGATTTTTGTTGAATGCCTATGGATTACTGGAGCTTTTGGACTATTTGGATTGGAAAAAGCTTGTTATTTAACTTTTGGAGAAAACTCTACCATGAACAAGTAGGAGCTTAACTCTTTAAAATGTTCTTCTTTTATTTATGCATATGTGAATGCTTAAATATCTTGGTATGTTGTTTGGTTGGTTGGGTAGATTGCCTAGGTATTGTGTAGGAGAAGACAATGGAGATCTCTTGTGGGGAGGTATAAGGGTTTGAGGAGGTATAAGCATTATTGTGAAGGGAGTTTGGGAATGGGGTTACACCTTGTAAAATAAATAACTTGCATTTCTTTACTCATTATGGGGTGCCATAAGAGTTTGGGGAGGCATAAGAGAATGGGAGGTATAAGGGGTACTTGGGGAGGCATAAGGGCATGTAGGGTATTTGAAATGATATATGTATATATTGGCAGGTTTATCTTAAGGTGGACACCCATTTCACTAAATGGGAGGTATAAGTAGCTTCCCCATAGGTCTTGCTCCTTTAACTTGTGCATGATGAAGCCTAAGTATTGTTTGTTGTGTTTCTGTTGTTGCAAACTACAATATGTATTTGTATCTTGTGTTTTATTTATGAAAGTTATTTTCATGTTATGGAAGCTTTGTTTGTTTCCATGACTTGAAATACAATTATTATTGCTTTATGGTTGGGGCTCGGGGGCCATGAGGAGGACGGATTTTCCTCTTCATTAGAAATCTCGGTTGGGTGGAGAGCGTTGTATCTCATCCTTTGTTGTTGTGATCAAGAGATATATGGTAAATCTTCTTTTTGCTATTACGGAGATGAGCATGAAGAAAAACTTCGCAATCCCCTTGGGGTTCCCTTGTCATAAAAATTTCCAACTTCAAGTGGATGGCATTGTAATATTATTTGAGTTGGAAGGTTGCTCTATTTCGGAAATGGATTCTACACTCGAATATGAAAGATGTATATTCTGAAATTTGTATTTGATGAATGAAAAAGCAAGTTGTAAAAGAATCATTCGAATTCAATAGAAGTTGTTTTAATTACCACAAATGGCATGATTTTCATTTGAAATCTGTGTTTGAAATATATTGTGAAATCTCTGCTTGAAAATTGAAAAAGAAGAAATACGTATGAGGAAATATTACATTTCTCTGTTTCACTCGAAATGCATGATTTGAAAGTAGAACTACATTTTGGGTCTTCACGCATTGATTGAAGTAAAGTCAAATTTTGTAAATCAGATCTGAATGAATTTAAATATTTAGAGGATGATAACAAAAAGTAGATCCATTCGAGTTTAAGTATGATTCTATTTTGATTTACTATAAACCTGTAAAATGAATATCAGAAAATATACAGAACCATCTGCATTGATGAAAGGCAAGGTAAAACATTAAAATAAGCTAAGGAGGAACAAAACAAATCTTAAAATAGTTTGTAGTGTTTAAGAAATTTATGCAGAACTTTATTAATCGGGCAAGGGACAAAATAATGTAGTTACAAAAAAAGGAGAAAAGAAATTCATATTGAAAACTCAAAATTTAACAATTAATCCTTGCAATCCATTCTAAATATTTCCAAGTGTAATTCTCCATGTCTGTTTGACATGTTGAGGAAGAAGGAATGGTGGATTGGACCAATTCTGGAAGTCAAAATGTTTAATTCACGTTTTAAATGGTAGGAAATATGTTTTGTCAAATTCACCAACTTAACTTGTTTAAAAATAAGGATTTTTTTGTAAATCAGACCCGTGGGCCTGAATACTTACTTAGGGAAATTTTTGAAAAAAAAAAGAAAGTCACTAATTCCTTTGTAGCCCCACAACCTTGCCAATTCACTTTTGGGAAAAATTCCTTCACAGGCCCACACCCTCAAACTATACCTTTTTGGAAAAAGGGTGAAAAATCTTAAATCTCCTGTCGGTTTGCTTGGCTTTTGTCCTTTAACTGTGGGTCTAACTTGTGGAATCTTTAGGCATCGAAGGAGGCGCGGATGGTTTTATACCCTATCGTCATTAGAGAAATATTGGCATAATTCCCAATATTTCCCGCCACCCACCCGCTCGTAGGTCACTGTTGGATTGACACATGGCTTAACACAGGTTAGCGAGGCGTGGGTTATTTTTAGCCTTCACCCTTTTAACCCAAAAACCAATTTTTGTAATTTTTCCCTGACAGTCCACTTCCTCGCTTGAAATTTTGGGTAGGACACATGGCGTCCCTAGGCATCGGTGGAGTGCGGGGTTTTTGAACCTTTTTGCCTTTTCAAACAAAAAGAGTTAGAACCCAAATTACCTTCGATGACCCGCCTTCCCGCATGGGCTTATCAACATGCCACGTGTCCCTTGCGCCTTTGGGAAAATTTATTTCCCTAGGCCCATAGGCCCTGCCTTTAGGGAAAATTTTCTTCCCGGGGCCCGCTAGCCCGCCTTTGGGAAATTTTCCTCCACAGGCCCTCCGACCTATAGTTTAAGAAATATGTGGAGTTAGGAGGACTTCTTTATATCGTTGAAAAGGGGAAGAAATTTCCTATCTAACGGAATGGTTTTCAAGAAGTTTTAAGTGTGTTAATTATGTGAAAAATCAGGTTGAAGTGCAAAGGTGAGTCTGAGAGTGGGTAAGTGGAAATTACTCTTTAAAAAAAAAAACTTAAATATAATTCTAAAGCATGGGTTTACCTTTTTAAGGGTCAGGTTAGGGGATAAGAAAATGTTTTCTATTCCATGAAAATAGGAACCTTGTTTATTGTTTAGACCTGGTGGAATTAAATACCCAAGGTATTTAATTCCTTTAGCCCTTTGACCCTCTAGAATGGATTAGGGAATAGTTAACTATAATGTTAATTTAATTACTTATTAAGTTAATCCCTAAAATAAATTTAATTATAATTGAATTAATTATACTTATTAATTTTGTGATGTGGATCTAATGTTGGATACAATAGGAAATTTCTTTTATTAAGTTATAATGGACTTTGAATCCTTGTTGTGTCAACTATTGCTTGAAGCCTGGTAGTGGTCATGCTTTTCAAAAAAATTATCCCATAATTTTTCTATCTAAACCTAGGTTGTTCTTGGGTCTCAAGTGGTCGTTTTAGCAGACATTACACATTTAAAAATAATAATAATTAAAAATGTGATTACTTTGTTTATTATAGTTAATCTTTGGGATATATAACTTGTGGGAAATAATCTAAATATCCCAAGCTGTCTAAAAGATGAAACTGTGTGTAATGATGAGTAAATTAGATTAAAAACATGTATTAGGATAATTTCTACAATAGTGGTTGAACTTCTTGTTAGGGTCATTTGTAAAAAAAAAATTTTTAGGCGGGATCGGCAAACGCGCAACCCCCTTTCTACGATTGATGATCTCATTGATTGATGAGTTACTAGGTAAAAGTTGACTAAAAATAAAATAGAGGCCTTAAAGATTTCAAATTTTAATTCCCTTAATTTTGACTCAAAATTTTTAGTACTATCGAAAAAATAAAAATAAATTAATATTGGATCGACGAGGAAATTATGGAACAATATTGATAAGGTGATTCAGATCTAAGTATTTCATTTACTTAACTTCATGAAGTTTTTGAGGCACACAAAGGAATATCTCTAAATGAGGAAGTCTATGTTGTTTTAATACTACATTTAGAACAATTGATTGAACATTTTGTTTCATTTTTTTAAATAATATCGGTTATCAGTTAGTGAACCGAATAGGATATAATTATCGTGGTGTTTTGGAATCAAAATAATTTTTCAGGACTGTATTGGTCTAGATTAATATGAAAGGAAATGAAGCTTATTGAAATTATAAAGAACCTGAAAAAGATGTCCACTGTCTCACCGTCAGTAAAAACAACCTATTTCATTATGAGGGTCTAAATGAGTCATAAATTTTTCATAATAAGTAAAAGACGTGAAGTGTATAGGTAACTTAGAATACGAGTTGCGAAGATAGTTGAAGCACTCATACTACAGATGTAATTTTATTAGTAAAACTTATACGTAAATAAGAAACATATATGTGTTCAAATCTCAAATGTATGAGATTATAATTATTTCCCCATACACTGGAACCTATAATCTTAATCATTATTAGACCTTAGATGTGGAGATATAATAGGGCAGCCTTATTGTTGAGTGTAAACCGTTATCGTCATTATGTAAATTAATGTGAAAATTGGCTAGACAAATAAGAGTAAAGAGCGAGTTATTTGATTTCTAATGGGAAAATCCATGGTGACTTTTACCTTCGTGTTAAATTACCCATGTTCACAGAGTGTTTTATAAACGTATATAATTACCCTTAGTGCATATAATGACATGGTTTATCTCTTTACTTCTTACTTTGACTTCGTGCCTTATGCCAATAAAGGGTCACACGTATTCGACAAAAATAAAGTTGTCAATCTTGAGGTGTCCAAATAGTAATGGCTTGTTCCGGTTTCATATCCTTCATCAATATTTTAAGAAAAAAATCCATTAATTTTTACACGATATTGGTTGGATCATAAAGAAATTTTGGTTCGTCTATATATGGGTATTTCAACTATTGAATGTACCATAGTTTAATCACCAAGTGAATGAGAGAATATGTTGTTGACAATTCCATGAAAGATTAGATTTTTCAAGAAAGATCCCAACTAGTACTTGGTGACCACAAGTCATTCCATAAGTCCATTCTGATTAAATCCAATCAGCCCAATCAAATCTAGACACGACCATAAATATTGGACACATAAAAAAGTGGAAGTTTTGGAATGAATAAAATATAGGGGCACTCAAAGTATCAACTAAACAATACCTAGACGTTCTTTGTGTCAATAATTCCACTGAACATCACCTCGAAAATGAGAACTTTGCAAAACTCCACCTCCATTTATCATTACTATGTTTTTTATTTCCATTTACAATTGTAAAACATAAATGAAAATTTATGTTGGCTATAGTCCAACATGGTTTGGAAGTATTAAATGTTATTTATCATGTTAAGGTACTCCTTGAATTAATAATCAAATTTGTAATTTATGTGTTACCTATATTGATACCTATTATCTCTCGAAAGTGCACCCTATAGAGAGATGACTGCAGGGGTTTTAAGCTTGCTCTAGATCTCTCTTGTTCATAGATACAATGGAAACAACTCAGGTCTATGGGTATACCTATTGTTAAGGCGAGTATCCGATATTAAGGCTGGTTCCTTCTTGATGTATTCTAAGCTAATAATTAGGGGTTTTGAGGGTAAAAGATGAGTTTGTAAATGAATTGAAAAACTAGGGTGATACACCAAACTTGTTGAGGGCTTTGACTAAGTACATACAAAAATATTTGAGAATGGATTCTGGATGCACAAACCAATAGTTTTTAGCAGTATATTAAGGAAAAACACTTGATGTATTGAGGGAATGATTCACGACAATACTATTAAGATAAACATGCACACTAATATTATGCGAAATAACTAAATTTACGGTGAGGTAAGATGATCAATTAGGAAATTTTGACATTCACAAGAAAGAATAAAGTATACACGACACTAAAAATAATTAGGAAGGCAGGCAATCAATTCTCATTCAAAGGGAAAAGCTGAAAAAATCTTCTTGGCCTCTGTGTCCAAAAATGTCCTCCCTTGTGCTTTGCGAATGCACACATGTATAGAAAATTTATTCATCCCACCCATCCTAAAAATAGAGTAAAATTGAACTCGCTTATACATCTTATTTTTATCCTTTATCCTGAATAAATAAAGGAATAAAAATAAACATGTTAATACAATGAGGCATTAATAGCCTTGGTTACAAAAATATAACTCAATCAAACTGCAATTGACTACTCTATTTTTAATAAATTTGGATAAATATTTTGGCTAATAATAAGATTTGCTTGATGATAAAGTCTTCTCGAACACATGTTATCTCTTTCTTCTAGCTGATGATGTGGCATCTACAATTTGATCCACTTGTAGTGAGAATGTTAGCACTTTTTTAATCCTACCCCTTGGATGTGCATGCAAAAATAAATCCCTATGTGTGAGTAAAATAATTTCTTTATTTTGTAATACTTTGCAAAAGTAATCCACCCATGCATTCATCCTCTGTGGGGACCACTTTTTATGTGCACTCAAATAATATTCCTATTTTGTGGAAAATAAGGTAATAGGCCTTACTGAGGCTCTTTGTACTTTGATGTCGATCTCTGCTTGTCTTCTTGTTCCCATACGAAGAATTGCACTTGTGCACCTAATACTATTGTTTTCTTTCTAAACCTCCCACTTGTGGGGACCACCTATGATGTGAATACTTACTCTTCACGAGAAAATAATATAAGGTTTACCTTTTTCTGTTGGCACATGGACTAAGGGTTGACTTGATTTAATCATTGGTAAAGCATTTGATTACACTACGACCATGGGCATATATTATTACATTGGCCCCTTTTTCTCATATGAATATAAGGTAATGCTTTCCCTTTTTTCCAATCATTGTGGTCAACTTTTAATCATCATATTTGGGACTATAGTTTGGAACCCCTTTTTGTAAAGTCAATGTGAATAATTTAAAAAAACATGGGGCCAAACCCCTCATGACGATGACTCACCCTTTTGAATTTGTCGGTGATAATGATGTTAACCTTGAGTTAGCTAGGGTTTCGGTTTTACGGACACGTGTTGATACTTTCAACCACTGGTTTAGTATGGAGTAACTCGGAAGTCTGTATGGAATTTCATAATTGATTGTTGACCACTTATCTCTGTCCTTGATGATCTCGCACCGTTGATCCTATAAGCATGTGTTTGCATTTATTATGAGCTACATGAATTTTGTTCTTCTTCGCGGTCATTGATCATATGTACTATGATCATCTCCACTATGGATCTGTTAAATGTTGATGAATGGGTACTTGGCTGTAGTTAAGGTTTTCAATCGTTGATTATTACGGTTTGATCTTATCCATTGATGATAACTCCGGATCGTTAGTTTTCTTAAAAGGCTCGATGAGGTCTTCATTTGTAATTTCTCTTGCTCGTCATGAGTGGTGAAGCACTGGAAAAAATTCTCTAGGAAGCCATGAATGTGATCTTGAAGCTCTGTGGGAGGCTATGTGAAGTTTTGTGCATGCATGTGTTTGGATTCTCTTGGCCATTGTTGATGTTTTCGAGTTTTATTGTGACTATCCTAAAGTGGCCGCCATTGTTCAATCCTTCAAGATCTCTTCTTACGTAATTGTGAATACGTAGATTTTATGGCTTTTCCTCGCTTAGAGCTCTACAAGACTATAAAGTTTTCATTATTGAAGCCTTTGAGCTCGGTTTATTCGTGAGAATAACCCTATCTATTCAAAGGCACTACACATGAATTTTGTCATTATATGAATATCTAATAGTGTGAATACTTGCATATTTATGTCATTTCTTCTCTTTATTCAAGCTTTGCAATAGGGAGACCATCATTTTGAAAGATATTGAGCTTGGTTCTTATGAGATCCATGGCCATAATCAAACTATGTGGGTGAGTTCTTTAATTTGTATCTATAACCTTGATGATTTCTTCAACTCTGTTTAGAAAACATCTGTAAAAGTTGAAGTATTGGGTTTCAACATGCCTTTGATACCTACATTTCTTTGTTTACGTGTATTTTTCATGCTTGGCCATTGATAAAATGAACTCAAAGAGCCTCTATGGTTATTGTGTTTTCTTTTGCATTCTACTCAAAATGAGGATTTTTGAAATATTGTTTTATATACAATGATTTTCTTGCTTTGTTTATTGAATTCTATAGTCATGGTCATAGAAGTATAAATTTTCTTGAGTGTGTGAAATTTATCCTTTCGAACTTGTGGATTTAAAATATTTACTTTAAACCCCCATAAAATGGTTCTCTCTCCTTCGTTATTTTTAAGATGGATGTCATATGATTTTATGAGATTTATTGTTGGATTCGAATCTATGGTTCTCATTACATCTTCTTGTAAAACTTGTAAGATTCCTTAAGACCGTAGAATATGAAGGCTTTCTTCCCTGTTATCATTTTGAGTAAACTATTTACGGTTTTATCGGTTTGTATTTTTATTCATGTTGACCTAGATTTCGATTCGGAAAATCCAGGTTTGAAATGCTTTTCTTGCTGTATTTTACATTGGGTTCATTATAGAGATTTGGGTATTAATTCAACACTAATCTCGTTTCTTTAACCATTTCAAGACAGAACACTGCCTTAATGTTTTTCTTTGGATTTAAATTCCCACTTCAATATATTTTAATATCTTCATACTTGGGATGATGGGTAACCATTATTTTTTACCTTCAACTTTCTTTTAGAATGTATTTCTGCAAAATACTTAATTCGAAAGGCTTCCTTCGTTTGCATATTTGATTTTGTATCCTCTTGATTTCTAGGTTTGATTATACTTTCATTTATCTGTATCAGGGTCCTTGAATAAAGAAATATAAAATTGGTATTGTGAAATATACATACTTTGTATTGATCTCTGAAATACTTGTCCTTCCAATCTGAACATTTGGTGTAGTTTGAGTGCACTTAAGTTATGCACATCTTGTCATTAATGCTTATTCTATGGAACAGATACCTCTAGAAGATTGTTGCAAATTGATGGAATCTTTGATGAATTATCTATTTTTTCATTGGAACTTTTCTTTTAAGCAACATATATAACTCAATTGTAATTTCATCAATCCAATTTTCTTTCATAGTAGTTGCATCCTCATCGTAACTTTTACCGATTCAAATTTGGGAAATCTGTTTGAAAGACTTCTCATACCTATTTCTATCTCTTGATCATTATGAACTGTCATGAATGAACCTTCAATTTAGTCTATAGCCTTGAAGGATTTTACACGATGCCTTGTTTTCCTAGCACCTTAAAACTTAGCGGTTTGACAACACTTGATCTTTTCTTGATGAATCATTGTCATTTGATGACCTAAAGATGTCATTTTCTTTATTCATTGTTCTGTGTTTACCTTAAAGGCATCATGAGCTAGAAATACATTGTACCCTCCTTTGTTCACCTGTAATGGCATCTGCTCATGTTGATGCTACAAGCTGACAGTTCTTAGGATGCTCAAACTGTGCTAGTAGATCATGATGGCTAAAATAATTTTGCAACACTTAGATGATTGCAACTCTTGAATGACCTTTTCTTGCATATTATTTGATTAGTACAATAGTTTATCTTTTGTCATAGATTTCAAGCATGTTGTTAGTGCAAAATAATCATTTGGTGTGATCCACATAACATTGAGTCTTCCTCAAAGTGTGGGACTCTGTAAAACAGAAGACTCTCCAGATTAAAGGTTGGTTCCTATTCCTCTATTTAGGTGCATACGTAGAAACTTGCAGAGGGTTTGTTCTTAATCCTAATCTAAACTTTACCAAGGAGACAGGGATAGAAGGAATATAGAAATTAAAACAAAAGCTAAGCTACGAGGTGATGCACCAAAGGAATGATGGACACTTGTTTTGCTGATAGACACAAACCAAATAAAATGCATACAATAATCAAGCACAGATAACCAGGTTAATAAATGAAAGACCAGATGAGAGAAAAGAAAATAGGAAAGGATCTAGAATCGATCACAAAACACTTTATTGCTCTGTAGATTGATACAATACATTAATAAATGGCCAAGAGGTGAGAAAGCATATTGCAATTTTAATGGAAGGTCTAAACTCCATGAGTCCCTTGCTAGAAGGAAAGGGGAGCCTACAAAAGAAAAGAGAATGTCCAACCCTTTACAATGAATCTTGCCCCCATTTTTATAGGTTCGATCAGAGAGAAGAAAGAGAGAGAGAGAGAGAAAAAAAAAGTAGGTCAAATCTCAACCACTACTATTAATGCTTCTGATGAAATCTGCCCCAAATCTGTCTTTACTACATCAATCCTTGGTTCAACACCTTGAAGGAAGAGGAAACGACAAAAAATCAAATCTGATCTGGTTGTTGAGGTAAAAGATCTTACATTGAAATCCCAAATGATTCCCCCATTTTCCTTTACCTAACCTCCTCAAAATTAAATTTTCAGGCCTCCATGGCATGGGTGAGGCCGAGATCTTTCCAATGGTGTCAGATTCACATATTTTGAGCCCTGAGTCAAAAGATATGCCCCTTCAAAGTTTGTATTGGTCCATATAGATGGGTGGGAAAAAAATTTGAAAAATGGGTCCCCCTTTGATATGGGACACGTGGCAGCCAGATTAGAGAAAAAATCAAGGCTTACGGGTCCTCAATTTATCTTTTTTCCCTATTGCGCAAAAAACAAAAAACTCAAAAAACTCCCATAGCCCGAGGCTCCACTGACACGTGGCTCCTTTTGGTTGGCTGGGAATGTGCTTCCATCTTTGTCTTTGTGCCTTTTGAATGAAAGGAAAAATTTTTCACTTTTTCCTCCTCCCTATTTTGGCTTTGACTCGGGTTCACATGCTGAACTTTTTCCTTGGGTGGAGTTATGGGCCATTTTGCAAAATTTACCCCTTTTGATACAACAAGGGGCAAAGAACCAACTTTTCCCCCGACCCACACTTTTCCTTGGGACACATGGTAGTCTTGCTCATTTGGAAACCTTTTCTTTATTCAATCTTTGAATCAATGCCATTAAGACACTTGGCAGCCTCCACTGGCCTGTTTGTGCATTGACTATTCAACTAACTTGCAGCCCCTTTTGGAATAACACGTGGAGGCTTTGCTGCTTGCTTGAAAACCCATTCCCAAAGCTTTTCCTTTGGAGGAGCGTCGAGTTGACACTTGTCGGTCTCTGTAGGTCTATGGACCTTTCAATGGTCCCTCTTATCCTTTTGGGCTTTGGGCTACGTGGCGAGCTCATGCTCATTTGGGTCTGCACCTTGAGACCAACTCTTGGAGATGTGCCATTAAGACACTTGGCATTCTCTCACTTACACTTTTATACTTAGCCAATTTTGAGGCCCACCTTGTCTTCCTTTTGACTTTGTTTTGACCATTTTCTACATGGAGGGCTGGCACAAGTTTGAGTCTCCACCTAGATTTCCCTCCCGGTTTTGCACCAAGCTGACACCTAACACTTCCTTTTTAGTTGAATACTTTTCAACCCCCTCAATTTCTTGGGGTTTTGGATGTGTGGAAGCTTGGCACAAGTTTGGGCTCCCCCTTTTGGATTCACCTTTGAGAAGCGCCGTTAAGACACATGTGGCTCCTTCCATGCAGCCTCCTCCATACTTAGTCATTTTTGACCTTTCCCAACTATTTTTGAGCCCAAAACTTTGAATCCTTGTTTTTTTTCCCTTTCTTTCTCTGGCCTCTCTCTGTGCACCACCCCCTTTTCTCTCGACCTACTGCAATTCATTGTTGAGTCTACCTATAACTTGTGAAAATGAATTTAAGACATGAAACGGCTTGAAAAAGTTGTTTCTTCTTGCACAGGGCCATTTAATTTTCCTCAACCCCACCACTTCATCATTGAGTCCCCCCTCGACCCTTCAAATAGATTTAAGATATGGAAACACTCAAAAGAACCATTTCTTCTATTTCTTCTTGTGCAGGGTTGAATTTGACTTTCTCGGGCCTCTGTTTTCACTTTTTCTAGTTCTAGAACTTGAGCTCATGGGTTCTCATTTCCCTTCATGTTTTCTTTATGTGTAGGGCTTGTTCTGACCAAATTTTCTAGGGGAGGTAAATTTGGGATAACAATTTGGTGACTCATGGGGACATCTTCCTGCTAGATGAAGAGACCAGTGGCCTTGAAGCATCCATTGGGCATGGAGTTGAGAATGAGGTTTGATGTACTGATTCTACCTCCTTTGATTCATGAGCCCACTATTTTCTCTCTCAATTTTCATAAGAAATCTCAAAACAAAGGTTTATGAGAGTAGAAAATTATTTCTACCCAGGGGCTTCATCTGTCTCTCTGAATGGACTACAAAAGAGCAACAAAAAAACACCACAACTATATACAAAATTGGAAATCATACATGCTCCAAGTAGAACATGTAGAGTGTGCAAAGCACTTAGGAGAAAAGCAACCTAAACTACAACAAGACAATGTGCACAAGCACTTAGAGGAAAAGAAACTAAGCTAATATGTACAAGGTGGGAGCCTTCCCTCTAATAGTAGTGTTTAAGATAGATTCCATTCACTGGAATCTACAACTCCTCACCATCTAATGTAGATAATTGAAAATCATTGCTACTTTTACATTTTGTGACCATATAAGGGCCACTCCAGATGGCATCAACTTAGAGTGTCTCCCTGGTTTTTCTCGGTCTGCATCCCATTTCAACACTAGGTCTCCTTCCTGAAAGGTCCTTGCTCTAGCCTTCTTGTCAAAGCATCTTTTAATTGAGGCCTGATCCTTCTCCATTGTTTGAAGTGCATGCTCTCTGGTTTCTTCTAATTCCATCAACTCTGCATACCTGGCCTCCATTGGTTCAAATTCAGACATCTCCAGTTGTCTCAGGAGTTCCAATGCTTGGCAACTCTAGTGATATAGGCAACACTACCTCTTTCCCATAGACAAGCTTGAATGGGGAGCTTCCTGTAGATCTTTTGGGTGTTGTCCTATCAGCCCACAAGGCTGATTTGAGCTTTGTATGCCAGGTCCTCTGGTTTTCATCAAGAGTTCTCCTGATGATCCTTAATAGGTTCTTGTTTGTAGACTCAGCTTGACCATTACCTTGAGGGTAATAGTTTGATGAGGTGCTCAAGTAAATCCCATTCTTGACTACCCATTCTGTGACCTTAGAACCTATGAAGGCCAATGCATTATCTGATATGATGGTAGTTGGTACCCCAAATCTGGTCACTAATCCTTCATAGAAATCTAGTATGCTAGATTCATTTGCCTCTTTGAGTGCCACTGCTTTGGTCCACTTGGTGAAATAATCAGTTGTTGTCAAAATCCATTTGTGGCCTTGGCTTGAATTTGGATTGATGACTCCAATGAAGTCCAATCCCCATTGCATGAAAGGTTGATCAACTAAATTGGGTGCAATGGAAGTGTTGCTAGCTTCTCTTTTCCCTTGAAGAATGCACAATTCTTGCACCTTTTGATCCATGTGTAGTCACCAAACACCTTGGGCCAATAGTATCCTGCTTTCATGATTTTGAGTGTTGTCACCCTTGGGGAAAAATGACCTCCAGCTGCCCCAACATGGAATTCTTGTAACACTCTTTCGATCTGATCTGTCCCAATGCATCTTAGCAGAACACCATTGATGTCCCTTTTAAACAAGACACCATCAATGAAAACATATGGGATGGCTTGGAGTCTGAAATGCCTTCTTTTTTTTTTACTCATCCAATGAGGACACATGCCCATTCGAAGGAAGTGCACCATGTCTTGAGTCCAACAAGAGGTAGGTACATCAACATCTTCTTCTTCTTGACTATTATGTAGGACAAAAACAACCTCTTTTTCACTGTTTTCTTCTTCTTGCTGACTTGGCTAGTTGTTCACACAACCCTTTACCACGGACCAGCTTAGTGACCTTGATCTCAATGTCATACTCCATGACATGAGTGATCCATCCTGCTCTCTTTTTCATTCAAATCCTTACTGAGAAGGAAATCTTTAACTCCTGCATGGGAGACTAACAATTGAATCTTATTGTTTGAAACCAGATGCTTGAACCTTTTTAGTCCCCTGATCACTTTGCCAAGACCTTGCTTTTTCAATGAAGGAATATCTTACTTCATAGTCCTCCAGGCCTTGACTAAAAAAGGCAATTGGTTGTTTTGTTTCTTCTTTGTTCTACTGAACTAAGATTGCAGAGATAGTGTCACTACCACCAAAGGCATACAATATGAAATCCTTGGAGAAATCTGGATTCACAAGAGTTGGGGCTTGTGATATAGCTTCTTTGATGGCCTCAAATCTTTCCCTTCCTTCAACTGTCCATCTGAATGTTAAGCTCTTCTTCAACATCAATGTTATTGGCTTAACAAGGGCAAAAAAGTTTGGGACAAACCTTTGAACAAAGTTGATCTTCCCTAAGAAGCTTTGAAGAGATTTTTGTGACTTGCAATGGCAATGCTCTTATTGCTGCAACTCTCTCTGGGTCAATTTCTAGACCCTCCTTAGACACAATATGGCCTAAAATCCTACCCTCATGGGCCAAGAATATGCATTTTTTAGGGTTCAATGATACCCCAAATCTCCTGCATCTTTGAAACACTTGCCTTAGGTGAAAAAGGTGGTTTATTGTGTTTTTGGAGAACACAATAATAATGTCATCCAGATAGATCAACACTATTTTGTTGATTAGCCCTTTGAATGCCATATCCATGGCCCTTTGAAAAGTGGCACCAACATTAGACAATCCAAATGGCATTTTTTGTAGGCATAGGTGCCCCATTTGGTGGTGAAAGTAGTTTTGAACTGATCATCTTCTTTCACCATGATCTGATTGTATCCTGAGTAGCCATCTAAGAGAGAGAATCTCTCTGATCCAGACACCACTTGCAAGATCTACTCCATTGAAGGGAGTGGGTAATGATCTTTGAGAGAAGCTCTGTTCAAATCTCAAAAGTCTACACACAATCTAATTTCCCCATTCTTTTTCCTGACTAGGACCAGATTAGCAACCCAACTTGAATGTTTGATTGGAAATATTATACTTGCCTCTATCATCTTTTGCTCAACTCCTTCTTCATCAAAGGCTCAATATGTGGATTGACTGGTCTCTACTTTTTCTTGATGGGCTTAGCAGCTGGATCTAGTTCAATTGTGTGTTGTGCTAGCTTCATTGAACCCTCTCAGGTCTTCATAACTCCAAGAAAATACATCTAGAAATTCTTGGAAAAGTTGTATGAATTCATACCTTTCTTGCAGATTAGCCACCTTGCCAATTTGGAGTGCTTTGCCTTCTCCAACTGGGATTGACTCTAAATCTTCTCCTCTGATCCACATGTTAGCCTTCTCTTTTCTAAACTGATCATTAGGATTGAAGATGGACTCCAATGTCACTAAGCCTTTGGGAAGCTTGTTTGTATGTAGTTGTACTATTTGATTCCCATATTGCTGCTCTAATCTGCTTTGATTATTAGCTGAGAATTCAACTTCTTCTTGTAGAAAATTAATGATCTACTGATCATTCTCAAACACTTGCCAGCATGTGTTGTTGTTTGGCACTGCTGGTCTCACAACCACGTGGATATGTGGTTGTCCTTTGTCTCTCTTGATGTTGTCCACCACATCAAATGTTGCTCCAACTGCTACAAGTCTATCAACATTCATTCTCTTTCTTGGGTATAGACACAATGTTGAAGGCTTCAAATCCTCCATGAGATCCCATACTCTACTCTTATAGTTCTTGAGTAGGTCATTCTTGATAACATTAAGTCCTCTGACTTGATTGGAAACCAACTCACTATCACCAAACACTTGCAAATTCTTGATTCCTAGCTTCCTTGCCCAATGAAGGCCATGGACTAAAGCCTCATATTCAAGTGTTATTTGAGCAAGAAAACTGAAAATCTGAAGGCTGAATAATACTTCATACCTTTGGGGGACACAATCATAGCTCCTCCTCCAGCTCCTTGTCTACTCCTTGAGCCATCAAAGAACAATTGCCATACCTCATTGTCATCTTTATGTTCTTGGCTTAATTAGGGTAGGAAAAGGATGATTCTCTTCATGTAGATAGTAGACACCTAGTTCAAATTCTTCTATCTCCTTATAAGGGTCAAAAGCATGTCTCTTGTTGGCCCATTCATCTAGAGTCAAGTCTGGAATGCATCCTACCTTGGTTTCTACTTCACAAGTGTTTAGGAGGTCTTCTTGATCAAAAGCTGAGTAGTTGGCATTGATTGGGCTAGGCACATAAGATTCAATATGGTAATCAAAAATGGGCTCAGATCTGATTGTGGCCTTCACCCCATACCTTGTTCTAAAGAGCATATGTGACCAATCAATAGACAAATAGCCTCCAATTTTGGTTGTGAAGTCCCTGGACAAACACAAAGCAAAATGTGGTGGCAAGTCTATGATGACACATTCTACAATATAATCACATTGGGGTAGGCATGTAGAGTGAGGCTCAGATCTTTGATGATTCCAATAGTTTCACTGTTGTCCCATCTAATTGTACTACTCCCCTAGAGATGACTTCATATTGGAGACCCAGTTGATCAACTATTTGCTTGGGCATTACAGAACTACTTGCCCTAGAATCAATCATACAATTGTGTACCAACTTGTCCCCAATAATCAATGAAACATAGAAAGGGGGAGGTTTCAGGTTCTTACCTTGTTGTTCTCCATGGTTCCTCCTAGGTTGAGCTGAATTGGTAAGCACCCTCTCTTGCTGATTAGGGGGTTGATTTGAGCTTGACCAATTTTGTATGGCAGTCTGCAATAGATCCTTCTACCCTAGAATGGCTAAGTGACTCCCACAGTGAAATGTTCACACTTGTCCTCTTCATCTGCTCATGATATTGAATGAGCTATCCTTTTTTTCCCTTTCCTGGCACATTATTTTCTTGCACATGGGTTGACACAACCGGTGCCTGAGTGGATTTGGGAGGTGGCTTGGATTGGCTCTTGCATATTGGGAGTTGCATTTGGAGCACCAAACCTTGTGGAGTGATGGAAGGTTGAGGGTTACCTGAGTTTAGTGGTTGGCCTTCTCCAATGTTTCTCCTTTTAGACCATGTATTGGCAGCTACACTTTGAGAAGTGGACTGGTTCATCCCATAGAAGTCTTCAGCTTGCCAATTGACAAGCATAGTTTCACCTGGAGATGTCTCTTGTTGAGCTCCTTACTTCTTGATCTCCTTCCTAGCTAGGTTCTTGTGGCACCATACTGGTTTGCACCATCAAGGCCTGATTGAGTGCACCATTAAAGCACATTGATTGGTTATGTGGCTGATTGCATGGAAAGCACCAATCATATTCTTGTGCCATGTTGTTCTGTATGCTGGAACCAATGCCCTTGATGTTGAGGTTGTATTTGGATCATAAGACCTGAAAGGTCTAGCAGCTTGAGGTTGTCCTTGGTTTTGACTCTGATTTATAGTCTAAGATGGTGGTCTATTTTGTGATATTGAGGTCTAGCCTGATACTAAGTCTGAGGCTGATATGGCCTAGAGCTCTTGGGCTTGTTGTCTCTTGATGGTCACCAACTCATTCCCTAGGTTTTGAAGTTGTTTCATGACTTCCTGAAGTTCTTTTGAGGTATTAGATGATGAGGTGGAGGCTTCAGCTGAGCTTTGACTCCTGGGAGTAGGTACAGGGCTAATGTGGGTGTTTGGCTAACATCTGGGCTTCCTAGCTCGGGGTATAGAGGCATGGATGGCCTAGGAGTGATTTTTCCAGCCTAATCAAATGGTTCTCAGCCCCTATGGAGAGGCTATAGGCTGCAGGTAAGGTTATACCCCCATTGATTGAATCATCAAAGAAATATCAGAATTTAAAGCCCTAAGAAAGTATAAGAAGGCACCTTCATTAGTGGGCTTTACTACTGTTGGAATCTATCCCAGTCCTTTGAAACTTGAAGGTTGAAATCTATCAATTGCTCATTAGGAGCTCTTTTGATTGTTGTCAGTTGTTCCAACAAGGATAAGTTATCACCTTTCTCTCCAAACTGGTTGTGAAGAGCTGTGCATAGCTGATTCCAATTTTGGATAGAGCCTACCTCAAGACTCTTGAACCATTGTGAAGCTTTCCCTTTGAGTGAAGAGGTGAGAAACTTGACTGCAATGTCCATCTCATGAATCTCATGGATTATACAAGACATTTGCAATATCTTGAACATGATCACCAGAGAAGTTTGATTTTCCCCAGTGAAAAATGGGATACTCTTTAATGCTTGCAATAGGAACTAGATTTTGTGCATTCAAGGCGAGTGGACTACTACTGCCGTGAAGTTAACATAAGGATTTGGTTGGCCATCCTGATCGGTCTGAGCACCCCTCTTGATTGAATGAATGGTCGACCGGGAGGAGGTGTTGATAAAGCTTTTGCTTGGTGGAGATAGAGACCTCTTGGGTTCTTCTTCCTCTACTCCCTCTATTGGGGATAAGTCTAGATAGAAAAATAGTCCCTCCTCTCTAGTTCTTGACCGTGTTTGTATTCTTCTCATGAACTTGCTTGGACTGCTGAAACCAGTAGATTTGTTTCTTTTGGAGTCACCAGATGTACAATTTTAAGGCTTTTTAAAATCCAAAATCACAACAAGTGTACATCAATTCCTACTGTAATAAGATGGAGACTTCTCTCCCACCGGGCATGCCAAAACTATTAGTGCAAAATCACAACACCCCCAAATGAGTCTATAGATCTACTTTTCTAAGGTAGAATCATTTGGTGTGATCCACATAACATTGAGTCTTCCTCAAAGTGTGGGACTCTTGTAAAATAGGAAGACTCTCCAGATTAAAGGTTGGTTCCTATTCCTCTATTTAGGTGCATACGTAGAAACTTGCAGAGGGTCTTGTTCTTAATCCTAATCTAAACTTTACCAAGGAGACAGGGATAGAAGGAATATAGAAATTAAAAAAAAGCTAAACTACGAGGTGATGCACCAAAGGAATGATGAACACTTATTTTTCTGATAGACACAAACCAAATAAAATGCATACAATAATCAAGCACAGATAACCAGATTAATAATGAAAGACCAGATGAAGAAAAAGAAAATAAAGAAAGGATCTAGAATCGATCACAAAACATGTTTTATTGCTCTGTAGATTGATACAATACATTAATAAATGGCCAAGAGGTGAGAAAGCGTATTAAATTTTAATGGAAGGTCTGAACTCCACAATCCTTTTTAGAAGGAAAGGGAGCCTACAAAAACAAAGAATGTCCAACCCTTTACAATGAATCCTTGCCCCCATTTTTATAGATTCGATCAGAGAAGAAAGAGAGAGAGAGAAGTGGGAAAAGTAGGTCAAACTCAACCACTTATATTAATGCTTTTGATAAAATCTTCCCCCAAATCTATCTTTACTACATCAATCCTTGGTTTGGCACCTTGAAGGAAGAGGAAATGGTGAAATAGATCAAATCTGATTTGGTTGTTGAGATAGAAAATCCTACATTGAAATCCCAAAGATGTTTCCTCCATTTTCCTTCACCTAACCTCCTCAAAATTAAAGTTTTAGACCTCCATGGCATGGGTGAGGCCGAGATCTTTCCAACGGTGTCAGATTCATGATATTTTGAGCCCCGAGTCAAAGATATGCCCCCCTTCAAAGTTTGTATCGGTCCATACAGATGGGTGGGAAAACAATTTGAAAAATGGGTCCCCCTTTTGATATGGGACACGTGGCGGCTAGATTAGAGAAAAATCGGGCTTACGGGTCCTCAATTTATCTTTTTCCCTATTGCAAAAAAAAAAAACTCAAAAAAACTCCCCATAGCCCGAGGCTCCACCTGACACGTGGCTCCTTTTGGTTGGCTGGGGAATGTGCTTCCATCTTTATCTTTGTGCCTTTTAGAATGAAAGGAAAATTTTCACTTTTTCCTCCAACTCCCACTTTGGCTTTGACTCGGGTTCACACGCTTGACTTTTTCCTTGGTGGAGTTGCGGGCCATTTTGTAACTTTTACCCCTTTTGATACAACAAGGGGCAAAGAACCAACTTTTCCCCGATGGCCCACTTTTCCCTTGGACACGCGGCACAGTCTAGCACTCTCATTTGGAAACCTTTTCTTTATTCAATCTTTGAATCAATTGCCATTAAGACACTTGGCAGCCTCCGCTAGCCTTTTTGTGCATTGACTATTCAACTAACTTGGCCCCTGTTGGAATAACATGTGGAGGCACCGCATTTTCTTGAAAACCCGCCCAAAGATTTTCCTTTGAGTGAGCATCGAGTTGACACTTGTTGGCCTCTCCGTAGGCTTGTGGACCTTTCAATGGTCCCTCTTATCCTTTTGGGCTCTGGGCTACGTGGCGAGCTCATGCTCATTTGGGTCTGCACCTTGAGACCAACTCTTGGAGATGCGCCATTAAGACACTTGGCATTCTCCACTTACACTTTTATACTTAGCCAATTTTGAGGCCCACCTTGTCCACCTTTTGACTCTGTTTTGACCATTTTCTACGTGGAGGGCTAGCACAAGTTTGAGTCTCCACCCTGGATTTCCCTCCCGGTTTTGCACCAAGCTGACACCTGGCACTTCCTTTTAGTTGAAGACTTTTCAACGCCCCATAATTTCTTGGGGTTTTGGACACATGGAAGCCTGGCGCAAGTTTGGGCTCCCCCTTTTGGATTCACCTTTGGAGAAGCATCCATTAAGACACGCTCCTTCCATAGCCTCCTCCATACTTAGTCATTTTTGACCTTTCCCAAACTATTTTCGAGCCCAAAAACTTTGAATCCTCACCATTTTTCCCTTTCTTGCTCTGGCCTCTCTGCAACACTACCCCTTTCTCTCTGCCCCTACAATTCCATTGTTGAGTCTACCTATAACTTGCAGAATGAATTTAAGACACAAAAATGGCTTGAAAAAGTTGTTTCTTCTTACACAGGCCATTTAATTTTCCTCAACCCCACCACTTCATCATTGAGTCCCCCTCGACCCTTCAAATAGATTTAAGATATGGAAATGCTCAAAAGAACCATTTCTTCTATTTCTTCTTGTGCAAGGTCAAATTTGACTTTCTCGAGCCTTTTCTTTTCACTTTATCTAGTTTTGGAACTCGAGCTCATGGGTCTGAATCATTTCCCTTCATGTTTTCTTTATTTGTGAAATAGCGTGATGGAAAGATGTAAAATGTACATTTTACATTGTGAATCCCTTTCATAATTTTATTAGATTTCATTTTCCATTCTGTTTCATCTCTCTAATGTTATCTCATTCCATTTTTAATAATCTACAACATAAACTTGCATTTCTTTTATGGATTAGTCTTGTTACATATTTGTATATTCAAAATTTACTCTAAACTAAAATAAATGCACTTTCCTTCTCAAAGTTACATAATGTAATACTTTTGATATGTAAACAAAATAGTTATTGTTTATTTCCTTCATTACTTACTGCACTACACACACTTAGACAAAATAGTTAGAAAACATTATCTTTTTGGCCTCTCTGTATTGATGTATTGATGTTTTAATCATTTTATCTCTTTTCACTCTAAAATGATTGTGATAACCATATGTATTGATGTAAAATACTACTAGTTGTCTTCTCTCTATGCATTTATATTTTCTATAATCATACCTCATGATATTAGGAGATTCATTTGCATGAAGATAGACAATACAAGAACATGATTTAATCCTGAGCTCATGAATGATAGTCTCTTTTCTATTTTTTTTTTTGGGTCCAAATGCGAATGTTGAATAGTAAGGATGAAGATGGAGCAAAGATGGAGTGAAGATGGAGCAATGGGACAAAAGAAACAAGGCAATGATGGGTTCCTTCATATTCTTTTGCTTTTATTTTCATGCACATGCACCTTCTATTTCAGTAGTTATGATGTTTACTTGAGTCACATCCCACGGCTTGTGTGGGAAACATTTGAAATTCCTTATGAATAAAACATTGAATTCTAAAACTGAGTTGTGTACTTCCTTCTACATTTCAGCTTTGTATATGGATTGTATAATGAATTAAACAACTCAATAACATAATTGAATGTATTTAATCATGAAGGAAAGAACTTTAAAATACTTGTAACCTTAGTAATGAACTTTGATTTCTACAATCTGCAACTTGGTTGTTGTTCCAAAACTTAACACTTCATCTATTATGTATTTTGTCTTCATCAAGATAACACATCTATCCTTTGGGGCCTTTGTGTTCTTTTGCTAAAGACAAACATGAAATTGCAGACTATGTGATTTGTTACATTTTGTAACAACACACATAGCTACAAATTACATGTAGTCATTAATTAATCCAATGAACAAATATTAAACTAAAATAATCTCCCCTAGCTTAGGTTCACTTCACCAATGCCATCCATCATAATGAAAGTTTCGAGTTTCCCATTTTTGCACAAGTGCAAAAATTGTCAACATTTTTGGTGATCCTATGGGGAAAGCTATTCTTGTAGCTTATAGACCAGTGCCTTTGCTCTTGTCCATTGGGCATGGAGTCCAAAGCATGTAATCAAAATCTACCTTTCTGAAGGTCCAACCCTTCCAAAATGAACTAAAACTAGGAAAGGATTTGTAAACTAGATCACGTGCATGAATGCACTTATTGAATTTGAAAAACATTACAATGTGTAGGAACTAGCACTTATTGAAAGGGAAATCCTACTCTAAATAGACACTTTGTAGGATTTTCAATAACAATGTTTGAGAAACATACCATTCATAGGAATGGGAAGTTCCTCTCCATTCAGCCTTGAAAGATGAAAAGCATTATGTTCCTTGCAAGCTGAAATCATATAAGGACCACTCCAAAGTGTGTCAAATTTTGTGTGGTTTCCTGGCTTTGCATGATCAACATCCCATTTCAACACAATGTCTCCTTCATTGAAGATTCTGAACTTAGCCTTCTTATCAAAAGTTTTCTTCATCTATTTTTTATTCTTTTCCATGTTCAGATGAGCTTGATCTCTCAGCTCTTGTAATTCCATCAATTATGCATAACAAACCTGCAATGGTTCATTCTCAAGTAGCTCCATCTAATGTAGCAAATCTAAAGTAGGTAAACTCACTAGAATAGGCATTCTTTCCTCTCTTCCATAAACAAGCTTGTATGGTGAATTGCCAACTGATCTTTTAGGAGTTACTCTATCATCCCAAAGTGTTGAATTCAACATTAGATGCCAAGCTCTTTGGTTATCTTTGAGTGTTCTTCTTGATGATCCTTAAAATATTCTTATTAGTACTTTTAGCTAACCCATTACCTTGTGGGTAATAATTAGATGACGTACTTAAATAAATTTCATGCTTAATAGCCCAATCTGTTACCTTTGCACCAAGAAATGCTAAGGCATTATCTGAAATGATAGTTGTTGGAACACCAAATCTGTAAACTATACCTTCATAAAAGGATAGTATCAAGTTTCATTAGCATCTTTCAAAGCTATTGCTTTAGTCCAACATGTAAAGTAATCTGTAGCAGTCAAAATCCACTTGTGTCCTTGTGATGAAGGTGGATTTATCATGCCAATAAAATCAAGACCCCACTACATGAATGGTTGATCCACTTGAAATAGGTTGTAGGGGCAAGCAAAGCTAAACATTCTTTTCCAACAAAGAAAGCACATTTCTTACACTTTCTGATCCATTTCAAATAATCTTTGAATATGTTGGGCCAATAGTAACCAAATTTCATAATTTTTAAGGTTGTAGTACGTGCTGAAAAGTGACCTCCTATAGGTCCTTCATGGAATTCGGATAATAATTGTTGAATTCTATCATAATCAACACATCATAGCAAGATTTTTTTATATCTTTTTAAATAACACACCATCAATAAAAACATAAGGTACAACTTGTAACCTAAAATACCTTCATTTTTTTTCTTGTCCATACCTTCCAGGATAAGTGCCATGTTGTAGATAGTTAACTAAATCAGTCATCCATCTTGATTCTAAACTTCTTGAATAAGCTCAGGTTGTTGATTTTCTAGTTGCACCATGCTATCTATTGCTGATACATAACTTCAACATGTTGTTCTAGATCTTTTGATTCTACAGCCTACTTGTTTTTCCATATCAGCAATTAGATGTTCACATAAACCTTTACCTCAAATTATTTTTGCAACATGATATCAACATCATATTCCATAACTTTCATTATCCATCCTGCTCTCTTCTCATTCAATTCTTTATTTAACAAGAAAGCTTTCACACTTGGATGAGAAACAAGAACATGTATCTTATTGTTTGAAAGCATGTACTTAAAATTATTTAGTCCTCTGACTACTGAAAGTACTTGTTTTTCAAGAAAAAGTGTACCTTGTTTCATAGTCATGCAAACTTTTTCCAAAGAAAGCAATTGGTTGCTCAATATTTTCATCATTAACCTAAGTTAATATGGTTGAAATTGTTTCAGCTCCTGCAAGTGCATACATTGTAAAATCTTTATCAAAATTTGGATTTGCAAGAGTAGGAGCTTGAGAAATGGTTGTTTTAATTGCTTCAAACCCTTTCTCCCTTTCACTGGTCCAAGAGAAATTCTTCTCTTTCTTTAACATAGTTGTCAAATGGTTTAACCAATGCTACAAAATCTAGAACAAATCTTCTAACAAAGTTGATTTTTCCTAGAAAACTCTCTGTAATGCCTTCTTGTGATGAGGAAATGATAGTTGTGATATGGCTTCAATTTTGAAAGGGTCAATTGCTAAACCTTGTTTAGAAACAATATGACCAAGCAATTTACCTTGATGTACTAAAAAGATAGACTTTTTGGGATTCAATGATATTCCAAATTATCTGCATAACTAAAAGTTTGCCTTAAATGTATTAGATGTTCATCAAATTTTTTGAAAATATGGTAACATCATCCAAATAAACCAATATGCATTTATTTAGTAAGGTATGAAAAATCCATGTCCATTGCACATTGAAAACATTGCACCAACATTTGAAAGGCCAAAAGGCATTCTTTTGTAAGCATAAGTACCCCACTTGGTGGTAAAAGTTGTTTTGTATCTATCTTCTTCTCGGACTAGAATATGATTGTATCCACTATAACCATCCAAAAGAGATAGTCTATCAGAACTAGAAACTATTCTCAAAATCTGATCCATGTTAGGTAGTGGATAATGATCTTTTAATGAAGCCTTGTTAAGATCTCTAAAATCCACACATAATCTGATTTCTCCATTCTTTTTCCAAATAGGAACAAGGTTGGCTACCCAACTTGAATGCTTGACTAGAAAAATAATACCTGATTCGATTAACTTGATAATTATTTTCTCATCAATGGCTCAATTTTTGATTTACAGGCCTTTTCTTCTACCTAACTGGCTTGGAATTTGGTTGTAATTCTATTGTATGCTTGAAGTAAAATTGGATCAAACCCTCTCAAATCTTGGTACTTCTAGGAAAAAAAATCTCTGAATTCTTTACATAATTTGATAAATGACTATTTTTCAGCTAAAGAACATACCTTTCCAATAAGTAGTTTCTTGTCATCATCCACCAAGATTTCTTCATAGTTATCTACGTGAGTTGAAATCTTGCCTTTGTCCTTTCTTAACTGATCATCAGAACTGAAAATGTCTTCTAGAGTGACCAATCCTTGAGGAAACCTATTTTTTTTTAACTTGAAATTTGATCACCATAGAAGTGTTGTAGTTTTTCCTGATTTACTATAAAAAATTCAGCCTCTTGCTGCAAAAATCTATAAATCTGTTTATCATCTTTGAAAACCTACCAATTCTCTCCATTGTCAGCATTGAAGGTCTGATAATTAATTTAATATGTGGTTGTACCTTGTTGTTTTTGATCTGTTCTAGTACATCAAAGCTAGCACCAACTTTACTGCAAGTTTGTCTACATGCTTATTTTTAGCTCTTGGGATAGATTGAATGTTAATAGCATCAAAATCATCCATTAAGTCTGAAACTCTATGTTTGTAAGACTTCAACAATGAATTCTTACACACATTAAAGTTTTTCACTTGATTAATAACTAATTTTGAATCTCTAAAAACTTGTAAAGTGTTGATACCTCTCTTTCTAGCCCATTGCAAGCCATGAATTAACACTTTGTATTCAACTACATTACAAGTACAAGAAAACTACAAACTTAAAGCTGAAAAGTACCTTTCATTTGAAGGGAAGTAAGCATTAAACATGCACCTTGTCCTTTCTTATTTTTGGCTCCATCAAGTGAAGCTTCCATAGCCCTTTTTTGTTTTTCTATTTTTGGACAACAAGGAATTGGTGCATTTTCTTCATGCAAGCAATAAACACCAAAAAATCTTCTTCCACTTCCTTAAAAGGGTCATAGGCATGTTCTTCTTGAGTCTTTTCATCCATGAAAACATATTAGAAACACCATCAAGTGTGGAAACATGAGTTGTAACATCAAAATCAGACTGATCTAGAATTGAGTAATTTGTTAAAGTTTGAAGCATGAGGCTCAATATGAAATCTAGCCAGAGGCTCTGAATTTATGGTAACCTTAGTTCCATATCATGTAGTAAAGAAAAAAAATGACCAATCTGAAGAAAGATAACCTCCTATTTTTGTTGTAAAATCTCGTGATAAACATAAGGCAAAATAAGGAGGCAAATCTACAACAATCACATCTTGTAGAATTGTAACATTGGGACAAGCATGTAAAGTTACTTCTAGGTTTCTGATAACACCAATTGTATTAGTTGTTGTCCATCTAGCTTGCAAACACACTTTTCTCTGTAGGCTCATACTACAGCCCAACTTTTTACAATTGCTTTTGGCATAATTGTGCTACTTGCACCACTATCAACCATGTAGTTATGAACTAAATGATCTCCAATAATCAGAGATAAATAAAATGGTGGTGGCTTCTTGATATCATGAGTGTTTAAGACCTTTTGAACCATCCATTTAACTTCTTTAATGTGGTCTTGTTCCATTGTTCCAAGGACCATGTCTACTTTTTGAACTTCCTTTTTATTTTTTTGAAGAAATCTGCAACTTAGCAAGTTCATGAGAAAAGCAACTCCTGTTGTCTGGAATACTTAGAGCATCCCACATTGAGATATTAACATTATGATTTTTCATTACATCAACAATATTAAAAGAAGCAATAGTTTTGGAAACAAATTCTACTGTTTTAGCATAGGCTTTGGCAAAAAACTCTGCTTTAACTTTTTGATATCTGAGGTATAAAAATCTTCTTGGATCAAGGTTGTAACTTATTTTTGTTGTTCTTTACTAGCTGAAACACCTATTTTTTAGAGGAAAAAAAAATATTAGCTATTTTTGGCCTGTAGTTGTTTTTTATCGGTGATGGGTAAAAACAGTGTCCTATTTTGAAACTTTTGACTTTCCTGGGCCTTTTCTTGGGCCCTAGTAGTAATGCTAATAAAATCATCTTCACTAAAATTGACCAAGTTTTGTTCAGGTGCTTTTTGAACATGAGTTTCTTGCTTTCCCACCCTCCATTTGAGGCATGAACAATGTCTCAGGTTGAGGTTGTGCAACAAGGCTTATATTCAGAATGCATTTGGGCAATTGGCAGTGAATGAGGTTGATTACAAGGTTGACACCATTCTTCTGTAGCCATATTAACTAGGACTAAAGTGTTAGATGAACTAGGAGCTTTGGGTCAAACTTGCCTTTGCTTTGATATGGTTGTCTATAATTTGATTCTGTTGATAAGGCTTTCTATTTTGTTTGTTTTGTTGATAAGGAGCTTGATAAGGAGCTTGATAAGGCTTGCTAGGTAATGCAAGTCTATTTTCAATCAAATTAGCTTGTTTCCCATAGTCTGCAAAGCTTTAAACACATCATCTGATGGGGCTGCAATAGCAGGTTCTAAAATGGTGATAGGTTGTGGGATAGGTGTCAAATCTGCTAAAAAAGGCATTGAAGGCCTTGGTGCTAATTTTACTAGCTTGAATAAGACTATTTTCAGCTTTATAGCAATATCATAAGCTGTTGGGAGAGTTCTCCTCCCATAGATTGAATCATAGTTGAAATATCACTGTTTAGGGCTCTAAGATAATAAAGAAAAACATGGTCAACTTGAGGCTTGACACTTGCTGGAATTCTTTCCCAAGTTCTAGAAAAATGGATATTAAAACTAGCCATAAATTCATGAGGAGCTCTCTTAATTGTAGACAATTGTTCTATGAGGGATAAATGATCCGAATGATCTTGAAATTGTTTTAGAAATTTACCACCTAACTCATCCCAAGTTCTTATGCTTCCAATCTCTAAGTTTCTATACCATTGCAAGGCTTTCCCTTTAAAGGATGCAACTAAAAGTCTCAAGGCCACATCTTCATGTGTTATATTATGGACTACACATAGGGCTGCAACATCTTTGATGTGCTCTATAGGTGTAACCTGATTTTCACCAGTGAATGAAGGAAAAATTTTCATGGCAGCATTAGGAATATCATGATAAACTGGAATTACTAATGGGCTGCCATTAGTAAAGGTCACAAAATTCCTAGGTGGTTGAATAGCCATTGGAAAAATTGGGATCTGAACAAAGAAATTAATACGTGGTGAAGGAAGATTAGGAGGAGGGTTGTTAAAACCAGGCCTATTATAAGGTAGGGTGTTACCAACTCTTCTTCTTCTTACAGAATTCAAAGGTAAAGAAATAAACTCAGAAGGAATTCCTCTTACCGATGATCTTGTAGTCACTTTAGGCATGGAACATGCTGAAAAATGGTCTGAAATCAGCCTTACGAGAGTCACCAAATAAATATTTTAATCTTTAGAATAAGTTGTTGCAGCTTGTTGCTCCAAAAGTAACTTTTCTTTTCTATGAATCTGTAAATTGTTGTAATTTTCTCACAGATCTGATTCGTTGTCCCACTAGGCATGCCAAAAATTGTTATCTCTCAAAAGTGCACCCTATAGAGAGATGACTGCAGGGTTCTAAGCTTTCTCTGGATCTCTCTCTTTTCGTAGATATAATGGAAACACCTCAGTTTTGTGGGTATACCTATTGTTGAGGTGAGTCTCTCGTAGTATCAAGGTCGGTTCCTTCTTGATGTATCCTAAACTAATTTTTGGGGTTTTGAGGGTAAAAATGATTGTAAATGAATTGAAAAACTGGGGTGATACACCAAACTTGTTGAGGATTTGACTGAGTACATGCACAAATATTTGAGAATGGATTTTGATGCACAAACCAATAGTTTTCAGTAGAATATTAAGGAAAAACACTTGATGTATTGAGGGAATGATTCACAACAATATTGTTAAGATAAACATGCACACTAATATTATGCAAAATTACTAAATTTGCAGCAAGGTAAGATGATCAATCAGGGAATTTTGACATTCACAAGAAATAATAAAGTATACATGAAGACTTTGCAAAAATAATTGGAAAGGTAGAAATCAATTCTCATTCAAAGGGAAAAACTGGCAAAATCTGCTTCAACACTCATGTGTCCAAAAAGTCCTCCTTTGTGCTTTTCCAATGCACACAATATATAGCAAAATTATTCATCCCACCCTTCCTAAAAATAGACTAAAATTGTACTCACCCATGCATCCTATTTTTATCCTTTATCATGAATAAATAAAGGAATAAAAATAAGCATGCTAATACAATGAGGCATTAATAGCCTTGTTTACAAAAATACAACTCATCAAACAAACTACAGTTGACTGTTCTATTTTTAATAAAGTTGATGAATAATTTGGCTAATAATAAGCTTTTCTTGATGAGAAGTCTTCTCCAATACATGCATGCAATTTTTGTCTTCTAGTTGATGATGTGACATCTATAACTTGATCCACTTGTAATTGCAAAAATAGCATTTTAAACTACCCCTTGGATGCACATGCAAAAATTAATCTCCCTAAGTAAAAATAATGCTTTTGCTTTTTTATCTTTACACTACTTAGAAAAAATTTAATCAATTCCATGCATCACCCATGGGGGACCACTTTTGAGCACATGTGCAATAAAATAATACTCTTATTTTTGTGAAAATAAGGTAATAGGCCTATAAAAAAGGCTCCTTGTACTTTGATGTTGACCTTTGCTTGTCTTCTTGTGGTCACATGAAGAATTGCACTTGTGCAACCAATTTTACATTGCTATTTTTTCTTTCTAAAACCTCCCACTATGGGGACCACCTATGATGTGAACACTTTGTCTTCATTATTCTATTTGACCTCCTTTTTTTGCTTATTGAGGATGTTTGAAAGTATAAAGTAAAGAGGTTTGTCTTTGATTTGATTGGTTGGTATATCTTTGATCAAATATCACATGGTTTTTATTAATTGGCCTTTTTGATTTTGATCATGGCCATATATATTGTAATGCCATATTATTATCATTGCATTATCATTGTATTTGATTTTAATATTTGATTATTTTGGGATATAGTTTTAGACCTTAACCAAGGTCAATGCAATGATTTTTTTAAATGATGTGGGGCTGGCCCCCCCTCATGATGACTTAATGCTTTGACTCCTTTTTTCTTTTTTTGGAACTGGTGGATTTTATCTTGAATTTTAAATTGAACCCATAGTGCTAATGGTTTATTTTCATTGACACTTTCTTTGATTGGTTTTTCGATTTCTTTTGATCTTTCATTGGTTATTGAGGATAGTGATGGAATTTGATGATTGATTTTGATAATTGATTTTTTGATTTGATTTTGATGATCTCACACCTTATTTGTATTTTTGATATTTTTTCTTTTATTTAGAATCATTTATCATTAATGAAGTTTTGATGTTATGATGATTTGGATCAATCTCATTTGATCACTTGATCATCTTTGGCTTGATCATCTATTTGAAAATCTTTCAAATATGGATTTTTGAAATTTTCAAATTGTTTTTCAATTGTTCGATTTCTCTTTTCAAATTCAATTTTTTGATTTTGCATTGTGTTTTTTTATTTTGATGATTTTTTGAGTTTGAGTTTTAATTTTTGAATCTCATTTTTCTTGTTTTTCATTTCTTCCATGAAATTTTTTACGAGAATTGAAATTTTTTGCATGTGTTTGGATTTTTCATTTCATTTTCAATTTCTTTTTTTTAAGCTTTTCTTTTGGTTTTGTTTGAATCTTGTAGTTTTCTTGTTTTCTTTCGAATTTTTCTTTTTTTAGAGTTTTGATTTTTTTTTTTTTCAAGCTTTTGATTATATCCTATTTTTTTTTCCATTTGAAGTTTTTAAGTTTTTTTTTGATTTTTTTTTTACTTGGTCATACTGAGATGAATGGTTTTTTTCGATATCACACATTTTTTTAAGGTTTTTTACTTTTTAGCTGAAACTTTTCCTTTATTTTTTTATTTTCATGAATTTTTATTTTTTCTTTTTTTTTTCTTTGAAATTTTTTTTTTTACAAGATGTCAAGACGGTTTTGGTTAAAGGTTTCAGATCTTTATTTTTTTCTTTGCACATGATGATTCCATTTATTTTTCCTTTTAAGCTATGATTTAAATTTTTTTTTGAAAATGTTTTGAAAACATCTCTTAATTGCTAGTTTGAATCCCAGTTCGAAAACTTTATTTTGGTCTTCTATGTTTTACCTTTTTGAGTTTTTTTTTCATTTTTTCATTCCATTTTTTTTTGATGATAAACTTAAGTTTCCTTTTTAAGTTTTTTTTTGATTTTCATGCAAGGATTTTCAAATAATATTTTTGTTGATGTGAGTTTGTTTCTTTGGTTTTGATTTTTGATGGATTCATTGATTTGTTTTTGCATTTTTTTTAAATTTTTTGAGCATCTAATTAAGAAATTTGTTTGCTTTATTTTCCTTTCAACTTTTATGGATTTAAAATTTTACTTTATTTTAACCCCCAAAAATGGGTTTTTTTTTTAAATGATTTTTTAAATTTCTAATGGTTATGGTTTCTTTGATTTTATTTTTATTATTTAATTTTATGTTTTTATTATGTTCTTTTTTTGAGTTTCTTTTTTGTATTTTTTCTGATTTTTGTAATAACTTTGAATATAATTTTCTTCTCTTTATTTTCAATGATTTCTATTTCTTTCTATAGCTCTGTAATTTTTTTTTTATTGAATTTCTTTTTCTCCTAGATTTTTTATTTGAATTGCCATTTTTTTAACTTTGATTGTGAAATTTTAGAATTTATATTTTTAATTTTTAAGATTTTATTTATTTTACTTACAATATTATTTGATTTTTCATTTTAAATTCCATGTTCATTTATGTTTTTTTTCATTTTTTTTTGAAATTTTCAAAACTTAGATTTTTTAAAAAGAAAACTTTTCTTTATTTGGATTAAATGGCTATTCATTATTTTTATATCTTCATATTTTTTTTAAAATATTTATGATTTTACTTATTCATATTTCCTTATTTTATTCAATTGATTTTGTATCCTCTTGAATTTTAGGTTTGATTATTTTTATTTTATTGTATTTTTCATCCTTGAACAAACAAATTAGTAAAACTACTATTGTGAAATATTTTGATATATTTATTTGATCTTTGAAACATCTTTTTCATTCATTAAAAACTTACTTACCTTTGTAGTGTATATTTTTAAAGGATTTTCCTTTAAATGATGATGAACATAACTTTCTCATTAATTTATGCTTATTTTTCAAAATTGATTCTCATTAATTTTGATTCATTTCTATTTGATGAATTATCTTTATTTTGTTCATTAAAACTTTTTCATTTATGAAACAAACATTTATAATTTTGAGATTACATCTTCTCTGCTATGCTCTTGTATTTGATTTTTACTTTTGCTTGAAATATAGATCTTTATCCTTTTATTTTATTATTATCAACTATCTATTTTAAATTTGATCATAAGGAAATTTGATTTTTGAAAATTCTTATACTTTTTTCTATATCTTTATAATTATTATTTTTGATCATTATGAATGAATCTTTAAGTTTAGTCTATAGATTGAAGGTTTTTACATGATGTCTTATTTTTTCTAGCACTTTGAAACTTTGAAACTTTTTGATTTTTACTTGATTGATCTTTTCTTGATGAATCATTTTCATTTGATGACCTAAATATGTCATTTTCTTTATTCATTGTTTTTGTTTACCTTTTGGTTTCATGAGCTTGATTGATACATTGAAGCTTTTATTTTTTGATGTTATGATCTTTCATTATGATTGATTTGTACATTTGAAAAGTTGTTTACATTATTATTTTGTCATCATTTTCTTCTTGATATGTATATCATCATTTATAAAATATTTATCTTTTGAGCTTTACTATAATGATTTATGACTCTTGATGACCTTTCTTGCATATTATTTGATTAGTACAGTAGTTTATCTTTTGTCACAACTTTTAAGCATGTATTAGTTGTGAAATAACATGATGGAAAGATGTAAAATGTCCATTTTACATGGCGAAGCCCTATCAAAATTTTCTCAGATTTCCTTTTCCATTTTGTTTCAGCTGCAATTTTATCTCATTCCATTTGTTAGAATTTGTAGCACTAAACTTGCATTTCTTTTATGGATTAGTACATGTACATCTTTGTATATTCATCCTTTAGTCTAAACTAAAATAAATGTACTTTTCTTTTCATATATAAATGTAATACTTCTGATATGTAAACAACAGTTAGTGTTTATTTCCTTCTTCTTACTTATACCTACACATTTAGATAAACTAGTTAGAAAACATTAGGCTTTTTGGCCTCTCTTATGTTCCATAGTTTTTCTTTTTATCTTTTCTCTCTGAAATGATTGTGAGAATCATATGTACTGATGTAGAATATTGTTGCTTGTCTTCTATGCATTTATCTTTTCTATAATCATACCTCATGATATCAGGAGATTCATTTGCATGAAGATAGATAGTATAAGAACATGATTTAATCTGAGCTCATGACTGATAGTCTCTTCTCTGTTTTTTTTTAGGTACATGCAAATGTTGAATAACAAGGATGAAGATGGAGCAAAATATGGAGCGAAGATGGAGCAGTGAGACAAAAGAAATAAGGCAATGATGGATTCCTTCATATTCTTTTGCTTTTATTTTCATGCACATGCACCTTCTATTTCAATAGTTATGATGTTTACTTGAGTCACATCCCATGGCTTGTGTGGGAAACATTTGAAATTCCTTATGAATAAAACATTGAATTCTAAAACTAAGTTGTGTACTTCCTTTACGCATTTCAGCTTTGTATATGGATTGTATAATGAATTAAACAACTCAATAACATAATTGAATGTATTTAATCATGAAGGAAAGAACTTTAAAATACATGTAACCTTAGTAATGAAATTTGATTGTACAATCTATAACTCTGATTGTTGTTCCAAAACTTAACACTTCATCTATTATGTATTTTTGTCTTCATCAAGATAATCCTTCGGGGCCTTTGTGTTCTTTTTTGTTGAAGACAAACATGAAATTGCAGACTATGTGATTTGTTACATTTTTTTTTAAACTTCATTTAGTTATAAATTTATGGTTTTCATGGTTTTCTTTGAGGCATCAAAATGGACACAAAACGATTAAATTAGACACGAGTGTCACTTTATCCATTTTCAACTAGGTTACCACAACCATGCCATGATGAAGGAGTTTTTTTATAAAAATTTTTTTATGTCAAGTTTGTTCATTTGTGTAATTACTCCACCACTATCGCTTTTCCATTTTCTTAACTAATTTTTTGAACTTCTAACAACCTCATTTCCTCTTACCACTAAAAAACATCATTATGGCATATTTCTCATGAATTATTCCTAAAAATTTTGTTTAGAATTTTATATGCTTTTAGTTATGTTTGTATTTAAGTTACTACAATTATTATCATGATGGATTGAAATGTTCATCTATTGTGTTATTATGATGATCACCTTTGTTATTGTAGGATCTCCCTCATTATTATTTGATCACCAACCACTACTACAAAATTAGTAACCTCTAAGCATGTGAATACAACTATCAAGATCACTAGAAAATATTAGATTCCTTTCGCTCTTCATCTCAAACCTCTAGTTCTATGGTGACTACATTACCATGTGTCTTTATAATGTTTCTCAAGCATTGTGCTATAAATAGGCACAAATTTTTGAGTTATTTTGACAAGCATATCTCACTAGATTTGTTTTTGTTAGTACCAACATCCACTAATTTTTTTACCTTTTGGATTAAATGTAAAATTGTACCATCCCTAGGACATGGAAAATGTATAAATTAGATTACTCATCTATTTCTAGACTCATGTGGTACTCCACATCTAAATATAATTTTTTGAATAATATGATACATGATATTTTTATAAAATAATTTTACATGCTAATTGGTTCCCTTAGGGGATTTAGTGAATTGATATGTTGACATTTGGGGGATCCTCTTTAAATATTTCCACATTATTTAGTTTGGTGGTAAAACAATCAATCACATTTGACTTTTGTGTATCATCCCATTGAGAAGATATCAAATTCAATGGTGATATGTTGTGGTTGACAACGAATGTTCACTTGAAAAAATGATTCAAGTTTTGAAAGCATTATAAGTTGTTGTTTTTATTTTATATTTATCTCTTATTCTATTGTATGTGAAGAGGCATGTTATATAGACTTTGGGATTTGCAACATACCTAAAACTATATCATATGTATGTTGTATTATTTTATTTTTAATTTAGCATCTTTCTTAGTTTCTACTCAAAGAATAAATTTAATAATAACTAAAATTGAAGGTATAAGGTTGTAAGTGTATTTATTTTGTCCTTAATTTTGATTCTATTTAGTTAGTCATTACCAAAAGTAATATTTTTTTGTTATGTTCTAGGGGCATATTGTCAATTCACATTTTTATTTGAATTTTTATATAGTGGATTTATAACTTCTTTCATAGTTTGTAGTGGTGATTATTTTAGACCTATTTTTGTTATAACCATTCATGTATAAATACAACATTCTAGTTGAACTCGCTATAAAGGAAAACAATTTTGTCAACTTTATTTTATAATTGAAAGCTAACACATTATGCCTCATTCTCAATGACATGAGTGTAGACACCTATAATTACGCCCAAGCAATTTTAATACTTAAATTGCACTAATTATCCCCTTTCTTGCAAATCAACGATATATCGTCAAAAGCACTCATTTTCCTTTATATCATCATTAATTAATTACACGAAGCTAATTAATTAAGTTTCCTATCCAACAAATACCCTAATTAACGACCTTCCGTTAATAAATCACCCCTTTTACCTAGACTAATTAATTATTATTAATTAATTAGCTTTCCCTTCCATTTAACCAATAAATCAATATTTAATTGATTTAATCCCTTTATAATAGCCTAAATCACACTAATATTCTTCTAATTGGCTTCTATAAGCTTACACCTACCTATTAATTAATCATCTTTGATTAATTAAAATACCCCCAACTACCATGACTTGCTAAACATGTATTAAACCCTTCTAAACTAAGGTTACCTTTAATAAAGAAACCTTATCCATTCCTAATCATTTTTTACCTTTATCCCACATTCATGAGAATGTGTTTAATCATTTATCGTTTGGGCTATATAAAGAGCCATCCACCTACCTTTTTACTTACATCTAAACTTTCTAAGAGAGCAAATGCAAAGCATATAGCAAAGAGACTAAGAGCTTGCACCTTGCTCTTTTGAGAGTTCATCATCTTGAAGAGTTAAGCCTCTTTATTAAAGTGCTTGGGTCATATGGGAGGTGTCAAAAGGGTCTTGTAGCCCAACTTTGATTAGCTCCTTTCCTAGGTTCTTGGAACATTAAGGAAAACTATTTTGATAGCCATGGAGCTTACTTAGGTCCATTCATTTATTTGTTGTTAGAGAATAGAGGAGTTTAGATATTTAGCATTGTTAGTTTCAAATTTTGTATTTATGAATGCTAGCATCCGACCCTTGTTTAATTCTTATCATGATGGTGTTTATGCTTTGTTTTAGCTAAATTGTAGAAATATTTTAGGTGGTAGTTCTTGCTTCATTTGATTTAGCATTAAACGAAGTATACATGCACGCATTTGGCACACCCAATGGGACTTACTCCATTGTCCTTTGCACTTAATTTCAAGTTTTTGTGGTTAAGTTTTATTCTCAGGTTACTAACCCTCTTTTACACATGTTGATCTAGTTTGTTTTTCTTAACTTGTTTTGTTGAGTTTGCATGTGTTGGGTATTCATTGTAGGTATGAAGGAGGTGTAGTGCTGTAAAATTGAAATTCATGGGAAAGTTTCAAGATTTATCCATGTTTTCATTTTTAGAGCTTACTTTTTTAACATTCTACATGCTAGTTTTGTCAATTTCTTGAAAATTTTAAATTCTTGAGCATGTAGGTTAGTGTTTGATAGTGCTGAGTCTTCTATTTACATATTAATGTGGTGGGTTGTTGCCCAAATTTAATCTTGGTGAGAAAATTTCAAGATTTCATCATGTTTTCATTTTTAGCTTACTTTTTCAACATTTTACATGCTAGTTTTGTCAATTTCTTGAAAATTTTCAATTCTTGAGCATGTAGGTTAGTGTTTGATAGTGTTGAGTTTTCTATTTACATATTAATGTGGTGGGTTGCTGTCAAAATTTAATCTTGGTGAGAAATTTTCAAGAATTCATCGTGTTTTCATTTTTAGAGCTTACTTTTTCATCATTCTACATGTTAGTTTTGTCAATTTCTTGAAAATCTTAAATTCTTGAGCATGTATGTTAATGTTTGATAGCGTTGAGTCTTCTATTCATATATTAACATGATGGGTTTTTGTCAAAATTGAATCTTGGTTGGAAAATTTTTCCCATTTTATAGGTTAAGGGACGTTTTTTGACATTTTTTGAGTGCATGTCAAGTGCATACCCATGAGCATAAGAGCATATGTGTAACCCATCTTCCGAAGGCCATAAATTTTGCTCCCGAACTTGAAATGACTCCATTTTTTTTGCGTTGGAAAGGTATTGAAGTTAAATATGCAATGAAAACATAAATTTGGGATTTATAGTTACGAAATTATAGGTTTTTCTGTTATTTGAAAACTGGTCATTTTCTAACATGTCTAATGTTTTGATGAATGTTGTATTTTCATGCTTACTCGATTTAGACCAAAGCGTGTGTATGCTCTTCTCTTGCACCTTTTGGTGATCTTGAGAATCAAAACAACTTTGATCTCTATCTTGTTAACATTGGGATTAAACTTGGAAACTTGATTATTCATTTTGCTTAAGGGAATGAACCTTTTACAAAGCATTTTTTCAATGGTCCTTTGATTTGAAGTTTTCCATTTCTATATAGTTGGGATAAAGTTTGTGTATGCTCTTCTCTTGCACCTTAGGGTGATCTTGAGAATCAAAAGCAACTTTAGTCTTCATTTTATAACATTTGGTAAATTGGAAACTTCATCTTTCACTTTTTGCTTAAGGGAATGAACCTTTTACAAAGCATTTTTCAATGGTCCTTTGATTTGAAGTTTTCCATTTCTATATAGTTGGGATAAATTTTGTGTATGCTCTTCTCTTGCACCTTCGGGTGATCTTGAGAATCAAAAGTAACTTTAGTCTTCATTTTATAAGATTTGGTAGATTAGAAACTTCATCTTTCACTTTTGGTTTAGGGGAATGAACATTTATCAAGAATTTTGTATGGCTCATCAATTGAAAATATTTTCTTTACTTTTTAGTTGGATTATTTTTTGTGTATGCTCTTCTCTTGCATCCGTGGATGATCTTGAGAATAAAAACAACTCTTAATCTTCTTTTAAATAATGTGATTTTCTTGGAGAACTACTAATGCTTGAGTGCAGGACCTAAAAATGCTTGTCAAAGAAAGGAGGAACCAAAACAAAATCAAAAACTACTAATACAGTTGTTATACAGGTTACTAAAAGGTGTTCAAGCAAACCACACCTAATTAAACAAGATAAAAAGAACAACATATTTAAAACACTGTATTGCAGGTCTCGAAAAAGGGTATGCCCCTCTCTCTTCAACCGAACATAACCCCTTTGGCATAACACCTTAAGCTACAACAATGGGGGTGGTTCCAGGAACATCAAAGTAGTCCACGCAAGAGGGAACCTTGTGGATGAAACGGGAAGTGCTCCGCACTACCTACTTGATTAGTGATTCCTTTGTGAGATAGAGTTACAGGTTGTCCGTTGTGGTGACCCCAGAATAGTACACGTAAACACACTAGTTTCCTACTTTTTCTTGAAGGGGGTAAAGTAAAGCCGAGATACTCCCAAACTAGTCGGTCGACTTTTTGGGTAAATTTTGCTCGCTCATGGTAACTTTGTAACACCTAGGGTGAGAGAACCACCTAGGAGAATATAATTTGGCTAGGAGTCCACTTTGACCATTTGAAAACAAGTGTTGAGTCATGAACCTTCTTTTTGAGAAACATGTGACATATTACTTTCACCTAGTTTTTACTTGCCTTAGGGCGAGGTGAAACTCTGCTTTGAAGTGAGGCTAGCATTTTTTTCATTTTTCTTGATTTATTTCCTTCATATTCTTTTGACACTTTGTTGATCAAAAGAGGTGTGATTACCTTTGTGTTGCCATTCGATTGCTTTCTCACTTTTATGTCCTTTACGCCCATCCATGTTTCTGGGTTTGGTTAGTTAAACATCTAAAGTGAGTGGAGGCATTTTCACGTCATTTGGTAGCCATTGTGATCTTGATACCCATGTCAAGATCGTCATTATAGTTAGGCATGGTTCATCATCATGCGACTTCCATAAAGGAGTTAGCTTGTTTGTCTCGTATCATTACAATTTTGATATTTACGTCTTGTTTCTTGTAAACTCGACATAGATACCTATATTGTACGGTTACACTGCACACATTCTTAACTATTCCTAGCTATACTTTGAGATTTTTTTTGTTCAGTTTTATTATTACCTCGATTTCAAAAGGTGCTAGGCACTACCATTTGTGCATGTTATATCAATAACACCTCGATATCAATACTTCACTTTCTTACAAAGTGGTTTGACATATCTCGGTGATATTGTTGTGTCATTCACAAATCGTAATTAGCACTTTTTGAGATATAGGTCTTAATTAGAATTGAGCTTGCTCGTCGTATATCTTAATTGGGAGATCACATTTAACTTCATGTATTTACTTACGTCTTGTTCATTCCTTTGAACTTGGCATAAGTGGAGACATCTTGTTAATCATCTGGCGTCACAAATTACTTTGAAACGTAGTCTAGGAAGTACTTCATTTGATTAAGTTTTAATACCAAATGCTTGTATCACGGGTGATTTATCACTCTATCATATTGGTATTCTCACATTGGTGACACATTCATACTCTTAGCAATTTCATCTTGTGTTTCACTTAGGGGTAGTCATTGAATTTTGAACAAATCTACAACTTACCTTAGTGAAACTTATCACGAAAACATGGCTCCCAAAACACGTCTAGGGTTGAAGAAACAAACATATGAGGAACAACAAGCACATGCTTGGGAGACCTCTAACAGACAAGGGTCAAACCCCTTCATTGGACATGACTTAGGGCCACTATTTTCTGCAGAAAAGGAAACCGAAGAGATGGTCGATCATAGTGGAAATGAATTAGAATCACCACACGCAGACTTTGATTTTGACCCCACTCTACTAGATGAGTTTCTCCTTAGAAACAAAGATAGATTTTTGGCACGGGTCATGGAATTAGGGGCCAAATTTCCCACCGAGAATGAACCAATATTACCTATAAATGACACTACTAAGGAAGAACACCCCTTATCAATATGGAAGATATTTTAACAGGCGGGCATGCTTCCACTTCTTACGCAGAAAATGATAAAGTGATAGGGCATAGAATACCCCTCATCAAAGTGGCACGAAGAAATAAGATAGAACATGAAACAGGGGAAGAGCCTCCACAATACAAAGAGGAAGAACCTTTAGAAGAAGAAGACACAAACCAAGTCATAATCCAACAACAACTCAGTAACCTAAGCCGACAACTAGCTTTGCTTACTTTCCAGGTACAAAAAGACACAAACAAGAATGTTCAAAAGTCAAAGCCTAAGTTTAGGATCCACGAACTCCATCAAGAAAACCAAGGAGAAGAAGACACGGGGTACCATCGTGTACACATCCCCACTTCTCCCACTAGAGAACAATTGCTTGCACAAGAAGTGCAATCTATGAAAGCAACTCTTGCAAGCATACAAGAAAGCAATATAGGGAGTATTAGGAAATACCAATATGAATAACTATGCCCCTATCCTTTTGACAAGACAATGACCCTTCAACCCTTTCCAAATAAATTTGATATGCCAAAGTTTGAAAAATACAAAGGAAAGGGAGACCCAAGGGATCATGTTAAATATTTCTACATGGCATGTCAAGAGGTGTCTTATAGTGATAATTACCTCATCAGACTTTTTCCTAAGAGTCTCAGAGGTCAAGCATTGGAATGGTTTACGCACTTACCACAAGGATCAATTTTCACTTGGCCAAAATTAGCGGAAATATTCGTGTGTCGTTTCTCATATAACATAGAGTGACATCACCATGGCGACTTGTGTGGCACAAAACAACGCGCAAATGAGACCTTCACCAACTTCCTCCAATGATGGAGAGGGATAGCTAGTCGCTTCCCTTGTGCTTTCCCTGAGAAGCAACTAGTCAGTATTTTCGTCCCTAATCTCAACCCAGATATAGCTTTCCACCTCCAAATGCATTGTGTCCGCACCTTTGAGGAGGTTATCGAGAAATGGATTCAAATAGAAAAGGCTCTCATTGCCAAAGGCACCCTCAAAACCCAATCTAAAGACAACCAAAGTGTCAAACCCACTGAAAAGCCAAAGATCTTTAACAAAAACAAAAACGTGGTGGGAGATGGAATCACTGATTCCAAACGTGTTCAAACGGTCCAAACTAGTCAACCTTTTAAACTAACCAAGGGCCCAATTCAACCACCACCAAAGTGACGAACATTCACCTCCCTCAATGAACCGTTGTCCCTCATACTAAAATAGTTGGATGCGGCCAACATGATGACCTATCCTACAACACAACCGTTTGATGACAATGCTCCTAAACCTTCATGGTATAAGGAGCATGAATATTGTGAAATGCATCGCGTTAAAGGTCATAAAAGTACAAATGTTTGCGACTTCGCCACTATATTCAAGACCTCATTGACAACGGGGAGATAGAGGTGGATAACCCTGGCCACATGCAAACACCTAACGAGAAAATGGGGATTTATAAGGAACCATTCCCCAAGCATGATAAGTTGGAAAAGACAAAGCCGGATCGGGAGAGTCATCCCAAACCTATAAAGCCACGAATTACTTATATACCAAAAGAGATAACAATCATTACGATTCACTTATCGGATGTATTCACTCCCCTGTTGACTGTGTCAATACCATCTGGATCAAGGAAAGGATCAGTGTGCCTGAATAACAAGGCGTACCCACCTTGTGATTCTCGGAACCCTCTCTATTGACCCCGCAAACTGATAAATATAACCTTTTAGAACAACTTGAGAGGACACCTGCTAAGATCTCGATCTTAGATCTTCTCAAGATATCCAATGTGCATAAGGACATTTTGTATCAAACTCTTCAAGGGTCGGGAGTGCCTTTAGAAGTCGATCCTACGTACCTTCAAGCCGCAGTGGCAAATATTGCATCAAGTGAGCATCTTACTTTCAACCATAGGGAGATCCCTGCCACGAATCCTACACATAATCTTCCCTTGTACATCGAGGTAGTTGTCACCCGTAGGAAAATCAAACGGGTGCTTGTGGACAACGGATCGGATTGAACATCTACACGCTTAAGCTGGTCAAACAATTGGGACATACAGAGGAAGATCTTGAGTCCCATATTATTACTATCACCGCATACGACAACGCGGAAAGAGAGTCAGTAGGCACCATTACGCTACCCATGGAGGTGGGCCCCACTTGCCATCAGACAAAGTTTCACGTCCTAGACTTGGAACTTCCATATAATATGCTTCTAGGCCAACCATGGATTCATGCCATGTAGGCCATGCCATCAACATTTCATCAATGCATCAAGCTGAAGCATGAGGGACATATGGTTACAATACCAGGAGATTCAAATCCCTTTGCTCATTATAGAGCTCTTAATAGCTTTGCACGAAAGGGTACATATGCATGTCCCTCCACAGATATAGCTATCCCTCTTCATTCTGAGGCCATGGAATCTCGAGTAGATTCAAATTCTCTTAATTCTTACGCTCATGGGGCATCCACTTCCACATCTCCATTTGATTCATGGGAGATGAAAATTCTAGAATATGGCTATGGGGAGTATAATGTACAACAAGAACTCTTGGTTTCTGACCTCTCCTTGTTGCCCAAGACTAGAGGTTGACCCAATGACCGCTTTAGGAAACCTAGAGAGGAACACACTATTGGGTCATTCGTACCTGGAGGCTTGTTTGCTGAGGAAAAATTACTTGATCCATCTACTACTTGGGTCCCTGAGGACACTCAACCATCTTGTTATCAAACCCCAGAATATGAAAAATCTAGCAGAATGATGTACTCCATGGGCTACAAAGGCCTAGGATGTGGGAGGAATGAACAAGGACAAAGAGAACCAGTCCCTCTTCCGCATTTCCAAACAAAAAGATATGGCATTGAATTCACCCTTACGGAGCACACCCCAACAATCAAGATGCGATTTGTTCTAAGCATGAGGATATCTTTGAGTACCTAGACAGTGATACGGATTACCATTGTAGCCTATATGAGGATCTGGCCTCCACGAACCTTTTCATGAACAATTTTTTCCTGACCATAACCCCCACCAAACCGACCCTTGACCTTGTGTACCCTTCCCTTGTTGAATGGGACCAACAATGCCACATGCCACTAGATTTATTCGAGAACGATGAGGCTATTGCAGAGTTCATGGGCATAAGGGATACAATTCCCTTTGGAGATCATAAGAAGGGTTTCTTTATCGACTTAGACCCCTGCACCTACTTTGGTGAGGAGGCTGAACTTTGTGGTCAGCAAAATTTAAAGAAAAGTGAGGGCAAGATTTCTAAAGAAAAGCGTCGGCAAAAATCAAAGTCCAAGTCACACAGTGAAAACCTCTTTGAGGCACTCGGGCCGACAAACAAATAAGAAAATAAAAGGAAAAACAAAGTGACCATGTCAAGGATGAAAATCTCGTAGAGACATCCTTGGATGAATATCTCAACCTACCTCTCAATCCTACACATATGGAGGATTTATCAAAATTGTTAGTTGAAGAAACCATTGATGTCAATATTGCACCAAGAAGATCCCAAGATAGTAAAATTGGGAGCATCACTCTCGGCCAGAGAACAAAAGATGTTCACTATGCACGTAAATGCTAAGCCTATCAAACATAAGCTCCAAAAGATGCACCCAAGAGTGGCCTTGTTAGTTAAAGAAGAGTTGGAAAGGTTACTTGCAGCAGGATTCATCAGGCCAATTGATTATTCTGAATGGATATCGAACATTGTTCCTGTCCAGAAGAAACCTATCGGTATCCGAATCTGCATAGATTTTAGGGACATCAATAAATCTTTCCCTAAAGATGACTTTCCATTTCCCAACATTGACATGATTGTTGACTCAACCGCAGGGTACGAAATGCTATCACTCATGGATGGATTTTCGGGTTATAATCAAATTAAGATCACTGAGGAAGACCAACACAAAATAACTTTCACAACTCCCTGGGGCATCTTCTATTATCGGTGATGCCATTTGGCCTTAAGAATGTTGGAGAAACTTATCAATGGACATGACAGTAATATTTCATGATATGATTCATGACATCATGGAAGACTACGTAGACGACATCCTGGGAAAGTCCAAAACAAGAGAGGATCATCCTATCATTTTGCGGCATATCTTTGAATGCCTGCATGAATACAAAGTCAGATTGAATCCAAAGAAATGTGTCTTCGGTGTGTTATCCGGGAAACTATTGGGCTTCATTGTGTCGAGATGAGGTATTGAGGTAGATCCCGCTAAAGTGTCTGCCATCACTGAAATGCCTCCACCTGAGAATATCAAGCAACTACGTAGCTTGCAAGGGAAAATTCAAGCCATTCGTTGCTTTATCTCCCAGCTTGTAGATAAATGTCACTCATTCACCCATTTTCTTAAAAAGGACATCACTTTCCTTTGGGGACCCGAGCAACAACAAGCCTTTGCTTTGCTTAAACAATACCTGGCTAATCCACCTGTCCTCATGCCTCCTACTCTAGGAGAACCACTTTTGCTCTATATTTCTGCTACGCAATATGCTATTGGTGCACTGCTTGCCCAATATGACCTTAGCCATAAAGAGAAAGTGGTGTACTATCTGAGTCACACCCTCATCACCTATGAACTTAATTATCCTTAGATTGAAAAGGCTTGCTTGGCCGTCATTTTTACCTTTCAGAAACTTCGCCATTACCTGCTAAATACTAAGACCAAGCTCATATCCAAGGTCGACCCACTCAAGTATTTGTTGTCCAAACCCGCCCTCATAGGTAGAATGGCTAATTGGATCATTCTACTCAGTGAGTTTGATATAGAATTTGTCCATCAAAAATTAGTTAAAGGACAAGTACTTGCCGACCAGCTAGCGAAGCACCTTTGCAAAGCACAAAACCTTTGAGTCTGGATCTGCCAGATGCATCTTTGCTCTACATTGAAGAATATGTCATATGGCAAATACATTTTGATGGATCTTTTACATTTCATGGTTCAGGTGCAGGAGTGGTCCTTATTACTCCTTCTGGTGATCCTATACCGCAGCTTTCCACCCGCCTTCCCTTGCATGAAAAATGTTATGGAATATGAAGCACTCATCATGCAGGATGAAGCTAGCCATCAAGTGGAATATTCAACATGTTAAGGTTGTAGGTGATTCACAGCTAATCATCAAACAGGTTAATGATGAGTATAAAGTTAAGGATGATAAGCTCATACCTTACAAAAAGTTAGTGGAAAATCTAAAGGAGTATTTTGTGCGCATCACCTTTGAGCGAATTCCAAGAGAATGTAAACAATCGGCGGATGCCATAGCAATGGTGGGATCTATGCTCAGTATTCCACCAGGGAACAATAATATGCCATTCTTCATAGAAAATATACGCAAGCAAGCGTATGACATGCCGAATCTTGCCTAGCTTGTGAGGTTGTTGGTCCCCATTCCTCATGGTATGAACCCATCTTCACCTATGTTCAGGATAGTACTTTCCCTCCCAATATCTCCCATTCTGAAAAGCAAAGCCTGATTCGCCAGATAGCCCATTACACCCTTTTAGGAGGTACACTTTATCGTTGTGGCTACGATGGGAATTTGTTACATTGTCTGGATGTGATGGAGTCAATCCAGGCAATTAAAGAAGTACATGAAGGAGTATGCAGAGCACATACAAATGGAATGGTCTTGGCTAAGAAACTATTAAGAGTAGGTTACTATTGGCCCACCATGGAAACTGATTGTTGTAATTATGTTAGAAAATGTGTGCTTTGCCAAAAGTATGGAAATTTCATCCATGCTCCATCGCAACCATTACAACCAATCACTACCCCGTGGCCATTCTTTAAATGGGGACTTGATCTAATAGGGAAGCTTACTCCTACTTCATCTGATTTTCATACACATATCATCACAGCTACATAATACTTTACAAAATGGGTGGAGGCTATCCCTTTAACTTATGTGACAGGAGCATGATTTCAAAATTCATCATGAATCACATTATTTTGCGATATGGTATCCCCGCACCATTGTCACAGATAATGGGAAGTCTTTTTAAAGAACAAAACTATGAAATGCCTTTGCCAACAGTTCTAAATTAGATTAAAATGGTCCATGCCATGTTACCCTTAGGGTAATGGACAAGCTGAGGCAACAAAAAGACTTTGGTAAGGATAATGGAGAAGATGGTTGGAAAACTCGGTCGAAACCGGCACCTACAAATCCACCTAGCCCTTTAGGCCTATCGAACATCAATTCGGACTCCTACGGGTGTGACACCATATTCCCTAGTGTTCGGGACATAATCTATGATCCCTTTAGAGATTGAACTCCCATCCCTGCGAATTTATCTTTGGGACTATTTGGATAAGGATGAATATTATCGAGTGGCAAGATTGGCTGCGTTAGAGCTCCTAGATGAGAGGTGCATTCGCGCTCTTAATCACCTGAAGGTATATCAACACAGAATCTCCCGCACCTACAACAAGAGAATCATCCCTTGCCAGTTTGAGGTGGGTGATTTAGTTATGAAGGAGAACTAGTTCAACACCAGACCAGAGTGAGAAACGAAAGGGAAGTTTGAACCACACTGGTTAGGACCCTATGTCATAGTTCCCAAGTATGGCACAGGGTCATACAAGTTGGCTCACCCCAATGGTGATGAGCTCCAGGAGCCCATGAATGCCATGCATCTTAAGAGGTTTTATGCCTAAACATGGCACAAGAAAGTCATAAAAATCACAAAAAAAATTAAAAAATACAAAAACATCAAAAAAATAAAATAAAAATAATAATTAGAAAAAGAAAAAGAGAAAACAGGTCGTCCACTAGTGAAAACCATGCAATTGTGGCACTTTGGACAAGTCCTTGGGTGAAAACTGCTTCAAAGACCTCGGAGGATTTGTTGTTCACAAGCATCCTCGGTAGTTGTCTTTGACTGGATCTCTGTTCCCGCTTTTGAGTTTCCTTGTGCACACCATTCTGTCTAGCCTTGATCCAGCTTTTCCTTCTTCTATTCATCTGTGAGGGATGTGGTCTTTCGTTATTTCCCATCTTACGCTAGGGGAAACTCAACGAGTTCACCTTCTTGTTCATTAGTGCGTGGCTTCTGCCCTTGTATATTCCCCACCTAATGCTGGGGGCATCCATGCTTTCTTGGTTACCTGCACATAGCTTTGGAAAACTGTTAAAACCACAAAAACAATATAAAATTGTTTCGAGAAAAACACAAAAATAATATAAAATTGTTTCGAGAAAAACACAAAAACAATAGAACATTGTTTCGAGAAAACACAAAAACAATAGAACATTGTTTCGAGAAAACACAAAAACAATAGAAAATTGTTTCACAAAACACCAAAACAATATAAAATTGTTTCACAAAAACCTAAACAATAGAAAATCAGTTTATGAAAACATATCTTACAAAAACATTTACTTGCATTGTCTTGTTTTCTTGCTTTGCTTGTTGCTTGTATAGTGTTTTGCGTGCTCGCTTTTGAGTTGTTTGTTTCTTGGGTGTACTTTGTCATAGTTTATCTTTTCTTCCTTAGAATAGATTCATTCTTGCTTGTGCATATTGTAGTGGATTTCGACATGCTAGTGTGTTAATTCTTTCTTTCTTTCTTAATGCATTTGGTTGTGTTTTGTTACTTGTTAATAAGGCATGGTGATTCATGGTGTATTGCATTGATTCCTAGTGTTCTTTGTAGCATTTGGTTGTGTTTCTTGCATGTGCTATGTTTTTTTATCATTCACATCACATTACCCTTTTGAGAGTTCATCATCTTGAAGAGTTAAGCCTCTTTCTTAAAGTGCTTGAGTCATATGGGAGGTGTCAAAAGGGTCTTGTAGCTCCAACTTTGATTAGCCCCATTCCTAGGTTCTTGGAACGTTAAGGACAACTATTTTGATAGCCATGGAACTTACTTAGGTCCATTCATTTATTTGTTGTTAGAGAATAGAGGAGTTTAGATATTTAGCATTGTTAGTTTCAAAGTTTGTATTTATGAATGCTAGCATCTAACCCTTGTTTAATTCTTATCATGATGGTGTTTATGCTTTGTTTTAGCTAAATTGTAGAACTATTTTAGGTGGTAGTTCTTGCTTCATTTGATCTAACATTAAGAAAAGTATACATGCACACATTTGGCACGCCTGCAAGTTGCTTGGGTGTACTTTGTCATAGTTTATCTTTTCTTCCTTAGAATAGATTCATTCTTGCTTGTGCATATTGTAATGTATTTTGACATGCTAGTGTGTTAATTCTTTCTTTCTTTCTTAATGCATTTGGTTGTGTTTTGTTACTTGTTAATAAGGCATGGTGATTCATGGTGTATTGCATTGATTCCTGGTGTTCTTTGTAGCATTTGGTTGTGTTTCTTACATGTGCTCTGTTTTGTTATCATTCACATCACATTACCATTACTATCATCACATCTAACATCATCTATACATCATATATAAACAAAAATGCTAAGTTTTACATCATGCATGTATACTAAGCTAATCATCACATATCATATCATCAATGGGGGCAAGAGGGGCACATATAATCAAAAATCTATCCCCCCACACCAATATCATCATATCATCCCGTCCATAGACATCAAAATAACACTTGAAAACAACATTTGATATTGTCTATAGATCTATCATCTACAATCTACAGCACGCCTCAAACAATCACATGCGATCACCATCTCTCCTGAGTGTCAGAGCCTCACGGTAAGTTTTCTAAACTAAGTGGTTAAAATGAACTGATTGTGATGTTTTTACCCCCCGGGGTATATTAGCCTGTTTTTCACTGATCGGACGGCCAGGACACCCGTTTCGCTCACCGTTTTCTCCTCTGTTCGCTGTGGAATAATTATTTTTAATTAAATAATTATTTTTATCTTATTTTTCACTGTATTGGGGCATTTTTTATCCAATACCCCTTTCTTCTCTCCTAGAAAATTTTATTGCTCACATTTTTTATTCTTCTTCACACTTTCGTAAATAATTATTTTTCAAATAATTATTTTTTTCTTCATTTTTCCACTAAACAGAACATTATTTGTTGTTTGTTTCTCTTTTATTCCACCTAGGGAACTTTTTGTTGCCCCTAGGTCCTTCTTTTTTGTTCTTCTCATTTCTTCTATTGTTTATCATGGTTCGAAAGCCAAAACAATACACACATTTACTATATCAAAAAAATCCAAAAACAAGGAAAAAAATTTCACATAAAATCCTAAAAAGTACAAATACCCTACAAAATGGTAACTTGCTTCTTACGGCTGAAACTTGTGCCTTGCATGTATGGTATTTTCTCCATATCCTATTGTTTTGTCTCACATTTTCCTTGATTAATACAACTCACGGATCACCTGGATTCACAACCATTCACAAAAGCTAGTTGCTTGCTTCATCTGTACTCTAGGGCACTTTTGGTTGCCTGGTGCTGTTTCGTTGTGCACAAATGCTTTTCATGGAATCCATGTCCATTTTCATTTCCCCTTACATGTATCCTTGCTTGGGACATCATTTTTAACCCTTTTCATCAATCACGAACTTGTGGATCTCTTCAACACTGATAACAAAATATTTGTACAACTGTCTTGACCGTTGTTGGGTTGGATATGTGCGTTCATACTTGTTTTCCCTGTTATATGAGCTTGTTTCCGTCTCGTATTGCAAATTACATTATTGTATGTTGCATGGAGTTGGTACTTTCAGTAATGGATAATTTTTGTAGTATGGATTTTCATGTCATTCTACCTTTGTCGTATGCTTATATTTTTCATAATGACCGATGATGTAGTTCCTATGGCAATATGATGACATCAAATTTGTTCCAAACAAATAAGTGGCTAGAGGTTAAGCTCTTCTCTCCCCTCATCCATATTTCTTCTACACCACTTCCATTTCACCCCTAATTCTCCCTCTCATTGAGGCATCCTGCCTCGTCCCCCTTCTTCTTCCTATATCTCACCTTTTTCGATCGTCGATCAGCCTTCCCATCACCCTATCGACACTCGAGGGGCATCTCTCCCTCCTACTAATTTTTATTCTATCTCTTCAAAATCTCTTATGTCTACTCTCTTTAAGTGGCATCACTTACGCCACCCCAAAGAGGGGCAAATGTAGACACCTATAATTACACCCAAGCAATTTAAATACTTAAATTGCGCTAATTATCCTCTTTCTTGAAAATCAACGACATATCGTCAAAAGCACTCATTTTTCTTCATATCATCATTAATTCATTACACTAAGATAATTAATTAACTTTCCTATCCAACAAATACCCTAATTAACGACCTTCCGTTAATAAATCACCCCTTCTACCTAGACTAATTAATTATTATTAATTAATTAGCTTTCCCTTCCATTTAACCAATAAATCAATATTTAATTGATTTAATCCCCTTATAATAGCCTAAATCACACTAATATTCTTCTAATTGGCTTCTATAAGCTTACACCTACCTATTCATTAATCACCTTTGATTAATTAAAATACCCCAAACTCCCATGACTTTCTAAACATGTATTAAACCCTTCTAAAGTAAGGTTACCTTTAATAAAGCAACCTTATCCATTCCTAATCATGTTTTACCTTTATCCCACATTCATGATAATGTGTTGAATCATTTATCCTTTGGGCTATATAAAGAGCCATCCACCTACCTTTTACTTAGACCTAAACTTTCTAAGAGAGCAAATGCAAAGCATATATCGAAGAGACTAAGAGCTTGCACCTTGCCCTTTTGAGAGTTCATCATCTTGAAAAGTTAAGCCTCTTTATTAAAATGCTTGGGTCATATGGGAGGTGTCAAAAGGGTCTTGTAGCCCAACTTTGATTAGCCCCCTTTCCTAGGTTCTTAGAACATTAAGGACAACTATTTTGATAGCCATGGAGCTTACTTAGGTCCATTCATTTATTTGTTGTTAGAGAATAGAGGAGTTTAGATATTTAGCATTGTTAGTTTCAAAGTTTGTATTTATGAATGCTAGCATCTAACCCTTGTTTAATTCTTATCATGATGGTGTTTATGCTTTGTTTTAGCTAAATTGTAGAACTATTTTAGGTAGTAGTTCTTGCTTCATTTGATTTAGCATTAAGCAAAGTATACATGCACATAGTGAGAGATGATGAGTCTTTTATCTAAAGTATATCCACCCTATTATGTGTCCATGTTTTAGTGGAGATTTTATTAATATGTAAAATGATGTTGAGTATTTCAAGGAAATGATTTATCTCTTTTTCCCTAATCACAAGAAACATAAACAATTGAGAGTATTCAACAAAACCTTCGTAGATACTAATAAATACATGAATAAGGTAGCACTTTAGAAGGATATTATGAGATTCTCTAACATTTCATTTGGGATATGCTTCTATTAAAATAAATTATTATCATTTATGTTAGATATTTTGAGGTTGGAGGAAAATTAGTGACAAAGAAGAAACCTCAAAAAGTAGTTAAATGGAGATTGTAGTTGACTCTATCGATTTATGGAGAAGAATAAACTAGTCTAAAAACGTAATTCCACCAAAGTGAAAATTAATTCTTTATGCATTTAATTTGAAATAATCTAATTTAATTCACTTATAAACTTATTAATTGTTATAATTTACTTGTAGTAATAAATACATTTATTAATTGTTAGTCATTTTAGTCCAGTTATTCATGTATCTTAGATTAGCTAACATTATATAGCCATAAGTGTAATGACATATAAATCTCAAGTATTTATTTGCAAAACATAAATTAATATTACATACTATAATTTCATTGATTTATGTACATTATGGGAAAGCAATCACGAATGAAAACTAAAAATCAAGGTAATCGAGGCCTAAGTTGAGTTACATTAGACAAGTATACATTAAAACTTGTTATATAATTATTTGTGAAAATATGTGTTAAAAAGAACAAGGGATTCTTCTTGTCCTCCTCGACCAAGGCTATTTCTAGAGAGTGTAATATGTTTTCTTTCATCATATTTGTTATATTGAGTTTTTTTATTAAATCCAGATAGTTTTTTGAAAGGGACTATACCCTTGAAAGGGAAGATACAATTATAAAAAATCAAAAGAGATCAAAATCCATTTTTTAAAATAAATCCCAAAAGCAAAAAAAATCCAAGAATAGTACCATAGCCTATAACAAACAACAAAACAACAACTACAACACAACAACAAAGAAGGAATCATTTATGTGGAGAATTGGTATTCTTTCCAGTGGGTTTCTTCTTTTCGTACACCATTTTCCAACCTTATGAAACCTCCTCAAAAGGAAGAAATACCTATATAGAATTAATTGGTAGATATGTATTTAGTTTCGTAAAGGAGGTAGGAGGGGTATTTTCCTTTTCCGCCATGCTATAAGTTGGAACAATAGATTTGCTTGATTTAGTTAAGTCTCTTGTTTTTTTCTTACTACTAACCACTGGATTTTTAGAGACATGAATTTCCAAAACCGTTTTACATCCAATGTCAAAATCAACGCTTGAGTCTAAATCCTCCTTGGCACCAATAACCATATGTTCATGCAGGTATATTTCCACAAAATGTTTCTTTTAGTGTGTTTTTCTATCCCACAATTAGCAACATTGTGACCTCAGTAGAAGCAATTTCTACATGTGAAAGGTATACCTTCATAATATAACGGCTATGACCAAGTTTTGTTCTAAAATTTAAGATCTATGCTTACAAGGAGGTTTTTAGAGGTATCCAATTCAACTAAGATCCTAGCATAGGTAGTATGGGTATAGTTGATTGTTTAAGAATCAATGTAAATAATATGTCCTAAGACATTTCCAATGGAGATCATACATTCACTAGTTAAAAATTACAAGGATAGATGGGGCAATATAATCCAAATAGGTTTACAAGAAAAGGATTTGGTGAGTGGATTAAAAGAGGGAAACCATGGTTTTATAATGAGGTAGTGTGATTGAAAAACCATAGTTTAGACGCTATGATTTCCTTATCATCTATTGAAGAGAAAACCACAATAAAAATATCTTTTTCACAGGGGTAAAGGTCTAACCTTCCTTCAAGGAGCGGGCTCCATTGATTTGAGATCCAAACATGCGATGATCGTACAGAGATCATAAACCTCCAAATTTGTAGATCAAAGCATATTTCTGGTAAAAATATTTGGATTCAATGACCTCCTCACCAAATGTAACATTAGTGGGGGTTTTAGCAGGGGACATGATAGGTTTCTTTAAATGTAGTTCTTCTTTGAAAGAGCCACCATCATCACCCAAGGACTGCATCTAGGAAAAATTCCCATTCCACCTCTAACATAACTGTGACTAGGAATGGAAGGGTCACCATTTTCAACAACAACACTTTTATATCTGCTCAATCTACCGCCTACAAAGTGTATAGGGATTTTATCGCTACCAATGTGTGAGGGGAACTAAGGCTTTGTTGTAGATCCACTAGCTTTGTTAAATGAAGTATCTCTAGGGGAGATCAAAAAGGTGATTTTGGTTGACTGATGGATCCCACTAGGTCCTAGTCTTCCAATGGCCACCACTTATTATGCAAATGCATGAAGATTTTACGATGTGTGGTGAAGATGAGGTACTACCCACCCTAGAAAATCCTCTCGATCTTCTCTATACCAATGTCATCTCTACCTCCACAAGTAGGAGGAGTATGGCATTTTTTGTTAGGGGTTTATTTAGGGTTCATGAAAGACATTTTGTTTCTAGTAAATTTTTTTATTTCTTTTTTAACTATATATTTGTTATATTGACTTATGTATGAGTGAAATGGACTTATAATTGATTATGAAAAAATGTAAAATAAATACCTAATCCAATACACGTTAAAAAAATGAATACAGAAATACAAAAAAGTACCCAAGCAACTAAGCAATGAATATGCGAAACCCTAATGTGTAGAGAGGGTTAGAAGAGTCTTAGCTGGTTTGCACAAGTTGTTGGACTATGTTGCAATTGAAACCAACTAAATAGTGATGGAGGAATGTAACACAAAATCATAGAAAAATCTAGATCCGGTAGATTTTACTAGGTGGGGATCCTAGAGAAGGATAGGTATTCCCGTTGGAACCATAGTCTATTTTCTAGGTTCCATCGTCGGTTTAGATGCTAAAAACACCTCCTTTGAGGTGTCACAAGAGGTTCACACTTTTTTCCTTTTTCACGTGTATTTCGTTGTGACATCACCAAGGTCGTCCTAAATTTGAAATGAATTGAATTTGGTATTTTTAATAAAATTTTAAACATTCTTTTCAAACAAAAAAATAAATTGGTTTCATTACCCATTGTTGCTATAAAATTTGATTTATTATTTTAATAAGTATTATATATATATATATATATATATATATATATATATATATATATCCAAGAGTATGTATATTTTATTCTTATAAATTTAAATATATTAATATTATGATAAATCTTTATATATATATATATATATGTAATCTTTAGTATATATTAATAATATAATCAATGTATTTTAGTAATGGATAAATCTGCATATTAGTTAGATTGCCTCCTTTTTTAAAACAAATAATTAAGCAAAAAAATGCAAATTGAAGTTAAAAGAAATCTCTCTCTCTCTCTCTCTTTTTTAATAAATATAATTTTATATGAATATAAAATTTATATGCACTTAAGTAGTAATGGTAATGTAAACTTGCCTAAATGAATTTTAAACAAATTATCTTTTTACATTCATTCGTAGAGTAATGGTATATGAATTTTAATAGTTTCCACTTCAATTTAAATATGTAGGTATTTGAAGAGAAACTTCCTTTACAACCAAGTGGCATTTGGATATAAAATTGGTCCAATATTTCTTCTTACATAATCATTTAAATATGAGAAAAATAAGGCACAAATAAATGAAATTTTTCCTTCTTTTCATTTAAACAACTTTCCAAAGGCGTAAGAGGATTAACATTCACTTTCACCCAATAACATTAATCATTTCAAGACGATTTACCATACAACTTCCCAAGAAAATTTAGATTTGATAAATCTTATTCTTTTTATTACAAAACCATTACAAGGTTCACATTTCATATGAAGTAATGCAAGTCATAATAATCCATTTACAATAACTATCCACCAAAACATAAGGTTACATCCAATGTACAATAGGTACAATTTACAAGTTGTAGAATCATAGTAGCACAAGCTACAACTCCACATGTATTTATCCAACAAGAGCATTTCATCCAATGAGTTCCACCATATTAACCAAGATCAAGCATAGAACAAAATGGGGGAGTAGGCAACACTCTACACCCAACTAAATATCAAATGAGGGAGAGAATATTTCTTCCTCATTGGCCCTTGAGCCCCAACAAGGAAGCAATGAGGGTTATTTAGACAACCATTGACAACTCAAAATGGTTTCCACATACACATTCAATCAAGACATTCAATGCAATAACACAATACCAATTTTACAACAAAACCAAAAATATCCAAATACAAAGGCTTCATACTAAAGACAAGGAGGAGAAAGGAACATGGGGTTATTCCGATGCATCCCAAGGGCTTGGGTGTACAACCGTGAGCCTCCAAAACTCCATCACAATACACACAACAATCTTATTCCTCCCTCCAAGAATATACACCACTCTTATGCCTCCCTCAAGAAATCAACCCACTCTTATGCCTCCATCACTCTTATGCCTCCCTCAAGAAAATAACAAGATAAACACAAATCATATTTATCAACAAGGTGGACATCCTAACCCAACTCCCTCCTAAAATACCCAATAAAATTTCTCTTATGCTTCCCACAAGTTTTACCTCCATTTCCATTTCTCCCACCTACTACAGATCAAATCTATTTCCCACAATCATAAGCAATACAACAAGCATCATCAACACATATGAGTACAAAAAAATAGAAAGGGAAATAAAGGGTGAAGATCTACCTTACAAATAAAGAGGATCAAATATAAAGAAGTTCCAATTTTTCCAAAATCCAAGGCAAGCACCATCCATTCCAAGCTCAAATCACCATTCTCAAGCAAGCTCTGCAAAATTTCAAGCATCCACCTCAAATGCACAAGTAACCCCCAAATCCTCACACAAAAAGAAATAAATAGAAATAGATGGAGAGATGGGTGATGTGGCTCTATGTCAAATGGCATATCATCCTTCCTCCATCCCACATCACCAAGCTCAAACCAAAACCCCAAAGCATAAAAAATTGGTTGTTGTTGAAATGACCACCATATTACACACCAAACCTAAACCCACACCCCTAAAGGATACACATAAATACCATTGTAAGAAAAGTGTAATTAATTTCTCTTTTCCTCAACTAAAACTCAAAATAGGATGTAAAATAAGTCCCTCACATCATAATCCTAGTGGTGGGTCACTTTAAGAGGTGTGGTAAAAGCTTAACTTGTCCCACAAGTCTCCAAAATTGCCTAGAAGGTCAACATCTGAATTTTACTTGAAATACATGAGTACACACTACTCCAAAAAAAAAAAAAAATCATTTCAATCCAACACACATTAAGGCTACCAAATCACATTTATTCTTCCCCTTTTTCACATCCTAATAAGCACAAGTTAAACACTTTTAAATTAATTTAAGAGGGGTGCTAAACAAAATAATAAAAGTGACTCCACATACTAAAAAAACAATAACTCACAATTAAATAAAATCAACAAGACAAAGTCACAACTTACCCAAGGTCACTATTGAGGCCAGCCCCCCACTTGGGGCCTCCAAACAAACAAAAACAATAAACAACATACGAATACATGAGTTGCCATGGTGACATGTTGCCAATACCCCACATTCCTTCGTTGTTGGTCTCCTATCCCCCGTAGTTTGTTGTGCTATAATTTCCTGCAAAATCAAACAATACCTTTCTGGCCTCATGGCCATATTAATGATGTTGAAATAATAAAACACATGCATGTATACATAACAATTTACATCATCGAATATCATAATTAAACCAATGTTAGAATCATGTAATTAACAAATTGTTCAATTTTCTAACATTTTGATTCTACCAATCCATCAATTTTTACTAATATCACAACATCAAAAATCATCTAGAAATATTCATAAATCACGTCTAATATGTCAATATAGTAGTAATTATTAGAACATCAAATATTGATATATGAATCAAGAAAATAAAATTCATTGCAATACTAACATCATGTCACAAGTCTAATACAACTATATTTTCACAAATAAGTAAAACATGTGTATCAATTTTCATCTAGCAATGTCTAATATCTAATATGATATCATGGTCTAGGGATCCTATACAGTGAGCGAGCAGAGACATAACAATAGTAACAATATCATAATAATTCTCAGTAATAAGGAAACCATTCTACATCATCATTGTATCCTTAAATTCCCATCAAGGTCCACAATGAAAACATTCAGTCAAGATAATAATCTAAACAAAATAGTAATCATGATATCCCACACATCTTATTAGTTTGCTAACTATAATACAACAATAAGGTTTAAGATTAAAATCATTTCAAAACTGATAAGGTTCAATTTTTGTTTAATAGGAGTTGGCATTACACTTTCTCCAAACCTATAAAACAAAAATGAAGTGGGATTAGGGAAAAATGAGGATAAGAAGTCAACATAAGCACTTTTAGGGCATTTTAGAAACCTAAGATCTAAGGGTCAATATCAATCTAATCTAATGGTGGAGGATGTATCCTACAAATTTTAAGTTGTGGCATTTGATGGGAATGAAATTTAAATAAAATGCATGGGTTAATTGGTGAATGGGGCCACTTAGTGGATTGGAAAAGTGGTGACCCTCTTTGTGGTAGGAATTAATTTAACATGGTGCTTTGTATTTAAATAATGAACTAAAAAAAGGGGTTTTAGATGATTAGTAGTAAGGGTATAATTAAATAAAATAATTGGACCATGGTTATTAATCGGGTGGTAAAATACTCTAATAAAGCAATGAGATTTATGGAAGGATATTAAACTACATTTCAGAAAATAAATTAATAATATTTAATTATTAATTTGAATGTGACTACATTATGAAGTTTTGGAATTCATTTGCGAGAATATGATTGACCGCTACTTTTTTTTAGCCTATATATATATGCCGTAATTTTTCCCTAATAAATTGTTAGACTTTGGTGTGGTTTGGAGATCAAATTTTTAGGTGTTACACTTGGTATCGAGCCATGGGTTCCACGCATGGACCATGGGAAAATGTTTAGTTCCCACTCCTATTCAACACTATTTCATTATGATGTTATTACTATTAGATTGATACTTAGACATTTTGATTATGATACATTGATCGGTAGATGGTAGACTATGTAAATATTTAGATTACCAATGTTCGATTCACATTTTGATTATGTTACACTAGATGACTTTGGTAGATAGTTCAATGTATGTTGATTTGTACTATTTGGATTTTATATCTTGACATGTTATACTCCTAATGTACTTGAGTATAATTATAATCTCATGGATGTTAGAATCAAAGTATTTTATATGTTGATAGATGATAGAATTATTTTAGTTTGGATGACACTTAATTATTTCTATGTATATATTATTTATCGATGTTGTTAATGTGGCCATGAGGCCGAGAGTTATTGTGTTTGTGTCAAAATATATTTTATCACATACATCAAAAGGGATAGGGACAAACCACAAAAGGATGTCAGGTGTTATGCAACATAGAAAAAATTTCACAACTTGTGTAATGTTATGTTGTGTTGTGTTGTTGTTGCATGCCTAGTTAGGAGCTTTCCCATGGGGGTGACCTCAAATGTGTGGCTATGGGGTTAATGTTATTTTTTTTTAAAAATGTTTGTGTTTTTATTTTGTGGTATGTTTATAATTATTGGAAATTGTAGTCACTTTATTAGAAATTATTAATGTGTCTTAATTAGCTAATCTAAATTAATTTATTAATTAAAATAAGGATGTGAAAATTGGATATTTATGAGTGTAGATGGTCCTTGAAATATTTTGTATGTAGGTTAGATTTGTGTTGGTTTTTGTGTTATGTAATCTTCCCCAACTTTAAAATTCATATTTTGACTTGGGAAGCCTTTCTAGAGGCTTGTGGGACAAGCTAAGCTTGTTCCATGCCTCTTAAAGTTACCCAACAACCCTACCTAGGTACGAGGAGTTAATTTAAGACTTATTAATACATTTTGTATTTTAAAGGGCTTAAAATAATTGCACTTTCCTACTTACGACAATAAATTTTTCCTTGGAAGTTTTGGTGTGCAAGTTTGAGTTTCATGTGGGCTTGTCATAAGTCCTACATGTTCATTTATTATCTTGGACATGGTGTTTGACTTGTGTGTTAGAATGGAGGGATGATGAAGTGGCATTATATATGCATACACCTCGTCATCCTCACATCCTATTTCTATTTATGGATGAAAATTGATAAATTTGGAGTTACTTGTTCATTTTATTCCTCTTGCACTTCCAGATTTGGGAGATTGTTGGAGTGTGCTTGGCTTGAAGGTGTAAAAATCTTGTGGAGAGAAAAATATTGGAAGCTTGATGGAGAGGTAAGCTCTCCACATTTTTTATTTTCTTTTTATTGTGTTTGTAGATGTAGAAATTTTGTGCTTAATAAGTATTGCATGAGTGTTGTGAATGTTTTGATTTCATGTGGTTGGGTAGTTTCCTTAAGTTGGGTGTGTGCAGATGGATTCATGGTACCATTGGGGAGGGAAAAGGGAGATGTGAGACATGAAATTTGGAGGGAGTGTGATTGAAATTTTCACCTATGGGGAGTGAAAAGGAAAACATGGACACATTTTTGCATGATTGTAAGGGAAAGATAAAGATGTTTTTTTGTAATAATGTGCACATCGAGGCGTTTGGTGAAACTCCTACTTCACTTGGGAGACAAAATGTGCTGGTGCCCATATTTCATTGCTCCTTATTAGCTTTTTGTAGTACAACCTTTGTGATTTTTGGGAAGTTTTTGTGTATTTGAGTGGATTGTTGTATATTTCTTTGTTGTGTTATTTTGTGGATTGTATTTTGTTGAGGAAGCCATTCTTGTCAAAATTTATTGAATGTTGCTCATGATCCCTTATTGTTCTTTGGTTGGGGCTCAGTGGCCAATAAATGAATGGCTTCTCCCCTTATTGGATTAAAATTTGGGCAGAGAGCTTCATTTATTCTTCCTTCCCTTGTATTATGATACTATTTGCTGAATATTGAAGAGTACAATATTGAAGCTACATTTGGGAGAAGACATGCAAACGAAGAGGTCTATTTTGGCCGGGATGGAAATATTTATGTTGTAATTTATTCATTTAATTATTCCCAATTTTAGTGGAAGATTGTAAATTGGTATGCTTGAAAGAAATTTTTATTGTTAATTTTAAATCCTTAGAACTTCTAAACTCTTCTAATAGTGTTTGAGTGAGAAATTCGCATTTTCAAATGTGTTAGTTTTGTGAAAGAAAATTACCATATTTTACATTGTTTAGGTGAAATAGAAAACTTTATATGGTTTGAAATGGAAATGCATCTCCTTTAATTTAATTTGTTTCATTATTTCTAAAATGTGGTATGTTTCATTTTAGAATAAATGAGAACCTTGTGAAAATTCACTTGTTATGTGAAATGCTTTCCATTTAATTGTTGAAAGAAAAAAAGGAATAGGTACTCTTGTTTTATTGAATTAAAGAATTATTGAATAATTTAAACTATAGTTAAATTTATAGTTATGTTGAAGTAAAAGTTTCCCCTTACAACTCAAACAAGGCCGAGTAATAAGTTTTAATTGTTTATCATTTTATTTAATTTGATATAGGTAGAAACCCATGGTTATTTACCTTGTATATCACAATATTATTCAACTCCTTTTAGTCTCATGAACCAACAACAAATAAGTATCTATACACCTATATCTAAATATAATTAGAATTTATTTAAATTAACTAAATTTACCTCACAAGTGTATCTATATCAAACTTATTTTTTTAAGTTTTTATTTAAAAAAGTGGAACTAATTGAGTACGACCATTGATATTATTAATTAAATTAGTATTAATACATGTTAAATATGCTATTAATATTAAAATATTAATAATATTATTATTATATTCAATATATTTATGTATATTGATAAAATTAATTATAAAATTAAACTTATTATATATATATATATATATATATATATATATATATATATATAAATATATATTAAAAAAAATATTTGAGTGTTGAGAACCCAGTGCGACTCATGCGAGCTATGTTTGTTTTAAATATAGCGGGAATGGAGGGGGATGGGGTTTGATGACCCCATCCCCACCGTATATTGTTTGTATATGATGGGGGTGGGTTCGACGACAGCCCCCACCCCCCACCCCCTTATTAAATATTGAATTCCAGGTGGGTGTGGGACCGAGCCCCACAAAACTTAACCCTGTCACTTTTTATTTTGGGTCGGCCGAATAGATTAATTCATAGCCTATGTAGTTTGTGTGCATGACCCTAATTTTGGTCATATATATATATACACACACACACACACACACACACACACACACATATGAGTATATATGTATATATACACACTTACAAATTTGTGCTAAATTTATTTAAATCATTTTGTAAATTACCCATTTAAAATAGATCTAAAATAGGGAAAATGCCCATTTATCCAAATAGGAAAAGGTAATAAAATTTCTCAACAACGAATGAATTTATAAACAAATCCTAGGAGAGGGTAGAATAGAAATAGTAAAAAAACAAAAACTAAATGAAATGGGAGCATCCATCCTAAGCTCCATTATTCTTCCATGGCTTCCTTATCCTTCTCCTCCCATAAACTTGCAAAACAAAAATGAATAAATAAGTCAAAAGAAGGAATAAACTCTTTCCATATAGATGATTAGGGTTGGGTTGGATGCCTAATATCTTAAGGCCTAATATCAATCCATCCAATGGCTAGACATCATCCCTACAAAAGAATATTGTAAATGTAATGCATGGGTCAAATTTGAATGGGGCCACTTAAGTGGTGTAGAAGTTAAATCTATTCTATAACCTATTTGATTAGTTGATGACCCTTTTAGAAAAGCCTATGACCCTTTCAATTGATTTAATCAAATTTACTCCTTAGTAATTAGGAAATTTTTATAATAAAAATTATTTTTACTTGTGTTTAATCAAGGGGAGGGCGAGTTTAGACTTAGCTCTAAATGATAAAATTATTAAAGGAAATTTGAAATTTTATTTTAAATTAAATAATGGTTATAGAAGTGGCGATTTAAGCCCAAACTAGAAATTAAATAATATATTTTAATTGTTAATTAAAAATGATCATTTGTAATTAAGAAATAAGCTAAACATTGCAACCGACTTTGTTTCCGAAAAAACATTATTAAGTAACTTTTCTAATTTAACTTTCCAGTTGTCTTAGGTTTTGTGTGAGAAATTTGTGGGTGTTACACTTGGTATCAGAGCCATGGGTTCAACACTTGGACCACAGGAACACTTGTAACATGAAACATAAATGAGTAAATCTAGCACAAATCTAAACCTACAATACACAACATTGCATGATATTTTTAAAAAAATGTAGAAAACTTAGAAAACTGAAACAAAACTTAGATGGTTATAAAATAACTCGCCTTGGTCTCAGGTAGGATGTGCATACAAAAAGAGGGGTTCCTACACGTGGACCTAGACCTACCACCCCATATTAGGTTATAGCCACTATTTTACCTCAAATACTGCAGAGACTCTACAAGATGTTAATGTTGTTATACGTAGAGAATCTTTAGGAGGCCGACCTATCGAAAAGACATAGAGCCATTAGTAGAGGCTTGTGCACCTTCACATCACGATGTGGAGGATAAGGAATAGAAATACCACATGGAGTCAATTATACTTTGGTCAAATCCTAGGGATCTCAAAGATATAGCTACGAGACACAGAGACAAGTCTAGAAGCCCTAGGTTGAGAGATGATCATGTAGTGTGACCTAAGGGCCAATAGTTAATGTAAATATATCACATTAGAAAGATATTGAAGTTACACATGCCTCATTTTACTAGAGACATGAGGGGATTTCGTGTAGAGGTGTGGTGTTGGTTAGCCCTTTGGAGGATTTTTTAAGCTATGCCCTTTTTCTAGCAATATGAAAGCTCGTGTTATCATCTATCTTCTAAAATATGGAGCTGGAGTTTGGTGGAAGACTGAGGAGTAGAAGATCCATGTGGATTTAGAGATAGTTACTTGGGAGCCCTTCGAGGAGTGTTTCAGGAGTAGATACATATCATGGATATTGATACATAGTGGAATGATGAGTTTCATGATCTATGATAGGCCTCGATGAAGGTAGCAGAGTATGAGGGTCAATTTTTAGATTTGGTTAATTATGTAGACTATATGCGGGATGAGCACATTAGGGTCTATAAGTTCATTCGGGGTCTTGACATAGAATTGGGAGGGTTAGTATGCATTCATTTCCCAAAAACACTATTAGAGGTTTTGGAGATGGCCTAAATTACATAGGGAAACAAGGAGGAAGACTCAACATGCTCATGAAAGAGTGAGGAGCTGTATACAATGGATAAAGGATAGTAGGTTAAGGGACTCAACTCCTTGTCCTTGTAGTGGACACACTTCAACACAATCTTCCTTCCGTCCTCCTCCTCCTTAGAGTCAACATAAATAGACTCGATCACCATTTCGACCTCCACAATTCCATGATTCTTAGAGAGGGTGTAGTGTGGAACCTCTAGCTAGGGGACTCAATAGGACACAGGCTCCACCTATGGAAAAATCCGTAGGAGTACATCGACCACAGCACCCACAAAGGTCTATGATAGGATCATCAGGTTCTACATCACGTACTACTGGGCCACTTGAAGGAGTATCTTCTCAGTGGAGAGGAATAAGCACTTTCTTTGGATGCAGTGTACATGGACATCATTTGAGAGAGTGGCTTAGAACCCTACCAATCAAGGTAAGGCACCTATTTCTGAGACTAAGGTTGGTGACATGGCTAGGAGCCACATGATTTATGCATCAATCAAGAACCACTAGGCAAAGCACTAGGGTAGGGTGATTGAGACAACATGTAGCATTAATGGTATTTATACCTCTATCTTATTTAATTCGGGCTCATCAGATTCTTTCATTTCTCCATCATTTGTAGAGAATTGTAGGGTGGTGGATATTAGCAAAGTCCTTATTTGGGATGTTGATATGGGTTTTGGAGATAAGATATTAGTATAATCCTTATTCAAAGAGCATGTAGTGGACCTATGACCCTTTACCACTACCTTGGATCTTTGTATCCTTCATTTGGGTTCCTATGGAGTGATCTTGGGCATGGATTTGTTATCTGCACACGTAAGTAGGGTTGATAGTTACTGATAAGATTATGAGTTTTAAAGATAATTTGGGTGTGGAGTCAGTGATAGATGGAGTTAGGATACCTATTTCAATTCACATTGTTTTTGGTATGCACTGAAGTGGTGTATGTGTAGGGTTTGTCAATTGTATTTTTTTATAGTTAGTGATAGGTTGGAGGATGGGTCTAGTGGACCTTCACTTGATGATCACCCCATTTTCTAGGAGTTTTCGATGTTTTCCCAAAGTGACACAGTTAGTGATGCCTCCCCACATGAGAAATACTTTCACATTGATTTGGTTATGAGATTGGAACCTATATCACTCTCTCCTTATAGGATGACCACCCATGAGCTATGTGAGCTCAAGTTACAGCTAGAGGGCCTTCTTGAGAAATGCCTAATCCATCCTAGTGTATCCCCTTGGGGTGCACCAGTGATTTTGAAAGAGGAAGGATGCATCATTGTGGTTATGTGTGGACTACATAAATCTAAACAAAGTTACGATCAAGAATAATTACCCCCTTCCTCTCATCGATGATTTGTTTTATCAGATGAAGGGGACCATAGTTTTTCCAACATAGATCTTAAGTATGATTTCCAATGGCTAAGGATTACAGAGGAAGATGTCCATAATAAACCTTTCTATACGAGACATGGCGAATATGAGTTCACATTTGTGCCATTCGGTTTGACAAATGCCTCTGTAATGTTGATGAGTTTGATGAACAAGGTGTTCAAGAATTTTCTATACCACTTTTTACTCATGTTCCTCTATGACATTTTGATCTACTCTCATACGCATTAGGAACATGAGGAGAACCTTCATCAGGTTATGTAGTGTCTTTGTCCAAATAATATTTATGGAAACCTAGAGAAGTGTGTATTCTTTCAGTCAGAGGTGCAATATTTGGGTCATATTATTTTTAAGGAAGCTATCGCTATCAATCCTTCTAAGATTAGAGCCATTATGGATTGGCCAACATGCACTTGTGTGACCGAGGGTATGTAGTTTCATAAGATTGATAGGTTAATACAATAGGTTTGTTCAGGACTTCTCTCGGATTACGCACCCCATCACTTCCCTTCAGTGGAAAAGGAAGAAGTTTATTTTGTAAGATAGATGTGAGTAGGACTTTAGGACATTGAAGGAATGCCTTACCAAAAAACCCATTCTTGCAGTGCCAGATCCATAGGAGGTGTTCTTTGTATGCACAAAAGCTTATTTGGCAGGATCAAGAGGTGTATTGATGTAAGAGGGTCGAGTGGTAGGCTTTGAGTCTTACAAACTCAAGGATTATGTGCTTAATTATCTGACTCATGACCTTGAGCTTGGAACCATTGTGCATGCTTTGGTTCGATGGAGACATTTGATTTTGGGTAGGAGATTCAATCTCAGGACAAATAATTTGAGTCTTTGTCACCTCTTCACGTAGCCCATTCTTGATACTCATCAGAGATATTTTATGGAATTCTTATGTGAGTACGACATGGAGATAGATAATGTGAAGGGGAAGAAGAATATGGTTATAGATGCTCTAAGTAGACATAGACATTTTGTTATGGCTACTTAACTGGGTAAGAATTTGTGGAGTAGGATTTTTTGATAGCTTCTACATGACAATTTCTACCTTGCAGCTAGATCAAATATTGAGTCTCAGAGACCCCTTGAGGAGAAGTTTGATGGTTTTGAATTAGAGTTAGATGGAATTATAATACACAAAGGAAAGATTTATGTACCTAGGGATGGAGGTTTGAGACAAGATATCATAGCAGAGGCTCATCTTGCACTTTATTCGACCATCCATGGGTAAATAATATGAACGTGACCTTGAGATGGTTGTACCATTAGAGAGGTCTTATGAGAGATGTAGCTTAGTTTGTATTCCGTTGTTTAGGTCGAGCATCAACATATAGCTGTCCTTCTCTACCCACATGAAATACTAGGGTAGAAATGGGACACCATTTATATGGATTTCATAGTAAGGCTATTGACGTCGAGATCCCACTAATGAGGCCATAAAATTACCATTATTTTTTCCTTCCAAGTTACCTTTGAAAGTGGATTTTAATGTAATATTGGAACTTATAGTTTACTTAAGATAGAATATAGGATATATATATTGTTAATTCTTTAAAAATATTTTGTTATCTATTTTTCTAAGTAATCCTATTAATTATTTATAAAATATGTAAAGTCTTGTGCATGCATACCATAAAGGAAAGATAATGCTAGTTTTGGTATAAGTTAAATTGATCATGGATAGTATATCTAAACTCATATATGATTTCATATTTAGATTCCTCTAGAAAAATTATGCAAGTTGAAATAAATAATCATCTCAATCTGGGATCATGTTCAAAAGTTATATCCTATCTTTAGTTCTCTCCCGAACAATTCAAGTTAGCTCCGTAACTTACGGTTTTAGTATTGGAATTTACAGATTTAGTTCCAGAACAATTAGAGTTAGCTCTGGAACTAGTATCAATATAACAATGTTATCTCTGAAACTATTAGAGCTAGCTCTGGAACTGCATCGATGACTAATGTTAGCTCTAGAACCATTGAAGTTAGCTCCAAAACCTACATCAATAGAGTAACGTTAGATCCAGAACCAACATAAAAAATGTAATTTTATCTCCAGAACCATTGGAGTTATCTTTGGAACCTACATCAACAAAGTAATTTTATCTTGGGGACCATTGGAGTTATTTCTAGAACCATTGGAGTTAGCTCTGGAACCATTGGAGTTATCTCGAGAACTTGCATTAATGGAATGAAATTTTTGAGGAATTATGAATAATCAGAGAATCCAATGGAAAATATGAGAGAGGTTTTTATTCATAGAAATATTTTTAATATAAACCTCATTCATATTTTCTACAGGTTTTACCAATAAGGATAAATATAACTTTTAGTGACTGTAGTCCAAGGAAAAAGTGTATCAGTTGAGCATCAAAAGTTCCAAAAATAGAAACAACAAATTCAAATGGAAAATATGAGAGAGGTTTTTGTTCATAGAAATGTGTTTAAAAAAAATATCATTCAGATTTTCTACAAGTTTTACCAATAAAGATAAATCTAATTTTTAGTGAACTACAGTCTAAGGAAAAAGTGTATCATTTGAGCATCAAAAGTTCCACAAATAGAAACACCAAATTCAAATGGAGAATCTGAGAGATTTTTTTTTTCATATAAATATGTTTAACAAAAACATCATTGATATTTGATACATGTTTTACAAATAAAGATAAATCTAACTTTTAGTGAATCTGATCTAAGGAAAAAATGTATCATTTGAGCATCAAAAGTTCCACAAATAGAAACATAAAAGTTAAACGAAAAATCATGAGAGGTTTTGTTCATGGAAATGTGTTTAGTAAAAACCCAATTTATATCTACTACAAGTTTACCAATAAGGATAAATCTAACGTTTAGTAAATTGCAATCCAAGGAAAAAGTGTATTAGACAAGCGTCAAAAGTTCCACAATCAAAACCAGGAAAGTCAAATGGAAAATATCAAAAGGGATTTGGTCAAAATTATATTTTGAGGAAAAAATCCTTCCAATAATGTAAGATAAAAAATTATTGTGATTCTTGTTACCAAAAAGAAAGGAGAAGACTTGGGATAAAATCTTCGTAAAACAATGAGATTAGACTTCGACGCTTGATAATATATCTCTCTCCATTTTTGTGGAGATGGAGATATTAGTTGTTAGGATTGGAATAAAGATAAGATAAGATTTTATTTCCTGAAACAATGAGTTGGTTGGATGCATGAATTATAAATGTAACCTCCCACACTAAGATATGAAATTTTTCTCCCAATGAATAAAGATCTGCTCTTTCTTTCCAATCTTCTCGAGTGAAATCATTATGCGAAGTTTTTAATTAAAAGTATGAATTAAGTTCTTTTATAAGGAATGAGATGGCCACTAATTCCAAGAAAGATGGATTAATATGTTATGTTACTTTCTTTATTTTTTCCATTCTCCTTTCTTGTAAACTTCTGATTTCATGTTATGTGATCCTTGTTCGATAATTTTGTTTGTGAACTGAAGGTGTCTTTTTATCTTTGTTATCCCATTTTTGTGTTTACACCAAAAATTAGTGATAACCCTAGGAAATTTTTGAGCTAATCTCCTAAGAATGCCCTTTTAGTGAGAAAATTAGGTTTTCGGGGTTTCAATAACATCACAACATGGTTTTTAGATGTCTCATGTTAGATGTTCCCCGAAACCCAAAATTTGAAACAAACAAGTATTTCAGGTTTTCGGGACTCTGGAGCATCGGGACATATGTTTCCCAAAACATGTTATATGCTCCATGACTTCCGATTCCCGAAACCCGACTTGTCTCCTTTGTGTCAACTTTTCGGTCTTCAGAACATCAGAACATGCTTTACCCAGAACATGCTTCGTGCCACATGATTTCCGACTCCTGCAACCCGATTTGTTCCTTTGTGTCGGGTTTCAAGACATCCCGAGCATGCTGATATGGCATTAATGCTGAGTTTCCAGGTAGTTGACACACATGTCAACTGAAGTGTATTAAATGTGATTTTTTTATAAATACTTAGATTTCCATGTCATTTTTACTAGACATACTTTTTACCTCGTGGATTTTTGTGCATGCTCTCTCGACCTCAAAACCTGACTTGAGCTCGCGTTCGATTGCGTGATTCATTTTCAGTTATTTTTCTTCCTGGTTGAAGGTATTTTCCCTACCCTCTACTAGTGAGATCTTTAGGTTTGTTTTTGTGATGAACTTTGGTGTTCTTCTTCCTTTCCCATTTTTCCCTTTTTTAGGGTTTTGGGTTTTGGGGTTGTTTTACTCATTTTTGGTTTTGTTCCAATTGAGATTATGGTCTAAGGATTCACCCTTTGGGTGTTTTTCTATTGTTGTACCTTGGAATATGCCTTGTTGTGTCTTAACGGAAAGAGAAAAAATTATGAAAATCCCAACTATGGAGGTGATGAAAATCCATATGTTCTGACATTACAAAAACCTGACCATTTTGTTTTTGGGTTTTACAGGGTGCTTCGCAGTTCCTAAGTCCCACAGTTTTGTTAGGAATTTTGGTGTGTCGGACATCCTCTAGTTCTTGGAAAAGACTCCCACATTTGATCGGGTCTCACAATGTGTCGGACATTCCAAGTCCTTCGACATCTTTCACATTGTGGACCTTGCACAACTCCCGACATCATCCCAGTGTTGCGGGATTTCTAAGTCTTCTGACATCAAGCAGTGTGTCGGGGTTTGATATTTGTTCGACATCTTTAAAGTGCCGACAGTTTCCTTTGCGTCGAGATTTTCTATTTCCGATACTCCCCGTAGTGCTTGGTTTGTGGGATTGCTAAGCATGTCTTTGAACGTGAAGTATTCAAACTAAAGGTGATCAGTATAATTCCCCTCTGAAATTCCTCATGTCAAATCCTTGACCATCACAGGATAAATCAGATAAATCTAGGAAGATGAAGTACAAGTTTAGGAAGGTGGTGTTCCCTTCCTACATTGACAATAACTATGATATCCAGGATACAGAGCTCGGGAATATAGATATGGATGATTTTTGGAGTAGAGTCAAGAGTCCATCCCAGACTCCTTGGATGAAAGCTATAGCTAGTAGTGCTCTCCCTCTTGCAGCAACATTTCCTATGTCTGCTCAATGCCGTGAGTTTATCCTGACGTGTGCTTCTAATTATGATGTTACTTCTCAAGTTCGAAAGAAATCAGGTGGGAGAAGTCGTAGTCAAGTTAGATGGAGCATACTTTGATGATCTTCTCGATTTCCCAACTTAGAAGAATATGTGGGTGTAAATACGCAATCTTCTCAAAAGGCTTGGGATAATGACCAATAAGATTGTATTAGACATGTAAATAAGAAGTTCCTGATCAAGGCCAAGCCGGCTATCTCTAGATTTCCAAGAGTTATTCCTAGAAGTGATTTCATCCAGGAGATCAATGCCATATTTAATTTGCTAAGCTAGGTTTTTGGATTCTTTGAGTCAAATGTCTTCTAAGGGTGGATGTACCAATTCATGGTCACCATTAAGAATGATCAACAGGGAATTGATTGGGGTAGTATTATCAGTGAAGAGGTAGACTCCCAGATGAAAATAGTCTTGACTATGGGCAAGTTTTATATGTCCTCTTATGTCATCTATGTAGCAGTTGGTATGAGGAATTACCCCGGATTGGAAACAAAAGGGAACAAGGCTACTGAACACATTTATCAACATTATCCTCAATTAACAAGGAAGGGATTAGAGGAACATTTTAGGAGACTAAATGATGCTTTGTTTTATGAAAACATCTGCAAGATGAACCCTGAGTTAAAGACAACAAGAGTCTCGATGAGGCACGGGCGAGAGGTTTCAAAGTGGGGTTGTATCTTCTTACATTTTAAGAAGTTCACATACATCCGAGTAGTCATGTACCCAAGTGATCCTTTCCGGTTTCCTAGGTACCGAGGAGACAAGTTGATCTTAAAGGAATTTGTAAGGCAATTGTTGGAATTCCACAAGTAGCAAAAAAAAGTAAACACAAGGCCACCGTATCCTTCCCAATCTCTATTGGAAGATACACTTGCTCAATGGTGGTAAAAGCCAAGAATGTAGTGCATGAGCTTCAAGAGAAGTTAAAGAAGCACATGAAGCACAGAGATGGGTTTGACTTTCGAGGAGTTCTTAAGTCATATGGAACCCTGTACCTACATGTGCCTAGCATAGAAGACATCTGGGTTGATCTTTGTGATGAAGTTGCTATCTACAGAAAGGATCATAACAGGTTAACACTTGAAGAGATTTAGACACTTGAGCTCGCTGACATCCCAGAGGGTACTAGCGACAATGAAAGTGTTTTGGATCCTTCATATGATGGACTGAATGAGGATCAATATGTTTTCCCAGCTATTGATTGGTCTATCGGTGAAAAAGCCTCTATTGTAGATAGATCAGCTCTGATTCTCGCATGCACTAAGGCATGGCTCATTTCTTGGGGAATGAGTTACAAAGAATTTTTTTCTCAAAGTTGGTTGCTTTGGAAGCGGGGCCCTCCAAAAAGGAAAAGGACAAGAGCTCTTCTAAGAGGCCTATAAAGGTCAAATTTGTCAAGAAGGGAGGAGAAAAAACAACCACTCTATCATCCACTCAAACTAAAATGGTGAATATACTAGATTCACTAACTCCACCTAAAATATGAGAAATCTCTTTGGAGATAGGGGTCAACCAACCTTTGGTTTCACCATTTTCTGATTGTTCATCGAAGTGAGTTTGGCTCTTGCTTCTCAAGATTTGGCTTCGATATCTCACGCCTCCTCCTTCACAGCCACTTCCACCTCCTCCTGTGTAATCTCCCCCTGTGTAACCTCTTCCACCTCCTCTTTCTCTATCTACATCAATGGTCATGGCCAACATCTTCTCGATCTCTCACCTCTCTCTCGCTAGAACAAAAGTGATTGCTAGACTTGCCCTCTCCTACCGCACCTCTTTTCACCACACCCATTACCACGCTTGTGGCTATTCCCACTCCACCAGTAAGTCTCCCTCTACCTGTAAGTGTGACCCCGACTTCTAAAATGGTAGTAACTTCTTCTGGCACTCCTCAATGGTTGAATGAACAAAATCTAAGGTAGAGAAAGGTGGTAGTTCCCATACCAGCCTTTGATTTCAGTTCACTCAAGGTCCCCTCTACCAAATCAGCCAAAAATCCTAAAAGAGTTTCTAGGGTTTCTGTGGATGCCTCAGGAAATAAATTTGCATAAATTTTCACTCCCGTAGTAGACAAAACTAGAGAGGATATAACAAATTTCCGACTATAAGATAACCAGGGTTGATCTTGGGAAAGTAAAAGCGAAGGATCTCAAAAAGATGCATGGGATGCCATGAACGTGCTACGTCAGAAGTTAAAGGAAACAAAGGAAAACAGGGATGAGCTTAAAGGAAAAGTGCAACAGATGACTGAAGTATTTCTCAAACTTTCAAAGCCCTCTGAATCAACACCAACATCCCCCATTCCCATGCCTATATAGTTTTATTTCTCATCAGTTCTTCTCATTGCAAAGGTCAATGAAAAGGGTAGAATGGTTGATGAGTGTATATAAAGGTTTCTCCTCCAAGGAAAGGAGGTCATTCAAGCTTCATCCGAACTCCATAAGACCCTGGCAGATACTCAAAAGGAGAGAGAGAAGATGGATAAAGTATTTTAGAGGAAATTGGGAACCTTGAGCTAACCTTGGAGGCTCTCGATGCATTGAAATAAATCCCATCTCGTATCTTGGTTGAAGAGGGAATTATTCCCCATGTGGATAGGCATTTCCAGCTGACCAAGGCTATAAGATTCTGGGTAAAGATTCTCGACTAAGCCTGTAACAAATTAAGGGAATCCAGAGATCAATTGGTAGATGCTAGCAGCGATATTGAAGAAGAACTGTCTAGAATATTTCCAAAGGTATTGGAAAACTTGAGTCTTTTATCTACTGATGAGTTCTACCAACAATTTCAGAAGTCTATCCAACAGGAATCAACTGTCACTTTCAACCAAGAAATCATCGACAAATTGGTTAAGGCTAAGCATGTCCTAGATTCTTTGAAGAAACTTGGAAAGAGACTAAAGAAATTCTTGGGTGAAGTGAGAGATGTTCATGAGACCTATGAGGTTTTGAGTGATCATTCCAAAGTACACCTAAAGAAGCTGAAATGCAGATGTGATCAAGAAATTTTAGGAATTCCGAGACAAACAGGCGTTGTTGGAAGAAGAAGAAAAGGATGAAGAAGCATAATAAGTTTAATACAAGATGTTTTTATCATTTAGAAATTGACATGTCATTTTCATTTTCGTTTTGTCATGACAGAAACAAATTTTGACTTGGTCTCCTACATGAGAATTAAGCAAAAAAGGAGTCTTGGTAAATGAACTATTTCCTAAGGATTTAATCCAATTTTCTCTCTACTCTTTCTATTATAAATATGGAGCACATATGTATTTGAAGGAGGGAGATTTTTTATTAAGAAAGCTACTTGTGAAAAGGAGAAAAACTTTGTGTTTTCTTTCATTCATTTTGAAGAATAGAACAAATGATATTTTATAGACTTTATGTTGTGAGATTCATTTTCCTTAAGCGATTGTTCTTACGTTCAATGGTTTAAGTTGTTCTTCATTAGTGATCTTGATTATTTAATTGTTTCCAAGTATTACACCTATTTATCTAAAACCCGTATGAACACTTCATGAGTTGTGTTTGCTAGAAGAAACATACGTCATTCCCATTCCTTATATATATTCCCAATCCATTCCATTCTCATAAACAATAATGTCTTCATTTAATGTTGATGCGAGTTTAGGGATTGTATCTCACCCCCAATGGTTAGAGTAGTGTGTATATTGTAAATATATTTTTCATCGTGTTTTAGATTAGTAATAAATATGCAGCCTCACCTATCTTTGAGGAGGGATTTTATCCCATGCACTGTTGTTGAACCTCATATTTTGTTTTGACAAAATATCCAACCAAAAATCTTTCACTTATTTTTAATTCAGCAATTTTATTTATGCAATTTTGATTTCTTTCATGAAAGCTTTATTTATGTAAGTGTGTTTGTATTTCTGCAAGTGTGCCTTTAAATTTCTGCATGTGTGATTTATTTTATGCAAGTTTTGATTGTTTTTAAAAGAGATGCTTTCAAATATCTTCTTCTCTTAATGCATACATCCTCCAGACACCAAACCTGGATTGAAATTATTAATGAAGAGGATTAATGAATCTTATGTTTTTGACGTTGTTTCTAGGGACACGGTGTTATTAAGAGATTTACATTTTTCTAAGAGAATATTCTAGTGACAGTAAAATACCTCTTAGAAAGTTTTGTGACAAGATGTATTTGGAGGTAGTTCTTTAAAATTTTACTTTTAGCAAATAGATTAATTTTATTTCATGTAATATAGATTAATATTTTATTTCGTAATTAGGAATGCTATATTTTAAATATTTATCTCCCACAAGCTAGCTTTTTGTATAACAAAATGACTTTGATGTTTGATCGATAAGGTATAATGGTAAGAACAAAGAATTCAGATCTGTAAATGGTAGAATATGATATTGAATCTTGAAGTAGATCTTTTGATGAAACATCATATGTCATTCTTGATAACCACCACCAGCTTCTCTTTGTATCGACTAACAACTCGTGATCTTATTACACATAACCTTAGTCAAAAAATAGCTTATCTAGTTTGTAATAATGAAGTGGTAGCATTTATAATGAATTGCATCTATATCTATGGATTTCATTAGAGCCAAAATAAAAACCCACTCATAATAAATCCACCCATCCAAATTATTTTTTCATCCCATAGTAAAATTCAATTCCCGAACCATATCCATTACAAAAGTTTGTTTTCATGTCTTTTAATTTCTTCATTTTTAATATGCTTGTATAACGTTACGAAGTAATTATTATGAATAGAGCACCAACAAAGATATCAACCAAGGAGGAACTTTGGAGGGATCCATAGATACATAACACAATCCATCTCATGAGATCACGATTTTGGGATTTGAAGATTTCTAAAAATTGTGTAGAGAATTTCTAGGTATTCAATGTCTAACTTGAATTCCTCTCAAAAAAATATGTAAGTTAAAAAAGAATTGTCTGGATCTCGAGATCGTGTGCAAAAGTTATATCTATTTTCAATTAGTTCCTAACAATTAGAGTTAGCTCTAAAATTGCGCTTTAGTTCCGAACTTACGATTTAGTTCCAAAAGTTACAAATTTATTTCCAAAACTTGCATATTTAATTCCATATTAATTGGATTTATTTCTCTAACTTGCATCGGTAGAATAACGTTAGCTACGAAACATTGGAGTTAGCTCTAGAACCTACATCAATAGAGTAATGTTAGCTCTGGAACCATTAAAGTTAGCTCTAGAACCTACAACAATAGAGTATTTTAGCTCTAGAACCATTGGAATTATCTCTACAACCTGCATCAACAAAGTAATGTTAGTTTCGGAACCATTGGAGTTAGCTCTAGAACTTGCATAAACGAAATGACAGTTTTTGAGGAACTGGGAATAATCAGAGAATCCTATGGAAAATATGAGAGAGGTTTTTTTTCATAGAAATGTTTTTAATGTAAACGTAATCAATATTTTTTATAGGTTTTATCAATAAGGAGAAATACAACTTTTAGTGAGCTGCATCCAACGAAAAGCGTATCACTTCAAATCAAAAGTTCCACAAATAGAAACAAAAAATTCAAATGAAAAATATGAGAGAGGTTTTTGTTCATAGAATTTTTTTTATCAAAAATCTCATTTATATTTGCTATATATTTTACCAATAAAGAGAAATCTATTTTTTAGTGAACTACGGTATGAGGAAAAAGTGTATCATTTGAGCATCAAAATTTCCACAAATAGAAACAACAAAGTCAAATGGAAAATATGAGAGATTTTTTTGTTCATAGAAACGTGTGTAAAAAATATCCATTCATATTTTATACAGTTTTACAAATAAAGATAAATCTAACTTTTAGGAGCTATAGTCCGAGGAAAAAAACGTGTCATTTGAGCATCAAAAGTTCTTGCAAAACAAAAAAGAAAAGTTAAAATGGAAAATATGAGATATTTTTTTATTCATAGAAATGTGTTTAGTAAAAACCCCATTTAGATCTACTAAAGGTTTTACCAATAAGGATAAATCTAATGTTTAGTGAACTGTAGTCCAAAGATTAAGTGTATTAGACAAGCGTTAAAAGTTCCACAATCAAAACCAGTAAAGTCAAATGGAAAATCTCGAAAAGGGATTTGTTAAAAATAATCTTTTGAGGAAAAAAATCCTTCCAATAATGTAGGATAATAAAATCATTGTGATTCTTGTTACCAAAAAGAAAGGAGAAGATTTGGGAGCAAATCCTCCTAAAACAATGAGATTAGACTTTGACTCTAATAATATATCACTCTCCATTTTTTGTGGAAATAGAGATCTTCGTTGTTAGAATTTGAATAAAGATAATATTAGATTGTATTTCCTAAAATAATGAGTTGGTTGGATGCATGAATTATAAATGCAACCTTCCACACTAAGATTTGTAATTTTTTCCCAAGGAATAAAGCTTTATTCTTTCTTTCCAATCTTCTGAGTGAAATCATTTTGCAAGTTTTTAATTAAAAGTATGAATTAAGTATTCTTCCAAGGAATGAGTTGGCCACTCATTCCAAGGAATATGGATCAATGTTTTATGTTAATTTCTTTATTTTTGTCATTCTCATTTTATGTAAACTTATGATTTGATGTTATGTAATCCTTCTTCAGTAAAATTTCTATTGTGAACTGCGAAGTGTCCTTTTATCTTTCAGTTATTTTTAATTTAACAATTTCATTTACGCAAGTTTGATTTCTTTCATGCAAGATTTATTTTTGTAAGTGTTTTTATATTTTTGCAAGTGTGCCTTTAAATATTTGCATGTGTGATTTATTTTATTAAAGTTTGGATTGCATTTAAATGATTTGCTTTCCAAAATTTTCATCTCTTAATGCATATAGCCTTCAGACACCAGCCCTAGATTGAGATTACTAATGAAGAGGATTAATTACCTTCATCAACCATCACGATGCCATCATGGTCATGGTGGATAGATTGATGAAAGTGTCTTAGATTTATTTGGTGATGAAAACCAATAAAGCTAGTGCATTGGTACGAGTATACTTGATATGAGATTGTAAAACTACACAGATTCCATAGAAGATTATCTATGAACATGATCCCTTATACACCTCTCATTTCTATACTACCATGCAACATGCTCTCGGGATAAGTATCCACTTCAAGATGCAACTTAGCACCCGAGAGACGGATGGGTAGACAGAGTGGGTGAACAAGATTTTAGAGGATATGTTGCATATGTATGTCATGGACCATATGTCTAAATGGGATGAGTACTTGTAATTAGTGGATTTTTCCTACAAAAATAATTTTTAGAGTTCGATTGGAATGATTCCTATTCAAGCATTGTATGGCAAGGATTACAGGACACATTTGAGTTATGATGGATTAGAGGACATGGTTTCTCTAAGACCACCATTATTACATGATATGGCATAGTAGGTTGTCATGATTTGACAAAGGTTATGGGAGGCAGAGGATAAACAGGTAGAAATATGCATATCAATAGAGGAATGATCATAGTTTTGAGGTGGGCACAAAGGTGGTTTTTGTCCACCTCATAAGAACCCTATCCATTACGAAAAAGAATCTAAGATTGCTTCTAGGTTTGTGGTTCTATTCGAGATCTTGGAGCATATTGGTCATTTCGCCTATCGTCTAGCATTACCACCCATCTTGTCTCACATCTATGATGTATTTCATGTTTTTGTGCTTAGTAGATACATTTTAGATCTATCTCATGTCTTGAATTGGACTGCATTGCATGTGCAGGGAGCGGGGGTAGGTTTATATGGATCTTGTGTGCATCATAGATCACATGAACCTAGGTTCTCAATCCCATGAGATTAACCAAGTGTGGGTCAAATTGGATAGTTATAATAATATTGATTCCACATGGGAGGATGCCACTTTATTGCCAGCCAAGTTTCCTCATCTATTCATGTGACTTCTAGGAGGAATTCGTGTCTAAGGGAAGGGGGATGCAGTGCCCACTCCTCTTTGACACTATTTCATTATGATGTTATTACTATTGGATTGATACTTCAAAATTTAGATTATGATACATTGATCAAGTAGATGATAGATTATGCAAATATTTGGACTATTGACATGTGATTCACATTTTGATTATGTTACACTAGATGACATTGGTAAACAATTTGATATATTTTAATTTACACTATTTGGATTTTATACTAACATGTTGTACTCTAGATTTTTGAGTAGAATTATAATCTAATAGCTGTTAGAATAAAATTATTTGATATGTTATTAGATGATATAATTATTTAACTTTGGATAACACTTATTTATTTCTATGTATATATTATTTCTCAACGTTGTTGATGTGGATATGAGCCGGAGAGGTATTTTGTTTGTGTTATAGGAAATTTTATCACATACATCAAAATGAGATAGGTGACCAACCACGGAATGATGTCGGGTGTTGTGAAACATGGCCAAAATTTGACAACTTGTGTGATGTTATGTTGTGTTATTGTTGCATGCCTAGTTAGTAGGTTTCCCATGGGGGTGACCTCACATGTATGGCCATGGGGTAATGTTCTCTTGAAATGTGTAGTCACTTAATTAGCAATTATTAGTATGTCTTAATTAGCTAATCCAACTTAATTTTTTATTTAAAATAAGGATTTGACAGTTGGATAGTTATGAGGGTAGATGGTCCTTGAAATCTTGTGGATGTAGGTGAGATATGTGTTGGTTTTTGTTTTATGTACTCTTCCCAAAATTCAAAATTCGGATTTTAACTTGGGATGCAATTTTGGAGGCTTTTGGGATAATCTAAGCTTGTCCCATTCCTCTTAAATTTACCCGACAACCTTACCTATAGTATGGGGAGTTAATTTTAGACTGATATATGCATTTTTGAGTGTAAAGGGGTGAAAATATTTGCACTTTCCTACTTATGACAATAAACTTTCCCTTAAAAGACTTGGTGTGCAAGTTTGAGTGTCATGTGCGCTTGTCATAAGTCTTACATGTTCATTTATTGTCTTGGGCATGGTGTTTGACTTATGTGTTGGAATAGAGGGATGATGAAGTTACATCCTACATGGAGCCACCTCATCATCCTCACATCCCATTTCTATTTATAGATGGAATTTGATGAGTTTAGGGTTACTTGTACATTTTCTTCCTCTTGTACTTTTGGATTTGGGAGCTTGTTGCGGTGTGCTTGGATTGAAAGTGTCAAAAGCTTGTGGAGTAAAGACTCTTGGAAGCTTGATGGAGAGGTAGTCTCTCTACATTTTTTGTATTATTTTTTTATGCTTTTATATGTTAAAATTTTGTACTTGATAAGTATTGCATGAGTGTTGTGAAAGTTTTATTTTGTGTGGTTGGGTAGTTTCCTTAAGTTGGGTGTGTGGAGATGGATTCACTCGACCATTGGGTAGGGATGAGGGAAAAGTGAGGAATGCATTCTTGAAGGAGTGTGATTAAGATTTTCACCTATGGAAATTGAAAAGGAAAACATGGACATACTTTCACATTCTTGGAAGGGAGAGATAAAGATGTTTTGTTTTTGTATTGTGCACATGGAGGATTAGTGTGAAACTTCTACATCACATGGGAGACAAAAGGAGGTGGTGCCCATATTCCATTTCTCCTTATTGGCTTGTTGTAGTCAATATTTTGTGCTTGTTCGGAATTTGTTTTTGAATTTGAATGTATTATTTTATATTATTTTGTTTTGTTATTTTGTGGATTAAATTTTGTTGAGGAATCCATTCTTGTAAAAATTTGTCAAATGTTGCTCGAGATCCCTCATTGTTATTTGGTTGGGGCTCAAGGGCTAATAAGGTGACAGGTTCTCCCCTTATTGGATTAAAGGATTGGCAAAGAGCGTGGCCTATTCCCCCTTCCCTTGTATTGTGATCCTATTTGTTAAAGATTGAAGAGTACAAAATTGAAGCTAAATTTGGGAGAAGACATGCAAATGGAAAGTTGTATTTTTGCATTTTTGGAAGAGTTTATGTTGTAATTTGTTCATTTCCTTATTTCCACTTTGAGTGGAAGATTATAAATTTGTATCCTTGAAAGAAGGTTATATTATTACTTGGAAATCCTTATAACATGTAAGCTCTTCTAAGAGTGTTTGAATAAGAAATTTGCATTTTAAAATGTGTTAGTTTTCTGAAAGGAAATTACCAAATTTTACATTGTTTAGGTGAAAAAGAAAATTTGATATGGCTTGAAATGGAAATGCATCTCCTTTAATTTAAGTTGTTTCATTATTTCAAAAATGTGATATGTTTCATTTTAAAAGAAATGATAATCTTGTTAAAATGCACTTGTTATGTGAAATGGTTGCCATTTAATTGTTGAAAGAAGAAAAGGAATAATTACTCTTGTTTTATTGAATGAAACGAATACTCAAGAATTTAAACTATAGTTGCATTTTTGTTATGTTGAAGGAATAATATCCCCTTAAAAGTATCTATATACATATATCTAAATATAATTAGAATTTTATTAAATAAACCAAATTTATCACAAGTATATCTATATCAAACTTATTTCATTTAATTCTTTTTTTTAAAAGCGAGAACTAATTGAGTACAACCATTTATATTATTTTTGAAATTCATATTAATACATATTAAATATGATATTAATATTAAAATATTAATAAAAATAATAATAATAATATTATAATATATATATATATAATAGATATATATATATTAATAGAATTAATTATAAAATAAAACTTATTGCTAAAAATGAAAAATATATATATAATACAAAAAAATTATTTGAGTGTTGAGAACCCATGCGGCCTCTTGCTATGTTTTTGTAAATAAAGTGGGTACATATTTGTGGAGAAGGATTCTCGTAATAGCTTGAACATGAAACTTTTACCTCGCATCTAGATAAGAGATTGAGTCTTAGAGACCCTTTAAGGGTAATTTTTATTGTTTTGTATTAGAGTTACATGGAATTATCTAACACAGAGGCTAGATATATGTACCTAGGTATGAGGTTTGAGACAGGATATCTTGGTAGAGGTTCATCCCGCACCTTATTCACCCATCTTGGGGTGAAGAAGATGCACGGAACATTGAGATAGCTATACCCTTACAGAGGCTTTCAAAGATATGTAGCTTAATTTGTGTCAAGTTGTTTAGAGTATCGAGAGGGTGAAGGCCGAGCATCAACATACAGTTGGCCTTCTCTATCCACATTATATACCGCAGTAGAAATGGGACACCATTTCCATGGATCTAATAGTAGGGATACCAACATTGAAATACCACCACGATGCCATCATGGTCATGGTCGATTGATTGACAAAAGTGGCTCATTTTTCTCTAGTGAAGACCACCTATAAATATAGTGCGGTGGCACTACTACTATACTTAGATGAGATTTTCAGAATGCATGAGATTACGTGGAATATTATTTATTACCGCGATCCCTTATAAAGCTCTCATTTATGGACTACTATGCAATAGGATATTCGAATGAGTATTAACTTTAGGACTACTTATCATCCAAAGATAAATGAATAGACAAAGTGGGTAAATAAGATCTTAGAGGATATGTTGTGGATGTATGTCACAGTACTATCATTCTAGACATGAGAAGTACTTGTATTTAGTGGATTTTTCTTATATTAATAGTTTTTCAGATTTTTATTCGTATGGCTCCATTTCGGGAATTGTATTATAGGAGTGCAAGACAATTTGTTGAGTTGGGACAGATTGGAGGAAAAAGTTTCTCTTGGGATTACATTATTACATGATATAGAGTAGAAGGTTGTCATAATTCGATATATTCGATAGAGGTTATAGGAGGCTCGGGAGAGATAGAAAAATATGAAGATCGAGGAGGAAAAATTGTAGTTTTGAGGTGAGCACAAAGGTGTTTCTTCATGTCAAGCCTCGTAAGAGCCATATCCATTACAAAAATGTTCTAATATTACTCCTAGGTTTGTGGGTCCCTTCAAGATCTTCGATCATATCGGTCCTTTGACATATCATCTAACATTGTCACCAAACTTTTCTTGCATCCACGATGTATTTTATTTTGTTGTGCTTAGGAGATACATACTAGATCCCTCTCATGTTTTATATTGGACAACATTACAAGTGCATGATCGGGGAAGGTGTCCGTGGAGCCCATGCCTATCATATAGTGTAGAACCACGGGACTTTGAGGCCACGAGATTGACCAGTGTAAGTCCAATCGGATAGGTACGATGAGACTGTAGCAACATGGGAGGATGCAACTTTATTGTGAGCCTAGTTTCCTCAACTATTCCAGTGACTTCCAGGAGGAAGTCGAGTCTAAGGGGAGGGGGATGTAGTGCCCACTCCTCTTTGACACTATTTAATTTTGATGTTATTATTGTTGGATTGATACTTAGACTTTTGAGTATTATATTTTGATCAGTAGATGATGGACTATGTAGATATTTTGACTATTGACATTATGTGATTTATATTTTTATTACGATGTACTAGATGGTGATGATATAAGTTTATATATGTTGATTTGAAATATTATTATATTATATTATTATGTCATATTTTGGATGCATATCCTATGTTTGATGTTTTAGTTAGAATTATGAATTTATGGATACCAAAATCGAATTAATTGCATGATGATAGATTATAAAATTACTAATTTTGAATGATGATTAATTTTTTTATATGTATATTGTCTAGATGTTGTTAATACGTCCATAACGGCAGAGAGGTATTTTGTTTGTGTTGCAAAAATTTTAGCACATACATTGAAAGGGGATAGGGGAAAAACCATTGAAGGATGTCGGGTGTTGTGTAACATGGCAAAAATTTGATAACTTGTGTAATGTTATGTTGTGTTGTTGTTTCATGTCTAGTTAAGAGGTTTCCCATGGGTGGGTGACTGACATGTGTGGTCATGGGGGTGATCTTCATTCTTTTAAATTTTTGTATGTTTTTCTTTTGTGTTATGTTTTTAATTATTGGAAATTGTAGTCATTTTATTAGTATTATTAATGTGTTTTAATTAAGTTAATCTAACTTAATTTGTTAACTAAAATAATGATGTGAAAATCAGATAGTTATGATGGTAGATGGTCCTTTAAATCTTCAGGATTTAGGTTAGATTGTGTTTTTTTTTGTGGTGTAGTCTTCCCCAAGTTCAAACTTTGGATTTTGACTTGGCAGACCTTTTGGAGGCTTGTGGAAAAAGCTAAGCTTGTCCAATGCCTCTTAAATTTACCCAACAATCCTACCTATGGTATGGGGAGTTAATTTTATAATTATTTATGCATTTTGGAGTGTAAAAGAGTGAAAATAATTGGACTTTCCTAATTTCCACAATTAATTTTTCATTCGGAGACTTGGTGTGTAAGTTTGAGTGGCATGTGGGCTTGTCACAAGTCTTACATGTTCATTTATTGTCTTGGGCATGGTGTTTGAATTTTTTTTTTGAATGGAGGGATGATGAAGTGGCATCCTATATGGAGGCACCTCATCATCTTCACATTCCATCTTTATATATAAATGGAATTTGTTGTATTTGGGGTTATTTATTCATTTTTTTCTCTTTCACTTGTTGATTTTGGGAGCTTCTTAGAGTAAATTTTGGAGTGTTCTTGGCTTGGAGGTGTGAAAAATATTGTGGAGTGAAGTCTCTTAGAAGCTTGATGGAGAGGTAGGCTCTCCACCTTTGTTTTTTTGTTTATTAGGCTTACAGATGTGAACATTTTGTGTTTGTTAAGTATTGTATGAGTGTTGTGAATGTGTTATTTTTGTGTGGTTGGGTATTTTCCTAAAGTTGGGTGTCTGGATATGGATTTATGGGACCATTATGAAGGGAAAAGGGTGATGTGTGGCATGCATTATGGAGGTATTTTCACCTATAGGGAGTGAAAAGGAAATCTAAGCTTGTCTAATGCCTCTTTAATTTACCAAACAACCCTACCTATGGTATGGGGATTTAATTTTAGAATTATTTATGCATTTTGGAGTGTAAAAGAGTGAAAATAATTACACTTTCTTACTTTCCACAATTAATTTTTCCTTCAGAGTCTTGGTGTGTAAGTTTCAGTGGCATGTGGGCTTGTCACAAGTCATATATGTTCATTTATTTTCTTGGGCATGGTGTTTAAATTGTGTTTTAGAATGGAAGGATGATGAAGTGACATCCTATATGGAGTTACCTCATCATCCTCACATTCCATATCTATTTATAGATGGAATTTGATGTATTTGGGGTTATTTGTTCATTTTTTTCTCTTTCACTTGTTGATTTTGGGAGCTTGTTAGAGTTACTTTTGGAGTGTTCTTGGATTAGAGGTGTGAAAAATCCTGTGGAGTAAAGTCTCTTGGAAGCTTGATAGAGAGGTACGATCTTCACCTTTATTTTTGTTTATTATGCTTACAGATGTGAAAATTTTGCGCTTGTTAAGTATTGCATGAGTGTTGTGAATGTGTTGTTTTTGTGTGGTTGGGTAGTTTACTTAAGTTGGGTGTGTGGAGATGGATTTATGGGACCATTAGGAAGGTAAATGGGAGATGTGAGGCATGCATCTTGGAGGGATTGTGATTTGGAGTTTCACATATGGGGAGTGAAAAGGAAAACATAGACATATTTTTGCATACTTGTAAGGGAGAGATAAGGTTATTTTGTTGTTGTATTGTGCACATGGAGGTTTTGGGTAAAACTACTACTTCACTAGGGAGACAAAAGTAGGTGGTTCACATATTCCTTGCTCCTTTTTGGTGTGATATCAATCCTATTTTATTGTTTGTTACAATTTTTAATTTTGTTGAGTATGTACATTTATATGTGTTGAATGTCTTGGATTATATTTTATTTGTGGAAGCCATTCTTGTAACAAGTTGTCAAATGTTACTCAAGATCTCTCATTATTCTTTGGTTGGGGCTCGTGGGCCAATAAAGGGATGGCTTCTCCTCCTATTGGATTATAGGTTGGGTGGAGAGCATCACTTATACCCCATTTTCCTTGTTTTGTTATCCAAGTATTGAAAGTTTGAAGAGTGCAAGATTGATCTTAAAATTAGGGATAAGATATATGATGGAGACTTCTATTTTTTATTTTTTGAAATCCTTTATGTTGTCATTTGTTCATTCCATTATTCCCAATTTGATTGGAAGAGTGTAAAATTGTATGCTTGAAAGATAGTTGTATTATTACTTGAAAATCCATATAATTTGTACAATGTTCTAAGAATGTTGAATGAGAAATTTTGTATTTTACAATGTGTTGGTTTTATGAAAGGGAAAATACCAATTTATTACATTGTTTTGGTGAATTAGAAATTTTGAAATAAGTTGAAATGGGAATGCATCTCTCTTGAAATTAAGTTGTTTCATTATTTCCAAAATGTGATAGGTTTCATTTTACAAGTATTGAGAATCTTGTTAAAATGCACTTGCTATGTGAAAAGGGTTTTCATTTTAATTGTTATTGTAAGAAAAAAAAAAGACTAGTTTATTACTCCTTATTGAAAAGAAAGTGTATTAGAAAGTATGAAATTTTTGCTACATTCCTTATCAAGTTGTAGGAAGGAAAATAGTTTTTAAAATTTGTAGAATGAGCAAAAATCTCCCTTTTGCTATATGTATAGAGTTGTGTAATAAATCCTATTACCCTTTCAATTTTAATTTTAAATGAAATAAATTAAATATGTGTGTGTGTGTGTGTGTGTGTGTGTGTGTGTGTGTGTGTGTGTGTGTGTGTGTGTGTGTATTATTTATTCTATTTAAAACTAAAATTGAAATGGTAATAGGATTTCTTACACAAATCCATACATTTAGCAAAAGGGTGTTTATATATATATTCCTACTTAGAAATAATTAATACTAAGTTTAGTTATATAATATTGTTACAAATTTTCATATATATTAAATTATTATGGTTACCCTTATATATAAAAAGGAGGGTTAAGTAGTTATAATTATTTTTTTATCATTGACGATATTAATATTAATATTTTTTAACAATAGTATTAACATTGAATTATTAATAAGCATATTAATATTCAATTATTAACAATCACACACACACACACACACACACACACACACACACACACACACACACACACACACACACACACACACACACACACACACATTAATATATTAATATATATTATAAAACAAAACCAATAAAAAATGAAGAAAACCAAATTTAAGTTGGGTTGACGTCGGACGACCTATCTCGGTTTGTTTTCTTTTAATAGTTGGGATTGGATAGAGAGTCGCAAAGCCCACCCCCACCCCATATATGGGATGGGGGGTGGGGTCAGCGACCCTCCCCTAGCCATTCAAACCTTGTTTATTAAAATTCGAGGGTGGGGGCCGAGCCACCATAAAAAATACAACCATAATTGGTATGACAGATTTTAAATCAAAGCATACACACACAAATGTGTGTGTGTGTGTGTGTGTGTGTTTGTGAATATTTGTATGTATGTATATATGTGTGTATATATATTTATATATATATGTATATACATATATACATACATATGTATATGTATATGTATACATATACATATATATATGTATATGTATATGTATATATATATATATATATACATATATATACATATATATATATATATGTATATGTGTATATATATATATATACATATACATATATATGTATGTATATATGTATATATATATATATACATATATACATATATTATATATATGTATATATATATATGTGTGTGTGTGTGTGTGTGTGTGTGTGTGTATAATATATGTACACACACACACACACATACATATATATATATATATATATATATATATATACATGTATATATCAAACAATGAGTGTATAAATTATATATAAACCAAATTTAATAAAAAGTTGAAAATGCCCATTTTCCCAAATAGGGTAAATACTAGGAGTAGATTACAACAAATAGAAATTACAATCAAACCCTAGGAGGGTAAAATGGAAATAGTATAACAAAAAAATAAAATAAAATGGGAGCATCCACCCTAAGCTCCATCTCCTTCCATGGCTTCCTTCTCCTTCTCCTTCCATAAACCTGCAAAAAAAATTTAGGAAATAAGTCAAATGAGAGAATAAAATCTTTCCATAGAGATGATTAGGGTTAGTTTGGATCCCTAAGATCCAAAGGCCCAGATTCAATCCATCCAATGGCCAAAATTCATCCCTACAAACTTCGGTGAGGGTTATCTGAGATTATTTTAAGTGAAATACATGGGTCAATTTATAATGTGGCCACTTAAGTGGTAGAGAAGTTAACCTTAATTTGTTACCCACAATGTTTAATTAGTAACTCTTAAAAATAAAAGGCCCATGACCTTATGATAATTATTGTAAAAACACAAATGAGTAATTAGACAACATTTATAATTAAGAATTAAATTTAATAGTATTTGTTTAAATGGAAGGACAAATTAGACTTATCCCTAGAATAATAAATTATTAAATGATTTATGACTGCATTATTAAATTAAAGAAGGATTATAGAAATGGAGATTTTAAAACCAAATTGTAAATTGAATAGTATAATTTATTTGTTAGTTTCTATGATAGTTCGTTAACCAAGAATTATTCTAAACCTTGCAACTGGTTTTAAAAAATAAAAATAAAATTTAGTAATTTTTTTAGTTTTACTTTCGATTTGTCTTGGGTTTTGTGTGGGAAATTTTTTGGCGATATTTTTGATACGTAATCGTAGCACCCCTGAATGTTTTCAAATCAATGGGTTAAGACTCTCAGTGTGATTGCATAACATGGAGCTTTTCCCAAAGTGTAGGACTTTGAAACCGGGAGAGCTCTTTCGGTGAAGGTCGGTTCCTATTCTTCTATTCAGGTGCACACATACAATTTGTAGAGGATCTACTATAAAATTTACTCTAACTTTCCAAAGAGATAGGGTTAAAAAGATGTAAGAAAATAAACATAATCTAACAAAGGTGATGCACCAAAGGAATGTTGAACACCTGCTTTGCAATTAAACACAAACCAGTCAAAGTGTAATATAACCACAATGCATAGATAACAAGGATTTTAATGAGAGAACAAGAAGATACAATGAACATAAGAGAGGGTTGAAATCATCCAAAGACTTATTTTTATTACTCCAGGAATTTTATACACTCCATTACAATGGACAAGAGGCACAAACTTACATTATAGTTTGAAGTGGGAGGTTTGAACTCCACAAATTCACTTGTAGATTAGAGAAGAAGGGAGGGTACACGGAAAAATGGTCCAATCCTTTGAAAAATAACCCTCAAAATATATATGAAGAATGAGAAAAGGAGATAGAAGAATTTCAAAATCCTACTACAACCACCCAAGAAATGCATTGATTTCACTTGAAACAATGATGAGTTCTACTTGTAAAACCCATGCCTCCATGTACTATTCCTTGTTGGGAAAGAAAGGAAGCCCATACCTTCATTATTGTGGTAGGTGAGAAAAGTAGGACACCTCAACAAATGGTAATCTATATTTTTAATTTTTAATAACTTAGTCATAGTTGAGTAGGAGGCACCGAGAGCTTTCCAAAAAGTCCTCTCTTGCTCAAATCCAAGCTTCGAGTCAAACGATATGGCCATCTGAAGGTCGAGATGTCATTCTACAAAAATGGTAGGTGGTTATGGCTCTATCATTTTTAAGAGTGTGAAATATATGCAACCTTCAAAATCCAAAAATTAGGACTTTTGGATGTTTCCATTTTGGAGATTGAAAAACTCTTCATCTCGCCAATTTTCTTGAAAGTTCCTAAAGTCTAAAAGCCCGAAATCTAAAAGTCTGAAATTTTAGACTTTTGGACTTTCAGACGTTTCCATTTTGAAGATTAAAACAATGTTCATCCACAAATTTTCTTGAAATTTTTGAAAGTCCACAACTAGAACCTCGAAACCCCAAAATCTAAAAGTCTGAAATTTTGGACTTTCAAACATTTCCATTTTGGATTGAAACATTATTCATTTGTAAGTTTTCTTGAAAGTTCCAAAAGTTTGAAACTTGAACCTCCAAAACCTTGAAACCCGAAAGTCTGAAATTTTGGACTTTGGGAAATTTTTCCTTTTCAAAACTTTTCACCGTTCACCGCCCAAATTGCTTCAAGAGTTTTGAAAGTCCAAATTCCACACTTCTAAAATCTGAAACCCGAAAGTATGAATTTTCAGACTTTCGGGTTTCAAAACATTTGACTCATTGAGATATTTGAAAAGATCCATTTCTGAATTCTAAAACCTCAATGTCGGACTTCTTAGTTTTCCCAAAAATTTGTAATTTGACATGCTTGGTCGAATTCAACAAAGCTCGAAATGCAACCTCTCGGAACGAATCTACCACAATTTTTTTTGTGCGAAGGTAATGTTTGATCAATTTTTCTTGAGGGGCAAAATTGTACAATATTTACACTTGGTATCAAATCCTTGGGTTCAATCAACCCTTGAACACTACATACACTTGGAAATACAAAAATAAATAAGTAAATTGAGCATAACTCTAAACCTAGAACACACAACATTACATGATATTTTGTTTAAAAGTAGAAAATTTATAAAAAACCGAAACAAAACTTAGATGATGATAAACTAACTATTGCCTTGGTCTATGTAGGAGGAATGGACCAGATGAGGGGTTCCTACATGAGGATCTAGACCTACTACCCCCTTATCGAGGTTGTAGTAGCTATTCGCTCGATACTACAAACACTAGAGGATGCTAATGCTACTATACAAAAAGGATCTTTAGGAGGGTGACCTAGCAAACAGGGACAGAGATCCATTAGTGGAGGCTTGTGCATGTTCATGTCAAAGTGCTAAGGATAGGGTAGAGAATTCCCAAGTGGAGTTGGTTAGACATGGTACACCTCATAAGGAGCTCAAAGATAGAGCTATGGGGCATAGATAATTGTCTAGGAGACATAGGCCGAGAGATGATCAAGTAGAGAGACCTAGAGACCGAAAGTTGACTGCAATAGATTAAATTAGAGAGATAATTAAGTGAAACCCACCTTATTTTCCTAGAGACAAAGGGGGAAATTAGGAAGAGGTATAGTGGGTTATCTTAAGTGGATACTTCAAGCTATTCCTTGTTCTATCAACATGAGAGTTCATGTTTCCATACACCTTTTGAGAGATAGAGATGGATTTCGATGGAGGATTGAGGAGTAGAAGCTCCATGTGGATTAAGAGACAATTACTTTGGAGATCTTTGTGGAGCGCTTTAGGAGTAGATATATATCTAGGAGATTCCTTCAATAATGGATATATGAGTTTCTTGATCTACGAAATGCTTTAATGATGATGGCGAGGATATAAGGGTTAGTTGTTAAATATACTTCAAATGTGGATTACATGAAGGATGAGAAGGTTAGGGTTAACAGGTTTATCCATGGCCCGAACTTAGAGTTTGGAGGGCAAGACACATTCATTTCCCCTAGACATTATCAAAGGACATGGAGAAGGCCTACATAGTAGAGGAAACTAGGGGGAAGACTTAGCAGGTTCGAGATAGAGTGAGGCATCACATACAATAGATGTAGGATAGTAGGTCAAGGGGGTCAACTCCTCCTCCTTGTGGTGGTCACACTTCAACATAGTCTTCCATCCAGCCTTCTCCTCCTCCTTAGCAATAGCAGTAGACTCGCCTCCTTTCGACCTCCACAACACCATGATGATCGAGAGGGGCTTAGTATGGGGCCTCCAGCTAGGGCGCCCAATAGAACACATGATGATTTACCTTAAGCAAAGTCATAAGAAGTATGTCCATTACAACACCCAAAGAGATCTATGACATGATAATTAGGTTCTACTACACTAATTATTAGGCCACCTCGAGGATTATCTACTCAATGGAGGGGACCAGGTACTTGTTATGGAAGTGGTGTGCATGGACATAGTTATCCAAAATTCACCCCTCAAGGTAATTTTGATAAAATACATCAAATTATTCAGTCCTGAGAAAGTAGAATTGATTCGAGGCCAAAAATCATGTTTTCAGGGACCCTTTGGCTTCTCTCTAACTTCCCCATCTAAGCAAAAAATCCAACAAGTTAGAAATATTGAAAAAAATAAAAATTGAAGTTGCAAGCTTATTTTAATGCATTGCGAGTATAGGGGTTGTAGATAGTATCGGTCAGATTTTTCCAAGGTTCGTTGTACTAGGTTTGGAGCCGCACAAGTTCAACAAGGACACGTGGCGTGCGCATTGCCAAAAATGCCGAAGTCAAAGGGAAATCGGTGAAGTCGGAACTTTTTGTCCTAGGTGGTCCATGGGATAGTTGGGACTTAGGTACATGCGGGACGTGAAATAATATTTTTCCATGGGTTGGTGCATTGTGGGTGGCACGGAGAAATGTGTTCGTGATAGTCAGGACAAATGTACGTGCGGGACATGCAAAGGTGAAAAACCTGCAAAAGAAACCATACGTTGCGGCGAATGCGGAAATCAATGGCCCTCATGGCCTGGTCAATGGAAAATGCACGAGACAAGGAAGCTGAATCGGTTGATATGGAGATTTTTTTCGGGACAGCTAGGACATGCATAATCGATTTTGCCAAAATAGCCATAATGAAGAGAAAAGCCAATTTTTAACCTCCCAAACTTCAAACGGCCTTAACTTTTTACTCCAAACTCGATTTTCATAAAATTGAACTTTCGGAATGAGCACAACGTCCTGTAAATTTATTAATTTTTATGAGGGTAGATATATTAAAATAAAAGAAACATATTCAGCTCCATTCAATTAACGCTCATTCTTGTCAAATGACAGAAAATGCCTGGCAGACCCAAAATAGATGCCTGTACTCAGAAAGTCATAACTTTTGTATTTCTCAACAAAATCACATGAAATTGGCACCATTGGAATCGTGGATCCAATTGAAATGCAGATAAATCAAGAAATTTTGGATTGGATGATAAATTAATGGATATTTTTCATAAAACGTGGAAGGGTTTATGACTGTGTTTTATTTGGTAGGTGGGAGCACAATTAAGAGGCATGATCATCATTCTTTCTCTTATGCAACACCCGAGACAATATGATGAGCCTTTTAAAAGTAACATACAATCATTTCACTCCATTTAATGCTTCTTACAAGTGATTTAAGGACATATTATGGGATTTCCATTTTCCCCTTCTCTCTCTCTTCTCATTCTTCTATAAATTGGAGTGTTAGACTCAATATAAAAGGGAGGTAGTTTTTTTGTAGAAAATCTATGTCAAAATTGCTTTATGAAGCCAATGTGTTGTAGGACCTTGTATTGGACTCCTTGCATGGTGATCCAGTGCTTATCTTGTAATATATTGAACTACGCATATCATGAAGCAATAAAATACAAGTTTGTGGATGCATCTTCCCCTGCTGTGTTTGTTTGCACTATTCTTGCCCTTTCAACCTTCATTACAAGAATATTGTGTCTATTTTTATGCTCTTGAAAGGACTCATTATTATTTTTCATGTATGAAATATTGTTGTGAATGCATTTTCCAGATTGTGGAGAACTATTATCACCCCTTCTAGTATGCATTTTACTTCTATTTTTCACACATTGGAAGACTACTCTCACACCCCTCCTTTTTTGGTGTATCACCACTTTAGTGTAGGATTTCATTTTCATGCATTCTCTCTCCTTAGTCCCTTAGAAAGTTAGATTAGGAAAGATAGTTTTACCTGCATTAGAGTAGATTGTGGCAGGTAGTTTAGGAGCAAGAACCAACTTTCTCTGGAGGTCTATCTCAAGTAGCAAGTCCCACAACTTGGAGATAGTACCCATGTTATCCAATCATACCGTGAGCTCAAGTATAAGCACTTTTGTAAAGGTTAGGGTGCTATGATTTCGGTGATAATAGACACAATTTGAGAGAGTGCCCGTAGAACCCTTCTAATCAGGGAAAGGCCCCTGTTTTCGAGCCTATGATCCCTTAAATGGCTAGGAGCCACATGATTTAAGCAAAGTGGTCAAGAAACTTTATGCAGAGCACCGGGCATGGTGATTGATACCACGGGTAGAATTGGTGGTATTTCTACCCCTATCTTATTTGACTCGGGCTCTTCAAATTATTTTATTTATACATCATTATTAGAGAGATGTAGGATGGTGGTAGTTAGGCGGGCCTTATTAGGGATGTTGAGATGGCTTCTTGAGCTAATATATTAGTAGACTTCTTATTCAAGGAGTTTTGAGTGAACCTAGGACCCTTTTCCACTACTTTGGAAATTCGTATAATTCCTTTGGGTTCTTAAAGAGTCATTTTGGGCATGGATTGCTTGTCTTCACATAGATCTAGTATTGATTATTACAATAAGATTATGTCTTGTGCGTGAAGATTTGGGTGTGGAGTAAGTAATAGATGGAGTTAAGAGACCCATCTCTATTCACACTATTTTCATTATGCAGTGAAGAGGTGTGTGTGATGGGGTTGTCAGTTGTATTTTATTACAGTTAGTGATAGGCCGAGAGGATGTGAGTAATGGACATTCACTTGATGATCATCCCATTTTTCAAGATGTTTCTTATGTTTTCCCTTGTAAGTATGCCGAGGATGTATCCCCCGTGTGAGATACACTTTCACATTGATTTGGTTCTAGGATTGGAACCTATCTCACATGCCTCATATATAATTACAAAACCTGAGCTATGGGAACTCAAGTTGTAGATAGATGGCCTTCTCAAGAAATGCCTAATCTATCCTAGCGTATCTGTTAGGGTGCACCGGTGATTTTTGTAAAGAAGAAGAATGGATCCTTGCATTTTTTTATGGAATATGAAAATTGAACAAAGTAATGATCAAGAATCGCTACCCCCTTCCTCACATCGATGATTTGTTTCATAAAATGAAGGGGGACATAGTGTTTTCAAAGATATATCTTAAGATCGAGATATGATTAGTGAGGATTATAGAGGAAGATGTCCACAAGACATATTTCCATATGAGATATGGCCACCATGATTTCACAATTGTGCCATTAAGTATGAAGAATTCCCATGCAATGTTCAGGAGTCTAATGAATGGGGTGTTCAAGATATTTCTAGATTTTTATACTCATTTTCCTTGATGAAACTTTGATCTACTCACATATGTGTGAGGATCATGAGGAGCACCTTCATCAAGTTCTCTAGTGTCTTCGTGAGCATCAAATTTATGGGAATGTAGAGAAGTGTGCATTATTTCAGTCAGAGGTGTAGTATTTGGGTCACATTATTTTTGTGGAAGGTATCAAAGTCAATCCTTTAAATATTAGAGCCATTATGCAATGGCTAGTAGCCACTAGTGTGACCGAGGTGTGTAGTTTAATGGGGTTAGTAGGTTACTAAATATTTTTCCATGACTTCTTTTTGGTTGCAGTACCCCATCACTTCCCTTCAGCAGAAAGGGAAGAAGTTAATTTGGTCACATAGATGTTAGAATACCTTTAAGACACTTAAGGAATGGCTTAAGACAACACACATTCTTGCGAGTGTCAAATCCACTAGGAGAGTTCTTCGTTTGCACAGAGATGCTTCTTTAGCGGGATTAGGAGGTGTATTGATGTAAGAGGGCCAAGTGGTAAGTAATTAAGTCTCGCAAACTCAAGGATTATGAGCTCAATTATCTGACTCATAAAATTTAGCTTGTAATATTTGTGCATGCTTTGGTTTGATGGAAACATTTCATTTTAGGAAGGAGATTCATTCTCAGGATTGATCATTTGATTCTTCATCACCTCTTCATGGAGCTTAATATCAACGCTTATCGGTAGCATTGGATGGATTTGATTTGTGAGTATGAAATGGAGATAGAGCATGTGAAGGTGAAGCATAATGTGGTTACAAATGCTCTAAGTAGATGAAGACACTTGATCATGTCTACTTCGGTGGGTACAAATTTACACAAGTAGGATTTTTTCACACCTACCACATGATAGCTTCTACCTCATGAGCTAGATAAGATATTTAGTCTTAGAGACCCCTTGAGGGTATGGTTGATGGTTTTTCATTAGATTCACATGGACTTATCGACAAAGAATTCGTATCTATGTAACTAGGGATATATTTTTGAGAGATGACATCTTAACATAGACTCATCATGCACCTTATTCAGCTCATCTAGGGGTGAAGAAGATGCACACCACCTTGAGATAGATATACCATTGGAGTGGCCTTCGAGAGAGATGTAGCTCGGTTGTGTCACACTCTTTAGAGTATCGGAGGGTGAAGGTCGAGGATCGACATCTAGATGGCCTTCTTTACTGCATGATATACCAAAGTGGAAATGGTACACCATTTCCATGGATTTTATTATAGGGATACTGATGTCGACATACCACCATGATACCATCATGGTCACAAAGTGGAGAGATTGATGAAAGTGGATAATTTTTATCGGTGAAGAACACCTATAGAACTAGTGTAGTGGTGCGAGTATTATTATATGAGATTGTCGAATACACATGATTTTGCGAGAAGATTATTTGTGGTTGTGATCCCTTATAAAACTCTCATATCCGGACTACCATGGAATGAGTATCAATTTCAAGTACAACTTATCATCTAGGGACATATGGACTAATAGAGCAAGTGCATTAGATCTTAGAGGATATGTTGTGGATGTATGTCATGGACCATTGGTCTAGGTGGGAGGAGTACTTTTATTTAGTAGATTTTTCCTACAACAACAATTTTCAGAGTTTTATTGGTATGAATTCATTTCTAGGAATTGTATGGTAGGGAGTATAAGATACCACTAAGTTGGTACAAATTGGAAGAAAGTTTTCTCTTGGGCCAACATTATTACGGGATATGGAGCAGCAGAGTTCTTATGATTTGACAAAGGTTACAGGAGGCTCATAATAGACATAAGAAATATGTAGATAAAAGGAGGAAATATTGTAGTTTTGAAGCAAGCACGAAGGTGTTTTTTCTTCTCAGGACTCATAAGAGGCCTATCCATTAAGTAAAATAATCTAATCTTTCTCCTATATTTTTGGGTACCTTCCAGATCTTGGATCGTATCGGTCTTTTCCCTATAATCTAGCATTTCCACCCTACTTGTCTCACATGCATGATGTATTTCATGTTTTTGTGCTTAAGAGATACATACCCTATCCATCTCATGTTTTGGATTGGACCAAATTATAGGTGTAGGAGCAGGGGCAGGTGTCTTTGGAGCTCGTGCACATCATAGAGCATAAGATCCTAGGCCTTCGAAGCCAAGATATTGATACCACATGGGAGGATGATACTTTATTTTGATCCAATTTTCCTTAGCTATTCCAGTGACTTCCAGGAGGAATTTGAGTCTAAAAGGAGGGGAATGTAGTGCCCACTCCTCTTTGAATCTATTTCATTTTGATATTATTACTCTTGGATTAATACTTAGATGTTTGAATATTATATTTTGATCAGTAGATGATGGACTATGCGAGATATTTGGAATATTTATAGTATGTGATTTACATTTTTGCTATGATGAAATAGATGGCAATGATAGATAGATATTTATGTTGATTTGCAATATTCTAATTTTATACTAACATATCATATTTTGTATGCATAGCCTATGTTGGATGTTTTGGGTAGAATTATGATTTTACAAATACCAAAATCAAATTAATTGTATGATGCTAGATAATAAAATTAATAATTTCGGATGATTATCATTGATTTATATATGTATATTATCTTGATGTTGTTAATCCTGCCATAAGGCTAGAGAGGTATTTTGTTTGTGTTGAAGGACATTTTATCACATACATAAAAAGGGGATATGGGAACAACCATATAAAGATGTCGGGTGTTAATTAACATATATCATTTTTAATTAACATCATTATACAATGTAGGTATATCATCATCAAGGTTAATAAATTATATAAATTATTTACAATTACTAATAATATCAATTCTAACATATTCACTAACATTCATCGTCACCCTACGATTATTCATAAAATTATATCACAATTCATATTTTATGACAACCATGCATTTCATACATCCATTATAACTTATATCTATCTAGATGCATTCAACAATGTACTATTGATCACCTATTAACATCACATTATTAATAATTCACAACATCAATGAGATCACATGGCTAGTCCAATCATCTAAACATAATCACCATTGTCAAGAGTCCAAAGTGTCAGTATATAACAAAGTAACATTAATTCATCATCATGTACTGCAACATCTATCAATGTCCTCTATATACCCATACAGTCCATAATAAAAGCCAAAACACAATAATAATCACAATGTCCATAGTGTCTAACAACATGCTATCCAAAATATCATAATAATGTCCATGTCACTAAGCAACTAATAAACATTATCATATCAAAATAGATGTCGAAGAGGAGTGAGCACTACATCCCCCTCCCTTTATACTTGACTTCCTCCCGGAAGTCACTGGAATAAATGTGGTAACTATGCTTGTAATTGTGTGGCATCATCCCATCTAGCGATGACTTAGCATATCAATCCTACTAGATTTGTACCTTGTCAATCTCACATGCATGAAAGTTGAGGTTCCTATGCACTAGAATGTGCATGGGCTCCATAATCACCCATCCCTATTCCTACACCCATAAGATAGTCCAATCTAAAACATTAGATGAATTTGTTAAATATATCTCCATAAAATAGAAACATGAAAGACATCCTAGCTGCGAGACAAGTGGGTGGAAAAGCTAAGAGTTAAGCTATAGGAACGATCTCAAATGGACCCACAAATCTTAGAGATAGCTTAGGGAATTTTTCCTAATGGATGGGGCTCTTATAAGGTATGAATTTAAGAAAAACCTCAATGCTCACCTTAAAACTTCGACGTTTCCTCCTCGATCAACATACTTGCTTCTACCTATCTTACACCTCCTGTAATCTATTCCCGATCAAAGTGACCTGCTGATCCATATCTTATAACATAGCTAGCCTAATAGTAACCTTGTCCTCCGATCTATCCCAACTTAAGGGATTCCTACACTCTCTATTGTATAATGATTGGAAAGGTGCCATGCCCATGGAACTTTGAAAGTTGTTATTGTATGCGAAATACACCGAGATACAAATAATCCTCCTATTGTTATTGATGATCCATAACATACATCAAAAGATTAACCTCTAGCTGGTTCTCCCTCTCGGTTTGACCATCTTTCTTAGGGTGATAAGCTATACTAAAATTGATATTCGTCCCAAGTGCAAACCGAATGGTGGTTCAAAACCGGGAACTTTGTAAGGGATCACGGTCACAAATATCTTCCAAAAATCCCATAAAACCTCAATATCTAATTAAGATAAACATGTGCAATTACCTTTGGTTGTGTAGGTGGTTTTAAGCGGAGAAAAATGAGACACTTATTTCAATTTATCTACCGTGACCATGATCGTGTTGTGGTGATATCTCGACATAGGTATCCCAAAATGAAGTCCATGGAAATGGTGTCCCATTTCTACTCTGGTATAGCATGAGGATAAATAAGTTCAGCTGGATGCCACTCCTCAACCTTTACTTTTGGGAACTCCAAATACCAAGACACATACCAATCTATATCCCTCTAAAGGCCACTCTTGTGAAATAAATGTCTTAGTGTAGCATGCATCATCTTCATCCCTAGATGGGTTATAAAATGTGCATGATGAAACTCTACTATAATTTCCTATCATAGAAATCCCTCTTGAGGCACATATATGTGACTTCGTGCCTAATAATCTTGTTTCACTCCAATGATAACCCCTCAAACTTCCCCTTAATGGGTGTGTGTGACTCAATATCTTCTCTAGCTTTGAAGATAGAACCTATTGTGTGGAAGATGCGGTAAAATCATACTCCGTAAATCTATGTGAATTGATGTGGCCATGACAAGATGTCTCTGTCAACTCAAGGCATCTTACACCACATTTTTTTCCCTTTCACATGCTTAATCTTCATATCATACTCAAACAAGAGCTCCATCCAACTTAGTTTACATGCATTGAGATTGGGTTGTGTGAAGAGGTGTCATAGGCTTAAATCCTTTTTGTTGATATCAACCTATTTCCCAACAGAAAATGATGCCATAAAAATAAAGAGTGTACTACTGCTACAAGATCAAGGTAACGAGTCGTAATTGAGGTCATAATCCTTAAGTTTACGAGAATCAAATGTGAAATATTTTCCATCCCGCATCAAGTACACCTCCTAACACTGCCAATGAAGCATATGTACAAACAAAGAAGTACCTCGAGAATTAGGCACTACTAAAATAGGTTTTGTAGTAGGGAATTCCTTTAGAGTATTGAAGGAATGCTCACATTTTTCGACCATAAAAGATTCGTCACTTTTTGTTGCAAGGAAGTGATGGGATGAAAAATGCATAAAAAATCTTGTACAAATCTCCTATAATATCCCACTTATCCCATAAAATTGTGTACCTTGGTCGTATTAGTCAATGTCGGCCGGTCGGTGATAGCTCTTATCTTGGAAGAATCCACTGTGATACCTTCCCCCAAAATGATGTGACCTAGATACTGAACCTCTCCCTAAAAGAACACACACTTCTCCGTGTTCCAAGATAACTTTTACTCTCGAAGACACTACAGAGCTTGTTGAAGGTTCTCCCCATGATTCTTACACATGTGTGAGTATAGAAGTATGTTATCTAAGAATATGAGAGTGAAACAATTGAAGAATGTTTTAAATACCATGTTGGTGCTCAATTTAGTCTCGCTACTGTTTGTCTTTGAAATTATTCAATTTGTGGGCTCTGTCACATTTTCTATCTTCCCATATTGATGCGTGAAAGGTCTGTCCTTAATTTGGGTGCCATGATCACTTTAAATCCTAAGTTTTGTTTTCTTCCTCTATCCATGAGAAACATTTGTAATTTGGGCTTAAAACTTAGGTTTTTCATTTCCTTTCATTTTACACAGTCACATTTTGTTGTCCCTATCATTTTTGTCCCAAGTATCTGTGAAAGAATGATTTGATGCATCTCAAAGGATCATATTTGGGCCTTATATCATTTCCAAAATCTCTGTCCTTAAAGAAGGATTCATTTCAGTGTAAATGGTGATTTTCCTACATTTTACGATTCGACGGGTGTATTTTTCCTGGTCAAATTTATATCTTAGCATCCGTGGAAGCGTGGTCATTTCTGGTTAGATGCGGATTGACGGGGAACTTTGAAAACTCAAAAATTTCCACATGGACGGTCGGCGCTCATCTGAAAATTGGCCTTTTGGTTTAGCTTTGGAGTTATGTCGCAAAGACACATGGAGGTTTCCACTTCCTTTCCCATGCTTAGACAAATTTTTCATGCAGCTGGTACATTTTTACGGCCCATGGACACATGGAGGGCAGGTAATGACTTTTGGATCTTCCTCGAGGTCCCACCTTAACAATTGCAATAGGGAAACATGTGGAGGTTTCCTCCGGCTCCGCTCTATACTTAAGCTTTTCAAAGAAAATTTTAAATTCTTGGGACACATGTAGGGACCGTGCCTATTTATAGGCGGCCGCTAACATTTTATTTTGAAGAAGCGCTAGGAGGACCTTGGAGGATTCTCGCTTACTCTTTCTTTTCCTGGACTTTTCAATGGCCAAGGAAAATTATCTCGAACAGTAGACACATGGCGCCTTCCGCTGATCGTTCAACTTTATTATCAACTTTGCTGAATTGGGACACATGGAGGCTTCATTGGATCCTCTTTTATTGAGACTTTTCAAAGGCCAAAAGAGGTTTTTCATGGACTTGGGGCACGTGGAAATCCCGCACTTGTTTGGAAACTTGCCTCTGTACTTCTCCTTTGTGGTTTCGCTAAGGAAACACGTAGACAACTCTAATATAAAGTAGAGAAGGGGTAGAATAAACGATTGTTGTGCATTGCATATCTTTTTTTGCCATTTTCTCCAAGAATCTTGGATGTGTGAATAAACACTATTTTTAGTCATTTTTTGATGAAATTCCTTGTCTTTTTTTTATAAGTGCCATTGAATGGATTTGGAACTTAATTTGTGAGTCTAAGGATTTTTAAAGTCATTATTTTTAAGTTTGAATTTCTCGGGCACTAGAAAAATTTGAATCACCGAGAGAAGATGGACAAAGTTGAAATGATGAAGGTTACTGAGGCACAAAATATGAAAAAGGTGTTACCTCGAGAGTGAAAAGGATTACATGTTAGATCCAGTTGTACAAAGGCTCTGGAAAATGATTAAAACAGGGGATTTATCACATGATAGAATCATAATGATTAAAGGGATAATAAAAAGGTTGTGGCATTGCATCCTAGTCATTAGTTGAGAGTTTCGAAATGTGATCGGTTCATAATTGGTCCACCTTGAAGACTTTGGATGCAAATTTGTTAAACGTTGCTTTCGAGCCAAATTGGTAACAAGCAAAGGTCTCTCGAATATTCTTATTTTTGGGGAGAAAACTGAGTAAGAAAAATGTATAAATTCAATGAGAATACTCTTAGAATGGGTTAGGGGTTGAATTCTTAAGATAGAAAATTTGAGAAAGTCATCTCCTTAAGAGACCAATCCGAGATAACCTATTATTTCTTTCGTGTTAGATTTTATATCATGTTGAGTTGGTTACGAGATGTATAGCCAAAGGATGACCACTAAGATTTCAATGGAACCTTTCCCCTATTTACAGATGAATCTATGAAAATTTGAAATTAATTTTTGTTTAATCTCTAGCAATTTGTGTCTCGCTTTGTTTAGTTTAATGTCTAGCAAATGGTTTCTTTTTTCCTATTTCAATATTACATTGAAATATTTTTGAAACCACATAGGATCTCATCCCTATGACAATTTAGTGGCATTTGTAATTTCATCTCAAGAAGATCCTTCATCCTTTTATGAGATAAAAAAATTTAAAACAACTCCACTGTCATTTTTTAATAAAGATTATCTCAGTAAGTCCTTGGGTGTACCTTAGGAGTGATTGATAAGAGATTTTGGTGTTTAATTCAGTCTTTTAACTCGATCCTTCATGTTAGATTCTCCAAGTTTGTGTGAAAACGTGATGATCCGGGCTTCCATTGAAACACACCATCTCGTTGAAGGGACATCTTAACTATTCTCAAGCTTTCTTTTGTTGATTTGTCCATTGTTGTGAATTTTCTCGGAGATATGTTATAATCAACTTTATCCCGCTTGATCTCCCACTAAAATCATTCAAAACCATGAATCCATCCCGAACTACCCTGTTTTTTTCTTTATATCCAAGAAGGGACAAAATATATTTACTTAAATATGTAGAAAAATTAGGATTTTATAATGTCTTTATTAACCTTATCCTTGTTTTTAAAGTATCTCCATCTTTTAAAAGTGACACCTCTTAAGAAGTTAAATTATGGAGTATTGACCATATTTTCGAAAGGTTTTAATCATAAAATTTGTGAAAAGAAGGATATCTCCATCTCCTTCATCAACCAAAAGTTACACTACGGGTCCTCTAATGCTCATCGAAAGGCATGACCTAAAGTAGTGAGGATAGGTCAAATCCTCTTGAAGGTGTTATCCATCTCTCCATAAATCTGAGTGAAAAAGGGCTAGTTAGATCTCATCCCTAGATACAAAATGACACACATTATGATCTATTTATCTCTAAGCTCCATGTCGAATCTGTGATGTTGCTCAACTTGAAAAGGAGAACAAATTTGGATACCAACACTAGTGGCACCGTTGTCGAGACTGATTTAGTGATTTGTTTCCAATTCATACCCATTTGGCCCATGAACAACAGTATTGGCACCATTTTCAAGGACTATTTGAACAAAGGTGTACACATACAGACCTTGGTAATGTCTCTTACATGATCTAAGTGCTAATACATTGTTGAAACATCATTATCTGTTCATATCTGTAAGAATTGTTCAAAGTTGTAAGTTCTGAGTGCAATATTTCCAGCTTATATAGTTATTGCACTAAAGTTTGTATCATCATTGATAAATTTAGGTAGAAGAAGAGCAGATCTTATAAGCTTTGCATGAATCTGGTACTAACAGAAATTTGATAGGTCTTTCATAGTGCATTTGCACAAACTAAGGTGAAAATCCTTAGTGGCGACTCTATGATATTTAAATTCTTTATAAATACCAGTGTCTTAACATATATCAAGTAAGATTTGTCATTAATATCTACAAAGTTGGAAGGAAGAAGATCTGTCTTCACTAGGGACCCTAATAGAAGGTTGTTTCAAGAGTTGGGAAAGTCTAATTCAGAAGGAAGAAGAATTTGGAAGGTTGTTGGAGATCAAGCATCAAGAAAAGAGATCTCCACCGTGAAACTTATCATCCTATGATTGAATATTGCAATAATTCCTCAAGTTTTTCTAAATCAGGTAGTCTCTTTGTTGAATTAAATTATCCATCTGAAGAGATTTCCTTCTTTTGTATTTGAAACATTTTCTTCTCAATCTTCCCTGGTATTTTCTAAATCTAATAGAGTTTTCCAAGAAATAGAGCCTTTAGAGGGTAGTCATTCTGAAAATTACATCCCAGTACCACACAGACCCCTCACTCCTCATCATTCTATTTCTCCTATAATATCAGCTCCTCAAAATAATATGGCTCAGACTCCACCCATAACTCCATTTGTTGCTAATAATTTTTGTCCCATCAATTTTAGAGGTAAGGTTGGCTATCCAAATGTTGTGCCATAAGATGTAAGAAATATATTGCCTGAGTTTCAAGGAAATAATGCAATCACTGGTGATCATCACTTGAATCTCTTTGTCAATATGATGGAGGAATTTCAAATAGAATTTGAGGATGTGTACATTAAATTGTTTGTTCATACTCTAGAAGAAGATTCAAGGTATTGGTATAAAGATTTACCGTATAATTCCATTGATTCTTGGATAGAGATGAAGAATTATTTTAGAATGTATTATGTTGATAAAACAAACCCTAGGTTTCTTTTATCAAAGTTTGAAAATATAAAATAGAATCCTAATTTATCAATGCATGATTTCAATACAAGATTTAACAAAACATTGAGAAGATTGCTGTTAATTTGAGACCGTGTGATGAATCAAGTTTGATAAAGTATTCGGATGCATTTGATAGGAAATTTTCTTACTATTTGAGGGATAAGAACCCTTGAAAATTTGAGGTAAGCCTTTACCATGGCTATGTAAATTGAGAACAACATTAAAGTAGTTGGAAAACCTCCTAAGAGGGAGGTTGTTAAACTTATCAACCTAGAAAATAATCAATCAAGTAAGGTTGTGGATTTTGAAGAAGTTGTAAAGACTTTGGCGGGGGTGTCTAAGAAATATCTTATAAGCTAACAAGGGTAGAGAAATAAATTGGAGAAGGTTCTCAAGGTCACATAGGTAACAAGGAAAAGAAATATTGACAAATCATCCTAGAAATGATCAAATATATGATGACAGAGGTAAAGTACCCATGGGAGCTAGACAACCCCAAGCTAGGGAGAATAGAGTAGTGCCTGATCCTCTAAATGCTAGAGTTTTTGTTGTTGAAGAGACAAATCAAATTTATTGGTGTGACAAATGTTTCTTACCCCACCCACCATGTTAAGTAGATCATAAAGTTGAAGAAGATGATGATGATTATAACACTAATGATGATGCATACATGGTGGATTTCTCTACAAGCTCACAACAAGGAGCAACTTAAACTAAAATAATAAGTGCAAGAACTTCTATAAGTTTTTGGTTTTGCATTCACTAAGTACCTCTTATTCCCTCCTCTTATACTGTATAAATAGATATGGTACAATCTTTTGAACTTCCTAATAATGATTTTTAGTACCTAAGAGATCTAATGATTAAGAAGTATGATGGAGGGATCCCATCAAAAGAGGATAGAAAATTATTAATCAATGTTGTTGTTACCCAATAGAAAGAGTATAACACAAGAAGTAAAGTTGTCAAAGGGGAAGGGCCTCAAGCCAAAAAAAAAAAAAAAAGACCCTAGTTCTCACCAATTTTCCAAAAGAAACCCGAAAGAAAAATGCATCTGGAAAGGCCCTTGTTGTGTCAAGTAGAACTTGTGTTCCCACCCATGCCCAAAATGTGAAAAATATTGTGCCATCCAATGAGTTTGTCGATATTTCTACAAATGATTCTTTTCCCAATACATTCCTTATGACCTTACCCAATTCTTGATTCATATCAAGATTTTTGTCCCAATTATTGAATTTCTTATGATTCATGAGCACAAGAAGAGGGCTTTTGAGTATTTGGGATTGGAACAAGATAGGAATGCCCAAGAAAGAAATATAAATAATGTAAACACTCCTCCTCCAACAATTACAGACTTAGAAAAACCATCGGTATTGGAGGAGATAGGTGAACCACCTAAAGTTTACTTGGGAACATCTTTGGTTGAGTCTCAATTAAATGTTGATCCATTTTTACAACAAGTGATTATTACGGACCAAATCCTACACAATTGTTTGATTCTAGAGCATCATGCAATGTTATGCCTCTATAAGTCATGAATGAATTGAACATTAAGGTAATAAAAATTATGGCAAGTATACTCCAATGGATTATAGAGAAGTCCTAGTTGTAGGATATGTAAAAGGCTTGGTGGTACAACTTGTAGCTTATCCAAGTAAGAACTTGAAACTTGACATTGTTATTGTTGATTTCTCTTCCAAATGGGGCATGTTGTTATCAAGAAATTGGGCTCAATTGTTGGTAGAAAGATTCAGATGGATATGTATTTTACCACCATTCCAATCGAATGCATCTTTGTAAAGTCAGTAGGGAGAGAAGAAGAGGTTGCACCTCATTGAAGATCCAAATAATGCTTCTTATGAAGTGTTGTATGCTGATGTATATGTTTATAAATTTGTTGTGTTTGCTAATGGAAAAGAGCATAAAATTGATCAATGTAAATGTCTTGAACAAGTAGGTTTTCCTTAGACCTTGTTATTTGATGGAGATTGTTCTAAGTTTGGAAATGGTGTTGTAATTGTTCTTATTTCTCCGTGCCAGGAAGATTTTGTTTATTCTTTCAAACTCAACTTTGAATGCACTAACAACATTGAAAAATATGAAGCAATATTATTACGTATGAGAATTACATGGAAATATGGGATAAAGGATATCATTGTCAAAGGAGATTCGAACTAATTGTCAAACATATTAGATAACTATATGCTACTAAAAATCAAAGAATGAAACAATACAAGGATACAATGGGAATTTATTGAAATGTTTGACTCTTTCAATATTATGCACCATAATAGAAATTCTAATGTTGTTATAGAAAATTTAGCAAAGTGATAGGATATAGGTTTGGTAATTATATAGTGTCTCCATTTTTGAGTATGAAGTTGAAATACTAACAAGGCCATTGTCCCTTAAAACGTTAAAAAAATGAAATTGTTTGATGATGATGCCTAGGTGAAAGGGTTTCTAAAGAACCAAGGTGAGTTTCTTGACAAAAATATAGATTGGGAACCAATGGTGTGTCTTTCTTGAATGAAAGGAAACTCTATTTGGAAAAGACATCATCCACCAAGACAAACATGATTCCCAGAGGTTTGGTGGCACTTGAATAAAACTTTGATAATGCTGATTACATTATTAATAGAAGAATGTCAATTTCAAGAGATGTGGAAGAGCACGACTTGGGCACAAAGGAAAAACCACATAAAATCTGGTTAGAAAGTAATCTGAGTAAGGAAAGAAGAAGTCATATGTTCAATTGTTAAAGAAATATCAAGACTACCTATATTGGTATTACTCGTGTTGAAGGCATATAGGGAAGATTTTTTCCAACATGAAATTCCTCTTGAATATAATGCCAAGAATTTCGGGAAAATATAGATGCCCATCAATCTGCTCCTTTCTTTGAATATACAAGAAGAACTTAAGAATTTGAGGGATGGAGGGATCATTCAGCCCACAAGGTACTCATCTTGGGTTACAAATTTTGTACCTATTAGAAAAATGAATGCTGATATAAGGTTGTGCGTAGACTTCAAGAACTTGAATAAAGCATCACTAAATGATAATTATCCTCGCCAAACATGGAGAATATGCTACAATTGGTAATTGGTTCTTAATTGTTGTCCACTTTGGATGGTTTCTCTGGCTATAATCAAGTTGTTGTGAAGGAGTTAGAAAGAATAAATACTTCCTTTACCACTCCTTGGGGAAGTTATGTCTATGTCAGGATGCCTTTTGGCTTAATGAATGTTGGACCAAATTTTCAAAGAGCAATGGATTTAGCATTTTTGGTCATATTAATGATTTTATTGCTATTTATCAAGATGATGTAACTGTGTTTTCTAGAAAAAGAAATGATCACTTGCAACACTTGGAGAGAATTTTGTTAAGGTGTAGAGAGTATGGCATATCATTGAATCCCAAGAAGTGCCATTTTGGAGTGCAAAAGGAAAAAACTACTTGGTCGCATTGTATCAAAGGAAGGGGTCATGATTGATCTTGAGAGAGTGGAAGCCATCAGAAAGGTTCTAATTCCAAGAAATAAGAAGGGAATTCAATCCTTATTTTGAAAAATAATCTTTATTAGAAGATTTGTGTCTAACTTTCTTTGAGTTGAGTATCCCCATTACTAGCATGCTGAAAAAGGACCCTATTATCAAATGGGAAGAAGCTTCCATTCAAGCTTTCAATGGGATCAAAGAAGCACTAAAGCATGCCCCTGTTTTGGAAGCTCTAAATTACAAGAAGCCTTTTCAAATGTTTTCTTTTTCCTCAGAAAACACCATTTCATCTATCTTGTTGTAGAAGGATGATCGGGGGGCTTAGAGAGGAATTGCCTTTTCAAAGTAAGGCATTGCAAGGAGGTAAATCTAAAAGTACACCATCATGGAGGATCAAGGATTTTCCTTGGTAAAAGAGAACAATGTTTTCAAACCCTACATATTGAGCTCTAAAGTTGTTGCTTATGTTCCCCACACCATGGTGAAAGACAACTTATTAGAGATTGAGGTCTCCAAAAAAATATGCAGATGGGTGAACAATTTGTAAGGATATGAAATGGATATTCAAACCATGAAATTGGTAAGAGGTTTAGGCCTAGCTAATACTATGGCTAAGAGCGACTTACAGACTATTGAGGTGAATGAAGTAGAAGGAGAAAGGGTGGATTTCCTTGAAAATTTGGTAAGCTCAATGGTACAAAGATATAATATTTTATCTCAAATATCTATGTTGCCTTGAACATTTGAGTAAAAATCAGAACAAATATCTTAAGTTACCCTCTCAACAATATCTCATTACTAATTTTGGGTTAGCTTGGAAGAACCCCAAGGGAGTGCTCTTGAGATGCATAGCTGAAGATAAGGACCCCAAAAAAATTACTAATATCCATGGAGGAGTTTGCGGGGAAATTTTTCTAGAAGATTTACAACACATCAAATCTTGAGGGCTGGTTATTAGTGGCCAACTCTCTTAAAAGATCCAACTCTATTAGTTAGGAAATGTGAAATTTGCCATCGTGTTTTCGGAAGAATGAAAGCTTCGGGCTCCTTTGTAGCCAGTGTCAATTGAAGCCCCATTTAAGAAATGGGGAATGGATTTCATTGGTGATATTTCAGATCCTTCCAGTGCTGGTCATAAATGGATTATTGTAGCCACTAATTATTTTACTAAGTGGGTGGAAGAAATCCCCACCAAGAAAGTAACACACCAATTCATCATGGACTTCATGCTTTGAATCAAATAATATGTAGATTTAGAGTGCCGACTAAGATTGTTATTGATAATGCCATGAGTTTTAGAGCCAAACCTTTGGTGGTAATGTGTAAAGGGTATGGAATCAATTTGACATAAGCTTCTAACTCCAAGGAAATGGACAAGCTAAGTCCAAAGAATAAAAACTTGTTGAAGATCATTAGAATAACCTTGGAGTTGAAAAAAATAAGTGGGGTGAGCAAATAAAGTTTGTTTTTTGGGATAACATAATCAATTTCAAAAGAGCTACTGGTAATATTCCATTTGAGTTGGTATATGGAACTCAAGATTTTTGCCCCTTCATTTGGAATTTTATTCATTTCAGTTTTCTTAACAACTTAAAGATCAAGAAGTTAGTCCATATGATGCTCGAATCAATCAGATTATTGAGTTAGATGAAGAAAGAAGGGCATCCCATCAACGACATGTGAAGTTTAGAGAAAAGGTAAAGAAGTTATTTGACAAGAAGGTGACTCCAAGAGCTTTAGGCATTGGAGATCTTGTGCTATTATGGGATAACAAACATGAAGATAAGGGCAAGCATGGTAAATTTTATGCATTGTTGATGGGCCCTTATTAATTTAACATTTGAATTGGTGAAAATACCTTCTACCTAAAATACTTAGACAGGGAACTGCTTGAATTTCCTATTAATTGCAGGCATTTGAAACATTTCCTTGATTGATTTCTCAGAATCAAGGTATACTCCATTGTATAGTGTATAGTTCTTTGTTTTTGTTATGCTTTTGTGTTTTTGTTCGTTCTGGTCCTTGGTGACCTGGTTTTGCTGGTTTCTTAGTTTGTTCTTGGGGGAGTTGGTTATTATTGTTCTGCTCTGCAAGCTTATTCTTTGACTTCATTACCCAATGGTCTATTTTTGGAACTTGGTCTGATGTGTGTTCTTGTGGAACTCGTAGGGAGTGCCCATCCCGAGTTGGCGCTGATATTGGTGCTCAATTTAGTCTCACCTTGTTTGTCTTTGAAATTTTTTTAATTTGCGGGCTCTGTCACATTTTCTATCTTCTCGTATTGATGCATGAAATATCTTCCCTTCATTTGGTTTCCATGATCAGTCCCTTCCTTAGTCGAGGATCACTTTAAATCGAGAGTTTTATTTTTTGTTCCTCTCATCATAAGAAATATTTGTAACTTTGGCATAAAACTTGGGTTTTTCCTTTTTGTCACGTTATTTTTCTCTATCATTTTTGTCCCAAGTACTGTGAAAACGTGATTAGATTCATTTCGGGTGCAAATGGTGATTTTATTTCATTTTATGATTTGATGGGTGTATTTTTCACGTAAAATTTATATCTTAGCATTTGTGGAAGCGTGGCCCTTTTTGGTTGGATGTGGCATGGTGGGACACTTTGAAAACTCTAACGCCTCTATTCAACTCAAAAATTGTCCATGTGGAGGGCCGGTGCTCATCTAAAAATTCGTCGGGAGACACATGGAGGTTTTTGCTGTCTTTCCTAGAGTTAGACAAATTTTTCATGTGATCGGTACATTTCTAGCGAACCATCGACATGTGGAGGGAAGGTTCTCATTTAAGGATCTGCCTTAGGGTTCCACCTTAACAATTGTTATAAGGAAACATGTGGAGACTTCCACCAGCTCTACTCTATACTTAAACTTTTCAAACCAATTTTGAAAGGCTCTCGTGACATGTGGAGGGACCGTGCCTATTTGGGGGCCGACCCCTAAAATTTTATTTTGAAGAAGAGCTAGGGCGACACATGGAGGCTTGGTTTGCTCTACCTTTTCTTGGAATTTTCAATGGCCAAGGACAATTATCTCGAGAACCTAGACACATCACACCTTCCGATGATCCTTCAACATTTTTATCAATTCATTTAATCGAGACATATGGTGAGCCGTGATTGTTTGGGTTCTTTGTTGTTGGGTACCATCTCAAAGTGCACTATTGAGACATGCGGAGGATCTCGCCGCCTCCTTTTTACTATGACGTTTTAATGGCCAAAATGCATTTTTCTTGGGCCTAGGGCACGTGGAAGGCCCGCGCTTGTTTGGAAAGTTTCCCCTGTACTTCTCCTTTGTGGTTTCTCTAAGGAAACACGTGGAAAAATCTAATGTAAAGTAGAGAAGGGGAAGAATATACGGTGGTTGTGCATTGCATCTATTTTTTCACCATTTTTCTCCAAGAATCCTAGAAGTCCGAATACGAAATGTTTTTCATCATTTTTGATGAAATTCATTGTTGTTTTGTATGTAAAATACCATTGAATGGATTCAAAACTTAATTTTTTAGTCTAAGGATTGTTAAAGTTGATATTTTGAAGTTTGAATTGCTCGGGAACTTGCAAAAATGTGAATCACCAGAGAAGATGGATGCGGGTAGAATTGTAGAGGAAAGAGAGGGAAAAGGATGAAATGATGAAGGTTACAGGTGTAAAAGATGAAAAAGGTATTACCTCAAGAGAGAAAAGGATTACTGTCATATCCAGCTATACTGAACATCCGGAAAATGGTTATAACATGGATTTATCATATGATAGAATCAAAATGATTAAAGGGATGATAATAAAGGTTGTGGCATGGAATCCTAATCATTAGTCGAGAGTTTGAGAAACGTGATCGGTTCATAATTGGTGCACTCCGGCAGATTTTGGATGGGAATTTTTAAATGTCACTTTCGATGCAAATAGATAATAAGCAAAGGTCCCTCAAATATTCTTATTTTCTGGGAGAAAATTGAGTGAGTAAAATGTATAAATCCAATGAGAATACTCTTGCAAAGGGTCGGGGTTGAAATCTTAAGAGAGAAAATTTGAGAAAGTCGTCTATCTGGGAGACCAATCCGAGATAACCTCTTAATTCTTTCTGTGTTAGATTTTCTATCACGTTAAGTTGGTTAAAAATGTATAGCCATTGACGAGCAATCGATGAATCTAAGCAATTTTGAAATTAATTTGTATTCAATCTCTAGGAATTTGTGTCTTCTTTTTTCAAAATGTCTGCAATTGGTTTCTTTTGTTCCTATTTTAATCTTACATTGAAATATTTGTGAAACCATATAGGATCTCATCCCTATGAAAATTTCATGTTATTTGTAATTTCATCTCAAGAAGAGCCTTCATCCTGTGATGAGATATACAAATTTAAAAGCACTCCACTGTCATTTGTTGATAAAGATTGTCTATAAGCCCTTGAGTGTACCTTAGCCATGATTGATCAGAGATTGTGGTGTTTAATTGAGTCTTTTAACTCAAGCCTTCATGTTAGATTCTCAAATATTGCGTGAAAATGTGTTGATCTTGGCCTCCATTGAAGCACACCTTCTAGTTGAAGGGACATCTTAACTATTCTCAAGCTTTCTTTTCTCGGAATTGTCCATTGTTGTGAATTTTCTTAGAGATATTTTATAATCAACTTTATACTTTGCTTGATCTCCCGCCAAAACCATTCAAAAACCATGAATCCATCCTGAACTACCCCTATTTTTCCTGTATATCCACAAAGGGACAAAATCTATTTACTATAATATGTAAAAAAATTAGGATTCATAATGTCTTCAGTAACCTTAGCCTTGTTTTGAAAGTATCTCCATCTTTAGAAGTCACAACTCTTAAGAAGTTAAATTATGGAGTATTGACCATATTTTTCAAAGTTTTTCTTCATAAAATTTGTGTAAAAATAGGATATCTCCATCTCCTTCATCAAACAGAGGTTACAGATGGGTCCTCGACCCTAGTCAAATGGTATGGCCTAAAGTAGTGAGGATAGGTCAAATCCTCTTGAAGGTGTTATCCATCTCTCGAAAAATATCAGTGACAAAGGGATAGTTAGATCTCATCCTCGAATACAAAAGGACACACATTATGATCCATCTATCTCGAAGCTCCATGTCGAATCTGTGATGCTTTGCTCGGTTTGAAAAGGATAATAAATTTGGATACAAACATACCCCATTCATTAATATCGTGAATACCAAAGGGCCATTCGTCGATCACGAAAGGCACAACTGTGAACTCGAGTGACTATATCTAGTACAAAATGTTGTCTTATGGATATCTTCATTTGTGATCCTCGATTAATGATAACTGACTTAAGATATATCTTTGAAAACATAGTATCCCCCTTCATTCAATTGAAAAAATCATCAATGAGTCAAAGGAGGTATTAATTTTTATTGTTACTTTTGTTTAACTACCTATAATAAATTTAAAATATTAGGGATCAGTCCTTCTTATTCTAAAAAATCACCAATGCAACTCAAGGAGATACCATAGGATGGATTAGTCCCTTCTCAATAAGGCCCTCTAGCTTCAACTTGAGCTCACAAAGCCGAGGGATAATCATCTTATAAGGAATATGTGAGATAGGATCTGCTTAAGAAACTAAGTCTATATGGAAATCTATCTCACATTTAGGGGTATGTAAGGTAACTCATTGTAAAATACATCTAAAAACTCTCGCAAAATGTAGCTTTCATTAAGTGAAATCCACTCGTATCATCCTATGATTTATCATTGATCGTAATGGCATATAGCTAACGTCCCTTATGCACCGCCACTTTAGCTACATAACGGATATACTATAAATGGATATATTCCTCCTAACCCATACAATAACGACTCAACTCCCAAATAATCTAAATATGAGATCACCTTACAATACCAATCCACTTTATCCCTATGTGCTTTGAAAGTGAATCCATACCAAGAATAATCCCATAACATCCCAAGGGAAGGATGTGAAGATCGAAAGTCTTGGTGGATGATAATTTTTCTACTACACACTCCTTAACTAAAGATTCCACTTTGTGAACTTCTCTCTGAAGCCATATCTACATCCAAACTATGACCTGCCTAATTAGCACTATCTGCATCGCTCTACCAAAGAAGGAGAAATGGAAGAATCAAAGGATCCTGAATCAAATATGATAGAGATAGGAATACCATCAATGTTACTTGTGGTCTCGATCACAGTACCTTGGTGATATTCCTGGCGGTTCTAGACTACTGCATAAATCCTGTGACTCTATGTCATGTCACCAACTATCAACTTATAAATATGGGCCTTACCCTTATTAATAGGGTTCTATGGAAAATATCTCGAATGGTGTCCATGTACACTACACCAATAACAACTACCATGTTCCCTCCAACAAGAAGAGACTCCTCCAAGTTATCAATTCGTCTGCACGCTATAGACTCCAATGATCCTACTATAGTATGTTGTGGCCTTTGCGGATGAGCTCGTTGACTAATCTCTAGGTGGTGCCTGTGTCTGACAAGTCCTCTAGTAGGAGGACCTATGCTCTACCATCAATTTCCATCATATCTTAGTAGAGGTGTCAATGGTGGGTGGGTTTTCCGTTGTTTCCATGAATCTTGTTTTTGGCTGAAAGGAGGACTGTGTGGATCCATGTCCACTATGAGGAGGAGGGGTTTCCCCATCAACCGACTATCTTGCATATGTTGAATATCAATCCTCACCTTATCACTCACCTCACCGTGTCTTCCCATGTTCTTGTTGGTAATATATTGCATTTTCCACGGCCTCATCTAGTGTATGTGGATAATGCATACACACCGCCCCACAAAGATCCAAATTGAGGCCCTTGATGAACATGTGAACCATTACCTTCTCATCTTGTATATAATCAACGTAATGTAACATGTCAAAAATATAATCTCATCTTGTCTTGTTCCAGGATCATGGAACTCATCAATCTATTATTGAATGAAGCTGTTTGAAATATATACCGCTCTCTGAATCACTCCTCAAAGATCTCACATTTTAAGGTCTCTTAATCCACATGGATGTTCTTCTCCTCTTTCCCCACAATATTCTTACCTCGCCCCTCGAAGATGTATAAAAATGAGCTTTCATGTTACTAGTTCATGGACTTAGCTTGAAGCTTCCGCTCAAGCTAACTAGCCTAGCCTCAAAATAGAATCCACCTTTGTATCCGGTGAAGTGAGGAAGATGAATATTTAGTATCTCATTGTTGTGATCCGCTAATATTTGTCTACCCCGGCTCTCTCCTCATGGTCACCTACCATGTCTAGGGCTCGTTGACCTCTCCCGATGTTTCACATCTCTATCACTTTTCTCTTTTTGTGGTTAGTGTTGTCTAGTTTCCTCCACATGTGAGTTATCCGCCTATGCTCCTCACTATGACTTAGAGAGTGACAAGCCTCTTGTGATGAATCCCTATCCTGCTAGCTAGGTTATCCCCGGAGTGAACCTCCGCATATCACGACGCTTACCTCCTCTAATGTCTATAGGATTTGGGGTAGTATGGAAGCAACTTCCTGATCTGGGGGTGGTTCCTCTTAATTAGCTTAGAAGAATACCGCATGTGGTCCATACCTCCTGCACAGACAAGGGTGATAGTTTGTCCATCATTATTTAGGTATGTTTTGGTTTACTAATTTCCTACATTTTAAGTTATCAACAATGTTATGTGTCCTAAGTTTAAAGTTGAGCTAAGTTTTCTTTTGTTTTTCAATGTTTTCCCAACGTCCAAGTGTTAAACCCATGGCTCTTATTCCAAAGTGTAACGCCCAAAATTTTGACACACAAACCATGCTAAAACCTCACTAATTACTTAGGAAAACTATGGGAAATTATTTTTTTGTTTAAACATACTTACATTGCGTTCTCAATAATTATTTGGCCATTATATACTATCCTTTGTTAATTAATATAGTTTTACTTTCTTCACAGTTCATTACGGGTTTAAATACCTTCCCTATTGTCCATATTGAATTTCTTTAATTAATTCAAATTAATATTAATTATTTCTATTCACTTAGGTCCCTATTAAAATTTAAATAAACATTTCCTAAGTTAAATTAAATCATATCTCCCTAGGTAGATAACACCAATGCCACACCTTAATCTATGTAGCTCCACTTTTAACTTTAATTATTTTAACCCCTCTAAAAAAGTATTTAAATACCCATGATTAGAATACCCTAGAGACACCCTTTATTTAATTAACCATGCACATTAATTCTAACACACACATTCCAATAAACTTTAAGTGACAAGGATTAAATAAGGGCCATAGGATTCATTTAGTTCTCACTCTAGATTCTAGTTTTTCCTAAAATCCCTAAATCCTCTTTATGTTATCTCTTTTATTCTTTGTGTTTCCCTAATTTCTCTTCATTTTCTTATGTGGATTTGTAGGTGGAAGAAAATGGAGGGCATGGATGAATGTGGAGGATAGGGAGGTTTTACATGGGATAAAAATATAAAATGAGGAAATTTCTTCCGATATAATCTATTGTTCCATTTTCACTTTCCTCTTCTAGGGTTTGAAATATACAATCTATTTTTTTAGTTTTAACTAGATTTAGTTGTTATGGGTATTTCTTTACCCGCATTGTTCATTTGGTTAAACACATGGGCAAACCCTATTTGAATGAGTATATCTATATATAATATATATTTATATAGATTTATAAATATATATATTTGATGTATCTAAAAATATATATATATATATATATATATATATATATATATATAATATAATAAATTTTTTAAATACATTTTAGAGCCGAGGTTTGATTTAGGTTTGGGGGCGGGTTGGGTGGGATGACCATGGCTGCGCCTACCATTATTTCAAACCTATGGGGGATGGGAGGCTATCGCCGACCCACACCCTTTATAATACCCTTTATAATATAAGGTGGCGGTGTGTCGGCCATGGCCACCCACCCTCTAACATAAACATTATCCCGTGCATGGGGAGAGCCACACAACCCCAAAATGAATACCTTATTTATTATTATAAGTTTTTAATAAAAATTCACAATCCGAATTTTATTTAATTTAGAATAAAGAATATGTTTCTATAAATACATATAATTATAAATATATATTTATAGAGCTAAGTATATATATATATATATATATATATATATATTTTTTTTCAAACAATATTGAGGCATATTTGTTTGTATAAATAATATATATATATATATATATATATATATATATATATATATATATATATATATATATACATATATATATATATATACATATATATATATATATATATATATATATATATATATATATATACATATATATATATATACATATATATGTATATACATATATATATATATACATATATATATATATACACACATATATATATATATATATATATGTATATACATATATATGTATATATGTATATATATATATGTATATATATATATTAGTTGATATACTTATTGTTTTAAAGAGAAATGCACAAATGAAGGGAAAACAATTTTCTATCTTAATCAAAGGAACTAATTGTATGATTTATTTTTGTAATATTGTTTCATTCATACCAACAATAGTAAAGTTCTTGTTATCCATATTTCACCCCGAGGTAGAATATTGGATCGGCCACGATCCCGTAGAGAAAGAACCTGAGAAATCACATTCAGATCCTACGAATAGGTAGCAGAAAGACTCAAAAATGGAGTGGCAGAGGCTGAGAGAGAAGAAACGACCCTATGCGAGAAGAAAATGACTCTGTCAAGCTATTTCATGTCTTAAATCTATTTTGCAAGCTTCAGGTAGACTCAACAATGAAATTGCAGCCTCTAATGAAGAAGGAGCAATGCCACGAGAGAGGCTAGAGGTAAGAAGGGAAATAAGTGAGGATTCGATTTTTTTGGGCTCAAAATAGTTTGGGAAAAGGTCCAAAATTGAATAAGTATGGAGAATGTAATGGAGAGAGCCACGTGTCCTAACGGTGTTCCTCTAAAGGTGAATCCAAACAAGATAAGCTGAAACAATCGCCGCATCTCCATGTGTCTTAGGACGAAATAGAGGTAGGGGAAAATGATCAAACAAAGTCAAAAGGCATACATGGTGAGCCTCACAATTGGACAAGTATAAAAGTTTAAGTGGAGAATGCCAAGTGTCAATATGGTGCATCTCCAAAGAGTCAGCCCTAGGATGAAGACCCAAATGAGCACAATCTCACTGGGTTGCCGAAAGTCCAAAAGGGGTAAGAGGAACCATTGAAAAGTCCACGACTACCAGCAGAGCCGAAAAGTGTCAACTCGATGCTCCTCCAAAGGTAAATTTTGAATCAGTCTCTCAAGCAAGCGGATCTTTGCCATGTGTCTAGTCTCAAAAGGAATACATTCGATTGAATATTCAACGCATAAGATAGGCCAACAAAGGCTGCCAAGTTTCTAAATGGTGCTAATTCAAAGTTAAATCCAGAAAAGGGTTTCCAAACAAGTGTGGTGCCACCACGTGTCCCACGTCAAAGCGGGTCATCGGGGAAAAAGTTCATTTTTTTCCCCTTACCACAAAAGTGTAAAAGTTTCAAAAGGGGTGTGACTTTGCCAAAGGGAAAAAGTCATCATTTGAACCTAAGTCAAACCAAAGTAGGGAATCAAAGAAAATGTTAAAATTTTCCTTTTGACAAAGGGGCACAAAGGAAAAGTTGGAGTGCATCTCCCCAGCCAACCAAAGGGTGCCATGTGTCTAAGCAGAGTAACGAGGCCAATGAAAGTTTTTGATTTTGTGATTCTTATGGGAAAAGGGGGAAAAGATAAATTTTGAACCCGTAAACCTGATTTTCCCCAATCTGGCTGCCACATGTCGCATATTAAAGAAGGTGCCCATTTTTCAAACTAGTTTTCCCACCTATTTATACAGACTCAATGCAAACTTTGAAGGGGCATATATTTCTAATGATGGCTCGAAATATTACAAATTTTACACCATTGGAAAAATTTAAACCTCGCCTATGCCATGGAGGTTTGAAACTTTAATTTTTGGGAGGTTAGGTGGGAGAAAAATGGAGAAACGACTTTGGGCCTTCAATGCAGGATCTCTTTCTTCTAACTACTAGATCAGATTTGATCTGCACCGCCATTTTGTCCTCTTTAATGCGTCAAATTATGGTTTTCATGATCAAGAAAGATTTGAGGCAGATTTCATGGGAGTCATTAGATAGTGGTGGTTGAGCTTGGAGTTGTTTTTCTTGCTTCTCTCTCTTTCTCCGTCTATATCTGATCTATAAATACAGGCTCAGGACTCATTGTAAAGGGTTGGACATTCTCTTGTCTTTTGCAGGCTCCCCTTTCCTTCTAGCAAGGGACTCATGGAGTTCGACCTTCCAAAAAATGTAATACGCTTTCTCGCCTCTTGGCCATTTATTAATGTATTGTATCAATCTGCAGAGCAATAAAACGTGTTTTGTGATCGATTCTAGATCCTTCCTGTCTTCTTTTCTCTCATCTGGTATTTCATCATTAATCTAGTTATCTATGCTCAATTATCATATGCATCTTATTTGGTTTTTGTCTACCAAGAAACAAGTTTCCATCATTCCTTTGGTGCATCACCTCGTAGTGTAGCTTTTTTTTAATTTATGTATTTCTTCTATTACTACATCCTTGTTAAAGTTTATATTATTTTTAAAAATATACCCTCTACAAGTTTCTATGCAGCACCTAAACAGAGGAATAGGAACCAACCTTCATTGGAGGATTAATCCCATTTACAAGTCCCATAGATTGGGGAATGATCCAATGTTATGAAAATCACTCCAAATGACCTTGCCTTAGAAAAATAGATCCATAACTCATTTGGGGGTGTTGTGATTTCACACTAATAGTTTTCGCATGCCCAATGGGACACTCAAGTTAGATATTTCATCTTCTCTTATTGCCTTGGCAAAAACAGCAAAACTTACACCACCGTGTGCCACTAATGGTTTTGCACACCCGGTGGGAGCTTAGTGGTCTCCACTTCATTGCAACAAGATTGATGTGCACTTTTTACAATTTTCATCTTATTAGAAGATTCAATTCACGCATCTAGCCACTCCATCTCATAAAATACTCATTCTCTCGAGTTACGAGATATATGTTTTCTATTCACTTCCATTCATCATTCTATCCATATTCTTTCAATATTTCCATTCCATGAATTTTTACAATCATGAATTCATTTCCACCATGGAATTCACAACAACAACAACCATACATTCCAACTCCAATGTTTTCTACAATGAATTCAAATCAATATTTTGAGAAAATTTAAAAACATCATGTTTACCGCTATAAGTAGCAATGCCAAAATCAATTTGGCTATGGAGATTTCAAGAGCGGGGGTATGCAAAAATAAAGAAAATGAAATGATGCAAGATGCTGGTCTGTTGGAGAAGATCCAAAAAATGGAGATTGGCATGGTGCATTCAAGGGCAACAACTCAAATGAAGGCATTCAAGATTGGTTTTAGGACACCTTGCCCATGGGAAGGCCCTTTTCCAAGACACTACAGCCCTCAGGAGAAGCTAGACTTCATGATTGGAATGCTGCCCCAACTTACACAATGGACAGAAGAGATAGAGGCCTATGAATTTGGTGCTAAACAACCTTGTCAATGGGTAAGTTCTACACCATCATCTGGTATTTCTCTTTCCATTCCTCAAGCAACACCATCTCAATTTGAATGTCAAGTTTCAAGTTTCTCCAATGTTGCTCCAGTTGTGAAAACCATCCCCCCATCCCCTAGTCTTCCATCTCATCTCATCTTTTCTTCCCTCTTCTCTTCCAAATCCAAACCCCCTCCACAAGAGCAAAAAGAAACACCTTCCCCTCCAAAGAAACAAGAAGTTCCATCCTTCCCACTACCACAAACAAATGCACAAATGATTGAATCCCAACCTACTTCTCCTCTTGCCTTCCCAATTCCATGTGGGGAAGAAGAGATTGCAAAAATCAGTCAAGGACAACAAGAAGAAGAGATGGTAAAAGAAGAAATGGTTAAGAGCTTAGTGAGCTTAGCTCTTAGGTTTGGGATAACAGAGATTCCTTTTCTGGTTAAGCCTATAGAGGAGGTAAAATTTGAGGAACCAGAGGTGGTCAAGGCTGAGTTTGTTGCAGCAGAAGAAGAACAAAGACAAAGGGAAGAAAATCAGCAACCTTTTTACTCATAATGTAGTGCCCATGTTGGCACTCTACTTGAAGAAAATGCTGATCCAATAGAAGTTGCACAATCAGCCATGGAAGAGAAAGAACAATCAGCTCAAAGCCCCATTGATGAGGAGAAAATGGAAGAAATTGAATCAGAGTTTGTAGTAGCAGAAGAAGAAGGCATCATTGGAAAATTTTTGCTTTCATTTGAAGGGCCTGATTTGGTTAATGAATCCATCATGGGGGAGGAAGAACCAGCAGCTCCAAGTTTAGTTAGAGAGGAGCACATGAAGGTGGACAAAACAAATTCAGAGGCATGGAACCATGAGCTGGTTGCACATAAGAGCAGATCTCTCCCCCATTCAATCTCTCCCAAAGTCTGACTATGTGGAGGAGTTTGAACTCACTAGCTTCATGTTTGAAGATGAAGCTTCATCTGGTGAAAAGAATGCAGATTTTGAGATCACCATGCAAGAGGGAGAAACTTGGCTACAGTAGGACAACATAGAGTTTGATTTTTTATCAAACTTAGAAGGATGTTTTGATAGGGAGAAGCCCACAGAAGTTGCAATCTTTTCTTCCCCATCATTCACCATTCAAGAGCCTGCTGCCATGAAAGAAAACTTGCAAGCACAACCAACATTTTCCACCATGCTTCTTGAATCAAGGTTGGGAGATTTTGATCTTCCAAAGGCCACATCCACCATGAGAGGGAACTACCAAGAAGACATTGCTATCACAAATAGTCCTCTAGAACAACAAAGTAGAAAGTTTGATTTGACAAACTTCATGCTAGAAGAAGGGGTTGTCCAAGAGTAGATTGATCTTCAAAAATCAGCAGAAGAACTCCAGAGCCAACAATGTATAGCAGCAGAGTATGATGATGCAAAAGTAGCTCCAATGGATGTTGCAATTAGAGATGAAGAGCTGCAAATTGTAGAGGAGTTTTATGCTGCTATGGAGGAAGAAAAAGAGCAGAAGAGTTCCACCACTTCTTCCACACCATCCATTCAAGAGGATCTACAAGAAGACTCCATTTTTGGAGTTGAAAATCAGAGCTATGGGCATATCAAATGGACCAGACCTTTCCCAATCAGGTATTTGGCTTCATTAGAGCCAAAGGAGAAGCCAAAACTAGTCATGTCCATTTTAGGGCACGAGGATGAGCTACAAAGCACCAAGGATCAACTACCGTACCTCTTCAATCCAAATGCAGAGCAACTAAAAGAGGTATTGGTTTTGTCTTCAATTGATACTTTGGTTATTTGGGTGGAAGATCAGCTTGTAGTTAGTTTTTAACTCATCCAACAGCCATGTTCAGTGCGAAATAAGTTGCATGGCTACCATTTTTGAGGAAGGAAGCTATTTGACCTTGCCAGGTTATAGGATTTGTTTTGGTTCCATTTTCTCTTTGGTTAGAGTAGTTTAGGTAGGTTTGTTTTCGGTGGAAGAAGTGCTTTTGTACACTCTACATGTTCAATTTGGAGCATGTATGATTTTTCAATTTGTACATAGTGTGGTGTTGTTTTGTGGCTCTCATGCAGTCCATTTAGAGAGATAGATGAAGACCTAAGTTAAAATAATTTTCTACTCTAAGAAACCTTAATTTTGATATTCCTTATGAAAATTGAGAGTGTAGGTACCTCGGCTCATGAATCAAAAGTAGAATCGGTATCAAACCATCTCTCTCAACCCCATGCCCAATGGATATGACAAGGAAATTGGTCTTTTCATCTAGCAGGTAGATACCCCATGAGTTGCCAAATTGTTATCCATATTTTGTCCCTTGGGTAGAATATTGTATCAGCTAGGATCTCGAAGAGAAATAAATTTAGAAATCATGTTCGAGATCCTACAAACAGGTAGCAGAATGACTTAGAAATGGAGTGGAGGAGGCTGAGAGAGAAGAAATGACCCTATGCAAGAAGGAAACAAATTTTTCAAGCCATTTCATGTCTTAAATCTATTTTGCAAGCTTCGTGTAGAATTAACAATAAAATTTCAGCCTCTGAAGAAGGAATGAATGTACCGCAAAGAGGCCGGGAGCAAGAATGGGAAAAAATGGCGAGGATTCAAAGTTTTTGGGCTCAAAATAGTTCACGAAAAGGTCCAAAATTGACTAAACATGGAGAATCCTACGGAGAGAGCCACATGTCCTAACGACGCTCCTCCAAAGTTGAATTAAAAAAGAGTATCTTAGATAAGGAATGCATCTCCATGTGTCTCGGGATGAAACGGAGGTAGGGGAAAATGGTGAAACAAAGTCAAAAGAAAGACATGGCAGGCCTTAAAATTGGCCAAGTATAAAAGTGTAAGTGGATAATGCCAAGTGTCAGTGTGGCGCATCTCTAAAGATTCAGTCCCAGGATGGAGACCCAAATGAGCACGAGTTAGCCCACGTAGCCCAAAGTCCTAAAGGGGTAAAAGGGACCGTTAAAAGTCCAAAGACCCGGTGGAGGCTGACAAGTGTCAACTTGACACTCCTCCAAAGGTAAATTTTTAATCGGGATCTCAACAAAGTGTGGTGCCGCCATGGGTCCAATCTTAAAAGGAACAGAGTTGGTTGAGTAGTCAACACATAGGCTAGGCCAGTATGGAAGGCTACCAATTGTCTAAATGGTACTAACTCAAAGTTAAATCCAAAAAAAGGTTTTGAAAAAAGTGCGGTGCTACCACATGTCCCACGTCAAAGTGGGCCATCGGGGAAAAATTTGGTTTTTGCCCCTTACCACAAAAAGTGTAAAAGTTTCAAAATGGGCCATGACTCCACCAAAGGGAAAAAGTCAGCGTTTGAACCCGAGTCAAACCAAAGTGGGGAGTCGAGAAAAAGGAAAATTTCCTTTTGCTAAAGGGGCACAAAGGAAAGAGTTAGAGCGCATCTCCCCAACCAACCAAAGGGTGTCACATGTCCAAGTAGAGAAGCGGGGTAATTTTCTTGATTTTACGATTCTCGCAGGAAAAGGGGGAAAAGATATATTCTAAACCCGCAAACCTGATTTTTCCCAAATCTGGCTGACACTTGTCACATATTAAAGAAGGGGCCCATTTTTCAAACTGGTTTTCCCGCCTATTTGTATGGACTCGATGCAAACTTTGAAGGGGCATATCTTTTGACTCAAGGCTTGAAATATTACAAATCTGACACCATTGGAAAGATCTCAACCTCGTCTACGCCATGGAGGTCTAAAACTTTAATTTTTAGGAGGTTAGGTGGGAAAAAATGGAGAAACAACTTCAGGCCTTCAATGTAGGATCTCTTTCTTCCAACTACCAGATCGGATTCGATCTACTCTGCCATTTCCTCCTCTTTCAAGGTGTCGAATCATGGTTTGGTGTAGTCAAGATAGATTTGAGACAGATTTCATGGGAGTCATTAGATAGTGGTGGTTGAGCTTGGAGCTATTTTTCCCACTTCTCTCTTTTTCTCTCGTCTGTATCTGATCTATAAATATAGGATCGGGACTCATTGTAAAGGGTTGGACATTCTCTTGTCTTTTACAGGATCCCCTCTCCTTTTAGCAAGGGACTTGTGGAGTTCAGGCCTTCCAAAAACTTTAATATGCTTCGGCACGTCTTGGCCATCTATTGATGTATTGTATCAATCTGCAGAGAAATAAAATGTGTTTTGTGATCAATTATAGATCTTTCCCATCTTCTCTGCTCTCATTTGGTCTTTCATCATTGATCTGGTTATCTGTGCTCAATTATCATATGCAACTTATTTGGTTTTATCTACCAACAAAACAAGTGTCCATCATTCCTTTAGTGCATCACCTGGTAGTGTAGCTTTGTTTTAATTTTTGTATTTCTTCTATTCCTCCGTCCTTGGTAAAGTTTAGATTAGGTTTAAAAATAGACCCTCTAAATTTTTCTACATAGGCACCTAAAAAGGGAATAGGAACCAACCTTCTCTAGAGGATCATTCCCATTTGCACATCCCACAGACTTTGGGAGTGATCCAATGTTATGCAAATCACACCAAATGACCTTTCCTTAGAAAAGAAGATCCATAACTCATTTGGGGGTGTTGCAATTTCACACTAACAGATTCTATCATTATAAAATATAATTACATGTAATCATCAACCAAATATATATGCTCCTTTTATAAATGTAAAGAATGACAAGAACATTTCAAAGGGAAAGCAAAACACATATTTCATTTTATTTCTAGTTCAAATAAGAACAATTTCCAATTTGTAAATAAAATGTACACTTGATTTAAGTTTCATATCTTAATGAGTTACAACATTCAATAAAATGTAACATTCAAATGCCTCATTTCAATTTATGCATTCTATGATTTTATAATTCATTTAAGATTTGAACAACTCCTTTACAAAAAGCTTAAACTTAAAATGCAAGTATACAAAATCCCTCCACTCAAAGGTGGAGACAACATGTTAAATATTTCAAAAAAATCCCTCTCCTTTTGTCTCAAACACATATGTAACTCCATCAATGAACCAACTTGTAACTCCATCAATGAACCAACTTGTAACTCCATTATGATTTCTTCATCTTCAACACAATAGCAAAGGAAGGGATAATAGGAAAAACTCACCTCTAAACCGTAATCCAATGAGAAGGTGACGCCAACCTTCTAATTCACCCTCGAGCCCTAACAATGGAGAAATAAGGAATGTTTACAATCATAAAATATCATAAAAAATGACTTCAACAATAAATACATACACACCAACAAAACACATACACTTAAAAGCTAAGCCAAAGGATAATGTAAACATTTTGTCCATCTCATTATGCCTTCCAAGTGGGATAGGGGTCCATCCAAACCTCCAAGTTTACTATACACACACACACAAAACTCCTTATATCTCCATTTTAAAGAATACAAAATGATATAATTTCCGTTTAACTCCACATATGTGGATTTTCCTTCACAAACTTCCTCCACAAAATCCTCACATATTCCCTTTTACCTTCACACAATGGCCCCATTTACCTCTCCTAACACCATGCATAAGGCCAATATCTACTCAATCCCTTACACAACCACATGCATTCATGCAACCAACAATACAATACACAAAACATGAAATTGAAATAAAAGGTATAAGACCCTACATTTCCATTGAATTCTCTTTCAATATTTGATAAAAAAACTTCATGCTTCTGTCCAAGTTGAAACCAATTCTTATGCAATATCCTCCAAATTCTCAAGCAAGTAACCCCAAAACAACTAATAAATTCCAATAAATAGAGAACACGTGAAGAGGATGGTGAGGTGGCTCCATGTAGGATATTATATCATTTCTACCCAATCCACCTCACAAGTCAAACACATACTCAAAGAATCCATAAATGAGTAAGGTGAGTGTATGAAAATTTTCATTCTTACACAGATACTTCTACTCCACAATTTAAAAGGACACAATCAAGAGGGCTTGGAAAAATGTACAATTAATTGTGTCTTTTCCCTTCAAAAATGCATAATCAAAATCAAAATCAAATAAAATCTATCTAAAATTATGAAGAGAAGAAGGACTATCTACCACATTCATTGCCCCCTATCACATATCCTACATAGCATTATCCACATAGTTAATTAACTAAATTAAGAGCACACTAAATAAGTACAATAAAATGAGAAGACATTACAATTCAATAAAATCACATACATAACTAAGATGATAAAAACATAAATGGAAAAATACAACATTCACACCCATGGTCACTTATGAGGTTACTCCACCTTGGAGACCTACTAACTAACATGACAAGAAAAATAAAAATAACACATAAACACACATGGCTACAAAGGTTATCTTATTGTAAACACTTGGTATTCTTCCATTGTTAGTCACCTAGTTCCTTCTTTGTTTATTGTGATTTGATTTACTACAAAGCAACTAAGACAATACCACCTTTGGCCTCAAGGCCATATTAATACATCAAGAAAATTAAAAAAACATATAATTTGCTAATAAACATCATCATACAATGTGTTGTATCATAATCAAGGTTACGCAATTCTATAAAGTAGTTAAAATTAGTAATGATTTCAATTCTACGAGATTCACTAACATTCACTTTGTCACCCTACGATTATGCATAACCATTTCTCAAAATTTATATTTTATGCCAACCATACAATTCATACATCTATTATAACTTATATCTATCTAGATGCATTCAAAATTAAATACGATAACCTATTATTATAACATTATTAATAATCCACAACATCAATGAGATCACATGGCTAGTCCAATCATCTAAACATAATCACCACTGTCAAGAGTCCAAAGTGTCAGTATATAAAAAATAACATTAATTCATCATCATGTACTACAAAATATATCAATGTCCTCTATATACCCATACAGTCCATAGTAAAATCCAAAACACAATAATAATCACAATGTCCATAGTGTATAACAACATGCTATCAAAAATATCATAATAATTTCCATATCACTAAGCAACTAATAAACATGATCATAGAAAAATAGGTTTTGAATAGGAGTGGGCACTCTGATAATGATCCAACTCGCAATACGCCGAGCTGAGCCAAATAGGTACAAAGGGGAGCTAATAATAGAACAATGTAACTAAAGTGTTAATTAAGACACCAAGTGGCTGAGTTGTTGAATGGAGGTTGAGCCACCAAAAATCCTTAACTCAAATCTCAACATGAGAAGATAAAATATTAGGAAAAAAAAGAAGCTAGATGAACATAATGGCCAATAAAATCACAAACTACAACTAAGTTAGTATATTGATCCTCACTCCAAGATATAAGCGAGCCAAATAATGAGCCAACGAACTAAGTAATAAAAGGAACATTTAGTGAAATTAGAATGTTGAGCCCAGAAATTCATACCATGCACCGAATGATGTCGTTCACACTAGAGGATATAGCTTGAAAAAAATATGAGCTATATTCTACAAATATATCTCAAACCAAAAGCACATAGAGAAATGAAAGGAGTTAAACCATGTCGTGCTAAAAAAAAGCAATGTAGAGATCAATGGAAACATTCATGGTAGCTAGGAGATAGAGAGCAATATAAGTAAAAATAGATTTTGGGTAATATATATGGTGTCCAAGAACAACATAGAGATGAAAAATTGTAAAAGGCGAGTGACCCGGGTAAAAGGAAAACCAGCTCAAATATAATGCATGGTGACCATGTGAAATTTTGGCAGAGTATCCCCTATCCTGCAAAGAAAATTTCAAGTATGAAAATGAATGTTGTAATATGGTTTGAACCTTTATTCCACATGGTTCAACCATGTTCACTAAACTATGATTACTTTAACCATAAGCTTGGGTCATTTTAAAACCAAATCATATAAGATGCATGGTGGGCTTTTTCATAGTTTAAGCATCATAATTATAGGCATGGGGTGGTGTTAATCAAGATTTTAACCAAATTCAATATCATATAATGATCCATTACAAGCCTTACCACAGTACTTTTCTTAGTCAATTTTATCATGCCCAAACTATGCATGTGCCAAGAAATAACAATATTACCTTAAGATTTGCAAAAGAGACCATACACAATACCCTTTTTTATGCAAAAGAGAATCTAATTGAATTCAAAGGAGTTACAAAAAAACATGAAACATTCATTTGTATCCGTTATTATCTCATGAATTTTCATAATATCCTTGATAATATTTTTAAAATCACATTCATTTGTAAGAAGGATTTGAATTTTGCATAAACAAAATATTGGCTAATATTATATTTTTCTCCGATTAGATGGCGAGTGAAGAAGTGGTTAAGAGTTTTTTTGTAGAAAGAGTTAAGTTAGTTCCTCTTTAGGTTTTCCATTTGTACTTGGATTTTGAAGAGAAGAGAGGGAATTGTTCTTGTTTCATACTTATGCCATGCGAATTATGTACTATGAAACCTTGTTTAAGTAATATAAATATTGAGTTTACTTCATAAATAACATTTTTTAAGTGAGTTACAACAAGATTATGGTATTTTTCAGTGAAATATTACTTCTATTTTCATACTCATGGTTTTAAAACCCTTCCATTAGGTGGTTTTTTAGCTTTTGTAAATTATTATAAGTGTGTGTTTAGCTTGTTGACTTGGTTATGGAAGTGGAATAGACACGAGATCTACCCTCCCATCCTCTATTAAAAACCGTTTAATCAATTTTTATGAATTATAAAATCCCATCAAAAATAGATGAATTGAATGAACTCTCATGTCATTAATAGTCAATCAACTATGTTCATGTGCAAGTATAAGTTTCAAAAAAGTTAGTGTATCAGCTATTTTATGAACATCCATTAAGTTATTGTTTATTTCTCTCTCTTAACCATCATAATAGAATTAGTTTATGTAATTAATTTTAGGAACAAACCCACTCTAGAGGTTCTCATCGACACGAGTCACCAAAGTTTAGTGGAGTTCCCATTGTATCAACCAAAGTGATTATTTGTTTACATTAATTCATCCATGGTACACTTCAGATTCATAACAATAATAAACGAAATAAGATTTTTATTAGATATCAAAATTATATTTCCATTAACTTAGGGTGGCTCAGTAGATAAATTTTATGATGATCATAAATTTAAATATGGATCCCCTCCTTTCATGGATATGGAAATTTTGATCATAGCTACCCCAAAAGGTTAAGATAAGGATTGGATGATGTTGGTTAAGAAGTGAAAGGATATAAAAGTATGGTCTTACATTTTGAAAAACATATGTAATTGAAGTTTTAGCTTAGAGATTATTGCTGACATTACGTGGATTGTTTAGTAAGACCTTGATTGTAACTCGATTCTGATTTTTAGGAATATGTTGGGTGGTCTATGGGGGTATGACTTAGCATTATTTTTTTCAATTATTTCTTGTAGTGTGATAAAATAATTTATATTATGGTTGTTTGTAAAATTTTACCTAATAAAAAATCATGATGATTGTAGCTTCACATTTAATTCAATCCTCGATCAAGTGATATTATCCCACATGTATAGGAATTGGTACAAAGTACTCGATGGTTTAACAAACATGAGAGTTTATACTAACGAATCAAGAAATTGGAATACAATTAATGATCATTTTAATAATAAATTTTCAACCTTTAATCATGATAAGTAAGCTACTTCAAAATATGGTTGAAGTTCACCTGGGTCACACGTGAGGAGTTCCATGTTTCAACACCTTAGGGAATAAATATTATTTCAATTCTTCTAGCAATGATATCTAAATTTTAAGGGTCCGTTATCATAAATCTTATACTTACATTTATTTGTTGGTAAAATGAGGTGGGACTAGACTCTAGAATTTTATGAATATTTTATTGATATAAGCATGGTGAATTCTTAATAGGGGATAATATTTTAATAATTAATCTTATTATTACATAGTAAGGGTGGTTTCCTCTACGTAGGAATTACATTGGTTATTACCACCTTCTCCAACCTCTTTTGTAATGCCCACTCCTCTTCAACACTAAATATAATATGTTTTTATTTTAGTTTATTAGAGACATGAACCTTATTCTTATATTGTAGTTAGAATGTTGTTAAGATACAAGGGATATTATGTTTACTATTGTGTTTTGATTGTTACTTTTGACTGTATGGATGTATTTTGGACCTGGATGGATATTTAAGGATTTGAAGATGATATAGAATTGTTACCTTGTTAAATAATAATAGTTTGATTCTTGAAGTACTAGTTATATTTAGAATGTTGGACTAACCATGTGGTCTCATGGATTTTTGTGAATTTCTAACAATATGATGATAATAGGTGTTGATAATGTATTGTTGTGTATATCTAATAGTTAGGATTTATAGTAGATATAGAGAATTTCATGATTATTAAAAATATGAATTAGATTATTGATGATTATAAATTATTTACTAGAGTAGAATTGAAATTTCATGTGATTTCAAATAATTAATAGAAATTTTTAAATTTGATGATAATGAGTTAGCTATGTATACCACGATGTTAATTGATAAATATATGCGTGTGTTGTATTTCATGATGTATGTTGAGGATTATATAATGGATGACTTATGTCCATTGATTTCCATGACATATTGTGTAGTCTCCATTCCTCTTCGACATTGATATTACTCTAATTTAGCTTTTTTTTTTATTGGATCCATACACATTATTATCATATTGATATTTAGACATTGATAGATGGACATTTTTATATTTGATTACATTATTTGATAGAATGTATGGATGTTTTAGATTTATGACATGATGTGATTTACAATATGGGTTATATGCATGGATTAAAATATTAGGATTTGATGATCTTGAGTTACTACTGTATTGACACATTGGATTTGATATATAGATGTTACTAGATGATTTATTTGGTTTTACGATCTTATTGCTAAATTATAAATTGATACAATCGAAAGATATAGAATTGTGAACAATTGGTGAATTACTTAATTTTAGTGATGGTTTAGTTATGATATTGATGAAGTGAATTGATATGCATATCTGTTGATTTTATTATTTTGATGTCGTTAATATGACGAAAAATCTAGAAAGGTATTGTTTTTATTTTTGTAGGTATTTGCAACACAACAAACAAAAGGGGATAGGAGACCAATAATGAAGAAATTTGTGGTATTGGAAACATGTCACCTTGGCCAATAGTGTAAATGTATTATGTTATTGTTGTTAGTTTGTTAGGAGGTCTGATTGGGGGTGGCCTCAAATGTTACCTTGGTTGAATTGTGGTTTTCCCTTTTTTGTTTTATTTATTTGTGAGGTTTTCTTTGTTAGTATTGTGAGTCACTTTTATTATTGTTGTTAATTACTCAATTTAAGTTAATTAGACTTGATTAATTAGTGTAATTTAGGATGTGACAAAAGGGGGTAATTAATATGAGTAGGTAGTTATTTGTTTATGTTGGATTTGAAAGAATTTAATTAATTTTTATTGTTGTGCACTCAACCTTGCATGTAATTTCGGATTTTTACTTTCAAGCCAATTTTGGAGGCTTGTGGGACAAGTTAAGCTTGTACCACACCTCTTAAATTCACCCACCCAATATGCATATGATGTGAGGGACTTATTTTAGGCATTTTTGTGTGTTTTAATGGAGAAAAAGAGCAATTAATTTCACTTTTCTTACAAGAGTCTTTAATTGTGTCCTTTAGGGGTGTGGGTTGGGGTTTGAGTGTGTAAGAGGGTTATCATTCCCTCAACCACAAATTTATTATGCTTTAGAGAATAGGTTTGACCTTGTGATGTGGAATAGAGGAGAAATGAAGTGTAATCCTAAATAGTGCCACATCACATATCTCTCCTCTCTTTTCTATTTATTCTAATTTGTTTGAGGATTTGGGAGTTATTTGTTGTATTTTTCGGAGACTTTTTCTTTTGGAGGAGATTTCTTTGAGAGTGTTGTTTGGTGTTTGGAGTTGCATTGTACTTGTTATGACTTGTAAAAATGAGTGGATTTTCTTGTGGATTGGAAACTTTTGCGAAGGAAAATTAGGGTCTTTACCCATGTTTTCTTTTGCTAAATTTTTAAGCATATGTTTGTGAATGAATTGTTTTTGCATGTGTGATTTTTGGAAGTATAATGGCCCTTAGGTTATGTAGGAGAAAACGAAAATGTGGATATATTTTAGGGAGGCATAAGATTTTTGTTTGGCATTTTATGGGGATTTGTGTTAGGGTGTCCCACCTTGCGATAAGTAAAATTTTCTTATCTTGTTTTATTGTGGGAGGCATAAGAGTTTTGTTTCTTGAGGAAGCATAAGAGTTGTCTTTCTTGGATATATGTATAAAAGTTTTATGGGTTGTGATTGAGTTCTTGGAGGTTTTAAGGTGGGCACCCAAACCCTTGGGAGGCATAAGTAGATCCCCATGTTCCTTTCTCTTTCTTGGCTTGAGTTTAGAGTATTTGTGTTGGGAAAATTAGTTATGTTTATGTGATTTTTTTATTGTTCTTGTTTTGTTGAATGTTTGGTTTGAATTTGAATGTGGAAGCCTTGTTAAGTTGCCAATGGTTGTCTTATACCCCTCATTGCTTCATTGTTTGAGCTCGGGGTTCAATGAGGAAGAAGGTTTCTCTTCCTCATTGGATTATTGGTTGGGTGGAGAGTTTTCCTACTCCACTATTTTTGTTGTTGTGTTTGGACTATGGGAAGATGGTAAAGCTCAAGTGAAGATTTTGTATTTCTAGCACCTTGAAGAAATGGAGAAGAGATCCCTCTTTGTAAAAGAAAGTTTATAATTTTTCTCCTTTGAATGGAGGGATTCTAACTTACACTGTTTTTAAGATTTTCAACCTCTTGTAAATGTGTTGAGAATTGGTTGAGTTTTATTAAGTTCTCAAATGTGTGTATATGAAAAAAACATAGACAAATGAAAATTGCATTTTCTACTTACAAATCCTTTGAACTTGTAAATTCTACCAAGATTGTTTTGGATAAAATATTTGCATTTTAATGTATTAGTTCTTGTGAAAGGAAACCAAAAATCTTGCATTGTTAAATGAAGTAGAAACTTTGAAATGGGATTGAAATGGAAATAAAGTTCTTTCAACCTAAGTTTATTTTATTGCCTCTAAAGTGTGATTTATTTAATTTTTAAAAGATTGATGATCATTTTGAAAATATACTTGTTGCTTAAAATGGATTTCCATTTAGTTATTGTGAATGAAAGTAAATGGTTGTTTGTTTCTATTGAAAATAAAACATAGTGAAAATAGTGAAATTTTGGTTACATTTCTTATTATGTTGAAGGAAAGAATAGAGAATGAGTTGTTATGCAATTTGAGTATGAAACTAAAAATGTTATCAATCTAGAAACCCATGAATGGAAGAAACCTTAGTTCAATTTATTATTGCTTTAAAAAACAAATTAAGTAGAATAATTGTTAAGAAATGCATGTTTGGAAGGTTCTATTTCCGGATAATAGAATCGTCGCCTGCATGTGTAGAGGTGATTTAAGAAATGTCACCCATCACAGAGTAGAGTTCGATGAACCACCCCTAGGTAGGGTGGTGGTTAGAGAGGACTGTCGACCTCCTTAGAGTGGTGGTTTCATCACTTTCAACTGAAAAAAATAAAATCTATGTATTAAAAAACCGGATTAAAAATTAATGGAAATCTAAGCTTAAAAAAATTGATAACTTCCAACAACTAGAAATGAGTTGAAACTAAGTGTATAAGATCTCCAATATTATTTTATATCACCCAAGTGTGTAAAATTACTATATTAAAGGAAATGAGGTTTTCCCCAATTTTGAACTCAAAAAAGGATTTATTTTTCATTAAAATAAAAAACAGATGCATTGTTGGATCTCTACATTAAAAATGTGGGCAATATTACAATAGTGAAATCTCTAAAACTAAACCAATGAATTTTTTTCATGTTTTCTCTTCTTTCTCTCATGGCTCTTCCTTTTTCTCCTCTCCCAAAAAAATTCAAAACGAAAATGGGAAAATAAGTCAAGAGAATGAAAAGAAAATTCCATAGAGATGATTAGGGTTAGTTTGAAATCGCTAAGATTCAAGGGCCCTCATTGATTCCATATAAGGGTTGTGATTCAACCATACAAAATTTAGGTGAGAATTAGGTGGGAATATGTCTTAAATAAAATGTATGTGTAGCTTAGGAATGGGGCCACTAAAGGAGTGTTAGAAGGTAAACTTAAATTGTAACCTTAAATGTTTAGTTGGTGATTCTTAAAAATAAAAATCCCTTGAATCTTGTATTTAATTAAATCAATTTACTCTATGGTAATTAGACAATATTTAATTTAGGGATTAAATTTAATTGTATTTAACTTAATGGGAGGGTAAGTTTAGACTTATCCCTAGAATGATAAATTAATAAATGACATTAGAACTATGTTACCAAATTAATTAAAGATTGTAACAAGGGATTTTATGCCGATCTGGGGAATTAAATAATATTAATTAAATGTTAATTAAATAGAATAAAACATTAACCGAGAAATAAACTAAACCTAGTTGAATGTTACTCGAGTTCAATTTTTTTGTTTTTTTAATTATTCCATAAATTTTGAATTCTAATTAGTGGGTTGTCTTGGGTTTTGTGTGGGAAATTTGTGGGTGTTACACTTGGTATTACAGTTGTGGGTTAAATTCTTGGACCCTTGGGAGCGCTTGAAAACTCAAACAAAACCTAATACAACTTGTAACTATATCACACAACTTTCATGATATTTTAAAATGTAGAAAACCTAGAAAAATGAAAAAAAACCTAGAATCATAAACTATGTTCAATATCGATTTGTGCGGGAGGCGTGAATCGGATGAGGGTATTTTCCATGTGGAGTTAGATATACCACTAGTAGAGTAGGAAATTGCTGCTATATTACCTAAAATACTATAGACATTACAAGATGACAATGCAACTATATGAGGTAGTGTAGTTGGGGCACAACCTAGTCAACATGATAGGGATCCATCACATAAGTCTCAACAACATTCGATGCACAATGGTGAGCATAAGGAAAATAAATTGAACAACCAATAATTTTCTATTATGATTCATATCATAGGATTGCATATATATAGGAATATACATTCCTAAAAACAAGGAGGTTGTTCAAAACACTCGACAAATCTCTCTCAACACCTAAATACGTGAGCTATTGAAACTCACCAAAACTAATATTGTTATATGAGTTGTTTAATAAACAACTCATATTAACATTTACATTACACACATATATTTACCTCTAAGTAAATATTAAATCATAAATATTAATGGATCACTAAATGATTGATTTCCTAACATTCCCCCTTAGTGCGAACATGGGGAAGAATAATTTCACTTCCTTACGCGCGTGCCACTGTGCATGCTCATGATCTGGATGGTTTTACAGGACATCCAACAACCTCAATATGGATGGTTTTATAGGACAACCAATAACCTCAACATGGATGGTTTTACAGGACAGCCAACAACCTCAATAGAGATGGTTTTATTGGAAAACCAATAACTCAATATCACAATGCTGCTATTCTTTTGTGCTTTTATCTCATCCGCTATGATTTTCCTTTACTGAGAATTATGTAGGAAATATGACTCACTGATTACAAATATGAAAAGAGAAAATGGAACATTGAGACCATGTTCCCCCCCTCAATGTGAACATTTCACTTATTCAAAACAAAACAAGAACACTAAAAAGAATCATCTTTGCACACAATGAAAATCAAGCTGCAACTCGAAAAGAAAGGAAAATCACACACACACTATCACCACAGCTTCATGTGGCCTTGTTGTTGGTGACTGATGAGAGGTCGCTGAATGACCTCCAGCCTCCTATGCCTCCATCCTCCAGTGGATGCATTCTTTTTAGAAGAGAAATTCTTCTTCACTATCTTGAGTAGCAACTTCTCTGTCATGTGAATGGTTGGATCTTACTTCCCAATCACTTTCTTCTTCTCTATTTTTAGAAATAAAATCTGTATTATTCAATTTACCATCCAATAGATCCCTAGCTCATTGTTTTCAAAACATTATTCCATGTCCAGACACATTACAATAGTGACAAATAAGCCTTTTCTTTGGATCTTGGGAGGTTGAACCTTGCTTGAAAGAATGACTATATCTCTTTTTACCATGTGTTCCATATAATTATTTTTCTTCAGTTTCAATTTTATTTGTTATATTTTCATCCTCTATCAAAAAGAAATCAAGTCTTCTAGACTTGGATTGATTTTGCTCAAAGTGAAGACCATATTAGAATAGCTAGGAGGCATGCTATTAAGTAAAAATGCTTTTGCATCATCGTCGGGAACATCTACTTTGATTCCAGCTAATTGATTTAATACAGAATGAAATTTACTTATGTGTTCCACCATGTTGTCACCTTCCTCCATTTTGAGTCCGAACAACTTTTGTTTTAGTGATACTGCTGTGCTTCCTACTTGCGATCCAAATAGTTTGTTTAGTGTAGTCCAAATTGTATTTGAGGATTTTGACAAATCTATATGATGCAAATACGCATCAGACAATCCCAATCCAATGATTGCTATGGATTTTGATATTTGATGTCCCATATTGCCGCTTCATCTACATCTCTTGGTTTCTTTGCTTTGCCATCCACAATCTCCCACAAATCTTTGTTGATTAATAACAACTGAGTTTTCACCTGCCATGTGTAAAAATCTTTGCCTTCGAATTTTTCCATTCGATTCAACTTAGCCATGTTAAAAAAATGGACGTCGGTTTCAACCAAAAATGCGTCCGAAGACAATATGACAACTGGACTAAATTTTTTTAAAAAGTAATAAACTGAGATTACTTTTTAAATGAAAACGACTATATAATAAATAAAGACAAACAATACACCTTTTGAAACATCATGCTTACTATTGACTGCAACATGTGAGAGGCGTATGCGTGTGGGGAGCCCACGTTTAAGAGAAGACCATCACAAATTTTCTATTCAAAAACAAATGCTTAAAGAGCTTGAATGCATGTGTCTCAGATCTGCATGGCGTTGATATATGCATTTCGAGAATCATCTTAGTGGCCGCATGGAGAATGAGACATCTTCAGACGTGTTGACTACAGAGTTGCGAGATAGCTTTGTCAGGCTTCTAATGCTCCACATCAGGACAGTCTATGTGTGAATCACCTGATTTGAATGACAATGTAAAATCAAATCTTTCTATTTGGGAAATGAGCTCGATGAATTTTCCATCAATCTGCAGGTGTCAGATCTTTGATAGATTGCACAGATCTATCAATACACAATGTGAATACATCACACTCAGCCACGTTTTTATTTCAATATTCAATATAGCTATAAAACTACTAATCCACTCAAACAGCTACGCCAATATATCTCCTCTCTCATGCTTGGACTACGAACATGCCAAGGTGTAATTCTTCTCTACTAGAAATATGCATCTACATGCAGAGTGACAGCTGGGGATGCGTGGCTTTTACATTGGTGTTTTTGCATGCTCCGTTCAAAAATTTTATTCATTGCTGATGTGTATCTAAAAACCAATGCGTAGAATAGAAATTTGATGCCTTCACGTTGTTATAGACTAAATTCCATTGAATGACCAGAAAAGCATGCAAATACCTTTCTAATGGAGATAATTCCTCCACGTGACTTGTAGATTCACCTAAGATTTAGGGTAAGCTCATAGTTGACTGTTCACTCCAACGATTGAATGTTGCACAAAAGACTTCAATATTGAAATCGAATTGATCATTCATCTAATGCACAAAATTAATGTAGGCAACATATAACCGATCAACGCGAGCCACTAAAGAGCAGGCTATTAGGAGGCAGTGACTGTAGATGCACCCGATCCAAAAACAAATGCCTGTAGAGACGTCTCAAGCCTGATGATGATCAAATCATACGAGCTGGTAGATGGATGGCACATGATTTGACATGTGAGAGAATTAATCTGACCAAAAATGAGCACAGGCTATCCACATTCACATAGATGCACAATACAATAACTTTTACAAACTACCTGAACTATATCTAGAATGCTCACAAAAAAATCTCTCATGGCTTAATTGACATCGCTTGATACCAAATGAAAAACCAATAATTCTCTATTATAATTCATATCACAGGATTGCATATATATAGGAATATGCATTCCTAAAAACAAGGAGGTTGTTCAACAACACTCCCACAAATCTCTCTCTCAACACCTAAATACGTGAGCTATTGAAACTCACCAAAACTAATATTGTTATATGAGTTGTTTAATAAACAACTCATATTAACATTTACATTACACACATATATTTACCTCTAAGTAAATATTAAATCATAAATATTAATGGAGCACTAAATGATTGATTTCCTAACATAAATCCCATATGGATTCAACTAGAGAAGATTCACCTCAGATTGGAGATTGAGATAGGGATTTACGACATAGATAGATCCCTAGGACAAGGGATGAGTATGCGAGAGAGACCTAGGGGTCGAAATTCATTAGCATCGAGATCATGTCGGGAGATCCTGAAGCTATGCCCATATCACTATTCTTACAATACATGAGGTTTTCGGGAAGAGTATTGGTTTGTGAGCTTGAGTGGGTGCTTCCATATTTTCCCATGTACTAGTAATATGAAGGCTCATGTTACAATTCATGTTTTAAGGGATAGAGTAGGTGTCCTGGAGGAATTAGGAGAAGAAGCTCCACATAAACTCGGAGACAATGACTTGGGAGATCTTCAAGGAATGGTTCATGAGAATATACTTATCCAAGAGGTTTATTCAGTAGAGGATAGATGAGTTCCATGACCTACTTTAGGCATCCATGACAGTGCATGGCAGTATGAGATTTGGTTTGTGGACTTGTTTCAATATTGCAGCTACATGCACGATGAGTAGGTTAGGATCCATGTGTTCATCACGGGCCTGAAATTTGATTTGGGAGGTGGAGTACACATTCATTGTCTATAGACATTATATTAGGTTGTTGATAAGGCCTAAAATGGAGAGGAGACTAGGGGAAGACACAATAGGCTAGGTATAGAGTGCGAGCCATATTCATAGATGCGGGATAACAGTCGATGGGGTCAACTTCTCCTAGTGGTGGACATGGTTCTTTATATCCTCCTCATAGAAACATCAACATATTCATCCACCATTTATACCTCCAAATATATTTGACACTTAGAGGGGATGGAGTATAGGGCCTCCCCTAGGGGTCCCATCAAGACACATAGAGCACCTTTAACTCGGCGAGCAGGAGCTCTTAAGCAATGACCATAATATTCCATAGAAGGATCATTAGGATCCACGTAACAAACCACTAGAGTACCTGTTGGAGCCGCATCTCATTGGAGGGGACCAAGTAGTTGTTATGGATGTGGTGTACTTGGACATCATTGGAGAGAGTTCCCTCAGAACCCTAATAACAAGGGTAAGGAATTGATTTACGAGACTATAGTTGGCGACATGGGATGTAGCCATCAGATTTACGTAGTAGTCGAGAACCACCATGAAGAGCACACCATGGCACGGTGATCGAGAATATAGGTAGCATTGGTGATATCCCTACCTCTATTCTATTTGATTATGACTTGTCGATTCTATTATTACACTGTTGGTGCTTAATTTTATCTCACCCCGTTTTTCCTTGAAATTCTTCCATTTGTGGGCCTGTTGTCTTTTCTGTCTCCCATTATCGATGCATGAAAATGTTTTCCTCAATTTGGTTTCCATGATCAATCCCTTCCTTGGTAAAGGATCAATTAAATTCTGGATTTTTTTTCATTCCTCAATCCATGTGAAAAGAATTTGTAACTTCGGTGAAAACTTGGGTTTTTCCTTTCTTACATTTTCCACAGTCAAGTTTTGTTTTTCATTTTATATTTCTCCCAAATATATGTGGAAACATGATTGGATGTGGCTTGGAGGATCATATTTGGGCCTTATATTATTTCCAAATTCTTTGTCTTGAAAGAAAGATTCATTTAAGGCAAAAATGGTGATTTTCCTGCATTTTATAGTTTGACGGGTGTGTTTTTCCCAGTAAAATTTGCATCTCACGTCTATTGAAACGCGTGGTCCTTTCGGTTGATTATGATTCGGTGGGGTACTTTTAAACTCTAAGGCTTGATTCAAATCAAAACTTATCTACGTGGAGGGACTACGCTCATCCGAAAATTTACCTCTTAGTTTGGCCTTGGAGTTACACGAGGAGACACATGGAGGTTTCCACTACCTTGCCCGCACTTAGAGAATTTTTTCATGCATCCGGTGGAGGATTTACCTCGGTACCACCCTAAAAATTATGATAGAAAGAAACATGGAGGCTTCGGCCGGCTCCGCTCTTTATTCAAAATTTTCAAAGTTATTTTCTATGACCTAGAACACGTGGAGGGACTACACCTATTTGAGGACCAACCCCAAAATTTTATTTTGAAGAAGCGCTAGGAGGACACTTTGAGGCTTCCATTCACTCTGCCCTTGTTTGGACTTTTCAACAGCCAATGAAAATTGTCTTAGACCATAGAAACATGGTGCCTTACGCCGATCCTTCAAATTTTTAACAACTCTGCTATCTTAAGACACATGGTGAGCCCACACTTTTTGGTGTCTCCTCTTTTTAGGACCATATCAAAGTGCGCCATTAAGACATGTGGAGGCTTCCACTCACTCCTTTTTACTGATACTTTTTTAAAGGCCAAAGGCATTTTCTTGACCTAGGGCATGTGGAAGGCTGTGCTTGTTCGAAACTTGCCCTGTAATTCTCCTTTGTAGTTGTGCCAAGGAAACACGTGGATGGATATAATATAAAGTAGAGAAGGGGTAGAATCAACGGATGTTGTACATTGTGTCTATTTTTCTACCATTGTTTCTCCAAGACTTACGGAGATGCGAATACGCACTATCTTTCATCATTTGTTGATAAAATTCCTTGTCATTTTTGTTTGTAAAGTTCCGTTGAATGGATTCAAAACATAATTTGTGAGTCCAAGGATTGTTTAGGTCGATATTTTAAATTTGGTATTACTCAGGCACTTGCAAAAAACATGAATTACCATAGAAGATGGATGCGGGGCAGATTTGTAAAAGGAAAGAGAGGGAAAATTATTAAATGATGAAGGTTACAGAGTCCAAAATATGGAAAAGGTGTTGCCTTGAGAGTGAAAAGGATTACGTATCAAATTGAGCTATACAGAGTCTCTGGAAAATGATTAAAACAAAGATTTATCACATGAAATAATTAGAACGATTTGAAGGACTACCAAAATGCTATGGCATGACATCCTAGTCATTAGTCAAGGGCCTAAGAAATGTGATCGAGTTCATAATTGGTCCACGAGAAAGATTTTGGATGTGAATTTGTTAAATGTCACATTTTGGAGTAAAATTGGTAACAAACAGAGGTCCCTTGAATATTCTTCTTTTAGGGGAAAATTTGGGATGAGTGAGCGATTAAAATGTATAAATGTAATGAGAATACTCTTGTAAAATGTCGGGGTTGAGTTCTAAGAGATAATTTGAGAGATCTGTCTTCTGAGACACCAACTGAGATACACGGTTAATTTCTTACGTGTTATATTTTCAATCATGTCAAGTTGGTTGCAAATTTATAGCCATTGATGAGCTATTATATTTCTATGGAATATTTCCCCTCTTGATGAATCTAATCAATTTGGAGTAAATTTATGTCAATATCGGAGCAATTTGTCTCTTCTTTGTTTCATTATATCTGAAAGTATTTTTTCCTATCCCATTTGTAATCTTGTGTTAAAATCACTCTAAATAACACAAGATCTCATCCCTATGACAATATAGTGGAATTTGCAATTTCATTTCAAGAAGATATTTCATCTTGTGATGAGATAAATAATTTAAAATCAGTTCACTTTCATTTGTTAATAAATATTGTCGTAAGCCTTCAAGTGTATCTTAGGAATGAAGAAACAAGTGTATTTGATGTTTAATTAAGTCTTTTAACTCAATCCCATGCTAGATTCTCAAAGATTGTATGAAACCGTGCTGATCTTGGCCTCCATTGAAGCATACCTTCAGGTTGAAGGAATATCTTAACTATTCTAAAGCTTTCTGTCATTTAGCTTTCCAATTTTTGTGAATTCTCTAAAATATATAGTATAATCAACTTTATCCTACTTAATCTCGACCAAAATCATTCAAAAACCATGAATCCATCCTGAACTACCCCTATTTTTCCCTGTATATCAACAAAGGAACAAAATTGATTTACTAAAATATGTAGAACAATCAGGATTCCATAATGTCTTTAGTAACCTTAGCCTTGTTTTGAAATTATCTCCATCTTTTAGAAGTGAAAATCTTGAGAGTTAAATTATGGAGTATTGACTATACTTTCTCAAGGTTTTCCTCATAAAATTTGTGCAAAAGAAGGATATCTCCATCTCCTTCGTCAAACAGAGGTTACAGTATGGGTCCTCTCACCCTAGTCGAAATGTGCGGCCTAAAGTAGTGAGGATATGTCAAATCCTCTTGAAGGTGTTATCCATCTGTTTGTAATCTAATTGACAAAGGGCCGATTAAATCTCATCCCTAGCTAAAAAATGATGCACATTGCAATCTACCTCTAAGCTCTATATTGAATATGTGATGCTGCTCAAATTGAAAAAGAGAACAAATTTGGATACCAATAACACCATGTTTGGTAGAGTGATGCGGGCTGGTGGTTGTTAGGAAGGGCCTTAGTTGGGATGTAAAGATGGTTTCTAGAGAAAAGATTTCAGTGAGACTCCTTAGTAAAGGAGTATGTAGTGGACCTAGGACCCTTCACCACTACCTTATATCTTTGTATCCTTCCTTTGGGTTCTTTTGGAGTGATCTTGGGCATGGATTGGTTATATGCACATAGAGAAAAATTTGATTGTTATAGTAAGGTCATATCTTGTGCATATGATTTGGAAGTTGATTTGGTGATAGCTAGACTTAAGAGAACCATCTTGATTCATATAATTTCCTCTATGTAGCTTAAGTGGTGTGTGCGGCATGGGTGTTAGTTGTAATTTATTACAGTTAGTGATAGGATGGAGGATGGGGATAGTGGACCTTCGCTTGATGATCACCCCATTTTGTAAGAATTTTTAGATGTATTTCCTAGTGAGTTTCCAAGGTTACCTCCCTCATGTGAGATAGATTTTCACAATGACTTTGTTCGGGAAAATCGTATCTCACGTGCTCCATATAGGATGACCACGCCTGAGCTATGTGAGCTCAAGTTGCAGCTTGAGGGCCTTCTTGAGAAATTCCTAATATGTCCAAGTGTATCTCCTTAGGGTGCACCGTGTTTTTGTGAAGAAGGAGGGATACTTGCGGTTATGTGTAGACTAAAGATAGTTGAACAAATTAATGATCAAGAATCATTACCCCTTCCTCGCATCGATGATTTATTTGATCAGATGAAAGGGGCCACTACATTTTCTAAGATAGATCTTAAGTCAGGCTACCATCATTTGATAACTGAGGAGGAAGATATCCACAAGGAAACTTTACACATCAGATATGGACACTATGAGCTCACAATGGTACCTTTTAGTCTTGCAAACATCCCTGTAATATTCATGAGTTTGATGAATGAAGTGTTTGGGACATTTTTTTTATTGCTTTGTGCTCATGTTTCTTTATGAAATTCGTATATACTCACGTACTAAATCGGGAGCATGAGGAGCACCTTCAACATGTTCTGCAATGTCTTTAAGAGTAAAGCAAATGACTATATGAGAACTTGTAGAAGCCTAACATTTTCCGGTTAGAGGTTCGGTACTTGGGTCACACCATTTATTGGGAAGATATTGTTGTCAATCCTTTCAATATTAGAGCTATTATTGATTGGTCTACACCAACCAATGTGATCGAGGTGTGTAGTTTCTTGGGGTTGGTAGAATAGTACAAGATATTTGTTCAAGACTTTTTTAGATTGGGCACCCCATCACTAACCTTCGGTGAAAAGGAAAACTTCCATTTGGTTAGATAGATTTGAGTAGGCCTTTAAGAAACTTAAGGAATGCCTTATTAAAACAACGATTCTTGCATTTCTAGACCCAAAAGGATATTTCTTTGTTTGCATGGATGCTTCCTTGGTAGGATTGGGATGTTTTCGATGTAGGAGGGCCATGTAGTCTCCTTTGAGTGTTTCAAACTCAAGTATTATGAGCTCAATTATCTTAATAATGATCTTGAGCTTGCAAAATTTGTGTGTGCTTTTATTTATTAGAGACATTTCTGTTAGCAAGAATTTTCATTCTCGAACTAATCACTTGAGTCTCACCACTGTTTAAGCAACCCAATCTCAATGCTCATTAATAGCATTAGATGGAGTTTCTTTGTGAGTATGACATAGATATAAAAAATGTGAAGGGAAGGAGAATGTGGTTCTTGACGCTTTAAGCGAGATGGAGACATTTTCTTGTGGCTAGTTCGGTGGGTACAGTCTTGCGGAGCAAAATTTTGATACAACTTCAACATGATAGTGTCTACCTTACAGCTAGAGAAGAGATTGATTCTTAGAGACCCCTGAGGGGAATTTTGATGGAATTGTATTAGATTTATACATGATTTTTTTGTATAAATGCACCCATTTTCCCTCCTTTAGTGCTTCAATCCAAATTTTCAGATATTCTAAGCACTTAAGGTTTCCTAAAATATTTCCATCAAGTGGGAAATTTCTTCCCCTTTCCAAAAATATAAAGAAGTCCTTCTAACTCATTATATTTTGCAAGTTATGAGTCGGTGGGCCTTGGAAGGTATTTTTTCCCAAAAGCAAACTGACGGGAGTTTTTAAGGATTTTCACCTGCGGAGAGATGGGGTGGTGGGAGATTTTGGGAATTTTCGCCCAAATGGAAAATGAAGGTGACACCACGAAGAGGAAAATTTTCCCAAGTAAATTTCGGGTTGGTTGGTTTTGCGGAATTTTTCAAACTTTTTTATTTTTACAAATAGGGCACTAAGTGGATTTTGAGCCCACAAGCCCATGCAGGAGATCTTAAATAAAAATGATTAAAAATACTTAATGCCCATAAAGAGACACGTGGCCATGTTCAAAAGTCAAAGCAGGTTAGCGGGTCGTCGGAGGTAGTTTGAAATTTTTGCCCCAAGAAGGTGTAAAGTGAAAAAATGAGCCGTGCCTCCACTCGATGCCCAAAGAGCCACATGTCAAGCCTCAATGCATGTGGGCCAGGCGGCCTTGGGTGACTTTTTCCCAAATGGAAAAAGCATACCATCTGGCGCAAAAGTTGTTTTTTTCCAAAAGTCATTGCGGGGCTACGGGGTAAATTTTACATTTTTGCATTTTTGGTGCCAAAGGGTACAAAGTGAGTTTCGGGCTTGTGAAACCGTTCTACTCACTGGTTTTCACCATTTTTTTATGGATCCGAATCAAACATTCAAATGGACATATATGCCGACCCAAAGGCCCAAAATTCAACAAATTTGACACCGCTGGAAATGTCTCGACCTCACCTATGCCATGAAAACCTAAAAATTTAATCCCAAAGAGTTTTGGTGGGTAAAATGGGGGAAACATCTTCATTCAATTAATATGCAATCGTGTTGTCCCCAAAACCAAATCAGATTTGATTCAATCTGTTGATCTCCTTTTCAACATTCCAAGAAGACACAAAGCGGCGGACATGACAGATTTAGGGTGCATTTATAGAGGGATTGATGGCCTGTAGCTGAGTTGAAATTATTTTTCCTACCTCTCTCTCCTTCTTCTCTCTGTGCTGAATATATAAAATAAGGGGCAAGGCTCATTGTAAGGGATTAGACATTTTCAATTTTTTACCCTCTCTTCAATTTTTCACCCACTCTTCTCCTCTAGTCCGTAGACAAGTTCATGGAGTCCTAACCTCCCCATTCAAGTTGTAATGCTAAGTTTTGCCTCTTGGCCAATATAATGTACTTGTATCAACTTTGGAGCAATAATATATGTTTGTGGATGATTTTCAACCCTCTCATGTATTCCATTGTTGCCTTATGATCTCTCATTATAGTTTGGTTACATGTGCATGGTGTTTTAATTACATTTCTATGGTTTATGTTAAATTACAAAATGATTGTCTAACATTCCTTTGGTGCATCACCTCATTAGCTTAGGTTTATTTTTGTATCTTCTCAACCCTATCTCCTTGGTAAGATAGAGTAGGCTTAGAATAGATCCTCTGTAATTTATTTGTGTGCACCTGAACAAAGGAATAGGAACCAACCTTAATCCGGAGAGCTCTCTCAACTCGTAAGGTCCCACACTTTGAGAGATGCTCCATGTTGTGCAATCACACTGAGAGTCTCAACCCATTTGGTTATAGACATTCAGGGGTGTTGTGATTTTGCACTAATAATTTCGTGCACGCCCGGTGGGAGGCTCGAGGTTAATTTTTTTCATCTTTCCAAGGTGTCTCATTACAAACAACAAATCAAAAGCCATTGTGCAACCACACTAACAGTTTTGGCATGCCAGATGGGACCAAAAAGTTTCCATATTTACCGTAGTAAGATTGATGTGCACTTGCTGTAATTTTTATTTTTAGAAGATTTGAAATTACACATCTAGCGACTCCAAAAGAATCGAGAATCTACAGGTTTATAGTTAAAACTTTGTCAAGTTCATGAGAATGATACAAAAAATGTCAAGAACCAAAGAGGAGGGACTATTTTTCTATCTACACTTGTCCCCAGACATAAGAGAAAGAGGGAGAAGAGCCTAGAGGTCTCCATCTCCACCAAACAAAACCTTGTCAACACCTCCCCATAGTAGGTTAGTTCATTTAATCAACAAGGGTTTTTAGACCAATCAATATGGCACAACCAAATCCTTATGTCAATTTCACTGGCAAAAGACCACTCACCCTCAATGCACAAAATCCAGTTCTAGTGGTAGAATTAAAGAGCATTCCATATTTCACTGGAGAAAACAAGACTTCTCCTACTTGACACGAGTAAAGACATTTCAATTATCTATGCAACTGATGAGATCAATAAGATGGATGTTACAGTCAAGTTCTTGTTGTATATATCTCCCCCGAGTAAATATAGTCAAGAGCAGAAGAATATGGAAATCAAGGAAAATCGAAATCCTTCATTTTGGGTTTTGAAAGTGCATTGCATGGTCAAAAACCTGACATTTATTGCATCACCAAGCACCTCTAGCACACAACACAAGGTGTCGACATGAAAAAATTCACACCACAGCGCAGTTGGGGGTGCATAGTCAAGGTGTCGACATGAAAAAATTCACGACTTTCCACAGTTAGCGAGCACAAAGACAAAGTGTTGACATGTGAAAATTTGCACCTTGCACGGTTGGGGGTGCACTGACACAAAGTGTTGACATCTGAAAATTCGTGCCTGGCACAGCGTTGGGGCGCATAGCGTAAGGTGTCGACATGTAAAAATTTACGCCCTGACGTAGGTTGGGGGCACACAGCGCAAGGTGTCGACATGTAAAAATTTGTGCCCTGGCACAGTTGGGATGCACAACACAAAGTGTGGACATGTGAAAATTCATGCCATGGCGCGGTATGGGGCGCACAAAGCACAAGGTGTCCACATGCAAAAATTCACACCCCGATGCGGGTTGGGGACGCACAAAGACAAGGTGTCGACATGTAAAAATTTGTGCCTGGCCGGCGCAGTTTGAGGCACATAGCACAAGGTGTCAACATGTAAAAATTTGTGCCCTAGCGCAAGTTGGGGCGTGTAGCACAAGGTGTCGACATGCAAAAATTTGAGCCTTGCACGAGTTAGGGCGCATAACACAAGACATCAACACCGCATTTTCAGCACCTGTGGTGTACTTAAGAGTATGTTGACATGAGGATAGTTGCACCGAGGTGCATCTTTAGGAGGCGTAGCATTTTGAGTGTTGACACCTCGAACCCGACAGAAAGCAAACCCTGACGTAGATATTCAAATGGCCATAACTTTTCACAGGGAGCTCAAATTCATGCAAGATTGGACTTTTCAGAAAGCTTATGAGGTTCTATCCAACTAAGAATGGATTTATTTAATTGGGTGAGAACAAGTTCTTAAAAATGTAAAATACAATTCACCATTTTTTGGGTTTGCTAAGGTTCTCACCTACCGCCATAATGAGATGAATTAAATGCAACTTGGAGGTGGTTGGGGTAGATTTGGAATTCCTCTCTCTTTTCTCTCTCATTCTTCCTATAAATTTTAAGGAGGGGCTTCTTTCTAAAGGTTGGAAATTATTTTTCACCCCTCCCTTCTTCTCTTTGGCAGGTGAATTTGTGGAGTTCAAACCTCCCATCTAAAACTGTAATGCAACTTTGCCTCTTGGCATTTTGTAGTGTATTGTATCAATATTTGGAGAAAATAATGCATGTCTGTGGATGATTCTCAACCCTCTCTATGTTCATTTTCATCCTCCTGATCTTTCACTACAAATCTGGTTATCTGTGCATGATCTTGCATTGCATTTTAATGGTTTGTGTTTATTGGCAAGACAGTGTTTCTTCATTCCTCGGTGCATCACCTTTGTTAGTTTAGGTTTATTTTTATGCATCTTCTTACCCTATCTCCTTGGCAAGTTAGATTAGGTTTTTGAGTAAACCCTCTACATTTTTATGTGTGCATCTGAACAGAGGAATAGGAACCGGCCTTCATCCGGAGAGCTTTCCCGATTCACAAGGTCCCACACTTGGGAAAAGCTCCATGTTATGAAATCACACAAAGAGTCTCAACCCATCAAGTTGCAGACATTCATGGGTGCTTTGATTCGCCATCAAGATTTACTAGCCTCTTCACTCAAGGGTAAAGCTTCACAATGCTTAAAGATTCTAACAACAGGCTCTATTTAATCTTGGGACCATCTCGTGTAGAGCTTTTCATGATCGATTTGGAGAGAAGGGAGATAATTTATCCTTGTTGGAACAACTAACAACAATTAAGAAGGCCCCTAGTGAGTCATTTATAGATTTCAACCTTAGATTTCAAAGCACATGGGACAAGATTCCATAAGTTGTAAGGCCCACAGATGAAGGTGCTTTCTTATACTTTCTTAGAGCTCTAAATTTTGATATTGCTTTAATGATTCAATCAATGGGAGGCACCTTCTTACCTGCAACCTATATCATTTCCATAAGAGCTGAAAATTGTTTAATTCAGGATGGATAACTTGACCCTAGGCCACCCATGCCTCTACACCTAGAATTAGGAGATCTAAGTACTAGTCAAACACCCACATTATCTCCTATACCTACTCCTAGGTATCAAATTTTAGTTGAAGCCTCATGTCATCCTATAGCACCTCAAAAGAGCTTCAAGAATTTATGAAACAACTAGAGAACCTAGGGAATGAGCTAGTGACTATCAAAAGGTAGCAAGCTCAGAGTTCTAGGCTATACCATCCGCAGATTGAGTATTAGGCTAGACCTTTGTATCAACAAAATAGGCCACCATCTTTGGTTACAAATCAGAACTAAAACCAAGGACAACCTCAAGCTGTTAGACCCTTCTAGAAATATGATCCAAACATAGCTTCAACATCAAGGGCCTTGGTTCTAAAAAAAATCCAATATGGCACAATAATATGATTGGTGTTTCCCATGTAATCAGCCCCATAACCAATCAATGTGTTTTAATGGTGCACTAAATCAGGCCTTGATGGTACAGACCATTGGTGTGTCACAAGAGTCTAGCCAAGAGGAAAATCAACAACAAGGAGTTCAAAAAGAGGTACCTCCAGTGATACTTTTCTTGTCAATTGGTAGGCCGAGGACTTACGTGGGATGAATCAAACACCTTCTCAAAGTGTAGATGCCAATAAACATGGTTAAAGAAAAGTAATATTGGATAGGGACAATCACCAAACTCAGGTAATACTTAACCCTCCATTACTCCACAAGGTATTGAAACTTAGAATGTAACTCCCAATATGCGGTCATTTCAAGCCACCTTCCAAACCCACTCGAGCACTAGTAGTAATAACGCACGTGCAATAGAAAAAGTAATAGGAGAGGGGCAGCAAAATGATAGCTCATTTAACATCATCAAACAATTGAAAAAGAAAAATGTGAATATTTCAATGTGGGATTCAGTAGCTATTCCGGACGAGAGAGATCTATTGCAAACTAGTATGGCCAACCGGGTCAAGCTCAAATCAACCCCCTAACTAGTAAGAGAAGGTGTTTACCAATGCAACCCAAACTAGGGGAAACCATGGAGGACAACAAGGTAAGAATCTGAATCCCCCTCCATTCTATTTTTCATTGATCATTGGGGAAAAATTGGTACATAATTGCATGATTGATTCGGGAGCAAGTAGCTCTGTAATGCCAAAGCAAATAGCCGATCAACTAGGTCTTCAATACAAAGTCATCTCCAGGGGGTAGTGCAATTGGATGGGACAGCAGTGAAAACTATTGGAGTCATCAAATATTTGAGCCTCACACTACATGCATGCCCTAATGTGATTGTATTGCAAAATGTATCAGTCATAGACTTTCCACCACATTTTGCATTGTGTTTGTCCAGGGAATTCACTACCAAAATTGGAGGCTATTTGTCTATTGATTGGTCACACATGCTTTTTAGAATAAGGTATGGAGCTAAGGCCATAATCAGATCTGAGCCCATTGTAGATTATCATATTAAGTCTTATGTACCCAACCCAATCAATGCCAATTGTTCAGCCTTTGATCAGGAGTATCTCCCAAGCACTTGTGAAGCAGATACCAAGGTGGGGTGTATCCTAGACTTGACCCTTGATGAGTGGGTGAACAAGAGGCATGCTTTTGACCCCTATAAAGAGATGGAGGAATCTGAGATAGGATTATACTATCTGCATGAGGAGGATCACCCTCTTCCTAATATCATTAAGCCGGAACACAAAGATGATAATGAAGTATGGAAATTATTCTTTGATGGCTCAAGAAGTAGGAAAGGAGCTAGAGGAGGAGATATGTTGGTTTCACCTTGAGGAATGAAATACTACTCAGCTTTCCATTTCTAATTTTCTTATTCAAACAATACAATAGAGTATGAGGCTTTGGTCCATGGACTGCATTAGGAAAGGAAAAGAAGAATCAAGAACTTGCAAGTGTTTGGCGACAATGAGCTAGTTGCTAATCAATTATGAGGAAAAAATGTTGCCAAGAACGACTGTCAAAGAGCTACGAGAACCAAGTAAGGGACCTCATTGAGGATTTTGCAGCATTTAGCATCAATTCCATCCCAAGGAAGGAGAATGAAGTAGCAGACAAATTGGTAGTTATTGGGGCAGCCTTTGATGTTGTGGAGAGTATCGAGTGTGATAAATCTCACTCGCATATCATGTTGGTCGTGAGAACAGTTTTCCAAGACAACAACACAAGTTGGCAAGTCTTAAAAATGATCAAAAAATTGTCAACTTTCTATAAGAAGAAGCCAAGTTATCCTCAAGGAACAAAGAGGAATTGGAGCAGGAGTATGGCAATCAAGTAGTGCAGCCAAGGACCAAAAAAATACCAAAGAGTCTTGTCACTTTGGAATCAATATTCAACCCAAATGACCAATTCTGGAAGGAGAAAGTTAATATTCAGGTAAAGAGTGAGGATTCAAAGCCCATTTCCATAGAGGAAAGAAAAACATTGCAGATTGGAAAGGTAAGCACTCAACAAGAAAAATATGAGTTTATTCTACTCTATCAAGAATTCTCATATGTCTTTTCCTATACCTACAAAGATTTAAGACGTTTTAACCCAAAGCTGGCACAACACACTATTGAGTTGGATCAAGGATCTAATCCTTTCATATACAAGTAAAGGCTAGTAAATCCTCACATTGAGCCTCTTATGAGAAAATAATTGAACAAGCTAATCGAGGGAAGTATCATATTTCCTATCAAGCATTCAAGTTGGGTTGGGAACTTGGTGCCCGTGAGAAAGAAAAAATGGATAAATCAGACTATGTGGACTTTCGTTATCTGAATAGAGCATCACTCAAGGATCACTACCCACTTCCACTAATGGAAAAGATCTTATAGGTTGAAGCTAGGTTTGAGAGGTTTTCATTGTTAGATGGATACTCAAGTTATAACCAGATAATGGTGAAAGAAAAAGATCAATTCAAGATAGCCTTCACCACCATATGGGGAACATATGCTTATAAGAAGGTACCATATAGACTATCAAATGCTGGAGAAACATTTCAATGAGCTATGGACATGGCCTTCAAAGGCCTAATCAACAATATTGTCTTGTTGTATCTAGATGATATAGCCTTATTCTCAAAGAATGTTGTAGACCATGTCTTCCACCTCAAGAAGGTGTTTTAGAGGTGTAGAAGGTTTGGGGTATCATTAAACCCAAATAAGTGTATGTTCCTAGCTCATGAGGGGAAGTGTTTGGGCCACATTGTATCTAGGGAAGGGTTGATAATTGATCTTGAAAGGGTTGAAGCCATAAGGACAGTTCCATTGCCATAACTCCAAAAATATCTCCAAAGCTTCTTGAGGAGGATAAAATTTGTTCGCAGTTTACACCTGATTTTTCCACTCTTTTGAAGCCTTTAACAATGATGTTAAAGAAGATTCTTGTATTTAAATGGACAGCAGAAGGCAAAGAGAGTTTTGAGGCCATCAAGCTCACAATATCACAGGATCCAACTCTTATTAACCCAGAATTCTCAAAATAATTCATGCTATATGCTTTTGGAGGGTCATACACCATCTCAACCATCTTGTTCCATCATAACAAGGAAGGTTCAGAACAATAGATAACCTTCTTGATCGGATCTTGGAGGAATATGAGGTAAAAATACTCTTTCATTGAAAAACATATCCTTACTATTATTAGGATCTTGAACAAGTTTAGAAAAGATATCTACCCATCCAGGGGAAAAATGATACCCATCAAAAAATCAAAATAATGTGCATGATTTCATACGACCTAGGGATGGAGTTTTGAGACAATATATCTTATAAGATGTTAATCATGCACCTTATTCTACCCATCTAAGGGCAAAGAAGATGCATGACATGTTGATTTAGTTGTATCATTAGAGAGGTCTTCAAAGAGCAGTAGCTCATTTTGTGTCACATTCTTTAGAGTTTCATAGGGTGAAGGCCGAGCATCGTATCTAGCTAGCCTTCTCTACTCTCATGACATATTAAAGTGGAAATGGGACACAATTTCCATAGATTTCATAGTAGATTTACCGATGTTGAGATACCACCACGATGCCATCATGGTGGATATAGTGACAAAAGTAGCTCATGTTTCTCTACTAAAGAACACCTATCTTCTTTGGTGTAGTGGCACGAGTATACTTATATGAAATTATAGGACTACACAGATTCTTTGGAAGATTAATTGTGACTGTGATCCCTTATACACCTCTCATTTTTAGGACTACTATACAATGTGCCCTTGGGATGAGTATCAACTTAAGTACAACATATCATCCAAGAATATATGGATAGGCAGAGAGGGTTAATCATATTTTAGACAACATGCTTCATATGTACAACATGGACCATCAATCGAGGAGGGAGGAGTGTTTGTACTTGGTGCCGTTTTCCTACAATAATAGTTTCTATAGTTGTATTGGTATGAATCCATTTTAGGCACTTTGCATGACATAGAGTGCAGGGACACCTTTGAGATAAGACGGAGTTAGAAGAAAGGTTTTCTCTTGGGATGACTTTATTACATGATATGGAGCAAAAGGTTTTCACGGTTAGATAGAGACTATAGGATCCTCATGAAAGAAATAATATATATGCAGATCAACGGAGGAAAATTATAGTTTCGAGATGGGTACAAATTTGTTTCATCATGTCGACCACATAAGAGCCTTATTTGGTATGGAAAAGACTCTAAGATTGCACCTAGGTTTATGGGTCCCTTTGATATCTTGGAGAGGATAAGCCCTTTGGCCTATCTTCTAGAATTTCCACCCATCTTGTCTCCCATCCATGATTTATTTCATGTTTCTTTGTGTAGGAGGTACATTCAAGTTCCTTCTCATGTAATGGATTGGACCGCATTCTAGGTGCAGGATCGGAGCGGTGATTGTGGATCCTATCTTTATTTTAGAGTACACGACCCTAAGCCTTCATGGTAGAGATATTGATTAAATTTTCATCCAAAGTGGGATGGATATGATGAGACAATAGCTATGTGGGAGGATGCCCCACTCTTGAGAGCACAATTCCCATATTTGTTCCAATGACTTCCGGAGGAAGTCGATTCTAAGGGGAGGGGATGTAGTTCCGAGTCCTCTTCAACATTGATATTACTATATTTTTTCTTATTTTAGATTGGATCTATAGACATTATTATCATATTTATCTTTATAAGTTAATAGATAGACCTTGTTATATTTTATTATCTTATTTGATAGGCATGTATGAATGTTTTAGATTTATGACATGATGTGATTTACAGGGATGGATTATATACATGGATCGACATATTAGTATTTGACCATATTCAGCTAATACTCTATTAACACATTAGATTTGATATATAGATGATACTAGAAGATTTATTTGGTTTTGTGATCTTATTGCTAATTGATAAATAGATAGAATCAAAATATTTATAATTGTGAACAATTGGTGAAGTACTTAATTTTAGCGATTGTTTATTTCTGATATTAATGATGTGAATCGATATGTATATGTGTGGATTTTATTATTTCAATGTTGTTAATATGGCTAGGAGGCTAGAAAGGTATTGTTTTGATTTTGGCAGGAATTTGCAACACAAAAGCAAAAGGGGATAGTAGACCACCAAAGAAGGAATTTATGGTATTGGAAAAAGGTCACCTTGGCAACTAGTGTGAATGTATGATGTTATTGTTATTAGTATTTTAGGAGGTCCCCGTTCGGGTGTGGCCTCAAATGTGACCTTGGGTAAATTGTGGTTTTCCCTTTTTGGTTTTATTTATTTGTGATTAATTGTATTTTTGTTAGTATTGTGAGTCACTTTTATTATTGTTGTTAAGTACTCCATTTAAGTTAATTAGACTTGATTAGTTAGTGTAATTTAGGATGTGAAAAAATGGGGTAATTAATATGAGTAGGTAGTTCTTGGTTTGTGTTGGATTTGAAAGAATTTAATTACTTTTGAGTGTTGTGCACTCAACCTTGCATGAAATTTCAGATTTTTACTTTCAAGCCAATTTTGGAGGCTTGTGGGACAAGTTAAGCTTGTCCCACACCTCTTAAAGTCACCCACCAAATATGCCTATGATGTGAGGGGATTATTTTAGGACTTTTTGTGTATTTTAATGGAAAAAAGAGAAATTAATTGCACTTTTCTTACAAGAGTTTTTAATTGTGTCCTTTAGGGGTGTGGGTTTGGGTTTGAGTGTGTAAGAGGAATGTCATTCCCTTAATCACCAATTTATTGTGCTTTGGAGAATGGGTTTGACCTTGTGATGTGGAATGAAGAAGAAATGATGTGACATCCTACATGGAGCCACATCACCCCTCTCTCCTCTCTTTTCTATTTATTCTAATTTGTTTGAGAATTTGGGGGTTACTTGTATTATTTTTGGAGACTTTTTCTTTTGGAGGATATTTCTTTGAGAGTGTTGTTTGGATCCTGGATTTTGATTATGATTTCTTAGACTTATAAAAATGCACGGAGATTTATTTTCGATTGGAAACTCGCAATGGAAAGGTAGGATCTTCAACCATGTTTTCTTGTGTCAAATTTTTGTGCATATGTTCGTGATTGAATTATTGTTGCATGTGATACTTTGGGAAGTAGAAATACCCTTAGTTTGTGTAGGATAAAATTGAAATGGGGATATTTTGGAGTGAGGAAGAAGAATTTTATTGGGAATTTTATGAGGGAGTTGGGTTGGGATGTCCCACCTTTCTATAAGTAAAATATTCTTTTCTTGGTGTTTTATTGTAGGAGGCATAAGAGGTATCTTTCTTGAGGGAGACACAAGAATTTATTTCTTAGAGGATTCACAAGATTTTTATGGGTTGTGATTGAGCTCTTGGAGGTTTTACTGTGGGCACCCAAACCCTTGGGAGGCATTAGTAAATCCCCATGTTACTTTATCTTTCTTGGCTTGAGTTTACAGGCTTTGTGTTGGGAAAAATGTGTGTTTTGATGTGATTATTTTGTTGTTCTTGTTGTGTTGAATGTTTCTTTGAATGTGAATGTGGAATCCTTTTTACATTGTCAATGATTGTCTTATAAACCTCATTTCTTCATTGTTGGGGCTTAGGGGATAATGAGAAAGAAGGCTTCTCTTACTCATTGAATTATTTGTTGGGTGGACAGTGTTTCCAACTCCTCTATTTTGGTTGTTTGTTTGGACAATAGGAAGATGGTGGAGCTCAAGTGAAGATTTGGTCTTTGTAGCACCTTGAAGAAATGGAAATGAGATCCCTCATTGTAAAATATATTTTACGACGTTGTCACCTTTAAATGGAGGGCTTGTAACTTAGATTATTTTTAGGATTGTTAACCTTTTGTAAATGTGTTGAGAAATTGTTGAGTTGTATTAAGTTCTCAAATGTATGTATATGAAAAAAAAATAGACAAAGGAAAATTGCATTTGATACTTTGAAAATCCTTTCAACTTGTTAACTCCACTAACATTTTTTTGAATGAAAAATTTGCATTTTAATGTATTAGTTATTGTGTAAGAAAACAACCAAATCTTGCATTGTTAAATTAATTAGAAACTTTGAAATGGGATTGAAATGGAAAAAATTTCTTTCCACCTAAGTTTATGTTATTGCATCTAAAGTGTGATAAATTTCACTTTTAAAAGATTGACGATCATGTTGAAAATATAATTGTTTCTTAAAATGGATTTCCATTTAGTTATTGTGAATGAAAGTAAATGGTTACTTGTTTGTATTGAAAAGAAAGCATAGTGAAAATTGTGATTTTTTTGTTATATTTATTACTAGGGTGAACGAAAGAATAGAGAATGAGTTGTTGTTATGAAATTTGAGTATAAAACTAGAAATGCTATCAATCTAGAAACATATGAATGGAGGACACCTTAGTAAAATTTATTATTTCTTTAAAAACAAACTTAAGTAGAAGAACTGCTAAGAAATGCATGTTTAGAAGCTTCATTTTAAAAAACATAATCACCACCCTATGCGAGAGAGGAGGTTTCGAAGCGCCACCTTGCATAAAGAAGTGGTTAATGAACCATCCCCGAAGTAGGTCGGTGGTCACTTTGGACTACTTGACCTACATAAAGCCGGTGATTTCATCACTTTTGATGGAAAAAATAAAATCCATCTGTTAAAAACCCATATTTAAAATTAAAGAAAATCTAAGCCTAAAACAATTAAAAAGTAACTTCCAGCAACTAGAAATGAGTTGAAATTAAGTTTTTAATCTCTCAAATCTTGTTTTATGGCACCCAAATGTGTAAAATTCCTAGATTAAAGGAAATGGGGTTTTTCCCCAATTTTTGAACTCAAAATAAGAAAATGTTTTCATTAAAATACAAAACAGATCCATTGTAGTGAAATATTTACAAATAAATCCATGCAATTTTTTTCCATGATTTCTCTTTTTACTCGATGGCTCTTCCTCTTTCTCCTCTCTCAAAACCTACAAAACAAACATTGGAAAATAAGTCAAAGGAATGAATAAGAACACTCCATAAACAAACTTAGGGTTAGTGTAAAATCCTTAATATCCAAGGGCCCTCATTGATTCCATCTAAGGGTTTTGTTCAACCTACTTGAAAGTTAGGTGAGAATTAGGTGGGAATATCTCTTAAATAAAAGCATGTGTAACTTAGGAATGGGGCCATTACAGGAGTTTTAAAAGGTAAACTTAAATTATAACCTTAAATGTTTACTTGGTGTTTTTTTAAAAATAAAAATCCTTTGACTCTTGTATTTAATTAAATCAATTTACTCTATGGTAATTAGACAATATTTAATTTAGGCATCAAACTTAATTATATTTAACTTAATGGGAGGGTAAGTTTAAACTTAGCCCTAGAATGATAAATTAATAAATGACATTAGAACTATGTTACCAAATTAATTAAAGATTGTAACAAGGGGATTTTATGCCGATCTTGGGAATTAAATAATATTAATTAAAATGAATAAAACATTAACCGAGAAATAAACTAAACCTAGTTGAAGGTTACCGCGTTGTAACCGGTTATAAAAAAATTAATTATTCTGTAAATTTTCAAATCTAACTATTAGGTTGTCTTGGGTTTTGTGTGGGAAATTTTGGGGCGTTACATATTTATATGGCATTTAGGCCAGGAAGGTATTTTTTTTGTGGGTGAAGGAAAACTATATCACTATACACTAGAAGCGAATAGGGGATCGACCACAAAAGGATGTTGGATGTTTTCTAACATGGAAAAATTTGACAACTTGTGAGTAATGTATATGTTGTACAATTGCATGCATATCTTTCAGGTTTACCATGGGGGGTGACCTCACATGTCTGGCCATGGGGTGTAATTTTCCCTTCTTTTATTTTTTTTGTGTCTTATTTTTTTTGTGCATGTATGTAATTATTGGAAAATTTAGTCACTTCATTAACACTTGTTAATGTGTCCTAATTCACTAGTTTAATTTAAATTTTAAACTAAAAGGAAGAGGTGACATGTGCGTAATAAATATAGTATATAGTCCTTGATTTTTGCTTGATGTGGAACAAATTAATTACATTTAGGTGGTGTGTACTCTCTCTTTCTTCTCAAATTCTAATTTGACCTTGTAGGACACTTTTCGAGACTTGTGGGAAAATTAAACCTTGTCCCTTGTCTCTAATTATTTAACAACCATACTTATGAATTATTGGGTTAATTTCAACCATTTCATGCTTTGATGAGTGTAAATGGAAAAATACGATCACTTCTGTACTTATCACATCTATTTTTTCCTTGAAAGATATGGGGTGCGTGTGGGAATGCCATAAGACTTGTTGTGTTGGAATGGCAGAATGATGAATTGGAATCCTATATGTGGCCACCTCATCATCCTCGCCTCTTTTCTATTTATTGGTGTGAAATTGGAGGAATGGAGGTTACTTGTCTAATTTTTTCTTCATTTGATTTTTGGAAAAAAATTCTTTAGAATTCTTGCTTGGAGCTTGTTGGATTTATTTTGTGGTTTCTTAGTTGTAGAAAAGCTTAGATCTTGTGGATTAAAGATAGTGGAAGCTCATATGGAAAGGTAGGCTCTACACCTTGTTCATTATTAGTTATTGTATGTTTTGTAAATGTATGGGTGTGTGTATTGTGAGTGAGATTGGTGTAGTATGGCCCTAAGATGCGTGGGAGATGGAATTATTGGACCATTGGGAGGTAAAAGGAAATTATGTGGCATTGTGGAGGTATTATTAGAAGCTGGTTCCACCTATGGGTGGAGAAAATGTTAAAATTGCTATACTTTTTGTATTTTCATGAGGGAAAAGGGATATGTTGATAAGTTGGATGTGCACTTGAAGGTATTTTGGGTAGAACCCTAACTCATTTGGGAGGTAAAAAGAGATGGTTTCCATATTTATTGATCCTTTTAGCTTGTTGTCAAGCCTATTAGTTGTTGAGAAGTTTGTAAATCTTGATTTTCATGTTTATTTTGAATGTGTTCTATATTGTGGAATGCATTTTTGTGGAATTCATTTTGTGAAATTTTTCATGGTTGCATAACACTCGTGATTGTTCTTTAGTTGGGGGCTTGGGGGCCAATAAGGAGGATGAATTTTTTTCTTATTGGATTACAGGTTGGGAGGAAAGCATCGTTTATCCCCCTTTCTTTGTATTGTGATTCAATATTTGAAGAGTTGAAAAGGTGCAAAATTGAAGCTATAAAGTTGGGAGAAGACATTGAAATGAAGACTTGTGTTTGAACCTTTGGAAGAATCTCTATGTTGTAATTTTACCATATTGTTCCCACTTAGAGTGGAAGTTTGTAAATATTGTATTATCAAAAGAAGGCTTTGTATATTTCATTTATTCAAATTTGTAATGTTATAGTGAAAGGAGAAAGCTTAAGTTTTATAGTTTGTTTGAAATAAAACAATCCTAAAATTATATGGTAATCAAAGTTGCAGTAATATGTATTTTGGAAAAGCATGATGCTATTATAAAGAAAGGAGTTATTTAAGTCATCCTCTTACTCTCTCCCAACTAAGTTGTGAAAAGAAACTATTTGTGTTGAATTTATGCTAAACTTTTATATAAAGTTACAAAAAAATTTATATATATTTAGTGTTTTAAATCAAGACAATATTCTTCTTCTTTGCTTACATGTAAATAAATATTTAACAAAAAAATAAAACACAAACATTAGTCCCAACTATTCTAACTATGTGAATAGATAGAAATTTTTAATTACATTGCCTTATATTTAGTTATGTAAAAAAACCTTAGTTAATTGATTGAAATATAGTAAAACAAGATATATAAATATAATTATATATAACTACATAAATTTATATACTTATATATATTATAATTATTTATATATTTTTAAATTGAAATTTCCATATTTTATATATATATATATTCATTGTTATGCATATATAATATAGTGCAAACTTTATACATACATACATACATATATATATATATATATATATATATATATATATATATATATATATATATATATATATATATATATATATATATATATATATATATATATATATATATATATATATATATATATATATATATATAAGTGGTTTGAAACTATGTTTGGGTTGACCAGCCATAGTTTATATAAATGAATAGTGGGTTGGGGAGGGGGAGCCACTAATATGGGTTGGAGGAGATGGAGATATCCTTCCTTAGATATCTCCATCTCCCGAGCACAAGAAAAGGGCATTTTTGGGGCTGAAAGAGTAGAAGACTCGCCCTAGGTATAAATGTAAACATTGTGGAGACTCCACTAGTCATTAAAGAGTTGGAGACACCTTCGGTGTTGAAGGAACTAGGTGAACCACCTGAGGTTTATTTGGGACATCATTGGTGGAGTCTTAGCTAAATGTGGATCCATTCTTCACCACTCTGATTATTAAATACATATTGTTACACAACGTATGTTTGACTCATGGGCATCATGCAATGTTATGCCTCTAGAATTCATGAATGAGTTGGATATAAAAGTAACATGAGCATATGGGAAGTGTACTTCTATGGAATCCAAATAAGTGCCCATTGCGGGATGTGTGAGAGGTTTGGTGGTGCAACTTGTAGCTTACCTAGGTAAAACCCGAAACTTGATGTTGTTATTGTTGAATGCATAACCAAGTGGGGTATGTTTTTATCTAGGAAATAGGCTGCAAGTATTTGTGGGAGTGTTCAAATGGACATTTCCTAGGCTACCATCCCAATTTAGGGCAGCCTTGTCAGGTTATATGGAGAAAAGAAGATTTTGCACCTTATTGAGGATCCCAACAATGTATCTTATAAAGTACTATACACAAGTGTTGATGCTGATAACTTTGTAGGATTTGCTTTGATAGAAAAGAGCACAAGATTCAAGAATGCAAGTGTCTTGAACAGGAAATCTCTCGTTGGAGTTTATTTTTGATGGATCTTGCTCCAAGTTCCAGAAATGGTGTTGGTGTTGTTCTTATCTCTCCGTGCCGGAAGAGTTTGTCTTTTATTTCAAACTCAACTTTCAAAGTATGCACTAATAACATTGTTGAGTGATTCAAAATTAATTGTAAAGTAAATCAGAAACTGTATGCTACAAAAAATCAAAGGATGAAATAGTAAAAGTATGTAGTCTAGGACTTGATTGAGATGTTTCATTCATTCAACATTGTGCATCATTATAGGAAGTTCAATGATTTGGTAGAAAAACTTGTGGTATTGGGATCTTGGTTTGATAATCGTGCAATGTCCCCATATTGTGAGTATGATGTTGAAGTATTGATAAGGCCGTTCGTCCCTCACAACATTAAGCATTGGTAAGTTTTTATGATGATGCCCGTGTCGAATATTTCTACTGAATAAAGGGGAGTTTTCTGACTATTGTATTGATTGGGATCAAATGGTGTGCATAGAAGAGGGTAAAGAAACCTTGTTTGGCAAAGGCATCATCCAACTAAATACTAATACTCTTCCTGAGAGGTCCGGTTCCTCTTGAATCCAACTTTGATAATGTCGATTGCATTATTAACAGATGCATGGTAGCCTCAATGGATATTGAGGAGCATGACCTTGGTACAAAGGAGAAAATAAGGAAGATATGGTTAGGAAACAATCTCAACAAGGAGGAAAAATAGTCTTATGTCCAATTGCTAAAAAAGTATCAAGATTGCATGGATTGGACTTATTCTCAATTACATCATACAAAGAGGATCTGTTTCAACATGAGATTCCCTTGGAATCCAATGAAAAACTATTTAGGAAGAAACAAAGGCCAATAAATCCACTCATATCTCTTAAAATGCAAGAGGAACTGAAGAAACTGAGGGATGGAGGGATTATTGAACCCATAAGATATTCTTCTTGGGTTGCAAACCTAGTATCGATCGAGAAAGAAGAATGGTGACATCAAGTTGTGTGTAGATTTCAGAAATTTGAATAGAGCATCAATGAAAAATAATTATTCTTTACCAAACATGGAAAACATGCTTGTAGCTAGTGACTGGTTCCGTGCTACTTTCTACCATAGATGGTTTCTTGGGTTATAACCCAGTTGTTGTGAAGGAATAAGAAATAATTAAAAGAACCTTTACCACTCATTGGCGGAATTATGTATATTTCAGGATGCCCTTTGGTATGATGAATACTAGAGAAACCTTTCAAAGAGCAATGGATGTTGCTTTTGCTAGTTACATCAATGATTTTATTGTTGTCTACCAAAATGATGTAATTGTGTTCTCTAGAAAGAGAGGTGATCATTTGCAGCACTTAGAGAAAATGTTGATAAGATGTAGAGAATATGGCATTTCACTCAATCCAAAGAAGTGCCATTTCAAAGTACAGAAGGCAAAATTTCTTGGTCACATTATGTCACAAGAAGGGGTAATGATTGATCCAGAAAGGGTGGAGGACATCAACAAGGTCCCAATTCCACGTAACCAAGAAGGGGATTCGGTCCTTATTTGGGAAGATAAAGTTTATCATCAGATCCATATCAAACTTTTCTGATCGACCATTCCAATCATTGGCATGCTAAAGAAAAAGACCATCAAATGGGAGGAGGATGCCATTCAAGCTTTCAATGGGATCAAGGAGGCATTAAAGCATGCCCCTATTTTAGCAGCTCCAAATTATAAGAAGCCTTTCCAACTGTTTTCTTTTACTTCAAAGAACACTATTGCATCTATCTTGTTGTAGAAAGATGATGAAGGGGTTAAGAGGCCAATTGCCTTTTTTAGTAAGGCATTGCAGGGGGCTGAGCTGAAATACACTATTATGGAGAAGAAAGCATTTTCCTTGGTAAAAGCAACAAAGGTCTTCAGGCCTTACATTTTGAGCTCTAAAATTGTTGCTTATGTTCCCCACACCATGGTCAAAGACATCTTATCAGAGATGGAGGTCTTAAGTAAAAGATACGAGATGGGTGAACAAGTTGCGATAATATGACATTGATATCCAAACCAAGAAGTTGGTGAGAGGTTTGGGCTTGGCTAAGCTTATGGCTGAGAGAAACTTACAAACTATTGAGGTAAATGAGGTAGGAGAAAAATGCGTAGATGTCTTTGAAATTTTGATAAGTTCTAAGTGGTACAAGGATGTGATTTTTTTATCTCGGACATTTATACCAGCCTGAGTATTTGAGTAAGAACCAAAAAAGGGCCCTAAAGTTGGCTTCCCATAAATATTTCATTACTAATTATGGGTTAACTTAGAAGAACCTTGAGGGAGTCCTCTTAAGGTGCATTACTAAAGATGAAGCCCAAAGATAATTGATGATCTCCATAGAGGATTTTATTTGAGGCATTTTGCTTTGTAAAAGTCACAACACGGAAGATCCTAAGGGCTGGTTATCGTAGCCAACTCTCTTCAAGGATTGATAGTCATCAATTCTTCTCTCGGAAGACTAATGGCTTCGTGCTCCTTATTTTGCAGCTGTATCAAAAGAATCCCCATTCAAGTAATGGGAATGGATTTCATTAGTGAGATTTTAGACCCTTCAAGTGTTGGCCATAAGTTTATTCTTGTAGCCACTAATTACTACACTAAGGGGGTGGATGCAATCCCCACCAAGAGAATAACACACCAAATTGTCGGGGAATTCATGTTGAACCATATCATCTGCAAGTTTGTGGTGCCGTCAAAATTGTTGCTGAAAATGCCATGAGCTTCGAGCTAAACCCTTGGTGGAAATGTGTAAAGAATACGGGATCAATTTGACATATGCTTCTACTTATAATCTCCAAGGAAATGGACAAGCTAAGTATAGTAATAATTTTTTTGAATATTATCGAATAACCTTGGAGCTAAACAAGAGAAAATGGGGTGAGTAGTTGAAGTTCACCGTCTGGCTGATCAAATTACGATAAGAAAGCCATTGGAAAGAGTCTATTTGAGTTGGTGTATGGAATCGAGGCCTTGCTTCCCCTGCATATGAAATTATCCTCATATAAGTCCATTCAAAAACTAGAAGATCAAGAAGTAAGTTCATATGATGCCTACATTAACTAGATTGTTGAACTTGATGTAAAAAGGATGGCATCTCACCGAGAGGCATGTAAAGTTCAGAGAAAAGATGAAGAAGTTATTTGACAAGAACGTCACTCCAAGAGCTTTCAATGTTGGAGATCTTGTGCTATTGTGGGATAGTAGGCATAAAGATAAGGGCAAGCATGGAAAATTTGATGCTTTATGGATGGGCCCTTACTCCATTGATATTAGGATTGGTGAACATACTTTCTTCCTAAAGGACTTGGATGGGGAATTTCTCAAACTTCCTGTTAATGGCAAGCATCTGAAGCATTTCTTGGATTGATTCCCTAGAATCAGGATGCTCTCATCTGTACAGTGTATAGTTCATTGGTTTGTTTTCTGTCTTTTTTGTTTTTGTTTGTTATGGTCCTTGGTGGCCTGGTTTTGCTAGTTTCTCTGTTCATTTTTGGGGAGATGGTTCTGGTTTTATGCTCTGCAAGCTAACTCCTTTTCCCAATGGATATTTTTGGCACTTGGTCTACCTTTTTTCTTATGGCACTCGAGGGGAGTTCCCATCCCGATTCGAGCTAATGTTGGTGCTCAAAACATTTTTTCCCCATTTTACCATTAAAAATCTATCAATTTACAGCTTCTATCACATTTTATTTTCCCGTATTGTGCCCGAAAATTCTCCACCTTCCTTTTGTTTCCGTAATCGCTTATTTCCTAGACCGAGGATCATGTATAGATCTAAAATGTATTCCTCATTTCTCTATTCATCTGAAAACGTCTGTATTTAGGTGTAAAAATTGGGTTGTCCTGTTCTTTCTATTTTTAACAATCAAGATTTGTTGTTCTTGTCATTTTTACCCTAAATAATTGATGAAAAATGAATGGATGTATCTCGAGAGAATTTATTTGAGCCTTGTAACATTTCTAAATTCTCTCGTCCTTAGAGAAAATTTACATACTTGCATCAACAAGAAATGTGGCCTCTTTTGGTTGGTCACGGGACAATAGGTAAATGTTTTAACTTTTCTTTTTCTTTTTTTTTTTTTCAAAAAGGAAAATTTGGTCTGTGTAGTCCACTCAAATGTGATTGGTTCTTTGGTGTTTACGTGGCTTCTTTTAATAGGATGGGTCGTGATAGGTTTGTTTTTTGAACTTTTTCTTTTTGGCTACTTTGGTAAAAGTTTGAACCCGCCTCAAGGCCCCGCCAAGCTTTGATCAATACAAAATTTAAGTGGCACGGAAAAAGTCTTACTTTGACCCCGCAGAATGACACATGGCAAGGTTAAAGGTGGATATGTGGGCCTTTAGAAGAAGGTTGGATATTTTTCCTTTTAGAAAAATGGAGTAGAATTCTAAAATGGAAATGCGCCCCCACCAAATCATTTTTGAACCCTTATAAGGTTCTTGAAATTGCACCATGAAGACACGTGGAGGATTCCACCAGGTCTTCCCATACTTAGTCTTTTTCAAAATGTTTTGGAGGTCTAGGACACGTGGAGGGACCGCGCATGTTTGGGGACCAACCCTTGAATTTTATTTTAAAGAAGTGCCAGGAAGACACTTGGAGGCCTCCGCTCACTTTGATTTTTTCTTGGAATTTTTAACGACCAAAGGAGATTACCTTGGATCCTGACACATAGCACCTTCTGCTGAGCTTTAAGCCTTTAAACAAATTTTTTTGAGCTAGGATACGTTGTGAGCCTGCACTCATTCAAGGTCTCAAATTTTGGGGAGCATCTCAAGATGTGCCATTGTGATGTGTGGCGTTTGAAAAGTCAAAAGATGGGGAAGAGGACCATTGGAGGAAACTTGGATATTTTTCCTCTTGTCATCAAAAGGATCTAATCATCAAAGTAACCCACAAGCCTGTTAGAGAATAGTCAAAATTTTGTTCCGAGGTCGAATGGTGGAGGTGTAGACTTTCGAGGAAATTTGAAAAATTTCATTTTATGGAAAAGTATTTAAAAGTGAAAAAGAAGCATGGTTCCACTGGGACCTACATTAGAGACTATAAGCGAAAGGGCGGAGCTACGGGGAAAACATGGAAAAAAATTCCTTTTCCAAAAAAAAAAGGTGAAATAGCATAATTCAGCCATGTTTTCTTTGGGACCCACCTTAGGAGACGTGTCGCCTCATTTCTCAAAGGTGGAGGTAAAGAGAAAAATGTGAAAATTTAAATTTTTTCCAAAAAGTTGTAAAAGGAAAAAAGAAACCTGCAGGCTCATTTTAAAGTGGACCTCCCATGCGGATGGTCCAAATTCAAAATAGAAATCAACGCAAGCTATGCATTTGTATCTGATTTTCCCACCATTTTCACTCCAGAGCTCGTTGAGATGTGAGTCTTCATGATTTCTTGATATTTCTTACACGCCGAATAGGGAAGGGGAGATAATTTGATATGTAAGTTTGGTGAGGAAGATCTGGGGACATCTTTTACCATTAAAGATGACATCTAACCTCTAGGCTTGATCTGATCTTCCATTTTTCCTTCCCCATACAAAGAGCTAGATTTGATAGATTAGGGGTGGAAGTGGTTGGTGAGTAGAGGGAAGAGTAATATACCGGAAGAAGGGGTTAAATGTGGGAGATTTCCCTTAGCACCTAACAAATTTTTATAGATCTTATTTTGGGAATCGGGATAGAGATCATGGGAGCACTTTGCTACACTCAATGTTCATATTTTTGGGGGAGAAATCTATTGAAAAATGTTATAAATTGCATGAATTTATCATGCAAATGGTTGAAGTGTTAGAGGTTGGGACTGATTTTTCTAAGAGAAAAGACTAATAGAGCCCGTCCTTATGTGAAATCATATGAAGAAACATGTTTATCTCCTTTGTGTTAAATTTTATCATGTTAAGGAGGCTACGAGTGTATAGCCAGTGACAAGGTCTAAGATTGTTTTAGAAACTTTCCCCTGCTGATAAATTTAATCAAACTTGAGTTAATCTACATTATTTTTAGGAAAAATTTATGTTTTTTTCATTCCTGAATGTCTGCAAGTAGTTTTCTTTTTCCCATTGCATTCTTACATTGAAATATTTGTGAATCACACAAGATCTTATCATTGTGATAGTTTGGTGGCATTTGCAATTTCATTTATCAAAAGAGCTTTCATTTGATAGTGAAATAAACAAATTTAAAATCACTGTGACTCCTAGCATGACTATAAGATTTTTGTTAGCCTTTGAGGGTATCTTAGGCATGATGAAATAGATTTTGATAATGTTTAGTTAAGTTTTCAAATTTGAGCCTTCATTTTGGATCCTTGAAATTTGTGTGAAAAGTGTTGATCTGGGCCTTCTTAAAGCACCTATTTTGGTTAAAGGAACATCCTATCTATCCCTAAGCGTTGTGTTGTTCAAGCTCTCCATTTTTGTAAAATTTATCAAGGATATGGTGAATCAAGTTCATTTCTTCCTCACCTTCCACAAAAAATTCATTTAAAAACAACCAATCATACCCATACTACCCCTGTTTGTCATGTGTGTATAGAAATGCATAATTTTTACTACCAAACCATGTAGAAACAATCAACTTTTCATTATCTTTAGCATCGGAACCTTGCTTAGAAAATATCACCATTATCTAGAGTGACAACTCATGAGAGTTATGTTTTGTTGCATTGATCATATTTTCTTCAAGGTATTCTTAATAATTTCACAAGGAAGGTTATCTCCATCTCCTACACCAATAAAGAGGCTATAAAAGGGTCCTCTCACCCTTGTTGAAAGGCACAACCATAAAGTAGTGAGGATAAGTCAAATCCTCTTGAGGTTCTTTACCCGTTTCTCTACATCTGAGTGACAAAGAGAAAGCTGCATTTCATCCTCGGCTACAAAATGACACACTACATGCTCTGCTTATCTCTAAGCTTCCTTCCAAACATGTGATGTTGCTCAACTTATGAGGGAGAATCAATTTGGGTACCAACAAGACCCACATATAATATAAAACTAAAACCCCAAATAAATATGCAAAGTGGCCATTTAACATACATCTACCCGTATAGCTACAATAACCATTTTATTCAATCCATGACTATTCTTATACTAACGCCACATAGCTCGTAGGTACATACTAATTATATATATATATATATATATATAATATAGTAATATACATAAGGTTTTGTATATTCACCCAAAATAGGTATATACATAATGTATATACATCAAACCTCGCAAGAAAGATTTTTAAAATAACATAAATATAATAGGGTAAATAATACCCATAAAAGGAAATGGGGAGATCTCCCATTTTAGCACAAAATTAAAAAAAATGGAGTTGTAAATCTCCTCCCAAGCTTCAATGGCCTCCATGGCTTATCTTCCTCCTCTTTCAACAAATGTGCAAAACAAAATGAATTGGGATTAGTAAAAAATTGGAATAAGAAGACAACAAAAAGGAAATTGTAGCTTTTTAGAAATCCTAGGATCCAATGGCTAGGATAGATTTAATCTACTGGCTATAGATTTGACCCTACATAACTTAAGTAGGTGGTATTTTATGGGAATGAGATTTAATAAAAATGCTTGGGTAATGGGGTAAATGGGGCCACTTAGTGGCTAGAAAAAGTAGATAAACTTTTGTAATAGGAAATAGAGTAAACTTGGTGGATGAAAAATTAAAAAATTAACTAAAAATAGAGTTTTAAATAAATTTTGGTAAGGGTATGGTTTTATAACTTAATGGGAAATGACTATTAAATATTGAAAATAAAATACTCTAAATAAGCTAATAAAAAATGGAATACTACTACACCGTAAATTAATTTGGGGAAATAAATTAATAATATTTAATTATTAATTTAATTTCGACTTCCACAAGATTGTATAGAAATCTTTAATCAAGAAATTAATTAAATCACAACTAATGTTTACCCTTGCAACTTTCTAAACAAAAAAAAAACCAAAAATTTTCCCTAATAAATTACTCGGTTTAATTATAGTTTTGGACGTAGAATTTTGTGGGTGTTACATCTTCCTTTCTATATATCTACTACTTCTAAAGTGAATAATATCACTTGAACAATTTATCATTTCCGTAATCCAACAATGGTATCAGAACGTGGAAGCGGGAGCATGAGAGCATCCAGAGAAAGGCTGGTAAAAGACCCTTTTTAATCACTACTTCCCCAACCAAATGGAAATCCCCCACAAGCGTCGACATCTTCTTCTTATTACTGAACTTGTTCATGGCATTCAAGTTCAAGGTGACCTCTTCCTCACTCTACCCAACTTACACAGATAGTCGAAACACGACCTTTCTTAAAATAGTTTCTAATCAGTTTCAGCTGGCCATTAACATGTCTATAATTGACATCCTCTTAAGGAATTCCGTGAATGAGGTATATATATGACAGAGTGCATCCCATGGGTGGATATGTCAGGAGCGCGTTTGTTTATGCCTTTAAGAGATATGGTCAGAGATTGATAGAAATAGAGTTTGAAGATGAAGATTATAAGGTTTGAAGATGAAGATGAAATGCATCCAAGACAGCCACGACGATCTGAAGTAAATAAACATGTTAAAATCATATCGACTGATATCTATCGACATACGTAGATTATCCTTTACTAACAACCAAAAGGGCTGCGTGTGAAGACCAAACCAATGGTATCTTGGAGACCTACATTGGTAGGTGCGAGAAAATGAAGTGGATGAAGTGATACATCGCAATGACCAATGACCAGTTTGAAAGTTTCCAACAGCAGATGTGGAGGACCTCGACACGTGAATGCTTATTTTTTCTCTATTGGCGTGGCCCTCTTGTATGGGGAAATATTTGATAAGAAACTGCAGTGAAATATAGGAGGAGATACGAATTATTGTGGAGCGTCTAAAAACTTTCTTGCAATGAATTTTTCAAGCAATGAGTGTATACGATATTAGGATAGGTGGGGAAGTAATTTGATAAAATTTGAACAACATGTGTTCAACCCTAACTTCATTCATCAAGTCTGCTATAAAACTATTAAAGAAGAATGTGAACAATAACATTATGATCCCGTGCAAAAATTTGAGAGCATGATTGAGATGTTAGTGATATTGTGAGAAACCATAGATATGTAAAACATTTTGAGAGATTCGAATCCAAGCCCACAAGAACACCGGTATCTACTCTGCAGTACTTAAAAGTTTCCAAAAATTTAAATTCGGCAGACACAATGAATAATTCTTGTTCGATATCAAAATGGATAAGAATTATGTTAATGTTGTAGAAGACTATACGTATATGACAAACGTAAGATTTAACGCCCTCAAGAGCATCTGCATTGCACTGCATGCGCATACTGATCTAATCCCTTCCATAGAATTCGCTATTGTTTACAAAAGAGAGGACATTTAAACGTAGAGGTTTCAGAAAATGTAGATGATGTTCTTGCCGCATGTAGATGAAATGACATGTCACGACTCAAAAACATGGAGAATTTGAATAAGAAGATCATGATTATTCGTGGGCACATTTGTAAAGACATGTAATAATGGGGAATGTTAGCCTAATAAATCTTATCGTATATTGTAAAGGTTCTTGCCTCCATGTAGGTATTATGTTGGTTATAACCACCTACTCCAACCGCTTCTGTCCTATCTTTATTTTGTTTTTGCTGTCAATAATATCTTTAGAATGGAATATATGTTCATACAAGGTTTTAAGATAAATTATCAATAATTTTTCATAATATGTAGTGGAGGTCTTAACAATTTTAGTGAATAAAAAAAAAGATCCGACCGTATACTGTAAGTCAATTTTTCCATATCTTGAAAGGAGATGAATTTTTTTATATGAGAGGAATTGAAATCAACGCTACCAAAGATTGCATATCTAATGCCACTATTATGTCCACCTAAGGACTAACAATGTTTAAATAAAAATTTGGGAAATTGATGAAATCATAACTTTCATTTGTGTTTATGAGAATGTTTTTGGGTAGGACCATGGAATTATTTTCTCCTCTCTTTATCAAAGTTAGGTTGAAATTATTTAAAGACAACTCAATATATCACCCTTGATCATAGATTCATAAAAATTACAATTAACACTTTTTAATTATAAAAATTATATTAGATACTTAAATATAACATTCTTGTATTAACTCCCAGTGTATTTGGAATATTTTATCAATTACTATAAGGTTGCAAAATATTATATTCTTAGTGTGCTAGGGAAATAATTTAACTTTTTAAAAGATAGGAATCCCCTTACTACATTAGATAAGGTCTGCAATCTAACCAAATATAAAAGCCATATTTTGAAAGAAAAAATACACACAACCCTCTATGAAAGATAATTAATACAACCTAAGAAATTTTAGTTAAATTGAAAGTAGTGGAAAAATTGAAACTAATGATGAATATACAAGTACCTATCCCTTCTTGAAGGAAGAATATTTTAATCAATTTAAAGTAATTTGATTAGCCTATCCTAATTAAAATTAATTCCATCAAAATTTACATAAGAATGGTGAATGATTCATCAAAAACTATTGAAGATAGTTAACGCCACATAAAAGTCCTTTAACATGTTGTTGGAGAAGTTACATTCTAAAACAAGAGGAGTTGGTGAAAAATGTGAACAATATTTTTACTAGAAAAAAAAACAAATAGAAGTAATACGTTAAAATATTCTAGATCAAGGAAAACATTAAGGACATCGGAGAAAATACAAGGAAATCAACACGAGAGGAAATACACCTATAAAAAAATTTAGCAAAATTTAGAGTTTAAAAACATTTTGATAACTACGTTGAGAATCTATAGGTGGTGTAGGAATATATTCAAAAGGGAAAAAAATGTTGAAGAGTACTAAAAAAAACAAAGAAAAATGGGGAAAAAAAACAAAGAGCATAATCAAATATAAACCAAGCATTTTCAACTCCTTAATAAACTAGCTTATATTCATGAAGTAAGAGTGGTGTGGCTGAGGCACGCCTTATAACAATCCACGAGTTATTTATTTGACATTGAATATTTCCATGTTCGCTTCCCACCGCCCTTAGGAACATAAATCTCATTAAAGACCAACCCGATTAATATTGTGTTCCATATGAATTTTCCTCGTATGACACATGCACGTTCGTAGGATTTTTTATCCTCTCGAAATCTTGTAGTGTATTCTAGTGGATATTATTTGCGTGATTTGTAAATTTATATTGTTTATTTGCACCCATCTGTAGAAACCAGAAACCTTGCAGGTGACAAGGTAAAATATAACTATTGTAACCTGATATGTAATGATCATCGTAGGAATTGCACTATCTCCTCTTCTATTTCAATAGGTCAAATAGTTTCAACATATTTATCATCATGTATATCTTACGCAAGGTCATTTAGTATGAATACTAACCCAGTTGTGTTGCTAATGCATAGAAAAAATATTGCTATTTTCCCACCTATGAAGTGAAAGAACCACAACTGAATGTGTGAAAATTGAAATAATAATCGTTTTATGGGCTTTCAAAAAAAAAACAATTTCATATAATTCTAGAACTCTAACATTTTCAATGACTTTCTTCACAAAATCATCAAACATGATTCATCTTTTACCCGTTTCATTAATTTAACGCATGTTGTCTTGTAAAAATGTCTTGATTGCAATCGGTGTGTATAGGGCATGTCTATTGGGTACTCCTTAGACAGCTATTTCTTAGAGTTAACACAACATATGGAAAATTGTTAATATTTTCCTTTCATTCCCTCGTATGGCCTATATGACATCTACAATATTCCCTCAACAGGATGTTACATTTGCTAGCGCGTCGTACGAATAACTAGACTTCGTAGGCTCTGTGGAGAATCTCGACCTCTAAACTTACTCTTAGTAACAACCACCTACCAATAATATCTTCTTCGAATTCTTTCCTACTACTTATAGTTTTGTGCACCCAATCTTCCCTCCTCTCTTCTAGTCTGGTTCCTTCTATCTTGTGAAAATTCTATTGCAATCACTGATTATTAATCTCCTATCTTAAAAGATTATTTAACTGCCGAAAACTAATTCACAGCTAATATCGAAAAATAACACAATTGCAACTTCACTAATAAGAATATGGAAAGAAATGCGTAACACAATGAACACAATATTTTCGGACAAATTGTCCTGGAAAAACCCCTAAGGGAAAACCAGTTCTATAGATGAGAAATTATATTAACTTCAGAAAATTAAGAGATACAAAGATTCATTTCCTCTTACTGGCAGAACTTCGACAATCTCCCAACTTTTCTTGCTGATATTCCTCCACTACTATCCCCAACACTATCACTATGCCCTTGCTAACACTACAAGATTGTTTGCTATCACTGCAAACTTACAAACTCATTTGCTAGCACTACAAATGCTTCTATAAACTTTTACACTCCAAATGCCCAAGGACCTCCTTTTATACTACTCTCATTGGAACACCAACAGCTGAGATCGATTCTCAATCGATGGCTGAGATAGATAACAACTTAACAACCATGACAAATTTGGTTGCAAGGTGTCACTAAAGGAAATCAATAATTAGCAAATAATTAATACATTCTCAACAATAAGATAACTATTATCTAATCTTAGCAAATGGATGAACATCTCTGTCTAAGCTAACAAACTAACACGCTTTCTTAGTGAGGAAGTTGTTCTACACGACACCCATCTTATCTCTGAAGAAGATAAATTTTGTCGTCCCCAATGCCTTAGTCAGAATGTCTGCTACCTGCTCCTCTGTAGGTGTGTATTGTAGTTGAACAATACCTCACTCTACAGAATTCTTGATGAAGTGATACCTGATATCTATATGTTTAGACCTATCATGAAACATTGGATTCCTAGACAACTTGATGTAAATCTGATTGTCCCAGTGTATCACAGTAGTCTCAACCTTCTGACCAAATAAGGCCAATAGCAACTTCTGAATCCATATAGCTTCACATGTCACCATGCTAGCTGCAATGTATTCTTCTTTTGATGAACTCAAAGCCACAGACTTCTACTTCCTACTGAACCAAGAAACAACTCCTGATCCTAAACTAAAACAACACCCTGAAGTGCTCCTTTTGTCTATTGTACTACCTACCCAATCTGCATCAGTATAGCCTATCAACTTGATTCCTTCACCTCAAACATATCTAATCCCATACTCAACTAAACCACACAAATAACACAACACATGCTTAGCCGTTGTCCAATGCACTCTCTTTGGCTCAACAAGGAACTATTTAAGAGAGTTTATTGGAAATGTTATATTTGTCCTGGTTTTGACCAAATACATGAGAAAACCAAATAATTGCCTATATAAGGTGGGATCTACATCGTGTCCTTAGATGTATAAACCTTCCTCCAATTAGTGATCACAGGTCTAGACATGGCTTTCTGCAATCCTCCATCTCGAATCTCTTCCAGATTTCAATGCAATATTTCCCTTCAACAAGGAAAATATCTCCATTTGTCTCGCCACACCTCCATCCCTAGAAAATAGTGCATGTCCCAAGTCCTTCATCTCAAACTATGCTGCAAGGTCCCTCTTGCACTCCTTTATGAGCCCTAGTGAACTTGTAAAAAACAAGTCATCCACATATAGATCAAGAATCAAAATCTCACCCCAACCACCAAGTAGTAGAGGTTAGCATCTCCCTCACTCTTTATAGATCCCATCTCCTGCAAGTATGTATCAATGTGCTCATACCACACTCTAGGAGCTTTCTTGAGTCCGTACAAGGATTTCGCAATCTGTACATGTGGGTCTCTTTGCCATGTGTGCTACAAAGCCTTCTAGTTGTTCTATGTATACTTCCTCCTTCAATTCACTATTAAGGAATGTTGTCTTGACATCCATTTGATGGATCTGCCATCCCATCTACGTTGCAAATGAGATTACAGCTCGTATAGAAGTATACCTAGCCACCGAAGAATTTTTTTCTTCATAGTCTCTTCCTCCTTCCGAGAGAACCCCTTTCATACAAACCTTTCCTTGTATTTCTTGACGTTACCATCTGCATTGTGCTTTATCTTTAAGATCTAGCGTGATCTAACTACTGCCCTATCTATTGTTCTTGGCACTACCTCCCACACATCATTCTACATTATTGAAGTATATTCCTCAACCATAGCATCTCGCCATACCTGATGTTGTGCAGCCTCTTGATAGATGGAAGGTTCACTATCTACCAACTGGCTGACTAATGCCACATAGTCATTGAACTTGGTTGGTTCTCTCCTCTGTCTCGTACTTTTACTAAGAGCTCCCACAAACTCCTGAGTATCCCTTTATGTGTTTTGAACCTCATGGTTCTTGCTTCCAACTGTAGAGGATGAAATATCAACCTTTAAATCTTCTAGATACATATTCTACTGCACCAGTTACTCTATACTTTGTGAATCTTCACTACCTAAGTCTATGCTTGTACTAGTTAATGTACTTGAGATTTTCCGTCCTTAACATGGACTTGGAGCTTTTGTTGTTTGCTCACTTTGATCATCTGCTGGCAAATCTCTGGACCTTCTAAATGCTTTTTCCTCCATGAACTTGACATCACGTCTCACAATAATTCTTCTGGTCCCTAGAATAAAAATCCTATATGCCTTTGAAGTTTCACTGTACCCAACAAGGTACCCCTTCTCTACAGTTTGATCTAACTTGGTACATGTATCTTCTGGAATATTACAATATGCCAAACTCCCAAATATCCCGGGTTACCTACATCCGCTTCTTCATTGTGAAATCTTCCTCTCGTGTCATCTTCCCTAGTACCTTGTGTGGAACCCTATTCTGAATGTAAATCGTCATTTGACTGCATACCTCTGCCCATAGGTAGTGGGGCATGTCCTAGTCATGTAGAATAGCCCTTGCTGTCTCTGATATAGAATAGTTCTTCCTCTCAGCAACTCCGTTCTGCTGTGGATTGTAAGGAACTGTCCACTCTCTCTTGATTCCTTCTCTGGTACACAAATCTTGGAATTCATTTCCTTTGTACTCACCTCCATTATCTGGATCAAGAACCTTTATCTTCCTTCCTGTCGATTTCTCCACAAGAGCCTTGAACTCTTGGAAGCAACTCAAAACCTCATCCTTGGTCTTTAAGAAGTATATCCACGTCAATAAAGGTAACATAGTACACATATCCTTTGAGAGAGTTTGTCAACATTGGTCCACATACATTTGAATGTACTAGATCAAGAACACCTTTAGATCTATTGTCACTCCTTGGAAAATATTCTTTCACAAACTTCCCAAACACACATCCCTTACATACATCATCATGCTTTGTGCTCACCTTTGGAACACCTGTCACTATCTCATGAAACAATTTAAGTGCTCCATGATGAATATGGCCCATCCTTCTATGCCATAGCTCTCCAAGATCTCTAGGATTACTGCTGCTCATAAGTGCCTTAGGAGTATCAAACTGTAACCTATATAGGCGACCTCTTCTAGCTCCAATAGTAATGGGTGATTTCTCGATACTTGTGATTAATCAACACATGTGTCCCTCTAAAAAGTACATTATACCCTTTATCCTAAAGAACAGATACATAAATCAGATTCATACCTAAGCCTGGCACATGCAAGACATCATGAAGTGGAACTATCTTTCCATTCTCCCTCTGAAACTGAATAGTCCCTTTCCCAACTAGGTTGAGCTTGGACAAGTTCCCCATAGAAATCTGGATATTGGTGTCCTCCTCCTTGTAACTAGAGAAGTACTCTCTAACTCCTATCATATGAAATGATGCCCCACTATCTATATACCAAACACACTATGAGGTTGAGCTGACCATACAAGCTATGAGTGCAAACTCGTCTTTCATTCTACTAGAGAGTTATTCTACACTTTCATAAGCTACCACATGATTCTTACCCTTCTTCCTATCCGGGAGATCATTGACATAGTCGTCAAAATCGTGACAACCAAAGCACTTGACCTTAGACAAGTCCTTCTTCTTCTTCTCACTTTGATAATTTGATCCTTTGTTAAATCCATTCTTTGCTTTCCCTTTTCCCCCTAGGGCAATTTTTTCTTGTTCTCCCTCACTTTTTTGACTCTTATCGGCCATATTGAAAATACTTCATCTAAACTCCTCCTGAGTGAAATCAGTCCATAGTCGATCCCATCTCGGTAAGGTGTCTCGTCCACTAACAACTTGAACAAAAACATCCCACTGTTTAGTAAACCCATTTAGGGCTATCCATACCAGCTCATCATCGCTAGGGCTATCTCCAACAACTGCTAACTCATCCTTGACAAGTCTAAGTCTGGTGAGGTAACTTGTAACATCTTCTCCCTTGTTCATCTGGGTATTCTTCAACTTTTCTCTGAGAATCATCTTCCTATTAGTGGTAGCATTCTGGTACAGATTCAAAATGGCATCCCACATCTTATTTGGAGATGTGTGGAACAATATGATCCTTGACACCATCAAGGACAATCCTCCTCACCTTGGCATCCTCTTTCTTGTATGTTGCAAGCTATGTTGCGTCTGTAGGTACAGTTACAACAGTGGTAACATAATCCTTTATACCATTCTCTTCCAACAATAAAGAAAGTCCGCCTTCCGCAGGACACAAAATTCGAGGCACCATCTAATTTGTCTTGATCTTTCAAAGCAAACTTAAAGCCATCTCAAAGGATAAAAGTAATAAAAATTTAAAGAGATCAAACTAGGTTATAGAAACCCTCAATTTCTTTCCTAGGAAAACCTTTTTCTACCCTTAACACTGCTCTGATACCATGTGAAAATTCTATTGCAGTCACTGATTATTAATCTCCTATCTTAAAATATTATTTAACTACCAAAAACTAATTCACAACTAATATCAAAAAATAACACAACTGCAACTTCACTAATAAGAATACGGAAAGAAATGCGTAACACAATGAACACAATATTTTTAGACAAATTGTCCCTGGAAAAACCCCTAAGGGAAAACCAGTTCTACATATGAGAAATTATATTAACTTCAGCAAATTAAGAGATACAAATATTCCTTGCCTCTTACTAGTAGAACTTTGACAATCTCCCAACTTCTCCCACTGATATTCCCCCATTGCTATTCCCAACACTATCACTACACATTTGCTAACACTACAAGACTATTTTCTATCACTGCAAACTTACAAAGTCATTTGCTATCACTACAAATACTTCTCCAAACTTTTACACTTTGAATGCCCAATGAACTCCTTTTATACTACTCTCATTGGAACACCAATGACTGAGATACATAACAACTTAACAACCATAAAAAAATGATTGCAAGGTGTCACTAAAGGAAATAAATAATTAGAAAATAATTAATACATTCTCAACAATAAGATAACTATTATCTAATCTTAGCAAATGGATGAACATCTATCCAAGCTAACAAGTGAACATATCTTCATACTCAAACTTCAAATTTTAACTAAGATCCTTAAATGAGATAATATTTGTTATCTAATCTCAACTAATCCCCTTGTGCCACATATCAAGGACATTGGATTCTCCTTACATGTCATTCCATTACTCAGTCACCATCAATGACATGACCTCTAGATCTTTTCTTTCATCCTTTCTTGTGTTAAGTATCATCACCTCCTTATCTCCTCGAGCCTCATTTCTCAGTCATATTTTTCTTCTATTCACACATTTAATTCCTTCTCATGCTCTTTCACTAACTATTTCCTGCATCTAGTGTCTCTCTATCTTCACTTGAACAAGTGCTTTGGTCTTTTTACCACTCGGTCTGCCCAATATTACACATCATGTGTTTGAATCGTACGCCATTCTTCTGTGCATGCACCTTTGTCTCTACATCTTGATCCCATTTTCTATCTTTCCATCACTTTTCTCCATTCCTCTCTATACCTTGCATGATTCCTATGTATGTTTCATATGCTACTTAAACCTTTTCAAGGTCTTTTGCATGCTATATTTCCCATGATACCTTTGACCAACCTTTTCCTTCTTTGGTTCATGTACTCTTTAGCAACCTTCCTATAATTTCTTTGTAGTGTTGCCTTCCATATAAATCCTCATTGCAATGGTTCTTCCATTCCAAAGCACTCATCTCTCAACTCTCTCCTTACTCTTTCTCTCGATGCTTATCTTTTTAGTGCTCTCCTTCCACTTTCTCCCAAGCCCATATTTTCAGCGTTCTCTTTCCTCTTTCTCTTAGGATTATCTTCTCATGTGTATCATTTCTTTTCTTGTGTGTGTTTTCTCTATGTTCCATGATACCCCTTGATAAAACATACATTGTTAGTTAAAATGTGTTGTTCTTCTCAAGCGGTATGGTGAGTGATAGCATCATGCTTTTGAATATATACACATAGTATTGACTCTTTCAACCATAAAGCCTTCCTTATTTTAAACTTATTATGGCACTTCTTCCAATCCTTCTCCATTTCTTAATGACCTATCCTTGCTTCCTTTAATTCGCTCATGAGTGTCTTCTACTTCTTAAGGTTTCTACCTTGAACTATAGTGACCCCTCATAATTATTTATTAGCATCTGGTGAATTATTAAAATCATTTAAAAAATTTAAATTGATGTACCGGGTACTTGAAGGAAGAAGGAAGTTTTCAAAAAGCATGTTAACAGTTGATAAAATTCTAGAGAGTGAACCGGCCTTTAGGACATAAATGACTGTGATGTCTTTGGGTTTCACGAAAAGGTATGGTTTTCCCTTTTTGCTTGAATTAAATTCCACTTCATCATTTCAAGATTTTTCAAAATTAAATGTTGAATGATAGGGATCATAATTCCAACAAATGAAAAATATCTCCTTGACGTGAACTCTCAAAACATCAACAACAAAAAAAAATAATACAAAAATAAAGAAGGAAACTTTGATGTTGAAAGTAACACACATGAAGTGCCACACCCACGCATACAACAAAACCAAAACTCCTAGCATGACCCCTAGTAATGTGGGACACCATGGGGTTACTTATCCAAGTCATTTGAATTTATTTATCATCCTTACAAGTCAAATTTTGAATCCACTTAGCTTAGTAGTCACTTGTGTGATGTGTTCGTTTAATAAAACGTGATCGGTTTAATCTTAAGGTTGCCACTTAGTTTGAGTGAAATTTAAAATCTCATTCCACCTACCTCTAGACTACTAACAAGATAATCATAAACCACATTAATTCCATTAAAACCACCTTCAAAAACTAACTTTGTAAGTGGGTTTTGGGGCCCATTGGTCACTTGTGTGTAATGACCCATTAGATGTTACCCAATTTCTTACCGTAACGACCCCGTTGATAAGTGTGGGAAGGTTGTGTGTGTGCTCCCTTTGACCGTTAGTTGACCTCGACCTTGTCACAGATAATTATTACCATCCTTCCTCCCCGTCTAGTCTCCACGTGTCCTTGTCAATGCTTCTAGTGGAGGGACTCCATAGTTACCATTTTGATTACCTTGTTAAGGGAGATTGTGTTCTTGAAGCATAGTAGGTGGTTTGAATGACGTTTTTGTGTTTTCGGGCGTGTCCGGTTAAAAGGAATATCCATAATAATTATTATTTTAAATTTTTGATCTTGACTACTTGACCATTGTGATTATAATTAATAATTATTTTGTAAGTTGTAAAATAATAATAATAATAATAATAATAATAATATTTTTTAATTATCGATCTATAATTAAATTTTATTATTTTAATATCAATTGTTATCAATATCATCCTTAGTTATCATTAAACTATTCTATTTTTTTGTTGATCGCTTCGCGACCGAATCCTCGTTTGCACAAAAAAAAGGAGGAGCTTGTTTTGTTGGTGGCACCATGGTTTGGGAGTGGTGTTCACATTTAATATTTTATTTAAGACTTCAACCACCGCTTTCCACCTTGGTCGACCAATCCTTCATGCTTGGGATTGTTTTAAATTGCTAAATTTAAGTGTGGATTTAATGTGCCCCCATCAACCTTGTATATCTCTTTTGATCATTTTGTACTTGTTTGGCATGAAGGGGGATGTGAATCTTAACTACTTGTTTTGGTTCCTTGTTTGGCTGGAGGTGGGTGGATTTGATGGCCACCTGCCATTCCATTAAACCTCCTAAATGCTAGACATGTTGGACTTTCCTTGTGGGTGGCTGCACCTTCTTTCATTTATTGTTTTGATTTGCAAATCTATCATGATTTTTGTTATTTGCCTTCACCTAGTCTGCTCTAGATGCGTGAGCTCCTTTTGTGAAGGATTTTTATAAGGGGTTGTTGATTAGAATTTAAAACTTCTGATATATGTTGGGCAACCTGTTTATTACATGTTTTTTTATAATCAAAATTTCTGTCTAGCCGTGTGTTGTAACCTGCTAATGCCATTTTTGGTTGGATACGTGAGAAATTTTGGTGGTTGAATGCACCTTTCCTATACATGTGAGTGTGGTGGAGGGATTCTTATTTAGGTTATGTAGATTGTGTGTCATTGTTTGCAAGCCAATATTGTTGTAATAAGTCTCCCCGCCGCTGTGCCAAAATGTGAGCCGTGGAATATTTTGACGCCTTGATAGGTTAAAAACTATGGAAGATTCACCATGTCACTGGATTAAAGGCCCTATTATATGCATTGAGCACAGAAAATGTTTTCCGAGATATGATAATTTCTACCCATCTGACTACTATGCTAACTTTAACCATAACATGAAAGGAATTTGCTTTTAATTATTGAAGTGGTTGTTGCTTGGGGTTATATGGTGGTTTTTTCAATTGTTTCTCATCCTCCAGGCTATGTGTTAGTTTCCTTCTTGTGTTAACTACTTCTTAGGATGATTCCTTGCTAGATTTGGTTCTGTAAATGGTCTTGGTACTTGATTTTTCCTTTGTTCTTATTGCTGCATGTATGTCAATGGTTGCATGGAATTATATCTCTCCATGTCTTCTCTTTTCATTGCGAAATGATAGGATAAAATCTGTATGATTGATGGTCATGTTATGTTTTTAATACTGATGTTCTCCAATTTGTGAACCTAGTTTTGAATCGTGTTGGGTTCAGTTGAAATAATTATGAACTAGGTGGTTATGGATGCTTATTGGTCTACATATTTCACTATCTATTTCTTTTCTATCTGTATCTAAACCCGTATGGGTATTATTCGACCTGGGATGTTGTGGAGTTAGTAACCTACTAAATTTTTGTTGATGTCTTTGAACTCAGCCAACATATGCACTACGTGAGGTTCTAGTTTTCTGTTTATATGTGGGTTAGTTCAATCTTTAAATCTGGTTTTTTTTTGTTTACCTAGGTCCGTAGAATATGGGATATATTTATCAGTTCTATTCATTAAGGCTCATTATCAGTTTTTGTTTTGTGGATGCATACTGTTAAGATCTGACATGATTATGAAATGGGTATAAAATATAATTACATATTTTTGTTATGGTAGAAGTTAATGGGTATTTTACCCAAATTATGCTCAGTGATTTTATTCAAAACCTATGGTTTAATAGAAAGCCACACCTTGGAGGTTAGGTGATTTGGTTTGAGTTATGGCCACAATTAGAATTTTGTATGCTTATTATATTTTTGTAAATGTTCACAGTGTGGAAGGGAATAATTTTTTTATTGTCGTTATATGTATGAACAGTCTTGTATCTCTCCCTGTGGTTAACAAAACCTTAGCTTAGGGGGTTTGGGTTGGAATCATGTTGAAATGTGCAATTCCACACCTCTAGTATGAATAAGTGTATACCTATGATGTAGAGTATTAAAGTTACCCATATATCTATAAATGGGTAGGATAAGTTATCATTGAGGAGAATGTAAGAATTAATGATCAACATCATTTTATACCGGCATCTAATTGGTATTAGTGCTACCAGTATAGAGTTTGGCAGGACCAATTATCATCGATGTTGGCTTATGAATTAAGGATTAATATTGTTCGACACTTTTTTTACTTGAGTGAAGTTAAATTGATCGACCCCTATATGACTCTGGTCCCTTTGGGATGGTTTACTTAAATTCTATTGATATAGTTTTAGGGATAATTAAATTGATCGGATGGTAATTTAAATCCTTGTAAGGCGGTGGCATTAGACTATTTTAATTGTTTGATTTCCTAAATATGGATTATTTCCTTTATCGTAATTTTTACTTGTTGTTCATAGCATGGCAAGATGATCAGATGTTGAACTTTCCTTTTGAACTTACTCCGTGTGTCCTTGGCAAGCAATTAGGGTAGGATTGTTGTGGGGTAGATTTTTCTTTGGAAGGGGTAAATAGTGGTTAGCACATGATGTTGTATTTCAAACCTTTAATCTTTTGGATCCTAGGATATTGTTGGGAAAATGTTGATAATGTTGGAGTATTGGATTTCAATCATATAATCTATGCGATTATATGATTGGAATCCCAATACCCTCAACACATTTTTACGACTTACTGGGTATTTTACCCCTACTTGTCATATGTTGGTTTATTTTTGTTGTCCTTAAAAAAATTCATATTGGATTTTTATGGCTCCCTTCTTAATTTTGACATGGTATATTCCTAGCATGTGTAATGGTGTTATTAGTTTTTAGAACTTGACACCCCTTCATTAAATAAAAGGTTCTTTTAATGATATTGTTAATGGTAGCATTATATTCCTATGTGTAGTCTTTATCATGCTCAGTTCTCGCGAACTGACTCAAGTTAATACTTGTGCAGATGGATTTTGTGGGTGAAAAAAAGAGAGATAGAAAGGATTACTAGAAGTTACTTCATTTTTTCCTATAAAGTGCTACTGTATGAATGCTTAATGTGTAGTAGGACTTTGGAATGATAATTGTGGAGAAAATTTTAGAAGGAAACCAATGCCTTTAGTGCATTAGATTTATGTTTTGAGGATTAATGTTGTCGTGGCTATTGAAACTTTGGCTTGTTTTTTATCGTGGAAAATATAAAAGTTGATTACTGCATGGTTATGGGTGATTCTAATGTATTATAGAAATTTTAATAATAGTATAGCGTGGCGTGACCAATGTTATTACTCTCTTGTTCCCTAGTCATGGTTCCATAGAGTTGGTTTGTCCCTTTGGGTTATGTGTCGTGTTGGAAATAATTGATGTAACCATGTATAGTTTTCACAAACGAGTAATGGTAAACTTTTCTCTTGAGATAAAATGTTGAGTTGTAAACCCTTCTAAGACATAGTAACAATGTATTTCTAAGCATAATAAAATGGTTGGATGGTCCTTATAAAAGTTATAAAAGTTAAAATAATATATATATATATATATATATATAAGAATAAATTAATGTAGATGTGATCTTCTTGATAACATTGAGCCCTTAAATGATCAAAGAGGAAACTAGCTTTTGTAATAAAAATATATTTACCTTGTTTTTCCCCAAGCTAAACTAATCAACATTATCCTTTTATGGTGAATTCTTAAATGATCTTAAGGTGAAATCAATGATTAGTTTTTGGAAGATAATAAGGTTATATAAGTAGGAGGGAAATTGATTAAGAAACCCTTCAATCTCTCTCAATCGTTTGAAATGTAAATTGTTTTCCTTTTTCAAACTTAATCAAGAAAAGTCTAAATGAAAATTTTAACCAATCTTGATAAATTCTTAGCCTCAATAAAAGACTGGTTAATAACCAATGAGACCCTAAAGCTGAATTATTTTTGACATGTTTCCCTTAACCCTTGCCTTGGTTCATTGTAATATTTCTTAAGTAATGTTAAACTTTTGATCCTTGCACAAAGAAGATTATTGTTCCGAACCTAAAACGGTACTTTCCCTCAATTAGAGCTTGTGCTTGTCACCTGTGCAATAGAGGTGTGGAACAAGTTTCAGTGGCTTGAGTAAGATTAATTAACCTTGTGAGAAATGGAAAATGTTCTTAAATCAATGAATTAAGCAATTTCTTGTCATATTATAAAATGATCCTCCTTCGAAAACTTGATCTTAAGCTAATTAGTCAATAGTATAAAAGAAATAAGTTCACCTTTGTAAGAATAATTGTATGAATCATAACATAAATATTATAGACCATAATTCATGTTTTGAAAGACTTTTTTAGTAAATAAATAACTTTAAAAAATTTACACCAAGGGATTTCCTTAATTGTAATCGTGTACTTTTTTAAAACTCTTATGTTATGCCTTATTGAAGAGGAAAGAGAACTATTCATGATGGGTGTTGTATGATTCCTTGTTGTCTATGTGGTCAATGTCATGTCAAGCTTATTGAGAGGTTATTGAAGCCCTTTTTGGTCACCTGTGTTTTCGTGTAAACTCCTAGAAAGTCAAAAAAATATCTTAGTTTTTCAGTGTGGTATTTGGGATGTGTTTAGCGGGTGTTACACTCGTGCAACAAGAGTTGCTTGACACAAATACAATAACTAGCCCCGATGTCTCCATTGCAACTTAAGCTCTGCTTGTTGTAATCAATCTGAGTGGGAGAAGAAAAATTCTCTATCTATGAGAGAGTAAGTATGAATCATCAAACTTCAAGATAAAACTTAAACTAAGTGTTCGAATCCCATTTTGTAGGCACTTTAGATGTTTCATCTTGCTTGCACCAAAATTACAAATTTAGCTAAACAAACCTTCTAAGGGTTCTGTACACTCGTAAATAACCGTGGACCCTTGTACATATCGTTTCCACACTTTATAGAGTATGAATTGATCAAATTATTGTATGAATGCTTTTTGGGAAATTCTGATGTATCTCTTTGTTCCCTTTTCTCTTTCTAGGAGTAACTCGACATTTTGACTCGTTCTTAAAATGTAAATGAGTTATAAATGTCTAGGGTTGGAAATGAAATGAAAATTTGATAATGTATGTGATTATGATATGATGAATAGAAAGGAAAAAGGAAATCCAAACTTTCTCTCTCTTACCCTTTCTCTTTGTAGAGATAATTATTAAAATATTGATTCAGTTTTGAAAATGTAAATGGGTCAAAATGTCTATGATTTGAAATGAAATGAAAATTGGATACATGATGTTACGGTAATTTCAAAAGAAAATGAATCCTAGATTTGCTTCCTTCTACCCTTACTCTTATGTCTCTTTGTCCTACCTTATCTCTCTCTATTGTCTGCTTTCGATTGTTTAAAATGATGGATGCATGGAATTTATGCTTGAGTGTATGGGATTTCCATAATTAGTGCTATGATTGACACAACGTTAGTTGTAGGTACTCGAACAAGAGGAATTTTATTGATGTGATATTTTGTATTTAATGACTCATTATCACTGAATCACAAAGACCCGTGATTATACAAGTGCATATACTTGAACTCACGGTGTGATTAGATAACATGGGTACTATCTCCAAGTTGTGGGACTTGCTACTTTGAGATAGACCTCTAGAGAAAGCTGGTTCTTGCTCCTAAACTACCTGCCACAATCTACTCTAATGCGGGGAAACTAACTATTCTAATCTAAATTTCCAAGGGATCGGGAGAGACAATGCATAAAATGAAAGCCTACACTAAAGCGGTGATACACCAGAAAAGGAGCATGTGAGAGTAGTCTCCAAATGCGTGAAATACAAAAGAAAAGTGCACACTAGAAGAGGTGATGACAGTTCTCCATAATCTAGCAAAATGCATTCACAACGATATTCCAAGCATACACAATGATAATGGATCCCTGCAAGAACATAATAATAGACACAATATTCTTGTAGAAATATTAAAGGGGCAAGAAGAATGCAAGAAAACATAGCAGGGGAAGATATATCCACAAACTGATATTTTATTGCTTCATGATATGCACAGTTCAATCTATTACAAGATAAGGGCCTGGATCACCATGCAAGGAGTCCACTACAAGGGCTTGTAGCACATTGGCTTCACAAATCAATTTTGATAGAGCTTTGCTATCTAAAAATCTCCCCCTTACAATGAGCCCAACACTCCAATTTATAGAAAAATGAGAAGGGAAAGAGAAGGGAAGATGGAAATCCCAAAATCTGTCCTTCAACCACCTATAAGAGAAATTAAATGGAGTAAAATGATTATATATTACTTGCAAAAGGCTCCCCATACTGTCTTAGGTATCAGAACGGAGAAAGAATGATGACCATGCCTCATTCCAGAAAGTCCAATTTTGTGAGAATCGAAGCTCGGAGTCAAAAGTTATGGCCGTTTGAAGTTTAACGGGTCAAATGGTGACTTTTCTTCTTTGCCTTCGGCCGCTTCGGCTTTTCACGTCCCTCATGTCCCGCACGTACCTTTGTCCTGGCTGTCCCAGATGAAAATATCCTTCTTCGACCGATTCAGGCTCCTTGTTCCTCTTTGCGGTGAAGACACGTGGCGAGATTCCATTTGCTCTCGGCTCTTTCGGTGATCCGCATCCCGTGCGTACTTTTGGCCTAGATGTCCCAAACTCTCTCGGAAGAAAGTCTTCTCGCTTCTACTGAATCAGCCGGTTCGTGTCCTCCACGTACTTTTGTCCTAACCGTCCCCCGGATCGCTGGAACAAATATCTCGAGCCGCTGAAATAGATCGTCTTTCGGCGTTTCGCCGGTTCGTGTCCCGCAAAATTTTGGCCCAGATTGTCCCAAACCGCACGAAACAATACTTAGGCAATTTCTTCCTCTTTCAAATTGATTCGGCTTTTCGCCCCACGTGTCCCAACATCCCGACTGCGTGGACTAGGACTTAGCCGATTTTCTTGATTTTTTCGGCCCTAGCTTGGTTTTTTGCAATTTTTTCACCTTTTCTAACTCATTGGGTTTTCTTCTTTGATGGGAGAGTTAGGAAGAAGCCGAAAGGGCTCCAAAAACATGATTTTGGGCCTTAAATCAATCTACTTGCTTGGGACTAGAGAATTTGATGCATGTTATCAAAATTACCTTGGGAGGGTGAATTTTGAATAATAATGACTTGTCATTCTAAAGTTATATTCACCTTTCAATACATGTATTACCATATAATAATGATATGTATTATTATTGGAAGAATTGTTCTAGGTATATTTTGAAAAGGGAATAGCAATGTAATTATATTTTATATTTTCAGATTGGTTGTGAAGTTATACTCAATATTAGATGTGTGTTGTAAAGATATTGAACAAATCTTTTTCTATGTTAATTATTGGTTTACTTCCTTAACACCCACAATTCTAGGCAGAATATCCTCTCATAAAAACTAATGAAATTAAAATAACATGGCTATAATTCCTATTATACTTCCTTATCCCATTTGAGTCTTTTTCCCAAGGTATAAAACACTGATCATGTTAATAAAATACTCTAACCTCAATAATCATCTTCTTGTTTCACACCTAAGGCATCTTATTAAATACCTTTTTCCTTAATATTTTAGAGGTGGTGTTTTTATGTTGTGAAACCTATAATTTTGGGACGAGTGATGTGATCATGTCTAGGTGTTGTAGGTCTAATCATATCATGAGAAATTTAACCCCATTCTACGTAGTTTTCCTTGGTACCCTAGTGGGTGGCCAAATCCTTGCAAGATAATTGGTGGTTGTACCTACGATTGATCTCTTGTGAGATCTAAATTATGTGAGTGGAGACTACTTTTCAAATTTATTACATATTTACCCAATAATTGAAATAGGTATTTAGGAGGATTTTGAAATGCATAATATTGTTTGGGTTATTTATATTTTAATATACACTTATACTTCCATGTCCAAGAGCATTGAAATGAGTTGTCTTGTGCGAGGTCATACTCCTTGTACTCTTAAATCCCTAAGTGTTACGTAAGTGTTATAGGAATTACATTTGTTCCAAAATGATGATAATACAGAACCAAAGTAACCATGTAAACACAGTTAGTGAAAGGGTAAATAAGATTAAACTAAGGAATGACCGCTATGAAATTGGTACACCATTGAGTGATGTCAAAACCAACTAAAATGTCAAATGTGATCATAAAATGAATTTGATAAAGTAGAGCTCCATGAATAATACAACAACCTAATAAATTTGAAAACCAAATATGATGCATGATCACATACTTTGTATGCATGAATGCGGTTAAACAATGATGCTAATGAAATAATGAAATGTAGCCTTGAGATTAAGATACCTTTGGTTGTAGCCAAGGTCTTGTGAGTTAAGGAAATTGCACTCTAGTTGGACTTGTAAAAGTTAGTAGAACCCTTGGCGTAGATAGGAATATATTAAACCTAGGATCACTCAAGAAGTAGAATTTATGGTCGAAACATGAAATTAACTTGTTGCTATTAGGAGTAAATCCTTAAGATGATAAAACAAATGTAGTTTGAAATGTGAAATTCATCACTTGAATTCAAAGAAAAATCTCTATAATGGGAACACATGTGTAATGTACCCTTCCATGTGAAATATGATTGTAAAAATATGAATTCCTAATTGGAGAAATGGATCATGAATCAAGAAAGGTACAATTTAATTAGTTAACCTACATGGTTGTAATAACTTGAAGTTGAAAAGAGTGTATTTTCAGTATCAAACAATGATATGAAATGAACTTGGGATAGGTCTTCTATTGAAATAGTAACCTTCCATTTTCTTCTTGTGAATTTTCCTCCTTGTAACGAGAGTATTTTTCCAAACCAAGTAAACTCGAATCTTGCACAAAAATCCATAAGTCAAATATTAGAAGGTACATGTGTACAAAGTATATACGTTCTTAATCACAATCAAGCTATATAAAGTTATTTCCATAATAGAAATGATAAAATTATAAACGACTCCATTATAGGTGAAATGTTTAAAAAAACATGCAAATAGTTGTAAAGGAATGAAGGGTCCCATGTTATGTGTTCTTCAGACAATTATAGTGAACTAAACAATTTTTGAGAAACAAACCTTTAACATAAAAATTGAATATTATGAGAGTCAAAGTAGTTTAAAATGAATTATTTAACAAATGAGTTATGGATAACTATTTGAATTGGAGAAAAGAACCAACTGCACATTTTCCATTAAAATACTAATGCTCTACAAAATAAATTAATTGAAGTGTGAAAAATAGGAAATTTAAAACCTTTTGTTTAATAATATTGAAAACTACAAGGTTATAAAATGAAAACCTAAATGTAGTGAATATGTAAGCCATAAAAAGGCCATGTCATGGAGTATGCCTATCTTGTGTTTCTTACTGTAATTGGGTCATTGTCCTAGTTTACATCATTTGAGTAAGACATTGGTGTGTACCCTATGTTATCCTATTGTATGAGTGGGTTCATGTTTATGTAATTTTCGTGCGTGATGTTGAGTTTCTTTATTTGGATCACGTGTGGTGTTGTGTAGCATGAAATAAAATTAAAAAATATATATTCTAATAATATTATTGTTGTATTTTGGTTTTGAAAATGTGGGCATTACATATGGTATCGGTCAAGGTTCAAGATCTCAAACCAATGGGATAGATTGGAGTTGTGATGATCTTCCATGGTGGTTGTGAATATGGGAAGAGTAATGTGATATATGTTGTGATGTGGCCAATGTTTTAATTGTGATATTATGAATGCACCTATTATGCATGTCATTTAGTGTGTATTTGTTATCATGTTGATGTGTAATAATGAGATTATTTTCTCTATTTTTGTGGACTCAATGCTGATTTCACATGTGATGTGCCACCTTGTTGAATGTAAAAGTAATGTTATGGTGGATTATGGAGTGTTGGAGTGTTTTATTATTATGTGATATCAAGGTGAGTTGATGTGTGGGATGACAAAATTAATGTATACTTGAATTTGATTTTATCATGATATCACCACCATGTTGTGATGAATCATGTATGTCACCATGTTATATTGTGATTGGTTGTATGTCATAATTTTAATCACTTTTTTCATCGTACATATAATTTTTGTAATATGTGATGGTTCATGTCATGAATTAGGGAATATGGTGATTGTATGACCCCTATTGTGTAGCACTTGGACCTTAGGTGCATTATGTTGAAAGGTGATGTAACATAATCCGTGAAAGTAATAATTTTATTATAAATTGTATATATACCATGTATAAGATGCTATTGTTAATGTGCATGAATCACCATTGTGCTATTGGTGTATTTTTGTGTTATGTTGTGAACCTTACACTAGACAACCCTAAGAGAAGCAATCGTCAAGAGTGTATGTTTGGAGAGAGGAGGAGTGGACACGGTTTTCATAATCTTGATTTGAGTACGAGTGAGGAAGTGGAGTCTTATATAGACTGAAAACCCACTTCTATCTTTTTAGTATACTTTGATCTTGCTCAGTATTTTACGGGTGTGCATGACCTTATACTCAACTTATACCAACTAGCGTCCCCTCGCTATTTCCTATTGGGTTTTCCATCGAACAATCCTATGTGATTTTGACTATGTTTAGCCTTGTAGGAGTATGGAGGGATGATTCAAGCGAGAGATGATGACAGTTACATTATTTAATATACTAATTTCCTATTGTATATTTTTACAAGATGAGGCTCAACATTTGAGTGCTAGAAACTAGATGAGTACCCCTTTGGTGGCCGGATAAGGCCACATAGTTATAGTAATGTGCTACTTATATATATTTATTTTATTCGTAAATTGATCATTATCTCTTTTCTTATCAAAACCAATAGTTTTTCTTGATTGATGTGTTCTTAAATTTTGGGCATTTTATTTTCTCGTTGTACTAAAATGCGGTTTTTCTCTAACTATGTCTAGTTAGCCATTTTTCTTCTTAGTTTTAAACTTTCTTTTCATGTTTAAAAGTTTATTAACCTTTCCCAAGGCTTGTGGTTTTTTCCACTTGACATTATGAGATGGATTATTATGTTGGTTCTAATGTTGTAATGTGTTAGACTAGGATCATGGGATTCACCGTGGAGTAATTGAACCTATGGAACCGATCCATTGTATCGGGTACATCCCAAGCAAAGTGAAAGATAAATAGTGGGTTTTTAACCATGATTTATTATGTCACTTGTGTTAGCGGTGGTAGGGCTCTATGTGCCCGGGCCATACGGTGACTGCACCTCATTAAATGGAGAAAGGAGATGGGGTTGTATGGGAGAGTGACCCAATATTATTGATGGCACTCTATGGTTGAGTGACCTTATGTTATCGATGAAACTCTATGGTTGAGTGATTTGATATTCTTGATGGCACTTTATGGTTGAGTGACTAGATATTCTTGATGGGGCTCTGTGATTGAGCGACTTGACTTGGTTTTAGAACTATAATTCCTTCTCTTAAGAGGTATATGGAGTTTTTTGGTGATGATTTCAGAGGTATATGGATTTTTTTCTATGTTTCTTTTGGAAATACCTAGAGTTGTTTTGTGATGCTTTATGATTTGTGGATTTGGTGTTATGATTTATGTGTACTCTTGTGAGTTTTGTTAGACATTGTTATGTTTGAGGCTTGACGCTCCCCTTGGTTGATATATACTATTGGATCTTGTCTTGTAACTGATTGCATATAGTCATAGTTTATGGGTCATTTCATACCAGTTATATATGTATAAACGTCATGATTCAATGTATTTTATTCACTTGTATCTGTTGGATATATGTATGTGACATAATTATTGGAAATTATTTTTTATGTCGACTACTTGTTGTCTCTCCATGGTGGAGTTAAAGGTCTTATGATGTGATACAATCATGATCATATGTAGCAAGATGTCTCATGGGTCATTTGTGCTATGTTGAGTTTTGTTTGACACCTTGAGGCCAATTACTATTGGGCACCCAAAAACATAAGATGATTGAAATTCTAAACAATGAATACTAAGAGTTTGAGTTTAAGAAATACTTGTAAAAGAAAAGACTAATTGAGAAGTAAAATAAAATATAATTACAAATCTTCACAAAACATTAAAATTTAAGATATAACAAAACTTATTCTCTTCCTTGTGTTCGTGTTTTACCAACAATTTGTTTTGTTAAATGACATGTGTCATTATTGACTTTCCTTATTATGTGTGCTTTGAGATTCAAAGGTGTCGCTTCACATCGAGAATGATGCTCTTATAAGATAAGGG